>CM072090.1:54165454-55415454 GCA_036850905.1 Luffa acutangula
GGAATAGTGAAGTCTTACATTGAGCTTTACATTTCTGGGTCTTCTTCCTTCATCTCATTGGCATTGAGGGATTTGTTTTCTTTGCTAATCTTGTGGGTTTTGTTTGACAAGAACAAGACGGGCATTTCCAGTTCTTGTAGTCCTATATCACTCAGAATCGTTGAAGGTTTCTTCTGTGAGATCAGACGGTGGGGCTGTTGATGGAGAGCTCATTGAAGGAGTTGGACCCCGTATCCGCCGTTAGTGGTGGGGTTCATGATTTATACGGCGAAGATAGGGCCACGGAGGACCATTTTGTCACTCCCTGGACTGTCTCTGTTGCTAGGTGAGAGAATTCATATTATGTTATTATAATTATATCTCGGTTCTAAGTTGTGCCTCAACAAAAAAAACTGATTAAATGTAAGGCCTTTTGGTAGTATACAATGTTTATAACATCGACTAATCTCACGGGACAACCGCCTGACCCTACTACGTTTGGTTGCCAAGGAAACTAGTAGGATATTAAATAAACTAGGTAGGTGACCACCATGGATTGAACTCATTCCTCCCTCTAAGCTTTTTATTTTTTCTATGGCCCTTATTGACCATTAGGGTCAATCCATGATGGTTTACAATGGGTATAATAATTGGTTGTTTATTTTGTTGAACTTATATAATTTAGACCGTCAATATTTGCAACTTTTACCATGGGTTGAAGGTTTGAATCCTCATCCCACTTATGTGCTATACTCTTAGAGAAAAGAGACCTTCATTATTTATAATTTGGAGTACTTACTTTTTAAAGAGAAGGTTTATTTTATTGGTGGCTATGTTGGTAGGGGAGAAAATTTACAGTTGATAAGGTAAACCAATCATGGAAATATTTCATTGGCAATGGAAGTGTTAACTTTACTTTCTTATTCTATTTTTCCTATTGAGTATTTGATTACCTTCATCAATCATGATCACTAGATTAATTATCATAATTCTCTCTCTTTTCTCTAGTGGATATAATTTACTGCGAGATCCACACTTCAATAAAGGCCTAGCCTTCACAGATAAAGAGAGAGATGCCCACTACCTGCGTGGTCTTTTGCCTCCTACTGTCATTTCTCAAGATCTTCAGGTTATCTAATTTGATCACCAATCTTGATAGTCGCCGCGATTTTTGGTATAGAATTTTTAGTAACTTCTTGCCTTTCAAATGTCAGGTAAAGAAGTTGATAAACAGGATTCGGCAATATCAAGTTCCTCTACAGAAATACATGGCCATGATGGATCTTCAGGTAGCAATGACCTGTTTTCACCGTAGCCTTTGATCGTATTGATCTATCCCTTCATTCTTCATGGTCTGCAAGGAATAATGTATCTCTTACATATTTGACTGATATGAAAGTTTTTGAAAAACAGTTTTAGATGGAATGGAGTGTTATATATATATATATATATATATTACTTCCAAATGATTATTAATGCTAGTAAAATAATCACAATAATTCCACAATTTTTTATATTGTTCGTGAAAGTTTACCATGATCAACTATTTAGATTGTCAATTAAGGTGAAGGTGAAGTTTGTCAATTATATTTACTTTGGGCAGGAAAGCAATGAAAAGTTGTTCTATAAGCTTCTCATTGACCATGTTGAGGAGTTACTCCCTGTGGTTTATACTCCAACTGTAGGGGAAGCATGCCAGAAATATGGAAGCATCTTCAGGCGGCCACAGGGTCTTTTTATTAGTTTGAATGAGAAGTATGGTTAACCATAGCCTTTTTCAATTCTTACGTTAGTCACAGCTTCACCTTAAACTTTCTTATTGTTTTTGTTGAAACTAAGAAGTTCTTGTGCAGAGGGAAGATCTTGGAGGTTTTGCGAAACTGGCCTGAGATGGGTATTCAAGTCATTGTTGTTACTGATGGTGAGCGGATCTTGGGGCTGGGTGATCTTGGCTGCCAGGTGTAGTTCTGCATTATGATTTAAGGATGTATGTTGAGTGCATTTGTGATAGTTAATTGTTCTTTTAACTTTGAACATTTTTGCATCTCTCATTAAGCTTTAATGTGGCATTTTTCTGTTGAAACCCTTGTTTTGTAATTTCATACATTTGATGGAATAACTCAGGGTATGGGAATTCCAGTTGGAAAGCTTTCCCTCTATAGTGCCCTCGGTGGCGTTCGTCCTTCCGCCGTAAGTATCTTCTATGGAATTCCTTTCTCCACCTTGGAAATATCTATCAACATTTCATTTTAGATTGCTTCGTTTTAGAATGATAGCTCCCTTAATTCTATCAGGTCTAACCAATCCATGAACGCAATCACAAAAATTTTGAATTTGGAAAACTTTGTGGAGATGACTTCACCTAATATGTAATATGCATGACATGTTTTGAATTGTTTCAGTGCTTACCTGTGACCATTGATGTCGGTACAAACAACGAGAAGTTGTTGAATGACGAGTTTTACATTGGGCTGAGGCAAAAAAGGGCTACTGGTCAGGTTTGTAGTATTTGGTTAACTAGCCTATGATTTGTGATGATGCAATGAAGTTTTCAAGAGGGCTAAATCTCTCCCTAAAGTCCCACAGTGTATAATACCACAAAATAATTTTCCCCCCTCCCTGAGAACCCTAATTCCCCTATTTATAAACAAGACACCACCATTCTTTATCACTATTTCTTACTAACTTTCCTCAATACATCCTCTACTAGTATTCTCACATTCTTGCTTCAGGAATACTCCGAGCTTGTCCACGAATTCATGACTGCAGTCAAACAGAATTATGGAGAGAAAATTCTCATTCAGGTATAGCTGTAATAAGACAACAATATAAACTAAATCTTCTAACATTTTTTATGCAATCTTACTCGTATTTTTTGTTTTCTGCCCCTGGTAATGGATTACCACATTGCCAGTTTGAAGACTTTGCTAACCACAATGCCTTCAATCTGTTAGAAAAATATGCCAAGACTCACCTTGTTTTTAACGACGATATTCAGGTTATTATTAAATAATTCCCAGTGTTTTAGTTAATATTTCAAAACTAGCATTCTAATGAGTAAATTATTACTCAACAGGGGACAGCATCTGTGGTCCTTGCAGGGCTTGTTGCAGCTCTGAAGCTACTTGGTGGAACATTGGCTGATCATAAATTCCTATTTCTTGGTGCTGGAGAGGTTGTCTATGCGAAAATGTTGTAAAGATCTTGTTATATATATATATATATTGCTCTTTCAAAGTCGCATCGAACTGTCTTGGTAGTCAACTATCTATCCACTGCCATTTTCTTCTTGATTGACTTCTAGTTTTTGTGGCTTATAGGCTGGGACAGGGATTGCAGAACTCATTGCTTTAGAGATGTCAAAAAAGGTGATAGCCAGATAGTGCTAATTTTGATGATGAATGATTTCTCCTAATTTTTACAACTTAAAAAGAGATCGACTGAATTTGATAGCAACCAAAAGTTGTTGTAAGAACCATGAAAGTTTATCACAATAACAAAAATGGCTCAAATTCATTTTGTAGATCAGTATCTCTTTGGATGAAGCTCGCAAGAAAATCTGGCTTGTGGATTCAAAGGTAGTTCAAAGGAAATGAAAGGAAGTATCTCCTTTTGTTAGTGTGTATATATATATTTCTATTGAGTCTGTTTTCTTCTATTAGTGTTAATCTTCTTGTTATGCAGGGTCTCATTGTTAGTTCTCGCAAGGAATCGCTCCAACACTTCAAGAAACCTTGGGCGCACGAGCATGAACCGATTAAGGATCTTGTTGATGCCGTAAAGGTCTCTTTTTTTTGCCATCTCAATTTAAAATTTGCATACATGTACAAAGGCAAAGGTTTCATAGTTTTATCCTCCTATCTCTTTTCAGGCCATCAAACCTACAGTGTTGGTTGGGACATCGGGCGTGGGAAGGACATTTACTAAAGACGTTGTGGAGGCCATGGCCACCATTAACAAGGTATTTTATCTGCAAAACCAATTCACTTGAAGTTTGTTTAGATTCAGAAAAGAGAATATGTTGACCATAATTTTATTTTGGATTGCAGAAACCAATAATTCTTGCCCTTTCAAACCCCACTTCTCAGTCTGAATGCACTGCTGAAGAGGCTTATACATGGACTGAGGTACTACATACACATAATTCTACATCCTAGTTGTTGTCTTGTCGATGTTAACGTGAAACTTCTATGTCGACTTCATTTTATATGGTCCTTTTTCGCCTTTCAGGGCCGTGCCATTTTTGCCAGTGGCAGTCCATTTGACCCTGTTGAATACAACGGAAATGTCTTTGTACCTGGACAGGTCTTATATATATAGTTTATCCCCCCATGGCCACCTTCCTTTTTTTTCTCCTCAACTGTCTTTCATGAGATTCTCATATTTTCCTTTATTACTCAGGCAAATAATGCTTATATTTTTCCTGGCTTTGGTCTGGGATTGATCATGTCCGGTACCATCCGCGTTCGTGATGACATGCTCTTAGCAGCCTGTAAGTGCAAAAGTGACTTCTAGAACTCTGAGTTTAATACTCAATTCAACATGATCAATAGACTTACCAAATATGATAACATCCACGTAAATTTGTCGCTTAAAATTGATTAGCCTTCCATTTCCATCAAATGACCTTTCCTCCCCCTTTGAATCGTCTGACCATGTTATCCGTGACTGAGATCAGGTATGGATAGAGCTTTGAGTTACCTCTGGTCTCTTCCAAATCTGATTCCGAATGCTAAGAGAGTTCATGATAAGAATGTCTCCTCTCGGGGCAGGTTCAATCTGTTTCTAACTTCTTTGTTTTGTTGGAACAGCGGAAGCTCTGGCTGCTCAGGTTACACAAGAGAACTTTGACAAGGGACTCATATACCCTCCATTTACCAACATCAGAAAGATTTCAGCAAATATTGCTGCAAAAGTAGCTGCCAAAGCTTATGAACTTGGTTAGCACCACTCTTTTTGACTTCCATCATTCTCACCACAATTATACTAACTAAACGTTTTGCCGTTTTACCAATGCTCGTAGGTTTGGCGACTCGCCTGCCTCAACCAAAAGACTTGGTGAAGCATGCTGAGAGCTGTATGTACAGTCCTTCCTACCGAACTTATCGGTGAAGCTGCCAAGGTTTCCCCAGTTTTGCCTTCTTTCTTTTTTGTGTTCAAATCACATACACACAACAGTTTTTGTCAATCATTTGTTCTTCCACCATCTTCTATCCTGTAAGTTATTTGATGGGATGAGAAGCAGGTGGATTCTTATTTTTGAGGTTGAGAGATCAAATATAGATATATAGTCTGTAAAATTTCAAACTTCTACTTGTTCTGTGAGAAATAAAGGCTTTCAGTTTAGTTACTATTTCCTTCAAAATATTGCTCAATAAGAATATTCATTATGGCAATGACTTTCCAGGTTGAACTTCCACCAGGTCAGGTGCATTCTATATTATTCTAAATATTGAAAATGGTATCTGATTATGGGATACTAATCTGAGATTAGGAGTCATTTTGAGGATAATGATATTTAATCTTTTTCCAGACAAACCCCATGTCATTGTTTCCTTGTCTTTACTCCCCCGCAATTTTTTATAAGGAGATGTTTCATGATTTGAATAAATCCGAGCCTATGAATTTTGGAGTTCAAAGGTTTGATTATGCAAAAACATCAAGTTATGGAATCTTGATTTTATATACCTTGTGTTTGTTTCATATAATATAAATTTATATAGTCTGCACGAACAATGAAATCGTAGTTAATAAACTATCATAGGTTGACTTAGTGGTAAATAGGAATACCAATATGAAGAATAAAAAGTCTAAACGGAGTAAAGTTCAAACTATAATGTTCAGCAACTCAAGATTTAATAGTAATTCAACGTAGTAGGGTCATGCGATTATGCCATGAAAATAGTTGAAGGGTGTACAAACTGACTCAAATATTTACAAACATAGAAAAGAGAATTGTACTTAACGAAGGCGAAGGAAACATTCTAATAATGTTTAGCTTAACTTCTAATTTTATTTTTTTAAGTTAAAAAATTACAAAAGCATAATTGGTGTCTTAACTCTTATTTGCTTAGTACTGACATCACCAAATTTTATTTTATCTTTTGAAAACAAGTGGGGTTTTTTGATAGGGAAATTGTGATAAATGACTACAAAAAAAAAAAAAAAGCATTCTTGATTTTTGGCTACGGAAATTTGGATTTTGCAGGCATGGCTACCGACATTTTAGGGAACTGTTTACTGGATTATTTTGGACGTTTTTACCCCTTGTATTTACGGTTATTTACAGACGCCGTTTACGTCATTTCTGAGGACAGAGATGTGTTTTGGATGGTCAACGAATTTCAAAACGGTACATACAGGGAGTGTTGTGTAGTCGTTGACATCCCGAGTGTCAATACTGGTATACACCCGTGGGGACAGTTTCAAAGGGAGTAAACTAAATCCCTAAAATCTGAGATTTTAATATCTGTTTGTTGCAAATATAAGGGGAGAGAAATGAAACCGTTACCTATTTTAATTTTTTTGGTACGGTCGTCGCGTAGGGGGAGAAACGACCGAGCATGCAAGAGATGGTTGTCAACGCGGCGGATGAAGGTCGTTGGCACGGCGGAGATGGTTCGTCGGCGTGGTATGAGAGGTAGGTAGTGATATTCACTCTGTTTGGCAGTGGGAAATGGTGTGGAATGGAGGGTTCAAGGGTGTGGAATGCTCTCAAATGGTGTGGAATGCTCTCAAGGGTTTCTACTTTTGGAGGAAGAAGATGGACGGGTGAGCTGCTGCATGAAGGCTATTCTAGTGGTGAGGGTGGGCGGTGACATGACGTTTTTACCCCTTGTATTTACGGTTATTTACAGACGCCGTTTACGTCATTTCCGAGGACAGAGATGTGTTTTGGATGGTGAACGAATTTCAAAACGGTACATACAGCGGGTGTTGTGTAGTCGTTGACATCCCGAGTGTCAATACTGGTATACACCCCGTGGGGACAGTTTCAAAGGGAGTAAACTAAATCCCTAAAATCTCGGGATTTTAGTATCTATTTGTTGCAAATATAAGGGGAGGGAAACAAAACCGTTACCTGTTTCAATTTTTTTGGTACAGTCGTTGCGTAGGGGGAGAAACGACCGAGCATGCAAGAGATGGTTGTCGACGCGGCGGATGAAGGTCGTTGGCACGGCGGAGATGGTTCATCAGCATGGTGTGAGAGGTAGGTAGTGATATTCACTCGGTTTGGCGGTGGGAAATGGTGTGGAAGAAGATGGACGGGTGGGCGGTGACATGACGTTTTGTACCCCTTGTATTTACGATTATTTACAGACGCTGTTTACGTCATTTCCGAGGACAGAGATGTGTTTTGCAGTAAGTAATTGCAATTATTTATTCTGGTGGTGAGGGTGGGCGGTATCTTCTTTTTAGCTTATTCATTTTTGGGGGAAAATTAATATGTCTTCGGGTTGCTGGTGTTCTTATTTTTTTGGGTTTTTAATTGCTGATGTTCTTGGGTGCAGGTAGTATGTCTTCGGATTGAGAGGACATTTTTTCCAATTAATGCATTCTGAAGGTATTTCTCTCTACTGAGGGAGGTTGAACTTTGTTATCCTTCCCCAATAAAGGTATTGACTCATTTTTTCCGGGTAGCAACTTTTTCTAGGGTGCAAATTTTTTCAGTAGTAACACCTACTACTAGTTTTGTTTCTTGGATTTTTTATTTTTCAAACTTCCTAAAATGTCTCCAACTTTTTGTAGAGGTATATTTTATCTCTCCTAAACTCTGATTTTGATTTTAAACGTTAAGAATACGTTAGGCAGTTTGTTTGGGGCATATTTGTCTTTTACAAATATAGATTTATTAATCATTGAATCGTTTAGCCATCTATTTAATTTTTAAACGTTTGTAGCTATATTTCAAGCCACCTATTTATTTTTAGCCATATTTCTTATTGTCCATTTTTTATAATTTGATTAGACAGAAAAAATTTTAATACTTGAAAAAAGGCCGTGGATAGGTAGCATTCGGTCAGAGGGTAAAGTCGGGTCAATTTAAGGGGCTGTTTGGGGCGCTGGGTTGGTTATAATAGCTGGGGGTTATAATAGCTGGGGGATTATAATAGTCTGGGGGTTATAATAGTCTGTGTTTGGGGTGCAGATTATTATAGTCTGGGATAAAATAGTCTGTGTTTGGGGTGCAGATTATTATAGTCTGGGATAAAATAACCTGTGTTTGGGTGCAGATTATTATAATCTGGGATAAAATAGTCTGTGTTTGGGGTGCAGTGTTTTGGGATGCAAATTATTTTAGTATGGGTTCAAATAATCAATGTTTCAAGCTGACTGTTTTTTTTTTTCTTGACTTTTTTTTTGTTTATTTTCCTCATACAACTTTGTATTTCAAATATTAATAATAAAAAAGGGTTTAGTTGTAAAAAAAACAAAAGTTTTGGGTACAGGGGTTAAATTATGTGTTTAGCTTAAAAGGAAACAAAAATAACCTAAAGTAAAGGTTGATTTTCTTTGTGTTTAGAGTCATGGTTTTTTCACAAAATAAGTCATTTTATGATTTCATATAGAAAAACCATATTTGTTTCATTTATGTATTTCCAACATAAAAATGGTAAATGTTTATTAAAAACTCATTTTACCTTTATTATCAAAAGAATCAAATAAAATAGAAATCACATAAAATAAAAACTTGAGTAGTATTTTTTTAAAATTATTATTATCACGGTAAACTTAAATACGATAAGTATAATTTGGAATGAAAAATATGGTACGATGAAGGTAAACATTCATATACTTCATTATCAAAAGTAATTATGTAATAAAACTTCATATTTATATATATGTACAAAGACAACCTAGTATCTAACTCTCCCTAGAAATTTTATGATTTTTCCGACGACCACCAACAATTTTTTCGGCGATCGAAATTCTTTTCCTCTTTTTTCCTTTCATTTTCTTCTACCTCTTTTTTTTCTTTATTTTCGTTTTTTATATTTTTCGAAATGAAAATGAGAAGAAGATTTTCTTTAAAAAAAAAAAAAAAAAAAAAAAAAAAAAAAAGTCGCCGGAAAAGTCGTCGGTGATTGCCGGAAAAGTGGCCGGAAAGTCGACCGCGGTCATCGGAAAAGTTGTCGGTGGTCGTCGGAAAAGTCGTCGGTCGGTCGTCGGTAGAAAAGTCAATGAGTCACATGGAAGAAGAGAGTAAAGAGTTACTGTAGAGAATGGATAGAATAATTGGGGTGAGTTGAATAGTGGTTACTGTAGCAAAACGGGGGAAAAATAACCAACTCCGCCCCTTATTTTTGTTGGTGCCCCAAACACTGGGTTGGTTATAATAGCGGGGGCTATTATAACCAACACAGTGGGCCAAACGGCCCCTAAGTGGACAATCTCAACGACAAGCGTGGCTAGACACGCTGGTAGACCTTCCTGTATTGTTCCTTCGTCGCAAATTGCGTCATAAATAACTGTCACTTTTCCCTCCAATTCCATCGCATATGGTCGCTAGTTTTTATACTACAAATTAAATATATGTGGTCTGTGTTCGATCTTTCCAATTTCCAATTTCAATTTCAATATATATATATATATATATATATTTCCTCACATTTGATTTTTCTCCTATGCTCTTATCTTTCAACTTTGGAATAATTATTTTTTATATATAAGAATTAGATTCTGTCTCTCTCTCTTTTTTTCTTTTGAAAGATATTATATTGCAAAGTAGAGTGAATTTTGAACCAACAATTTGTTAAGTGATACTAATGTCTAATCACTTAAATCATACTCAAATCACCTTTTTTTAAGATCTAAATTTCACTCTGATCTTCAAAATTTTTTGTTAACCATTTTTTCTTGAATTTGAAAATTTTATTTTAGTCTTAAAATTTTAAAAATAATCATTTTTTTCCAACACTTATCAAATACTTGCTCTAACTAATCTATATGACTATAAAAACATGTCAATACTAACACATTAATAAATATTTCTAAGCCAACACGAGCATAGCTCAACTGACATAAAACTTATACTCTCGAGGTTCGAATCTCCCAACCACAGGTAAAAAAAAAACATTCCCAAAATCAATATTTATTCATTAATGATTGTTTTAATAGAATTAATGAAAAAATTACAATAATAGCTAAATCATATTTTTTTTAATAATTAGTTTGAAAAGTCATGACTAAAATGAAATGATTATGAAAGTTGAGATGGATAAGTATTCCTCATAACACATGAGGTGTGAATCCAATCTGCGTTTGAATTGAAAATTTAGCTACATGAAAAATTCTTCCCTTATGAGTCACACAAATTCATATATGTACGGAGATTGACAATAAGTTCAATCAAATTTGACCATCTGTCTCTAAGTTAGAGGTGTTCCAAAAATAATATCTACAATCACAACAAATACAGAATTTAAGCATCTTTAAAATATTTACATCTAATTCATCGAAAATGTGACGTAACGCTTCAATGGACGAAATTTCTCACAAATAAAGAAGAAACAACGTTCGTTGACAAGTAATAGGCTAATAGCCATAGCCTGCATATACATCGTAGCTTCGTGGAAGTTCCAGCACCAGATTTTTCTCATTGTTATAAAACTAGTTCCATTTCCATATCTTTTTTCATTGTTATTTAAAAAATAAAAAAAAGGGTTTATTTTATTTTATTTTATTTTATTGCCCTTTCTTCGTGGAAAAGATAAAAAGTGGGGTTTGGTTTCAGAATTCACACTGGGATCATACGGCAAAAGATTGTCGTCGAAATAGCTCCAGAAACAGAAGCATGCGTTTGACACGTGGCAAACCAAATGAAACTGATGAGTTTATGTCCCACTTTTCACACGTGCCCGTACCAATCCAAACACTTTATTCTTCCCGCAGGATAATATTCTTTTTTGCACCCTTCCTTAAAATTCTTCCCCGCCCTACCCTTATCCTATGCTTTTTAGAACAAAAAAGAATTACTATAAAGTTCAAATCTTATTTTTGTTTCTAAATTTCTAAAAAAATGATTCGTTGATATTGATAGGAATTTTAATATATATTGATGATATAGGTTTTTGACTCTACGTGGTACTTGATTTGAACCATTTTATCAGTGTTTAATTTGAAGAGAAAAGTTGTAACTTGCATTACGTGGTACTCATCCAATACACTTTAATGCTAAGGTTATATTCGATGTATGTTAATTTTTTTTTACCACATTGGAGAGTGGGAGATTTGAACCTCTGATCTCTTGGTCGATGATACATGTCAATTACCACTGAGCTATATTCGCTTTGGCAAAATATAATGAGTTTAGAAGAATAAAATAATGTATATACGTGAAATGTCTCCTATTTATTAAGGGACTCATTTCTGATACTCTATTACTGTGACATATCTAGCCTAATGCATGTATTGGATTATTAGGGATCAGACACCATGATTTTTTTAGCTAGACTCCTTTAGTTAGACATCCCACACTAGCTTGACTATTAGGTCCGGAAAGTTGTCCCTCCCTTTGATCGAGTTGAGGTTCAACTCACTATTTGCATGGTTGATTGTGGCATCTACTTTAAATCTATCGTGTCACTTCTATTGAAAAATCTTAAATTATAATTTATACCATATGTTTATCGTAACTGTTGATGGTCGATTTTGGCCAGAGGATCTCACCTGACCTTCACGTGCCACCAACGGTAAATTTGTAGTTGAGGGGGGAAGACGTGGCCTGCAAGACAGTAAACCTGCACACCGGTGTGGTGCTCGCCACACCGGCTCCGATGCTTAAGTCAGCAAACAGAACGGTAGGGTGTGGAAAAGTAAGAGCAAGAGCAGAAAGCAGAGAATAGAGAATATAGTTTAGGGATGGAATTCGGGATCCCCTCTTCAGTGGCGAAGAGGGATATAAATACCTGTTCATCCTCCTAGCCTTTTTAGGGTTTCGGAGGCGTTTTAGGTCAAACCAGGCGAAACCGGGGCATCCAGAGGCGGTGGGGACCAGACGGGACCAAACGAGCTCGGCCCGCACGAGCGGGCCGAGGGTCGGGTCAAAAACCCGACCCCTTCGGCCTTGGCCCGTCCCGCTTACCGGCTCCGCCTCCTTGGCCCGGTTTCCAGCCCGATTTCTCCCCGATTGTCCTCGTCAGCTCCTCGTACATCGGAGTGATCCAAAATTGCCTATAACAGTAACAATTATATATTTGAATTTCAAAATAAAATACATATAAAAACTTAATCAAATCAAATATTGTGGAGTCATTCAATAAATTTTCTCAAACAACTATTATAAGTAAATAAGATACGATAGATTATGTCAATCTAAAGCATATTTAAATTAGTTAAGATTAATACTCTTGACTAAGAAAATGTCATTCTTGCATAAATATAAGAAAGAAGTGCATGTGGTATGACATTTAATGTTTATTTGATGTTTATGTAAGAATATATATTTTATATAGATTATAAGCAATGTATTAAATTTTCATTGCCATGTCGACATTTCCATCGACATTTTCATTATATCGATAAAATGTAAACAAAATAATAACAAAATGTAACTAATGTAGAGATAATATTTATCATAAGTATTTTGACTTATTTTAAAAGTGTAAAACATTTATTTGTTAATTTAAATATTTTTTTTTGAGTTTTTTGTTTTGAATATTTTTCTTGAAATATCCATCGATATCGACATTTTGTCGATATTTCCATCGACATTTCCATTAAATTGAGACATCGACATTTTCGTTGACATTGATATTTTAACCCTTGATTATAGGTGACTATGTGAATGTAACAGTACGTAAAATCACGTCAAATTAAATACTGTAAAATTCATTAAATTATTTGCATAGGCTATAAATTAATTCCTAAAACTCTTTATATATAAATTAATTTATAAAACTGTGCAACATGGGCATTTAAACGAACAAAAAATAATGGGATTATTTGACTTAACTCGTTTCATATAAGAAGAGCCAAATAAATCTAGAGTTTAGTGGAATCAATTTCTCGACATTTTGATTGAGGAAGAGAATCAGGATTTCGTTCGCTATGTATTAATTGGATGCATACTCACGTGATCGATGGACGGGAGAACCAACCAATAATAAAAAGAAAAAAAAAGTGATGAAATTTATATTTGAAAGGAAATAATATTCTCTTTTTGAGAAAATTGTTGATGGCAGATTAATAAATGATACAAGTGTAGATGTATAAGCTAGAACATTCTTTTAAAACATTCATTGAATGTTGGATATTAAATTTAATTTCGAATTATCATTCTACCGACATGAAAAATGATTATTAAAAATAATAATAATAAGATAAGATAAGTCATAAGGCAGACTTTATGGGAATTCTAGCCGTCATCTTTTTAAATTGGATGTGTTTAAAATACTAAAAGATCTTCTATATCCAATAATAATTGTAGGGAGGGAGAGAGGTGTTGCTAAAGGACAAACAGACTTTATAATATTTTAAAGCAAAATGAATAGTGTTATTCAAGTAATTTTTTTTTTTTTTTTTTTGAAACGATGTTATTCAAGTAATTGAACATATGATAATATAATAGTTTTTTCCCATTAAAAAAAATGGTTTTTTCCTTTTTTTTTTTCTTTTAAATATAAGTATGATAGTATAATAGTTGGGCTAAATAAATAAATAAATATATATATATATATATATATGAGTTTGTCTCAAATTTGAATTGGAATATAGTTTTATTTTTATTAATTTTTTTAATACATCAACATTTGGAGGTGAGAGGATTCGAACATTTGACTTAAGGTACATGTCAATTACCGTTGAGCTAGACTAAAAAAAAAAAAAAAAAAAAATTAAATGACTATTAAAATGGAGTCTATAAAATGTGATTATTATTTTAGTCCTTGGCTTGAAAAAACTTATCAGGTGTGAGTTGAATTTTAATTATATGTATGTATGTATAATGCTATTTTTCTTTTTCATTTTTGGATCTCATATTTTGAATTTTGAGTTTTATTTTTCTTTTGGGCGATGGGACTAAATAGTAAATATTAAAAAAAAAAAGGGTAATATTATGAATTCTTTTATATGCTGATGATATAACAAATTTCTCATTAAATTGCATCCAATACCAAGAGCAAGACCAACGACGTTATAAATTTATAATTGATGGTTTAATTTTTTTTTTTTTTAAACTGACGTTATAATTGACAATTGCCGTGGGGCCAATCTGCTACAATTTTACACGTGGGTTTCATTAGGTAGTGCATAATATAAATAAATAAACATATATATATATTAAAACTTTTAAATTAACCAATTAATGAAAAAAACAAACATAACTCAATCGACATAAAACTTATACTAATGATCAAAAGGTTTATATTCAAATTCTCACTCCATAAAAAAATCAATTAATAAAAAATTGTTGTCAAAATTTGTTCTTTTCGGATGATCGTTACAAATTAAGTGAATTTCACTAACTTGTAATGATTTTTTAAGAAAACTTTTAATGAATTATTTTATTAATATAGGCATTTGAATAACACAATAACTTGTCAAAAAAAAAAAAAAAAAAAAAACCTTTAAGTTCTCTCTATATTTTACCCTATAACACTCCCTTCACTTCCTCCCAAAGCATCTTTACACCTTTTTATCCACTTGTGTTGAACGAATAAACAAAATGGATAAAAAGGTGATTAATTAAAAAGGATTAGGTTAGTAAAGAATATTTATGAATTTTAAAAATTACAATGTGGGTGGAGATACGAATGGATAAGTTAAAATTTTCATTTATGCATAAAATTTAAGGTTTTTTTTTAAAGTCGTGCAAAAAATTTAAGGGTCCGTTTGGTTGGTGATCTGAAAACAGGAATTTGAAAACAAGGGATTGAATGAAAACAGAGTTGTATTTCATGTCTTCAGATATGTGTTTGGTAGCAGATTCAGAAATTGGATATGAATTTAAATAATGGTTCAGAATGTGTTTGACAATATATTTATAAACGATAAATTATTTGTAGTTATCAACTAAATACTAAGTTGAATATAAAATATTATTAATTAATTTATAAAAATGTTATGTATTATAAATTTATTATTATTATTATTATTTTACAATATCATATAATTTATAATACATTATATTATACAAATTTTAATTTTACAAAAATAAATTGAGTTTATAATATGAAATACTATATTTATTAAAGTTTTTATCTTTTTTAAATTAATTCTGCATTTAAAATTTTGAAATTCAAAATCTGGATAGAACGAAAACATAAAAAGGTTGTTTTCAGAATTTTCACTATTTGGATCACAGAATCCGAAAACAGTCTACCAAACGCATATTCGATCCGGATTGCCTATATTTTCAATATTTTGGAATAATCATTATGTAATTAAAAATTTAATAAACGATGATTATTTTTTTTATTTTTTTTATTTTTTTATGAGTATATCAACATTTGGGAGTGGAGGGATTTGAACCTTTGACTTCATGGTCGAAGGTACATATCAATTACCGCTGAGCTAAGCTCGCTTTGACAATAACTGAGGTATGTTTAATACCATTAGATCACGTCGACATGCATATCTATCACAACCATCAATCAGACATAATTTTAATTGTTATCTCGGACATGTGAAGCTAACTCTTTTGTGCTTGGTTGTAAATGACACTATTGTTACACTGTAAGACAATACTCGATTGACTTCATTCAATTTGTGATTGTCTCAAGCATCTAAACTATGAACTACATAGCTTGAAATAGCTTATAGCCTCACCAGTGTCGAGCTACAACATACTTTCTATATCAAACAATTTTACTTGGTAAGCTGTAACCTACCTAATTAACTCATGATCACTTGATCGAGCTATGATTCACCTAGTAGTTTTTTTTTATTTCATCCAAACAAAATACATTCTTCTTAACTTCTTAATCTCTCTTAGTGGTCGGAAGTCTAGTTTGATAACCATTAGTTTTTAAAACTAGACTTATAAATACCACTTTCACCTATAAACTTCTTTGTTTTGTTGTTTACTATTTTAAAAAGTTTTTAAAAAAATCGTAGCTACAATTTGAAAAGTAAAAAAAAAAAAATAGGTTTATTGGGAAAAAAATTCAAATGTTACTAGAAAAGGTGAAATCTACGACAAAGAAATAAAGAAACAACTACAATTTTAAAAAACAAAACGAATCAAAGGAGGTTTTAAAATTTTCATCCATTAAACAATAGAAAAACTATGAAACGTCCAATTAAAAATGTAAAGAATATAATTGAAATAGATGAGAAAGCTACTTTAAAATGTGCACATTGATATCATTTTTCATGATCTTTTTTCTTTTTTGGTAAAAAATGGTGAGGGGAATAAAATAAAGTAACACTAAAAATAAATGGATGTGATTGAGATTGAGATTGAGATTAAGATGAAGATTCAGCAATAATAATAAAAATAAGAAGATAGATAGAGCATAGAGAGAGGGAGAGACACCAGAAAAAGAGGACGTTATCCTAAACAAGGGTAAAATGGTCATATCGGAAAAGTCTTACCAACGAACACCCGCGTTTCGCTAATCTCTCCCGATTGAACAGAGAACTTTGATTTTTCCCTAAATATTACCTCAAAAATCCTCTCTCTCTCTCATCATAAAAGCTCCTTCCCTTTCAATTCCTCTTCATTTCTCACGATCTTCAATTCTCTCATTCGTGCTCTCTTCACTAACTCGGTGGCCTGACTCGCCGGGTCACGGATCGCAATGACTCGGCGTTGCTCTCACTGCAGCAACAATGGCCATAACTCCCGCACCTGCCCCTCCCGTGGCGGCAGAACCGGCAGTGGTTCCATCGCCGGCAGCGCCGGCGGTGTGAAGCTCTTTGGGGTTAGGCTCACCGATGGGTCCTTCATCAAGAAAAGCGCCAGCATGGGTAACCTCTCTGCACATTACCATAGTTCTTCTTCCGCCGCCGCCTCACCGAATCCTGACTCGCCTAACTCCGACCCTGTTCATGATACCGATGGCTTTTTGTCCGATGATCCTGCCCATGCATCCTGCTCCGCTAATCGCCGGGGTGAAAGGAAGAAAGGTAACGGATAAACAGTTTCAGAATTGAAACATTATAGCTTTGTCTTGAAATATTTGTTTCTGAGAGGAATTTGCGCCTGATTTCCCGTGTGATTTGGATAAGGCAATTTAATTTCTTGATGTCCGTGTTTTAGATTTTAGTTGATTTATTTGATATTCGTTTGTTGCTGTATGTGTGACGGATTTCATGCCTGTCTTCTGATAAATGCTTCGCGCTTGGGTGATTTTCTTGTCTTCATCAGTTTTTTTATGTTTCTTTTCGGAATTTTCCCTTGGCTATTTCGTTCTTTTGTTATTGATCGGTTCCTTCATTCTTTATAGTATCGTTGCGAATTCCTTTACCTGAATTTAGTGTATTATTATCATTGATATTCTCATTTCGATGGCTTATGCTTCTTTCTGTAACTTCCGTGGTTGAACTGTTAAGCATGGGGTCTTAGGTCACAAGTTTCTCAGTGGATAATGTGGATGGAGTAGATATTTTTTCGATCATTCAAATATTTCCCTTAATCGTGTCTAAAAGATTATGAATCAGTGCTTTCCAAGAATGTATGGAGAAGTAATGACCTACTGGCTTTTCCATATGGGACTTGTTTCTTTTCCCTCAATGGCTGGACATAATTTACAATTTAATTTCAATGGTTACTGGAAAGATAGCTGTGGAAAGTTTAAGAGAGGAATATTGGCTTTATTGGCTTGACATTCGATAATTATTGCATTTCAAGTTAACAAGGTCTAAGAGGTCGGAGGGGACGGAAACTCCATTAGGTTAAATTATGCGGTAAATATTGCATTGCATGATACATTTACAAGTTTGATTTCTACTTCCAAAATTTTAGCAGGATATGTTGGACCAGAAACTTGTAGACCTCTGTAAGGAAAGAAGTGGGTGGAGACTGGGCCATGGAATTACTATCTTGTATGCGACATGGTTGGGTGGTTGAAGAGTTTGTACGTAGTCAGCATTGTTTGATTATGGCCAATGTTATATTAGCTTAGCTGTAAGAGCCTGAAGTTGGTATTAGATGGTAAATTATTAATTGTTTGGAAATAATTATTCTACTTGTTTGATTGTTGTAGCCTATTATAGTTTTGGTAGGTAAAAGTCTCTGTTTTAGCTTTTATTGTTGGATGCTTAACCCCCTTGATTTTCAACTTTCTTTTCCATGAATCAAAATTTGTTGAACTCCCCAAAGGCCAGAAAGTCAGATGTGTTTTCCTGTTTAGTTTACAATTCTTGGATCAAAAGAGAGTGGGGTTTATTTTTCTATATGCCTACGGATTTGACAAAAGTGATCAAACAGTTATAGCATATTCTCTTAATACATTAGAGTTCTAATAATTGGATCAGGTATTACATTACTGTTGTTTGATACCTTAGACTTTGTTTTCAGGTGTTCCATGGACAGAGGAGGAGCATCGATTATTCTTAGTTGGTCTTCAGAAACTGGGAAAAGGAGACTGGCGTGGGATTTCTCGGAATTATGTTATTACGAGGACTCCAACTCAGGTGGCAAGCCATGCCCAGAAGTATTTCATTCGGCAGAGTAATGCAACAAGAAGAAAGCGAAGGTCAAGCCTTTTTGACATGGTTCCAGAGATGGTTTGTCTTGAAAATCTTTTGTTTGCTAGTTTACATTTTGTAGCTTATTGGTGCCCAGCGGATTTGTTGACTTTGCTTGTCATGTTTAGATCATGTGGTTTGTCTCGTATACTGTAATAGAGAGATTAGTGTCCCTCGTGCTAGTAATTCATAATTCATAATTCGTCTGGTATTGGATCTCAGCACACCTATCTGCAAGCATGACACCTAGACTTGATAAGGGTTTGATTTTCTTTATTTCACGTCTGTCAGGAAACTGATCCGCTGCCTGCACCACAAGATGAAGTTTTGCATGCTTCTCCGGCAAAAGAAACAGATAACTCAAGTTCACAACCTTCACTAAATCTCTCACTTAACTCAGAGTTCCATATGATGGAAACTACATTTGAAGAAAATGGAAAAGAACTTGATGCACCTAAGATGGAAGTTCCTTGTTTCCCACCTATGATACCAGGATTCATCCCGGCTTATGTGCCTGTACCTTTTTCAATTTGGGCACCAAGTACAGTTCCAATGGAAGAAGAGAGGGGTGTAGAAACGAGTCATCATGAGATCCTAAAACCAATTCCAGTTGTGCCAAAGGAACCGTTCAATGTTGATGAATTAGTTGGCATGTCTCAACTCACTCTACGAGAGCACGAAAGAGAGCATAGAGAGCCTTCTCCTCTGTCCTTAAAATTGATAGGCGAGCCCTCAAGACAGTCGGCTTTTCATCCAAATGCTCCAGTCAGCCGTTCAGAGTTAAGAAAGGACGATAATGATACAAACAAAGCTCTTTGAATCAACAAGGGAGCAGTTTTCATGCATCATGAGCTTTTCTTGTAAAATTACACCCTTTAATTAGTCTTTTTTCTTCTTAGAGAGTCTGTAGTGTGGTGGTTTTTATTTATATGATATAAAGTAGGCTAGAGAAAGTTCTTTAGGTACATTTATTCTTTGTAACTGTAAACAGGTAGATATTGTAATAAATATATTAATCAGCAGATCCCAACTTGATTTTGTAGATAACTCTCTATACTTTTTTTAGGTATTAATACATATCTGTCTAGTGTTATCGTGATCAGCTTCGTGTGCTTCTAATCAAGAAATTGATTGACACTTCCCCCTTTTTGGGTTTTTTCGTCCCATTGCCTGGCAGGTTGAAACACAAACGAAGCTTGACTCAGTTGTACCAGCTTCAACCCTCACCCATTCAACAACAGCAGGGGGAAAATGGGAACTCTTGCAGCCTTGCTCAAGCAATCCTTCTATAACAAGAATGGGGTTAGGTTCAATTATTGTTAAATCAATTTTGGATTAGTTGTTTTTGTTCACACACTCTCCCTTGTGTTGCTCCATGTATGAATATTAGATCAATTTTGGATTAACTTTTTTTGTTCACACACTTTCCCTTGTGCTCCATGTATGAATATTTGGACTTGAAGGGATATTGAATTTAGACTGAATGTGATATGGATTTTGAACTTAGAGCATCTTTGAAGTAAGAAACAGCGGAGTAAGAGAATTTGATTTTGTATGAATGAAGACCCCAGTGTTTTTTGTCTAGGAATAGTAAATATGGCAAGGAAAGACGATTCTACTGTTTTCTTTTATGCAATAGTCAAAAGAATATTCAAGTGCTGAAATCTAAACCGTCCACTTCTTTCCGTTTCACTTCTTTTCTGGATTTTAACTTTTAACATCATCTCTCCTACAACAATTAAGACCTCGACAGCTAAGCGTGACGAAGAACTGCATACTTGTATTGCTTGGGTGGGTTGATGACTGTCAGTTGCTTCATGGAAATTTATTACCTTTTTCCTTTTTAACGCCACGAGACTTGTCATGACTAACTTTAGAAATTAGACTCTAAAGCGACCCTCACACAAGCACACCACCTGCCACTTGGACTCTGCGCTGGTACTTCCTTACATAAAGGTGGCAGCCCCTCAAAAGCCAAGTTTCTTAGTTGTACACCTGTTGTTTCATCTTTCTATGATGAATTTATGTTTTTAATTAAGCATTTTGATTTAGTTAATATGTTTTTTGTTTTCTTCTGAAGATTTACTTGCTTTATCGGTTTTTCTTCAAATGTGACTGTTCCCAAATATCTGTCTTCCAATTTTTAGCCAGGTTTAACCGAATGATCAGAGGACACGCCACATGTAACTGGATTTTGATCTAGTGCTAAATGCATAATCCTGCAGACGATATGTCGTAATGGGATTGGATTTTTGGATAGCTTCAGTCTTGAATTGATTCTGATTCTGGTTTCCTACTCCTGGCCATGCAACGTCGAGGAGATTGCCATGTATGTTCCTCTCTTCTTCCACGCGTTGCTGCAAAAAACCCCCTTCTCCACAGTTACATCCTCTTTCTTACCCCTTATCTTTCCAACTTGTGTCTTTTCAGTTATATGATGGCTGATTCTGTTGCCTTCAAAAGTCAAGTGGTTATGACCAACGATTCCGGTGAATCCTTAACAGACGACGCGGTGGCCACCGCCGAAAGGACCGCCACTCGTGTGAGTGATGGTGGCTTGATGAGTGCAATGAACAATAGACGTGGTAGTCTTGAGATTTCGTGGGGTTTTGGTTTGGATAAGGGACGTAGAACTGCAATGGAAGATGCCATCGCCATTGTTCCAGAGTTTCTGTCTCCTGTGGGATGGAAAGATGGCGGGTCGGTGGAGGAAAATCCCCTGGTTCATTATTTTGGCTTGTTTGATGGGCATGGAGGTTCTCAGGTACTTTTTGTTATCTCTGATGAGTTTAATGCATTGATTTACATGCAGTCTTTAAGATAAAACCTTTTTGATCACGGATAGGATTCGGTTCTCCGACCCTTACCGCGAATAGATGTCTTAACCATGAAACTATATTCTAGTGAACTCGAAAATCATTTCGTTCAGTTCAATTCAATTAAATTGAATCCTATGAATATAGTTTTTGCAGGGTCATCTTAAAATTATTTTGAGTTGGTCTGTAACCATCCAAATTTATTAATTTAGAATATGTATTTCAATTATATTATTGTTTCTTAAATCTTACGTATATTATTTCTTTTAATTGTTTTTCCATCCTCTCACTCTTTTTTCATACTTCGAACTATGTTGGGGAACAATTCGAAACTCTGATCCTATTATTAAAAGCTATAATACTTTGAGGAGTTACTTTGGCCTATTACTCTAGGAGAGTTTAAATGATTTAAGAAAATAAGTAATTGATTCAATTAAATATGATGTCGAATTACTATTTTTAATTCAAAGTGTGGAAGTATGTTAAGTCAGTAAGTATCATTTTTCTTCCACTAATTTTTTTTTTGTTTATTGGTTTTGAATTTTCTATTACTGAAATTTGAGTGTTTGATTATAACTTAAAGATATTGAGTTGAGAAAGATGAAGTTATCTCTAATGGGAAACCAATCGAATGGTACACGATTACCCTTGTCTATCCCTGCAAAGGAAACAGGAGGAGGCCCCTTTTTGACTGCAAATGTCTGCACGCAACTGCAATTCTTGATTGCTTTCACTTTACAATTATACACCACCTATAATTAACAACTTTAATTAATTCTTTTTTTTTTTTTTTTCCTAAAGAAAAGTCCCCAATAAGATACTCCATTGTCATCTCTAGAAATTATATATATATATATATATATATATATATAAAGAAAAAAAGAAAAAGAAAAAGAAAAAGTGACGGTGCACGTGCCCCATCACGTGGGGTCCCTCCCAAATTCTGGACATTTGTTTATAACTTTTTAATAAAGAAAAACATCTGAATATAACTTTTTGTTCTCCAAAAAAAAAAAAAAAAAGCAAGCTTTTTGTTCGCTTCTTTTTGACTAGCCATCAGTATTTTGACGGATTTTTCATAGATGTCCTTAAATAAACTCTGTATTGTCAATATTAATTTATTTCATTTATACCCCTAACTCATTGAATAAAATTTCCACGAAATGGATTGAACATGAAAATGTAAACTAAGCATGGCAAAACCGAAAACATTACTTCAAAATGGGGCCAACCTGAAAATTTTCTATTTTGAAGAGAGACGGGGGTATTTTGGGAAAAACAAAAGTAATAGGTCATTTTAGGCCCAAACCTGGATGATTCGGCCCAATATTTCCGAAATATCTGGTTTGGGTTGTCTTTAAAATGGGCCTGGGCCTGGTCTGGACCAGATCTGATACAACGTGTTGGAAATTCCGAGTCGACGTGTCGTTTTTTCTTTTGTATAGTGACATGTCGTGCGCTCGGGAAAAATAGAAGGGATAGAGGGGTAGAATGCTCATCCCGTTATCAAAATATTGCGCGCTCAGCCGAACGGAAAAGCGAGCGAATACATGCTCCCAAGTTCCACCTTCGAGTTTGAGCCCTGGTTGGCTTCCTGTACGATGGTTGTTATCATTTTAATCCTCGAAATTTTCCAATTTGGAAATGCGAATGGATTGAGGTATTTCTCTTTGTTTTGATCGGCTGCGTTTTTTTTTGTCAATCATGTTTTGTTTTGTAATGAAGAATTTTGGCTTCTCTTTCTTTTGGTGATTGTTTTACTTTGATGCTCGTCCATTTTTCTCTTCGAGTATCGTTAATGAACTTTCTTCTTTTCGTTTCTTGCTCTTTCATTGGCGGAAATTTCCATTATCTAATGCGATTGGTGCTTTTGAGAACTCTCCGAAGAAAAAACATCGTTATATGGATTTGATAGGTTGTGAGTGCGACTCTGAAGCATTCAATAGAGGCTATATGGTTATTTTCGCTGATGTTCTTAATGAGGAGAATGTTTATTGTGCGTGTAGAATAGTTCATGCGTTTGTTCCTGGTTCTTAGGAGATCGTTGCATGTAGAATTTAGTTGAGGAAGCAGTGTAAAAATGTTTTGTGGAAGCTTCATTGATGACTTCTGGTTTGCTTTGCTACCACACTTGAGATAATGCTAGCGTCATGATTGGGTTCAATTCTAGATTGTAGAAGGAAATCAGTTTGTTGTATTTACTGCGTTCAGGCGATGCACTTAGAGACTTGAAGGCCTTTGATCACAAACGACTGACACAGGTTCATGGCTTAATGAGTTTTAAGTGGCTTACCTTTAAACGAGAAATTGTCTATTTAGATTATTGTTTGTTGACCATGAATAAGATGCTTCGAAAAGGAGATACTCTTCTTTCTTTCCTTAGTTTCGCTAATGACAAGGAGACATAGCCAAACCATTAATAGATGGTTTTCACCTGGGTTTTATTTTAACTAAAATTATTAACCACCTCTACTTTTATGTATTCCAGCTGTTTTTAGTGAAGGATCGCTGTTCTAACCTGTGGCCATTCGCCCATTCCCAATACCATCTAGATGTAAATTATGGTATTTTATTAATGTATTTAGGAGTGGGTTTCCAATTAGAAAGAGAAACCTAGTGTAGAGTTCTTCTAGATATTTGATATAGAGTTAGGGTATATGATAAAGTTTCTGCAGATGGTAGAAACCACTAAATCTACACTACGACCAATCCTCTTTCTCTAATGGTGATTTCAGGTGAGTACATATTGTTCAAAGAAATTTCATGAATTATTAGCAGAAGAGTGGATTAGAGGGGGTTCTGACAATGGTCAAATAGGGCGGTGGGAAATGGCATTGACAAAGTCTTATGAGAGAGTTGATGATGCCTTCAAGGACAAAACTCTGGCACCATACTCGGTTGGATCTACAGCTCTGGTGGTTCTTCTGTCAGCTTGCCAGATAATTGTTGCCAACTGTGGTGACTCTAGAGCATTGCTTTGTCGTGGGAGTCAAGCCATCCCCTTGACGGATGACCACAAGGTTCAATTAGAATTCTTAATCTATCCTGCTTTGTATTTGCAGAAATTTTATAGTCGGCCACAATTTATAATTTGACGACTTCATTGCTAGATAGAATTTTCAGTACATGCACCATGTGCAGTAAATTATTTATCATTAGTTTTTTAGTTCTGCCAATTGTATGATATCTTCCGAGGAATGGATAGGTTGGGGTTGGGTTCTAGATGATGAAGGCTGTTGTAGGGTTCAATGGGCTTACATTTTACCAAGTGTTTTATAATGTATAATTCTGTTGACATTTTTTCTATCTTTGACGTGCTCATACCCAATTGAGTCATTGCGCCTCATTTCTGAAATTGGTTGGTTAGAGTAATGTGTGAAGCATTGGAAGGGTCAGATTGTATCTAAACTGGGTATACCAGATCATGTTTCTTTTCCATTAAAGTTCCAATCATAGTTTAGTTACTAAACCATGGAGGTTCTTGATTATTGTATCATATTGCAGATTATGGTTGCCACTTAAATTACTATTTTCTCAATTGCGATTGTGCCTTTATTTAAGTTATGCTTTATAATCTGCATATTCAAATAAAGTAAAGACCAATCGTATGTATGGTTCGGTTGCACAAATTCGCATAATATTTTTAGTTAATGTTAAGTTTCTTGTGTTTTCCCCTCTTTTATGCAGATTAGTAGGCCAGATGAATATGATAGACTTGTTAAGGGAGGAGCGAGTATTCTGTTTGTGGGCTGCCCTAGGGTTGAAGGAGTACTGACTATGACCAGAGCAATAGGTTTCTTCTGACCCATAGCTTCATATTATCCCATCTAGTCACAACTAGTTATCTGGTTCTATTAATTTTCTGACACTTACAATTCGGGAGAGTCAAGCTAGTAACGTGTTATCATCCACTACTTTTTTCAAGCTTCTGAGCAAGAGCATTTGAAGTTTTAAACTAGCTGGGCAGAAATAGGTTATGTTGCCCAGTGGCTCCAAATTTTCATATCATTGTAATGCGTTCAAGGTTCTGTTCTTGCTTAACAAAATCATTGTTCACTAAGCTCATCTCTTTGTACACATCTATTTTCTCACACCGTTTTTATTATGTGAAGTTATCAAATTTTGCAGCTATTTATTTTCATTGTTGCCATTTCCACACCATACTATTCTAATTTCAAACATGTTTCTGCATCAGGTGATCATTACTTGAAACCGTGGATTATATCTGAACCAGAGGTTACATTTATGTCAAGGTCGGAAGAAGATGACTGTTTGATTCTGGCAAGTGATGGAGTATGGGATGTCTTGTCTAATGATGATGTGATGAAGATGGCTTGCAGCATACTGAGGAGGCAACGCAGGAAGTTGGCGTTTGGTGGGACTCGTGGTGCAATTTATCCAGCACAATATGCTGCAAATCAAATCCGCAAGGTAGCCAGTCATTTGAGTGGTGACAATATCTCAGTTATTGTAGTTGACTTAAAGCACAAATGAAGGAGCTCCGCCCTGAACTGTGAAAGCAGTATCCCATACAGGTTGGCTGGTCAGAAGCATGGTGATCTTTCTAGAAACTCGGCTTTGGCTGTAGTTAAATAATTGTACAAACCTCTGCAGCTCCTTTACCCTATCTAGTCTAGTTTGTTAGAGAGGCTTGCTTTGTATTTTCATATATCTAGTTCCAACATTGTATTCTATTTTTGCATGCAATTATGCATCAACCTTACCCAAGTTCTCTTCGCCTCAGACTCCCACTATCTTAAATTAATTTGCGGCTTTGAATGGAATAATTTGCAAGCTCTTTACAATACAGAGTATCATTCAGAACATGTATGCAATCGAATGTGTAGCTAATCAATATACGTATACATGTAATGCTATATCATAGTTTCTAGTTATTGTGTATTAATTTTTTTTTGTCCAACTATGGATCAACTAGATGAATGCGTAGTACTTAGATTCTTTCTGTTTTAGGTTACTACGAGGACTCGTATGGGCTTATTTGGATAACACTTTGGGGAATGGAGCAAAAGCTACCCATAGTGGAGATGCTGATTTCAATAATGTCATTTTTCCAAGGAACGGATTCTTATGAGGATGAACAGAACTGATGCTGCAAAAGAAGGAATATCTGAGTAAAGCTCATTGAGAAAGCAACCTTAAAGGTAAGCTTCTATATGATTGAAACCAACACGCATAAGTTTAAATTATTCTCAATGAACACATTCTCGATTAGGAAAGGTACAAAGGGATTCTCTTTTTCGTTATATCCGCTCTCTTGAGAAGGCCCATTAAGCAATAATCCTCTTATGTGGCAAGGTTAATGCTTTCTTTAGTGACGATGGCATCGAAGCCAGATTTTTTAAAAATATATTTGTTCTTTTCCTGTCGTATAATTGATGTAAGCTTGATGGAGTTATGAATCTGGAGTTGTTTTGTCTTAAAAATTGGAATAGGAGTTAATAAGTCTATAGGATCCACAATAAAATATTGGGATAGGAGTTAAAAAGTTTGTGAGATCCACAATAGAATGTTGTGATTGGTTGATAAATTTGTGGATCCACAATTAGATATTATATATCCTTGGGCCAAACAAGAAGTTGGGTGGCAACCTCAACTTTACAACTCATTGTCCCCAAACACGCCTTGAATTGCTTTACTCATGTATAAGAACTGAAAAGTGAACGGTTTTTTTTTTTTTTTTTTTTTACGAAAAATTGCAATAATGTGATCTTGACGTTTTCATTTTGAAAAAACGTTAGTTAAGAGTTGTTTGAGTGCATTTTCTAAAATAATTAAATTTAATTTGAATTTTTTCCCAATTGTTCAATTGTTTTTAGTGTGGAGATCTTGTTTAGAAAAATAGGTTTTAGTTTCGTGTTTTCATTTACTATTTTTTTTTTTTTGACAATATGTGGGGATGAGAGATTCGAACCACAAATCTCGTGGTCAACAATACAACTTTATGCCAGTTGAGCTATGCTCTTGTTGGCTAGATAGGTTTTAGTTTCGTGTTTTCATTTACTACTTATAATAAATTTAAAATAAATACATTTCAATAAATGTAGATTTAAAATACAATACATTTCAATGAGTTGTGAAGTTGGAGTTGGGTGGAGTTAATAACTTCATCCAACTTCTTGTTTGGTCCAAGGATATACAATATCCAATTGTGGGACCCACGAATTTATCAACCAATCACAATACTCTATTGTAGACCTCACAAACTTTTTAACTCCTATTCCAACACTTTGTGGGGCCCATAGACTTATTAGCTCCTATCCCAACTTCCAAGACAAAACAACTCTAGATTTCATAACTCAACTCATTACCCCCAAACACCCGTTTCCTGTCTTTGGTAACAACTTTGTCTAAGACAGAATTGTCTTTTGTTTTCATAAATTAACTATTTGAGTTTTGAACACATCGTATCTCCATTGAGATTAATGTTTAAATTAAAATTTCGTTTATTAGGTTAATGTTTGATCTCATGTTGCTCTTAAAATCATTCTTTTCTCTTTTCTTTTTCAAAATATAATTTTATGTTAAGAAAACAACAGCGATGCTCTTCTACCCTATCTCTCCATTCTCTTTCAGTCTGTTTAAGCGCAACCCTTTCTCGAAATCATTAAATCCTTTTGATTGGGTCATTGACAATTTTCAAATTCTTGCCGAAAGAGCCAGTACGAAAAAGAGAGATTTGAGAGAAAGAATGAGATTAGTTTTTGATATATAATCCATTGAGTGTTTAAAAGTTGCTAGTTTATTAAAGTTAACAATGATTATAATAAAATTATTATATTCAGAGTTGAGATTAGGAGATGAAATTGGAAAAACATGTTTGGACGACGTTCTCCAGCTTCTGGAGGCTTATTATTGGGGATGGTTCAATGGCTTGTTCGTGGGAAGATTTTTGGGTGCGGAGTAGTCCTATTTATCTTATGTTCCCTAATTTCCCTCCCTTGAAGTTTGCTTTGGTGCCTTCTTTCCTTCCTTTTGATCCTCCCTCTCCTACAATTTTCATTTTTCTTTCTTGGGCACCTTCTGTCTGATAATCTTTTGATGTCTTTTTGATGTTCTTTTTGCTAGTCAATTTTTGTTTCTACCTGGGGTTAGGAATGTTTATTTATTGTCCTGAATGGCTGAATCCTTACGGGGTATTTTCCTGTAGCTCATTTTCCCTTTTGTATGGGTCTCACCTCTTTTTTTATGTCTCCTCGCCTTGGAAGGTGAGACTTTTCAGGAAGGTCTGGTTCTTCGTCTGATGGGTCTCGATATTTGGAGGATTAGCACCAGCAATGTTATTTAGATATCATCTTTCTTTTTCCAGAGGTCTTAGTGGTGCAACATTTGTAAGAGTGCTTTAGAGAATCTATAGAGCATGTTCTATAGGAGTGTTTGCAAGTATGATTTGAGACAATATTATGGAGGCTTTTGGAGTGATGCAGTGCATAAGAGGTCCTCTTGTTTCACCCTCCCTTTTGAAATAGTGGTAGCTCTCTAGCGTGTGCGTTATTTTTACTCTTTGCAAATCTTTAACTTTGAAAGGTTTTATTACTAGTCTCTAAACTTTCATTGTCCTATCAATTAGGATCCTAAACTTTTAAAAGCTTCTAATAGTTCCCTGAATTTTCAATTTTGTTTTCAATAGGTTCCTAAACTTTAAAAATGTTTAATTGGTCCCTATACTTTCAATTGTATGTCAAATAGGTCTTTGATATATTTTATATTTTTAAAAATTAATCAATCTATTATATATAAAATTGAATTTTATGTCAATTGAGTCTCTAAACTTTCAATTTTGTATTTAGTAGGCTTATGAATTTTAAAAAATGTTGAATAGGTCAAGGACTTATTAGACACAAAATTAAAAGTTGAGGGACCTATGGAACACAAAAATTAAAGTTTAAGGACCTATTTGATACTTTTTAAAGTTCAGAGACCTATTGGAAACAAAATTGAAAGTTCCAAGACCTATTTGAAACTTTTTAAAGTTCATGGATTAAATTAACACACTTCTGAAAGTTAATAGTCTAGACATATAATTTAACCAAGATAGAAATAAAAGAGATTTTGAAAGTGTGGAGAGTTTTAGGAGGAGGAATGACCCTTAGTAAGGCTCAATACCTCCTTTAGGTATTTGTAACTAAGGATAGTGATTATCCTATCTCTCTTATTCTTATTAATTGGAGTGATTATCCTTTTATCTCTTTGAAGCCTTTTTCTGAAATTTTTGTAGTTAGCGTGTGCCTTATTTTTACTGTTGCGTGGCTTTTCGTTAAAATTTTTTAAAAAATGGAAACTTTTTTATCAGGTGTATTTTTACGATTTCTCCTTATTCCTTTTTCACAAGATCTCTAAATCTTGGGAAGGATCGTGCTTATTGTATCTTTTAGTCATTCAAAACTTTTGACACAGAACCGAACTAGATAGTTACAGATTTGTGTGCGCGTTGTCATTCTTTATAAACCCTTTTCATATCGATTTGAATGAACAACCCCAAAGATTGATAATACAAGGAAGAGCTTGATGACTGTCCAGGGTGAGATTCTTATCGACATAGGAGAGACAGTGATAGGAAAAGAGAATCACAATCTGTGCCACGAAAAAAAGGGAAAAAAAACACATAGCCTTATTCTGATCCCACTTCACCCACCACACCCACATATATAGCCAGCTTTTTCCTGTTAATTCTTTTAACAAAGCATTTGATGTGACCAAGCATTTGAGAGAGGGAGAGAGATCGTGTCTAGCTCAGCTGCGAGAGAGCACTTCATAAACATCTTTCTGGCTATATGCACTTCTTATCTCACTTGGTATATATGGCAGAGAGGAATGTAAAGGTGGAATCTCTTCCCCTGAACACTTGACATTTTCCACTTTTTAACATTACATCTGTCTAAGAATACAGGCGAGAGAAAGAAGAGAGCAAAAGACATGACAAGGACCATTGCCTGCGAACGTACAGAGCTTCTCATGTCAATCATTGGTGGGATTTCTTCTGTCTTTAGGGATCATTTCTCCATTTTGCTCAACTTATTGATTCTCCCCTTCGTGGTGATGCGTGCTCCTCAACCCATATTAATTATTCTCCACTCACCATCTCTTACCTTTTCATTAAATCCTTCCCTTCTATTAAATATCTTTGTGCTAATCCCTGTTTTTTCTAGTTCAACAAATTCGGGTGGAGAAATTGAACCCGTTCTTAATAAAGGTAATAGGTATTTTTAACCCATCTTATTAAAAGTGATGTGTTTTATCTATTAAGCTATGTTGGATTAATTGTTCCAACTCTACTCGTTATTATTCGACAAAATTGTTTGAATAAATTTGATATATCTTTTTTCAAGAAAGAGAAAAAAATGTTACTATTTGATTATTAATCAACAAAAAATCTATTTCTATTAAAAAATTATTGTTGATCTATTTTTCATACGTTTTGAAATTTGTATCACGTATGTTTGTAACTTTTTTTTTTTAACAATATGTGAACCTGAGAATTCGAATCTCTTACCTTTTGTTTAAGGTTATAATACCTTTTTTTAGAGTTCAACAACATGTGAGGGTGAAGAAACCGAATCTCTGATCTCTTGGTCGAAGATACATATCTTACCAATTGAGTTAGGTTCAAGTTGACACATTTATAGATGTATGTCTATTCAAACACCTGATGTAGCACCCTTCGATTATTTAAGTAAGGACACGCGAATAATTTACATATATAATTTTGTACACTTGGTTACACTAGATATGTCCATTGATAAGATAAATATACTAATTAATCTTCGTAGGATGTTGCTAAAGTGAGCATAGTTCAACGTTAATTGACATGTATTCTCGACCCAGAAGTTAGATGTTTGAATCTCTTCATCTTTAAATATTGTTGAACCTTTCGTAGGATGTTGGTAGTAACTAATTGGTAAGGTTCTAGGCTCACCCCCTAAGGATTATTAATTTGAAGTATCCACAAACTTGGATACTTATCTAGACTGAAATTTAGTGGTTCAGCCTAATTTTAGTTGTACAAAAGAAATAGTCAAACCGACCTATTAATACGAAAAACACTCAGATGCACAGAAACAAACAAATAAAGAACTTACAAAAGACTGATCCAGTGATATCGACGACCAAAATTGACTCTATTTATATTAATTTAATTTCACTATTTAAAAAAGTGGTTACATTCTAGATTTTTTTGGGTTTTCTTTCCAGGTTTCTAAGGCAGGGATTTATCACTTTCAATCAACATGTGCCCAAGTTGATGCAATTATCAAGGTAATTTATCCTCGGATCAAAATATTATTATTTAGAGGCTTGCAATATTTTCTAGATAAAATATGTTGATTTAACTGTCTCTTGAAGAAATGGTGAGCCAAATCCATATTTGTTTCATGGCTTTAATAAGTATGAAATTGGAAGTTTGAAAGGTGTCCTAAATTTATATATGTTCGAATTTTTTTAACTTCGAATCATATAAATTTAATATGTAAACTAACTATCTCTTTGACGCCAAAACTTAAAAGGAAAACTTAATGGTTAAAAAGTAAACTTATTAGATAAAATTGATGATTTACGGTAATGGCTTCATTCTTGTTTAAGTTTGTGTTTGATAGGTCCCTAAATTTTAAAAAGTATTTAATAGGTTCTTAAACTTTAAAAATGTCAAAATGTCAAATAGGATCCTAAACTTTCATTTTCGTGTCTAATATATTTTTTAACTTTCAAATTTGTGTCTAATAAGTTCTTGACGGATTCTATTTATTTTAAAAATGCACAATCCTATTAGATACAAATTGAAATTTTAGGATACTATTAAACACAAAATTAAGAGTTTAAGAATCTATCAAACACTTTTAAAGCTTAGGGACCTATTAAACACAAATTTTAAAACTCAAGGATTTAGTAGAGACTTTTTAAGTTCAAATGGCTAAACTTGTTTAACCTAAAATATGTACCTTTCAATCTTATTGATATATATAAATTATTTGTTTCTAATACCCGATGCAAAATATCAAAATTTATGCTCTTGTTTCTTAGTTTTCCTATTTTAGTCTGCTAAACATTTAAATTCCTATTTTAGTCTTTAAATTTCAAATATATATATACTTTTTACTTTATTTCCAATACTTGGCATTAAAAAAAAAAACTATTTTAGTTATTTGCTTTAAATTATTTAATTGAAATTCTTATTCCTTTTAAAACCCACCATATATAACCCACTACATTTAGCTTTAAGTACTTGTTTAGGTAAACGCTCATCTGGTAAATGAAAAAATAATCATGTAAAGTTTTGTTTAATGATTTTGGAAAAATGAACCAACATTCTTTTTTAGTCAAAAACTCAATGATTTTATCAAATTGATGGAGAGTTTAAAGATCAACATAATATCAACATAATAATTAAAGAATTAAAATTGAGTTTAAACTGAATATTAGTACATAAAATCTAGAGCGAAGATTTAAATCTTCAACCTCAAGAAAATGTATAGATATTTTTAACTGTTATGCTATGTTCATGTTAGACGTAAATATGAAATACATTATCATGAATTGTTTGTGTGTATGTTTTTTTTTTTAGTATAAATTGTTTTTTCATTTATATCATTTTATAGATAATGATGATTATTATAATTGTATATATGGGTATCTATCTAAAAAAAAATACGTATATATGGGCAACGAGTTATCATGGCATAATATACATCTATCTTAATTTCATTTGATTTTTCAGTAAATTCTTCTTCAGCTTTCATCAATAACACATTTTTTAAAACATTTTCTTGGCAATTTAAAATCTAAGGTTTAACATATTAATTGATTTGATATTTCTGTCGTATTTATTTCCTTCGATGGATAGATTCATAGGGAAAAGAATGATAGAAGGAGAGAAATGATTGGCCAAATAGAGTAAACAAATCGAAATTATTCGTGTTCTCCTTCTTACCCTAGGTAGCAAATATCTTAGGACAAGTCGAATTTTAGATTAGAAGAGTAAGTGTGATATGATTATTTGTTTATTTATTTATCAAATTGGTGGTGCATATATATGGCATGGACACTTGGGGTGGGATAAATTCTTTGTCTAGTACGAATGCAAACTTTATATTATTATTTAGGTGCTTGACAACAGGACATATTTTGTTTTTAAGCGTAAAAGGTGTCTTTTTTTTTTTCGTTCTCTTTTTTATGTTGTCTTCGATGAGTTATTTGTAGAATAGCTTTTGAAGTTTTTAACTATGAAAAGGATTTTGAAAGGTTCTTAAGAACTTAGTCATCCATGAACATGGTACGAATTTTGTTTTAAATGCTATTTTATATGAAATAGTACAGAAAAGTTAGATTGTAGGAAAAAAAAACATCCAAGTACCAAATTAATCATTCTTTATTTGCCGCCAAATTACTCTCGTAGTAGTAATGCGGTTGCTCCTTATACAGCTTCTTCATCAAGCTTACAAGCAAGGATATAGAAAAGCAAAAGAACTTGATGTCTCTTACATCAAATCTAGATTATTTTATTTTATTATGTTGTATGTATTTTTTGAAATTCATTGTAGTAGCTTTCAAAAGGTTAGTTTTCTCATTTATCTTTAAAAATGATTTTTATGAGATTTAAGAAATATCCATCTTCTTAAAGATGGAATTGCCCCTAAATTATTTTTAAAAAAATACCATCTAAAACTCGTAAAATACTTCCCAACTGTCATTGATTCTTAAGTATACTACATCTAATCATTAATCAACATACACATATCTTTTAGATGACTTAACGGTACAAGTGTGAATACAACAAAATACATAAATAGGATATTATAACATCATCAAGAATATTTCTAGAAGAGAAAGGACTTTTCCTCTTATTGGAATTAGGCACCCAAAAGTCTTTTTGTCACTGTCAGAAAAATCCTAATCAATGATTAGAAGGGCATACCAAGACAAAGTTGAACTGGCCACAGTGGTACGCAGAAATTCCTGTCGTTTCTTTTACCCATTATATGCTGCTTTTGGCAGCCTACAATCCCATGACAGTGTAGGGGCTCAAAAGAAGGTAGATTTACTGAAGAATTTGCCCATGTATTACGTCATAAGTGTTTATAGATCATTGATGCTTTTAGAAACAAAAATACACTTTATTTTCTTCAATCTATATAACCTAGTTATTATCGAGCAGGTCATAAAATATTGTTTTTAGAAATGACTTTTCCATATGTGTGAAAAGTACTCTCAAGTCCTAACTAATTAATTATATTTATATTTTTAATTCTTTTCATTGTGTTTGGCCGCATATAAAGACTGGAGAAAATACTGAATTGATATATAATATTTAAAAGTTCTAATAAAAAATAATATCTCACTTCAAAACACTAGTGAAAAAAAAAAACACACTATTGTAGTAACATTTCACAACATGTAGCAGCAACAGCATATAATGCTAAAGGGAAACTTTTTAACTTTTTGAAGTGATTGTGTGTGTAGAATATGCATACAGGCTAGCAAGCTGCAGAGATCAGGATTACATATAAAATTGTGATATTGTATTTATATCACATTATATATTATACTTTTTTCTGTTGTATTTATTTGTGGAAGAATCATATTGCCGAGATCTATACTTTTAACCCTTATAGTTATAATTGGATGCTCAACAATTTCCCTTGCTGTCACTCTCCTTTTCAAAGCAGTCTGGTCCACACATCACATACTTCCATTGTCATCTTCTGTCTACTTTTTACACAGTTATATCCCATCTCACTTTTCCCTCATTATATAAACTCCCTTCCAACCCTTTTCTAAGGGTATAGCTCAACCGGCTTTAACCATTTGTTTCCTTTCTTGGTTTCAACCTCATATAGCTTGATTTTCCCTGTAATTTTCAGGTCCTGAAATGGAGAAAGCACAGTTGCGTAGGCAGCTTGCCAACATCAGGCAGGCCCTCTTTGATCAGGTAATGTTCATTAATTATGATCTATCACCCTAAGTTTTTCGATATGGTACTGTTTTAACGAGGTACCATAGAAGGAAGTCATCAGTTCAAACTCCTACAATGATATTTTCTTCGATTTCATGTCTGCCTTTGTGTTTTCTTAATATGTGAACTCGAAGAGGAGTGTAAAGAATACATCGAAGAGTTTAAGGGTGTGTTTGATTTAACTTTTCAAGTGTTTAATTTTGAAAAAATTTCTAGTGTTTGACAACTAATAAAAATGACTTATTAGAAAACGAGATTGATAAATAAATCATTTTGAGGGAAACATTTGAAACCAACTTTTTAAAAAGACTTTTTAAGTACACAATAACTTGTGTATAAAAACACTTATGAAGAAATGAAACCAAACATATGAGTGTTTAAATTCTAAACAACTTTTATACAAAATGTTTTTTTAAAAAATGTACTCTTGAAAAACATTTAAATTAAAATGTATTCCTAACGGACCCTAAATTTATATTAAGCTATCTATAGTTTTCAGTTCAGTGTGGTGCCTTTAACCATAACCTTGTAAGTGATTTATTTCATATTTTTATGTGTTAGTGTATCAAGTGCTTTGTTCTGAATTTCCATTAAATTCTATACAAGCATTTTTCTGAAAGGGGAGATTTGACATCAAATTTGGTTGGCCATTTTGCAGGGATTTCTCGATGAACAGTTTGTGCAGTTGGAGGAACTGCAAGATGATGCTAACCCAAACTTTGTCGAGGAAATTGTTACATTGTACTATAGAGACTCATCCAGACTGATCCTCAACATAGAGCAAGCACTGTATGTGCATTTTTTTTTCGTTCTTTCTTTATTCTGCTGTTTCCCAAATCTAATCTTCAAAACTTTCATAAATGCAGACAGAAGAGCCCTCTTGACTTCAACAAGTTAGATGCCCTTATGCACCAGTTTAAAGGAAGTAGTTCAAGGTAACCCAAATAGTTGAACTGGAGAAATAATTTTCCCTCAAAATAACATGAAGTTTTTTTTAGAAAAAATAAAATGTGAAAGGTGGCCGTTGAGTATATACTCTGCTGTGCACTAAATATAGATAAACAAATCTCCCCTGTTGAAAAAACATTCATGTTCTTTTGTAATGGGTGCAGTATTGGAGCCAAAAAGGTGAAAGCTGAGTGCACACAGTTGAGGGAATATTGCAAGGCAGGAAGTGGAGAAGGGTAAATATCTATCAAACATATCTTTCTTCTTATTCCCCTCGCATATCATTGTTTCATTCACATCAACGTGGACGGCTGAGATTAATCGAACATGAATGTGATCCCTTTCCCTGCTCCTGCATTTAATTATATACACATACACATATATATACATTTTTTTTCTTGGATATATCACTTCAAATTATGAAAGTGGAAAGTAAGATGGGCTTCATTTGAGAAAGCAGAAGAGATGTATGGTTTCAGTTCTGCATGCATGCAATTGAAACATTGACAGTAGGAAGTGAATATTATTATTACATCACATGCTTACTTTATTGCATGAAGAAAAGGCACTACTTTTTGAAACTTGTTGAAGTTGGGTCAGTACTGTTTATCCCTGTTGAGGGCATTTTTAATCAATTGGAAAGATTTTCCTTTTTTTTTTATTACATGTTGTTATATATATTAAAAAGTGTTTTTAAAAATTCTTAAAAAGTGATTTTTTTTTTTAAATAGTGATTTTAAAAAGGGTTCGATTCATAACTTTTTAAGAAGGGCTTATTAAAAAATATTATTCTAAAAGTTATATCGAACCCTCCCAAAATTAGACAAGTTGAGAGTTTGTTAGGTTTGATTAATATATATCAGCTGTTGAATTATCTCATTCTGTCATCATGGGTTAATTATTTACCAAAAATGAATATAATTTCCTTGCCGAGTAGGGTTAATTGGTAGTTTATTTATTAATTTTTGTGATGAAAAACAGATGCTTGAGGACTTTCCAACAACTGAAGAAAGAATATACAACTCTGAGAAAGAAGCTTGAAGCCTATTTTCAGGTTCTTACAAAGCTCATTCTTTCGTTTCTTTTGTTATTTTTCAATATAATCTGTTAGGTAACGTTGAACTATTTTGGTGTGATCTCAGCTCGCAAGACAGGCTGGGCCCATTGAATCTGCCTGTCGGCCCAAGTGATCATACGTGGATGACAAGGACGACAAAGCTGATGTGGCAAGATGTGATTGGAACTTTATATGTTTCCTAAATTATGTAAGCTCCAATTATCGGTTGGAGCAGCCTGTGGGGCTATAGGTTGCTTTTGTTTTGCTTTAGCTCATGAATGCAATTTTAATGGAAGTTTTGGTTCCTTTATGACGATTGTTTGGGCCTTCTAATCCTTAACCTACCCATTCTCGGTCCAATCATTTACTTTGGGCCCTCCAAATCGTATAAGCCCAATTTTGCAACGAGGTCTCAATCGCTTGTTAAAGCGCTCAACTGCAAGCATCAATCTTAAACAAATCCGTGGAAATAATTAAACGAATTAAAAAAAAAAAAAAAAAGGTCAAATTGTACTTCTATCAACTTGATGAAAAAGTAGTCCAATAAATGGATTTATTTATCATGACTATATTTTAGTGGTCATCGATATACACCAGCTTGATAGAAACTTAATAGAAATAATTAAAAGACATTTTATTCCTAAAAATTTTTAAAATAAATAAATATATAATAAGTTTTTATTTTTTGTATTATTAAACTTAATAGAAATAATTTAACCATAGGAAAATGATATTATTTTTTATACAAAGCTTAGCAAATTATGATATCTTATTCAGATGTACATTTCACTCTTAGTTTTTTTAAAATTATACATTTTTTCTTACTTTTTTCTGGTATAGTTTTTTTTATATATATTTTTTTAAAAACGAATTTAAATTCTTAGACAAATTTAAAAATAAAAGCAACATTTGAAAGAAAAAAAAACTTATAGTTTAATTTTTTTCTTAAATTTTGAAAACATTTTTCAAAAGGTAGGTAGCTAGAAAGAGAAGATACATATGGATAGTAGTATTTATATACTTAATTAAAGTCAATTATCAACTTAAAAACTAAATTAGCCAGCCAATTTAAGATAATTAATGGTCGAAACATTTACTCATTTTGAGTCGTAATAATGTCTAATCTCCTCCTTTCACCCCACATTTCTTTTTTAATGTTTTAAACCCACATTTGTTATAAAAGAAAATGATATAATTCACAATAGTATTTTGTGTCTCTTTTTTTTTAAAAAAAATAATTGACAATAGATTAAAATTTATAAGATAAGTGAAAATTAATTAGGGAAAAGAAATAATAAAAAAAAAATCGCAAAAACCTGGACGAAATACTGTGATCAGAAAAGGCGGTGACGTAACAGATAGCTGGGGAGATCCACGAAGGCCGCCCTTCCATCGCATTCGCAAGCCCGAAGCTCTTTCTTCCTTTCTCCTACTTTTTTTTTTTTTACTCTCCCAATCATTTCACCTTCTTCTTCATCTCTCTCTCTCTCTCTCTCTTAAACCTTCCCTTCTGGTTCCGGCGCCTCTGTACTTCTTTCTTGAGCTAGGGTTTTCTCGGCTATTGATTCAGATTGCCGGGTCTCTGTCTCGGGCCCATTCAGGCGGTCAATTGCCCTTCATCTTCTCGGGACTCGGTTTTTCTTTTCGGAAAAGAAGTATTTGCATTGGCAGAACCGCCTCCTGTGTTGCTGCTTTTTGTCTTTGTTCCGTTTCTCTCTGTTTCTCCAACTTCTAGATGCGTAGTAGATAGGGTTTTGGGGATTTCTTGTTCGGGAGGAGGGTTTTTGATGATTGGCCGGGAAATCTGAGTGAACTTATACTTGGTGGTGATTTCGCGATTTTGTGTCTTCCAGGGTTCTGTTTGATCGATCTTTTGGGGGAGATATAGCCATGGCTTCTTACAGGCCATATCCTACACAATCGTCTTTCGGTCCTTCGCCGGGTCAAAATCCGATTCCGCCCCCACCGGCGCAACCAGCTTCCGTTCCAACGCAGCAGCGAGGAGGAGGAGGAGGTAGTCAGTATAATCAGAATTGGGGTGGTTATGGCGGTGATGGGTCTGTGCCTCCTGCTCCATCTTCCTCGTATCCCCAAAATTACAATCAAGTTCATCAAAGTTCTAATTACCACCAGCAACATTATGGTCGGCCGAGAAGCCAACACCCTCCACCTCCTCCTCCTCACCAGTCGTATCCTTATGCACCACAGCCGCCGCCGCCGCCTCCTCCCGATTCTTCCTATCCTCCACCTCCACCCCCACCAGCGCCTTCGCAACCTTCTCATCTTTACTATCCCCCTTCACAGTATTCCCAGGGTAATCAAAATCAGCAGTCAATGCAGCCACCACCTCCACCCTCATCTCCACCACCGAGCTCTTCAATCCCGCCGCCTCCACCCCCAAATTCTCCACCACCTCCTTCGGCGCCTCAACAAAAAGCAGAGGGTACAAACATAAGAGCACACGAGCGTGATAAAGGGGTTTCAAAGGATCCGTCATATGGCAGGCGTGAACGTGAAACTTCAAATCATGATAAACACCAGAGGCACTCTGGTCCCCCAATGCCTCCGAAGAAAGTAAACGGACCTTCAGGAAGAATGGAGACAGAGGATGAGAAAAGACTGAGGAAGAAGAGAGAGTTCGAAAAACAAAGGCAGGATGAGAGGCATAGACATCATCTAAAAGAATCTCAAAACACTATTCTGCAAAAGACCCAGATGTTATCTACTGGGAAGGGGCATGGATCAATTGTGGGGTCCCGGATGGGGGAAAGGAGGGCCACTCCATTTCTTAGTGGTGAGAGGATAGAAAATAGGTTGAAGAAGCCAACAACATTTTTGTGCAAGTTGAAGTGAGTATGGAGATATGTATCATTGTTATGATCTGTTTCTAAGTCAGTGAAATTTTGGCTATAATTGATGTCTACTAAGATTTTCGTTGGATGAGTGGATTTGTGGAATGCCCAGTTACCATTTTTTCCTTGTATATTGTTGTCGCAATTTTCCCATTCCTTGTGCTCAATAAGGCATATCTTCAATGACACAAAAGCACATCGACCTCTTAGGGGATTGTGAGTTCATGTATTTTTGCTTTCAATCCATTGATCAGCCCTGTAATATTCTTAAAAAAACCATCGATTAATGCCCCTTCTAATGTTTTTTTTTTTTTTTAGAAATAATAATTCATGCTTCTTCTCTTGTGGATGTTTCATTTATAATGTTTTTTTTTTTTTTTGTGGCTACTTATACTGTACTTTGACTTCCTTGCATTTCAAAGATTCCGGAACGAGCTTCCAGATACAAGTGCTCAGCCAAAGCTCATGTCGCAACGGAAAGAGAAAGATCAGTATGCATTCTTTTGTTTTCCCTCCGAACTTCTGAATTTTGATATACAACTTTTCATTTGCTGATGTGTGATGTGCTTCTCCGTTAATGCTTTTCCCCCAGTCATCCTGCCCCTCATTTTGCTGGTTAAACTATTATGTGATTTGACGATCTATTATCATTTAACATAGCACAAATATTATCCTTCTTGTGATATTGGGTGACAAAAGAATAGTAGAAATTAAGTGAAACATCACTTGCATGACATAAGGAAAAAAGGAATGTAAGAGCTAATTATTTTGATATCGAGTACTCAAAAGTGAAAATTAGATGTATTTACTCATAAATATTTACCTTGATATAGTCCATCTCAAGAAGTTTGGTTGGCACTGTTACTTTCTCCTAAATTGTTAGAAAAAATATAGTCCAGAATCATCTGACAGTTTAACTCTCGGATTTATTCTTCCATGCAAAGGCATTATTTCCAAGATATAAGGGAAATCATGTGTATTAACATTAAGTTTGGCCTTGACTGATTGAATGAAAAATAGTTGGAGCTACCACTGTGTTTAGGTTGTATAGGTTGTTTCCACTTAAAATTATGAAATTTCTTGGTCTTACTGCGCTTCTTATCTTTTACTATCTTACTAATAGGTTTGACTTAAGTAATATGAGGTGGCATCTTCTATTTTTTGGGATGTTGCAGCTATACAAGATATACAATCACATCGCTGGAGAAAATGTATAAACCTCAGCTTTATGTCGAGCCAGATCTTGGAATACCTCTCGATTTACTTGACCTCAGTGTGTACAAGTATGGACCATATAAATACATTTTCTTTTAAAAGTGACTGTTCTTTGTATGCCGTTATTCTAACTTTTCTCTATGTGTATATGTTTAATAGCCCTCCTAGTGTTAGAACACCCCTTGCTCCTGAAGATGAGGAATTATTACGTGACGATATATTGACAACTCCAGTTAAAAAGGATGGTATAAAAAGAAAAGAACGTCCTACTGATAAAGGTGTTGCCTGGCTTGTTAAGACACAGTACATCTCTCCTCTCAGCATTGAATCCGCAAAACAGGTATCCATATTAAGTTTCTTTCACACATAATTTTGATGTAGTTGTTTGGGTGCTGACAAGGATTGCATCTGCAGTCTTTGACTGAAAAACAAGCGAAAGAACTGCGAGAAATGAAGGGAGGGCGCAATATTCTTGAGAACCTCAACAATAGGTTTGTCTTTTAACTTCAAGAGAAGATTGAAAAAAACAATTAAACCACTGCTATATGTCAGTGTGATTATATTATTTGCTGAATTATTTTCCAGGGAAAGGCAAATTAAGGAAATTGAGGCGTCGTTTGAGGCATGCAAGTCACGCCCTGTTCATGCAACTAATAAGAATTTATATCCTGTGGAGGTTTTACCTCTTCTACCTGATTTTGATAGGTACAAAATAATTCAATCCTTGATTGTGAATAAAATAATATATTTATGTATATTAGCACAAGAATTTTGTGTCAACTTTTCTGCAAGGTTACAATATAATGGTAGGATCTAGAAGGCTATTAGGTTGCATCCCTTTTTCTCCAATTGGCAGTGATTGGATATTTTCGTGTATGCACTATATTCACTTCTCAAAAATTCATCTGCTTGAAGACCCATTTCTTTATATCCTCTGTGTTTTCCTCTTTGTTTATGTTGGTTAAACGTCTTCCAATGTGATACGTGATATTTGAGGTTGCTATTTGATTGCTTGCAATTATACAAGCTCTAATAACAGTTTTACATCCTCTTATTTGTAACAGAACTTCTCTTATGAGCATTAGTCTCTTTACATTATATCAATGAAAAGTTTCGTTTCTTGTTTCAAAAAATCTTATTTGTAACAGAACTTTGTAATTTTGACAATTCTATGATTCGTACCAATTGGAGAAAGTTTGGAGGTAGTGTGCTTGAATATTTCATCCATTGGTGAAGTAGTATCTTATTCAAAACAAATGTTGTTATTGCATCAGGTATGATGATCCATTTGTCGTGGTGGCATTTGATAGTGCTCCCACAGCTGATTCAGAGACTTTCAACAAGTTAGACCAATCCATCCGTGATGCTCATGAATCACAGGTAGGTTCTTGAGGTTACTGAATACCGCAAATATATTTGGGGTAGTTTGGAAAGGCCGTTTGCTAAAGTTTGTTCCATTAACTCAGATATTAGGGTATTGCTTTTAAGTTTATAATTGGAACTTGTTTGATGTAGAATTTGTTTTCAGATTTCTTTTCATCCGAGGGGAGTGTTTTTGGGGACTGGGAGTGATATTGATTGTCAGATATTTCTAATTCTGTCAAGGGTTTTAATGGATTGGATTGGGTAGGGTTGGGAAGTATTTTAGACCTAATCCAAAATACTTCAAGTTGTAAATTGGCCAACTTAAATAACCTCAGTTAAGTGATGAACCAATTGTTTGAATCATTTAAGTCGTCTATTTTTAAAATTTGTAAAAAAAAGATATAGTAAAATGATAGTACAGTATTTGTCCTAAGTAATAATTAAAATATCCAACATAATGCTTCAAATACAGCCAATTGTTTGTGGAAATTACTGGAGGGTAAGAAAATTTTAAAAAACCATTGAAGGAATGAAGTTCAAAGAGGAGCCCATGTGTTAGTTAATTTTATTACTAGGAAACATCCTGGAAGCAATTTTATTTATAGAAATAAGAGATTAATTAATAAAATTTGAGTTAGTACAGTTCAACTCAAATATTATTACGAGAACTACAAACGAATCTAATCTAATCTAATCTAGACTTTTAGTTAACTAGATTGAATTTGAGTCTTCAACTTTTTTGAAAACGCCTAATATTCAGTGTCATACCAATGATCAGTTTGCTTTTCAGATAACATTTATCAACTGCCTTCGTCTGTTAATAAAGCTTTTCTATTTGATGCCAACTATTCTTGGGATAAGGGAAATTTTTCTTCCCATAGAGAGGGGGAGAAACAACTATTTGGTGCCGAAAGTACCTTTTCATCCTGCAGAATGAAGTTAGTTCTAACCATATCTGTTTTTCCTTACCAGGCGATAATGAAAAGCTATATGGCAACAGGCTCAGATCCAACAAAACCTGAAAAATTTCTTGCATACATGGTTCCTTCTCCAGATGAGGTTAGTCTGTGTCAGAAATTTTAATATTGATTATTTGCCATAGGAACTTTGGTTTTCTGTTTTTCTTATCGTGCCAAATGTCAAAACGGAATGAAGACATAGCATTCTTGTTCCCCTTCCCTATTCTGAAAATAAAAGGAAGATAGAATACATAGGATAATCTACTGAAGCAAAGATTATCAACACCTCCCTCTTTTTGTGTTTGATATTACATACGAAATAATAATAATAATAAAATAATAAGGCAATGTTTGTTTACTTCTCAATATTTTCCATTTGGAATCTCCTGTTTAGTTATTCCTTTGGCAAAATCAATAAACAAATATCATAACTATGTGAAGCAAGTTCATGTTATCCTCTTTGTTTTGACTCAGCTGTCAAAGGATATCTATGATGAACAAGAAGATGTTTCATATTCCTGGGTTCGAGAGTATCATTGGGATGTAAGTGCAGGGATTTTAAATTAGTGTACTAGTTAGAAAGTTGACTTCACGTTAGATGAGGTTTCTGATGACACTTATAACAGGTACGAGGTGATAATGTGGATGATCCCACTACATATCTCGTTTCGTTTGATGATGCAGAAGCTCGTTATGTGGTATTCGTCTGTCTTGAATCTCATTACAATTCATTTGTACGTATGTGCACTAGACTTGTTCTCCTTTAGATATTTACTCAATCTGTTAAATTTCAATGGTAGCCACTTCCTACAAAGCTTGTTCTGAGAAAAAAGAGGGCTAAAGAAGGTAGATCAACTGATGAGGTTGAACATTTTCCTGCACCTGCAAGAGTGACAGTTAGGAGAAGACCAACTGTAGCTACTTTGGAAGTGAAGGATCCAGGGGTATAGTTTTATGCACCTTGATTAATGGATCTGAGTTTTTTATTGGTGATTTTAATTCGTTGGTGCTTTCAGGTATACTCAAATTTGAAAAGAGGATCAGATATTGAAGACGGTCTTGGAAGATCACATAAACATGATAGACACCAAGACATGGATCAATACAGCGGCGCTGAAGACGAGATGTCTGATTGATTAACACTTCGTACAATCAATTAATAGCTTCGGTTCAAAGATTATCTGCCTGATGCAAACGAGGCTCCGTGGCAGGAATTCTCCCAAAATTTTTTATACCACCAGATGTTTATGGTATTGTGTTGAGTGTGTACGTTACATGTCTATTGCCACACAAACTAAAGTACTTGTATGCATTCTTGAATTTCTTAATTTAATGTGTATAGTTTTTCTCCGACACGGCAGGAAGAATTAAATCTGAAAAAAAACATAACATTAGATATTCCCATTTTCTAGAAAAATCGATGTAATGATCTTCAAAGTATTCTTTTACATGGGCAAACAATTTTATCATGGATCCTGTACACGTGTCTTAGATAATAAAAATTGTATTACTCTTTTAGCGAATCATAAATTCCCATCTCATCTTCATGTCTCATGCACTCTGAATCCATGAACAGGTACTTTTTCTGCATCACGGCCTTACTGCTATGTTTCTACTTGTGACAGCAAACACATTACGATTCAGGAAAATTCTTGTTTAGTTTCCCAACTCAAAGTTCTTTGAATCATCGTTTTACTGATCTTCATGTCCAAAGACGTGAACCTATACTGACATTTTTTTTTATCAATCATGTTTCTACAGCTTTTTTCTTGTAGCAAAAAATGAATCAACTAGCTCTTATTCAAAAAAGAAAACTCATCTGAACTAACACATGTACATTGACTCTATGAATTAAGCACACAATATACACTCTAGATCGGCAACTTCAAATGTGCTCATCTGCCAACCTTCCCAAGTCTCACGGCACGCACTGACGCACCAGCTGTGTGACACACTAGGAAAATTGCTTGCAAAGGACCATCAAAAATGAAGACTTCTTGATGCAATTGATGCCCTGTTAATGAAATTATAAAATGAATTAAGCATAATTTAGTACCTTTGGTAAGTACTAGCAAAAAGTTCATGGAATCATAAGCAACATCACTGACCATGCTTGTCGACATCTGACAGCTTCTTGTCGAACAGATCTCTTTGGATCATCAAGAGCTTTTGATATCGCATGGAGTACCTGAAAATGACACATTTCATGAGGCAGAATAGAATTCAGGATTCATAAGCAGGGTAGAAAGCGCAAACCGAGGGGGAAACATTCAGTGCAAGGAATAATCCTCGGGCTACCTGTTTTCTCATGGGGTATATCCTTGCATGGGGCAGCTCAGACATGGCGACAAGGCACTGAATTGCAGTTTCCCGTACAAGCTGAATAATGCACATCCTTCAGGTTTTAGTATAATAGTATCATATGCTAGCATCACTGCTATTCCTAATTGAATTTGATAACAAAGAATGGCGAGACGACATGCTGGTTTATTTGGGGTTAACAAATAATATACCGTTTTGTGTTTAAAATTGAGAAAGTTCAGACCTAGGAAGTTATGCAAGGAAATCCAGATGATACAAATTATTAAATCATATCTACCTAAACCCAAGGAACTGATCAATGTGTGAGGTGTCCCACAAGAGGGCAGAGAACGATACTATTAAAGCAAAGAGAAGATAGTGGAAACAGTTGCCTTGAAGTATTTCAGAGGACCCAAAAAAAAGGCCAATTTATATATCAGGAGAATATCAGCAGTGGAAACAGTCGCAATAAAATGATGATCAAGAAAATTACTTCATACCATCATATGAGAAAAGGCAGTAAGTCCAGCAAGGCAATCAAGGATTCTATGAGCATTCTCTGTGACAGCTTCTTGTCCTGCAGCATGAGCAGATCCTCTTAGAACCGGATCAAAGAATCTGTGAAGTTTGGTACTTGCATTGAAAGAATAAAAGTTTATATAGATTCATGAGTTCCCAAAAAGGTAAGACACTGACACACTCATGAGAATTTGATGACTCCTGGTTATCCCACCTATGTATGTTTTGGCCCCAACCTCTCGTCTCCTCTTTCCTTTTTATTAAACTTTCCCCTTGTACTGGGCCACTGGCACAGTCAATCCTAGAGGCTTGGTAACTGAATTTACCATAAGAAGTAAATTACCTAACAACAAAAGGGGACCTTCCAAGCCCATAGAAAAAATGCAGACAAACTCAAAGCCTATTCCACTGCAAATACTCTGCTCTCTCACATAGGACTCATCGGTTTTCTCCAACTAAAAGTTAAAGACCAATTTTGTATCTCATAAGGATGAGGTTAGATAAATTTTGAATACTGTCGAAAATAAGTAACTTGTTGCCTTTTGTTCTTGGAACCAGATAACTGTTAAAGTGTTCTGGCTGTATTAAAAAAGAAAAGAAAAAAAGAAAGAAAAAAAGAAGGCAAGCAACTAACGAAACTCACTATTATTTATTGAACGCACAGAAGTTTATATCCAGATTCCAGGAGAAAAGTTGGGAGCTCCTCTTACTCTCCAGAATACCAAAACTCACAGCCCAAAAAATACCGTGTTCATAGCATTACACTTGTAAAGCTATCCTGACCTCACTCCTTTCCCACCCTTGAGTTCCTTCTTCTTTTGCACCCTTCAGTTAGTTACAACACTTGGTTACAAATAGGACCTAATACTCCGCCACCACTCCCTCAACTCTTTTAGTCCTATACATATGAATAATAAGGGGGCCTATCATTATTCCAAAAAAAAAAGAAAAATAAGGGGGCCTATCAACAAAATTTTTCAAATCACAGTTGATCCATTAGTCTCATGCGTGGTCCATTCACACATTCTCTATCAGGGTAAAAATGAGCTGTACTCAATAACTATTAGAAAAGGTAATTGCGATTTGTAATGACTAAGGAGTACTAGTTTAAAATGCAAAGCTAACAGGTTCGAGCCAGATAACCATTCTGAACGTAGATAGATGAGTGAATGTGCGAAATAGAATAAAAATTATGATGAAGAAAATTTTAATCATGGAAATAGATCAGAATCTTACCATTTCTATCCATCAGTATCCCAGATAAAACGAGAAGAAGGCCATAAACCACATCCTTATTGATGATGTTCACACTTAATGTTAACAAGCCATCCAGCAGCATAGGAATAAGCTGCAAAAATTAATGTAATACTGTAATAAATTTTATGAGTTTTATTTTAAAAAAGAAAACAGAGCTGCAACAATAGCACAAATAAACCCAGAAACTACTTCTTTTTCACATTAAAGCTAACCTTCTTGGCATCACTCAATATAGCAGTGAGTGGAGTATCAGATATAACATGTGCAAATGCCTCGTACAACATATATCTGAAATACAAAGTGGCCTATCAGTAGCTACAAAAATTTCTCGTAGACTAGAACCAGGCAGAGTTAGAGCATGGTTATAGTAAATGCTCCAAACAGGTATTTTCATGCACATTTCTAACTTCAACATTAACAAACACCCAAGCTGACTTGAAGTGCAATTCAGCTTTCATGAACACAATTACATGAATGGGTCCGGCAGAAATAACCTAAAAAGTACCACTGCAGGAATAGCCTAGACTGCATAACGATGATTCATGAGGCATTTATCAACTTGATGTCCTGACAGTAAATCTGTATACATCGATTCTAGAGTGGATATTATTTGGTTAAATGCAAATCGTATCATGTTCATAAACTCCAACATTGTGATCATTTCACAGATCTTGCTATGTGATTCAATTAAGGATAAAAGAATAACAACCCTAGTATTGCAATCGCAGGTTTTCAAATTAGCTGTTTAAGATGTAACAATGAAGACAGGAACGTGCTCTTGGGTTGCTACACTGCAACGCTAAATGAATAGTACTACGAAGGATAAAAAAGTTAAAAGGAAACATGGTAGAGTTTGTTTCAGATCATTAATAAATGTGGTCTTTTTTTTTCTTTCTTTTTTATAAGAAACAATAATGCGGGTCTATCAGACTAGACATTAATTGTTTAAGTAAGGCATTCATGATACATTCTTCTTAGTCTGGACATCTCTAAGATGGATATGATACATTCTTCTTAGTCTGGACATCTCTAAGATGGACATGAAAAATTCACGCAATATGCTCATTAAAAGAAAATTTAACTTCCCAATAGAATAAAAGACAAATACCTACCTAGAAAGTGAAGAATCTGATTTGCTTACTAGAGACTGGAAAATAGGCATCATGGTAGAGGAAAAACGCTGCTTATAAAGTGGTCGTACTATTGCATGGAATTTGCGGTTCAAACAAGCTTCAGAATCACTCATAAGAATGTGAAATGCATCTGCTGCACTTTTCATTACTGCAAAGTCTAAGTTTGTCTCGCAATCTTTTTCCAGTATAACCTGCTGCAAGGGTGAGACATCTGTTCTGCTTTTTGATAGTAAGCACTCCAATAAAACCATAGTTACATCTCGGACCTTTTCATGACCACAAAGGAGTAAACCTTTTCCAATCCATGATAATCCAACCACAGCATGAACTTGAAGGGAAGAGCTTTTTTCAATGCTAGAGCATAAATCAGTTAGAAACATTTCACTGCCATCACGAGTACTTCCATTATGGAAGCACCTAAATTTTATTTTGAAAATAATGTCAATTGCTTCTTCCAAAGAAACATAACTTGAGACTTCTACTTTATCAGATTTCAGACTCAATTTATTGATCATAGAACCCAGTGCCTGTGCCGCTGGTATACAGCCTCTGGTGATGGATGACATAAGCAAATGCATTACAGATCTTACATCTGGAACAAGTGTTTGTGGACGAAGTGCTATAATGACCGATGCAAATAATGAAAGAATCCATTCATCTCTACAAATATTATCTTGCTGCTGCAGAAGTTGTAAGCCCTCCATCTGGACTGGTACTGTAGTAGATGATGCTACTTCCGAAGGAGAAAAACTGGTTGTTAATAATACATCGAATGCTTTTTGGATTATAATGTTCTGGCTCTCCTTGGAGCAACTTCGAACAGAGAGTTTCAATGCCTTCATGGTAGCATCTAGCAGCACCTAGATTGATAAAAAAAATAAAAATAAAAATAAGGCAACTACTTCAGTAAAAAGCTTAGAACTGAAATCAAGTTGTCTAATTAGGAAAATTATACATATATCAATAATTGACAGCTAATAAAAGAGGGAATAGAAGTTTTACTCACTTTATCTAGCATCAAAGCACTAAAAACTAAACATTTTTCAATCTTATCCCAAATGTTTAATGAAAATTGCAATATGACTTCCTCAAAATCTTCAGCTTCATCAAGCCTACACCATCATGAAAAATTGCAAGCATCACATAATCATTGATCACAGGTAAAAGAGAGGAAAATAATAGAAAAAGAAAAAAGGAGCAAACGGCAAACCAAATAGAGTCTAAGATGCACATCACATCAACATAATTCTAAAACGAAAAAGAACAACCTGAAAACGTGGCTGTTTGTGGCACAATATCTTTTAGCATCTTACACAATTCAAATACAATCAACTAGAGAGATAAGAAATGATATGATCTCTAAGCTAAAGTTTTTACTGTTTTCAAACAGAGCTATCCAATGGCAGGGAAGAAAGAAAAGTACTGCAATGTAGAACTGCCAGGCCTCCTAGAGCCTTGATCTCTAGCTTGACTGGGTTTTTATCAAGTGAAGAAACTTCCTCCCATTCTCTTTATTCTTTGTAAGTAACTCTTATTTCCTTTAATATTTTCACAGGCAAAGCCTTGTAATTGGTTTAAAGAACCCCATCAAGAGTTTGAATCTCCCACGTCTCGCCCTAGAATTGCCTTAAAAAAAATAATAATAATAAATGATAGGGGGCCTAGTTCTATGAGGTTGTTGTACATTATAGGACGTGAGAAGTACCAGATGTTCATTCTATCTTGGGATTGCATGTTGCATATCACTATAATTTATACACGTTCTTTCATGGGAAAATAACCTCCAGAAGGGGGGGAATAAACTAAGAACGACTGTGTTACAAAAAAAAATGATTTAACAAGGTTGAATTGTCCTCCATTGAACTCGAGGCTTAAGCTTAGTGGTAAAAACCCCTAGTGTCAACAAGGTGGTACGTTCAAAATCCTGAGATCTTGAAGCTGTGCACTTGAAGAATATTCAATATCCTATCAGTTCATAGTGTCAAATCGAAATTCCTAGTCTTCCAATGAACTTACGGGGGGTGGAACAAAGAAAATCATTCAAATTGATATATTGGGGCTGCAACAAAATTACCATTCCGAGAATTTACTGGAACGTGCCTTGACCAGGGACAATAAAATCATTCAGTAGAGGAATACAGGAAAGAAAACGCAAGAATTAATATATTCATAATTTTCAACAAAAAAAGATCTGCAAGAATGTAATAGAACCATATACCATGGAAGAATTTTGGTCGAGTAGCAATCCAACAGGGACAATAAAATCTCGACTGACTTTGAATTGCCATAGACCTAAATATACAGAATGTGCAAAAGTCCATTAGATAGAAGAAAAATGGAATAATTAACTCAGAATAGAGGAAATAATAATGGGAAAACAACACCATGAAAAATGAAAAACCACAAAAAAGAGAGCTCTGACATTCCTTGAAAACCAGTGAGATTCTTCCTCTGGTAAATTATTATTTTTTTATTCAAAGGGATTCGGATAAACAAAGATGAATAACCTCGTATAATATTAAAGCATGGTCAGAAATTATCGTCTGTTGGAGCTCTTTTCTCTGATATGTTCCTTTTGTTTCATCCAGAGAAGTGAAAACATTAAGTATAGTATTAAACAATAGTCAGAAATCATCCTCTGTTGGAGTTTTTTTTTTTTCTCTGATCCGTTGCTTGAGTTTTATCCAGAGAAGAGAAAACATAGCCCATCAGGAAGAAACAAAAGAAAAGCCATCAAAAGATAAGGATCAGTCATCATTGGAGTTCTTCTGATACGTTACTTTTGGATGTGTGTTTGTGGGTGTGCGTGGTTGGATGAATAGTATTAAAGGAAAACGAAAAATGTAACACAATCAGTCAGTCTGTTAAACTGGATACATTGAATGATGCCTACGAGAAATATCCAGCATAAAATAAAGATTATTAACTTTTTTAACACGTACATAAACGTCAGATAAATGGAAGAATATTGCCTCTTCAATCCCCTGAATAATTTTCAGCATATAACTTCGCCCAGTTCTACCAATGTCAGATGCCAGCTCAAGTTTAAGCATCAACGGCATGGCCTCATCAGGGAGAGAAAACATTGATGCAATCCTTTCAATAACAACATGCATATAACTTTGCGATTTCACAGATCCATGATATTTGTCAACAAATGAACCAATATGCTGTAATGCCTTCGAGGCATGATTCCACAAAGATGCAAATTTGAAGTCCACTGTTATAACTGACATGAGAGTCGACAAGATATCCTCAAATACGACACTTGATACTGGTGAAGAGTCTACAGGGAATGTGGCCAGATTCTGCAGGCCCTTTACTGCACATGATGCCAAACTTTGGTCACAGCTTATATTCTATAATTGATCTTAGATTTGGAAAGATAATTAACCGACCTTAGTGTAAACCACTCAAACATATGAGCAATACTAAGAGAAAAGACAAATATCAATAATAAATTTGTTTGGGAGAGAGATTAATGGAAAATAGAAGAAAAATTGAAAAGACATAATTGTGAAATGTCGTAATCGCCGCTCCTATAAGGAATTGAGAATCATCCTATTTCTTTAAAAATAAATAAATAATGAGAGATATATAAATAGTACCTTGAGTCTAAATTTGTAGATAGGTTGTGCCATGAATTTATTGGTTAAACATATGAGATGTGTCACATGTATGTATGTTATGTTACACAGACACAAGCCCACTTTATAAAAACAGCAGGTACTTAACACTCCCTTCAGATGTTAGCACAGAAAAGCAAATTTGCAAGCAGAAGATTTTCTGACATCATTCAAGGAAAACACCTCAAAAAAAGATACCTGCACAGTAGAATTCAGCATCATGCAGGTCTTTCTTAATAATTCCTGGAAAGGTAGAATTGAGGAGCTGAACCATTGAACATGAAAAAGTTTCAAGCATGCTGTATGATTTCTCTTTAACAGAGCATGCATGTTCATCAGAGCTTGAAATCAGATCTCTGCAGGCTGCAAGAAGTTCAATGCAGAGATAGAGGGCTCCAAAGTTCTTATTCCCTGAGGGAGAAATTTTGTTATTCTGAGATTGATCCACATGAATCCCCACAATATCCAGCAATCGAGGGAAGAAACTTTCAAACACTTCATTGCAGGAAGCAACAGATGCATTCGCTGAATTGTAAAGGATATGGCCAACTGCATTTAGTCTCTGCCTGCTTTGCAGAGGGAAGTTGTTGTAAAATGTATAAATATTTAGGATGTTGAAAATATCCTTTATATCTTCATCATTGATAATTAATCTTATAAACAAGCCATTACTCTCCACAACCATCTTCTGCAGGAGTCTTAGAGCTTCTGCCGTTATTTCATTCCCTTGAAAGCTAAGACTATTTAATGATTCCAAGTTAATGGACAAAGAAGGCTGTCCTATGGAAGTAAATATGATCTCCTTTAATGAAGACCAGATAGCTTCACTATGCTTTTCCATTCTATCTGCCCCATATTTTACTGTGCAATCACTTAGATACTTCAAAGAATCAATCTGCAACCATTTAAGTTATTATTCAACAGCTTGGGCAATCAAAAGAAGTGAATCCTACATAATACGCAACTACTTTTTATTTTTATTTCTTTTTATGAAATACATAATAAGCAATTTCTAAATCAAGTAAATATAGAAATTTAGACAGACCTTTGCTTGTGGCAGTGAGGATGAAAGTTTCTCAAGAAGCAAAGGAATTGCAAATGGCTCAAAATGTGGGGTAGATGAGAAGGCCATCTGCACAATAATACAAGTGCAACCAAGTCAATAATGTGCAATCACAGATTATGAATAAGTGGTGCAGAATTCAACATCCAGAGTAAAATAAATAAATAATGATTGATGATAGACGAGGATAATGTAATTAATACCCATCTAGGATGCCAATAAATTTATAACTAACCCAAAAAAAAAAAAAAAAATCAATACTCATCCATTAGGTCCCATTATGCTTGATTGGAGTCCCTTCCTATAATTGTGGACTTCCTTTTTATATATATATATAACCCATAAAGGAAAGAAAATCCTAAACCTTAAACAAAACGTAATTAACACCCATCGAATGTGCCAAGAAATTTGGCAAGATCATGGCTGTATGGAAAGTTATGATCATAACGCAATATATGATAAACATCATAACTCTTAAGCAGGAATGCAACAAAACAGAGAACAGGAGGTTAAAAACGTTTGTACAAATATCGACAACTGCAAGAAAATATGGAAAAACACTATTTTTTTGGGGCAGGGACACACAATGTTAAGAATATATAATCCTGGAAGAGGTTGTTTTTCCTTGGTTTTCATCCGGTTAACTTTAGTTAACTTGAGCATAACTCAATTGGTTAAGACATGATATCCTCGATCAAAAGGTGTAATATTTTCGACCAAAAAATTGAAGGTTCAAATCTCCATCTTTACATATTGTTGAACTCAAAAGAAAAAGGAGAAGAAAAAGGGAAAAAAAAATCCGGTAACTTTACAACTCTAAGAGACCTTTAAGGGGACGTTTGGCCCAATGGATGGGCTCTTATCTGGGGCAGGAAGCCTAGTCTTCCTAAATCCAAACTCATGGAATTGAACCGTGTTTTCATTGGTAACTTTTTTATTTAATTTTTTTAATTATCATTTTTTAAAAATAACCTTTCTCTCTCCCCTTTTCTTCTCTTGGGTTATTTTTCAATTTCTTAATTTTTAATTATTATTATTGTCACCATTTTGTTGTTTAAAATTAAAATTCTCTCTTTTCATTTTTTCATTTTCTTCTTCTTCCTCCTTCGTTACTCCCTTCTCTTCCTTTTCTTCTTTGGCCAAACCCAAACACTCTCTCAACGCTTTCAAAACCAAAATGTTTTATTGTTTTTTTTTTTGAAAACTTGGGGACCAAATAAAAATGAAACTCAAACTTTATCGGCAAAAAAGTATAATTTGGCTAAAATATATCATTTTCAAGGTGGTCATATTTATTTAAAATAACAAAAGTATATAAAATTTTGTTTTGAAACTTATCAAAATAAAATTAGTAAGATAAAAATGAACAACATTTTTCATGCAAATTCTTTTATGGACATTTTTCATGTAACTGACATAACGAACAAGAACAAACTTTGATATACATGTCTTGTTCCAAAAAGAAATTTCATTAAAAAAAAAAAAATAATATCCATGGTTACTAACAAAGATACCAAGACTGACTAAATATATATCAACCAAGCTTTTCATATTACCTAGATTATGTTAAATGCTGCCTCAGTTATTTAGAAAACATTACCAGGCATAGGCAGCTAATCAGTTTCCTATAACCACAAAAATAAGAAGTTTGCTGCAATTCTATGCCAGTGGCACTAAAATCTACCAATACCCACTTACTCAAAAAAACAGCACACCTAGAACCTTTAGAATGTCATTACTATTATACAAAGGTCTCCTGGACAAAATATTTGGCAACAAAGAAGAACTCAAATTACAATGTGAGGCAGTAAAATTATGTCCTTGCACGTTACCATACCATAAGTGCCTGCGAAAGGTCATTCCTTTTTACATCTACATCCTCCTCTTTTCCCTGAATAATAATAGCAAATAGAAACAATATTAGCACAGAGAGCAAGCAAGAGAGAAAACAGCCCATTCAAAAATATGGACAAAAATATATATAAAGAATATGTGAGCAGAACGCATAGAAATAGGAGAGCATCACAAAATCTCCAGGCAGTATCCATTTAAATTCTCCAATTCTCTCTGTAACTCTTTTTTAACATATACTAATAAGGTGATCCATAAATGTCTGAAATGCAGGTTCTCTCACCATTCCCGAGCTCACAGATTGTAGATACAGAGAGTATCCTTTTTAGCATTTTTTATGTTGTTACTCTCTTTTTCATCCCACCATGTTAAAATCCCCATTGAACATCCCCGCACCTCAACCTTCAATCATTCAATATTCTGTCTACACTAAGCACATTCTAGTGAAGTCTTGTCCTGCTCGAATGGGTTTAGTGAGCAATCATCATTTATGAACTCCATCAACCCTTCCCAAATGTCCAACAAGTTGAAGCATAATGTAGGAAGGATAATTATTTTCTCCCATCTCACTCAATCAAACCCCCTACTTGGCATAACCACCCTCAGCAAGGGAGATAATCTGGAAGAATTATCTCTGGACGCTTTTCGTTTCCTTCAACCACATCAGTATAAGGATGTCTCTTCCTTTTCAACTCCCTTCTTCATCTTCAATCCAAGCGAGAAACTCAACCATTAATTCAGAAAGACATCTACGCTCCATGGTCTTGCCTTGCTAGTATGAGATTCTTCTTGCCTTAATTTGACAAGGTCGTGATTTCTAATCTCTACACTCTTTTGTTATATAGTTACTGAACCCAGAAAAAACACCCTACGAACTTGTGTTCTTGAAAACTCTTTTATTCCAAGGGGTTCCAGTCTCTTCTTCCATCACTATCCTCGACCATTTCAGCTTTTTTTTTTTTTTTTGGAACAAGAAACAATCAATCATTTTAGTTTTTGCAATTCCAAGAAGATTCACAAGCCAACGGTTCCATATTTTCTCCTCTATCCTATTCCTAGCCCTTCTATCCAACTCAATCTATCATAACATCAACGACAAACAATTTCTGCTGTATACTACAGTATATGATTCATTATTTCCCTTCCCAGAATGAGAGAGAAATACACTACCGATTATTAATCATATGCGAGTGGAGAAAGGTCAAGCAACCAAGAAAGAAAATGACAAAACAAGAGGAGAAGCATGCAATGAGCTTACGTGTGTAAAATGGATTGGGAAATAGCAACCCAGGAATTCAAAAAGATCGCTAGAACTACTTGCAAGTGTTCCAGTTGGATCTGGGAATAGCTTTGCCACAAGCTCAACAATGTGAAAAGTAAGCATTAAGCATTGCGGATCTTTTTCACCGTCAATGGCTTCACAGATTCCATATACAAGATCAACATCCTGTATAACAGTGAGGAAGTTCATCGATACTAACTTCAAACAAAAGGTCAAGTAAGTTAAAATAGTTGAGCACAGAAGCTATACACAGCAGTGAAATATGAGAAACATCATGTAGATGTTATGATATGATGAAGCCCACCAAAAAAAAAGGTGTGAGCAAATGAATCAAGGGAACATTTTTTAATCACTTCTTGTGGTTTTCATAACTCCAAACAGAAAAGGGAAAGGATCAAAGGCTGGAAGAAAGCAAGAAAAATATAGTACCAGTGAAACAACTGCATCGGGATAATTTTCTACCAAGCACACCAGAAGTTCAAAACTCAGCTGTCAAAATAAATAAATCAAAGTCAAACAAAAACAAAGAATATCAGAAACGTTATTGAAATTTGGAAGCATTTGCCAGCAGGTATCTGCATAAGTTTCCTATATTTGTTAACTCACCTTCCGATCATGCTGTCCCAAGGACTGTACTTGAAGATTTTGAAAATAAGATTGGGCAACGGACTTTGCATCATTCTGAGAAACTGTACCAACATTCAATTTCCTCCTCATCAGTGCCAAGCAGCCAACAAGGGCACCTCGTAAAGCTTTCCAATCTGCCTGATAATAAGTATCAGGTCATCTACCACTTTGAATAGAGAAACTCGCATGATAAAACTGGTATCATAAAAAATCTACAATACCAACTACTTGGGAGAATCTTTAACTATGACAAAAGTGCCTGGCAGTTCCTTCCTCAAAGGCTTATGTTTAGGCACAATTCAGAAGTATTTTTCTAAAAAATAAAAAGTACTCAAATGCTTTTAAAGAAGCCATTGTTATGTGTTTTATCAAGTACTTCAGATTTAAAAACGTCATCCTTAACCTCTCATGGCACACCCCTTTTTCTGTAATTACTCTTCGCGCACACTTCCCCTTATTAAACTCTCTCTGTACACACCTTTCCTCACCAACTTCTCTCTATGCATCTTTTCTCAATATGTCTCTCTAACACGTGCTCTCTCACTAAATTCTCCCCCTACAGACTTTATCCCACTAACTTCTATCTACACATATCTTTTCTCAATAATCACTCTTCACAAACTTTTTCTACCACTTACTTCTCATCACCAACATTATCTCACCAATTTCTTTTTACATGTTTTCTCTCAATAGTTTCTCTCTACGTACATAATTTTCTCCGTAATTTATCTATTCATACATATCTGCCTTCAACAATAAGGAAAACTTTCATTGATAAATATGTGATGATATGAACCGAAACAGAACCACAATGTATTACAATATAAAAGGTAAGGGACTACACGATAAACATAAGTATTTGAGGTACTTGACCCTCCCTCTCTTGAGATCACTCAAGATCAAACTAACCAACTTAATCCCCTTTCTTTCCCTTTCCCACTCCTCTACTTATAACCTCATACTCCGACAAACTCTCCAACTAACTGCTAATATACCTTTACCAAAATTCCTAATTACACCTTAGGTACATTCCTATCATAAAGCTTACCATTTAAAAAGCAATGCAAGCTACATTGATAAAAACGTTGACAATATACTTTCATGGATTATTATCAAAGAAAAAGAAACACTTCTAAAAAAATCTTGAAACACCACAGAAGTTTCTCTTTGATGGTTTTCGAACTTTTTAGAAGAATTTTAACGGGTACCAACATGCCCAAGAGTTTTGCTAGTGCCTAAATTCTTATTAGCTCAAACAAAAACCTGTTGCCCCAAACTTCAAAAGAGAAATACTACAATGTAAGAGAAAATGCAAAAAAAATAAAGAATAAAACATTTATGTTTGACCAATCTTAAAATAGGAAGCATCTATATTTAAAAGAAAATAATTACAATGTAATAGAAAGTACAAAAAAGATAAAGAATGAAACATCTATGTTTAACTAACCTTGCAGTAGGAAGCAACCTTGAATTATTTTCAAAGGAGGGGGAAAGGAACAACATATAGAGCAGAGACAAATGGGGAAAAAAAAAGAAAGAGAGAGAGAGAGAGAAAGAGAAAGAGGCATGAAAATCATAATCTAAAAATACTAATAAAAAACACTCATCGCCCCTCTGTTTAGATAGGTGATAGGTAGAACTTAGAAGCGCTCACTCACCAGTCTTTCTGTGAAGAATACCATGAGACTGTGTATTGATGCACTGTCCAGAGGCTTTGATGCAAGACATGCCAGTAGTTCTCCAAGAAGAAGTATACCTGAAAAGGATAGCAAGCTCGTTGTTTGCTTTTCAACAATGCAGAGAATAAATTGGAAAATCAAGGCAACATGACAAAATTTCAACTAACTACAGTATTTTTTTTTATAGGAAACCAAAAGATATATTCGACTAACTACAGTATGTATAAACCACAAAAGATGATGTCTGTATACCAGGTATCTTGAAGGACTAAGGAGAACAGCAATTCATAGTAACCTGGTTAACTAACATCCCTCAAACAAACAGAAGGTTGGGACGTGTTCTTTAAAAGACAACCAGAGTCAGGCACCAATGACAATATTCAGTGCTTGTTTGCTCATTGCTGTCAAGGAAAGTTTGGAGATGGATTTTTAAGTGTTTAACATTGATAAGGCTGTACAAAGAAATTTGTGTTTTAGCTAGTATTTGGTATTATTTTAGGAATAAAGCCAGGTCTATCTAGATTATAGCTACCCGGGCTATTTTACTTAAGCCGTGGAAAGAAACAAATAGGAAGATTTCTGATGGAAGTTTGTTTATGTCTTGCAAGTTTGCTTGGCAATTCTAGATTATGCTCCTATCTACATTCAGATGGCAGATTCCCTGGTGCTTTGGTGGTTAATATGAAGGACTTTCTATCATCTATTTGGTTGGCCATCTCTTCAAAAAAGAGAGATTCTTTGGTGACGGTTAGTTAGGACCTTCCTTTACCCTCAGGAACAACGAGATTTTCAACAACAAATTTCTCTCCTTTGATCAATTCACTAATTCAGTTTTCATAACAGCCTTTTCTTGGTGCAAATGCTATTTCTACATTTTCTAACAATCTTTTGGCTAACTAGAAGATTTTTGTGTAACTTCCTTTAGACTCCAGGCTTTTCCCATTATTGTGAATATTTTATCATATCAATGAAATATCTTATTACTATAAAAGTAAATAAATAAATAATCCTATAGTCTTTTGTAACCTTGTGAGACATTCTAGCTAGAAAAAATATCATATCCTAAACTCCTCCCTCCCCAAAGAAAATCTTAATTCGCATTATTTCCATGAAGTTCTACATAGTAATTTGTTTTCACACAACAAAATGAAATAAGTTTTGCGTGAGCACATTCCTTATTTGATCACATAAAAGTAGCAAGCAAGAAAAATTTACAGAAAACACAGATAATAATAATTCATAATGGTAATGGTTTTTTTTTTTTTTTTTTTTTTTGATAGGAAACAAAGGTTATTTCATTGATGTATGAAATAGTTACAAAAGGAAGACCTATCAGGGGTAATCACAAAAAATAATGGTAATGGTAATAACTAATAATAATAAAACAAAATCAGAAATTTGCATAGCAGTACCTCTGGCTCGAATAATGTTATCAGTAGTTGTCAGATACATCCTCATCTCTCTAACCTAAATCATGAAAGTAAGAATTAGAGGCAGTAAAGGAAACATGAACAAAGAAGAAGGGAAGAAGAAGCTAGGTAGAAAATACCAGTGTTTCTACTGTTAGTATATCGTTCTTCACAAGGGAGGTGATTGCTTCCAAGCTTGCGGCCTGTAGTGTCACATAAATTCTCATTAGTCCATTGTTCTTTGTATTCTCATTAGTCCATTGTTCTTTGTGTTCGTGGTGTTCCTATTATCAGTACATTGCCTCCCATCAAAGAAAAATATTATCAATACATTGTCACATAGATGAAACATCACAGCTTAAAGAAATTCATGTGGGTCGGATAGTTACAAAAAAAATCCCCAAAAATAACACCTAAGAATCCATGAAATAAATGGATTCCTAAATTACCCCAATCCCAAGACACATGTTGGAAGACTTCTAATTTTTTCAAGCCAAACTGACCTCTGCTTCCATGCTTTTCTTGTATTGCTTTTATACATACATATTTCCCGTAAAAGTTTGGCAGCAGAGCAATTTGCAAAAGCTGAACCTCTGATTGTGGGAGGACCAGTGAAACATTAAAGATCTGGAAAATTTTCCACTAAATATGAGTATTATAAAGGCTTCCCAAAATATTAGGTTAGCATTTTCCACGTGGTCTTTGCAAAGAATGCACTAATTAAGACTGGATAACGTATTAGATGTCTAATTCGGTCTCTCTCATTGGTTTGTAGGCCTTCCATTAAACAAAATCCAAATAAAGGTTTTGATCTTCTTTGGCCATTTTCCATCCAAACTGCAGTAAAAAGGTCCACAGGCATAATTGAAGCTTGAGAGAAGCTGTTAAAGGCTGTCCTACAAGAATAGAGACCAGAGTCTAAAGACCAGATTGTCCTATCTTCTCTCAAAGACAAATTCAAACCTGAAGCAATGCCAAGAGGCCTGTGTCTGTTTGGTATTAAATTCGGATTCTGTTTTTGTTTTCAAATTCATTCAATCAAAATGGATTCAATTAATATCTGTCTGACATATTTGTTCTTTTTAAATTACTTTTGAATTTTGTGATCCAAATATCTAAATTCTAAAAAACAACTTTTTTGTGAATTCAAAATTTAAATTGCATAATTACATTAAAAAAAATATAAAAACTTGATACAATATTATTTCATGTCATAAACTCTTCAATTTTTGTTAAAATTATAATATATTATAAATCATATAATATTGCAAAAAGTTTATATTCAACTAATATTTTTATTATTTATAAATACCAAGCATATTTGTAGCAACTTTATAAATTGAGATTTAGTTTCTATATCTGCTACCAAACACGTATTCGAAAACACTGGAAACATCAAATACAACTTTGGTTTCATTGAATCCCTTGTTTACAAATTTTTATTTTCAGATCACTAACCAAACGCATCATTAATCATTCCTCTGGCACGAGATGGGAAAAAAACGATAACATGCATGAGTTTCATGCATAAGAAGCAAGCAAATTTCAGACTACTTATACACCTTTATCCAAATTTGTTGAGGATCCCACATCGAAAAGATGAATAGAAACCTCACAATTTATAAAATGTATAGGTTATTCCTCTCATTGCCAATTGATTTTGAGATGGAACCCCATATTATCTAATATGGTATCAAAACTCATAAAGTTCAAACGGGTATATGGTCAAAAAAAAAAAAATCGATCCTAGAATTAAGAACCCAAAAGAGACACCATCTTGAGGAGACATGTTGAGGACCCACATTGAAAAAATGAATGTTAAGGAACAACGAGGACACGACACAGATCTCCACAATGGTATGATATTGTCCATTTTGGGCAGAAGCCCTCATGGCTTTGCTTTTGGTTCATCTCAAAAGGCCTCATACCAATGGAGATACTTGTCCTCCCTTATAAACCCATGATCATCCCCTTGTCTAGTCAATATAGGACTTTGGTTGCACTCTCTAATTCTCAACAATCCTCCCCTCGAACAAAGTACCACGAACGAGCCTCCCCTCTAATAGTCATCTATCCGTCAAACACTCCTTTACCAAGGCTTTACCAAGGAATTGCTCTTATCTAGACCAAACGCCTACCCAATAGAGCCTAACTACGGATCTCCACCAAGACTATGTTTTTCAAGGCTCACAATTTCTTTGTTCGATACCCGAGGAATTTACAAAATGGCTACGTCAGGGGCATGGCCCTGATACCACTTGTTAAGGAACAACGAGGACACGACACAGATCTCCACAATGGTATGATATTGTCCACTTTGGGCATAAGCCCTCATGGCTTTGCTTTTGGTTCACCCCAAAAAACCTCATACCAACGGAGATACTTGTCCTCCCTTATAAACCCATGATCATCTCCTTGTCTAGCCAATGTGGGACTTTGGTTGCATTCTCTAATTCCCAACAATGAATAGAAATCTCACAATTTACAAGATTTATGAGTTACTCGTCTTATTGTCGGTTGGTTATGAGATGGAATCCATGTTATCTAATAAAATGAATGAAATCAAGATCATCATCATCTATAACCTAACTCTCACAGCAAATATCGTAGTTGAAACTGAATTTTCAGTAACCACTTCCTAATCTCATCTCTGTAGACGATCTTTGTCATCTTTATCAGAGGTAACTTCCCAAACCCCACTCCGGTTGCACTGTTTTCTCAAACACACTTTGCAATTCCCGAGATTTCCCAGCTTTCTACTGGCGTTTCTAACTAAATAAATGTGGCGAACGAGGTCAGCTATAAGTGATAACCAGTAGTGTATAAACAGATTAATTTGCAACAGATAATCGCCTTGTTCGCCATGCAAGATTGAGAAATTAAGAGTTCAAAAGCAAAACAGGAATGGAGGACGAACCTGCTGGGATAGAGTCTGAGATACGTCGACGAAAAACTCGATGTACTGAGTAAGCTTGCTGAGCTCCGCCATTTTTGGGTGGGTTTTAGCCACGCAAAGAGCTTGGTGGGGGGAAGGAAGGTCTTCTGCCTTGAAGAAATTATAATAAAAATGGAGGTAAAATTCCCTCCTGAAGAATCGATTTTTATTCACGCGACCCGTTTGGATTTTTTTTTTTTTTTTCAAAAGCGTATTATTCAATTTCAAGCTCGAAAGTTTTGCATTTTGATATTTATTTTATAATGACTAAGCTAGAAGGAGTGGAAATGAAGTGAGTTAGAAAACAAAAGGCTGCTAAAAGCACGGTCGCAATCGGCATATATCCTCGACCATCATATCAAATATTCAAATTTTCACTTTCAAATGTGGTTGAATTAAAACAAAAACAAAAACGTTAAATTACATGTTTAGTTTCTAGACTTTCAGGTTATATCAATTTAGGTTCTCGAACTTTCAATTTTGTTTTCTAATAGGTCCCTGAATTTTAAAAAGTATTAAATATGTTATTAAACTTTCACTTTTTGGTATAATAAGCCCCTCGGCTTTTAATTGTGTATTTAATAAGTCTTTGACCGATTCAACATTTGTTTTAAATTCACAAGCCTACTAGATACAAAGATGAAAGTTCATAGTCTCAATGGGTATGAAATTCAATTTTATATATAGTATATTGAATAACTTAAAAAAAAAATATCAAATGTATCAAGGACTTATTAGACACAAAATTGAAGGTTCAAGAACCTAATATGAATTTTTTAAAGTTCAGGGTCGGTCGTGTCGGTTTTCGGTTTGAAGATGAACACCCCTACTTGCTATGTATGCAATTAAACATTAGAATTTAGCCACCTCATTACAATTTTCCGACCTTTTTTAGTTAGGATTTTTATAAGGGGCAACGAGATATATGACTAAAAAAATAGGTGGGATTTGAAAAATAGCTAAAAAGGTTTCAATACTAACTAAATGACTAACGTGGTTTTAATTAATAATTTCCCAAATTAAGAGGACAAAATTGCCCCTGACAAAACGTCTAAGAACTCCTATCATTTAAATCAAATATTAGGAGAGAGACCTACCGCTAAAAAGTGGGAGATTTATTAGGAATATAGAGAAATATAAGATTGCAACACCCTAACAACCTATTTTGAATTTCCTACGACAAAATCTATGGGAAAAAAAATGAAACCATGTCCCCGTTTAAATAAACACATAGTTCACAAAAAAACAAAAAATAAGACTGAGTAGACGATAAAATGGGATAACGGAATACACATAATGAAACACTCAATAACGTATTTACATGGAATTACCCCACGAAATTGAACTTTTAGCTTAATTCTCATGTACAGTATGAAAAAATGAATACTCAATGTAGGTATTTAAAAAAGTGAATTTAAATCTCACCTCATTTATTGCATGTCAAATTAGCAAAACCCTCCATCTCCCACAAACAGCCCTCTTCAAGACAAGCAAAACCCTCCATCTTCCCACAAACGCCAGTCCTTCTTCGTACAGACCGCCGACCCCCACCTCCCGCTGATCCAACCTCCAGCCATCGCCTTCGTGTAGACCTCCTCCCGCCGACCCATCAAATGTGCAAGCCGTCAAAAAGGTGCCACTGAATTTATTCTTCAAATATGTACCATCTACCGAAATAACTGGGAGACAGTGTTTCCACCCGTTTATGGATGTTGCAATACTCATGAAGAAGAACTTGAACCTGTCATTTGAATCAACTTCCTGGGCGGTGTACGTACCTGTAATTTTAGGCAGTAAATATCATTATACACTGTGACATAATGTTATAAAATGAAAGTACAGATGGTAAATACCTGAATTCCTTTCGATCAACCTGGCAGCAAACAACGGAATTTGCGCATAAGACACTTCAGGAGATCCTCTCAACTCATTTAACGCCTTTTCTCTACCCCTCCATGCTTTGTCATAACTGATATTGATCTCGTCCGTTTTCCTAGCATACTCTATTATGTCCCGAGGTGTACAGTTGCATCTTGTTAGTTATCCTCATTATAGTCTTCGCATACTCACATGCAATACTCATTGTCGCTTGCCTGTGATCATTCTAAACGACATCGAAAGAACAAGTGTGGTCGTTGATAAACTTCCTCACAATCCACAATTGCCCCGTGCAATAGGTAGATGCGCGCATATACCATTGGCATGAGTCGTCTATGCATGCCACTGTATACTGTATGCTATTGGATTTACTTGTCTTGAATTGGAAACTCCCTTTCAGAGCCAGTGAAGAGACTACCTTATTGAGATGCTCTTTGCATGAAAATACGCACCCCTCTGTTACGGATACTATGTCGGTCAATGCATCAATCCCATCTGAGTTGACAAACTCAAAATTTTTCTCCCCCCGGGATGAACTTGCAATTGCCCCTCCCCCGTTGTGTATATTAGTATCTACCCCCTGCACGTCGACAACTAAGCAACAGTCCCTATATGTGCCATTCTGAAACCTGTTTACCATCCAAAAGACATCCCTGTCTTCTGAGAGGACTATATTTATCGGGTTGCTTGACCAATTCCTAAAGAGTGTCAACCTGCAGATACTACTACTGTCCGCCAAATTGAGGTAGTTCGCAACACATACCTTTAGTTGGGACAGGTTAGCATCACAGGGGCATGTCACAATGCCGGACTTGAACCCACTGTAGACTCCCGCCACATCCCAAACACCCCCGAACAAAATCATAATTTGATGTCCAACCATTTTGTGTTAATGGTATTAAGAGAGGGCTTGGAGATTTTTGTTCCTTAACTTAATAGAATAAGCTATATATTTGAATTAATTGAGAGAGGGCATGGAGATTTTTGTACAAATTGAACATACCAACAAAACCACGATTTTTGCTGTTAGATGGAGAAGAAAACGGGATCTGGTGAAATCAGTTATATGAAATGAGCGGATCCCATAAAATGTGGAACAAAAAAGACGTTATACATTTAACGGTGAAGTAAAACGCGTCTGTATATGCACGGATATACCCAGTGGTAAAACTGGAAAAAAAACCTCATGTCTGCAGATCCCTTGATTTACGGCAGCCACAAATGAAAATATGAAAGTTATTTAGCCAGAAAAACTTAATGACCTATTTTTTTCTAGCCATCTAACACAATTTCCCTTTTTATAATAAACTGTCTCAATTATAGAAGCCCAACAAAAATTGTCAAACAACACAAACCCAAACAAGGTGTTTAGCCAAGGCCCAATAGTATTCATCAATCGCCAAGGCCCAATAGTATTCATCAATCGCCAAGGCCCAAGCCCACAAAATCAAGCCTTGTCGTCGAATTTCTCGAACCTGGACGAAGTCGTCGTCCAGGTGAAACCTGGCAAACTGCTTACGCATTTCCCTCCACCGCATAGAACCGCACAACGTCATCAACCGGCGCGTAAATAACAAGCGCCACCGTGAACCCAAACCCAGAATCCAAGCGGCGGCAAAACAGTTCCCGGAAAGTTTTCAGAAACTACCATGGCGGTAGAGAATTTCATGGAAATTCAAATTCCGCACCAGAAACACTACCACGGAAGCTATTTCCCGTTGGTTTTATCGCCGTCTTCAGCTTCTTTCAGCATCTCATCCTTCACTCGAGCCATCAAGGCACAGAAGCCATTAATTGATTCCCTGATTCTCAAGTCCGGAGCAGTACTCTTCAGAGGTTTTCCGGTAGTAGCGGCATCCGACTTCAACGACGTCGTAGAGGCCTTTGGTTACGAGGAGTTTCCGTACGTCGGAGGCGCAGCTCCTCGAACCAGAGTCGTTGGTCGGGTTTTCACGGCCAACGAATCACCGCCGGATCAGAAGATCCCTTTTCATCACGAATTGGCCCAGGTACTCCTTATAAGGCCCGTTGATTTTAGTGACTCTTCGACAAGATCTTTCTGATTCGTGTATATAAATGGAAATTGATTACCAATTAGCACAGTTTAATCTGTAGCTCAGAATTAACCACTTAAACGAGGGGTATGATCCCTGAAATGGCATGGATATGATCGAAGTAGAATCCAGTTTTCCATTTTGTTGGCTGATAAGAGCCTTTGGAATTTCATAGATACTCGAATTTTACAAAGGAAAATCGTGGGTTGAGGTGTGTTTTGCTGGTGATGTCTGAAATCGAACTGGGTTGGGGTTTTTGTATGTTTCAGGTGCCTGAATTTCCCGCCAAGTTGTTTTTCTATTGTGAAGTAGAGCCTGGAAGTGGTGGAGAAACTCCCATTGTTCTCAGTCATGTTGTTTATGAGAGAGTGAAAGAGAAATATCCAGAGTTTGTCGAGAAGTTGGAGGAACAGGGCTTAATTTACACACGGGTGTTGGGAGAAGGCGATGATCCATCGTCTCCAATTGGCCGTGGTTGGAAATCTACATTCTTGACTGACGACAAGAGCATTGCTGAAGAAAGGTTCTAAATCAAACCCAACCCCCCACCAAATTTAAATTAAAAAAAAAAAAACCCAAATGATTGATGCTGAAAAGTAGCTTATCATATTGATTGTTTCTCTGTTCAATAGATAAAATCCTTAGGCTTGCTAGCTGAATGCGCTTGAACATTGACTATCTTGGACGTACAGTGAAAGAAAGAAAAGAAAACGAAGATTACTTCAAAGTGAAGACTGATGAAAGCCACATATTGATGTTTTATTTGTTTTGATATCGTGTTTAAAATGTATAGAAGTTGCATAGGTTCCAAGAAAGGAAACCAAGTTACTTAAAAGGACAAGAATAGAGCCTATGAAAATGTTGTTCTTAATAGAATCTACATGTTATTGTCTTATATCAAGCCTATATCACATATTTGCATCTAATCTTTCGAACTACTGCACTTTATCATATATTACTTCAAAATGGTTTGTTTGCAGTTTGAACAAGAACTTCACTTCAGACAAGTTGGTTTAAGTGTTTAACAAATCTGAACTTTCAACAGGGCAGCTAAGTTGGGAATGAAGTTGGAGTGGTTAGAAGATGGAGTGAAAACAGTAACGGGTCCAATCCCAGCAATCAAATACGATGAAGTGCGGCGGCGTAAGATTTGGTTTAACAGCATGGTTGCAGCATACACCGGCTGGGAAGATGCAAGGAACGATCCTGTAAAGGCCGTAACGTTCGGGGACGGTACTCCATTGCCAGCTGATATCATATATGGCTGCTTGAGAATTCTGGAAGAGGAGTCTGTTGCCATTCCTTGGCAGAAGGGCGATGTTTTGCTGATAGACAATTGGGCTGTCCTTCACTCTCGTAGGCCTTTCCTCCCTCCTCGCCGTATACTCGCTTCACTTTGCAGGTAAATCCATCACAAAAAGCCTTGAAACCAAGGGAAAAAGCATGTAGGGCCAAGATTATGGTGATTCTGGAGCAGATGATTGATTTATTGACATAAAGTGAAATGAATGTTGTTATTTCATCTGTGTATTTATTGAAGGTGTCCATGCTCTTTTTCCAACTTCATTCTCTCTTATGCCATGTAAAGAAAGTATTCTATGAAACTGTCTAGTGTTAATAATGTAATTGCCTCTGGCTTTCTTCAGTTATTTGTATAGTGTTGATAATATTAGGAAAATTTTCTCCAGCATTCATGGATGGGGTTGATTAGGAAAATTTTCTCCAGCATTCATGGATGGGGTTGCTATCTTCTTCTTCTTCTTCTTCTTCTTCTTCTTCTTCTTCTTCTTCTTCTTCTTCTTCTTCTTCTTCTTCTTCTTCTTCTTCTTCTTCTAGATTATGGTGATTCTGGAGCAGATGATTGATTTATTGACATAAAGTGAAATGAATGTTGTTATTTCATCTGTGTATTTATTGAAGGTGTCCATGCTCTTTTTCCAACTTCATTCTCTCTTATGCCATGTAAAGAAAGTATTCTATGAAACTGTCTAGTGTTAATAATGTAATTGCCTCTGGCTTTCTTCAGTTATTTGTATAGTGTTGATAATATTAGGAAAATTTTCTCCAGCATTCATGGATGGGGTTGATTAGGAAAATTTTCTCCAGCATTCATGGATGGGGTTGCTATCTTCTTCTTCTTCTTCTTCTTCTTCTTCTTCTTCTTCTTCTTCTTCTTCTTCTTCTTCTTCTTCTTCTTCTTCTTCTTCTTCTTCTTCTTCTTCTTCTTCTTCTTCTTCTTCTTCTTCTTCTTCTTCTTCTTCTTCTTCTTCTTCTTCTTCTTCTTCTTCTTCTTCTTCTTCTTCTTCTTCTTCTTCTTCTTCTTCTTCTTCTTCTTCTTCTTCTTCTTCTTCTTCTTCTTCTTCTTCTTCTTCTTCTTCTTCTTCTTCTTCTTCTTCTTCTTCTTCTTCTTCTTCTTCTTCTTCTTCTTCTTCTTCTTCTTCTTCTAAACAGGGAAACAAAACAAAAAAGTTTTTGAAAACTATTTTTTTTCCAAATTTGGACTTTGTTTTTGAGAACAAGGTAGAAGATTGATACTAAAACCAATAAAACTTATGGGTGGTGTTGAGGATCCCACATTGAAAAGAAAAGTGAAGACCTCACAAGTTATAAGATGTATGGGTCACCCCACTCATCGTCAATTGGTTTTGAGATGGAACCCTATGTTTATCTAATATTGTATCAGAGTCCATTAAACCCAAACGGGTATTCGGTCCAATAAAAAAAAAATGAAATCCGATCAAAGAATGGTGAATCTAATGAGGGGGACATATTGAGGATCCCACATTGAACAAATTGGTGGAAACCTCACACCTTATAAGGTAGACATGTAATCTAATATGGTATCAGAGCCCATGAAACCCAAACCGATATTCGGTCCAATAAAAAAAAAAATCTTGTTAAGATAGATAATATTGTATCAGAGCCCATTAAATACCCGTGACCTCACAATTTATAAGGTGTATGGACGAGATGAAACCCCATGTAATCTGTCATTGAATTCTAAAGATCACAGGTCATTTAGTCTCTAAATTTACTTTCAACTAATAAGAGACTGAGCAAGCACCATACTATATTACATGGAAGTTCAAAATTAAAGATGTCTATGCCTCAGAATTCTTCTTGAACCTTACCATATGATTTTGAAATTGGCAAAGGTGGTTTGATTGGTTACAACCCTTCTTTCTTCTTCTTTTTTTTTCTTTATTTTATTTAAAGAATGGTTACAGTCCTTTTTATTTAGTCAAAATAATATGACTAAAGTCAAACAAATCAATACAACATAACACATATAATTCAACCACCCACCCCACCACTACCATGACTTTCGCCACTTTACCACTACTATCACGACATTCTTATATGATGCTATCTTTGACTTAATATTAAAATATTCATCTTTAAAATATTCCCTACAGCCTTTAAAACTTTTTTATTTTCTCAAAAAAGAGAGTGAGTGAGTGTGTGTGCATGTTTTTCCATATAGAACAAATTACATCAAATAAATGTTCGTCTTTTAAGTTTAATTAATGTAATTAATATAAACTTAAATGAAGCATCTTTTTTCCTTTTATATTGTTGTTGATGCAGGCTTCATTGAGTTGCATGTACATGGAATTGATATATAAATGCACTTTTTGAAGACACTTTGACCCACCATTATTGCCATTTTCACTAAAGCTAAATACAAATCCATGCATGTTTCAGACACTAATATCCATATGTCACATAAATCCCATCTAATCAGTACTCTAAAATTTCAGTTCCCTGAGGAATTTATAAATGCATGTTTGTATTAAAGGAGGACACTATAATGAGTAATAATTATTTTCCAAAGATTATTCATGATGTTTTGATATAGTGTATTAGGGATTGAGTTAAGTCCCACAATAAAACGGAAATCTCGCGTTTAGTTGTCATTGTTGAAACTAAACACTTGAATAGATGGACCGTGATTATAAGTTAGAGGAAGGCAATTAAAGGCGTTGTCAAGTCTTCATGTCTCTTACGTCTTGGCCAAGATCACATGTTCTACAATAGTTAGGACAAAGGATCTTTTAGCACACATCTAACAACTTTTTGTCAAATTTAATGGTAACACAAATTGAAAATTTTCCGGGTTCCTTTTTATGGTTTGATTCCTACTCTATGCACATAAAACTCTCCGTTGATTCTCAACATTTTCAAAAAATGCTCTCCTCTCTTCAACTCTTATTGTCTTTAGAAGCGTGAAGTCTACTCCAACCACTAGTACTTTTTTTTCAGTGTCATCTCTCTCAGCTTCTATTTATTGTTGAACTTTACATGTTTTTATCATTCAAGAGAAAAATGACAACATATTAAAATTTTCTTTTAAAAAATAGTTGGACGAATCATTCTCTTCATTGAATTAGGTCATTTAATTTTCAACACAACTCGTATTTAGTTTGCGATTGTTGAAATTTAAAATCTTGAATAGAAAGTAACCGTTAAATTATAGTAAAATAAATAAAGACAACAACGTTACATATCATTCATGTCTCATTTATGTTAGGATGAGACATGTGCTACAATAACTAAGACAGTGGAGGAATGCTAAATTCTCGAATTCTTTTTAATGGTTTGATTCCTATTCTATGCACAACATATAGAAAATATTGCTCTCATTCTCTTCAACTCTTAAGTGCTTTTGAAGGGGTGCATTTGCTCCCACCACCACTTTCTTCTATTATCTCTCTCTTCTAGCTATTTTTTGTTCAATAAATGAAGATTCTTTTTATCTCTTTTCAGTTTTGGACATGATTCTATTTAACCCCTACACTAATAACAAAGTTAGAAGTGACATGTCCTCCATATGTTTAGACTTTACTTCACTGACAGATAATATGTTCCAATGCTATTTGCAGTAATCCTTCAGCTTCATGTAGTCTGAAAAATATTGTCCTAGTGTTATATCGCGCTTATGACTTATCTTTGTCATATCTCGAAGTTAATCATTAATGATAAAACCATTATAGAGTTTTAATAAAACGAAGTTGAGCTTAACTCAATTGGTTAAGAATTGTAGAACTCAATTGTCCATATTATATTGTTGAACTAAAGAACTTTCAAAATGTAGAATTAGAGGAGTACAATAATTAAATACATTTCTCAAATCCCATGGAATAAGTATTTGGGTGTTTCGAAGGTTGTTCGAATCCTCATCCCACATTGTTGATTTTTTTTTTTTTTTTTTTTTTTTTTTTTTTTAAAGTCTCAAATTGTGTAGAACCAAGGAAGTGTAATAGAATCTTTTCTCAAATCCATGGAAGAAGTATTTTGTGTTCATTTTATCAACACGAAAAAGATTCCGAAATAGATATCTCTAAAGTTACTAAATTGTTCATAAAGTGAAAAATTGCATAGACGATGCAACATTTAAAAGTTGTACATATTCTTATTACCTCACATTTTCGAAAAAAAAAACTCTCAAATTGTAGAACTGAAGAAGGTTGAATAGAATCATTTCTCAACCCCAATGAACGAAAGAAGTATTTTGCTCTAATTTATCAACAAATGCAAACAAAGAGGAGATTTCAATATGAAAATTATGCATAAAGTACTTACACTGTGGATGCAAGGCTGGTTCTAATTCTCACCCTCCACATGGTTGAAAAAAAAAAGTGAAAAGGAAGTCTCGTGGATAAAATTAGAGAAGAGCGAAATAGAATCATTTCTCAAACGCTATAGAAGTATTTAATTTGCTACAATTTATCAACAAATCCAAACACAAGACTTCAAGATATAGATATATAAAGTTACTAACTCGTTTATTAAAGTGGAAAATTACACAGCCAATCATACAATATCTTAAAGGGTTGTTCGAATCCTTGCAACCCTAAGATGTTGTACTAAAAAAAACTCTCAAATTGAAGAACGACTAGAGAAGTGGAATAGAATCATTTCTCAAACCTCATGAAAGAAGTACATCGCTATAATTTATCAACAAATGTAGACACAAAAGATTTCTTATAAAGTTACTAACTCGTTCGTAAAGTGAAAATGTACACAGATGATACAACGTTTAAAGGTTGTTCGAGTCCTTCTCCCACATTGTTGAACTAAAAAAAATTCTCAAATGGTAGAACCATAGAAGCGGAATAGAATCATTTCTCAAACGCCATGGAAGAAATATTTTGCTTGAATAATCTCATCAACAAATGCAAATACAGAAGATACCAAGATATATATAAAAAGTTACTGAATTGTTCATATAAGGAGAGAAATTACACTCATGATGCAGCTCTTTCCACTGAATCACACACAACACTACAATAAGATAAACAAAAAAAAGAAAAAGAAAAAGAAAAAGACATAATCTAGCTAGGCTTTAGAATTTATAGTACAATATAATATATGCTGTAAGCTTTTTGTTCATAAGCTGTTTATAGTCCTATAATGACTTATAAAAGCTTCTGCCATTTTTGGATACCTAAAAACAACACAATAGAGAAACACAAGGAACAAACTTTATGAATCCTAATCCTCACTTTCTCATAATTATTTTGTATAATAACAAAATTCACCTTTTTGTGCATCATGTTAATTATACTGAAACGCAGTCGTTTTAAGTGCCTGGCTTTACCCTGTGTGCCTGACAATTTCCTTTGTCTACATGTTTCACAAATCAGCCAAATTCCAAAAATTAGGCTTTTTTGCCAAACAAACACAAATTGAGCTTAAAACACAGAGAAACAAAAACACCCATTTTGAGAAAATCACTCAAAATGAGGGGAAAAAAGCAAGAAGAAGAAAAGGAAGAAGCTTTGTGCTTCTAAGACCTGAATTTGAAGAAGATTTACATACTGTGTGCTGTGGAGAAAAGTGCTTCTTGATGCCAACAATATATAATGAAATTAGTGGAAGTTGCAATATGGGAATTTTGACTGAGACTTCACATGGGCTCCTCCATTTTGGTTAATTCAGAAAAAACCCAACTTGGAAAAATGGAAGTGATGATGATCAAATAATGGAAAAAGGGATGAATATGGTGAAGAAGAAGAAGAGAAGAAGAAGAAGAAGAATGTTTTGATGGAGTGATGGGTTTGGCAATACCAATATATAAAAGTGTTTGGCACTTGGGAAAATTATAGGCATTTGGGCAATGGAAATAGGCACTGGTGTGACACTTTGAAAAAACAAGAAATCTTTTCATATTAATTATGGGCTTTAATATGATGGGTTTTTTTTTTTTTTTTTCTTTCTTTTAGTCGGACAACGTGTGAAGCGAGAGAATTCAAACATTTTACCTTCGGATCAACAATATATGCTTTAATTAGTTGACCTAATATGATGATTTATTTAGTCTTCACTATTTGAGTATAATTTTAGTCCCTCTCGTTCTATTTATTTATTTTTTGCTCTTTTCGATGGTGGTTTGTTAAATATGGTCGATGTAAATATGATATCTAGGGTGCGATTGAAATGAGTTTATACTAGATTAAGAGTCTTTTTTTCCTTTTTTTTTTTTTTAAATGGTCAGTTAAAATTTTAAAGGGCGTTATTAACCAATTTAAAACATTCTTTAAAGTTTTGAAAAATTCAAGAAGACAAAAAAAAGTACCATAAAGTGCTTTTCAAAGATAGTCTCTTTAACTAATGTATCCTTGAGAGTGATTTTGAAATGGTTAAAACCACTTTTATCATATTTTAAACTACCTCAACATGCTTCTAATCATTCAAAATCAAATTTGTTGCAACCACGTTTAAGAGTGTAAAATCAAATATGTAACTGATTTTGATTTTTTTTTTTTAGAAAATCGATTTTGAATAATTAAATGTATGTTACGGGGTGATTTCGAACATGACAAAAATGATTTTAGCCATTTCAAAATCACTCTCAAACATACATTAGTTTTCTTCCGAAAGTACTTTATAAAAAGTACTTCATGGAAAAACGCTTCATTTTTTTCAAAACAAAACCCAAACTGGCCATTAGTGAGTTGTTAAAAATCTAGAAGATATTAAATTATTTGAGAGAAAGGCAAATTTATTAATTAGTGGTCGAGTTTGGCATCTACTAATGAAAAATAGTACATTTACTAGTCAATAAGAGTAACTCAACTAAATTGGTTAGTCACTTGGTATATACCATTAATCAAAAGATCAAATATTAGAATACTTGAACTCCATATGTTAAACTAAAAAGAAAGTAAAGTAAATGACTAAATTGAGACATTTTAAATAACAAGAACAATATTGGAAAAGGGAGCACTCGAGCTTAGAGACTAAAACATATATTTATCGTCTTTTAACCATTAAAATATTCCTTTGTCTGGAAAGTGGGTAATGAAAGGTGACGCAGACCAAAAATTCAACTGGAAACTCATTGCTACAATGACTAAATTACTGAAAAAAACGAAGAGGGGTGAGGAATTTGGAGCACTTCCACTTGGAACTTTTATGTGTATTTATTTATTTTTATTTTTATTTTTAAAAAAAAATTCAAAGGATAGAACTTTGTCGGTCAAATTTTCATTAATATGGGAAGCCTCTATCGCTTTCGGTATTTCTCTGCGTTTGCTTCAGATATTAGGTTACACTTTATTGGACTGTAATCAATTCAAGTTTTCAACAAATCATAATTGCCCCACTACTCTTTATTATATTTCCCCCTTTTTTTTTGTTCTTTTCTAATAAAATATTAGATTATTTGTGTGTTAGGTCCAAAATAATAATTTGAAATGATTGGAATTTGTTTGCTAAATGAGTGATATATTTCTATATCATGGTAAAAAGTTCTAAGGCATTTATCAGAATTTTGAATTTGGAAATGGATTTTTTTTTTTTTTTTTTTAAGCATCATGGAGAGAGTTTTTAATTTAGAAAGTTCGTTTGCTTTTGTTTTTGGAAAAAAAATAAATATTTTTAGAATATAATAACTATGCTTGAAATTCCGAATATGATTGAATAATTCAAATTTGATGTGAAGCAAATAAATAAAAGAAAAACAACGGTCTAAAATAACCATTTTTTCCGAAGAATAAACCATATAACTTAAAAAAAATTGACTCAAATTATAATCAATTTAATATGTAGTAAGATCCTAAAAAACATGTAAAAAAGCCAAACAACCATTTAAAATTACCTTTAAATTCTGAAAATTGATAATAAAAACCCTATAAATAATAAATGTCTTAGAGGAAATTTAACCTACTAGATTTTAATATTCTAAAAATCACTTAAAAATCAAAGTTAAACAGTTATCTCAATCAGAATAGTCAAAAGGTCGTTTCAAAAAAAAAAAAAAAAAAAAAAAAAAGAATAGTCAAAAGGTGACCCAAATACTCGTGGATTTTTTTTTTTCTTCAACATAATCATTACAAATTTTCTTGAAATATTTGGTTGTTTATCATTATAAAATTTAAATATGACATTAAATATATCGAATTTCATTGGCACCTAAAAATTTCTACAACCGGATCAATGCTGTCAAATTAACTCAAATTACCCCGAAGGGAATCTAAATTTAAAATAATTTAAACTGTCACATCAAATTGGATTAGCCAATGTGTAATTCTCTAAATCCTCTATGAATAGCTTGTGAGAATTCAAAAGTAAATTATCACAAAAACAGATATTTCTAGCAAGTTGCTTTGTGCCCAAACGCTGTTCAATCATATCACGGACGTCAGAGAGATACACATCTTTGAAAATATACCATGCAATACTTATTCAAAGAAAAAGACATAAACTCAATATAATTCAGGCATCAAATATCTTTTGATTGTTGTTTCAAGCTGAACGAAAAAAGAAAAAAAGAAAAAAAAAATTACTTGCAAAGGGAGAGAGAGAAGGGTTGAATTCTGTACTAACACAAAAGAGTTGTCTGTATTAACACAAACAGTTGGTAGATTACAATCGATGTCGAGAAATGCCAAGCCAAGTAGTTCGTTTATAAATCTAAAAACTTAATCCCATTTCAATCCAAATACTCCTAAAGAGTTTTGAAAGAAAGGGCAGAAAGACAAGACTCTCCCCCATCACCATAATTAACAGAAGGTTTCATGGACATGGATATGGTTATATTACAGTGACTAGTGAGCTCGGGACAATGACGGTGAAGATGATGATGATGGGGTAGCTAGCACTCAACTCAGCAGCCAAAGCAAGGTAAATTAGTGAGAATCCGAACAAGCCGAGGGAGCCTTTGAGGCTCACACAGCTTTCAAGACCGGTTTTGTTGAAGTCATTATAAGTGCAACGAGTATTATCATCAGTACAAAGGACTTTTCACTTTGTGCTTAATAATTTTTCTGATCCGCGGGTGGTGGTGCATTTGTAGGTATAAAGAATGTAGGCACTTAAACAAAAAGAAAAAGAATGACACGCCAAGGCCAGCAATTCAAATAACACTTACCCCGAATGGCTGGCTTTCTTTCCTTCTTTCTTTCTATGTCTTCTTTGGCCAAAATGGATTCACAAATGTGGGATAGTTCATCATTATAGCGTTCTTTTTATCTCTCTTTTCACGCTGTTGAGGCCATACTCAACCTGGTAAAAAGATAAAAACACACAAAAAAACCAGGAAGAGCAGTATAAAGACAAAACAAAATATAAGCTGAGCTCAGAAACTGCATTTAAATCTTTCTTTTAAAGGAAGCATGCCTTATAACCGACTTCTGGATGGTTTCTGTCTTAATCCCACCTCCGGGATTTAATGCCATCTCAAGCACAGCATTTGGCTTCACATGTCAAACCAGAATAAAATGAAAACATTTAAGGTAATAGAGAAATGGGACCATCAATCATATCAAAGATAACCAACAAAAGGAATGAAAATCCACACCTCTGGCTCCACATGCATGCTATCTCCATTTACACAACTATTCTCAATCTGAAGTTCAGAATCTGCCTCGCACGAATCGACGACTGATGTTCCTGGATTGTTACTTTCATCAGCACTTCCTTCTATGCTTCCAGCATTACCTTCACTACTACCTGTAGCTGATGCAAACCCGACATTCTCACAGGAACTACTTTCACTTGTTAAGGTAGTGATTACACTGGAATTAGATGCACATCTATGTTCAATTTCGGTACAAGGAATTTTGTCTGGCTTGAATATCTCTTCAGAAGACCCTTTGTCACTCTCTACACTTCTAGATTCTTTCCTTGAAGAAGCACTACCAATACTAGAGCCCCCAAAAGTCAACTCATCATTTTCCCGAGTGATAGTCTGACACATACTATTCTTCCCACCAGTAGTTTTAGCTTCAACATCAGCTTCCGGACGCTCAGAAGAAGCGCTATTTGAAAAATGGCTGATATTGGATGAAACTGAATCCTGCCTTCTAGGACTAATAGACCGCCGTTTTTCGGGAAAATCATGCTCTCCTTCAATTGGATCAAGATCACTTTTTCTCTTAAGGTATCTCTCAGCACTGCCACTCCTACAATTCTGTACATCTTCATGATTTAGTCCATCAGAACGTTGCAACGCTGACAACCTTGAAGCACGAGATCGTCTATAACCTTCTGGAAACACAAAAGGAGGAATCTGCCTTCTACGGACATGGGAAACAAAGATTTCCATTCCTGGTTTCCAGAACATGTACATATTTATAGAATGCTTGAATTCATCTACTGTCGAACGTATATCAAACTGCTGGCCTTCTTGAATTATCTCTCCCTGCTTCCTCTGCAGACCCATGAAAAACGCACAATGGGCACAAGGCTTGGCTGTGTCAACATATTCATGTGGATAAGGATGGCACTGCAACTTCCCATTAGTGTGCCTCTCAATCTGCAGACGATTACGAAAACCATGGGCAAAAGGAAGATATTTCTATTACCTGAAACTTAATTTAATTCAAGAATAGAAATGCTTCCAAGTTGAAAAACAGTATTATCATCACCATGATTCATTTAAATGTAAACAAAAGTCAAAACAAAAAAATACCATCAATGTCAACTGCCTAAACCGAGATTCTACCCATCCTTTCCAAGAGCGTAGGTCGTCAGAATCAGCTGCCACAATATCGACTTGCAAATAGTTTTTGTAGCTTTCAAAAAACAAATATGGCTCAAAAAGAGAACTCCACTGCGCTTTATTCAGCTCAATTTCCTGACGAAGTGAAATTCACACAAATAATTAAAAACTGAAATGCTACCATAAGTACATGTACAGAATAACAGGAGATACCTTCTATACTCTTAATCTTCTCCTATTAACTAATAATCACGTAAAAGAAAAAAAATGCATGCAAACATAATACCTCACAAACTTTGTTACCAAATTGGAACTGTTCCATCATAACTCGGAGTGTACTTGTAGAAACATTGTAGCTAGAATTCATGCATGGAAATGCAGGTGTTATAATGGGCATATGATGAGTCCTATCACGAGGATTTTTACGAGGATCCCATACAGAAAACCCACGATCGTCCTCCTCAATTGCACACAACATCACAGGGTTGGGCCAACGCCACTGGGTATAAACCCTGAAAAATCGAGACAACAGCATACTGGGTACTGCATTTGGATAAAGCTGACAAACTCGTGCCACAAGAAGTGCCCAGTTTACACCACCAAGAAACCCAGTAACCTGTTCATGAATATGAGTAGAAGATTACACAGCAGGAAAAAGATGTATAAAGTAATCAGTCATATACCCTCAGAATCGTGAGGCAAACTCACATTCGAATAAACACCACGCCTTTTTGCCCAAAACTTCAAGCATCTAAGTGCTGTTCGAAAATTCTACAAACACAGGATAAAAGAAATGGAGATTACAGTTTCCAAACAGGAATGTTTGTGTGCAAGAATTTCACCAAAAAAGCCTGTAAAATAGGAAGCCGCTCACCTCTACATTTGGAACAAGCTTTAGAATTTGATCAGCAACCCGACAACCGTTAAGACTTCGAACAGTAGGCTCATCAACATTATACAACACAGACACATCAGAGATATCCAAATCCTGAAAGTAAACATTAATGACCAAAAACAAACACAATCTTCATAGCCATACCACAAGGAAGTTCACATGAACTTGATGCTAAAACACACAGTTGCATCCATTATGTTCATAAGCAATAAAATTAGGCAATGTTCTGTGACAAGATAATGAACAAGAATGAATTGTCACTTACTTCGGGCACAACCAGACACGATATACTGGCATAAAGTAGGTCAATAGATATCCCGTCAAACTTGAATTTCATCACAGGGACATGAGCATCAGGAACTGGCTGCAACTCTGTCACTTCTTCCATTTCTTCCAAAATATTATGTAATATATAAAAGAAATCTTCCTAAAAGAATGTAAACAGACAGAGAATTAGAACCTAAATAATAAACCATGCCCAAGTAAGAGGACAAAATTACTGACCTCCCTGTTAACGTAGGATGGCCCAACACACAATGTGTCTATGTCAGCTCCGGGTCCATGCACCTACAATAATACAAACTCATGCACAGCTAATTGACAGTTTGAAACAAGCGCAAAAAAGCTCCATAAGGCAAGTAAGATATGAACACAAAAACAAGAAAAGGAAAAAGGAAAACATTTATTGGCAGCTGCTATCTAATAATTGTATAGAAGAGGTAATTTCTGTGACCAACATTTTGTTCTTGCAAACAAGCTACTTGGATGAACTATATCTGTTTAGGGAAAGGCAGATTCTATTACATTCGATGGTTTCTAGGAAGAATAAGATTATTTGGGTGGACATCACTCTGACTAAGTGCTGGAAGCTTTGGCTTGATAAAAATTACAGGCCTTTCAGAGAGAACTCTAATAATGGTGGGTAGGTGAAGGATTTGGATTCTTTTCTTTGCTAGCTTCTACCCTTTTTTCTCTTGAGAAACCGAACTTTCATTGAGAAAAAATGAAAGAACACACGAGCAAACAAAAAGAGACCCAAAAAATGAGCCAAACTACAAAAAGGGACTCCAATCCAACAAAATAAGACCTAACAAATAATTACAAAAAGACCTAGAAATAGAGGCTCAAAGAGAAACATTGAATCTAACAAGGGGCCAAGGCCAAACATAGAAGCTTCTACCTTCTAAAAAAATGGTCCCAATCTAAACTTTTTTGGTTTAACCTTTTTCATTAAAGTTTTGTTTCTTAAACTCCTATTATAACAAGAATAAAGCCAAATTTGTGACATCGTGATTTTTTTCCTTAAAAGCGGATAGATGCCTTATCTTTCTCCAGTCCCTTATTAAGTTATGCGTTATCAACGAATCATTTCTTGTTCTCCCTCACAAACCAAACAAGCAAATCATAGCATCAGGCTGAAAATTAACTAGCATAGGACAGGTGCACCATAGATAGAACTGCAAAGGCATACATGACAAGATATCTACAAGCGTAATGGCAAAAAAGCACTGAACTGTTTCTATACATCATTGAGAAGAAATACCGCAGCATTAACTGCACTTACCCCAAGACGATAGGAACCAAAAGTAAAGATCACAGCATTTGCATCCTCCACCATTTGATCTGTATAACCTTTAATGCGAGTAAGTTGTTTTACCCAGTCTTTCACAATCTAAAGAAGTATATAAAGAGTAGGGAAAAAGAAACGTGCATGAGTTAGAAACATGGAATACAAAGTTAAAGAAGGAGCAAAAAGTAAAATATCCATCACTACAGCATTTTGCAGCTTTCACTCTTCACAACCATAGAAATTCTAGTTTTCAGGATCATCAGATAAACAAGAAACTATTAGGAAGATAATCATCTCGTAAAGTAATACAAACATAAGCTAATATATTATTCATCCTACACCATCATCTGTATGTAACATGGCGCCAAAGACATCCAATGTTGTAGACATATGCAACGAACTGCTATCTCTAATCGTGGTTACACAATAATTTTTCTTCCTCCTAATAAATTCCATCCATAATTGAAACTCGGGTAACTCACCATTGATTAAAAAGGAAAAGAGGAACTAAAGATTTTGTTCGATGGAGTAAAGTTCATCACCTGTCCTATCCGGCAAAGAACCTCCTCCCTCTTAGCAGATTCCTCAGTGCTTTCGTACAAGCCAGAATCAACCAGAAACTATTACACGATAAACCAAAAAAGCAAAATCAACCAACCTAATTCCGAATCATGTACACAAAATAGCCAGTCTATCAATTAAAACCTTTTCAAGTTCCTTGCTTCTTTGAACATCAGCGTCACAAGGCCCCGCCAACGATATCGGCTTCGTCACACCATAGCACTTCGGCACCGCTTGATTAGAAGTTACCGGTGAATTACTCAACCCCTCTGCGCTCCCCATCGCGTATCTCGAAGAAAAAGAAGGTTCCCCGCAAAAAGCCTAAAATTGGAGAACAAGAATCTAAAATTCTCGAGACCCTAAACCGGAAACTGAAGATGAAAACATCCCTCGACCAGAACGAAACAGAATCGAAATCCCAACCCGGAAAAGATCAGACCCAGATGAAATAACAGCGAAAGAGATGAAACAAGTCGAAATTAACAGAAAAAAGGAGATCGATTCAAGCCCTAATGATTTTCTTCGAAGTCGAAAATTCCCAAAAATGCAGATCACGAATGGAAACTCCAAAGGAAGTACCCATGTACGGAAATTTGGTCAAACGAAATAGAATACGAACAAAATCAAAATAAAAAACCCAATTGAAATTAGAAATACCAAAAGAAATTGCAGGTCGAGGAACGGAGGAGAGAGAGAGAGCCGAGGGAAAATCGTCGGTTAAGAATTTAAGATCGGTGCGGCCGTATGGGTGAGAGCAGCGGCGGAAACTTGATAATTTCTATTTTCGATTTCTTCTTTTTATTTTTACTTTTATTTTCCGTTCTTTAATCAATATCGGAAGAAAGAAAGAAAAATGTTTTAAAGGAAAAAAGAAATCTTATCCATTGTTATCAAAACATTTTTTTTTTTTTTGAAAAGCATTGTTATCAAAATATGGCGCTTCTATCTCGTCAATTTTTCATTTAATTTTTACTTTTCGTTTTTAAACTTAGGATTATTAACTGAGTTTATCAACTTTCAAATTTGTATTTATTTGGCCTAACAATAATATCTAGTATAAACTGTACACTAAGATTAGAGGTTCAATCTTCATATCATTCAAAAGAAAAAAATTGATGTTTATTTGATTCCTAGTTTTTCAAAAGTTAGAGGTTGGATCTCCTACCCTGGTCTCCACGATTGTTAAGCTAAAAATAAATAAATATTATTTAAACTTATTTTAGATTAGACTAACATGATCATTCATATATTTAATTTATACACTTAAAATATACATAAGAATTTGTTTTATATATAACTTGCCAACATGAATACAATATTCACACATGCCAACAAGAGTATAGCTCAACTGGCATAATGTTGTACTGATAACCACGAGGTTTGTGGTTCAAATCCCCCACCCCACAAATTGTAAAAAAAAAAAAAAAAAAAAAAAAAAAAAAAAAAAAAAAAAAAAACTTGCCAACATGAATACAATATTCATACTTCTCTTGAGATGAGATATTTAAGTCTCTTGAGATTATGAATTGAAAAACAACAAATCTATTGAGATCTATTTTTTTAATTAAAAAAATGATTTTTAACATTTTTACTAAATAACAAAAATATCGAAAAGTTTGGAGATTAAATAAATAGATTTTTTTTTTTTTTTTTTTGAGAAACATAGATTATCCTTTTCTAATACACGTTTTTTTCCTTGTTCTTTTTTTCTTTTTTTTTTTTTTCTTTCTTTACCTTAATTGGATATAAATCACAAAATTCAAGAGCACCTTTAATTCGATAGATCTCGTGTAAAATATAATAAATATCGCGTGTCTTTCACGTGCTTGCCAAATCCGACAGACAGTGAAGCCTCCGCACAAGATTTATTATTATTATTATTATTATTTTATTAATTCTTAAATCCACCAGAAGAATTATTAAATCTCAAAATATCTAAAGTTATTTCACGCGGTGCCTATGAATTTATGGCCATGTCTTTTTTTTTTTTTTTTTTTGAAATAAATTAAACTTCATTAAAGGAACCAGACGTTACAACTACCCTCTAAAAAAGGAGGAGAGAACCAGGAGGGAAGATCAGGCGCCCAAAAGGAAAGTCCAAATTCATCGCAAAGAGGATTCCCCTGATCGAAACCAAAATTTCTAGAACAAAAATTTACAGAAGAAACATGCCTAGCCAACCAGTGGGCTGTTGAATTAGCTAGACGGTTACAGTGGATGAAAGAAACTTCACGCAGATCCTTGGAGGAAGACACGATCGTCTCAGCGATGGGCTTGAGCTCCGACAGGTCTTCTTCGTCTCCGGCCAGGACCTTGATCGTCTAATTGATTTTTCATTAATAAGTATGGCCATGTCATTTAACACCTTGCCACCACAAACAATTAATGAAAAATATCAAGGGATTTACGTTAATAACAAAAATAATAATAATTAAAACAAACTTCTAGGGTTTTTATTCTCAAAAAAAAAAAAAAAAAAAAAAAACTTCTAGGGTTTTATTTCCCTTCATGTTCCTTAAAAAAAAATAAAGGTTTTATTTCCCTTGGTCGTTTGTATACTCAAACATGGTCCGATAAAAGTCTTACTTGCATTTTTCAAACAGTTTTTTTTAGTATGTATAGTTTGATTAAATTTTAGGAACAATTTTATTTAAAAAAAAAAATTGATCGGTAACAGACAATTCAAATATTTAATCTTTTGATGGATGATATAATATTTTTTATTATTTGAACTACACTGAGGTCAATGCATCACATCAATTCTTTTATTTTTACAAGTCCTCCGATTTTTTTTTCCTCGTTTCGGATTAAAATTAAAAAAAAAAAAAAAAAAAAAAAAAAAAAACTATGGTTGGTGTCCGAGTGTGTACCGAGGGTACGAATGCTTTGTCATTAACTCTATTTTTTTTCCTTCATAAAAGTCCTTTTTAGACTAGTTGGGACTCGTGGTGGGGATCCCTGTAGGGAATTAGTTTTTCCATTTAATTTAGACTTTCTCTTGTTGAACTTTTATTATTACTAGTTGAGTAACACTTGCATTGCACGTGGAATATATAGTTTTAAATTAAAATATGAGAAAATAATAGTTTTCTAATATGCAATAAATAAATATTATATAATTTTTATTTTAATAAATTTTTAAAAAGTAGACAAAGCAAACTTTTTTTTCAATGTTTCCATATTATTGTTTTTTCATGAAAATTCTTATGTATATATTACAAACGAAATTTTGTACAAATAATTAATTTATTAAATGAATATGTTAATATTTTGATACAGTGAAACACATGCATCAAACAATTTCATTTTAATGTTTTTATATTTTTATCCTTTTTGTGAAAATTCTGAAGAAAAAAAAATATAATTTAGAATTGTGTACATATAGTTGTGAATACATATAAGGAATAAATAAATTATATTATTGTTTTAAATTAATTATTAATAATTAAATTTAAGAAAATTATTCTAAAAATACACATTTATTTAAATGAAAAAAAAAGTATATTATGACATATTTGCATCTCTATGAAATATTTTGAACATTTTGTCTATAAAATATTGATATTTATATAATTGAAAGAACACCAGTAATAAATGTCAAAAAACTAAAATATACATATAAAAATTATATGTATATTTTAGTTTTTTAACATTTATTATTGGTGTTCTTTTTTTTTTTTTTTTTTTTGAAAAATTTATTATTGGTGTTCTTTCAATTATATAAAAAATGAATGTCAAAATGATTGTAACTTTAGGAAAACATTATTAAAAAGTGAATAAAAAATGAAGAAGGAAAAATAGAAAGAGGAAGTTTCTCCTAATGAAGTATCATGTAACTTTAGGATTGAATGTCAAAATGATTGTTTAAAACAATAAATGTGAACTAAACATTTTCAAATACTCTGTCTCATTTGGGACACCATTGTATAACCCAAAAATAGGAATAGAGGTCGTTTTCTATAGAACCTATAAACACGTCTCCACTATTAAATCATGATGTTTCAAATTTACGGTCTAGATAACACTCATACACAGTGGAATAGTCACACCCATATGTGAAAGAATGTTTTGTTTCACTACGTAACCACTCCCCATGGATTAAATTCTCGACACTTCTAACAGTTGCAACTATTCAAAGCAATGAAATAGTCACACCCATATGTGAAAGAATGCTTTGTTTCACTATGTAACCACTCCCCATGGATTAAATTCTCTCAACAGAACTAACAGTTGCAACTATTCGAAGGGAGGGACAAAACAGGAATTTATTAAAATGTTAAGGGCAAAATGGGAAGGCAAAGATTCTTCCCTCTTAGCCCCATTTATATATAGTATAGATATTTTTTGGGTTAGATATAATGGACAAAAGATACTATAAATGAAGAATATTTGAACTTCTAATCTATTGATCAAGAGTATAACCTTTATGTTAGGTGACCTATATACTCATTGGCTACAAGGCACTAAATTAAAGCTTATAAAAACATAAAGAGAGATTTAAACTCATCCCAAACCATACAAACGACTTTAAAAATCAAACCACAAATACACGACATTTGCCAACAAGAACATAGCTCAACTGGCATAATGTTGTACTGATAACCACGAGGTTTGTGGTTCAAATCCCCCACCTCACAAATTGTCAAAAAAAAAAACAAATACACAACATTCTTCCACAGAGTGACCAAATTCTTTTTTTAAATAAAAATGAAAAACAAAAATAATGGTTCAACAACCCACAAAAGTCAATACTTTTAGCATACATATATATATATATATATATATATATATATATATTATAGTTTTGATATGATTTTATTGTTTTAGTTCAAATAGGTGAATATAAAGCTTTGACGTTCACGAGTGCTTTATAATATATATATTTTTTTCACCCTTTTTAAAAAGAAGAGGTCTTTAACCTTATAAAATTGTCATAACTAAGATAATGAGTATTTGTTGAATTAATGTTTCTAGAGAGGACACAATCACATTGTCAACAAAAATAATTGTAATAATAAATAATAACCATGGTCTCCCATGAATAAATTGGTCAAAGGAGTGAGCTGTGTGACAGCTCAAGACTCTTTTTGAACAAGATGGGCTATGGCTCTCCCATTTGGGCTTTTTTAAGATCGGTTGAGGGAATGCTGAAAAGGCCCAGCCCAATGAAAATTCGACACTTTATTTCCAGTCTTTTCAAAATTTTGGATGTCGCTTGAAAATTATATAAAAGTTCTATTAAGGGTGGGTTTGGTTTAGCTTTTCAAGTGTTTAATTTTGAAAATAAATCATTTTGAAAAAAACTAGAGTGTTTGGCAACCACTAAAAATGACTTATTAGAAAATGAGATTGTTAAATAAATCATTTTGAGAGAAACACTTGAAACCAACTTTTTAAAATAGACTTCTCAAGAAAACAATAATTTGTGTATAAAAACATTTGTGAGGAAATGCAACCAAACATATGGAGTGTTTAAATTCTAAACAATTTTTAAATAAAATGTTTTTTTAAAAAATGCATTCTTAGCAAAATAGCGATGAACGAGGTGGAGGTTTTGGCAGCTGAAGCGAGCATGATCTCTTTCATCGAATGCCTTAGAGCAGGGAATCAAATTGCGCGAGTAGCGATATGTTTTTCGTCGGTGTTCTCTCTATCGTCTGGTGTCGTCGATAGGTTTTTTGAATTGCCCCATCTTCCATGCTGGAATACTTTTTTTTTTTTTTGGTAAAGAAGACCATCTTCCATTTTGGTTATCCTCTTTATTAGAAGAGGAGTTAGGTGTAACAAATGGTTTTATTGGCTTAATGAATTTATTCAGTTTAAAAAAACACACACACAAGGATGTCGCAGTGCTATTTTCTAGGAGGAATGATGATCACTCAAGACGTTTGTTTTACTAATGCAATAAAAAAAAAAAAAAAAAAAAATCCTATCTTCTTACACAATGTTTTAATCTGATTATATTCAAGCTTACAAAAGTTTCATGACACAAAATTTTATGAAACATGTTCTTATGACCACATCTTTCTCCACTTGTTAGCTCTCATTGATGTTGACATGCAACTAGCTAGCTAGCCCAATTATCACATTGACCAAATCTTTTGTAGCAACAACTTTCTAAAGATCAAGAATATTTGTCCTTTTTTTTAAAAAAAAGAATATTTGTCCATTTTAAGTTACCATTCACAAACCTAAGCTTTATTTAGTTACTTAAACAATAATTTCACACACAAAAAAAAAAAAAAAAGAAAAAAAAAACTACCTATTAAGATAATTATATTGATGATTGATTGACATATATTCTATTTTTGTTCTAGGCTATTATTTTGCTATATTTACAATCAACCCACACTTTTTAAACACATCTTCCCAAAATAAATCATTTGATCTAGATTTCTTCAAAACCATTCTCACATCAAAAAAAGGAACACACACTTTTTGAGAAGAAATAAATCATTTATATTCCAAAAATATAGTTATCAATATTCCTTTTATGAGACTCTATGTAATGACACACAAAACACCATTTTGATAAAATTGGAATAATGTAAGAAACATCAAAATCAAGATCCTCACATCATATATTATTATTAATTTGACACTAACAAATATTTTCTCACAATAGAACTTATCTATCTATCTATTTATTTCTCATTTAAAAGCTGTTGTCTATCATCAATGTGACTCTAATCTCCTCCATCCGAAATTTTAAAAACCAAATCTTATAAGAATCTCACGGCTAATTTTCAGCACTGTCATTTTTCATTCCAAAATTAGACTACAAAGCTTTGACTTGAATGAGAACAATACCAATAAATAAAATATTATAAATATTTGTCTCTAAAACATGTCTTATTTTAGTTCCAAACATTCAAATATTCAAATTTAACATATTTAATAAATCTTCAAATCAGTCAATCGTTTTATTTTTTTCAAATTGGTATTAATATTTTATCAAATATTAATTTCAAAATATAGGATCAAAATTGTTTGTTTGTTTTTTTTTTTTAAGAGTTTCAGATAATTGAAAAAAAAAAAAAAACCCCAAATGAATACGGAATTTAAAATCCCAAAAAACTGGCAATACCCTATTCTTTTTAAGCTGTGTCTTTAGTTGAATCAGTACATTTTGGATTGCGATTTATTAGACTTGTTTTAGAAAGATCCCTTTCCTTTGTGAAATGGGTTCTCTTTTATTTTGGCAGTGAAAATACACAGAGCCCAGTTTTCATTGATGGAAATTTTCTCTGAAAACTCTGTTTCTGTTTCTGTTTATTGATTTTCACAGCCAAAAGAAGAAGCCAAAATCTGAGCTTTTTGGAGAGACAAACTGAAGCTACGAACCATAGCTCTGTTTCTCTAAACGGAATGCTATTTTTTCATTGCCATCGCCATTGGCAGCCATTGTTGAACCTCTCTGAGCTTTTCTTCAAAAAAATATGAAAAAGTTTTGAACTTTGGCTTCAAATTTGAGTGAATAGAATCACGGGGTTGTCAGTTTGTGACTTTCATTTTGAAGTACACGTTGCTCCAGAAGGCTAGAGAGAGAAAAAAATAGGCCTTTTCTAGAGAGAGAAACTCAAGGGGCTGGGTTCTTTTGGGGTTCTAAGATTTCCCATTGGAGGATTTGGCCATTTCATTGAATTCCAGAAGGTGGGTTGATCTTGTTTTTGGCTTCTATAATCCTAAGAATTTAAAGTTGGAACCTTTATTATTTTAAAGATTTCAAAAGTGATTTCCTTTTTCTTTTTTCTTTTTTTCTTCTTTAGCTTCTGAAGTTTTGTATGACGTCTTTTTGTCTTGTAATGCAGTTTTTTCACGAGATGCTGTCAGAAAAAAAAATTATTAAAAAAAAAAAAAATTCTTTTCAAAAACCCCATCTTTATCCTCCTCTTTCTCTCTGTTTTTTTGCTTTAAAAATAAGTTTTTTAGATGCTTTGTGTTTGCCAATCCTTACCATTTCTCATCACTTCTCTGCCTGCAACATGTTAAGTTCATAACAGATCTTTTCACTCTGTCTCTCTCCTTATATTACACCTGTTTTTGAATCAAAATCTCTCTATCTCTCTCTTGGAAATAACTACTTGGGATTTTATTCTAAGTATCTTTGGAAATGGGTTCTCTCTTCTTCTTTTTCTAGTCCCTCAGCTGCTAAAAATAGACACTTTCAACTTCTACTCATTGCTTTGCTTCTCAATAAAAAGGCCCTCCTTTCAAGTTTTGACATAATGCTTACGTTTTGAGCCATTTTTTTTTCTCTCTCTAGGATCATCATTTTCGCTTTGATCTCTTTCTCTCTCTAAACATGGGGAAAGCTACCAGATGGTTGAAGGGTCTATTGGGGATGAAAAAGGAGAAAGACCCATCTGGGAATTCAAATTCAAATCCAACCACCGTCGCCGCCGACAGAAAGGAGAAGAAAAGATGGAGTTTTGCGAAATCCGGCAGAGATCCCGGCCAGACGCCGCCGCCTGCGGCGGCGGAGGCTGCTTGGTTCAGATCATACATTTCTGATTCGGAGAAAGAGCAGAACAAGCACGCAATTGCAGTCGCTGCTGCTACCGCCGCCGCCGCTGACGCTGCCGTCGCGGCTGCTCAGGCGGCGGTGGCCGTCGTCCGGCTGACGAGCCAAGGAAGAGGGTCTTTGTACATCACTGGAAGAGATAGATGGGCTGCTGTGAAGATTCAAACAGTTTTTAGGGGCTATTTGGTAAGTAAAAAAGCTTCAATTTTTTTTCACAAAGCCCCTTCTTTTCTCTGCTTTTTACATTACTATTCATCAACAAATGCAAAGCCTTTTCTTTTACAGGAATAATTGTACTTTTTTTTTTTACACAAATATATTTGGTTCATGAAAATTACAAAACAGGGTACTTTTTTTTCTTTTTTTCTTCTTTACATTCTCTCTTTTGTCTCCTTGAAAGCTGGGAAAAGGAGCTCATAATCTGAATGAAACAGTACAAAAAGCTCTCTACTCTTCTCTGTCAATGAAACAGTACATTCATTTGCTGACTAAATCCAAAAACTTTTCTGATCCCTTTTCTTTTCTTCTACTTTTTTTGGGGCCTCCATTTTGTTCCATTTCTAAAGCTTTCAAATTTCAAATTTCTGAATGAAAATGTTTGTTTGTTTCTTTATTATGGTCAGGCTAGAAAGGCCCTGAGAGCTCTCAAAGGGCTTGTGAAATTGCAGGCTGTGGTTAGAGGATTTCTTGTGAGAAAAAGAGCTGCTGCAACTCTTCACAGTATGCAGGCTCTTTTCAGAGCTCAAACTGCAGTTAGAACTCAAAGAGCTCGTCGATCTTTCAATAAAGAGAATAGGTTTATCCCCGAGATTCGGCATCGAAAATCTTCGGTAAGACTCGATGTCGAAAACCGAAAACCGAAATGCTGATTGTTTGGTTGATCTTTGTGTGTGTTCAGCTATTGATGATTGATTGTGAGTGATCGTTTTTGTGCATTTATCAGGAACGGTTTGATGAAACAAGAAGTGAATTCCATAGTAAGAGGTTGTCTATAGCATCATCTTATGAAACTTGCATCAACTCATTGGATGAGAGTCCCAAAATTGTCGAAATCGACACCTACCGAACCCGATCGAGGTCTCGTAGATACATCTCGGCATTGTCCGAATGCGGAGGAGATGATGTACCTCTCCAAGCGATCTCTTCGCCATTGCCATGTCCGAATCGACCTCGTGTCGCTGCGCCCGATTGCCACAATGTGCTTCGAGACTTCGAATGGTGCTTGATGGGGGAAGACTGCAAGTTCCCCACAGCTCACAGCACGCCACGGCTATCGAATTCATTCGCCTCTGGCAACGTGCCAGTCACCCCGTCGAAGAGCGTCTGCGGCGACAGCTTCTTTAGGCCATACATGAACTGCCCGAATTATATGGCGAACACGCAATCATTCAAGGCGAAATTGAGGTCTCAAAGTGCCCCAAAGCAAAGGCCAGAGCCAGGATCCAAGAAGAAGCTGTCATTGAATGAAATAATGGCAGCAAGGAACAGCTTAAGCAGTGTAAAAATGCAGAGACCAAGTAACCAAATGCTGCAAGAAGAAGATGAAGAAGAAGAAGAAGAAGAAGAAGATGAAGAAACATCATATGGTTTTTGAGTGATCTGTCCTTGTTTGTTTGTTTGTTTGTTAAGCTTTATTAAAGCAAGAAGAAGAATGGGATAGAAGAAGTTGAAATCTGTCTCAAAATCAAAGCTTTCTTTTTTCTGCTTCCACATTTTACTGTTAAATTTCAATGAATGAATGAGATAGATACCAACACAGGGAGCTTGTAAATTCCTTTTTTACTTCATCAATCTTTTCTTTCAATCCATCCTTCAAGTTTTAAGATCAAATGCTCTCTCTAAATGTCCATGATTTGTATAAAACAAAAAAGTTACACACTTTGAAGATTGTTTGCTTCAAATGAACTCCACTTTTAAGGATTAAAGAGACAGGATCATAGCATGTCTTTGGATTAGCAAACTCTCTCATCATTCCACAGTACAAATTGCTTCAAAAACACTTCATTGACAACAACAATTTGATGAATCAAACATTTCTTCTTATATTATTTTATATTTTACTTCAACTCAACGCATGGAATGACTGAGCACGAACTTCTGACCATTTGATCGAGGATATATACTTTAATCATGTTTAGAATAGTAAAAGAACTGCCAAAACGAGATTAGCTCAGTAGTAATTAGTTGAATTATATTAAAAAAGGTGAGGAGTAAATTTCTTTTGGTGAATATTTCAAACCTCGTATGAATTCAAAAATTCAAATCTGATATCAGTGAGTGAAATACCAAAAACACCCTCGATTGTGTACAGAAACTACAAGGGACCTTCTCAATAACTGATTCAAAAAGACTCGGAATCAAAAGGGTATGAAAGATTCTGAAAGAAACGGCTAATAACAACATTAAATAAGTAATTTCCCCGAATTTTCCGGTATGTCTCTTCTGATTCAAACATTTAAAGACTTTTTTTTTTTTTTTTTTTTTTTATTTAAAAAAAAAAAAGAATAAGAAAAAAAGAAAAAGAAAATGGGATTTGCTTAGTTCAATAAAATGAATAATGAATAGAATAAGATTTGAAGTATAGGGCCATGCTTTCGTCATATCTTTGTGTTATCGAAATAACAGATGCATAAAAGCACTTTCTTCGAAAAGCACTAACATGGTCAATAACACAAATTAATTATCTAATAATTTCTCTAATATAAGATTAGGCCTCGGGCTTTGAATTTTTGAAACTTTTCACAGTGAGAGAGAGAGAGAAAGAAAGTTATGGTACACTTGCAAAACAGTAGTGGGCATGTGCCAAGCACTAAAGATTAGATTTTTAATTTTCAATTTTTAATTTTTTTGCTATTTTCTTTGTGGTGAGTTGTCAAGATTTGTGAATTTGAATTCTGAAAAATCCATACTTTGGTCTGAGTTTAGTGATTAGTTCAAGAAAAGTGGGGACAAAAATCTTATTAATTATCAAAGATAATTATTGTAATTAGTATCTTTTTCACTGTATTAGGCTTATAATTAGCAGTACGGATTTTGGTCATTTATTAAGATTAGGCCCATCCATCAGCATGACTGAGCAGCCCACAAAGGCATGTCATGATCCAATCCCAATTTATATATCAATTCAATGTATATTTATTGTGATTTTAAAAATGAAACCATTAAAAATCTATGACATTAAAAGTTTAGTAGGATTTGGACCATATAAATGATATAGATTTCTAGACCTTATTTGAGTGGAAACTTTAGGTGGGTCATTTACTTGCTTTATTTGGTTGGAATTTATGCATAGATTGGAGTTTGATTTGATTTTTATAAAAGTTTGGACAAAAGGACTTAATTGTTGCCATTTTCTATGTAAGACTAAATTGTTAGGGAGAATAGTAAGAAGATCAAAACATATAAAAGTAGAAAATTGAATGAGAATTGAGAAATGGAGTTTTCGAACACCGACAGAGGAAATCTCACCATCTTTAACTTTAAAAAATGTCTAATAAATTTTAGAAATTTTAATTGTGCCTAATAGGTATCTAATGTTTGGTAGACAATCCGGATTCTGTTTTATGTTTATGGATTCACCGAATCCAGTGAATATGTCATGTGTTTTTTAAAACTATTTTCGAATTCTGTGATCCAAATAATGAAAATTCTAAAAACAACATTTCTCATTCTATCCAGATTTTGAATTTGAAATTTTTAATTGCAGAATAAAATTAAAAAAGATAAAAGCTTTAATAAATATAGTATTTCATGTTAGATGTGAAATTAAAATTGATATAATATAATGTATTATAAATTATATGAATGGTAAAATAATAATCGTAAAAAATTAAACATATAACATCTTTATAAATTAATTAATAATAGTTTATATTCAACTTAGTATCTAGTTGATAATTACAAACAATATGGTTTGTAAATATGTTATCAAACACACTTCGAATACTTATTTAAATTGAGATCCAATTTCTGAATCTGCTACCAAACACAAATTTGAAAACATAAAATACAACTATGTTTTCATTTCAACAACCAAACGCACCCTAAACTTTTGATTTTGAATCAAACTTTCAATTTTGTGTTCTATTCAACATTTTCTTTATATAGAATTTACAAACCTATTCAATTTTTTTTTTTTTTGAAAGTTTAGTGTCGTTTTAGACATAAATTTCAATGGTAAGTCTAATAGATTATTAGACACAAAGAATGACTTTTTTTAATTTTAAAGAGGTACTAAACTTTCAGAATTTAAGTCTTTCAATAAATTCTCAACAACCACCTATTATTGCGAAGAAAATGAAGTAGGATTTCTGATGGTCCAATTAGAGTTTCTTGCAAATCTAATGGTACAGAACAGGCAAACAATAAAAACTCCAGTTTTACTTAACCTTTCTGAGAACATATTTAATATTTATGTGCACAAGCTTGAAGAACATAATTATATATATGTACTATTTACAGCACGAGATTGTTTATAATTATTACAACCCAAGATAGGCCAACCGTAATCATGCAAATAATGATATTATTTTTCTTTGGTTACTGATGGAATTAGATAATATATTCAATCATCTTACAACATTGAAATGAAAAAATAAATAATATTTTGATAGGAATTTGAACTTCAATCTCTTATCCTGGAATAACACTAAACTATTATATTTCAAATACGAATTGGTGAGATAATATTTTGGAGCCCTCAAAAGTTTTTGAAAAGGGCAAGGCCAATTTTTTTTTTTTTTTTTTTATTTAATTTATCTTTTGAATAAATGTTTGTTTTTTCCCCCTCTCATTCAGTTGCCTGTTCCAAAAGGGAATCTACATTATTCTGTGGGCTTCAGTTCCCAGACCATTCCTTTTCCCCCATGTTGATTGTAACATTGTACTCTCAAGCATTTGAAAATATCAACCATGGATCGTCAAAATCACAATTCACAACACAAAATGCAAACGTTCTTATTCTATTCTAATGTCTAATTAAAGTTTCTCACCATAACTACTTTGTATTTTTCAGTATTGAGTACTATATTGTTCATTAATGTCTAAAATGATTGAATAGGACAGAGGATGAAAAAGTTAAATGGTAAATGAGAAAACGATCAAAGGAGAGAGATCGAAAAATTCTAGTATTGCCATTGGCGACATATAACATCTTTTTAGAACAATGTAAGGTTCATAAAACAAAATAATAATATATCACTTAATATAACATGTCAAACTAGAAATGAAATGGATATGTATGTACTATTGTAGTATTGGAGACTTTTTTAAGAGAAACCAATAAATGCATAGAATGGGCTTAACTAAGGTTAACGGAACACACAAACTATCAACCAATCATCTGAAAATGTGTTATTATCATTCAATAATCTTCCTCTAAAAGAGGCTCACAAGAATTCAAATCCAAAAGTAATTTACCATTCTCAAAATAACTCATAGGCACTACAAAAAGAACTCTTAAATACTGAAATAAAGTACATAACTCGCTTGATCAATGTGAAATCAACTCTGACATGAGATAGAATGGAAGAACAAACAACATTATAAGAAAGCAACCCGAATCAATATTTGAAAACGGAACTGTAAAATTGAGGAGCCAAAGGCCTACAAACCCTGTTCAACCAGGTAATCTCCCAACCTTTCAACAATCATATTGCATTGTCCGGGAGTCACAGGTTCATCATATATACCAATAACCAGAGCTTTCTCAGTTTTCTTCACAGTGATGCCACCAGAGCCCTATTTATCAATAATAAAATAGACTAAATATAAACGACAATACTTGATTACATCCCTAGCTATATACCATCATTAAAATATTGACAATTGGAAGAGATAAAAAAGTTCTCATTTTCTACCTTTCTATCTTTTAGTTGTCAAAGTTCTAATCAACCAAAGTATTATTCATATAGACAAATGATCCTATTCTTTTAGTTGATTCTCAATTTGATCATGATGTATTAAAAATTTTTAATTAGAGCTTAAAAACTGGAAATGTAAAAAAAAATTGATAAATCATTAAATTATTATTTTTATTATTACTACAATAATATTAATGTATACATGAGAATATGCTAACTCTAATTTAGATGCTACTAGTTTCAACCAAAAAAAAAAAAAAAAAAAAGCTACTTGACCATTGACATTAATGAGCCAATCAACAAAATCCAACCCATCTAAATTAAAAGAAAAAAAATAAAATAAAGTGATATCTATGTGTCATACCCATGTGTTCAATATGTTATTTATTATTATTATTATTATTTTTGACAATATGTGAAGTGGAGAATTCAAATTTAGATTATATACTTTTGTATTAGTTAAAGTAGGCTCTTATTGGCATGTGTCCAAATATGTAAATAAAATAATAAATCTAACCACACATTAGCTTTAGTTTAGATCAGCGAACTTCAACCAAACTATTTTAGTTTAAGGGTTTAATCCATCATTTTTTTTTTAAATGAAGGATTAAATTAAGAAAAATCTTAAAGATTAGGGATTTTTTTTTTTTTTTGGTTGGAAAAGTAAAGATTAGGGAGCATTAGAATATATATAGCCTGGAAAATACATTTCATTAGATCTAAGAGCAAAAGATAACTACGGATGTTAATGTAGTAGAGCAGAAAATCAACCTTTTTCCCACGAACAACAGCTCCAGGCTCTCCCTGGATAACCATGTATTTAACGCCACCAAGATGCAATCCAGTTGGGGCAAGAGACCCAGGCTCATCCAAATCCTTCATAATCGCCGAAATCTCCTCCGGCTTGAACTGCAAAAGTACTCGCAATCGAAATTAAATCATTGATCGCAAAATTAAATGCCTCGAGCATGTTAAAAACAGAATTAAATTATACGGCAAGACGATTGAATCGACGATCCAAAAACTAGTAATCACATCAATCTCTGCACGAATCTACCACAACAATATGAAATAAGATGAAGGAAAATCAACCACGCAAATCAAGCAATTCTTCACAAATTTATGAATCAAGAATCCGCGTTAATATTGCACCCTGCCGTAATCTTCACGATCGATATATTCCTTCCAAATTCCTACTCTATGTATTCCTCATTATCTTAACCTAAGAGATTACAATCAAACAGATAATTAACATGAATCGAACAGATGTGTCTCATCATCATACGAGTTCCATCTCCGCTCAAATCAAATAAAAAACAGAGATCTCCACTCTCCATCGAGTTCCATACCTAAACTCAAAATTACGATACAAAACAAAGCAAAACGGGCAATGTAGGGCCAGATCCAATCAAATTTCTTTCAATAACAACGATAACGCAACAGAATCACACAAACAACAAAATTAAACCGATCGAAAATGGCGATCACCTGAGGGAACTTGGAGCTCTGAGCCCAAACACTGGCGTCGTGTCCGACGATGGCGGCGGATGTGAGATGGTTGCCTTCAATCTCACACATGAGGTGATCGTCGACGTAAGTTTGCCACGACATTTTCAACCTCAAACAATGGAACTTGGAATTTCGATTCGATTCGCTTCGAAAAAAATTGTTTCTTCAGCGTTGCACGTCGATTTACGTATGGTTTTGAGGTATAAATAGTTGGAAAATAAATTGAAAATAAATAAATAAATAAATGAGAAACTAACGAACTGTGGCCCGGCTCTGAGCGAAGGCCGTTATGATCGAATGAGTGGCTTTCACGTTCACCATTCATTATCATTTTTTAGAAAATTAATTTTTTAAAAAAATATTTTATCGAAATAAATAAAGATCAATTGCAGGCAATTTAATTTGATTTATTAGAGTAATTTGGGTGATTAATGAACCATAAATTGTCTTCCCATGCCAACGTCAACCTCATTTTTTTAAACATTATTTTGGTATATAGATTTTTTTTTTTAAATGATTATTTTGGTATTTGAACAACCGAACTTCACGGTGATAATACCTTAACTAGGGAAGTTATGCTCAGGTGATTAAGGTATAATATTAGTAAACTCAAATTTTCTTTCCTAAAAAAAAAAAAAACTCAAATTTTCGCATCTAACGCTTTTATTTAAAGTTTAAAATGTGTTAAAAATGCTTTATTTTAAATAAAAGAACTATTTAAGCATTAAATAATATATCATATCTCAATAAATTATTTAATTCAATTATGAGTTGGATTTCAAAACTTACAAATTTTTGTCTGAAAGCTTTCAATGTTGTATATAATAAGTTTAAAAGCTTTTAATTTTGTGTATGAACTTTTGATTTTATGTTTAAGAGAGACTTTTAGAAATACCATTTTGGTCTCATTACATTGAGACCAAAATTGAACACAAAGATAAGGAACTAAAATTTACTAAAAAAAAGGGTAAGGAACTAGAATTGAGCAAAAACTCAAGCTACATAGATCAAAATGGTATTTTGACCAATTAATAATATAAGAACTTATTAAACAAATTTTGAAGTTACAAATGTTGAAATTGAAAGTTGAATGACCTATAATATAATTAGACACAGGGTCCAAACTTGTAAAATCTATAATTTTTAAAAAATCAAGTTATAGAAATTTATGTTTGTGTAATATATAACCTATATTTAGGTTGTTAGTGTACCTAAAATTAGTTTCAATATAAGCAATGAGTTCTATAAACCTACACATGTCCATGAGATTAGCAAATGTTGTAACTGGATAACTAAACCCACATAACTAGTTATAATTTCAATTTCGAGTTTTTAACTCTCGCTTATAAAATCCAACTTCGTATTTGTTATTTATAATAGATATTTACTAATATGTCAAAGTGAACATGTACCCTACAAAGTTAAAGGGTTTGAATCTTCCAATAGGTCTACTGTAATTGTCACACTCTTAATAGAGATATGATTATTGTAACATTCAAATCGCTCTCATGTAATCATAGTGATGGGCAATTTATGATTCTTATTTTAGCCACACATTTTCCTCTACTTTCAAAATTTTGAACTTTATCACAAAAATCTACATGAATGACAAAACCATTTTTGTACTTGTTGCTAATTATACATTTTTCAAACCCCAAACACCACACCCACTCCCCAAGATTTCAAATATGAATGCAAACAAAATTTGCTCATGTAAATAAGTTCAAAGAAAAATTCAATATAGACATATTGTTCATTATACAAGTTTCATAGACCAGAAAAGAATAATCATGAAAATTGAAGAACTAAAATATGATTTGAACTTAAATTTAATAATTTAAAAAAATAGAATACTTTACATCCACAGAAGAAAAAAAAAGAAGAAAAAAGAAGAAGGAAATTTAAACCTTATTGAAAAAAAATATATAAATCTGGTTAATCAATCTAATGCCTATCAATTAAATGCCTGGAGTTGGAGAAAGCCCTAATGCCCTGCCAAATCTTACCACCACTTTCATAGAGATTAATATTCTGGTTCGTCTGCAATGTTATGAAACTATATACATCAGTATATGTATTCAGAAATCAGAATCCATAAAGTAATATAGTACTTTAGGAAGGCTAACACAAGTTAGTTCAACGTATCATAGGATCAAATCACTACTCCACATGTTGTAAATAGATAGAACATAATATTCTAAATTCAAATTCTTATAATATTGTCTCGCCATTAGAATAAAAACCATACCTCCACCTTCATCTTCCATGTTGTAATCATCTTCGTCGTCGTCGAAGTATTCGTTCTGCAACTCAACGATGTCAGTATAAGAAACTTTCAAGAGAGATTATAAGAAGTTTAGGCAAATCATAAAAATGGGCACTCCTATAAAAAGCTCTTGTGAAAATTTAGATTTATATTGAAGCACACAAGAAATCCAACAGTTTCTATCCAAACCTGATAATAATCATCGTCCGTAAGTTCCTCGGACTGTGCGTCGTCTTCTTCTTCATCTTCGTCTTCACCTTCTTCTCCTTCTTTCTTCTCCTTATCATCCTTATCCTGTCCCTAATGAAGTCAAGAAAAGAAAAAATCAGCACAGGGATCTTGCAGAGTAAGAGTGCATGTACAACAATTTCTCAACATAAACTGCCATAAGAATTATAAGAAGAAAAGATTCAAGTGACTAGCAGTTATAAAGGGAATGAGAGATTGAGGTGGCAAAATGTCTTACTTTGAAAGATTCTTCACGCTTCTCCAGAAAGTCCAATTTTTGCAGCCCTGTAACAGGACATATACCAACAAGGATCCATCAACAGGTGACAAACAGAAGTAGCATAGGCATTTGAATTGGTTGAGAGAGAGAAACTCTCATTGTCCCAACAAACCTGACTCGGGATTCCATTGAACTTTTCGTTTGTTCCGCAATTTCCCTTTGAAACCTGAAATTTAACCGAAGAGAAAGGATTGCAGTAAATAGACAGATGATCTTAGTATCACTCTTATCCCTTTCTGAGAGATCTCAGACTGCAAACCTTCAACCAATTCTTCAGGAAAGTTCCTAGATGTGAGCTGTAGAATTTGTGCAAGGGAATCACGTTTCAACGTACTACTCGACTTGGATCTATCGGAAAATTTCTCTATCTCAGTTCTTTGCATCTCTGATACAAAAATCCAAGTAATGCATAAAAATTACGATTTTTTTGCAACAAAATGTTCGAGACAGAAGGGCAATAACATTGCTTTCAGAAGAAAAGAGAAGTTATAAGCAACACTAACTTTTCATGACATTCTCCTCTAGATAAAAAGGAGAGGCCTTCCAATAATTCAGCAACTTGGAGTTACAAATAACCAAGCTTTTTTCTTCAGGCACATCACTGACGCTCGGTAGAGTTACATTCTGTAATTGTGCAAGAAAACATCTCCTTAGGGAAGGAAATAAACCAGTAAACGCGCAAGTATATGTACTAGAATTCGATGCATATTATCTTCGAATTAACATTTCCCACTAGGAAGTTAAGAAGAGAAATGCTCTGTGGCTGCCTGAACTATTTACAGCATTAGTGATTTTCATCAACTAAAAACTCTATAAATAGAGTGATGGATATCAAAATATAAGAAAACCAATAATCTCGGTTATTTAGACCCCGTTTAATAACTATTTGGTTTTTGAAATTTATGTTTGTTTTCTTCCAATTTTCCTACCATGGTTTGCATCTTTACTTAAGGACACATTTGACTTCTTAGCCAATTTTCAAAAACAAAAAACAAGTTTTTGAAAATTACTTTTTTTTTAGTTTTCAAAACTTGAGTTGGTTTTTGAAAACATGAAACGAAAGTATATAATAAAACAAGGAAACTTATAAGTGGGAATAGTGTTTATAGACTTAATTTTCAAAAGCCAAAAACCAAAAACCAAATGATTATCAAACGGGACCTTAGCAACAATTATTTTAAAGTAAAAAGCATGAAATAGAAGACCTGCAAATATATGCTTAAATAACAAGGAGAAAAATCGATATCAAAAAAAAAAAAAAACAAAGAGAAAATTCAAATTTGTTCTTTTTTTTAGAAAAAAAAATCCTACTTAACAATGTGAGAGCAAAAACCTTTTAAGGACAAGCTGCCAACTCAAATACTTTTAAGGTCATACGTTCAAAACTTCAAACTATATTTGGTCATTTTCTCGGGAAAGAAGCAACCATACTTTCAAGTTCATAGTTAACCAGAAAAGAAGTAAAAATATCAAGGAGAAAGGGGAAAAGAGATACTTAAAAATACAAAATAATGTATAACAGATTTCATCAATAGCCAACAGCCTTAATTCATCTTTCAAACTATTTAAAGTTCACATGACTCGAATATCAGCGCCACAGTAAATATAAGTGAAATAATGCACATATAATTTACAAAGGTATGCTGATTTGAACTCAGTCAAGCATCAAGGAAGTTTGCTAGCATATACTATCAGTCCACCAATTCAAACCAAGTAGAAGTTAGGACTTTTCTAGCTTACAGAACTACCCACCTCCGGGAAGAGCTCGAAGGGTTCTTGCTTGGCATACTGAAAGGTCCCACCACCACCTCGTCCTCGCCCTCGCCCTCTAAATGCCATCCCCCTGAGTGTAGAACAAAGGAGAAAATTACTCTAGGTATATAAATACAAAATAGGAGCCTAGGAGGTCTATTCTCCAATGTCTATGACCTTAAATCTTCATTATCGAATGGAAAAGGCTTGTGTGATTCAATAGGTAATAACCCGACTTTAAGAATAAGCTAATTGGGTTCAATACTCATGCATGCTATGGAGGCCCACAAGAATGTAAAGAATGTTTATATTTCAAAATAAAAATGATATGAACAACACCTCAAAACAAAAGATAATCGGGATCCCATGCAAATCTTGAAATCTTAAGTTTAAACAAAACTCTTCATGGCCTCTAAAATTTGAAGTCAAGCGTAAATCAATCATGAAATTTAAAAGTAACTTTGAATGCGGAAACGTAAACGATGAAAACAATGCTTTCTAGACTCCCATGACTATTCCAGCAAACTCGATCAACCGCCCCATGCGCCTTTGCCTTTACTTGAAAAATATTTTTTTAAAAAGAATGAGTATTTAAAGTACTTAGTAAGTGACCTTACTATTGAGATTGGATCATGCATTTGCATGCTTCTAGAATCAATAACAATCACAGTTTGGTGGCTCTAATATTTTTCCTCTATAAACTTAGTACATCAATTTCATGTCTATCTTAGACACATCAATTTCATGTGCCACCTATTGAGGAACGTCAATTCCACGAATCTCAACTCAGGTACATCAATTTCATGTCCCTAAGTCATACATAGGCATAAGTACATCAATTTCATGTACCCTCCAAAATTTAAGAAACTCAAATGTAATTTAAAATCATACATATTATGAAATTTTCGAGAAACCAACAATTCAGAAATTTCCAAACTCAACGCTTGCAAACATTCATAATAAATTTCATACTTTAACAATTTTACATAAACATATACCTGTTCGAATAACTCAGGAAACACATAGAATATGGAAAATCAAACATGCTCCCAATTAAAAACTTCAACAATAGACTCACTTACCTGGCTTTGAACCCAAAGCAATTAAAGAGGAATTTCTCCTAGGACGCCCTTCACACAACCCAAACCCTTCAATCCTCTTCCGGACACCGGCTAAATGATGCCAATTCCCGAATTTAAACGCCAACGGAAACCAAACGGATCTAAAATCATTTTGGAAAATCCATGGGTAAGTTTTAACGCACCAGAAAAATCACTAAAAACTTTAATGGCCAAGGAATCGATTTGAAGCTTACCCAAAAGATCATCAATCCGCGACCAAGGCTGCTACAACCCACGACCACCGGCGACGACCAGGAATCTGCAGCGACGGCGGCTTCACAGTGGCAGAACCGGGACTGGACGCGACCAAACCCTCTACCAACAGACACGGGGCGTGACGACTGGGGCCTTCGATGACGGGAAGGGACTTTGTCTTCGAATCGTCAGCTTCAGCCCGTTCCCAGCTTGCCTCGCTCTTAGGTTCGCCCTTCTAGCGATGCCCGGCGATTCGCTGCTGCCAGCAGTTGTTGCCGGCGACGGAGAGAGAGGGAAGGAAAGATGCGGCCGAGAGAGAGAGAGATAAAGAAGAAGGTGGATAATGGCTGCTGCTCGGACAAGCGGCGGCGGCGCGGGACTGAAGCTGCTACTCAGACGTGCGGCGGCTAGTTCAGCGTGAGCGAGAGAGAGAGAGATACGGTTGGGAGAGGCAAGGGGTGCTGCACGTGAGGGAGGAGAAAATTGGGGAAGAAATAACTTTTTTTTTTTTTTTTTAATATAATAATAATAATAATTATTATTATTTAAAATAAACATTTAATTATTTAACCCCTTTTATTTATTTACTTATTTACTTATTACTTATTTCTTCCAAACTTTCTTTCTCACATTTTCCTTTTTCAAATTACTCTCAAATAGCCAACATGAGCATAGGCTAGGTAATTACGAGGTAGCCACGTTGTCACAGATTTGTTGAATAATTTTTCCATTTTATCCCTATGAAAGATAGGCTAGATAATTTTCAAAAACATATCAGAATTAATAATTTGTAACCAAATTGACTAAAAATGGCTTAATAGAACCCACTAATTTGATAATATTAAAGATTTAAAATGAAGAGAATTTTGGAATAGGGGTGGGATGAGGATGAGGATGGTTATTATTATTATTATTTCAATTAAGATTAGGCAATGTTGATTTTTATTAAGATTGTGACTATTCTACATCCAAGTCATTTTTAGCGCACTTAGATAGATAAATACTATGAGTTAGATTCATTCTAGGTCAACTTAATATATATTTTTTTGGGATAAAGTCAACCCATGTGGTTGTTGAATTATTAATAACTAAGCTTTGTAGAAATATTGATGTTAACACAAAATCTATAGTGCGATTGCTAAAAAAACATTTAAAGTTTCAACAATTACAATGTCTTTATTTATCTACTTCTCTAAAAAGTCCCATATTGAAATCATCACTTTTCATCTAATATTCTAGAGAATGACAACTCCAATTACTATTCATGAAGACATTAGTAAGTTAATCTATATCCTTCATCCCACATATTATTTATTATTTTTTTTTTAAACTCAATCTATAAACTCCGCTTTTTCAAGAAAGGAATGGATAAGAATAGAAAAGCTTCACTTTACAATCACAATATGCCATATAGTAAAAAGAATGTTAAATTACAAATTGGGTCCTTATAATTTGATTAAATCTTGCCAATTGTTTTAAATTATTTTTTACCCACATAACTTTTTTTTTTTTTTTTTTTTCTAAATCAACTAATAACAAAAATAACATTAACTCAACTTTGACGTAAATAATAAGGATATATTTTTTTTTGAATAAGAATAAGCATATTCTTTATCTAACATGTTCGTAAGAACAAATTATGATATATGACTAAAGCATACACCAAATCGAAACATTAAAACTACCAATACTAAATTAGTATTAAATCCAAACCACAACCAACAAATTGAAATGATACCCAAATCAGACAAAATTCATTATTTTAACCCCCAACAAAAAGAAAAAAAAACCATTTTTTTAATCTTCACATTACTAAAATAAACCAAAAAAGAATCTATTTTTGTAAGCAATATTCTTTTTGTTGGTCAAGTAAAACTAAAGCAGTTAATAGTTATCTATAACAGCCTTGAGCTACACTTTTTCTTTTTTGTTTCATTCCTTCCAAATCCATAAAAGTGAAAATAGAAAGGAAAATTGTTATTTTGCCAAAAAGAGAGAAGATGAAGAACAAAGGGAAAAAGACTTGTAATTCGTTGATCAAAAGCAAAAAGACAGATAAAAAAGAAAGCGATTCTTCAGCTCGTCCACACAAAAATCTCCAAAAGAAAACCCACCAAAATTAAATTTCTCTTAGATCAAATTATCCCTATTTCCATTAAACTGTTCAAAATTGGAATCTATTAAGATCCCTTTCTTCCCCTGTTCCATCAAGCAAAATCCTTCTGGGTAGACCCGCTCTTGCACGTCAACATCACGCCATGGCATAAAGACGACGACAAAGCGTGGTCATTGTTTGCCAATACTACGAAAAGGGGATTTTGAATTGGAACTTTCTACACTTGGAATCGTTTTTAATCAGCCTATGAGACAGACGAAAAACCACCCAATCGAAACACAAACTGTAGCGATCAGGCCTGCGTCAAAGCGTAACTCTCCCGCTGATTTCTTGCGTTCCAAAATGCTTCTCTGTTATAAAATCAAAGTGAGCTCTCGACCCTTCTCCTCATTAACTCATCTGGGTTTCGCCTGATTTCTCTTCTTCTCTTGCGAATCTGAAATGGGTTTCGGTTGATTTTTCCTCTTCTCTTGCGATTCTGAAATGGGTTTCGGCTGAGTTTTCGCAGTACTCCTTATTTCTGCAGCATTGATCGTTTGATTGTTTTTTTCCTTATTGGATGAGTTTCCAGAGTTTTTATGGGGTTGAGTTGAAAAAACTTCTATACGTGCTTTGATTTCAAATGGGTTACTGATTGATTCTCTTTGGTTTATGCAGATGAAGGATGATGAAGACGACGACCAATGATATTTACTTGTCATTGAGTTCATTAATTTGATTAGATTAAAGGTTCTTGATATCCGATGATGGAGGAGAGGAGGGATTTGGTGAAGCCTATATTATTCAAATTTGGGGTTGCTCTGGCTATCTCCTTTGCTGGGTTGATCTATTCCCGCTACAAAATCAGGAATAAAAGACCTCCTCTGCCTCCTCCCTCGTTGTGTTCTTCAGGTTTCTACATTCAATCCTTTATGCTTCTTTAACTTCTTAAAGTTAATTCTTAAGTCATATATTTTGTTGTCGAACCTCTGGCTTTTTGGTTGAGGTTATGATGTCTTAACTAGTTGAGCTATGCTTAGATTAGCAATTTTTTGAGTCATGTATTTCATTTGCCTTTAGCAGATCAGGGTAATAAAGTTGATTTGGGAAGAGGAAGAGGACCTAAACTTGATAATCAAGCAATAAAGGCAGCAACGTCTACACCCTCCAATGTTATTTTCTTTGCAGCTGATGTCTATGTGAGTTTTCTAAAGATGGTCTTTACATTTTGGTAATATCAACTACTTGGAATGTTCAAAAAGGTTAGATACCAGGTAGTTTTTATGAAGTTGGTCGTGCAAATTTTGTGTAATGAACCCATTCGTTCAACTGTTGGGAGTGATGGAAAATGCTAATACCTTGTGATGGAAGTATGTTATTAATGAATAAACAGTCAGGACAGTTGGTTGTTCTTTCTCAGCCTCTGTTAGGTGATGGTTTGTTTTCAGCATGTTCATGTTTGATTATGGACATAAGCTTCATGTTACGTGTTATGGTCTTTTCTAAGCTCGAGTCGTCAATCTTTGTTTGATTTCTTTCTCAGGAAGAAATATGTTCTCCAAAAGTCCATGTTGATGATTCAAATATCAGTCCCCCCCCTAGCAATAAGCATTGTGTAGATCAAGACGGTTTGCTTCTCCCGGAGTTTCAGGAACTTGTCAAGGAATTTGATCTTTCTGCCGCAAATGCTGGGTTTTCTCCTAAGAAGAATTTTGAAGCACCAAGGTCGGGGCTCGAAACTCCGAAATCTTATAAGACTGTTGAGACAGATGAATATGAACAAGAGATCAGACACCTCAAAAGCAAAGTGAAAATGCTTAGAGAGAGGGAGAGGAACCTTGAGGTTCAGCTACTCGAGTATTATGGCATGAAAGAGCAAGAAACTGCTGTCATGGAGCTCCAAAATAGGTTGAAGATTAACAGTATGGAGGCCAAGCTTTTCACCCTCAAGATTGAGTCCCTTCAGGCGGATAATCGACGCTTAGAATCACAAGTTTTGGATCACGCAAAATCAGTGACTGACCTCGAGGCTGCAAGAGCAAAAATTAAGTTTCTCAAGAAAAAACTTAGATATGAAGCAGAACAGAACAGGGGACAGATCTTGAATCTTCAGCAAAGAGTTGCTAAGCTGCAAGATCAAGAATATAAGACAAATGAAGGCAATAAAGATGCCGAAATCAGGCTGCAAAAGATTGAAGAATTGGAGAAAGAGATAGAGGACTTAAGAAAGTCGAATTTGAGGTTACAAATAGAAAATGCTGATCTCAGTCGAAGATTAGATGCTACTCAATTTCTTGCCAATTCTATTTTGGAAGACCAAGAAGTATGTTTTTCTTGCTACCATAGCTATTTTACCTTTTTATAATTGTAAGGTGATGAAAACTTAATACATATCCATCTTATTTGTGCAGAAAGAATCACTGAAGGAAGAAAGGGAGCGTTTAGCACAAGAAAATGAGACGTTGACGAAGGAAATCGAGCAGCTTCAAGCACACCGGTTAGCGGATGTTGAAGAGCTAGTCTATCTCCGTTGGATTAATGCTTGCTTAAGATATGAACTGCGGAATTATCAGCCTGCACGAGGGAAAACAGCAGCAAGAGATCTAAGCAAAACATTAAGTCCCAAATCCGAGGAGAAAGCGAAGAAGCTCATCCTCGAATATGCAAATACAGAAGGAATTGAAGGGAAGGGCATTAACCTTATGGATTTCGATTCAGATCAGTGGCCGTCCTCACAAGCTTCCTCACAGACAGATCCTGGGGAGCCTTCCTCTCATGCTGATCCTGGAGATCCGGATTCTTCAGCTGTTGATGAAACATCAACAGCCAAAACAAGATCAAATAAGATCAAATTCATGACTAAACTCAGGAAACTCTTGAAGGGAAAAGGCAGTCAACAAAACTTGGCTTTGTTAGCAGAAAAATCTGCAGCACCTGTAGACGAAAGTGATTCTCCACGTAGTTCAAGTAATTCTACTGGGACCAATGCTACTAGAGCCGAGGGACAGGATGTTGGATATACAACTCCATCTCAGAATTCATCAAGACGTTCAATGGATTTTAACAGATTGAATAGCCAAAAGGACGACGATGTAAAAACTGAAGATTCCATTAGAAGGAATAGCGATGTTGGCTACACAAACAAGAGATTTGTTTTAGGTAGCGATCGACAGAGCAACTCGTCGTCGAGTCAGGATACGGAATCCACCGAGAAGTCTGATTTGATGAAATATGCCGAAATTTTGAAGGACACTCAGGGAGCTAAGAACCAATCACGTAGGAAGCCTGCATCTATTGATTCGGTCTGAACATCAGAAAGCTTGTCTGCCTTTCAATGGCTTCATCACCTGTTCATATGTGTAATTTGATAAGAGGCTGAGTAGTTAGTGTCCAATATACCATACTGTTCACAAAGATAGTGTAGAAAAGAATTCCACTGAAATGGAAACTTTGTAACATAAATAACTGAATGTTTTAATGTTACTTGTATCATATCAAACCTAACAAACAAAACTAATCTTATCAAGTTCTCTTGCCATTGTGACAGGAAATGTCACTTATGGATTGCCTGTTCTTGAACATTGCTAAAGCAAGGGAAAAAAAACGAAAAGAATATGTATTCCATGAGCTCTCGTTTTTGCATCGAGTTGCAATGTTTTAGTACTAATTAAATACAATCAAATGCATATCATGTCTTAATCAGATGTCCCGTGATTTCTACGTAACAATAATAGTACAATAATTTGCTGGATAATCACAACTATTTGGAAACAGAATGAAACTAAAACAGCACATATCGTGATGATCAGATGAGAGCATAGCCCTGGACAATCATTGCATCCGCAAGTATCTGGTTGGCAGCCTCGGATGGATGGACACTGTCCCAGAACATATATTTGGTCGCATTAGAACATGTTACATGTGACTTTGGATTACACAAAACCGATGCTGTCTCCACTGCCCCAGTGCCACAGCAGCCTCTTCTCACTTCATCAAATCCTTCGAGGAAAAACAAAGACAAAACACAAAAAACACAGAGTGAACACTTTCATTAGAACCCGAATGTTTGAAAACTGTTCTATTGATGTGGGAAAGTTTTGTTCGTAAAGTACCATGACTCAATGGAGACATAATAGCATCGTGTAAAGGTTTGAAAACGTCGAAGACGACGAGTTTGAGATCTGGAAGCTGCTTTCGAAGAGTTGCAGCAGTAGAGTTGAGCTTCCTGTTGAAGACTAGGACATCATTGTTGATTGTTCTGACACAACCCTTTTGTTGGAAGCCAAACTGAGTGAGTGCAGCAGGAAAACAGCCTAATGGAGGTATTGAGGTGACCCCAATTTTCCTTGCTCCTAGCCCATGTAGATCCTTCATCAAAGCCACAAATCCTCCATCCAATGTTATTATTTAGGAACACTTTGAAATGGATATATACACTTTTGATAATGATGTTTTTTTTTTCCTCTTCTCTTATTTTCTAATAGCTAAACTACTCAATAACGAGTTATATGAAATAAAATATGTACAATACTTACGTACTCATGTGGTGATTTTTAGTGGTTCAAAAATTTTAGCTCGATCCATTTATCTATTAAATAGAATAAAAATACCCATCATAAAATATAAAATATTAAAAAATAAAGATTTGTGGTGGTAGACAAGTGTTCTTCATGAGATGACATGACATTTCTTCAATTTTTCTTTTAATCGAGGGAATTACTACCATTATTTCTCACTCTCTTTCTTCTAAGCTTCCACCGAACTTTCCTTGATTAGAAAAAAAATTTAAGAAGTAACAAGGGTTTCCAACTTCTATTTTTCAAAAAAAAAAAAAAAAAAAAGGGTTTCCACTTCTAACAGGGCCATGTGCTTGGCAGCAGGAAATTTCTGGCCCAAACTGCAATAAAGTATTTGTACTCCTGGCCAACCTATTAAATTTTTGTAAACATATCGATATTTTCACATGCCAATAGATTTAAATTTGAGATAAATCCACATTTCCATTATATTGTTAAAAAATTTGATAAAATATTAAAAAATAACAATAAATTGTAGTTAAGGTGAGTATAATATTAATACTAAATATTTCTAACTCATTTAAAGAGTACTGGAAATGTTTATTTATTAATTAAAAATTTTTGTTTGTTTTCTTAAAAAATATCCATCCATATCGACTTCAACATTTCAAACTTTATTCTTGACAAACAATTATTTCTTATGCAAAAAATTATATATATAAAAAAAATTGGTTATTCTCACTGAAAATTACACACAAATACACGTCACATTTCTTTTGATATTTAGGGTCGAAATTGAAACTTCGTCTTGATTATAATGTGCAGGTTCAAATTCATGCTCTCACGTTTCTTCAGTATAATATTTCGAAAAAGAAAAAGGAAAAATGAAGGAAAAAAAATAAAAAAACCAACAGAGAATCAAAAGGTACCTTGATGAATTTGGAGAAGGAAGCAACAAGGAAAGAGGAGTACTGATCGGGAGTGAACCGTCTACGAACCGCCGGATTTATGTAATAATTCTGAAGATAGTCGCCGGTGCCGCAGCTCAGTATGTGCAACCCTTCTTTAACAATGGCGGCCGCTTTCTCACGGCCGGCCACCGTAGCCACTTTGCTTTGGTACTCTTTGTAATTAGCAAGCTGTTGAGCCAAAGTAATTGCACGCTGTAGAACACAAGAAAGGAAAAAAAAGACACAAAATCGCACCGATCAGATTCCCTTTTGATCAAATTTCGACGATTCAAAAATATTAGGGTTTTAAAAAAAAATTCAGAAGGAGGTTACATACGTTGGAAATGGAAGCTTGCTCATCGTAGCCGGCGGCGGCGGAGGCGAAGCTGGCTCCGATTAGAAGATTCCGGCCGGAGGCCTCTGGGCTGAGATATGCCGGTGGGTAGTTCTGGAAACCGAGGCTTTCGGCTGGGGAAAATTGAAATTGAACCAAAGAAGATGAAGTGTACCTTATTCAATAAGAATAAGAGTAGTATTTCTGCATGTCCCATAGATTTAAAATACTTTTATAATTTTTCACTTATTTTTATTAAGTTAAAAAAATACACTGAAGCTGTTATTTTAGTGAATGATATATATCAATTCTATATTTGATTTCTCGCTTGTATATCAATTCTATAGAATTGTTAACTACATTACAATAGCCTCTTGACAACTATATTGGGTGCTCGGTCCAAAAAGTTAGAGTTATGAAATCTGGAGTTAGTTTAAGTTTGTGAGATACATAATAAAATATGAAAAATACTTGGCTGCATACCGATATATAGTAATCTTCCTACATACTTCATTAAAATCTTGACAACTAAGAAAGAGAAAGGTAGAATGAGAAAAAAATTTTTATCTCTCATAGTTGTCAACATTTTAATAGTGGTATGCGGGGATATCCCTACGCAACCAAGTTTTTTTCCATAAAATATTGGAATAAAAGTTAATAAATTGGAAAAATTTTGAGTACTATGCTAGTATAAATTTTTTTCGTACTACATCCATTCATTGTTTGCAATGAAAGAAACTTTTGAAAATGATGTGAGACTGATAGAATAAAATATTATATCATTAAATGCCCGTAACGACGTGTCAAATGTTGAATGGAGAGAATATCTACTACTGTACTAGAAATTTTCACGTGCTTGAACTAACTCCACCCAACCCCAATTCCTTGGCCAAACACTGGTAAATAGTTTTCTCTCTTTTTCCATTTTCCTTTAAAAGAGGTTGATCACAAAATTGGGGGCAAACTCCGTAAGGCAACAAAATCCAATCTTTTGCTTCCTGTTCTTCTATACATTTTTTCCCATAAAACAACATTGTTTTTCTTTTTCGTCTTCCACTTTGGACTTAATAAAGATGAATTAATATTGGAAAAAAAATATTTAAACATAACTCCATTGGATATTTTATACGTTTCTTAAAAAAAAAAAAACGAAAACATTACCAAACAAGTCATGAGAAAGTTTAATTTGGATGAATTACCAGTTATATCGGAGACGAGTTTTCCATTGCAAAACCTGCCAGTAGGTTTATGGTTGATGAAGTCTTGACCATAAGGAGGGTAGTTGGCTTTGAAGAGGGTGAAGCGATTGTTGTTGTTACCAACATCCAAGGCCGAGTCGCCGAAGGTGAGGATTGCGGGAAAGACGGTGGCAGCGGCGTCGACGGGGGCGGGTTCTTGAGCAGCGTTGGAGCTGGCCATGGCTAAAATTGTTGCGCAAACAAAGCACATAAACGCAGCCATCTTCTTCACTGATGCTGTGTTGTTGCATGAGGTTCAAACAGCCATATCCATTCAGCTTTATAATCCAACTCAAGTAAAGTACGGTGAGGAATGCTGAAAAATAATAAAGAAACAGAAAAACTCTGACTCACACCAAGCCACCGTGTCCCGTTTTTACTAAACAAAAATATTGGTCAAATTACAAAAAATCGAGACGAAAAATTATTAGGTGTTTTCGGTATGATGTTATGAATAGTTTTATTTGTCTTTAGGGACCGTTGGATGCAAAATCGAGATACTTTTACAATTTTTCTCTCTTACATCCAATGGTGTGAAACTACCTGGAGCATTGTACCTAATAGTTTCTATATGAATAGACACAAAATTTTGTATCTAATACATTCGTGATCTATGAGATATTTTTTAAAGTTAAAAAATTCATTAGACACAAAAGTAATGGAATAAGATGACTTATTATTATACATTTTGTAAATTTTTAAAACTTATTACATAATATTTTGAAATTCTAACTAGTAATTTATTTGAAAAATTATAGAGATTTTTTTTAACACTACAAAAACATAGATACTATGTATTTTTTTTTAGTACATCAACATTTGGGGTGGAGGAATATGAACCTCTAATATCATGCTCGAAGGTACATGCCGATTACCGCTGAGCTAAACTCGTTTTGACTAGATACCATGTACTTTCGTTTATCGTTAGACACATTGTTAGTATTATTTAAGAATTATTACGCTTGAGGAGCATTAAACCATTATTTTATTTTTTAAAAAAAGTATTAAACCATTATTTATGAAGTACTTTTTTTTTTTATAGAATTATTTATGAAGTACTTATATGGGTAGGTAAATGTTAGAAATATTCCAAAAATATATTAGCTCTGTTTTACTTTTTAAAGAATCTTCTGTTCATGTATTGAATTATTATATTATTGGTCAAGATGTAGCATTTTTGCTCTATATACTAATTTTTTAGTTCATTTAATAAACTATTTAATAAAAATTTAATGTAGCTATTTTACTTTTAATTGCACTTCTATGCAAAAATCCACATGGAATCTTTTGTCACATCTACAAAATAACAACTTCCACATCCTTATTCCTCATCTACAAAATAACTTCCACATCTCAATTCCTACTTTACATATTTTTGTTACTTCTAATAATATGGAAACCTAATAAGCCTCAATCATCAAACAACGATAATAATTGAGAACAATATGAAGATGAATTAAACTAGTAATTTAACATATTGATAAATAAAATATAATGGAGATATCTTTTACTCGTTTACACTTATATTGAGTCCGAGTTTTGATTTTATCGAATGGAATAAAATATGAATAAATAAATAAAATTATACCCTTCTTAAAAAAAATGTAAAAATTGTAAAAATGAAAAACCCAACAATAAATTATCTAACATCCATCCCCAAGCAAGCTAAATTAAAATTCCAAGGACATCTCATAAATGTCCAAACAAACAACAATCAACCAACTAAAATACTATAAAAAAATATAGCACCAAAAACGCCAAATTTAGTCAATAATAATCAACACTCAACACATCTAAAGATACATACCTACCAAAATTGTCATGTTCAACTATAAAAATTAACAACAGCCATATCCAATAACGAGAACGACATAATTCAATTGACATATTTTTGTATTAATGATCCAGAAGTTTGTAGTTCGAATTCTCACCTCCACATGTAAAAAAAAAAAAAAATCATATCCAATTATCAATAATGAGAGAATTAATTTCAACCTTCATTCCAATTTAAGATTCATTTTGTTAAAATTAAAACTATAGTGTTAAATTTGACTCAATGAACAAAATATATTGGTAAAATAAATGCTAACCTTCCACAACACGTACACATGAGTTCTTCCAAGCTATTATATATGTAGAGCCAAATATAGTGTATAACAATAAATATATACACGTACATATCATTTTTACCTATTAATTTTTAATTTACTTTAAATTTTTAAGACATCCACCAAGATTACAACTTTCATTTGAAACTTGAACACGTCCTATAATCTCAATTATCAATGACAATATTCTTACGTGCATTTATTGTATAAAAAAAATATATTTAATACAAATTAATAGAACTTCACCAAAAAAATCAAAATTGTATGTACGTTTTTTTTTTTTTACAATATGTGGGGAGATTATTAAGACAATTTTATTCCAATTGAGTTAAACTCTTGTTGGCCAAAATTGTATGTACATTAATGAGTTTTGAAAGATTTGAATATCAATATTTTGCATTACTCGGACTTACTTTTATGCAAGACTTTTTTTTTTAGATAAAATTGAACCTAGGATGAACATTAGAACATATGTTTAAGTTTACGATTCAATTTTCTAAAAAGTTTATTACTCAAAACAACTTGATCTATATATAAAATCTCACTCCATTCAATGAACCAACCACTTCTGGGTAGGATTCAGTTCTAATGAGAAATATTTCAGACAATAAATGGGATAGTTGTTTTAGATAATGCATTACATTCAAAGCAATCAGCTTCACTCAACCACCAATGTTCATAAAATTGAATTATTAGGGCCCTATTTCATAATATTTTTTTTTTAAAATTAAGTTCCCTTATAATATTTGAATTTTTTTTTATTATGTCTTTAAATACTTTAAAATATTTAATAAAATAAAAAAAAAAACAAAAAGTTTTAGAAACTACTCCTATTCTTCAAATTTTACTTAAAATATCTATTTTTTTCTTTTAAAACAGATTTAGAAAAAAAAATCATGAATAAATAGAATTGATTTTTTCAATCAAAACCCTAAATAAATAGAATTTAATGTGTATGATGTCTCTATTAAACGAGTCGTGTCTCCTATTGAGTTTAGATAAATGAATATACTTGCATAAACATAAATAATGTCACGTCTATATTTTAATTTGATTTAACATGCTCATTTAATGAACAAATTCATACAACAAAGTCAAAAAAATAGTGCTGGGTTGTTTCATATTACACCGATAAAATTCCAAAAAGTCAAATCACAACTATTCTATGTTCCAAACATTCACCTTTTTATTTTATTATATTATATGGGTTCCATCTCAAAACCAATTGGCAATGAGTGGAATGACCCTTGAAGCTTATATGTTGTAAGGTCTCCACCAATCTTTCCGATGTGGGATCCTCAACATGCCCCCTCAAGAAGGTGCCTCTTTGGGTTCACCATTCTTGGATCGGATCCCAATTTCTTTTTATTGGACCGAGTACCCGTTTGGGTTTAATGGGCTCAGATACCATATTATATTATATGGGCTTCCATCTCAAAACCAATTGGCAATGAGTGGAGTGACCCTTGAAGCTTATATGTTGTAAGGTCTCCACCAATCTTTCCGATGTGGGATCCTCAACATATTTCTCCCTAGCTTATATTTCCCATATTTCCGGACATTGATCGCATTAATGAATAAATAATATGCACCTTTACAATAAAATAAGATGAGAAACATAAGTCAATTATATGAGTATAACTATAAGAATTGGATTAATGATCGTGTAGTTCAAAATTCTCCACCCACATGTTATATAATAATAATAATAATAATAATAATAAGAATAAGAATAATAAGAAGAAGGTGAAAGAGAAAAAGAGGAATTATTTTTTTTTTTAATTTTTTTTCCTTCGATTACCTAATTGAAGTTGTCTATTCAATAAATGTACCTAAACCATTTAAAAGAAAAAAGTTATGAACAGTCTTATGTATAGCAAAATATGAAAATATTTTAAAACTAGTTGATATTAAAAATTTTAAAAGTCAAAAAGACGTATCGATATATAATTCTGTGTGTCTATCAATATATATAAGTAATAGACGATTGATAGACACTTTTACTAATAGAGGTACAAATAATATATAAATGACATTCATCCACTATTAATAGATGATTTATCAACAATAAATTATAAAAATTGTTTATTAGTGATATATGAGAGTGATGAAAAGAAAACTATGTAAAATGTCTGTATGGATGCACGAAAAATTACAAAATGACTATATGTTTGCAAATTATTTTATGTGTGATATATTTTCTATTTATTTATTGAATTTTATATGGACTATGTATATATTTCATTTACGGAGAATTTGTCTTTTTGAACCGACAACTCCAATAAATGGCAACAGCCAAATTGGACCATATATATTATATATAATGAAATGAAGAAACACTATATTCAAACAAAATATTAAAGAAAAACATAGAATATTGAGAAGAAAATGGAAAAAAATAAAAAGTAAAAAATACATTTTTGTTCTCTCAATTTTGAGGTATAAGTATAAGTGCATTTAGGTTTTCAAAATAGAAATTTTTAGTCCATAAATTTTGAGAAATAATTTTAAAACGTCTCTAAGTTTTCAAAATAAACATTTGTAGTTATTGAGTTTTGAGAAATAGGTTTAAAAGGTCTCTCGTATTATTTTTTAACTTTTTTAAATTAATATTGTTTATTATCTTTTAATATTGAATGGTGTTTTAAATTTAAAAATTTAAAAGTATTAATTTTAAAAAAAATTGAAAAAATAACATGATGGACTTTTAAACCTATTTCTAAAAAACTCAAGAACTAAAAAGGTCTATAATGTTCCAAAACTCAGAGACTAGATGTACATATTTTCCAAAACTCAGGGACTAAAAAAGTTTTTTTTTTTAATTTTTTTTTTTCAAAAGGAGGGTTGATTTTGAAAGCAGGGCAGTAATGTGGGAGGAAAGTTGGTAGGGAAAAGCTGCCATGCACTTAATTGGACAACGATAGTGTCGCTTATTCCCGTCATTTTTAGTCACAATCTCAATATTTTTCACTAGTACGGTATCAATATAACTAGGATGTGGCTAGACTTAAACATTTATAATAAAATTTTAACGTAAAGTTTATTTAGTAGGAAGATTTTTTAGAAATTTAAAAATTATCTTTTATGTCGAAGAAGACGACAACAAAAATGTTATATGGTGTAGAGTTAGTTTAAGTTAGCAAGTTGAGAGAGTTATATTTGAATTGAAAAAAAGAAGTTCGAGGTATATTTACTTTAGCAAGTTGAATGACAATGAAAGAAAAGAAAGCGACATACAATGCAATATACCATTCGATGTCGTCGATTTATTGATAGCAAAATATTTTAGCTATTGGCAGCTACCCCACAATGTTTTAGTTGATATCTTCCATTATTGTAGGATAATATAAGATATGTTTGTTGGAAAAAGGACTCTTTTCCTATATTATGATTCTTTTTATTTAACGAGATGGCTTCTAAAAATAATATTTAGAAAAAAATAACACAAAAGTAGATTTTCCTTTTTCCTTTTCAATATAACTATTTTTTTTTTTCAAAAAATACCTTTTAAAAATGGAAAAAAATGGTAATGGAAAGAAAAATATGTGTTTTATCATTAAATGAAAAACATAAATTTGAAAACAAAGGATTAAATGAAAAACAAAGTTTTACTTCATGTTTTTCAGTAATTTAAAATACATGTCTGAATTCTGATAATGACTTAGAAACTGAATGTTGTTTTAAAATGTTGTTGATAATATATTTATAAACAATAAAAATAAATGTAGTATTTGGTTACTCTCAACTATTTATTAATTAATTTATGATTGTATTTTAGGTTATAAAATTTGTATAAATATTAGTTTGTAATATTATATAATTTATAAAATATTATATCATTCTATTTTTAATTTTAACAAAAAGTAAAATGAGTTTATAACATGAAATAGTATATATTTATCAAACTTTATATATATATATATGAAAAAATCAATTTATACCTCCTAGACTTTGCGAGTAGTATCAATTAAAACTTGGCTTTTTTATAAGTGAATCAATTTAGACTATTCGTTAATGATTTATTGCTATTTTTCACTATATTCCATTTACAATAGGCTCAAAATCAAATAAATAAAAGTATTCTTTTCTCAAAGTCCTACCAAAGTAGTAAGAAAAAAAATATATCACACAATTCTTTATAAAAAAAAAAGTAGAAAAAAAAGAGGGAGATGAGAAAATGAAAAACAAATATATCACACAATTCTTTATAAAAAAAAGTAGAAAAAAAAGAGGAAGATGAGAATGTGCAATGAAACTAAAGGTAGAGGAGGAAAAGAATGTGCAAGCAAGAAAGTTTTAGAATCCAAGAAAAAAGAATGATTTATTTTCACCTCTATCTATCTAGGACTAAGAACTGATCCAGAGCCAATTGAATTGTGTGAGAAGTTCTCAACATTGTTAGGTGGCATTTGTGGGGTTCTATCTTCAACCATCTTCAAACATTCAATGAGTTGCAACACCACATCACTCATGCTGGGCCTTTGTGCTGAAGTTGATAGTGTGCACAACAGAGCCAATTCCACAAATTTTTCAACAGATAAACTTTCTATGGAGCCTACTAACCTCGGATCGACAATGTTTTCGATGGTACCTTCTGCGATTAGAGGTTTAGCCCAATCGACTATGTGGATGTCGTGTTCGGAGCCCTTGATTACGGCGGGCTGCCCAGTGACCAACTCGAACAAGACAATTCCAAAGCTGTAAACATCACTTTTCTTGGTGAACTTTCCAGATAAATGAATCCTGCAACAAAATTTATGTCTTAGTTCTTGGTCATATTAGGACACTTTGGCAGAGAAACTAACACTACAGACATTGAATTCTGCTTAAAGAATAGGAAAGATGTAGGTTTAAATTCGAAATTTAGTGATTGGACTTTAGATGGTTGTGCTTATTTAGTCTCTAAACTTTTTAAGAACTTTCAGGTACTTTGAGCTGCACTCTTATGTAGTTCATGCTATTATCATTATTAACTAAATAATGACACGATATACTTATTGAATAAATATTGGTTGATTTAGAATGACAGATAAAGAAGCAAATGATAGAAGAAATCAGATAGTTGAAAGGAATAGAATATCAGAATGTTTTGAAAGAGATTTCATATGTTGCATCAAAAAGATGGTATGTTGTATTTTGAATTTATTTTGGCCAAGTTGTCCAAATCACTGACATTTGTGTCACATCATCCTTAAGTTAATAATGTTATAGGCAAGAAGTCTATAGGATCACACTTCAAAAGATTAATGACATAATTAAAACTATATAACATTTTGGCACTAAATAGACCTAACTATCCAAATTTAAGTTCTAAGTTTGTAATTAAGGAAAAAAAAATGTAAAAGATGGTAGCTAGAAAGCACAGACACGGACACGACACGACACGGACATGATGGCACACCAATTTCTAAAAATGTAGAACATGGACACGTTGGGAACACGTTATTTTTAGAAAAAAAATTTAGATAATATATGTAGTGACAAGGTTGATCAGAGTCCGAGGTGAGGGAGGATGGAGCCGTGGAGGAAATGAGATACAAAATAATCAGGCAGAGGCTTTAGAAGTTAGGGTTTTGGTGCATTTGTATTTTGTAATAAAAAATAGAGTGGGCTGTGGGCTTTTGTCACATGTGTCCAAGGCGTGTTCGGAAGTATCTGTGTTCGACACGGACACTTGACCTAAAATGAAGTGTTCGTGCTTCCTAGGGTTGTAGTAACGGATATGAATATGAAGAAATGCATTGGTTGTGGGTTGATACTTACGTAGGGTCGACATATCCAAAGGTTCCCGCAAGACATGTGGACCAATGAGTATCATTTTCATCTGCAAATATTCTTGATAGTCCAAAATCTGATATCTTGGCTTGCATTTTTTCATTCAATAAGATATTTGAAGACTTCATATCCCTGTGAATTATAGGTGGCAGACAGCCATTGTGTAAATATTCCAACCCTACAATTTGTTTACTCGGTAAGAGAACCAACCAGGAAGTAAAAAAAACAGTTAAATTACAAGTTTAGTCTCTCAACTTTAAAGTGTCAAATAGGTAATCAAACTTTAAATTTTGTGTCCAATAGATTCCGGAACATTAAAAAGTAGGTTAAATTATCAAAAATACCCCTCGACTTTAGGGTTTGTTTCAATTATATCCCTGGACTTTCAAAAGTTTCAATTATGCCCTTGAAGTTTCAAATTTGTTTCAAAACTACCCTTGGAGACATTTTCCGTTAAATTTATCGACAAAAATTGATGCGTTTGCATGTGTTTTTATCGTTTTTTTCACGTATGTGTTCAAATCTATTCACATAAGCAACAATATATATGCAAACACGTCATTTTACATCCATGAATTTAACAAAAAAAAGCCTTCAAGGGTAGTTTTGAAACAATTTTGAAACTTCAAGGGCATAATTGAAACTTTTGAAAGTCTAGGGGCATAATTGAACAAACCCTAAAGTTTAGGGGTATTTTTGATAATTTAACCTAAAAAGTATCTAGTAGATCCTTAAAGTTTGGCTTTTGTGTCCAATAGGTCCCTGAATTTTCAATGTTGTGTCTAATAGGTCCTTGACCTATTCAATATTTTTTAAAATTCACATACCTACTAGACATAAAATTAAAAGTTTTAGGATCTATTAAACATAAAATTCAATTTTATATCTAATTGATCGATTAATTTTTAAAAATTTTGAATATGTCAGGAACTATTAGATATAAAATCGAAAGTTTAGAGACCTATTAGACCTTTTTAAAATTCAGGAATCTGTTAGACACATTGAAAGTTCAGAAATCTAATATACACATTTTAAAGTTAAGAACCAATTAGACACAAAACTTTCAGTACCAAATTTGTAATTTAACCTAAGAAAAAATTACAAACTAACAGGCTTGTGTTATTTATATACACCTTGTGCTGCATTAACTGCAATTTTGAGTCTTTCCATCCAGCTCAAGACCTTTGTGCTTGAATCTGTCTCAGTAAAAGTGGGAGAAAATCATCTTATATAGTCAACCAGCCATAAAGATCCATCCATTTTAGAGAAATTTCTTAGTCTTAAAGACAATATCATAATTACCAGATAGATGCTTGCGTAGATTTTCGTTACCCATGAATTCATAAATAAGTGCCTTATTCTCAGCCTCATCACAGTAACCAAGAAGAGAAACCAGATTTTTATGATGAACAATTGTTAGTATTTGAGCCTGCATTTACAACGACAATATATCATATACTCATTAGTCTAGGACAAGCAAATTTGAATAGTAGAAAAACCGAACCTCGGCTCTGAATTCATTGTAGCCCTGCCGTGATGTTGCAGACAACAACTTGACAGCAACCCGGGTTTTATCACCCAGTACACCCAAGTATACTTTTCCAAATCCTCCTTCTCCAATAGTTGTCTTCAAGTTATCTGTGATAACCAGTATTTCTGAGTATTTAACCTGTCGATTCTTCGATTTGAGTAACTTTTCTTCAATAGATCTTCTGAGATTTTCTGCACCAATGAAAAACAAACACATTTTGGTACATGCTACACCTTTGAAGTAATGATGGGGATTAGTCTTGGAGCTATTAATACGGTTGATCGACTTCAAAGACGAATGTCTTATTTCCATCTTTCTCCATCTTGGTGTGTTATGTGTTCTTCTGACTCTAAGGATCCTGGTCATTTATTTGCACACTGCTTATTTGCTTCTAGATATTGGTCAATGATCTTTGAGGCTTTTGGTTGGTCCTTGGCTTTACCAAACAACATATATGATGTTCTTGCCTCCATTTTTGTGGGACATCCCTTCCAAGGAGTGAAGAAGATCCTATGGCTTGCTCTAAACAAAGTCTTCCTCTAGTCTCTTTGGGGAAAGGAATGGACGAATTTTTAGGGATTCTTTCTTATCTTTTGAAAGCTTTATGGATTTGATTCTTTTTCATGCATTATATTGGTGCAAATGTAAATATCCTTTTTTTAATACAATCTTTCTTCTTTGATTTTAAACTGGAGATCTTTCTTGTAATTCATCTTTTTAGGTGATGGAGTTTTACTCCATTTATTTCATTTATCAATGAAATTTGTTTCCCTTCTTAAAAAAAATTCATTACTCAAAAACTCCGGTTTCCCTCTTTACCTCAGTTACATTGTCTTTGTTAGAAATAAGCTGGTATTAGTTATCTCAAGTTTGTTATGAACAGATATAAATTAGTACAAGCGAAAGAAATGAGACTTACCTCTTTGTTTTCTCCTTTTGTAGATTACCAGAGTAACCACTAGGATAGGTAGGAGCACAGCTATTATAATGGAGAGAATTATTGGAACCAAGTACTTCTTCCTCTTGTTATCACATTTAAGTGATGTGCAAAGATTTGGATTTTCGCCAACACTTACACAAGCAGAAGACAACGTCAGGTTTAAGCAAATGAATTTTCATTTGTCTAACGTGAGTCATTTAATATCAAAATAATAACATTAGAAGGTGACAACATGGCAGTAAAGAAAACATAGAAAATGAGAAATAACTTAGAATAAAGAGAGGGGAAATATTTTTTTTTTTTGAGAGAGAAACAAAATTATTTCATTGATAAATGAAATGATTAGAGGGTTAAAACCCCAAAACCATTATGAGAAAACTTACAAAAAGGACTTCCAATTGAGAGTCAAAAAATCAAGACTATAATCTTTAAAAGGATGTGAACATTTACACCAATAAAGAGCATTAAAAATAGCTAAATCCAGAAGGTCGTCAAAAGATGAATGAGTGTCGCTGAAAATCCTTCCATTTCTTTCGCACCATAAAGACCAAAAGAAAGAACGATTAAAGGCTAGCCAAAGAGTTTCCGCATTTCCTTTGAAAGGATGGCCCGAAAAAACCACAGATAGAATAGCTTGCATAGATCCAGGCATAATCATATTCCAGCCAAACTCATTCAAGATAAAGTTCCAATACTTCTGAGCAAAAACACAGGAGCTAAATAAATGACTTTGAGATTCCACATTGGCTTTACACATAATGCACCAAGAAGGAAATATAACTAACCTTAATGTAAGTGATCCAGCTTCTGCCCTTTGCAAGAGAGCCTTAGGAACCGAGCCTATGAATTTGTTTTTGGTCAAATTACTGCAAACACAGTAAAAAGAACGACAAGCTTCAATTTTTACGTGGAATCTCAAGTTCTGGATGTCAGGACTAGAACTAAGAAACTTACAGGATTCTCAAATTTGGCAAATTAACTAAGAATTCTGGCAACTCTCCGGTCAACTCATTATTGGACAAGTCCCTAATAGAGAACAGGAATTTAGTTTGCATCAAATCATCTATAGTATAATAGGACCAAAAAGTTGCATAGCAACGGTAAAAAATACTGTTGAATCAGAAAAAAATAAAAACAAATTTCAAGAACTTCAAGAGGCCTGAACCCTTGGAAAGTTAGTGCTCAAATTCTGCATGCTAAACCCCCAACCCTATTGTATGCATAACCACTTTTCTGAAAAACTCTTTATCTAGTGATAACTATGTCCTTCTAATATGCTTAATATTTCCTTACTAAGATTTTTGATGGAGAGACACTTACAAAGTTTGCAACATTGTTAAATTTGATATGTAAGAAGATATTTCACCTGCCAGGCCACTTGCAGATAGGTTCCTGTTCACAAAATTTACATTTTTTTATAAAAAAAGTCAAACCATCCCTTCTTTAGGTAAAAAGACAATTTTAAGCTTCATAGAAAGTTTGCACTTACAAGGATATGATTCTTGGAGCAACTTCATTGCTACAATTTAATCCACTCCAGGGATATCCCATTGGCACACATGGATCTCCTTGCCAATCTTTCTTTACTCCATAAGTTGACTTGACATTGGTAATTGCAACCACTAATTATCCAAAAAATAAATCAAATTAATATTCATGAACTTTCAATAAAGTAAACCCACAAAGTTTGTCTATAGATGGATACCATCTCCTTGATCTGCTTCAAGCTCCGATATGTTTCTCACTGTATATAACTCAAAAGCACTGATGATTGGGGGAAGCGTTGTGTTCTTAATGGGAATGAAAGAAAGTGAATGTCTATTTGCTGCATCCAATGGTCTTGTACTGAAAACAGTTAGTGTCAATAAATAACTTGGAATCAGAGGTCCATAAAAAAAACGCCCATTGTGAATGATATTGAATTCTCTCCTCTGGTTGGCTTGAAGCTCAACAACTTCAGCAAAGTGCATAAATGCATAATATTCGGATGAATCTGTTGTATCCCACCAAATTTCCATAGGCTTGCTTCCAGGTTTGGGAGTGGAAGCAGTTTTCATGATAGTGGACGGCGGTTGGTGATAGTTGTGCTCCTTAGCATCCATAGTAAGATTGGTGCTCACTTGTGCCCACTCATTAATATTAAATGGTAACCAGATGCGATCATAAACATCAAAAGGAAATCTTAAGAGGGAGTAGCCACACAAACAAAAGATTATGTCAGCATGTCACTCGTTAAAGCAAATACTCCATTTCATTAGTAGTAATTTTGTTTGCAAAACCAGTACTTACATACCTGTATGTTCGATTTTCTATTGAACCAATATCCACTCGATAATTAAGCGATAATGATCCATATGATGTTTGATAAGTGATGTTAAGTAAAGGTCTAAATTCTAATGCTGAAATAAATGGCACCCCATTCCCTGTATTGATCAGACACAAGTGAACTTCATTTGAGGAGGTGATATGTATGAGATCTTTAAAGATATCAATGCCAATGTCTGTGAATTTTATAGTCTCCCATAAGCTATTCCCAATATAGAGATCAAAATTCGGTAGAAAATTCAGGCCATCATAATTCCCGTACAAGAAACTAGCTCGAATAAGGTATTTGGTACGCTTTACAATGCTTATATTGTAACAGTTTTTGGTTCCTTGGGGGAAGCTTCTAAGGTTCCTCAGTTGCTTTGGATAGGCATCTCCATATACCAAAGCTACACTTTCACTTACACCACTCTTTACATAGGATGCATCAGAAACATACTTAATATTGGTTGTCGTTTCGGTGTAACTCGTACTTTCCGGTGATCCACAGTCTAAACTAATAAAACCTAAGAAACAAATAATAAGCAACTTAAGTTTCAACAATGTCTATATATAGATGATTAGAAGAAGTTGGATAGATTAATCTACAATGAAGATAACTTTGTTACCTGGCTGATCCTGAGCTTGAACAAATAGAGTCAGTGCCAGACCACTTAGCAGGAAACCAAAGAGGGAATGACCTAATGTTCCCATTATCATCATCCTCTTTCTCTTGTGCCTATATTTTGATGCATAGATTGATGAGAATTAAAAAGGCATTCATTTATGCACCTTGAGGCATATATGGTAAGCCTGTGATGATAATAGAAAGTCAACACAAGAGAAAATTGCATGGGAGATTAAAGAGCACGTTACATAGGCAAGTTGACTGACTATAAACAAGAAAAGTTTACAATTCTTTGAATCATAAATTGAATTCAATTAATCTCTAACTATTCAAACTATAACTCTTTTGTTTATCAATGAGTTCAGGGCTGTTTGAAAAACTACTTTGCTGAATATGTTTTATAAACTCATATCATCTGCCAAAAAGAATCTTCTATCTCCTAATTTTATATATCTAACAAGTCATGAAAATGACTATCATATTATATTATAGCAGCCATACAGAGTATTGAAGTTGAGAAGCACACCATTTCTAGGGATTTCAACTTATTTAATACAAAACTGAAGGAAAAAAAACAAACCCTTTGATAAATAATTCATCGAGAACATCATGAATGGCACAGGCACTGATCTCTGTTGAAGAGGTCTTCGTCTGAGCTTGCCAGGTTTGTACTTGAAATTGCACTTCATTGGCCACATGGGGAAATCGCAGACTTTGTGAAGTCAATTTGAAGAAATTTGATATATTATATGCCCAATTGGAATAGAATGGCTTGAGTCGTTAATGATATTCTATTCCAAATAATTTTTGTTGACCGTTATTGTTATTAATGTATGATTTTTTGTTTGGCTAAATATATGTTTTAGTAATTAATCTCAATGTTTGAGTATTTTTTTCAATTTTTAGTCCTTATAGTTTGAGCAGTTTCAATTTAATCCTCGTGGTTGGTGAATGTTAAAATTGATTGGGTTAGGAGAGAAATAAATAAGAAAAGAAAGTTTTCTACCAATGGACAAGTTAGAAACTCTTTTTTTCCTAGATGATTTTGTTCACATCTTTCACGTATTACATTATAAATACCAAAAAAAGTAAGGCATAGCTGGTGATCGCGATGACTTGAACTCATTATCTCTCATTTTCATAGTCCTCTGACCACCGGACCAGCCCACAATGGTTGACTTTATAGGGGAAGATTTGACCCAAGGCCGAGAGCTCTTGTGTATAAATATATATTCCTTTTTAAAACATGTTGCTTTCTATTTGTTATAATGGTTTTCAAATGTATGAATGTATTTATATTTAAGATTTTCATGACATGATTTATTTAATTTATATGGTAGCTTATCTGCTAATTTATGTTTATCTCATTTGTGAATTATAAATATATTATCATTTCAATACATCGAATATATATCGCTTTCCCATCATCAATAATTTTGTTTCTACTACCACTACCAAAATTTGACAACTCAAAAAGAAAATATTTACAAGTTCATTGAAAATAAATTCAAAGGATCATTTTCACCAAAAGCCATTGGCTAGTTTTAAGCTTAAATTCAAACTCTTGCAACATTACCTTTCCGTTTCATTATCAAACAGAGACTAATGCAAACTTGAAGGCAAGCTCAAGAAGGTGAAAGCAAGAAAGTTTCAGAACCCAAAAAAAAAAAAGAACCTTCATCTCTATCTGGGACCAAGAAATGATATAGAGCCAATTGAATTGTGTGAGAAGTTCTCAGCATTGTTAGATGGCATTTGTGGAGTTCTGTCTTGAACCATCTTCAAACACTCAATGAGTTGTAAGACCACATCACTCATGTCAGGCCTTCCTGCTGAAGTTGACAATGTGCATGATAGAGCAAGCTCCACAAATTTCCTTGCAGAACAACTTTCTATGGAGCCGTCTAACCTCGGATCAACTATGTTTTCGATGTTTCCTTCTGCAATCAGCGGCTTAACCCAATCGACTATGTGGATATTGTATTCAGAGCTCTTGATTATGGCGGGATGTCCAGTGATCAGCTCAAACAAGACAATTCCAAAGCTGTAAACATCACTTTTCTTGACGAAGTTTCTAGATAAATGAACCCTGCAAAGAATTTACGTGTCTTAGTTCTTTTGTTTTTGTACACACGACACAAGATGCTTCTTTCGCTATATTAGAACACTGCAGCAGAGAAATTGGCACTTCAGACATTGTATTTAACCATTTCAGACATTGAATTCTGGTTGAATAGTAGGAAAAAGTAGGATTAATTTTAAGTTATTGAACTTTGATAGTTGTGTGTCTATTTAATATATCAACTTTAAAAGGTTTTCGTAATACCAATTATAATTTTACCCAGCCCTTACTGTTAACGTTGCTTACTAAATAATGACAACAACATACTTGCTAGACAAAGTTTGGCTAATTTAACAGGTGCAGATGAGTGATAAAAGGAGGTTGATAGTTAGAAAAAGTAGATGAACATGAAGGAAATTGATACATTATTTTGACTAGCTACACACTTCTTTCGCAATATTGTGGCAAATCAAATTCAATGGTTAGAAGCTTATAAAAAAAAAATAAATTAAAGTTTGGGGGCTATATAAACATAACAATCAATGTTCAAGGGGGAAAAATTTTAGTATAAAAGTTTGGAACATCAAATGTCATTAGATTACTCATTTTATTAATGAAGCATCGATATTGTTACTTACGTTGGGTCGACATATCCAAAGGTGCCAGCAGGACATGTGGAGAAATGTGTATCATTTTCATTTGCAAATACCCTGGATAGTCCAAAATCAGATATTTTAGCTTGCATTTGATCATTCAATAGGATATTAGAAGACTTCATATCTCTGTGAATGATAGGTGGCACGCAACCATTGTGTAAATATTCCAACCCTGCAGTTTGTTTACTAGATGTCACAATCCAAGAGGAAAAGTAAATAAAAGTATGAACTAATAAATTTTATCGTTTGTTTTTCATATACACCTTGTGCTGCATCAATTGCAATTTGGAGTCTTTCCATCCAACTCAACACCTTTGTGCTTGAATCTGTATCAGCAAAGGAAAAAAGTCATCTCATATGTATATGTTCAACCAACCATCAGGAGACATGCATTTTAGAGAAACCTCTTTCTTTTAAGATAATATCATAATTACCAGATAGTTGATTGCGTAAATTTCCGTTACCCATGAATTCATAAATGAGTGCCTTATTCTCAGCCTCATCACAGTAACCAACGAGAGAGACCAGATTTCTATGATGAACAACTGTTAATATTTGAGCCTGCATTTGCAAATATAGTTAATTGATACTAGTTAATCTAGTACAAACAAATTAGAACCTAAGAAAAACTAAACCTCGGCTCTGAATTCATTGTGGCCTTGCTGTGACCTCGTAGAAAGCAACTTGACAGCAACTTGGGTTCTATCACTCAGTACACCCAAGTATACCTTTCCAAAACCTCCTTCCCCAATAGTTGTCTTCAAGTTATCTGTGATAACCAGTATTTCAGAGTAGCGAACCTGTTGGTTCTTCGACTTAAGTAACCTTTCTTGAATTGATCTTTTGAGATTCTCTGCACCGAGTAAAATAGACACATTTTGGTTCATTGTGTACACTTTTGAAGCCATTCATCAGCTGGGAACTTTTTTCCATTTTCCCTATTTAGCTCAGTTTCATTCTCTTTACTTGAAATATGCTGGAATAGCAGCATACAGAAACAGAAATGGAAAAAAATGGGCCCCTTTTGATAACCATTTGGTTTTTGGTTTTTGATTTTTGAAAATTAAGCTTATAAACACTACCTCCACCTATAAATTTTTTTGTTTTGTTATCTACCTTCTTCCTATGTTTTCAGAAACCAAGTCAAAATTAGAGAACTAAAAAAAGTAGTTTTCAAAAACTTGTTTTTGTTTTTGAAATTTGGCTAGGAAGTCAAATGTGTCCTTAACAAAGATGAAAACCATTTTAAGAAAATTGGGAGAAAACGAGTTTAATTTTCAAAAACCAAAAACCAAAAACCAAATGGTTATCTAATGGGTCAGAAAGATTTACCTCTTTGTTTTCTCCTTTTGTAGAATACCAGAGTAACCACAAGGATAGGTAGGAGCACAGCTATTATACTGGAGAGAATTATAAGAGCCAAGTACTTCCTTTTATTATTCTTCCTCTTGTTATCACATTTAAGTGATGTACAAAGATCTGGATTTTCACCCACACTTGTGTAAGCAGAAGAAAATGTCAGTGTCAGGCTTAAGCAAATGAATTTTCATTTGTGTTTTCTGTTAGTGTTAGTCATTTAATATGAAAACAATAGAAGTTGATAGCTGACAGTAAAGGAAATAGAAAAAATGAGATGTATCCCAGAATAAAGTGATGGGAAATAAACATAATTAATTTGATAGCTTACCTTAATGTAAGTAATCCAGCTTCAGCCCTTTGCAAGAGAGCCTTAGGAATTAAGCCTGTGAACCGGTTTCCGGTTAAATAACTGCAAACACAGTAAAAAGATCGATCACCTTCAATTCTCAACTAAAATTTCATGTTCTGGATGTCAAAATTACAACCAAGAAACTTACAGGATTCTTAAATTTGGCAAATTTGCTAAAAATTCCGGCAGCTCTCCAGTCAACTCATTATTGGACAAATCCCTAATGCAAAACAGGATATTGAGCTAGCATAAAATCATCTATAGATATGATAGGATTAAAAAATTGCAATATAAAGGGATAGCAAATAGTACTGAAACAAGAAAGGAAAATTACAATATGAAAGCACTTCGAGAGCCTACTCTCCTAACAACTATTCTCCAAATCCTGCAAATCTCAAACCCCTCTAGCCTATTGCATATACCACCACCTTGCTAAGAAATTCTTTATTATATGACAATTATGCCTTCTTAAATTAGTATAAAAAAAATAATATCCCTAATATTTTCCTACTAAGATTTCTAACAGAGAGCCACTTACAAAGTTTGCAACATGGTTAGATTTGATATGTAAGAAGATATTTCACCTATCAGTCCACTTGTGGATAGGTTCCTGTTCAAAAAATTAACATTTCTCATGAATTTATGAGATTCATCCTTCAGATACAAAGACAATTTTAATAGAAGACTTGCACTTACAAGGATATGATTCTTGGAGCAGTTTTGTTACCACAATTTAGTCCACTCCAAGGATATTCCATTGGCACACATGGATTTCCTTGCCAATCCTTCTTTATTCCATAAGTTAACTTGATGTTGGTAATTGCATCCACTTATTATCCAAAGAAGAAATCAAATTAGTATACATTAACTCTCAGTAAAGTTAACTCACAAGGTGCATCTAAAGAAATATACCATCTGCTTGGTCGGTTTCTAACTCTGATATCTGTTTCGCCGCATATATTTCAAAAGCATTGATAATAGGAGGAAGCGTTGCATTCTCAGTTGAAATGAAAGAAAATAAATGTCGATTAGTTACCTCCAATGGATCTCCAGTGGATACAGTCATCGAGGACAAATAATTTGGAATTATCGGTCCATAAAAAAAAATTCCATTGTGTGTGATATTGAACTCTCTGGTTTGATTGACGTGAGGCTTCACAACTTCAGCAAAGTGCATAAATACATAGTATTGAGAAGAACCTGTTGTATTCCACCAAATTTCCAGAGGCTTGCCTGCATTTTTTGGAGTGGAAGCAGTTTGCATGACAATGGATGGCTGTTTGAAACCATTGTCCCCCATAGCATCTACAGTCATATTGGTGCTTACTTGCGTCCAATCATTAGAGTTAAATGATGACCAGATGCGGTCATAAACATCGAATGGGAATCTTTAGAGAGAGTAGCAACAAACAAAATATTATGTTAGCATCTCTTGTTAAAGTATATCCTCTTTTCATTAACAGTAAATTTGTTTGAAAAACCAATGCTTAAATACCTGTAATTTCGACCATCTGTTGAACCGATGTCCATTCGAGTGTAAAGTGATAAGGATGGCGACCCTATTCGATCAGTCATGTTGAGTGAGGGTCTAAATTCTAATGCTGATATAAATGGCACTCCATTTCCAGTATTGATCAGACAGATATGAACTTCATTTGAGGAGGTTACATGTATGAGATCTATGAAAGCATCCATGCCATTTCCAGTGAAGCTTAATGTCTCCCACAAGCTATTCCCAATATAGAGATCAAACGTCGGTAGCAAATCTAGACCATCATAATTCCCATACAAGAAACTTGCTCGAATCAAGTATTCAATGCCCTTTATAATGCTTATATTGTAACAGTTCCTGATTCCATTAGGAAAGCTTCTCAGCTTCTTCAATTGCCTTGGATAGGTATCTCCATCTTCATATTCTGAAGCTACGCTTTCACTTACCCCACTTTTAATGAAGGGTGCATCAGAAACATAGTTAATTTTGGTTGTTGTTTCAGTGTAACTCGTACCCTCCGGTAATCCACAGTCCAAACTAATGAAGCCTAAAAACAAATAACAGCCAACTTAAACTTCAAGTTTCTATATATAGATCAGTCGGATAGATTAGTCATCAATAGAAATAAACTTGTCACCTGACTGATCTTGAGCTTGAACAAGAAGTAGAAGAGCCAGTGCCAAACCACTTAACAAGAAACCGAGGAGGGAATGCCCTGATATTCCCATTATCATCATCCCCTTCCTCTAGGGTCTATCTTTGGCTGCATTGATTGATGAGAATTGAGAAAGCCGCCATTTCTGCACCTTGAGGCATATATGGGGAGCCTGTGATGATAATAGAAAGTCAACACAAGAGGAATTCCGTTTACAGCATGGGAGATTAAATAACACGTTACAAAGGCAAGTTGACTGACTAGAAAACAGAAAAATTCACAATTCTTTGAATCATACTTTTGATTACCAATGAGTTTGGGGCTGTTTGAAAAAAAAAAAAAAAAAAACTATTTCTGATTGTCGTTTCGTAACAACATCAAAATGCATCTCACAAGTTCCAATCTCCTAATTATATATAGAACAGTTTTAGAAATGACGATCACATTGTATTATAGTAGCCGCATTGAATAATTAAAGTCGAGAAGTCCTCCATTTCTAGGGGTTTCAAGGAAAAAGACAAACCCTTTGCCGAATAATTTATGGAGAAGAACTGGGAGTGTGTTGGATGAATGCCATTTGAGGCAACCTGATTGCAGAAGAGGGCTACGCCATTGCCATCCATGTTGAACAAATCTTCGTCTGAGCTTGCCATGTTTGGACTTTGAAACTACACTGCTTTGGTGCACATGGGGAAGCCGCTGACTTTGTATAATAAATTTTGTTGAGTGTATAGTTATTAATGGTTGTCGTGATTTGCAATCCGAACAAGAATATGATGATCCAGTTGGGTGGTTAAAGCATTTACATCCTTAAAAAAAAATTTAAACTAGATTTTTTGATGAGTATAGGTTGTTTTCTGTTTGCTTGACTATATAGGGGAAGATTTAACCACGACCAAGAGCTCTTGTGTGTCTATATATATATATATTCCTTTTTAAAACATGTTGCTTTCTACTTATTATAATGGTTTTCAAATATATAACTGTATTTATATTTAAGATTTTCATGACATGATTTATTTAATTTATATAGTAACTTGTCTACTAATTTACGTTTATCTAATTTGTGAATTATAAATATATTATCCATCATTTCAATATATCGAATATATATCGCTTTCCTATCACAATAATTTCAACAGAATTTATGTAGAGAATATATATTAAATAGACAACTATGTTTCTACTACCAAAATTTGACAACTGAAAAAGAAAATATTTACACTTCATTGAAAATAAATTCAAAGGATCATTTTTACCAAAAGCCCATTGGCTAGTTTTAAGCTTAAATTCAAACTCTTGCAACATTACCTTTCCATTTCATTATCAAACAGAGACTAATGCAAACTTGAAGGCAGCTCAAGAAGGTGAAAGCAAGAAAGTTTTAGAACCCAAAAAAAAAAAAAGAACCTTCATCTCTATCTGGGACCAAGAAATGATATAGAGCCAATTGAATTGTGTGAGAAGTTCTCAGCATTGTTAGGTGGTATTTGTGGAGTTCTGTCTTGAACCATCTTCAAACACTCAATGAGTTGTAAGACCACATCACTCATGTCAGGCCTTCCTGCTGAAGTTGACAATGTGCATGATAGAGCAAGCTCCATAAATTTCCTTGCAGAACAACTTTCTATGGAGCCTTCTAACCTCGGATCAACAATGTTTTCAACGTTTCCTTCTGCAATCAGCGGCTTAACCCAATCGACTATGTGGATATTGTATTCAGAGCTCTTGATTATGGCGGGATGTCCAGTGATCAGCTCAAACAAGACAATTCCAAAGCTGTAAACATCACTTTTCTTGACAAAGTTTCTAGATAAATGAACCCTGCAAAAAATTTACGTCTTAGTTCCTTTGTTTTTGTACACACTACACAAGATGCTTCTTTTGCTATATTAGAACACTGCATCAGAGAAATTGACACTTCAGACATTGAATTCTGGTTGAATAGTAGGAAAAAAGTAGGATTAATTTTAAGTTATTGAACTTTGATAGTTGTGTGTCTATTTAATATCTCAACTTTAAAAGGTTTTCGTTATACCAATTATAATTTTACCCAGCTCTTACTGTTAACATTGCTTACTAAATAATGACAACAACATACTTGCTAGACAAAGTTTGGCCGATTTAACATAATGGGGCAGATGAGTGATAAAAGGAGGTCGATAGTTAGAAAAAGTAGATGAACATGATCTATATAAAAGGAAATTGATACATCATTTCAAAAAGAGGATAAGTTGAACATTTCATTTTATTTTGACTGACTACATACTTCTTTCGCCATATTGTGGCAAATCAAATTCAAAGGTTGGAAGCTTATAATTTTATTTTTTTTATAAAGTTTAGAGACTAAATAAACATAACAATCAATGTTCAAGGGGAAAAAAATTTAGTATAAAAGTTTGGAACATCAAATGTCATTAGATTACTCATTTTATTAATGGAACATCGATATTGTTACTTACATCGGGTCGACATATCCAAAGGTGCCAGCCGGACATGTGGAGAAATGAGTATCATTTTCATTTGCAAATACCCTGGATAGTCCAAAATCAGATATTTTAGCTTGCATTTGATCATTCAATAGGATATTAGAAGACTTCATATCTCTGTGAATGATAGGTGGCACGCAACCATTGTGTAAATATTCCAACCCTGCAGTTTGTTTACTAGATGTCACAATCCAAGAGGAAAAGTAAATAAAAGTATGACCTAATAAATTTTATCGTTTGTTTTTCATATACACCTTGTGCTGCATCAATTGCAATTTGGAGTCTTTCCATCCAACTCAACACCTTTGTGCTTGAATCTGTATCAGCAAAGGAAAAAAGTCATCTCATAAGTTCAACCAACCATCAGGAGACATACATTTTAGAGAAACCTCTTTCTTTTAAGATAATATCATAATTACCAGATAGATGATTGCGTAAATTTCCGTTACCCATGAATTCATAAATGAGTGCCTTATTCTCAGCCTCATCACAGTAACCAACGAGAGAGACCAGATTTCTATGATGAACAACTGTTAATATTTGAGCCTGCATTTGCAAATATAGTTAATTGATACTAGTTAATCTAGTACAAACAAATTAGAACCTAAGAAAAACTAAACCTCGGCTCTGAATTCATTGTGGCCTTGCTGTGACCTCGTAGAAAGCAACTTGACAGCAACTTGGGTTCTATCACTCAGTACACCCAAGTATACCTTTCCAAAACCTCCTTCCCCAATAGTTGTCTTCAAGTTATCTGTGATAACCAGTATTTCAGAGTAGCGAACCTGTTGGTTCTTCGACTTAAGTAACCTTTCTTGAATTGATCTTTTGAGATTCTCTGCACCGAGTAAAATAGACACATTTTGGTTCATTGTATAGTTTTGAAGTCATTCATCAACTAGGAATTCTTTTCATTTTCCTTATTTACCTCAGTTTCATTCTCTTTACTTGAAATATGCTGGAATAGCAGCATGCAGAAACAGAAGCAGCAGAAGAAACGAAAGATTTACCTCTTTGTTTTCTCCTTTTGTAGATTACCAGAGTAACCACAAGGATAGGTAGGAGCACGGCTATTATACTGAAGAGAATTATAAGAGCCAAGTACTTCCTTTTGTCATTCTTCCTCTTGCTATCACATTTAAGTGATGTACAAAGATCTGGATTTTCACCCACACTTGCATACGCAGAAGAAATTGTCAGGCTTAAGCAAATGAATTTTCATTTGTGTTTTCTGTTAGTGTTAGTCATTTAATATGAGGGGGGAGGGGGGGTTTGAACCACAGACCTCTTGGTCATTAGTACAAGCTTTATGCCAGTTGAGCTATGCTCATGTTGGCGTTAATCATTTAATATGAAAACAATAGAATTTGATAACTGGCAGTAAAGAAAATAGAGAAAATGAGATATTACTCAGAATGAAGTGATGGGAAATAAACATTATTTATTTGATAGCTTACCTTAATGTAAGTAATCCAGCTTCAGCCCTTTGCAAGAGAGCCTTAGGAATTAAGCCCGTGAACCTGTTTCCGGTTAAATAACTGCAAACACGGTAAAAAGATAGATAACCTTCAATTCTCAACTAAAATTTCATGTTCTGGATGTCAAAATTACAACTAAGAAGCTTACAGGATTCTTAAATTTGGCAAATTTACTAAAAATTCCGGCAGCTCTCCAGTCAACTCATTATTGGACAAATCCCTAATACAGAACAGGATATTGAGTTAGCATAAAATCATCTATAGATATGATAGGACACAAAAGTTGCAATATAACGGGATAGAAAATAGTCCTGAAATAAGAAAGGAAAATTACAATATTAAAGCACTTCGAGAGGCTACTCTCCCAAAAACAATTTTCCCAATTCTGCAAATCTCAAACCCTCTAGCGTATTGTATGTAGAACCACTTATCTAACAAACTCCTTATCTAATGACAATATTATGCATATTAAGATTTTTAACAGAGAGACACTTACAAAGTTTGTAACATTGTTAAATTTGATAGGTAGGAAGATATTTTACCAGTCAGTCCACTTGTAGATAGGTTCCTGTTCATAAAATTAACATTTTCTCATGAGTTTATGTGATTCATCCTTCAAATACAAAGACAATTTTAATTGAAAGATTTTTCACTTACAATGATATAATTCTTGGAGCAGTTCCATAGCTACAATTTAATCCACTCCAGGGATATCCCATTGGCACACATGGATCTCCTTGCCAATCCTTCTTTATTCCATAAGTTGATTTGATGTTGGTAATTGCATCCACTAATAATCCAAAGAAAAAACCAAATTAGTATTCACTAACTTTCAATAAAGTAAACTCACGAAGTGCATATGAAGAAAGATACCATCTCCTTGGTTTGCTTCTAACTTTGATATGTTCTTCACCATATATATCTCAAAAGCATTGATGATAGGAGGAAGCATTGCATTCTTGGTTGGAACGAAAGAAAATAAATGTCTATTTGCTTCCTCCAGTGGATCTCTAGGGGATATAGTCATCGTGGACAAATAATTTGGAATTATAGGTCCATAAAAAAAATCCCCATTGTAAGTGATAATGAACTCTCTAGTTTTATTGACTTCTGGCTTTAAAACTTCAGCAAAGTGCATAAATACATGATATTGAGATGATTCTATTGCATCCCACCAAATTTCCAGAGGCTTGCTTGTGTTTTTTGGAGTGGAAGCAGTTTCCATGACAATGGATGGAAGTTGGAGACCAGTTTCCACAATAGGATCGATAGTGCGGTTGGTGCTTACTCGTGTCCACTCATTGGAGTTAAATGATGACCAAATGCGATCATAAACATCGAAAGGGAATCTTAAGAGAGAGTAGCCGCATAAACAAAATATTATGTTAGCATCTCTCACTTGTTAAAGTATATCCTTTTTTCATTAGCAATAAATTTGTTTGCAAACCCAATGCTTAAATACCTGTAATTTCGACCATCTGTTGAGCCCATGTCCATTCGAGTGTGAAGTGATAAGGATGCCGACATTGTTTGATAAGTGATGTTGAGTGAAGGTCTAAATTCTAATGCTGAAATAAATGGCACTCCATTTCCTGTATTGATCAGGCAGATGTGAACTACATTTGAAGAGGTTACATGTATGAGATCTATGAAAGCATCCATGCCATTTCCAGTGAAGTTTAATGTCTCCCACAAGCTATTCCCAATATAGAGATCAAATATCGGTAGTGAATCCAGACCATCATAATTCCCATACAAGAAACTTGCTCGAATCAAGTATTCAGTACCCTTTACAATGCTTATACTATAACAGTTTCTGATACCTTGAGGGAAGCTTCTCAGCCTCCTCAATTGCCTGGGATAGGTATCATCTCCATATGCTGAAGCTACACTTTGACTTACCCCACTGTTTATGAAGGATGCATCAGAAACATAGTTAATTTTGGTTGTCATTTCGGTGTAACTCGTACCCTCTGGTAATCCACAATCTAAACTAACGAACCCTGAGAAACAAATAACAACCAACTTAAACTTCAAGTTTCTATACATAGAAGATGGGAATAAGTCGGATAGATTAGTCACAAGTGGAAATAAATTTGTCACCTGACTGATCTTGAGCTTGAACAAGAAGTAGAAGAGCCAGTGCCAAGCCACTTAACAAGAAACCGAACAGGGAATGCCCTGATATTCCCATTATCATCATCCCCTTTCTCTAGGGTCTATCTTTGGCTGCATTGATTGATGAGAATTGAGAAAGCCGCCATTTCTGCACCTTGAGGCATATATGGGAAGCCTGTGATGATAATAGAAAGTCAACACAAGAGGAATTCCCTTCACAGCAAGGGAGATTAAACAACACGTTACAAAGGCAAGTTGACTGACTATAAAACAGAAAAATTCACAATTCTTTGAATCATACTTTTGATTACCAATGAGTTCGGGGCTGTTTTTGAAAAAAAAAACAAAAAAAAACTATTACATTGATTGTCGTTTCGTAACAACATCAAAATGCATCTCACAAGTTCCAATCTCCTAAATATATATGGAACAGTCGTAGAAATGACGATCACATTGTATTATAGTAGCCGCATTGAATAATTAAAGTAGAGAAATCCTCCATTTCTAGGGATTTCAAGGAAAAAGACAAACCCTTTGGCGAATAATTTATGGAGAAGTTTCTGGGAGTGTGTCGGGTGAATGCCATTTGAGGCAACTCGATTGCAGAAGAGGGCTACGCCATTGCCGTTGCCGTCCATGTTGAACAAATCTTCGTCTGAGCTTGCCATGTTCGGACTTTGAAACTTCACTGCTTTGGTGCACATGGGGAAGCCGCTGACTTTGTATAATAAATTCTGTTGAGTATAACTGTTATTAATGTTGTCGTGATGTGCAATCCGAACAAGAATATGATGATCCAGTTTGGTGGTTTAAGCATTTTACATCCTTCAAAAAATTTTAAAATAGATTTTTTTTTATGAGTAAAGGTTGTTTTCTGTTTGCTTGCTAATTTATATTTATTTATATATAAGATTTACAATTTTTTACATCAACATTTTCGACAATATTTTTTTTAGTTCAACGAGGGTAAAAGTGGAGGATCAACATCTAGGGTGAGAGGATTCAAACCTCAAATCTCTTGATTGAGTATGCATATCAATTACCACTAGACTATGCTAACTTGACTTATCAATTGAGCTAGCACATACCCCTAATATATCACCACCCTATAAAAATAAGGTTAAATTATAAAAAATACTCCTGAACAATGGCGTTGATTTCAAATATACCCCTGAACTTTCAAAAGTTTCATTTTAACCCTCGAAGTTTGAAGTCTGTTTCAAAACGACCATTGAATACATTTTTCGTTAAATTTATGCACGAAAAATGATGTGTTTACATGTGAATATCACCTAAAACTTTCCCAGTCTAATTTTAATCTAAATTCAAACTTTACCTCATCTTATCGTTTCCATTATCAAAGGAACAATGAAATTGAAAGCAATAATCAAAGAATACACAAGCAAGAAAGTTTCAGAACCCAAACAGAAGGAATGATTTTATTTTATTTTTAAAAATTCTATCTAGGACTTAAAATTGAATCAGAGCCAATTGAATTATATGAAAAGTTTTCATTGTTAAGTGGCCTATGAGCAGTTCTGTTCAGAGCCATTTCTTGACACTCAATGAGTTGTTTCACCACATCACTCATTTCTGGCCTTTGTGCTGAAGTTGAGTGTGTGCAAGACAAAGCCAGCTCCATAAATTTTCTAGCTGAACAACTTTCTATGGAGCCTTCTAATCTTTGATCCACAATGCTTTGGTTGTTGCCTTCTAAAATCAGAGGCTTTGCCCAATCCACTATGTGGATGTTGATTTCGGAGCCCTTGATTATGGCGGGCTGACCCGTGATCAGCTCAAATAAGACGATCCCGAAACTGTAAACATCGCTTTTCTTGGTGAAGTTTCCTGACAAATGAATCCTGCAATAAAGGTAGAACTTTTAGGGTTGTGTGTTTATTTAGTCTTTGAACTTTAAAAGATTTTAGTTGTGTTAACATCGTTAACTAAATAATGACAAGCCATACTTATTGAACAAATGTTGGTTGATTTGATATAACGTGGTAACAACTGATAGAAAGAATTGAATAGTTTGAAAGAATAGAGTGACACCAGTCTATAAAAGGGATTTGATGGGTTGCTTCAAAAAGAAAGTATGTTGTACTTGTTTTATTTTAATTAGTTATACACTTCTTTTTCATAATCAAACCATATTTGTTCAATAGACATGTCATGTCAAAATTAGTAAATAGTGTTAAATACAACTACATGTAGAATCAATATTCAAATATATAATTGAAACTTTTTAAAGTTAGCAACTGAATAAACACAACTAAAAAAGGTTGCAAGATGATATATACTATCAAATAACTCGTTTAGGTTAGATTACTCATCAATTGATTATTGATACTTACGTCGGGTCGACATATCCAAAGGTGCCAGCTGGACACGTGGACAAATGAGTATCATTTTCATTTGCCAATATCCTGGAGAGTCCAAAATCTGATATTTTAGCCTGCATTCTTTCATTCAATAAGATATTTGAAGTCTTCAAATCTCTGTGAATTATAGGTGGCTTGCAAGAATTGTGCAAATATTCCAGTCCTGCAGTTTGTTTACTAGATGTCATAAACCAGAAGGGTAAGTAGAAATAATAATAAAGAACTATGAACTAGTGAGTTTTGTGCTATTTATATACACCTTGTGCTGCATCAAGTGCAATTTGGAGTCTTTGCGTCCAATTCAATACATCTGTGCTTGAATCTGAAAAAAGGCGTACAGAAAATCATCTTATATAGTCAACCAGCTTGATATAGAAACTCCTACGAGTTCGTGAACCCCTAATTCACAAACACTAAAACCCCGCATCATATTTGATTTCAAACTCTAAAGATTGGGTAAGATATGGATTGTCTTGAGATCAAAACTCTTGACAGAGAAAAACTTATCCAACATACAACTCAAGATAGCGAAATCTCTTCTTTTAAGATAACGTTATAATTACCGGATAGATATTTCCGTAGATTTCCATTAGCCATAAATTCATAAATGAGCGCCTTATTCTCAGCCTCATCACAGTAACCAATGAGAGAAACCAGATTTCTATGATGAACAATGGTCAGTATTTGAGCCTGCATTTGCAAACACAATACATCAGATACTAGTTAATTCAGTACAACCAAATTTGAACAACAGAAAGAACTGAAACCTCTGCTTTGAATTCATTAGAGCCTTGCCGTGATGATGCAGACAACAGTTTGATAGCAACTTGAATTTTATCACTCAGTACACCCAAATATACTTTTCCAAATCCTCCTTCTCCAATAGTTGTTTTCAAATTATCTGTTATGACCAAGATCTCAGAGTAAAGAACCTGTTGGTTCTTTGATTTAAGTAACCTTTCTTGGATTGATCTTTTGAGATTCTCTGAAACAAGGAAAATCAGCAAAGTTTGGTTCATTTTACACCTTTAAAAGTCACTCCTCATTCAGGAAATCTTTAACCTTTTTACCTCAGTTACATTGTTTTTAATTGAAATATGCTTGAATGAACAAAGTGCAGAAGCAGAAGAAATGAGGTCTGGTTTGATAACCATTTGATGTTTGGTTTTTAGTTTTTGGAAATTAAACTTATAAATACTACTTCCACCTATGAGTGTCTTTGTCTTGTTATCTACATTATACAAATGTTTTCAAAATTCAAGTCAAGTTTTGAAAACTAAAAGAAGTAGCTTTTAAAAACTTGTTTTTGTCTTTGGAATCTAGCTTAGAATTCAAATATTTTCTTAAGAAATATGAAAGCCATTCTAAAGAAATTGTGAGAAAACAAGCACAATTTTCAAAAAACCAAATGGTTATCAAACGGATCCGAGAGATTTACCTCTTTGTTTTCTTCTTTTGTAGATTACTAGAGTAACCATTAGGATAGGTAGGAGGACAGCTATAACACTTGAGAGAATTATAAGAACCAAGTACTTGTTCTTCTTGTTATTCTTGCTCTTGTTATCACATCTAAATGATGTACAAAGATCTGGATTTTCATCAACACTTACACAAGCAGAAGACAATATCAGGTTCAAGCAAAAGAATTTTCATTTGTCTTTTCTGTGAGTGTAAGTCATTTATTATGGAAACAATAGAATAAGAAGGTGAGAACATGGAAGTAAAGAAAACAGAGAAAATGAGAAGTAACTTAGAATAATGAAGTATGATTTGATAGCTAACCTTAATGTAAGTGATTTAGCTTCAGCCCTTTGCAAGAGAACCTCAGGAACTGAGCCTGTGAACTTGTTTCTGGTTAAAATGCTGCAAACACAGAAAGTAAATAGATAGATGACCTTCAATTTTCACCTGGAATTTCATGTTCTGGATATCAGGATTAAAACTAAGAAACTTACAGAACTCTTAAATTTGGCAAATTTGCTAAGAATTCTGGCAGCTCTCCAGTCAACTCATTGTGAGACAAGTCCCTGATAAAGAACAAGTTATTAAGTTAGCAGAAATCATCTGTATGGATATGATGGGACCAAAATATGAAACAGAAAGCACTTCGAGAGGCCTGGATTTTCATAAAAAAACTATCCAAAGCACTTCGACAAACTGTTTTAACTAATGACATTTATGCTCTCCTAGTATCCTAATAATCTCTAATATTTCCCAACTAAGATTCCTAATAGAGAGACACTTACAGAGTTTGCAACATTGTTAGATTTGATATGTAAGAAGATATTTCACCTGTCAATCCACTTGCTGACAGATTCCTGTACACAAAATTCAAATTTTCTCATGAATTCATATGATCCATCCTTTAAATTTTGAGCTTCATAAAAGGCTTGCACTTACAAGGATGTGATTCTTGGAGCAGCTACATTGCTACAATTTAATCCCTTCCATGGATATCCCATTGGCACACATGGATCTCCTTGCCAATCCCTCTTTATCCCATAAGTTGACTTGATATTGGTGATTGCATCAACTAATTTTCCAAATAAAAATCACATTAGCATTCATTAACTTTCAATAAACTCACAAAGTGGATTTAAAGAAGCATACCATCTCCTTGATTTGCTTCTAACTCCAAAACGTCTTTCACATAATAGATCTCGAGAGCATTGATGATGGGAGGAAGCGTTGCATTTCCGGTCGAAATGAAAGAAAATAAATGTTCATTTGTTGCATCCAATGGACTTCCATTGGAAACAGTTAGTGTGGACAAGTAACTTGGAATTAGAGGTCCATAAAAAAAATTCCCATTGTGGGTGATATTGAACACTCTACTCTGGTTAGGTTGAAGCTTAACAACCTCAGCAAAGTGCATATATACATAGTATTGATATGAATCTTTTGTTTTCCACCTAATCTCCTTTAGAGTGGAAGCTGTTTTCATGACAATGGATGGCACTTGGTATTTGTTGTGCTGAAAAGTACCTATTATAGGACTGGTTCTAACTGTTTCTTGTCCATAGTAGTTGAATGTCGACCAAATGCGATCATAAACATCGAAAGGGAATCTTAAAACGAGAGAGTGGCCACAAAACAAAATAATATGTCAGTATCTCACTTTAGTATCGTTTTTACAAAATTAGTGCTTAAATACCTGTATTCTTGGTAATCGGTTGGACCGAAGTCGACTCGAGAGTAAAGTGATAAGGATCCCGACACAGTTTGGTAAGTGATATTGAGCAAAGGTCTAAATTCTAAACATGAAATAATTGGTACTCCATTCCCTGTATTGATCAAACAAATGTGGACTTCATTTGAGGAGGTAATATGTATGAGATCTATGGAAGGTTCCATGTATATGTCAGTGAAGTTTACTGTCTCCCAAAAGCTATTCCCAATATAGAGATCAAACACCGGTGGCAAATTCAGGCCATCGTAATTCTCGTACAAGAAACTCGCTCGAATCAAATATTTGGTACTCTTTACAATGCTTACATTGTAACAGTTCCTGATTCCTTGAGGAAAGCTTCGGAGTGTCCTCAATTGCCTTGGATAGGGACCTCCATCTCCAAATCTTGCACCTATGCTTTCACTTACACCACTCTTTATGTAGGGTGCATCAGAAACATAGCTAATATTATTCGATGTTTCGGTATATCTCGTACCTTCCGGTGATCCACAATCTAAACTAATGAAACCTAAGAAACAAATTACATACAATTTAAGCTTCAAGTCTCTATATGTATATAGATTGGAAGAAGTTGGATAAATTTGTTACCTGACTGATCTAGAGCTTGAGCAGGAACTAGAAGAGCCAAAGCCAAAGCACTTAGGAAAAAACCAAAAGGGCAATGCTCTGATGCTCCCATTATCATCATCCTCTTTCTCTTGGGTCTATCTTTGGCTGCATTGATTGGTGAGAATTTATAGAAAGCTGCCATTTTTGGTCCTTGAGGCATATATGTAAGCCTGTGATGATAGGAGAAAGTCAACACAAGAGAAATTCCCTTTAAAGAATGGAAGATTGGAGAAGCTTAAGTTAAGTACTTTGGGCACATGGGATACCTTGGCTTTGACTTTATATTCAACAAATATAATTGGAGTAGAAGAGTTTTTTGAGTCCTTAATGATTTAATTATTGGCAGTAATCAATGTATGTTCCCAAATCTTAGTTCAACTTAAAAGCATCTGGTGCTAACTTTTTAGTTTTAAAATAAAAATATTTGAGGTGGGGTTAATTGGAGAGATGGATTCTGTTGTTGTGTTTTCATTCTCTTGTACTAATATTTAATTCTTCGCATCCTCCATAGCTTTTTCTAAATATAAATTTGATGTTGTTTCTATTTTCTATTTTCTGATTATTATTATTGATTTAATCACACTGTTATTAGATTGGACAATTTAACTAGGATCGAGAGTTGGGACTTTTTTTTTCTTTAGAACATAGAATCATTTATTCATACGATTTTCATGAATTGTAACGATAATTTGATAAAATTTAGTTAGTGATTAGTTTAATTTAGACTATAAATTTATCAACTTTTGCCTCAACTAAAAGGTTAGAAGTTTGAATTTTTTCACTCTCAAATGTTGTTGAACTCATTATATATATATATATACACAATTCAGGAGATTTTGGAAATGTATTGTCTATACTACTAAAAGCTTCAAAAAAATTTTTGAAAAATGAGAGAAAAAAAAAAAAAAAAAGAGAGATAATCGGATAGATAGAATGAGCCAATTATTTACATTTTATTAAGAATAAATTCGAAGTATCATCTCCACTGGAAGCCAACGACTAAAACTTTCGAGTCTAGTTTTAATGTAAGTTCAAACTCTTGAAATGTAGCCTCCATAGAAAGATTAATGAACCTGAAAGAAACAGTCAAAGAATATGTCTCCCCAGAAAAAGGAATGGTTTGTTTAATTTTTATCTAGGACTAAAAAATGATTCAGAGCCAATGGAATTATAAGAGAAGTTCTCAGTGTTGTTAGGTGGCATCTGTGGTATTTGTGGCATTTTGTCCTGAACCATCTTCAGACATTCAATGAGTTGCGACATGACATCGCTTATGTCGGGCCTTTCTGCTGCAGTTGACAATGTACACGACAGAGCCAACGACACAAAATTTCCAACAGAACAACTTTCCATGTAACCTTCTAACCTCGGATCCACAATGTTCTGGATATTGCCTTCTTCAATGAAAGGCTTAGCCCAGTCCACGATGTGGATGTTGTACTCAGACCCCTTGATTATGGCAGGCTGGCCAGTCACCAACTCGAACAAGATGATCCCAAAGCTATAGACATCACTTTTCTTGGTGAAGTTTCCAGATAAATGAATCCTGCAACAAATTTATATGTTTCAAAACTTTAGTTTGTGCACACAAGATGTGTTTCTCTTATTATATTGGGACACTTCAAAACAGAAACAGAGGAACTGACAGTTCCGACATAGAAGTTTGGTTGAATAGTAGGGAAAAAAAAGGTTAAACTGCAAATGCAGTCACTGAACTGGTTGTCTATCTAATTATGTGTAACTAAATAGATATGACAATCAAAATTTGAGTACTAAATTTGTTATATAATATAAAAAGAAGGTAATATACAAGCTTGCAGCATCATGCATGCTAATTATCAGATTACTCATTGTACTCAAGGAACATGAAGCAATGCGTTGATTGTTGATACTTACGTAGGGTCGACATATCCAAAAGTGCCAGCAGGACACGTGGACAAATGAGTATCACTTTCATTAGCGAATACCCTGGACAGTCCAAAATCTGATATTTTTGCTTGCATTCTTTCATTCAATAAGATATTTGAAGTCTTCATATCTCTGTGAATTATAGGTGGCTTGCAACCATTGTGTAAATATTCTAACCCTGCAGTTTGTTTACTAGTCACAAACCAGAAGGGGTAAAAAAAAAGGTATGGACTAATACGTTTCTATGTTATTTATTATACCTTGTGCTGCATCAACTGCAATTTGGAGTCTTTCCATCCAACTCAAGACCTTTGTGCTTGGATCTGTCTCGGTAGAAGGGGAAAAATCAACTTATAAATTCAACCAACCATCAGTATACATACATTTTAGAGCAATCTCCTTTTTTAAGACAATATTATAATTACCAGATAGATGCTGGCGTAGATTTCCGTTAGCCATGAATTCGTAAATGAGTGCCTTATTCTCACCCTCATCACAGTAACCAATGAGGGAAACCAGATTTCTATGATGAACAATGGTCAATATTTGAGCCTGCATTTGCACGATATATCAGATGCTAGTTAACTTAGTACAAGACTACAAGCAAAATTGAACAATAGAAAAACTGAACCTCTGCTCTGAATTCATTGGAGCCTTGTCGTGAAGATGCAGCCAGAACCTTGATAGCAACTTGGGTTTTATCACTCAGTGCACCGTAGTACACTTTTCCAAATCCTCCTTCCCCAATAGTTGTCTTCAAGTTATCTGAGATAACAAGTATCTCAGAGTACCTAACTTGCCGATTCTTCGATTTAAGTAACCTTTCTTCTATCGATCTTTTGAGATTCTCTGCACCAAGGAAAATAAACAGATTTTGGTACATTCTACACGTTTGAAGTCAATCATCACTCAGGAACTCTTTTCCTGTTTACCTCAGTTACATTGTCTTTACTTGATCTAAAGATATGTGTTAAAAACATATATAAACTATAGAGGCAGAGGCTGAAGAACTGAGAGACTTACCTCTTTGTTTTCTCCTTTTGTAGATTACCAAAGTAACCACTAAGATTGGTATGAGCACAGCTAATATACCGGAGAGGATTATGAGGGCCAAGTACTTCTTCCACTTGTTATAGCATTTAAGTGATGCACAAAGATGTGGATTTTCACCCACACTTGTACAAGCAAAAGAAAATGTCAGGTCTAAGACAATGAATTTTCATTTGTTTTTTCTATTAATCATTTAATATCCAAACATTAAATTAGAAGGTGACAACATGGCAGTAAAGAAAACGGAGAAAATAAGAAATAACTTAGAACAAAGCGAGGGGAAATAAACTTAATTTGGCAAACCTTAATGTAAGTGATCCATCTTCAGCCCTTTGCAATAGAGCCTTAGGAACTGAGCCTGTGAACTTGTTCCTGGTTAAATTACTGCAAACATAGTAAACAGATGGATAACCTTTAATTTCCTCCAGGAATTTCATTTTCTGAATGTCTGGATTAAAACTAAGAAACTTACAGGATTCTTAAATCTGGCAAATTTACTAAGAATTCTGGCACCTCTCCTGTCAACTCATTATTGGAAAAATCCCTGATAGAGAATAGAATATTAGGTTGGCATACAATTGATATCCATTAACTTTATCTGTTATTTAATTATTTTCTTAGTCCCGATTCTATTTCATAATTCTGTTACATAAAGAATAATTCTAGATGGATGCTTACAATGATGTTATTGATTGGAGATTCGCAATTGAAGCAGGAATTTCTCCTGTCAAGTTGCTTGAGCTCAGGTTTCTGCTTGCAAGACAAAAGAGTAACAGAGAAGCAATCACATGAGCAAGAGAACATTGGCCAATTTGAGCATTCTCCTAAACTACCAAAAAGAAAAATGATATGTGCCCCAGGGACTGATATATGGGTTTATGTTCGAGAATTTTTCATCTACAATGCAATAAGAAGTCATATATACAGTTCAAATTCACGCTTTGTAACAAATTTTGATGTTTTAAGAGTGCACTCACATTGAGAGGATTTTCGAGGGACTACTTTTGCTGCAGTTTAAACCAAACCACAATAATTCACTTGGAAAACATGGATCACCTTCCCAGTTTTTGATCAATCTGAATGCTTGCTTGACACCCATCATTGCATCAGCTAGTGGCAAACAGGAGATCAAATGACGATAAGTTGAGAGCGAGAGGAAAAAAACAAGATGATGCCATATCTATAATTTTGAGATGACTCTTCCAATGCTTAGTAATATGACATTATCAAGGGTAAGGAATGGTGATGCTAATCTACTAGCTAATCACGGTAGTATCCTCTCTTATGGTTCTAAAGGGCAGCATAATGCAGAAACAGTCGGTCAATGTGGCTCCAGCATCCTAAATAACAGCTAATGCCTACACAAAATAAGATTAGGAATTTAGGAAACACAGACAAGAACAGAAGATATATACCATCTTCAGAAAAAGTTGTTGCATTTTGCATCTCTTTTGCAGTATATATTTCAAAGCCATTCAGTAGTGGAGGAAGGTCTGATCCCTCGGCAGCAGAAATTGAAAACTGCAGTTGGCCTGTGCTATCTGGCGTGCCATTTAGGCTGAGAGATAGAGGCTTTAAGTAATCAAGTGTAGCATTTGTTGTTGCATTTTGTCGGCCAGTCAAATCAATCTTCAATCTCCTTCGTTTCCCTTGAAGGTTCTCAATCTCAGCAAAGTGGAAGTAAACATAAAACTGTAAATTGGAAAGTTGGGTTTCCCAGAAATAGCTCAAGGAGCAAGTGGCATTCTGTTCCTTTGCAGCAGTTCTCAATAAAATATTTGGTACTTTGTACGCATCATTATTTCCTTGGCTTATGCTGGAGTTGGTGGCACTGGAATTCAGCGTGTCAACGTTCAATGGGTTCCAAATTCGATCATAAACATCATCCGGATATCTAGTTTACAAAAATGGCAAACAAGTCAACAAAAGAGAACCAACATTCAAAACCATTACATTGCTCCTGTAAGATCCATCGTCTGGCACTCAGTTTATTACATAGAACAAGGGGAGCTAAACTAAATCATCAATTGTAAGTTACCTTAAATTTGATCTGCCTCCAATATCGTAACGCTGCATCGTTACGAGTGCCATGGCCGGGGTTCGATAAATGGTATTATCTAGATGTCGCAACTCCAACGCTGAAATGTAAGGCACACCTTTGCTAGTGTTGAATAGACAGACGCTAATGTAATCTGTGGAAGGGGTATAGAGGGTCTCTACATATCCATTGTCCCAGTTCACTGTCCACCACAGATTGGCACCAAGGTATAAATCAAAAATTGGGGTATTGTTCTTTCCATCATAGTTTCCATATAGAAACGAAGCTCGAATCAAGTAAGTGTTGTTCTTTCCTTGTTCAGGTTTTAGGACATAACAATTCCTTCTCCCTTCAGGAAAACTTCTCACATTCTTTAACTGTGGCCGGAGATTTCTAGAGATGTTAGGGGAAAGGGCAACCGGCTTGCTGATTCCTGTATCTACAAAGTCTCTATCTGATTTATACAAGATGCCCTTATCCATATAATCTTCATCTGCTCCACAGTCAATGCTAATGAAACCTAGTACAAGTGTTTAAGGGTAGGAAATGGATAAGATATATAATCTCAATTCATATGCAGAAGTTCAAAAATGCAAGAACAGATCAAAAGTGAATTAATTAGGTCTAAAGTAGATATTCTCTTGACTATGATGTTTAAAATTGAAAGTTTCATGTCAACAATTCCAATCGCTCAGTATGTGCAACCCATAAACTAAAAACAACTTTGCCTTGCTCATGATCAGTGTTCCATGTAAACCTTTTTTTTTCCCCACAAGTGAGATGTGGGTATATGGAATGAACAGTTCAGATCTTAACAGCAAGAACAAGAACAAAACAGAAGCCGTTTACATTCTATTGCTTGCTTGAATGAACATAAAACCAAATACAGTTTAAAGTTAAACTAACCCGAGGGGCTGTCTGAAGCAAGTTTCCGGCCGCCGTGTCTGTTGAATCCAGCAGCTAGTTTGGAGTTGCAGAGGATACTCAACACCCAGAAGAAGATGAACCAAGTCTTCAATAAAAGACAAAACTTGGTGCTTGAAAATTGCCGGCCATTTCCAACGTAATCCATACGTTAAAGCACTAAATAAAGCAGAACATTGGCCAAGAAAAAATCCAGAAGATTAAGAATTCGATGTCTCTGCTTAGTTAGGGACTACTAGATAATGAAAGGAAGCTGAACAATCTACAAATGCTAAAAAAAGAAATGATGTTTCTTTGTTCTTTCTCGGTTTCCAAGCAGCCCCACCTTTCTAAAATTCTCTGTGTGGCCATTAACGACAGACCCAAGAAGAAGGCAACTAAAAGAAAGAAGATTTGTTCTGAAGAAAAGTCAAGCAGCAAAGTGTCATCCAACGCCCCTGAAAACCGCGTCAAGTATAAAATTAAATCAATCAGAGTAAAAAGAATAGTCCTCAAGTTTGAAATCAGTTTCAATTTTAAACAGTTGAACCAATTAATTAAAATTTTACATTATATATATTAGACCAGTTTTTTTTTTTTTTTTTTTTTGAAAAGTATTAGACCAGTTCTTTATTAATGAACAATAGAAAAGTATAACTGGCTAGTCCCTTTGACACATTCTGTCAAATAATCAGTAATACTGAACTGAAATGATTAAAATATATTAGATAAATAGAAATACATGTAAAGTTAAAAACCAAATTGGGTCCTCCGAATATAACTTAGTAGATAACACATGAATTTATCATTTCAAAGTTTGATGGTTTAATCTCCACCTTACTTTTTGTTGAACTAAAAAAAATTATCATAAGCTTTAAACGTGTATAGTATATGCTAAATTTATAATTTTATATTTAATTGGTCAATTTGAAAACATATCTAATAAAAATTGTAACTTTTATTTTTCATCTAATAGATCTTTAATTCAATTTTTTTTAATAGATGCAGCGGACCAAGGAAATGATTGAGTTGCTTGACATCAGTACGACAATTATCTCTTGAAAGTTCATTAAAAAAAGGGATACGATTAAAAAATTGAGACACATACATATGGACAAAGGTAAAGGGAAAAAAAATCAATGGAAATAAGCTTTAATAATAATAATGAATAGGTCCAGAAATGTGACCGTGAAAGGCAAGTAGGCATGTGCAAGAAAGACTCGAAAGTCAGCGCCAGCAATGGCGTAATGAAGTTGAGCCAACGATGGGGTCCAGCGAAGAAGACGACGCACAGACACCTGTTCGCCATCGAAGCTCTAATTAAAGATCGAAATGTCAGTTTTCGAGTAAAAAAGTATTAAGAGTACATGTTTATTACCTAAATAATCTACAGCTTGAGGAGATTGACCCGAAAGGCCGACACCGATGTGTTTTAGGGTTTGGAAATTGTAACATCTCTGATTGATTTCTAACGCGTGGTAAATGAGGAGAGAATATAAGAGTTTCGTTGGTATGAATAAAAACTCTGACTAAAACAGAATTCTAACAAAATCAACAATCGACGGAATAGGCAATCGCTTCAAAAAAAAAACCTGCTGTAATCATTTTTCTGAAGTTCTTGTCGACGTTTCAGACTTGAGAAATCTCAAGAGGATTGTCGTTGCTACTGTTTTTTTTTTTTTTTTTAAGGATTGTCGTTGCTACTGTTGATCTGGAATAGAAATGAACTTCAATCAGAAGAATATTATTCATTTGATATTGTTTACTAGAAGTTATCAAGAATTGGAATTAGCAATTCATTGATGCTATTCGATCCAAACAGTTTAGAATTGGAATCAGAATCAAACATAATACATACTAGAATATCCATGCCATATTAGGAAACAGCAAAAAGAAAAAACAAAAACAAAAGAGAAAAGGAAATTCCGTTGCCGGGAATCGAACCCGGGTCTCCTGGGTGAAAGCCAGACATCCTAACCGCTGGACGACAACGGAATGTTAAGAGGATAATTCAATTTATTTATAATACCTAGTAAAATTTTGATATTTCTAAAAAGATATACATTTTTTAGTTTTTGAAATTTTAATATAGTTTTTATTTAGTCTTCGATTTTAAGATTTTAATTTAAATTTATATTTGGTCCATTGAGGTTTAAAAAAAAGGTATATTTTATCTTTTATCTTGAATTTATTTTCTAATTAGTCTCTAAAATGTGAAATTGGTTTCTTATTGATAGTTGAGTATAAAAAAATAATTAACCAAAACGGAGTATAAAAAAAAATTCAAACTCATTAAAAAAAAATATAACAAAGTTTAGTTTTAACATTAGTTTGAAGATGTCAACATGAGTATAGTTCAACTGACATAATCCTTATACTAATAACCATAAGGTCCATGGTTCGAATCTCTGTACTTCTCATATGTTGTAAAAAAAAAAATCTCTAAGATCAACGATAAAAGACGAGAAAAATATAGTTGAATACATAAGCTATCACCAATATATTTTCTACCTAGATTGAAATTTAATAACATATATACCCCATAAATTAATTTTCAAATTTTTTATGAACAAATAAAAATATGAGGAATATGAATTAAGAAGAATTAGCTTATTATAATACGGTTGACTTGCCAACTAAGCTAAGCTAATTACTAAAGTGTGTGTAACACACAAACAAATAAGTAGTTTTACTCGTGTTTTGTTTAGAAGATATACAAACAACAAGGAAAATGAGAAAACTAAACCGCGATATCACAATTATCTTTGAGTTTCAAAGGTTACTTTAAAAATAAATAACCCAAACTTTAAAAATTACATATTGTTCTCAATGTAACAATCAGAATACAACAAATAGTACAGGGAGGACAAGAAAAGGAAACAAAAGGGGTAGAAAAATACTACCCTATGCACCAAAGGTATTACCATTTACCTCAATGATTATTCTTACTAAAAGATGATACACACAATTAAGGTGGTGTGGACAAATTATTCAACAAGGCACCCACATTTAATACCGTTGGATGTAGATCAATTTAATATTCATCTGTCCTATAATAATGGTTAGATACAAAATCGAGGTAAGTTTACTGTTGATGGTCAAATTTGGTTAGGGAAACTCACCTGACCTTCACGTGCCAGTAAATTTGTAGATGAGAGGGAAGACGTGGCCTACAAAACTGTAAACATGTACACCGGTGTGGTGCTAGTCACACCGCCTCTGATGCTTAAGTCAGAAAACGAAAGTATGAGGGCTAGAGAGCAAGAGAGAGAGTAGAGAGTTTGGGTCCCCTTCTTTAGTGGCGAAGAGAGGTATAAATACCTACTCATCCTCCTAGGGTTTTTAGGAATTCGGAGGCGTTTCGGGACAAACCAGGCGAAACCGGGGTAGCCAGAGGCGGTGGGGACCAAACGGAGCTGGGCGGGCTTGGCCCGGGCGAGGGCGAGCGAGCCGAGGTTGAGCAGGGGGTCGACCCCTTCGGTCTTGGCCTGTCCCACTTGCCGGTTTCGCCTCTTGGGTCCATCTCATAGTCCGTTGTCCTTGTCAACTCCTTGTACGTTGGGTGGTCCAAAATTGCCTATAACATTTACAATTTCTCTCTCATACATGTAAGGGTGTAAAACTACTAGTCTGGTACTTTGTGACAACCTCATATATAGGATAATTTCTCAATGACATGGATAGAGGAAAAATATGACCAACTCCAAAGATCGGTTCAGAGCGCATGTCGTCGTGAAAGAGGAGTTGGCATTGTGCCGTGCATGTAGGAAGACTTGAAAAGTCACCGGCTGGAATGACACAAGAAATGACACAGATCACAGTTGTGTCACAATGAAAGATTAAAGAAAGATGGAAATAAAGGTCAGTTTTCGAATAATCTACGTCCATTACCCAAATTCCAAATAGCTAGTCTGCAGCTTGAGAAAATTCATCACACATTTACGTGTTTTACGGTTTAGAATTTAGGAGAAATTATTTAGCCCTTGCTCGTGTTGAGAAATCGTTCGAGGAGGTCACATCAATATATCTAGTAATTTTATACCGTTGGATATATGAAAGTTTTAGAATATAATTTGATATTTTCCATTGAATTTTCTTCTATTATTTAGTCCATACAATCTCCTTCACTCTCATGATAGGAATTATTGCATAAGAGACGAAAGAAGATCAACGTCAATAATTCAGAAAAAAAAAAAAAATGAAAAATCTTCCTATGAATTAGGAAATGAAAATGATTTTGATATATTTGTAATTTTTGAAGTAAAGTTCAAGGACTGCGTCAACGGTGCGTCCAATTCCAAGCACCAAGCTTTGAATGGAAAATTGAGAGTGTGAATTAAAGAAGACAGGAGTGCAGTTTAAATAGCAAAGTTCATTGCTTTGCTTTGCATATATAATTCGTTGATGACGATGACGATGTTGGGCGTCGAATCCAATTTAGTTTATCTTTTAATGGTGATCAGCTTCCTCTTCCTCTTCGCCCATGCTGACCAACTTCCCAAAGGTAACAAATATTATGCTTAATTTCTACCCTGTTTGTGTTTGGAGCTCTTTGATCTCAACATTGATACTATTATTTACAAATAAAAATTAAGAAAAAATATATTTTTTGGTTTCGAATTTGAAGTTGCATCTCGGTACCTGATTTTTCAAACTCAACAATATTACCTTTAGTTCCATTCCGGATCATCTCTCAGTTAAAAAATATATTTTTTTTAATTTTATTTCATTTTCGCCGTTAGTTCTTTTTTTAAAAAAAGAAAAAAAAGCAAAAATCTCTCTTCTTCTTTTTCTCTTCCACTGGCCATTGACCACCATTGAAGGAGAGCAGAGAAATGGGAGGGAAAAGAAGAGGAAAAAAAAGTGCAGCAGGCTTAGCAGCTGTTGGCACCCAAGCAGCGGCGAACGGTGATTGGAGTTGGGGTTTAGGATGAAAATGAAGGTGGGGAGAGAAAGAAGAAAAAGAAAAAAAAATTGTAATAAAATTTAAAAATATTTTTATAATTCAAAAAACTTTAAAATTAACCTTTTTTTTTTGTGGTAATTAGGGGAAAAACTGTTTGAGGGCCCGAATGGAAACCTTAGAATTGAGTTTGAAAACTCAAGAACTTCTATCAACTCATCCAAATTAAGGGACTAAAAATGTATTTTTATTATTTTCTTATTTAATTCTTGATCGATTGCTTGACCAAAAATCATTCACAAGTAATCACTTCAAAATGATTTTGCATTTTTTAAACATCACTGTTACGCCTTTTTTTTTTTTGTCATGACAAAAGTGATTCATAAATAGAGATGTCCATTTGCCTCATGGAGGGCAGGGCCCTATGGAGACCTGTCCCTAGTGTGTAGAATCCTGTTTAAGTGGGGAATGGAGGAGGGAGTGGGAAAAAAAGTTTCCCCACCCCGTTTACTTTTTTTATCATTAATATTGTTATTATTATTATTTCTCTCTATAGATGATTGGATAGTTTGATATGATTTTTTTTTCCTAATAGGAGATTTAAGATTTTTTTTCCTTTTAAAAAGAGATTTAACGAAGAATTTTGCGGGGATGGAGTTTGAAATGAGAGGCAGAGACAAGGACGGGGAAGGGGAAGCCATCCCGAGATGGGGTTTGAAATGGGAGGAGACCATCTCCCTATTCATAAATTATTTCGAAACTTTTGATTGGTTAATGAACACTGCTAATTTTGTCTTTTACCAAATATACTTCCTATTCAAAATCATCGTATTTGAAAATTAATTATTAAAATACATAAAAAAACATAATGTTTGTGCTAAATTATTATTTATAAAAGTGCTCTTGGACAAAGTGTTGATTAGGAAAGCACTTTTAGTAAACCAAATGTCAAAGCGGTTTTGGTTTGGGCCGGTTGCAAGGATAGCAATATGGGCCAAAATAATTGCAAATCTAGCAACCCACAAAAAAAATTGCAAAAATGGCAAAATCTAATAGTTTGTGTGTTGCATTTACTAAAATACCCCTCCAAATTTTCTTTCACTAATAGAAAGTTTTTATATCACTGATAGATTCTATCAGTGATAGAAAGATTTTCTATCAGTGATAGAAATTTTCTATCAGTGATAGATTGTATCAGTGATAGAAATTTTCTTTCACTGATAGATTCTATCATATGATAGAAAATTTTTCTACTACTGATAGATTCTATCGGCGATAGATATTTTTCTACCACTTGTTCGGTGTTCTATCAGTGTTTGGTTGTTGTTATTTGGTTTTCTATCAGTGTTTGGTTTTTGTTTTTCAGTGTTTGATTTCTATAATCGTTCATTTTTGCTTTATTTTTCAATGCTCGATTTCACCATGTATCACCATCGCTGATAGAAACAAAAGATCTTCTATCACTGGTAGAAAAGTATCAGTGATAGAAAGATTTTCTATAACTCACGAAAAGTTTTTCTATCAGTCTCAGTGATAGAGATAGAAAGTTTTTCTATCACTCATAGAAAGATTTTCTATGAATGATAGAAATTTTTTCTATCACTCATAGAAAAAATTTCTATAAGTGATAGAAGATTTCTATCACTGATAGGTTCTATCAGGGATTGAAATATTTTCTATCAAGAGTTTTCTATCATTGATAGAATATCTTTCTATCACTGATAGAAATTACTGATAGAAATCTTTTATCACTGATAGAAAAGCTTTTCTATCGGTGTTATAAAGTTTTTCTATCACTTATAGATTATATCGGTGATAGAAAGATTTCTATCGGAGATAGAAAGATTTTTATGGGTGATCAGGGATTGAAAGATTTTTTATCAAAAGTTTTTCTATGATTTTCTATAAAAAGTTTTTTTTATCACTGATAGAACCTATCAGTGATAGAAATCTATTATCACTGATAGAAAAAGTTTCTATTAGTGATAGAAATCTTCTATTCTATCAGTGATAGAAACTTTCTATCACTGATAGAAAAATTTTCTACCACTGATAGAATCTATCAGTCATAGAAATATTAGTGATAGAAACTTTCTATCGCCGATAGAAAATTTTTCTACCACTGATAAAATCTATCAGTAATAAAAAGACTTTCTATCAGTAAAATAATAATAAAAAAAAAACTGACGAGAAAGAAGAAGATGGGCACACAGGGGAAATTTAGGAATATAAAAAATTAATTAAAAATTTCTGCCATATTTGCAAATATTTTTAAAAATGGCTATATTTGCAATTATTTACCTTCATGTTGCCACCCATTACAATTATCCTTTTGGTTTTGGTATTTTATTTTATTTTTTATTTTTTTAAATAATTATTAAATACTTCGTTAAATTAAAATTTTAGTTAAATCATCGTATTTGAATATTCTAATATATGTTTGCAAACTTTTAATTGTGTGCCTATATAGGTAGGTCCCTATATTTTTTTCAATTCATGTATGCAAATTGAGAAATGTGGGTAAAGTTGATATATATATATATTTTTAAGGGGAGGATTTAAACTTTGGATGATGTGGTGAATCACGGGGCTGAGTTTTCCTTTGCTAAAACTGAACTTTTTTTTTGAAAAAAATGAATAGAAGGTTTCATCAGCATTGATTGCGGTTCAGCTGAAGATACAATAATCACAAAGCGTGGGTTGGTTTATAAATCAGACAAAGATATGATAGCATCAGGAATCAGCAAACAAATATTACCACAGTTTGGTGGTAATTTCGAACCACAATACTGGACCTTGAGAAGCTTTCCAAATGGCACAAGGAATTGCTATCATCTTAAACTAGTACCAAGCCAGAATGGTATACAATACCTGATTAGAGCTTACTTTGTGTACGGCAATTATGATGGGTTGAACTTCGCCCCCACTTTTGACTTGTACGTCGGCCCCAACTTGTGGGCAAGACAGAAGTTGAATAGCACTTACATGGAGGTTGTTACTCTGCTCGACCCTTCCACAGATTACATGGATGTGTGTTTGGTTAATATAAATAAAGGAGTCCCTTACATTTCCTCCTTGGAATTACGACCCTTCAACATCTCCCTTCATGGAATCCATCCCATTGATACTCACAATAATGTCCAAGTCTTCACACGACAAAGCATTGGAGGCAGCGAAACAATCATGTAATCAATTCCTGAGTGCTTAATTGCATGTTTAATTTTGTTTTTACCCCAACCAACAACAACAACAACAACCATATACATTATTATTTCATTTTAATTCTCTGTATATATTTGCAGATACCCGCAAGATGTTTATGATCGCCAATGGGATTCTCTCCAATGCAGTCATTTCGATCATAATACGAGCCGAATATCGACAGATGAACCCATACCTGAAACCAGCGACAATAATCCATACAAGTTGCCGCAATCGATGTTGCAAACAGCGTGTCGAGCAGCCAATTCCAGTATTCCGTTGGAGAGATATTGGACGTCATCTGAGGAAGGGAGTTTTCAATATTACTTTTGCTTTCATTTTGCAGAGATTGAGAAACTTCAGCACGGCCAATTTCGAGAGATGAGAATCGTCTTCAACGATATTCACACCATCACAGACTCCATTAAACTGCTCCAATATCTCAAACCATACACCGTTTGCTCAAAAGGCTATCAAGTGTTACCTGATCAAGACATAAAGTTATCCGTTTCTACAACCTCTTCCTCTACCCTTCCTCCTATCCTCAATGGCCTCGAGATTTATTACACTAGAGACGCTCCAAATCCACTCACCTTTTCTCAAGATGGTACGTTTCGTCTTTTCTAATTCTCTTCATATATGCTCTGCTCTCTATGACATATATATATATATACAGTGAATGCAATAAGGGACATCAAGCAACATTACAAGCTTACTAGAAATTGGGAAGGAGATCCATGCGAACCACTTGACTTCTCATGGGAGGGTTTGAAATGCAACTACGATGCCCACCCTTCGCCCAGAATCATTTCGCTGTACAACTTCTAATTCCATAAACCTCACCTTAACAAATCATGATCATTTCCACTCAGTTATGTCATTATTAATTAATTCCCAAGTCTATTTTCGCAGTAACTTGAGTAGCAGCAACTTGAACGGAGGTATCGCATCTTCCATCTCCAATCTCACTGCAATCAACTACTTGTAAGTATTTCATTTCTAAAAATCTCTATTGTAGGCTCTCTTTCATAATCATTTGGTTTTTTATTTTTGAAAATTATGCTGGTTTTCTCTCAATTTCCTTATAATGGTTTTCATCTATATTGTGGAGACATTTGAATTCTTAGCCAAATTTCAAATACAAAAACAAGTTCTTGAAAACTATTTTTTAGTTTTCAAATTTTGGCTTGGTTTTGGAAACATGGCAACAAAGTAGATAACATAACAATGAAACTGATAGATGGAAGTTGTGTTTCAAACGGGACCTTAATTTTCAAAAACAAAAAACCAAATACTTATCAAACGGGACCTTAGTTTTCAAAATTTGGACGACAACAACAATTTGTATGTTTGTATGCATGCTTGTGTTAATTTTTTATATTCTTTCTCAGAGATCTATCAGTCAATGAGTTGGAAGGGGAAGTACCAGAATTCTTGGCGCTATTGCCACAGCTCCAACTTCTGTAAAATAACTGATCCCCAAAATTCTCTCATAATTATTTCAATGACAGTGTGTATATATATACTATATTGTCAAGAATTATCATAAACCTAAAATAATATGTCAAGCATGTTTTTATAATCACAGTAATTTAAGTGGGAACAAGCTCACAGGTGTAGTTCCTGACGCTCTTCTCCAGAAATACAAAAATGGAACTTTAGTTTTAAGGTAAAGCTCAGCTTTTGAAAACTCAAATCCATTACAGCCACACGATCCTAATTTTTCATTTTACTTTCTCCTCGATTCAGTGTGGAAGGAAATCAGGAACTCTGTTGGTCACCACCATGCAACCACAAAAAGAAGTTGCCAATTTCTATTCCTATTCTCTGCACTGTTATTGTGGCCCCCGTCCTTGTAATCCTCTTGGGAGTCATTATTGTAATCTATACAAGAAAATCCAAAGGTTTAACTTCTTTAAAAACACCCAATTACTTGAATGGTTGCTATCAGATTTTGCATATGTTATTTGCTGAGAATTTGATTGTTCTTAATTATTTGCTTAGAGAATTCTGTTGAATCGAAACATGATGGATCACTAAAATTGAAGATCAACAGACGGTACAGTTATTCAGAGGTTGCGAGTATTACTGATAACTTTGGAGTGGTTATTGGAGAAGGAGGATTTGGGAAAGTTTATTTAGGTGCTTTAAAAGACCAAACTAAGGTTGCTGTGAAAGTGCTTTCAGCATCATCGCAGCAAGGCTATAAAGAATTTCGAGCAGAGGCACAACTCCTGATGGTTCTTCACCATCGCAACTTGGTTACTCTTCTTGGATACTGTGATGAAGGCAATCACAAGGCACTCATTTACGAATACATGGCTAATGGCAATTTAAAACGGCATTTATCAGGTAACTGATATCGTTTTTTTAACTACAATAAATTAAATACCATATTTGAGCCTTGCTCACTTTGACGGCGGTAATTGATATTGTTTACTTTCTCTTTTGAGATTTAATATAGAAAATTGCTAAATTACTCCATTTTTCAATAAGTTTAGTATTATATAGGACAGGATCTATGTCTTTCTATGTTTTAAGAATATGGTACTACATTGACATTTTGTACCTTTAAGTTTTATTTTGAGCATTCTAGGCTAAATTATAAAAGACACCTCTTAACTTTATCATTTGTTTAAAAAATATCACTATATTCTTTCCAAAGTTGCAATATTTACCTTTGACGTTTCATAAATGTTTAAGATTATCCTTAGAGTAGAAATTCGTTAGAATGTTAGATGAGAAGTCAACATGGTAGTGACCTAGAACCGTATGGCCGATGACTGAGACACTTGCTTGAATTAAGTTTGAAAGAACGACAGTCTGTCACATCGACTTTCTATCCAATATTCTAACAGATTTCTAAGTCCAAAAATAGTATTGAAATGTTTAGGAAAGGATAGGTATAATATTACACTTTTTAAAAGAATATGGATATATTTTTAAATAAATAATAAAGTTCCAGAGGTATTTTTATTTTTATAGCTTAGCCTAGATCTTTTCTTTCTTTTGATTGGCAGTTTAGCACAGATTCTATCCAAAAGACTTCCTTCCAATGGAGATATTTTCTCTTCACCTCTTCTTAGTTTGGGTTATATGTCCTTGTGTGCAGATACAAGTACGAACACTCTTAATTGGATGGAAAGACTCCAAATTGCAGTGGATGCAGCGCAGGGTTTGTAAACACAACTAAACATTTGTTATCTTCTATCTTTCCCTTTTTCTCTAAATTAGTTCGAAAACAGGATAATGAAAGGAAAGAAAATTCTCATGTATATGCATATTGTAGGATTGGAGTATCTACACAATGGTTGCAAACCCCCTATTATCCACAGAGATTTGAAACCTGCCAACATATTATTAGACAAGACAATGCAAGCCAAAATAGCGGATTTTGGATTGTCGAGAACTTTTGCAACTGAAAATCAATCTCAACTTTTAACTCGTTTGGCTGGTACGCCTGGATATATTGATCCAGGGTAAGTAAAACGAAAGGCCCAATTAACTTTTAAATTGATCACGTTGTGGTTTCTTATATTTTGATGGCTTTGAATATATATGTTTTATGTGTATTCTATGTAGAACTCAAACATATGGAAACGTAAATAAGCAAAGTGATGTGTATAGCTTCGGAATTATCTTGCTCGAGTTGATCACTGGACAGCCTCCAATAGCGAGATCTTCTCAAGCCAATTTTCACATTCTAAACTGGTTGGAATCAATGATCGAAACAGGAGACATCCAAAACATTGTTGATATGAAATTAGGAGGAAAGTTTAACCAAAACTCAGCGTGGAAGATTATAGAACTTGGGATGTCATGCACACATCCAAGTGCAGTCGAAAGGCCAGACATGAGCCAAGTTTTGGTAGAGCTCAAGGAGTGTTTGGCAGTCCATCAAACCACTTCAATGCAGAGTCGTATCATGTCGACGAGAATTCTATCTGAATCAGAAATAGCTCCTTCTCCAAGGTAGTCCACACAAGCCTGAGAAGCTATATGGTTATTATAAATATCATGAATTTGTAAGCTAGCTAGGTCCATGCATGCATTAAGTTATTTTATCCTTTGTCCAATATAGCTTTTGATCTTCATCTTTCGCTTTGTAATTTCCCTTTATGTCTGTCTCTTACTACTTCATTATTGTATATTGGCGATGCCCCATTTTGGTTTTGGGTTTATGGTGTTAATTTAATAAGATGCCTGGCAATAGTAACTTGTTCAATTAAAATATCCCATTGTTTTTGTACTGAAATCCAAATTTTACCTGAAAAGCATATGAGAAAGGAGGGGCCGGGGGTAATAATAAGGCCCGAGTGTAAGAAAAAAGAACCAAACCTATAAGTTTAACTTCAATAGGGTTTCTGTAGAAAAAGATAGAGAGAATGAAGAAGAAAGAATATAAGAACATGAAGAAGCAATATTGTGGTTCAAATCCCCCACCCACGATATTGTCAAAAAAAAAAAAAAAAAAAAACTCGAATCTAAAGAGTATTTATACACGAGGTAAGAGAAGTCAATAATAAGAGTTTATCTAGAAATAATAATAAAATACAAAGAAGCTAATAATAATGAGAATGGGGTCCAGGCGTATTGATATGAGGGAGTTGCAGGGAGTTGGGATGAAGAAGAAGACTCGAAAGTCACCGCCTGCAACTGGCGTAGTCAATTATTATATTTATGTAGAGTGTTTGTTGTTGTGCTTGGTGCTCTGCAATAGCGTTGTAAATTGTATAGAAGAGAGTTTGTTGGTGTGGTTGGATTTTGAATGCGAAATTGAATTATATAGATAATAAAGAGATAACAGTGAGTAGAGAGCTAGCTCACCCAAATTAAATATACCAATTAGTTTATGTATTCCTTCTAAATGGTGATGGTTTCTGTAGCCTCTCTCTGTCTTTTGGCGATGGGCTTCCTGATCTTCGTCTATGCCATTGCCGACCAACATCCAAAAGGTAACAAATGCTTCCTTCTTATATTGTTTCTCTCCACTCACACCACATCAAACCTTCATATAAAGGGTACTGTTTTACATTTTTTTTTTTTGAAACAAAAGTTGTTAAATTATCACTTTTGCAATTTGCCAAACCATCACTATTTTCAAAAGGGAATGGTCCTGCGATGAATGGTGATTTTCTGAAATCACTTTTTTTTTTTCTACTACAGTACCATACTTCCTTTGTTTACCCTATAATTTTGCCTTCATAAGCCAACATGAACTTATCCAATTAACATAAAATTTGTACGCCAAAACGAGCTTAGTGGCATGTATCCTCGACCAAGAGGTCAGAGGGTTGAATCTCCCACCCCCGAATGTTGATCTATAGCAAACCGTTAGTTGAGTTTGAAAACTCAGGATCAAAATGAAACTTAACCCAAACCAGACTAAAAGTGTTTTTTTTTTGAGTTCAACAAATTGGTCAAACTTTTGGCTGCTGAGTTTTCTAATTTTTTGAAAAAATGGATGGAAGGTTTCATCAGCATTGATTGCGGTTCAGCTGAAGATACAATAGTAACAAAGCGTGGGTTGGTTTATAAATCAGACGAAGATATGATAGCATCAGGAATCAGCAAACAAATATCACCACAGTTCGGTTATGATTGGGAACCACAATTCTGGACCTTAAGAAGCTTTCCAAATGGCACAAGGAATTGCTATCATCTTAAACTCGAACCAGATCCAGTACCAAGCCAGAATGGTAAAAAATACCTCATCAGAGCTTACTTTGTGTACGGCAATTACGATGGGTTGAACTTCGCCCCCACTTTTGACTTGTATGTCGGCCCCAACTTGTGGGCAAGACAGAAGTGGAATAGCACTGGTATGGAGGTTGTTACTCTGCTTGACCCTTCCACAGATTACATGGATGTGTGTTTGGTTAATATAAATAAAGGAGTCCCTTACATTTCCTCCTTGGAATTACGACCCCTCAACATCTCCCTTTATGGAATCCATCCCACTGATTCTGAAGATGTCCAACTCTCAGGACGACGCGACATTGGAGGCATCGATCAAATAGCGTAATCAATTCCTGAGTTTTATTTTGTTTTTGTTGGGAATTGGAGGTGCAACCAAAGTCTCATATTGGCTAGATAAAGGGATGATCATGGGTTTATAAGGGAGGATAAGTATCTCCATTGGTATGAGGCATTTTGGATGGAACCAAAAGACAATATCATACCATTGTGGAGATCTATGTCGTGTCCTTACCTTAACACAGTTTTTACCCCAACCAACAACCAACAACCATATACATTATTTCATTTTAATTCTCTGTATATATATGCAGATTCCCGCAAGATGTTTGTGATCGCCAATGGGATTCTCTCCAATGCAGTTATTTCGATGATAATACGAGCCGAATATCGACAGATGAAGCCATACTTGAGACCAGCGACAATAATCCATACAAGTTGCCGCAATCGATGTTGCAAACAGCGTGTCGGGCAGCCAATTCCAGTAGAACATTGGAGATATATTGGATTCCATCTAAGGAAAGGAGTTTTAGATATTACTTTTGCTTTCATTTTGCAGAGATCGAGAAGCTTCAGCACGGCCAATTTCGAGAGATGAGAATCGTCTACAACGATATTCACACCATCACGGACTCCATTAAACTGCTCCAATATCTCAAACCATACACCGTTTGCTCAAAAGGCTATCAAGTGTTACCTGATCAAGACATAAAGTTATCCATTTCTGCAACCTCTTCCTCTACCCTTCCTCCTATCCTCAATGGCTTCGAGATTTATTGTACCAGGGAAGCTCCAAATCCACTCACCTTTTCTCAAGACGGTAAGCTCTATATACAGTGAAAATCATAATATACAGATTAATTAAAGATCAAAACTTGCTGCAGATACATAGGGAATCTCCCTACATACGGGCAGTCAAAGTTTTTTTTTAATCGTAAAACCTTTCAATTTCATGTCTAATATAGGTAGGGATGTCCATGGGGCGGGGCGGGACCGGAGACGACTTATCCGTCCCCATCCCCCTCAATCCTCATCCCCGTGGAGAATTTGTGGGGATGGAGTTCCCCACAGCGAATTATTCCCCATTTAGGTTTTTTTTTTCATCTTCATGAATAAAACAGTTTTTTTTTTTTTTTTTAGATTTTCAAATAGTTAACTTTTCATGATAAATATTTATTCATTTTTAATTAGACAGTTAATTATTCACTTGAAATTTTCATTTAAATAGTTAATTTCTTTTAAAAAAATCTCTTTCTAATGAAAAAAATTTAGATCTCCTTTTAGAAAAAAAAATTATTACATATCTAACTATCTAATTATCTATACATATAATTCAAATTCTAAAAAAAAAAAAAAATCAAATGCTTAAACCATATAATTCAAACATATCAAAATTTCTAAATCATTAACAATAAAATTTTAAATTTATATATATTGAGAGAAATAATAAAAATAATAATAATAATAATTTTTTTAAAAAAAGTAAACGGGGTGGGGAACGGGGATGATGAATACATTCCTCGTCCCCGTCACCACTTAGCTCGCGGGAAATTTTTTCGTCCACCCCCTCCCCCATTCCCGCGTAAATGGGGATTTCCCGCCCCATGGGGCTCCGCCCCCGCGGGGAAAATGAACACCCCTATCTAATCGGTCATCGACTCATCAATCATTTTTAAAATTCATAGACGTAACAGGTGCAAAATAAAAAAGTTAAGATCTTGTTATTAGACATAAAATTTAATTTTATATCTAAAAGACTTGTTAATTTTTAAGAAAATTTAAATATGTTAGAGACTTATTGGACGTTTTTAAAATTCAGGGACCATCACATCTTAAAATTCAAATTAAGACCAAAAAGACAAAATTGAAAGTTGAGTAAATAAACTCATAATTTAACCTAATATATAAACGTGTGTGTATGTATGAGTTGACGTTTCTATATATACATATTATGTGTGTAGTGAATGCAATTAGGGACATTAAACAACATTACAAGCTGAGTAGAAATTGGGAAGGTGATCCTTGCCAACCAGTTGACTTCTCATGGGAGGGTTTGAATTGCAGCAATGCCCACCCTTGGCCAAGAATCGTTTCTCTGTAAGATTTCTATTTCACAAACCTCACTATGTTTGTTAATTAATTAGGACGAGGAGACTCTAGTACAGATCTCTACAATAGTATGATATTGTCTACTTTAAACATAAACCTTCATGATTTTGCTTTTGGTTCCACCCAAAAGATCTCATACCAATAGAGAGATAATTGTCCTTCCTTATTATAAACTCATGATCATCCCCTTATCTAGTACACTCTCCAATTCCCGACAATATTACACCGTGTGATACAATTATAGTAGTTTACAATTCTACTTTGGCATGACAGTAACTTGAGCAATAGCAACTTGATCGGAGATATTGCATCTTCAATCTCTAATCTCACTGCAATCAACTACTTGTAAGTATAGAAACATCAACTCATACATACACACATGAAATTTTTAATCTCTAGCTAGTCTCGCAAACATATAATCATGTCTTAATTTACTTGTTTTCCAGAGATCTATCCTACAATGAGTTAGAAGGGGTAGTACCAGAATCCTTGGCTTTATTGCCACAACTGCAACTGCTGTAAAATAACAACTTATCAACAAATTAAATTCTCTCTCATAATTATCAAGAATATTTTTATCTATGATATGGATAGCCCTAAAATAATATGTCAAGCATGTTTTTATATGATCACAGAAATTTAAGTGGGAACAAGCTCACAGGTGTAGTTCCTGACGCTCTTCTCCACAAGTACAAAAATGGAACTTTAATTTTAAGGTAAGCTCATCTTTTGAAATTAAAACTCAAATTCATTACACAACCACGATCCTAGTTTGTCATTTTTAATTTCTCCTTGATTCAGTGTGGAAGGAAATCAGGAACTCTGTTGGTCACCACCATGCAAACACAAAAAGGAGTTGCCAATTTCTATTCCTATTCTATGCTCTATCATTGTGGCCCCCGTCCTTGTAATAATCCTCTTGGGAGTCATTCTTGTAATCTATACAAGAAAATCCAAAGGTTTAACTTCTTTAAAAACACTCAATTACTTGAATTGTTGGTATCAGATTTTGCGTATGTTATTTGCTGAGAATTTGATTGTTTTCTTAATTATTTTCTTAGATAATTCTACTGAATCGAAACATGATGGATCACTAAAATTGAAGATGAACAAACGGTACAGTTATTCAGAGGTTGTGAGTATTACTAATAACTTTGGAGTGGTTATTGGAGAAGGAGGATTTGGGAAAGTTTATTTAGGTGCTTTAAAAGACCAAACTAAGGTTGCTGTGAAAGTGCTTTCAGCATCATCGCAGCAAGGCTGTAAAGAATTTCGAGCAGAGGTATTCATGTCATCGCTAGCCTAGTTCATTTCATTATACCATTTTATTTATTAAATTGCCAAAATGAAAATGATCCATTTTGAAATGAATGCAGGCACAACTCCTGATGGTTCTTCACCATCGCAACTTGGTCACTCTTCTTGGATACTGTGACGAAGGCAATCATAAGGCACTTATTTACGAATACATGGCTAATGGCAATTTAAAACAACATTTATCAGGTAACTGGTATCGTGTTTTTTAGTACAAGTAGAGAGATTTGAACCTTCAACTAAAAAAAAAAAAAAAGTACATGTCAATTACCCACCGAATTACGCTCACTTTGATGGTAATTGATATTGTTTAATATTTACTTTCTCTTTTGTGATTAATCAAGATGTCTCTTTATGTTTTAACAATATGGTACAATATTGACCATTTTGAACCTTGAAGTTTCACTTTGAGAATTCTATAGGTCAAATTATAAAAAATATATACCTCTAAACTTTGTCATTTGTTTAAAAAATATATCTCTATTCTTTCAAAAATTGCAATATTACCTTGGTCCTTTCACAAATGTTTCAAGACTATTTTTAGAGTAGAAATTTTTGATAGAATGTTGGACAAAAAGTCGACATGATAGTGACTGAGACACTTGCATAAATTAAGTCTAAAAGAACAATGTTTTGTCATATGTCAATTTTCTGTCAAATATCCTAACACGTTTTAGATTAGTTTTGAAATATTTAGGAAATATTAAGTGTAATATTACAACTCTTAAAAGAATATGGATATTTTGTTAAATAAATGACAAATTCAATCCAAAAGACTTCATTTCAGGCATGAAGATATTTTCTTTACTTTTGGGTTATATATATGTCCTTGTGTGCAGATACAAGTAGCAACACTCTTAATTGGATGGAAAGACTCCAAATTGCAGTGGATGCAGCGCAGGGTTTGTAAACACAACTAAACATTTGTTATCTTCTATCTTTCCCTTTTGCTCTTAAAGTTTGAAGACAACATAATGAAAGAAAAAAACATTCTCATGTATATGCATATTGCAGGATTGGAGTATCTACACAATGGTTGCAAACCCTCTATTATCCACAGAGATTTGAAACCTGCCAACATATTATTAGACAAGACAATGCAAGCCAAAATAGCCGATTTTGGATTGTCTAGAACTTTTACAACTGAAAGTGAATCTCAACTTTTAACTCGTCTGGCTGGTACGCCTGGATATATTGATCCTGGGTAAGTAAAACAAAAGGCCCAATTAACTTTTAAATTGATCACATTGTTGATGACTTTGAATATGTTTTATGTGTATTCTATGTAGAACTCAAACATATGGAAATGTAAATAAGCAAAGCGATGTCTATAGCTTTGGAATTATCTTGCTCGAGTTGATCACTGGACAGCCTCCAATAGCGAGATCTTCTCAAGCCAATTTTCACAATCTAAACTGGTTGGAATCAATGATCAAAACAGGAGACATCCAAAACATAGTTGATTTGAAGTTAGGAGGAGAGTTTAACCAAAACTCAGCGTGGAAGATTATAGAACTTGGGATGTCATGCACACATCCAAATGCAGTTGAAAGGCCAGACATGAGCCATGTTTTGATGGAGCTCAAGGAGTGTTTGGCAGTCCATCAAACCACTTTAATGCAGAGTCGTATCATGTCCATAGGAATTCTCTCTGAATCAGAAATAGCTCCTTCTCCAAGGTAGTCCACACATGCCAGCCGAGAAGCTATATTGTTAAATATATCATGAATTTATAAGCTAGGTCCATGCATTAAGTTATTTTATCCTTTGTCCAATATAACTTTTCTCCATCTTTTGCTTTGTAATTTCCCTTTATGTCTGTCGCTTACTACTTCATTATTGTATATTGGCAATGCCCATTTTGGTTTTGGGTCTATGGTGTTAATTTAATGAGATGCCTAGCTTAATCCAGCAGTAATTTGTTCAATTAAAATATCCCATTGTTTTTGTACTGAAATCCAAACTTTACCTGAAAAGCATATGAGAAAGGAGGGCCGGGGGTAATAAGGCCCGAGTGTAAGAAAAAAGAACCAAACCTATAAGTTTAACTTCAATAGGGTTTCTGTAGAAAAGATAGAGAGAATGAATGAAGAAAGAATATAAGAACATGAAGAAGCAATGTTTAGATTCCTGGAAAGTGTGATTGTTCTTTCCTAAAGTGAACATAACTCATCCACGTTTGTTATTACTAAAAAAAATGCAATTGTTCCTAATTGGCATATACCTATCTAAATTTCTATATATATCTAATCTCCTATCTCCTACCTATAAAAGGTCCTACCGGGAGTCGAACCCAAGTCGCTGGATTCAAAGTCCAGAGTGCTAACCACTACACCATAGAACCAGATGTTTGTATAAAATATCTATAAAGCCAATAGTTCACCGAGATGTGAAACCATCCATCATAACTACACTACGGAAACACATTCAAGTGTATAGGAAAATCTGTGTACAAGTAATTCTTTTCTGATATAACTCTTTCTCAATTAGATGTAGTTTGTAAAAACATTTTTCCCTAAATTGATATGGCTCTAATTTGTAATCAATAATAAAGGTCCTACCAGGAGTCGAACCCAAATCACTGGATTCAAAGTCCAGAGTGCTAACCACTACACCATAGAACCACATTTGGTAAAGAAAATCATCTTAATTCAAAAGGAAATTTATTGAAAAAAAAAAAAACACAACTCAATTTCCAAGGGCAATGTTTGATAATCATTTTAATTTTAATTTTTTATTTTTGAAATTTATGCTTGATTGTTTCCAATTTCTTTACTAGTTTTCATTTTTTTTTTAAGGAATAGTTGAATTCTTAACTAAATTCTAAAAAAAAAAAAAGTTTTTAAAAACTATTCTTTTTAGCTTTTTAGAATTTCTGTTGGATTTTGAAAACATTCTTAAAAAAGGTAATAACAAAATAATTCAATATCATACACCATATATTAAATTTCATAATACTTGATTAGCCAATAAAAATATAAAGAATATGAACTAAGAAGAATTAGTTAACTATTGTATTTGTAAAACCTCCTTAATCAATAATAGATAACAACATAGAGATTGAAATGATTCCGACCAATATTCAAATCAAAAGTATATCGTACATAGTTAAATTCCACAAGCAATTCGAATGAGAGATAAACAAGAAGAAAAAACAGAGAGAAATAGAAGAAGAAGACAGTTTTATAATGGTTGGTTCTTTAAATTGGAACTACATCCACGGTAGACTATCCACTACATTTTATCATCAAAGGTTACAACATACACCGAGACAATATCTCATGGAGGATCAATACAATATATAACCAAAACTAAATTGTGTGGAAATTCATGACTACAAAAGGAGATATCCAACACTGTTGGTTTAAAGTTAAAGAAGACAATTTAACCAAAAATCAGCATAGAAAATCATATAAACTTGCAATGTTATGCACACAAAAACCAACTGCACTTCATAGGCCAAATATGAGTCATTGTTTTGGGAGACCTTAAGGATTGTTTGGCAGTCCATCAAAACCCCATCAACACAAACTTGGTAATTGGTATCATGTCGACAAGAATTCTCTTAAATGAAATAGCTCATCCACACGCCTTAGAAACTATGGTCATTACATATATCATGAATGTTGTAACTGGAGTGCATGAATTTCACTCATTTGTAACGCCTCTAGTCTAATATTTGAATCAAGGATTTGGAATACTGGTTCGAGAATTCTAGACTTGGAACGTTATAAATGGTGCGAATTATGGTTCAAAGTAGAATATTTCTAAATATGATTTGATTCTCAAACAAGTCAAAATGAAATTAGTTAGTGGACATGTCACACATTCAAATTGAGCCTCTACATGAATGAATTGACACTACATTAGAATGAGAGGAATTATAAGACTATGTAATTTATGCTTTTTCTTTTAATTTATAATTTTTTAGGCTAAATAAATCGTGAGGCTATGCAATCGACATTTTATATGAAAAAAAAAATCAATCAACTTGACAACGCTAACGTGCAGGAATATAGACAGATTAAAAACACAACCATTTTTTTGAAAGAAATGTTGAACGGTTAAAAGGGTCGCTAGATGGGTCTGTGTGATATACTTATAAATAGAATACGACAAACCAAAATGATAATAAAAAGTCACCTGAATAAAAAAGGACTGTACAAAAAAATTGACACTAACAATATATATGTCAATTTGAACCTATTTCAACTGTTAAGGTGGTTAAGAAGTTTGAATCTCTCTTGCCACACACAGAGGTTGAACTAAAAAAAAATGAAAATACATTTATTCATGTTTAGTTCATTCACCTAAGACGAGGACCAGCATCTAACTCAACTAACATTGTTGAAGACAATTCGTAACTTTCTGCAAGTGTTCTTCGCTCCAGCTCCGCTGCCAAACACTCCTTAAGCTCCTCCAAAACAACACTAATGTCTGGCCTTTGACCGCCAATTGGTTGGGTGCACGACATGGCTATCTCAGCCATTTTCCAGGCTGAAGTTTGGTCAACTGCTCCTTTTATTCTCACATCAACCACATCTTCAATCTTCCCTTTCTTGATCATTGGGGCAACCCAATCTAGAAGGTGAATATTACTTCCATTGTAGCTCCTCGTTATTGCATGGCACCCAGTGATCAGCTCAAACAATATTATTCCAAAGCTATAAACATCACTTTTCTTATTCAAATTTCCAAGTGCTTGGCTTCTGTGGAGAAAAAAAAAAGCAAATTACATTGATCTTAAGACAGGTAGGGGTAGGGAAGATAAACTAAATTAAAGTACTTACTCAGGATCGAAGTACCCGGGTGTTCCAGCTAATTGAGTTAACGTTTGAGATTGATTTTCAATCTGAAAAGTTCTAGATAATCCAAAATCAGCTATTTTGGCTTGCATCATATCATTTAATAGTATGTTGGCAGGTTTCAAGTCTCTGTGAACTATTGTTGGTTTGCAACCATTGTGTAGATACTCAAGCCCTAAAACATCCATGGAAGAGGAAAGAGAAAAAAAATAAAATAAAAGAAAGTAATAATAAAGAAAAACAAAAGTGAGAAATTAGGAGGTTGATGATATGATAACCATGTGCTGCATCCACTGCAATTTGAAGTCTTTCATTCCAACTCAGAGTTTTTGTGTTTGTATCTGCAGCCAAAACAAATCTATTAGTTTTAGTTTTAATTAACCCACACTGCAGAAATATTTGATATACCATTCACGCCTTTGAGAATATTTGTCTCAAGACTTTACTAAACAAATTTAGGGTCCTAGAATTATGATAGAAATGCTATTAAATAGGTATTAAGTAGGGGTGTACATCTGTCGGTCAACGTCGGTTTTGAACTCAAACCGACATCGAAAACCGACATGTTGGTCAATGTCGGTTGGTGGTAATCGGTTTTAAGAGGGTTTGTTATGCTGACTGACTAACCACAATGACAATTGATTGGTTTTAGTCGGTCAGTGATGCAAGATTGAGGGAGAGTTGTGGGAGAAGAGAGAAAAGAGAGGAGGGAAAACGGCATCGACTTTTAGCCTTTCACGTTCAAAGGTATCAGTCCACAAAGAAGAGAAAAAGGGAAGAAGAAAGAAAGGGGAGAGGAGAAGAGAGAAAAGGAAAAATAATGAGAGAGGACCGATTGACCGTCGTTTTCTTTAAAAAACTAACCGCTGACCAAACAAGCCTCTAAACCAACCGACCAACATTGGTTCAGTCGGTTTCGATCGGTTTGGTCAGTATTTCGGTTTAGTTTGTTCACCCCTGTATTAAGATAGAAGTTTGGAATATAATTTGGATACGGGTGTTTTAGTAGTCCACCAAAAAGAACTAATTATAAACAGAGAGAGTGAGAGTGGATGAAGATAGGTAATTGTTTAATGGGTTTTGGCTTGGGTAGGATTACTAAAGATGGGAATCCACAAGTACCTCTAATACTTGGTGTTATATCGTGATGCTTTATCTTCTATATTTGAATACTATTCTAGTTTGTTCTATTTGAATTCTCTCTAATTGATGTTAGAGAGTGAAATTTCATCATAAAACATGATTACCAGATAAACGTTGTCGCAAATTTCCATTGACCATGTATTCATAAATGAGTGCCTTGGTGTTATCCTCATCGCAATATCCAACAAGAGAAACCAAGTTTCGGTGATGAACAATCATTAGGAGTTGTGCCTGAATCATTGTCATATAAATTCAATCAAAATTGGAATAGCATATATATATATATGTATGTATGTATGTATGTAGTTCTCTAATTGATTAGAACATATAAAAATTATTTATTACCTCAGTTTGAAATTCCCTGTAGCCCTGCTTTGATGTTGATGAGAGCAGCTTTACGGCAACCATAGTTTGATCTTTCAAAGTACCTTTATATACTTTTCCAAATCCTCCTTCTCCAATGATGTCTCTGAAATTATTAGTAATACTCACAACTTCAGAGTAACTGTACTCTCTATGTTTTTGCTTCAGTGAAATTTTCTCTTTTGACTTCATCGAATTCTCTGCAGTAAATAATCCACAAAAATATTAATATATCAAACTAAATTTCAAAATTTACAGGCAAATCTTTACTCTTTCTAAGTTCTCTTTAAGGCCCAATACTTATCATCAGAAGCATAAAAAAGTGTCATGACTTACTTTTCTTGATTCTCTTATAGATTAAAAGTAAGACCAAGCAGATCACGAGGATGACAGTTCCTACGACAGCAATGATAACAGGAAGAACATAAGCCTTCTTTTTCTTTTTCTTGCAAGGAGGTGACAAACAGAGTTCTGGATTATCAGCCACTCTGCATGCAACAAGAGGAAAAAGAAAAGTGGGAATCTAAACCACAGAATAGAAGAGAAGAGACAAGAAAGAATAAGAAGTTTGTGTTGGGTTTTGGGGAGTATAAGTTAGACCTCAAATCCAAAGCTCCATTTCTAGATTTCACAAGAAGTGCTTCCGGAACAATGCCACCAAGATTATTCCCAGTTAAGTTGCTGCAAAAATATGGTCAACGTGAAATCACTCATCCAACTAGTTATACCAACTGTGAGAAAGATTTTACTTGCAATTGAGAATTGAAGGTCAAAATAATTATTTTACAGGATTTTCAAAAGAGGTAGTTGAGCTAAAAATTCTGGAAGTGATCCACTCAAGTCATTGTAGGATAAATCCCTGTAAGATATAAAGCAGGTTGAAGATTAAAATCAAAGGAACAGTTATTTGTAGTTGGTTTTGTCAGTCGGGGTTTAATTCCACTCTAATCTTAAATAATGAGGTACGTACAGAGTCTCCAATTGAGTGAGATTTGAGATGGAAAATGGGATCTCTCCGGTTAACTTGCTCCTACTCAAGTTCCTGCTTTCACAATTTCATCAGAAATTATATGAATATTTAGACACAAGGACGACTTTGCTATGCTAAAATGATGCACTCACAATGAAATTATCCTTGGGGGATTACTACGGCTGCAGTTTAAACCACTCCATATAGAAAATTCGGGCAAACAAGGATCCCCTTGCCAGTCACTATTCAATAGATTGAACGTCTTCTTTATATCCATTACGGCATTAACTAAACATATAGGCAAAAACAATGATAACAGATTACATCTAAACACAATAATGTAATTGTAATGAACAAAAATTGAAGCATGAAAGGAAGAGATATACCGTCCTGTAAGAATGTAGGTGAATCAGAGAGGTTCATGAAATAAAAAACCTCAAACCCATTGATAATGGGAGGCAGATTCGAGCCGGAGGCTGCTGAAATTTGTAAATAACTTCCTTCATTAAGATTAATGAGGAGACCAACTGAAGTTGAGCATATGGTTCGTGGTTTGAGATACTGTAGCTTTACAGACTCCGCAATGATGTAGATGCCATTCAAGACAATACTCATTTCTCTTACAGAATCTAACTTCTCAATCTCAGCAAAATGAAAGCAGAAATAGAACGCAGAGCTGGAGCCATAAGGGAACCATCTGTAAACGAAAGGAATGCTGGAACTCAAAGTTCCATAGGCAGTTTTGAACATTGATTCCGGTAATTTGTACGGATCATTACTGCTCTGTATGATGCTTCCGTTCGTCTGCATCTTCTTCAACGACGTTAAATTGAAACCGCCCTCATACGATATCCAGATTCGATCATCAACATCTTGCGGATATCTGTTGGAGAAATTGTTTAATTAGGCAAATCAGTCATACAATACACCATAAGGAAACCAAATTGATTACCTGAGTCTATCGCTACCACCGACATCGCGTCGAGTCCACAAGACCATGAACTGCTGGGGATCATCAGTGCGATAAACAGAGTTGTCCAATGGGCGTAATTCCAAGGTAGAAATATAAGGGACTCCGGTTCCAATATTGACAAGGCATACGTCTATGTAATCTGTGGGAGGCATGTAAATGGCCTCCGTTCTAGTGTCGTTGTACTCGATCGTATCCCACAAATTAACGTCGAGATAGATTTGAAATACAGGGGTGGAGTTCTTGCCATCGTAATTGCCATAGACAAAGATGGCTCTGACCAAGTAATTGTTGTCTCTGCCGGCTTCTGGCCGGAGAGTGTAGCAGTTCTTCACTCCCTCCGGGAAGCTTCTTAGGTTTTTGTATTGCAACCGATAATCGTCGGCAATGTCTGGGGAAATCTGAGCGATCACTCCTGAATTTATCAGATTTTTGTCTGATTTGTATGGGAACCCACTTTGTAGGTCTACCGAGTCAACAGCTCCTCCACAGTCAATGCTAATGAAATCTTTGACCCAAGAAGAAGACCCAACGCGGCAAAGTTAATAAATAATGTAATTAAAATAAAAATATTCTCAAAATATAGTATATGAAATTACATTTCAAAGGTTGAAGGTAAATTTTTGGTGCGTTTGATTCGATTAAAAGGAAAACTGGCCTTGGAATTGTTTTTAGAGACAAACAGGGTGCTTTGCAGGTAGGGCTAGCTTGGTCATCTCATATTTGTACAACCCCTATTTGTGCTAAAGTAGTGGCGGTCCTGGAAGGGTTACGTTTTACGCGTTGTCTGAATGTAGAAAGATTGACGGTTATGTCTGATTCCCTTGCCTTGGTTAAGGCTATCCGAGGTGGTGGAATTCCGGACAGCAGTATAATTTTCATCATGTGAGATATACGTAGTTTAATCGCTTAATTTTAGGGGCAGTTGCATAGATGACAAATTGGACCAAATTAATAGCAAATATAACAAAATTAATTGTACAAGACCAAAAAGTTGTTATCAGATTCTATCAATGTCTATCACTGATAGACTCTGATTATTCAAAGTATATAAGTGTCTATTGCTGATAGACTTCGATTAATCAAAATCTATCGGTGACTATCACTGATAGACTTTGATTAATCAGAGCCTATCAGTGATAGTTACTGATAGATTTTGATTAACTAAAGTTTATCAGCGATAGACACTGATAGACTCTAAATAATCGAAGTCTATCAGTAGACTCATAGATCTGATTAATCAGAGTCTATCACTGATAAACTCTGATAATCGAAGTCTATCAGATAGACTCGGATAGATTTTGCTATATTTGCAATTTTTTTTACATGGTGCTATATTTGCTATTAATTTGGTCCAATTTGCCACCCACTGCAATTTTCCTTAATTTTATGCATGTTAATCTTCGGTTTAATAGGGTGTCTCATGATTTGGCTCAGATCGGCCTACAATCCAGTCCACATGAGTGGACTTCAGATTTTCCTCACTGGCTTTCTATGTGAGTTAGTCAAGAACGTCATCTCTTTGTACTCCTAGGGGAGATTTTAACATTTAATGGATTGATCTTTTCTTCAAAAAAAAAAAAAAAAAAAGATGGTAAATTTTTGGTGTTGTAAAAATGAATAAATAAATAATTTTGTGGTTGTGATGTTTTAGAGAAATTATTCGATGGTACATGCGAGTAATTTTACACTATTGAATATAGAGTGGAAAATTATAACAATATCACAATCTTTTATAACCTCATGGTCGAGGATACATGTCAATTACCGCTGAGCTAAACCCGCTTTGACTATTGTTTAGACAATAGGTTGGTTTTGTAAGTTTTAAAATCTCTATTTGGATGGTTGATGCTAGGTTTCTGTTATTCAATGTTAACCGAAAAATAAGGTAACATATTTAATATAAAAGTGGATGATGTGACAACTTTTACAACTAAAATGAGGGGAAATTACCTAAACCACAAGGTTTGTTAGAATCAAACACTTAAACTTTTAATTTGATCAACCCCTTGTGTTTTGTTAAATGTTGCAATCACGCTCAAAATTTTTAATTTGATCAATCAGTTTCGGGCTTGTACTTTATTAAGGGTTGATGTTTAAAAAAATAAACGAAAGGTTTATTGCCACACTTAAAAAGGTACAAGGGATTGATTGTAACACTTGACAAACTACAAGAGCTAATTGATCAAATTAAAAATTCATGAGTGTGATTGCAACACTCAACAAAATATAAGGGATTGACTGGTTGAATTAAAATATCAGGGGTGTGATTACAACAAACCTCATATTTATATTTTAAAAAAGCACTCTCTCTTATCCATCCCACCCACCCTTCCCCTAACTTTGGCACTGTCTAACTTGTTTTTCAATGGTTAAATTATAAATTTAGTCTATATGATTTGGAGAGAGTTAGACTTTAGTCTCTATAATTTTAAAACTAAAAATTTATTCCCATGGTTTGATAAAATCTCATTAAATATTTGCTATCATGTATTCAATCTATTAGAATTTCGTCCACATCTTGTCACATACTAATCAATTCATTAGTCGCTTCTAATGCTCACACACTCAATTCATTAGTGACTTCTAATGATAGAGACTGTTTAGTGATATTTTATCAGACCTTAATTAGGGATGAAATTCTAATTTTAAACCATAGGGACTAAATTCTAATTTTCTCTAAACTAGGGACCAAATTTTTGTAATTTAATATTTTCAATTCTTCTACAAGATAATACTTGGTTGATGCCGGAGCATGAGGCATATTCCTACTACCTATAGACTCTATAAGAATTTGACATTTTTAAAGTTTTTCTAACTGAGTTAAAATCAAAATACTTTGTTCCTCCCAATTCTTCGGATATGTGTTTGGAAGTGACCAAAATCACTTTTAAACATGCCACCAGTCCTTCATTTCTCATCTTTTAGTCTTCTTCGACTGTGGAACTCTCCTCAGTATCAGGGACAACATTGAGGAATGTAAGGATATATTTTAGAGTGATTTTGAACATGAAAAAATTTATTTTGGTCATTCCTAAATTACTCTCAAACATGTCCTAAGTATACAAGATTAAGTATGAAAAAATGTTTAATATTTAGTTGATAACTGCAACTAGTTTATAGTTTATAAATATATTATCAAACACATTTTGAACAATTGTTTAAATTGTGATCCAATCTCCAAATATACTACCAAATGCATTTGAAAACATGAAATACAATTCTGTTTTGGTTGAATTCTATGCTGTAAAGCATTTGTTACCTTTTGTACCTTCGTCGGCGTAAGGGCAGACACAGTGGAAGTCGATCGCCAAAAGACACAGAGAAACCACAGAGACCAAGCTCCACTCCACACCCGTCCCCATTTCAAAAGCTTAGGTTCCCTATTGTTTTCTCTTTATACATATATAAGCAAATTACTTCAATCAATTTCCCATTCAATGATTGATTGCAATTGGAAGTGGAACCATCATTGACATTGGACCCATTCCTTAAACTTTACTTCAAAATTTCTAATATATCCAAAGTTACATTTATAATAAGGCTTTGACTTTGTTCCTTTAAAAAAAAAAAAAAATCATCATGATTAATGATTTAATCTCCAATTTGATCCTAGGCTAAAGGGTCAGCTCAGCATTTTGCATTTATTTAGAGAGGCCCCTATATCTATATGTCACTTTCTTTTCCTTGTTAAATACTATATGTCTATTTTGCAAAAAAGTATATTACTACCAACAAATTTATCCAAAATGCCTATAAGTTTTTTTTTTGTTTTTTTTTTGGTGATATTTAAATGCATCGTGAGAATAAAGATGTTGTTTAAATAAATTTATTATTCTATTTTTTCGTTTACTTTCGGTGAATGACACAGAATCCTCAAATATCAATTTCCTTTTTATTACAAGTGGTCATTTGTAGCTTTCTAGGAATTCTAAAGCCGACCAAGTCAACGAAGGAGGAGTTGACTGTTCGATGGAAAAATTAACTGGTTTTGCCATGGATTTTCATACAGATATTTAGTATGCTTATTTGTTTCATAAGTTTCACTCGTTAAAAACTGGAAACTTAATGCTGACGTATAAATTTGGTCGGAAATGATTTTAAATTTCAAGATTTTAAAAGATAAAGATAATTTTAGATTTCTATTTGTGTTTGAAACTAAATTGATGGAAAGACCTTGAAATTAAATTTTCTTGTTTGGATACTCGTAGAAAAGAAAAAGAAAGTACGTAACATTTGTTACCTGATTGTAAAATTAAGAAATAATTATTTCAGTAATAAAAAAATATTTTAATACAAAATAACGATAAGGTTAACTACATATAACCATGAAAACATACTATTATATATTAAATTAAAACTTGCAAATTTTATCATTATTGTCAAAAAGAAAATTTAAAAAAAAAAAAAAATTGCAAATGCCTTCATTCAAATAAAGAGAAAGAAATTCGACAAAACCATCCATTATTGCCCCCAGTTATAAGCCTGAAAATGACAATTCTACAAAATTATACATTCTTAATTCTGCCAAATTTTGAAATGATTTATTTTCAAAATTAAACACTTGAAAAGTTAAACCAAACACACCCTTATATGGTTCATGTACCCCCGTACTCTTTAAACACCAAGAACGTGAATCCAGAAGTCACCTACAAAAAAATAAATAAATATACAGAAAAGTCAGAAAACAGAGAATATATTTTATTCTTATTTTTAAGGTATAAAAATTTTCAACGGTATGTTTGGTTTAACTTTTCAAGTATTTAATTTTGAAAAAAATTCTAGTGTTTGACAACCACTAAAAGTGACTTATTTAAAAAATGAGATTGAGAAAAAACCTATTTTGAGAAAACACTTGAAAGCAAGTTTTTTAAAAAAAAAATTTTATGCATATCATAACTTGTGTATAAAAACACTTATGGGAAATGTAATCAAACATATGAACGTTTAAATTCTAAACAATTTTTATACAAAAATGTTTAAAATAAAATGCATTCTTGGAAAAACATTTAAGTATTCCAAACGGATCTTACCTGGGACAAAGAGCAATATCTGACTCAGCTAAACTAATTGAAGACAATTCATAAATTGGTGGAGATGTTCTTCGCTCCATGGCCAAACACTCCGTAAGCTCCTCTAAAACAGCACTTATGTCTGGCCTTTGGTCACCAGTTGGTTGGGTGCATGACATGGCTATCTCAGCCATTTTCCAGGCTGAATTTTGGTTAACTTTTCCTTTAATTCTCGTATCAATCAAAGCTTCAATATTCCCACTATTGATTAATGGAGTAACAGTCCCTAGAATGTGATTATAATTTCCACTGTAGCTCCTTGTTATTACACGACACCCGGTGATCAACTCAAATAAGACTATCCCAAAACTATAAACGTCACTTTTCTTATTCAAATTTCCACATGTTTGGCTTCTGTGGCCCAAAAAAAAGAAGCATGTATTACATTAAGACATGTAGAGGATGAAACTAAATTTAAGTACTTACTCGGGATCAAGGTACCCAGGTGTTCCAGCTAACTGTGTGGTAATTATGTGAGATTGACTTTCAGTTGGAGAAGTTCTAGATAATCCAAAATCAGCTATTTTGGCTTGCATCATGTCATCTAGTAGTATGTTGGCAGATTTCAAGTCTCTGTGAACTATTGGTGGCTTGCAGCCATTGTGTAGATACTCAAGCCCTTAAACATTATCCATGTAAGAGGAAAAGGAAAAGGAAAAAACAATAATAAAATATAGTAATAAAGACGAAGAAAAATGAGAAATTAAAAGGAGGTTGATGACATAGTAACCATTTGCTGCATCTACTGCAATTTGAAGTCTTTCGTTCCAACTCAGAACATTTGTGTTTGTTTCTGCAGTCAAAACATAAATCTATAAGAATTAGTTTTAGTTTAAAAACTCACACTAGAGAGTTTTGTGGCAAGTCATAAAGATTTCGAGCTTTTATAGAAACAAAAATTCTACTTGAGGTAAAGCTGAAGCAAAGTCATTGCCCAGCTAAAACGTTGTAACATAGTTGTCATCATATAAGTTCTGATGTTAGAAATTTCAACACAAAATACGATTACCAGACAAGTGTTGCTGCAAATTTCCATTGACCATGTGTTCATAAATGAGTGCCTTGGTGTCGCCCTCGTAGCAATATCCAACAAGAGAAACCAAGTTTCGGTGATGAACGATCATTAAGAGTTGTGCCTAAAGCATTGTCAAATGGAATCAATCAAAATTGGGAAAGAAAATAAAAATGGGTTCTCTCTATTTGATTAGAACATAACATTTATAACCTCAGCTTGAAATTCCTTGTCGCCCTGCTTTGATTTTGAAGACAACAACTTAACAGCAACCATAGTTTTATCTTTCAATACACCTTTATATACTTTCCCAAACCCTCCTTCTCCAATAACGTGTTTGAAATTATCAGTAATATTCACAACTTCCGAGTAACTGTACTCCCGATTTTTTGGCTTCAGTGTAATCTTCTCTTTGGAACTCTCTACAATAAATAATCAATAAAAAATTAAAAATAAAATACCATCTTGGTTCATGTTCTGGCCGGATTCATTCCATTTTAGTTCCTATACTTTCAAATATCCAAATTTTAGTCTTATAATCAAAAGCATAAATAAAAGCAGTAAAAAAAATGAGAAGGCTTACTTTTCTTGTTTCTTCTATGGATTATAAGTAAGACGAAGCAGATTATTAGAACAGAGGCTGCCAAGATAGAAATGATAACAGGAACAACAACAGAATGACTCTTTTTCGTGCAAGGAGGTGACAAGCAGAGTTCTGGATTATCAGCCACACTGCATGCAACAAGAGGAAGAAGATGAGTGGAAAGTTAAATCACAATTAAAATAAAAAGAAAGTGAGGAGAAGAATAAGAACTGATCTTTTTTTTTTTGTTAGACCTCAAATCCAAGCCTCCATCTCTAGATTTCACAAGAAGTGCTTCAGGAACTATGCCTCCAAGATTATTCCCAACTAAATTGCTGAAAAAAATTATCAACATGAAATCATTGACCCAATCGATTATTTTACCATTCCTGCCAAAGGTAATTGTACTTGCAATTGAGAATGGAAGGTCAAAGAAAATTTTGTTTTACAGGATTTTCAAACGAGGTAGTTGCGCTAAGAATTCTGGAAGTGATCCACTCAAGTCATTGTAGGATAAATCCCTGTAAGATATAATTAAGCAGGTTGAAGATTAAAATCAAAGGAACAGTTATCTATATTGGGTTTTGTTGATCAGAGTTTAATTCCACTCTAATCTTGAATAATGAGCTAGGTACGTACAGAGTCTCCAATTGAGTGAGATTGGAGATGGAAAATGGGATCTCTCCTGTTAACTTGCTCCTGCTCAAGTTTCTGCTTTCAAAATTTCATAAGAAATTATATGAATATCTAGAGACAAGGAAGACGAATTTGCTAAGTTAAAATGATGCACTCACAATGAAATTATCCTTGGGGGATTACTATGGCTGCAGTTTAAACCATTCCATACAGAACGTGCAGGCAAACATGGATCCCCTTGCCAGTCCCTCTTCAATAGTTTAAACGTCTTCTTGATATCCCTTATGGCGTTAACTACGCATATAAGAAAAAAAAAATATTTACATTAATTTGTTTTGAACAGCATTTGTGTTTCTGTAACGAGAAAAGATTACCGTCCCATAAGAATGTAGGCGAATCAGAGAACTCCCGCAAATGAAAAACCTCGAGGCCATTGATGATGGGAGGAAGATTCGAACCAGAGGCTGCAGAAATCCGTAAATAATTATCTTGATTGAGATTAACGGGGAGACCAGCCGAAGATGAGCATATGGTTTGTGGCTTGAGATACTGGAGCTTCACAGATTGTGCAATGATCTGGTTGTCATTCAAGACGATACTCATTTCTCTTACAGAATCCAACTCCTCAATCTCAGCGAAATGAAAGCAGAAATAGAATAGAGAGCTGGCATCTTCAGGGCTCCAGTTGTAGACGAAAGGAATGCTGGAATTTAGGGTTCCATAGGCAGTTTTCAACATTGATTCTGGTAATTTGTAAGGATCTTCGCTACTGGTGATGCTTGCACTTGTCTGTATCTTCTTCAACGATGATTCGTCGTATGGTATCCATATCCGATCATCACTATCCTGTGGGTATCTGGGAACAAGAATCAAGGAGAATCAATATCGATGGAAAAAAAAAAAAAAAGACAAGAAATTGTCACTATTCTGAATGTAATACGGATGATAAGTATTTTAACTCACTATTATTTAAAGGTTAAATTATCAAATATTAGGTTAAATTATCAAAAATATTTGTGAATAATGGAGTTCATTTCAATTATATTCTTAAACTTTCAAAAGTTTCATTTTAAATTTGAATTTCATTTCAAAACAACCTTTGAAGACATATTTCAGTTAAATTTATGGACAGAAAATGATTGTTTGCATATGCATCGTTGATTATGTAAACATATTTGAACATATATATGGAAAAAAAATAAAAATACATGCAAACACATCATTCTCTGTTCATAAATTTAACAAAATTTATGTCTTCAAGGGTTGTTTTGAAACAAACTTCGGCTAAAATGAAACTTTTGAAAGTTCAGATTATAATTGAAATCAACTTCATAGTTTAGGGATATTTTTGATAATTTAACTTTATTTAAAAGTGAAAATGGGACCCTTTATTAATTTAAATTATAGTTAAAATATTAGGTATCATCCCATTTTAGTTCCTGTCAAATGTTCAAATTTGAAAGCTTAAAATTAGTTTATATGGCTAGTATTGTTTGTATTTTAAATAAAGCTTAAAATTGATCAGTTAGTTTACTGTTAATTCTTAAAAAAATTAATCTTATTTAACCTCCCCTTTATAAATTTTGGAACTATATTGATCTTGTGAATTTTTTGGTATGAAAACTATCATTATTATTTAATCAATTTTGATATAGATTAACTTCAAACAAACCAAATAGAACAATTATATTTTAAGTTTTATTGAAATTATAAGGACTAAATAATATTTTAACCTAAGAAACATCCATGGATATCAACAGTTTGTTGGGGTTTTCGTACAATGACCTTCAAAACAAGGTAGAAATGATAAATGTCATACATCTTCAATTTAAGGATATATGTCTTTTTGCTTGCGTCAGCATATCCTAGTAAAATTATCATTTTAATCTCTACTATAACCTCGCTCTCCCGCTCTCCCTCTAGCTCCAATTTTTCATTTCAACCTCTCACTTTCTCTCCAGATTCTTGCTCTCCCAACCTCTCCCCCTAGCTTTCTCTCTCTCACTCTAACTTAGAGAAAAATGCTCGTTTCCATATGGAGAGTAAAATGGTAATTTTGTTAAGATGATGAGCTAAGCAAAAAGACATCTAACCTTAAATTGAAAATGTAGAACATTTTTCATTTTGACCTCTACAAATGGGTCATCTACCCCATGTGCATTTCATCCACATCGACATTTTAGAGCTTAGAGTAGAGAAGGAAGCAAATCGATTACCTGACATTATCGTCGGTTCCAACGTCGTAACGATACCACAAGACTGGGAAGAGCTGGGGAAGAGTGCGATAAATGGAGTTGTCCAAACGTCGTAATTCCAAGGTAGAAATATAAGGAACTCCAGCTCCAATATTCACAACGCATACATCTATGTAATCCATGGGAGCCATGTAAACGGCCTCTTCTCTAGTATCGTTGGACGTGATGGTAGCCCACAAATTAACACCCAGATAGATTTGAAATACAGGGTTGGAGTTTTTTCCGTCGTAATTGCCATACACGAAGATGGCTCTGACCAAGTAATTGTTGTCTCCGCCGCCTTCTGGCCTGAGAGTGTAACAGTTCTTCACTCCCTCCGGGAAGCTTCTTAGATTTTTGTATTGCAACTGGTAATCATCGGCAACACCTGGGGATATCCGACCGACCACTCCTGAATTTATCAGATTTTTGTCTGATTTGTAGGGGAACCCACTGTACGGGTCTATCGAGTCTTCGAGTGCACCACAGTCGATGCTAATGAAATCTTCAAAATTGAGAACAACACAAAGAGAAAATGAGTTTTTAACTAGCTAGCTGTATATATTGGATTTGGTTGAGTGGTTAACTTAGAGTTGATCGATTACCAGGACGAGGAGTGTCGCCGGCGAGGATCAGTACTGTGCTGATGATGAAAAGACAGAGGAGAAATATAGCAACTTCGAAGCTCGTGGCCGCCATGGACGACGTCGCTGGAAATGGCAAGGCCGACTACTCAATGGAGAGGTAGCAACCTCTATGCATAGCTATTTATTATCATTATCTGTTTTATTTGTCTCAGTCGTCACCCAGTCTTCAGCCCACTTGACATGAGAATAAATGTGGTCGTTAGGCTTATTTATTTATAAATGTGTCTAAGTTTCAAGAAAAAAAAAATTATAAATGTGTGTTATATCAATTTTTAAATTTAACACAAAATTAAACACATGCCTCAATTTACATCACACTTCTACTCATGATCTAGAGGTTAGTGGTTTGAATCACTTGTAAAAAAAAATTAAAAGATGGGTCAAAAAATTCAATATTGTATTAATAAGTACGAGAATTTTTTAAGGAGTCGTATAAGTCTAATCTATCCGATACAAAATTACAAATTTATTAATTAGACTTATTTTTTTTTTGAAGTTGAGAAAAGTATTAGACACATCAAAAAAATTTAAATACTAAAATTGTAATTATTTATTATTAATTAAACAGGGGAGGGAGGACGCTCCTCCCCTCCCTCTTTTTTGTTTAAAAGAAATGAAGAGAAAAAGAAAAGAAGAAAGAAAGGATAATAAGAGAAAATAAAAAATAAAAAAAATGTCGTCGCCAACAGTACCAGTTGGTGGTGAAGAGGTTGTTGATGGAGAAATTTTGACCAATCACGAATTGCCACGTCATTACATAAAATTAATGACGAAATTCAAGTTAATTAAATTTGGGACCAATTATAAATTGACATGTGTCCCAAATTTAATTTGAAAACAAAGTTGGCTAATTATAAATTTATAGAGCCAAATTTCTATTTGATCAACTAATTAAAATTAAATTATTTCAATCAAATTAATTAATTTGACCAATTAATTAAAAATAATAATTATTTGGATCAAATTTGGGTCTTTTAAATGTCTGGGTCATATGGTTTTGGGTCAAATATAAACCAAGTCCAAGACTAAATGGTTCAGCCCAAGACCAATAAAACCCAAGCCCAAGTTGTTAGGCCCAAAAGTTACCAGGGCCCATCCTGCGAGAACTCTATAAATAGAGGGGTTCACCACCATTTCAAAAGGTCAGAATTTTGGAAGCTCCAAGCCAGAGTCAGAGAATTCAGAGAAAACTTCATCAAGATTGAAGACTGAAGACTGAAGACTCCTTGAAATCCACAAGTTTCAAAGTGCTGAACACTTCCTGAAGACTGAAGACTCCTTCAAGATTTGGAAGACTTCAAGCTCCAAGAATTCGTGGAAGCTCCAGACTCGAGATCAAGCGTTCCAGCCCTCGAGTGAAACACATCCACACACAAGAGAGAGAATCAGAGGATCAACATTAGAGATTGTATATCCACACGCATACAAATATTAATACAAATCAAAGTTTATTCCACGTGTCTCCATCTCCGAAGTCTCGTGTGAACAAATTGGCACGCCCAGTGGGACCATCTCTACCTCTCATCTCTTTCTCTTGTTTAAAGATCCAACCAACGTGATGGCACCAAAGAAAGCTCCCGCGAAGGTTACCACATCAAGCGACTCTTACACTGGTCCTGTCACTCGTAGTCGCTCCCAAGGAATTGAGATCAAGGAGGATCATACTCCTCTAGCTGTTGCAAGCAAGATCTCAAAGCTGATTGAAGAATCCTCTAAGGATAAGGTTGCAGTCAAAGACAACCCACTGTTCGAATCTGTCGTTCCAACATCTAAGCAGCCAAAGGATACACTAAGTCCTGATGTGATGTCCGTCATGATGGCTGATGTAGATCAGGATGAAAGAATGGCAGAGATGGAAAGGAAACTCAATCTCTTAATAAAGGCAGTTGATGAGAGAGATCTTGAGATTGCCTATTTGAAGAACCAGCTGCAAAACCGAGAAACGGCTGAGTCTAGCCAGACCCCTGCTGCAGGAAAGAATGATAAGGGGAAAACTGTCATCCGTGAGGACCAACCACAACACTCCGCATCAGTTGCCTCTTTGTCTGTTCAACAACTGCAGGACATGATCATGAATTCCATCAGGGCTCAGTATGGTGGACCGACTCAAAGTTCCCTCTTGTATTCTAAACCTTATACAAAGAGGATTGACAATCTCAGACTACCCACTGGGTTTCAGCCCCCCAAATTCCAGCAGTTTGACGGAAAGGGCAATCCAAAGCAACACATCGCCCACTTTGTTGAAACCTGTGAGAACGCCGGTACTCGGGGAGATTTGCTTGTTAAGCAATTTGTCCGAACACTGAAGGGAAACGCGTTCGATTGGTACACTGACCTGGAGCCTGATACAATTGACAGCTGGGAACAGATGGAGAGAGAGTTCCTGAATCGTTTCTACAGTACGAGGCGAACAGTTAGTATGACAGAACTCACGAGCACAAAGCAGCGAAAGGGTGAGCCGGTCATTGATTACATCAATCGTTGGAGAGCCTTGAGTCTTGACTGTAAAGATAGACTCTCCGAGTTGTCCTCTGTTGAAATGTGCACCCAAGGTATGCACTGGGGACTTCTTTACATCTTGCAGGGGATAAAACCCCGGACCTTTGAAGAATTGGCGACTCGCGCTCATGATATGGAGTTGAGCATCGCTAGTAGAGGGGGCAAGGATCCCGTAGTCCCGGATATGAGGAAAGAAAAGAAGGAAGTCAAGGGCACTGAGAAAGTTGCAAAGAGTGCCACGAAAGAATCCATGGTCGTCAACACGACCCCGTTGAAATTTTCCTCCAAAGGAAAAGAAAGTAAATCCAGTAAGCAAATAGAGACAGGCGAGAGACGTCGCCTAACTTTAAAAGAAAGACAAGAAAAGGTATATCCATTTCCAGACTCCGACGTTCCAGATATGTTGGAACAGCTGTTGGAGAAGCAGCTGATTGAACTACCTGAATGCAAACGACCGGAAGAGTTAGGAAAAGTCAATGATCCTAAGTTCTGCAAGTATCACCGAGTTGTTAGTCATCCAGTGGAAAAATGTTTTGTATTGAAAGAGCTAATCCTTAAGTTGGCTCGTGAAAGGAAAATTGAGTTGGACCTTGATGAGGTGGCTCAAACAAATCATGCAACCATAATGGCAAATGTAGGGAATGAAAATCCCCTAATCTCCTCATGTGATTATGAAGAAAGATTAATTCAATTTGGGACCCTTGATCCTGTAGTGGTTCGATTTCAAAAAGAAGCCACAATGAGGGGACCCCAAGGAAAATATAATTCCGTTGAAGATGAGAACGGAGGCTGGACCCTTGTCGTTCGCCGCAAAAAGCAAAAGCAAAGTTACGCATGGAAAGAGTCCCGCCTCTATCGAGATAGTAAAAGAAAAGTTAAGTCTCAAAGGAAGAAGGGAAAAAAGAAGTCAGGGAGGTCAAAGCCTGTCGTGAAGGAAAGTGAAGATTTCTTTTGCCCTCCACAACCCATAACTTTGGCAGAATACTTCCCAAGGAGCTTTCTCGATGATAGTAAAAAGAAGGCACTTGAAACTGTCATGTGTCACGTTGTGGACGTGGTGGAAGATGATGACGTCCTCGCTAGCTCCTCGGGAGTGGCGGTAGGTTCAGGAGACTTATCCTCTTTCAGCATAAAGGACTTACTGTCACTTCCTCAGGAAGCTAAAAACGTCCTTGTTAACGCATTGATAGAGTCCGATGGTACAAAGATTCCAACCTCTGAGGCACGCACATGTGCTTCGTGTTGCGTGACTATAGGATTTTCCGATGAAGATTTGCTGCTAGGGTCAAAGCCTCACAATAGACCTTTATTCGTCTCGGGATACATCCGAGAACAGAGGGTAAGTCGGATCCTCATCGACGATGGATCAGCTGTCAATATAATGCCTAAGTCAACTATGAAGCTATTAGGCATCTCGATGGAAGAATTATCAAACAGTAAATTGGTGATTCAAGGTTTCAATCAAGGCGGACAACGGGCGATTGGCATGATACGTCTCGAGCTCATCATCGGAGATTTGAAGGCCGATACTTTGTTTCATGTGATAGACTCCAAGACCACTTATAAGTTGCTATTAGGTCGTCCTTGGATCCACGGCAATGGAGTGATAACTTCTACATTGCACCAGTGCTTCAAATTCTATCAAGATGGCATTAAGAAAGTTGAAGCTGACACTAACCCATTTTCAGAAGCAGAATCCCATTTCGCTGATGCAAAATTTTATATGAAGAGCGACAACATAGGAGAAACTATACCTACAGAAATCCCCTTGATAAAAAAGAATGATAAACTCGATTTAGAGCCACAAGCAGATGCAGGGAAGGAAGTTGTTGAGAATGTGAAGGCATCTAACCCGAAGAAGGGTGAAGTATCTACAAGCCTTGAGAAATCTAAAGTTGTAGAGGATGAGAAATGTTCACCTGTTCTACGATACATCCCTTTGTCCCGGCGTAAAAAGGGTGAATCACCTTTCACTGAATGTTCGAAAAGCATAAAGGTCAGTGACGTTGAAATTCTGAAGGAAGGTTTCACTATGCCTCTTACAAAGATCACAGAGCAAGAGATTAGGAAACCTGAGGATGACCAGATAAAAGCAATTTTGCCTGAAAAACGAACTAAAGACGGGTTCGACCCGAAGGCATACAAACTTCTAGCGAAAGCAGGTTATGACTTCACAGCTCACACTGAGTTTAAAAGTCTGAGGGTTTTTGATGGAAGATCTGAGCTCTCTGCAACACAGAAGAATCTTCTAAAGGAAGGCTATAGTCTGCCTACGACGAGAAAAGGACTTGGATATAAGTCGCCTGAACCAGTTCGCATAACAAGAAAAGGGAAGGCGAAAGTGGCAGACATAAATCATATAACAGCAGAGGAGGTCGATGACTCAAAAGAAGAAGAGAACGTCAACAAACGAGCTTCTGTTTTTAGGCGCATCAGGCCACCAGTTGCTCGTGCTTCAGTATTTCAAAGATTAATTGTGAATGAAACAGAAGAAGAAAGCGTACAACCTACCAATAACTCCACGCGACCTTCAGCTTTTCGAAGGTTAAATATGTCTGTTGGGGAAGAAGAGAGTACACTTTCAATTCCGGATATCACACGACCTTCAGCTTTTAGAAGATTAAATATGTCCGTTGGGGAAGAAGAGAGTACAATTTCAATTCCAGATATTACACGACCTTCAGCTTTTAGAAGATTAAATATGTCTGTTGCGGAAGAAGATGGCACATTTTCAAGTCCGAATGTGACTCGACAATCAGTTTTTCAGAGGTTAAGTGTTACCACGAGAAGAAACCAAAGAGAGCAGCCTGCTTCGTCAACTTCTCACCGACTTCAACATGAAGATGTGATGAAAATTGAAAAGATCGCGAAGGCTAATGGAGAAATTCGAAGTGCAGTTCCTTCACGAATGAAAAGAAAAACCTTTGTTACTGTCGATACGGATGGTTCTTTAAAGGTAAAGAGACGTGATGTTGTCATCACCAATCCTTCAGAAGAAGATAGTGATCAGGAAGAAGAACAAGCCTCTTGCCTTCACATCACGGTTGAAGAAGAAACAGAGGTCGAAATGTCTGAAGTAGATGAGGACGAAGCACCTTTATCACTTGAAGACGGTAACGAGTCTACAGTTGATGAGCTTAAAGAAGTAAACCTGGGTACACCAGAAGAGCCACGCCCAACTTTTATAAGCACGTCACTGACTCCTGAAGAAGAAGGTGAATACATGAGTTTACTCGCTTCATATAGAGATATCTTCGCCTGGTCATATAAAGAGATGCCTGGACTTGACCCAAAAGTAGCTGTCCATCATCTCGCAGTTAAAGAGGGGTATCGGCCGGTCAAACAGGCTCAACGACGCTTTCGCCCAGAACTTATCCCTCAAATCGAAATAGAGGTCAATAAATTGATAGAAGCAGGATTCATCCGTGAGGTAAAATACCCTACGTGGATAGCCAACATCGTTCCTGTTAGAAAGAAGAATGGACAGCTTCGCGTTTGCGTTGACTTTCGTGATTTAAATAATGCATGTCCCAAAGACGATTTTCCACTGCCAATCACAGAAATCATGGTGGATGCCACCACAGGGCATGAAGCTTTGTCTTTTATGGATGGGTCATCAGGCTATAACCAGATTCGAATGGCTCTTGCAGATGAAGAAATGACAGCCTTTCGAACTCCAAAAGGGATATACTGTTACAAAGTGATGCCCTTTGGATTAAAGAACGCTGGAGCTACTTATCAACGTGCTATGCAAAAGGTTTTCGATGATATGCTACATAAACATGTCGAGTGCTATGTCGATGATCTTGTTGTTAAGTCGAAGAGACGACAAGATCACTTGAAGGATCTAAAAGTGGTCTTTGATCGTTTGAGAAAGTATCAATTGAGGATGAACCCTCTCAAATGTGCATTCGGTGTTACTTCTGGGAAGTTCCTGGGGTTCGTCGTTAGACATCGAGGAATCGAAATAGATCAATCAAAAATTGACGCCATTCAAAAAATGCCAAGACCTAAAAACTTACATGAGTTGAGAAGCCTGCAAGGTCGTCTGGCCTACATTCGAAGATTCATCTCTAACTTAGCCGGTCGATGCCAACCTTTTCAAAGGCTAATGAGGAAAGGAGAAAAATTCGAGTGGGATGAAGCATGTCAAAACGCCTTTGAAAGCATTAAGAAATATTTGCTTAACCCTCCTGTCTTAGGAGCCCCCATAGCTGGAAAGTCATTGATTCTGTACATCGCTGCTCAAGAAAGATCACTGGGAGCGTTATTGGCACAGGAAAGTGAGAAGGGAAAGGAACGAGCCCTTTATTACTTAAGCAGGACCTTAAATGGAGCTGAGATAAATTACTCACCTATTGAGAAAATGTGCCTTGCTCTTTTCTTCGCTATTGACAAGTTAAGGCATTACATGCAAGCTTTCACAGTGCACCTGGTCGCGAAAGCTGATCCTATCAAGTATGTTCTATCAAGGCCAGTTATTTCTGGACGCTTAGCTAAGTGGGCCATCATACTTCAGCAATATGATATCGTATATATACCTCAAAAGGCAGTCAAGGGGCAGGCATTAGCCGACTTCTTGGCAAATCATCCAATTCCTTCAGATTGGAAGTTATGTGAAGATCTTCCTGATGAAGAAGTCTTCTATGTTGAAATTACGGAGCCCTGGATTATGTACTTTGATGGTGCAGCACGAAGAAGTGGAGCAGGGGCAGGAATCGTCTTTGTTTCGCCTGAGAAACACATGCTCCCCTATAGCTTTGTGCTTGGTGAATTGTGCTCAAACAATGTTGCTGAATATCAAGCGCTAATAATTGGCCTCCAAATGGCCTTGGAGATTGGCATAAGATATATAGAGGCCTATGGTGATTCAAAATTGGTCGTTAGCCAACTTTTACTCCAGTATGAAGTGAAGCATAAAGACTTGAAGCCTTATTTCATCTATGCAAGACAACTGCTAGAAAGGTTTGACAGTATAGTACTGGAGCATGTTCCAAGATCAGAAAATAAAAAGGCAGATGCTCTAGCAAATTTAGCCACTGCACTAACAATTCCGGAAGATATGTCGATGAACATCTCACTTTGTCAGAGGTGGATCGTGCCGCCAATAGAAGACCAATGCCTAGAAGTAAATATGATTTCTGTCTTTGCAATTGAAGAAGAGGACTGGCGACAGCCCATTATAGATTATCTTCAACATGGAAGACTGCCCACAGATCCCAGGCGTAGGGCCGATATACGAAGAAGAGGTGCCCGATTTATCTACTACAAGGAGATCCTTTATCGTCGTTCTTATGAGGGACTCTTCCTTCGATGCCTTGGAAAGGAAGAAGCAGCAAAGGCATTAAATGAGGCACATTCAGGTGTTTGTGGCGCCCATCAGTCGGGTCCAAAACTCCAGTTTCAATTAAAAAGGATGGGTTATTATTGGCCTACAATGATTCAAGACTCAATGGAATATGCAAAGAAGTGTGAAGCCTGTCAATTCCATGCAAACTTCATACATCAGCCGCCGGAGCCTCTTCATCCGACTGTAGCTTCATGGCCTTTTGAAGCTTGGGGACTTGACCTTGTTGGCCCTATAACACCTAAGTCTTCAGCAGGACATTCTTACATTCTTGCAGGGACAGATTACTTCTCAAGATGGGCTGAAGCTGTCGCATTGAAAGAAGCCAAGAAAGAAAATGTTGTGGATTTCATTCGAACTCATATAATCTATCGGTACGGTATCCCTCATCGTATTGTGACAGATAATGGAAGACAATTCTCCAACGGCCTAATGGACAAGTTGTGTGAGAAGTTTAACTTCAAACAATACAAGTCCTCTATGTACAATGCTGCGGCAAATGGGTTGGCAGAAGCATTCAATAAGACGTTGTGTAACTTATTGAAGAAAGTAGTCTCCAAGACAAAGAGAGATTGGCAAGAAAAGATCGGTGAAGTGTTGTGGGCCTACCGAACTACTCATCGCACTCCTACAGGAGTCACACCTTATTCACTTGTTTATGGGGTAGAAGCTGTGCTCCCGTTAGAAAGAGAGATTCCTTCATTAAGGATGGCTGTCCAAGAAGGGTTGACAACAGAAGATAATGCTAGGTTGCGCCTTCAGGAGTTAGAAGCACTTGATGAAAGAAGGTTAGAGGCTCAACAAGCATTGGAATGCTACCAAGCACGGATGTCTAAAGCTTTTGACAAGAATGTGAAGCTTCGATCTTTTCAAGTTGGTGATCTTGTGCTAGCTGTTCGAAGACCCATCATCACGACACGACACACAGGGAACAAGTTCACACCTAAATGGGATGGACCCTACGTCGTCAAGGAAGTCTACACAAATGGAGCATACAAGATCGTGGATAAAGACGGATTAAGAATAGGCCCGATAAATGGCAAATTTCTTAAAAAGTTTTATGCGTGAAATGTAATGCTCCATATCGCAGGAGCCTAAACTGCATGATACTCCTGGCCCGCATGAGTTAAAAAGGTGAACGACCAAAACATAAAAAAAAAAAAATCAAATTTGTATTATGAACTACGTTATGACTTGATCCCGTTTATTAATGGGTACGTAGGCAACTTAAAGGAAACTTTAAGCTCAGTCCATAAAATAAAAAAAAATCATTATTCCAATATGCGAAACAAGTACGATAATGAATAAAAAAAATCTTGCCTATTACAAAAAAAAATGGAGATATTTTCGATAAAAATATGATGATATAAAAAAAAAATAATGAAGTCTGATTATGGTATCCACTTGTAATTCTTCAGCTCTTCTTGTGCATCTTCCAACATTTCACGAAGTATCGTCAGAGTTTTAGCATCAGCATCAGTAAGAACAGGGGCATCTTCAATGCTACTTATAGTTCCTCGCAGTTTGGAAGCCTCAAGTTGATTTTGTTTTAGAAGATCCTCCTTCTTGATAATCGATTTAGAAATCTCAACTCGCTTAGCTTTCACAGTTTCAAGCCTAGCTTCCAATTCTTCTTCTTCTCGCAATGCTTGCAGATGTTGTTGCTGAAGTGAACCTTTCGCGGTGAGTAGTTCACTTTCACTATATAGTATCTTCTCCAAGCTAAACCTAGTCTCTCCCAGTTGGCGATTCTTACTCTCCAAAGTTAATTGAGAAGAAAATGATGACTGCAGCTGGTTATACTTCTCTACCTTCTTGAAATACGCACTTACAATTTCTTTAAGAGAATCCAAGCCGGGTACACGAATCTCAGAAATTGTATGAAGTATTTTGACTGCCTCTTGTTTAAGGCGAGGTATTTTGTCGAACGGAGTGCGTATGATCTTCTGGTGTATGCTCTCCCACAGGGCAAGGGAAGATTGTTTCCTATAGTTGGAAATAACATCGTCAGCAAAGTAATCAGAGATCTCAGACGCAGCTGCATGGGTCGTTGTCTTCTTTTGTTCAGGAACTTCATCAATTGCAGGATGACAAGATTGAATCGCGACTCTATCCGTTGGCGCTTTGGAATTGTCCACACGCGCAGCTACAGAGTCAAAGATGTCGGGACTCACAAAAGAAGAAGGACTATGATGCCCTTCGACTTCTATAAGGGGATCATTTAAGGGTGACTGCAAAGAAAAGGGGGAAGCAATGATGATAATAATAATAGTAAAATATTATTCAAAAAAAAAAAAAAAAAAAAAAAAAAAACTTACCAGTGGTGTAGGGAGTTCAGGAAATTGTGATGAGCTAGGGACTCCATCGAAATATTCATCTTCACATACTGATGGTTGTTTGGACTTTTTAGACCTTTTCCAATGATGATCGTCGCTACTGCTCTGACTACCATCATTATCCTTGGAGCAAAATTCACCAGGTTCAAACATGCGAATCCTTTTGCCTCCGTTGTCATTGCCAACCTTTTTAGGAAATTTTGGCTTAGAGAGAAGAGGAGAAGCGCTATCCGCCAACTTTTGTATGCCTTCTTCAAGATAATTCCCATGCTTGGCTAACCACCAACTTCTGTAGCGTTGAGTAACCTGAGTGTGTGGTTTCGTTGCACGAGCAGGAAGGTATACTTGGGATAATGTTCCTCTTTGAGTGCATATCCTCCAAAGACGAAACACATTCGCTAAATTTGCCTCAGGAATTTCTATACTCAAGTCATTCGGTATGTCTTGATAGAATCCAAATTGTCGACTAAATCGACAAGGACTATAAGCTTCAATAACCATCAACGATCCACAGCGTGAAGACAAGAAACACGACCGAATGCTTATGAAGAATGAAGAAAGCCAAAACGATAATTTCCCGTCATCTTTCAAAAGCTCGCCTGTATTTCTGGCTTGAAGACTCGCATACCATGACACATATTTACCTTTGTGAATATGTACACGGGCTTCAAAATCGTTAAAGTACTTAGCCCCACCCTCGCCAGAAAACTCAACCATCATTGGGCCAATGACAGGTGCTGGGACTTTGTAATGCGTGTTAAAATAATAAGCCAGCCAAGCATGGACATAGTGCAAAGGAAAACAAGCCTTTGAAAATCCAGCAGAAGGAGATGCACTGTGGATCTGGCCGAGTCCATGATAAATATTGGCCAAAACAGGAACAGCAAGACTGAAAACGTAACCTTCAGCCATAAGACTGGCGACTTTAAAAACTTCTGGACGAAGAGAAGTACGTTGGTCGGGAAATACAAATGCGCACAACCAACAAGAAAGAAAGGCAGCCAAGTATGCCTTATCTTTCAGTTCATCTTCTACGCCCAACATGCAAAATAAGTCCATTTCTTTTTCGGACCAGCTGTGACGCTTGGTAGGAGCCCCATTCGGATTATGGGTCTGGCGTGGACGAGAAGTCTTCTTCGGCTTTCGGGGAGGAGGTTTTTCATATTTCGAATCTCCTTTAAACCAGAAAGAAATCCACGATTTAATAGGAATTTGAAGGCAATCGCGTTGTTGAGATGCAATGTGATAGTACGCAGCAAAAAGGTACTCACAAACTTTTGGGCAATCTTCATCCTTTCGATCAGGCGAACCTAATAATTCCTTACAACAAGGAACAACTTCATCATAAAACCTACCCTTGATGGAAAGGCCTCCTAATCTCCACATGTCCCATAGAGAGATAGATAACTCTCCTGATGATGTATGAAGTGTATTTGTGGATGGACTCCATGCTTCACAAAAAGCTCGAACTATATCATTATTGCGGTCATAAGTGTATAAGGAGGCCATTACAGCATCAAACAAACAAGCCTTCTTCAGTATCGGTGTATTTGAAGAAATTACGACCTCTAACCATTCCCAATAATCAGGTATATAAAAGAATTCTCCATGAATTCTTATTGAATTACCCCAACGAACTTGTTCGTCTCCAATAATTCGACGACCTAAAGTTGATTCTGGATTTTCGCCTGGCACCTTGCTATGAATTGGAGACTCTAAAAACCACGCCTTCAATGAAGACTCGTGACTCAAAAGTCTTTCTTCTGACCATCTAGACAAAGAGGTTGAATTATTCAAGCAATGTTGTGATCCCCTAAGATTACCGCATATTGTCTCTCCTACAGGAAGTATAACACCATTTTCAACAGGCTGATCTTTGTCCTTCAAGATGACTAAGCAGTTTTTCTCAGGATCAGGATGCTCAGTAAAATACACCATGATGGAGATAAGTTTTTCTACACAAGAAAAAAAAAATGTCAATCTTATCCAAGAAGTTATGAAGGCAAGAAAGTGATGCATGAATAATCAATCATACAAAAAATATATATATAACCAACTCTATAAGACACTATAGTCATCAAAACGACTGGTCTAGCAGGAGTGCATGAAGGCGAATCTGGTGACTACCCCTGCAGGTTACTCAGATCACCCAATAAAATGGGGACTGGGTCTAGCAGGAGTGCATCGCTGTAGGCGAATCTGGTGACTACCCCTGCAGGTTACTCAGATCACCCAATAAAATGGGGACTGGGTCTAGCAGGAGTGCATCGCTGTAGGCGAATCTGGTGACTACCCCTGCAGGTTACTCAGATCACCCAATAAAATGGGGACTGGGTCTAGCAGGAGCGCATGAAGGCGAATCTGGTGACTACCCCTGCAGGTTACTCAGATCACCCAATAAAATGGGGACTGGGTCTAGCAGGAGTGCATGAAGGCGAATCTGGTGACTACCCCTGCAGGTTACTCAGATCACCCAATAAAATGGGGACTGGGTCTAGCAGGAGTGCATGAAGGCGAATCTGGTGACTACCCCTGCAGGTTACTCAGATCACCCAATAAAATGGGGACTGGGTCTAGCAGGAGTGCATCGTTGTAGGCGAATCTGGTGACTACCCCTACAGAAACAAATTGCAATAATATATGTGCAAAGAAAAAAATGGAAGCCAAAAGCTCTATAGTACAATCAAAGCAATTCATATGAGCGAAATCCAATAAGGACATACATGGAATATATATGCAGATCAAAAAAAAAAAAAAAAACGAAAATCAAAAAAAAAAAACGAAAAAAAAAAAAAAAACGAAAAGTAAAAAAAAAACGAAAAGTAAAAAAATAAATAAATAAATAAAAACGAAAAAAAAATAATAAAAATAAATAAATAAAAAGAGAAGAAATTTTCCTACCTGGATCCCTTCTTGAATGCTCTCTGCAATTGATGTGTGCTCTCCCCTACTGAGGTTCAGTCTTATTTATAGGGGAGTTTTAAGTTCAAATCAAAGGTTTAGATAAAGATTTTGATAAAGATTTGACTCAAATGAAATCCTATCTCCGGTTCAAAATTTTATGAGATAATCTTTATCTTTATCTGAACCAACTTAATTAAATTAAAATTCCTAAAAGATTATTTCAATTCAAATCAATTTGGGAATTCAAATTTTATCAAATAATTTTATTTGGGCATACTCCAAATTTTTTTTTTCTTCCAAATCAAAATTTGAGATTCAAACATCAAATTCTATGCCAAATGAAAGTTTGAATTTGGTAAAATTTTACCTCAAATAATATTTTGGGCATAATCCAAATTTTATCCCAAATGGAGTCAAAGTCAAGAACAAATACCTTGCATTTTAATTCCAAAATATATTTTTCGAGATTCACTCACACATAATTTGTGTCTAAATCTCGAAAAGGGGCATTTGTTGATGGAGAAATTTTGACCAATCACGAATTGCCACGTCATTACATAAAATTAATGACGAAATTCAAGTTAATTAAATTTGGGACCAATTATAAATTGACATGTGTCCCAAATTTAATTTGAAAACAAAGTTGGCTAATTATAAATTTATAGAGCCAAATTTCTATTTGATCAACTAATTAAAATTAAATTATTTCAATCAAATTAATTAATTTGACCAATTAATTAAAAATAATAATTATTTGGATCAAATTTGGGTCTTTTAAATGTCTGGGTCATATGGTTTTGGGTCAAATATAAACCAAGTCCAAGACTAAATGGTTCAGCCCAAGACCAATAAAACCCAAGCCCAAGTTGTTAGGCCCAAAAGTTACCAGGGCCCATCCTGCGAGAACTCTATAAATAGAGGGGTTCACCACCATTTCAAAAGGTCAGAATTTTGGAAGCTCCAAGCCAGAGTCAGAGAATTCAGAGAAAACTTCATCAAGATTGAAGACTGAAGACTGAAGACTCCTTGAAATCCACAAGTTTCAAAGTGCTGAACACTTCCTGAAGACTGAAGACTCCTTCAAGATTTGGAAGACTTCAAGCTCCAAGAATTCGTGGAAGCTCCAGACTCGAGATCAAGCGTTCCAGCCCTCGAGTGAAACACATCCACACACAAGAGAGAGAATCAGAGGATCAACATTAGAGATTGTATATCCACACGCATACAAATATTAATACAAATCAAAGTTTATTCCACGTGTCTCCATCTCCGAAGTCTCGTGTGAACAGAGGTGAAAAAGAATGAGAAGAAATAAAAATAATAAAAAGTAATAATATTTTTATTTTAAAAAATTAAAAAAAAATAGTGGCACATCAACAATTTGTTAGTAATTACCAAAAAATTGGATGGGAGACCAAAATGAAACAAAAACCAAATGTCACTGGCTAAACTGTCGAGTTTGAAAGCTTAGGGACCAAAATGAAACCTGAACTAAACCTCAAGGACTAAAAGTATATTTTTCCCCAATGAATATTTTTTAAAAAAACCTATAATATATAAAAATTTCATAAATAATATTTAAACTAGTAAATAAATATTTTTAATATTAAAATGAGGTGTTCCACACTAGTAATATATTTTGTTAGATTTTATCAATTTTTCTATGATATAATGGAAATGTCAATTCATCTAATTTCATGTCGATGTTGAACCCATGAACACAAGAAAATATCGATGAAAATATCAACATGTTTGACGAAAATTTATAACCTTTTCAAAATTGCTATATAGGTTTAAAAGTTTTTTTGTTTTGGTTTTTCTAATGAAATCTATGTGTAAAGGTTGACAACGACAATTTTCTGTTATTTGTTGATCTTATTAGAACTTATAATTTTCAAAAGTAGGGTTTTCTAAAATAATTTCTCTTTAATATAATCCCACATAAAAAGTACAACAATTAACACATCATCAACCTGAATCACTAACCTAATTATAGGGAGATCAATTTATAATATAATTACAATAAGGTGAAAATATTCAAATAATTAACATTACAAAAAGCAACAATGATTAAATACAATACATACACAGTTTCAAAAAAAAAAAAAAAAAAATACAATACATACACACAATGATGAAAGTCAAGTAACTGACTTTTTATTATATCAATTCCAGCAAATAGTTCGATGGAGATATAAGACACCAATTACTACTAGATTGATGATTCAAGAACCTTCACTCCCGTACTTGTTAAACTAAAAAACTTTTTTATTTAGAAATTATATAAGGATGGTTCAAATAGACTCCTCGATCGTTTATTTAGTTGGTTTAAAGGATTCATCTCGAGTTGGATTCATGTTGGAGATATGGAATTCAGGGTGGCAACTCAGAATTGGAGCAACAACTGCAACAAAGGCCTAGTGGTGGAGAAGTGCAACACATGCATTGAGGACACATTGGTGGATCTGCCATACCAAAACACACCAAATTAATTCAACCAATTCAATATCCCCACAACATAACATAGTTTGTTTGGAACCCTATTTTGGAAAACAATTCCTTTTTTTCTTTTTCTCAATCAAGAGTTGTTATTGAATAGTTTTATTAAGAGTTTTAAGTTGAATTACCTATTTCACTTATGTGGTTCAAACTTTGTATGAATTTAGTTGTATAAAATTTTTTTACTGTTATTTTTATTCTCTTATACCTAAACATTTATATACCTTCTACATATAGTTCTATAGTTTCGATAAATATTCAATTTAGTTTCTATTATTGTTAGTTTATGGTTAACTATTTAAAAAACAAAAAAAAAAAGTCTCTATAAGGTATTTGATACTTCATTGAAAACGTATGTAAGGCACATACAAACTAACAACAACAAGATTGATAGAGAGTATATGGATATTGAATTTAGACATTTGAGAGTGCAAGAACACAAATCAAAACCAAAATAATGTTTTAACCAAAAAAAAAAAAAATTGGCAATAAGGAAAAGAAAACTAGATATCTCTAGTCTATCTCATTATTGATTTGTTTTCTTTTCCATCCGCATTTTGGACAAGCATCAATACTACCCCAAGTCAACCCCAATTTGTTCACCATAAATTTGAGCCAAACTGATACCTAACCCTTGATCCCACATCATTTAACACACATCAACATCCCAACCCACTAATAAGAAAGACGTCTAGTAAGCCTTAATCAAAATAACATTTGACTATTACGAAGCTCTTAAAAGTGAAAAGTCCAAATTGACGCAACTTTTAATCCCGAGTACTAAAAAAAGTAACTAATTAAAGTTTAAAGTTATTGTACAGTTGAAGTCATTCGGTGCTTATAACTCGATAAGCACTAACGACATATTTTACTTTTCAAAACAGCTCCCGAACATTCTGATTATATTAATGACACTGATTTGCTCACCTTGTTTGGCCAAACGAGCTGCATGGGAGCTGGTTAGCATGAGAGGAGAAGAAGCCACCATGAGAACTATGAAAAGGGCAACAAAAACAACAGCACTAGACCTTTGCTGGGCCATTGTTTCAACACCAAACTAGATTGATCAACTCTGATAATAATCCTTCAGCTTTTCTTATGTTTTCCAATTACACCCCATTTCTGTACTACTTATATATATGCTGTTTGTTTGAATCAAAGCAGAGCCCTCTATTTGACTTTCAAAGCTTTTCTCAACTTCTATAATCATTTATTCTAATCATAATCTTATCCTTACTTCATATTTTATACAATTAATCTTGCACATTATCTTGACTTTGATTTGGGTTTCATATACAAAATTGAGATTGAGTGTCAAAAGAGTAAATTTGGGTTCACATTAAGACTATGTATTAAATTTTTATTGACATCTCGATATTTCCATCAATATTTTCAAATATATAGGTTTGACATCTAACCTTAGGGATTGAGTTAGAATTTTCATTATATTATAGGAAAAGCAAAAAATATACCACAAAAATATCAACAGAATGTCAATATTATAAGCCTTGTATATATTAATAATGAGAATTTTAACTTATTTAGAAAAATGATAAAAAGATTATTTGTTAATTTGAATATCTTTTATGAATTTTTAGTTTTATTGATATTTCCATAAGATTGAGATCACTTGTGGGACAATTTGTTTTCGTACTTATTTTTTAACTGAATTGTTGCATGCATATTAATCTTGTATATATCTAATTGAAAAATTATTCATATTAAAATTAGCAAATTAACATCTATAATATAGTCAAACTATATAAATGTTCAATCGAGAACGAACTCAGCCACATAAATTTTTAACTTAGCTGAAAAATCAATTGAACTTAACTAAAATCCATTTGGTCTCAAGGAAATATTTTCAATTTAATTCAACCAATAGAAACTGAGTCCATTGATAGAGAGTGTGTATTAGTTTTATAATTTATTTAACTTCAGTATTCAAGTCTAAATAATTGAAGTAATAAATACGAAATTAATTAAGTTAGACTTATTCAAGTTAATTTATTTTTTAAAAAATTCATTTGAAAGTAACTTATATATTTCTTGTCGATCTTTGACATTTTCTTCTTTGACTGTAACAAAGGTGGGAATGCTGCAATGGTCGGACAGTTCTTTTTTTTCTTTCGTTTAATATTCTTTTTGTCGACCAATCATTTTTTCTTTCATTATATAATTTTAAAAAGGTTGTCTTGATATTTAGTAAAAAATTTAAATTTCTAAAATGGTATTCAAAATTATATTTTATTATTTTTTATATTTTAAATCTGGTTAATATTTAAAATCTCACATCCCTAGAAGACTGAAATGAATTAAATAAACATCAAATTTTTATATTTGTGATTCCGATTAATAAACTAAATATTGGTAGTTGTATGAGTGAGACAACATGACTTTGTAAAAATAAAAACTAGTATAAATATTGAGCCTTTTGAGACCTATTTGGATAACCATTTAGTTTTTATTTTTTTTTTTAATTTTGAAAATTAAACTTCTAAATACTACTATCTAACTATAAGTTTCGTTTAATTTATTACCTACTTTTGATAAAATGTTCTCTTCTCTCTCTCATCTCTACTCTGGCCAATGGCCAACTAGAGCTTCTTCGCTGTCTCTCAATCTTCGATGACCAAAATTCAACACCGACAGTCATCCATGATCAAAAGCCGACGATCAGATGTGGAGGTGAGGGAGAGGTGAGAGAGATGAGAGGGAGATGAGTGAAAAAGAGAAAGGGAGAAGTTTTTATTTTATTTATTACTTTAATTATAGGATAATTGTAATGTGTGGCAAAATTAGTCTATTTAATGGCAGATTTAGCAAAGTTTTAAAATAATTGCAAAAATGGCAAAAATTTTAAATGAACTCTTAAATTTTCGGATTTGCCCCTGAAATTGGGGGAAGGAGTGGGGAGGGAGAAAGGAGATCTTGGAGATGTCGGGGAAGGCGAGAGTGTGGATCGGAGGCTGCTCGGAGGGGAGGTGAGTGGAGATGGTGGGATGAAGCTCGGGGCATCCGACGAGGGAAATCAGCCTCACAGGTGGAGTTTGAAGCTCTTCTAGGTAATTCTCCATTCTTCTTCTTCTTCTTCTTCGTCTTCTTCTTCTTCTCCACCTCCTTCTTCATTGGATTTCTTTGAGAGTTCTTGTATCTTTTTTTTCTTTTTTTTTTTTTTTTTAATTTCGATTTGGTCTCCTCGGATTGTTTCAGCATCATTATTTTTTTCGGATTGTTTTCCATCGCATCTTCTCTTGAGTTTTCTTCTTCTTAATTCCAGTTTTTTGTTACTATCTATCTATCAGTGATAGAGTTCTATCAGCGATAGAATTCTATCTGATAGAATTTTGTTACTCTAGTGATAGAATCTATCTATCAGTGATAGAGTTTTATCAGCGATAAAGTTCTATCCGATAGAATTATGTTACTCAAGTGATAGAATCTATCTATCAGCGATAGAATTTTGTTAGTGATAGAATCTATTTATCAGCGATAGAATTCTATCTGATAGAATTCTGTTACTCCAGTGATAGAATTTATCTATCAATGATAGAGTTCTATCATCGATAGAAATGATAGAATTCTATCATATAAAAAGGGTATTTTAGTAATTTCACGTTCCATACCTTGAAATTTTGTCATTTTTGTAAAATGTTTTGTGGGCCGCTAAATCTGCAATTATTTTGGGTCGGTTTGCTATATTTGTAACCGGCCCTTAATTATAATTATTATTTTTTTTTAATTTTTTAATTTTTTAATATTCCACATTAGCATTAAAATAATAAAAAAGTTATTTTGTTACCCACATAAAGCTTGCAGCAGAAATTTTCCTGCATAAATAGTCGAGCTTGCAGCAGAATTTTCCTCAAGATTTTTTCGGGCAACAGTTTGTGGCCTTGTGGGGGGGGGGGGGAGAGGATATTCAAACCTCCGAGCACCGAGGATACATATTTAATAGGGGGTTTTCCAAGAACAATTTTCTTTTTCTTTTTCTTTTTTCTTTTTTCAAATCTCGTATATAAAATGGACAATAATTACCATCAACAACCAGAATCACTAGAACTTAAGTTAGAGAGCTCCAATATTCATAAATTACCATTACAAAGCAATATAGTAATAAAATAAAATATGTACACACAATGAAGGCCAAGTAATTAACTAGAGCGCTGTAGCTTTTTATTATGGAATAATCATATATAGAGATATAGTTTAATTTGGTTGAGAAGATTCATCTTGAGTTTGGAATCATTGATGAAGAGATATGTGAAGATCAATATGTGGTATTATGAAATCATGGCGGCGGCAACTGAGAATCATTAATGGAGCAACAGTCGCAGCAAAAGCAACACAAAGGTTGATCTACCATGCCAACAACAAATCCAAATTCAATCCTCACAACATAATAATAATAATATAGTTTATAAAAATTGAATTGTTAATGAAACATTTAAAAGTAAAAAGACCAAATTGACACGAAACGTTTTAGTGCTAACTAACTTAAAAGGTACGTAACTAAAATAAACTTTGAAGTTACTACACATTTGAAATCATTCCGTTATAACTCAAACGACATATAGTTTTAATTTCCAAAACAGCTCGTCTCAAACACTTTACCTTGTTTGGCCAAACGAGCTGCATAGGAGCTGGTTATCATGTGAGGAGAAGAAACCACCATGAGAAGTATGAAAAGGGCAACAAAAACAAGAGTACCAGACCTTAGCAGAGCCATTATTTTGACACCAAATTAACTAGATTGATCAGCTCTGATAATAATCCTTCTTCTCTTATGTCTTCCAATTACACCCCATTTCACTATCACTTATAAGCAGTTTTGTTTTAATCAAAAGCAGAGCCCTCTCTTTGACTTTCTAATTAAGTTTTTCTCAACTTTTATAATCACTTATTCTAATCAGACAAACCTGTCCTTTTACTTCATATATTTTATACCAATCTTGCATCATCTTGACTTTGATGGGGTTTCATATACAAAATTGAGATTGAAATGTCATATAAGAGTGAGTTTGTGTTCACATTAGGATTGGATATTAAATATTTTTCATCGACATGTCTCGACATTTTCACCATCATTATTTTCAAATGTCTATGAGTTCGACATTAACATGTCTTATGAAATATAAGAAAAGTATCAACCATATATAGAGAGTATTAATTTTGGTTTATAGCATGGAAATTATTATTGTTATTTAACCAATTTCTATAGAAATTAACATATCATCGAAGGACTAATTTTAAGATTTTTTGAAAGTGCAAAAATTAAAATTTAGACATTTGAAAGTACATAGACAGACCTCAAATATATATATGGAATAAAATAGTATTTCGACCTTAATTGTATCATTTATTTAAGTTTAATATTCAATTTTATAATTGAGGTACAAATATTAATACGAAATTAATTAAATCAAGCAAGTGATTTGAGATCCAAAATTTGACTTTATTATACCTCCAATATGTGGGGCGGGGGATTCGAACCACATACCTTTATGGCTAATTAATATAATTTTATGTCAGTTGAGCTATGCTCTTGTTGGCTATTAAACCTACAATATTAAGGCAACCAATTTGACTCGAAAATCTTCATTTTTTTTTTAAAAAAAAAAAGCTTGCTCTTTTATTAAATTTTTAAGGCCCTTTCTTTTAGTGTTCTGAGTTATAGTTATACGGGGAGGAATTTGAATCTCTGACCTCTTGATCAAAGGTATATATGTGTCTTAGCCAATTAAGTTATCATCGGTTTGACCTAAAATTAAACTATTATGTTAGTTTAGTTAAAAATATTGCTCTTTTAAAATATTATTATATCACAAATATTTTCGAGAACCAAATTTATGATTAGTATAAACTTTATGCTAATTTCAACCTTACATTAACCAACAACTAAAACAAAAGCTGTATGTATGCTGCATGGAGAGAGCCTCCTCCTTATTCTTTAAATCATGATCTGCAAATCTCATTTTTTACTCTCATGAGCTAACAGGTTTTCATGGCGACCCATTCTGAGACGAAGTTTCAATCGGAGAAGCACAGCATCGGCAGCAGGAGCCCGCCGGTGGTGGCTCGCAGCACACACAGGTCGGGCATATTGGCCTATTAACTGCATCATCACCAAATCCAAAAGCTTAAATTTAAAAACTCAATCTTCATTTTCTTAAAAGAAAAAAAAAACACTCTCTCAATATCGTCGTAAAAGTTAATGACAATAAGTACAATATATATTATTTTACCAAATAATTTCATAAAGACTCGTTTCGTTTCTTTGCCAACAAAAGCATAGCTCAACTGACACAAAATTGTACTTGTTGATGCCAAAATTTGGCCAAGCAATCCACCTGCTCTTCACGTGACACCAACAATGAATTTGTAGAAGCTGGGGAAGACGTGACCTGCAAGACGAGCAAGAATCGCTGGACACCGGTGTGGTGTAGGCCACACCGCCTCCGATGCCTAAGTCAGGAAACTGAGCAGCTAGCGAATAGAGAAAGAAGTCAAGAATCGAGTTTTCGGCCTCCTTCTTCGATGGCGAAGAGGGGTATAAATACCTGCTCGGACTCCTAGGGTTTGGAGGCGTTCTGGGACGAATCAGGCTGGACCGAGGCAGCTGGAAGCGGTAGGGGCCGAGCGGAGGCAAACGGACTCGGCCCGTGCAAACGGGCCGAGTGGGCGGCCGCGGCCTTGGGCCGAGGCCGACCGTATGGGTCGGGCCACGTTGGCCCGACCCGTCGGTATGGTCTCCCTCTGGGTCCCTTTCCTGGTCCTATCTCCTCTCGGTTGTCCTGTACGCTGTGGTGGTCAAAAATTACCTATAACATTAAGCCCCCACTCTTGAATTGGGATTCAGGTGCGGCTTAGCGTTATCGGGTGAGCTCCTTAAGCCCGTTTTAAGAGTAATGACCCTTGTCTTGGATTGGCTTATGTGTAGCTTTTGTTGTCATCCTGCAAAATAGGATAAAAGTAGACGCTCCCTGAATAGGGGTTAGTTGAAATGGAAATGAAAAAGGGTGAGAGATTACAAAAGTGGTGTTGGTCGGCCTCGGCCTCGGGAAGAGGCCGAGCATCATATTTTGTAATTTCTCTTAGGGGGCGTTGCCCCCGAACCCCCACCGGGCGCTTCGCCCCTGGACCCCGACTCATTTCAGGTTCATGTCTGCAAGAGAAGAGTTAGAGAAAAGGCTAGGGTCGGCCTCGGCCTCAAGCCCCCGCTAGCCTAAAATTTGACTCCCTGCATCCATACGTTAGTCCTTGTAGGAAAATAATAAGAGAATAGGTTCGAACATGTAAATTTTAGTAGAACATGCTAAACATAGGTGCTTTTTGTTTAATAGGGAGTGCATATCCCTGGTTACTTGCTTCTTGTTTAATAGGGAGTGCATATCCCCTCTGTAGCCCCCAATCTTAAGTAGAACTTCACTGAAACATAAAGTATGGTTGAGGAAATAGGAGAATACCATTAAAGTTTGTGCCAGGCCTCGGCAAGAGGTGCTCGGGCCAGAGGAGGTGGTGAGGTAGACTCGTTGGTCCGGGCTCACATGGTCTCACTCTGGATGAGGCGAGGTAGACTCGGCAGTCCAGGCTCGCCTGATGTAAAGATGCTCAGGCTAGAAGAGGTGAGGTAGACTCGTAGGTGCGGTCTAGTAACACTTGACCTTCTGCAGGGTTGAGCTCCTTAAGCCTGATTTAAGAGTATAACTCTCGTTCCATGTCGACTTATGTATGATTCCTGGTTATCCTGCAAGATAGGATAAACTGGACAAAGTAGAGTTGAGAGATTACAACAATGGCTCTGGTCGGCCTCGGGAAGAGGCCGAGCACATCAATTTCTCTCTTTAGCTTATCTGGTCGGCCTCGGCCTCGGGAAGAGGCCGAGCACAGCAGCTTCCCGTTTTGGGTTATCTGGTCGGCCTTGGGAAAAGGCCGAGCACAGCAGCTAAACCCCTGTACTTGGTCATTCAGAACGCTTCATTCCAGATCCGGGGCTTTTGCAGGTGACTGGTCGGCCTCAGCCTTGGCATGAGGCTGACCAACTCCTCCGTGCTGTTTTCTTGCCCGCTCCACGGTTAGGCTTATGTGTGTATTTGTTCGGTCCTACTTTAAGCATCTCCTTGCGGCTTTGAGCACTTCGGCCATGTTAAAAAGTGAATGCGTGACTGAGGGTTGGCTTTGGAGCTAGGATGCTCGGCCTCGGCCTTGGCATGAGGCTGAGCATTTCTTCTGCTTTGCTTGCTACTTTTCTCTGTTGTATCCATCCCGAGGGTGCGTACACTCTTTTGGGCAAAACTTGGGGAGGTTGAGGGCATGCGTCAACCTCTCTGCAAGAGTTTAGTCTCTTTCCACGGGAAAGTGTGGAAGTTTGGCCTCTACAAGAATCATTCCTGTCTAGCCACATGCACCACATCCTATAGAAAAATGCTTTTGCACAAACACAGTATAAAGAACTTTATCTAATTTGCAAGTGTCAACATTGTACCATGGAGAAAAGTTGTGGACATGTGTTATACAAAATGAAAATAAGTAATTGCCCCAATAGCTCCACTGATATTCATAACGTTATCCTAACTTGAATAAGTAAGAAAGGAAAATCAGAATTATCGCAACATGACCATGATTATGATGGACTCGGTTTGTCCTTACTCCCAACCCCCCACTCAAAATATGCGTTCAATACCTTGGGCGTGCATTTTTTGAGTAAGGAGAAACTAACTTCGTACCTGAGCCTCTAGGGGCGGAACTCGACCTTGGCCTCTGGATGGTCGGCCTCGGCCTTGGCATAAGGACGACCAGCTCCTCTGTGTTGTTCGCTTGCTTGTTTTCCATTCCAAGGGTGCGTGCACCCAGTTAGGGAAAACTTGGGGAGGTCGAGGAATTTCCCGAGCCCCCACTCAAAATACGCATTCCAGATTTAATGAGTTGCATTTTTTTTTAGTAAGAAAATATAATGTCATACCTGGTTTTTTGAGGACAAAGTTCATTCTTGAAGCTGAGGCAGCCGACCCTGACCTTGGCATGAGGTTGAGCCTCGCTTCTCCATCACTTGTTTGTTTGCCTCATAGTTGGACTCATGTGCAGATACCTGGTCTGCGAAGTGACTACCGGACTCAGTCGAGCCATATTCCTTGTCTAATGGTCGGCCTTAGCCTTGACATGAGGACGAGCGCTTTCCCTGCATGGCTTGAGAAGTTTGAGGGAAGCTTGGGGAGGCTTTGGGATTTCCCAAGGCCTCTCTTCAAGCGTCGTGCTCATCCCAGGGGTGCGTACACTCTTCTAGGGAAAAGCTTGGGGAGGCCTAGGAATTTCCCAGGGCCTCTCTTCAAGCGTTGTGGTCATCCCAGGGGTGCGTACACTCTTCTGGGGAAAAAGCTTGGGGAGGCCTGGAAAGTTCCCGAGCCTCTCTTCAAGCATCGTCGTCATCCCAGGGGTGCTTACACTCTTCTGGGGAAAAAGCTTGGGAAGGCCTGGGAAGTTCCCGAGCCTCTCTTCAAGCATCGTCGTCATCCCAGGGGTGCTTACACTCTTCTGGGGAAAAAGCTTGGGGAGGTCTGGGAAGTTCCCGAGCCTCTCTTCAAGCGTTGTGGTCATCCCAGGGGTGCTTACACTCTTCTGGGGAAAAAGCTTAGGGAGGTCTGGGAAGTTCTCGAGCCTCTCTTCAAGCGTCGTCGTCATCCCAGGGGTGCTTACACTCTTCTGGGGAAAAAGCTTGGGGAGGTCTGGGAAGTTCCCGAGCCTCTCTTCAAGCATCGTCGTCATCCCAGGGGTGCGTACACTCTTCTGGGGAAAAATGTATGCTCAAACTGCCTTCTATCATATTTCCACATAATTTTGATGGCATATCAAGCAACAAAGTATTTTAAGGGAAGAAACTGTTGTCAAAAGCTTGAAGCTTGAAAATATAGCCAGGAAAAAATCATTGCAATATAACTAACGACCATGATTATTCCCAGTCCCCCACTCAAAAACATGTATTCAATACGCAAAATATGCATTTTTTGAGTAAGGAAAGACTTACTTCGTGACCGAGCTCTTGAAGGTGGTGTTTGGCCTTAGCCTCTAGGTGGTCGGCCTCAGCCTTGGCATGAGGCCGACCAACTCCTCTGTGTCATCTGCGCACTCAGCCCGTGACTCGACTTATGTGCAGAGCATCTCCCTTTCGGCTTGAACCGCTTCGGCTACGATAACAGGTCAAGTGTCGTGGTCTTCCCAGGGGTGCATACACTCCTCTGGGGAAAAGCTTTGGGAGGCCTGGGAATCTCCCGAGTCTCTCTGCAAGCGCTGTCAAAACTTTTGAAACAAAATTCAGAGTAATTTATATCAAATGAATCAATTACATTCCTGAGTAATATGCTATTGAAATGAAAGAAAATCGATCAACGTTTCATTGGAAAGGGATAGCTTGACCCCTCAAAGGCTCGGCCTCGGCCATCTCCCAAGGCCGACGTTGCTTGAGCCTTCCTGTCGATGTTCCCGAGCGCCATAAAGTAACATTCCCTCGACATTTTTTGCTCGCCATGCGCTGCTCCACCTTCTTCGGATGATCCTCCTAAAATTGTTTGTATCTCGAATAGCGGGTTGGCACCGCCCTTACCTTGATCTGCCAGCAGTGGCCTCTTGCTTATGTCGTTCCCCACGAACCCCTTGGGGTAACCTTCTCGGATTAGGGCTTCTATCTCGTCCCTCAACTGTATGCATTCCCAGGTTGCATGATCGTGGTCTCCGTGGAACATGCAACATTTGTTTTTGTTCCTCCTATCGGGGTCTGATCTCGACTTTTCTCGACTTTTCTGGGCGTTTCAACAGATTTGTGTCCAAGACCTGTTCAAACGAATCTGTTAGTGGTGTATACCTGTCGAATCTGGCTTTTTGGTTCCGCACAGCCCTGTGGCTCCTTGGCCTCTGGTCGGCCTCGGACTTTACCCGAGCCTCTGACTTTTTCCTAGCATTATTTCCTGTGTATGTACCCGACGCTGTCTTTTGCAGCAAACTTCTGCAGGCTTTTTTTGCGATTGGACTTCTGCTCGGCCTCAGCCATTGGCCGAGGAGTGCTCATGTCGGATCTGGCCTACATCTCCTACTCGACATCCTTTTCCTTTGTCTTCTTGATGCTGGTCGGATATAGCAGCTTCCCGGTTCTCTCTCCTTCTGCTGGTTGTCCTCTTGGGTTAGGTCCGTAGCATCGTGGGCACACGGATCCTTACAACAGTCTCCGAAGTTAGGGTCGGCCTTTTCCATACCGAGGTCGACCCCAGTCTGGCTCGGCGCTTTCTGCTCATACCCGAGGCTTCCCTCTGGTTTCTGAACCCGATCCATCCTACAGACCACCACCGATGTGCGATCCGAACTGGCAAGCATTCTTCCCCACAGACGGCGCCAACTGTTGATGCCAAAATTTGGCCAAGCAATCCACCTGCCCTTCACGTGACACCAACAATGAATTTGTAGAAGCTGGGGAAGACGTGACCTGCAAGACCAGCAAGAATCGCTGGACACCGGTGTGGTGTAGGCCACACCGCCTCCGATGCCTAAGTCAGGAAACTGAGCAGCTAGCGAATAGAGAAAGAAGTCAAGAATCGAGTTTTCGGCCTCCTTCTTCGATGGCGAAGAGGGGTATAAATACCTGCTCGGACTCCTAGGGTTTGGAGGCGTTCTGGGACGAATCAGGCTGGACCGAGGCAGCTGGAAGCGGTAGGGGCCGAGCGGAGGCAAACGGACTCGGCCCGTGCAAACGGGCCGAGTGGTCGGCCTCGGCCTTGGGCCGAGGCCGACCGTACGGGTCGGGCCACGTTGGCCCGGCCCGTCGGTATGGTCTCCCTCTGGGTCCCTTTCCTGGTCCTATCTCCTCTCGGTTGTCCTGTACGCTGTGGTGGTCCAAAATTACCTATAACAGTACTCATGACCACAAGGTTTGTAGTTCGAATCCCCATGCCCCACATATTGTAAAAAAAAAAAAAAGACTCGTTTTTTTAATGATTTTTAAAGAACTATCTTAGAGTAGTGCAATTATGTTTATAAATATAAGTTTTTGAGTGTAGGAGTGATTTAATAATTTTTTTTACCTTGTAGAAGCTCACGAGTAGCATCAACAGGGGAGATCGTCATGGGAGACAGAACTAAGGCGAACACGAAAACCGTCACCAAAACGGAGCTCAAAGAGAATTTAGTTGTAGCCATGGAAGGAAATTGAAGAGAAATGATCGTTGTTGTGTGGATTCATGAAGGTTGAAGCTGAATGTGGTATTGTATTTATAATGAAGCTCATGGGTTTGAATTAATGTGAAGTGATGTTTTGAATATTTGTACAATGTTGACTTTTTTGACGTTGCATAATCCAAATTTTCAAACATGTTGCAACTCCCAATATGCTACGCAGAATTATTCAAATTTGATGGGTGAGAAACGAAACTGGATTCTTTGATCCTCCTAAGACCAAATAACATCTCTAGATCATATATATTCATTACAATGGATAGAACCAAGAAGATCAAGGTCAAAGATTTTTTTTTTTTTTTGGATAACATGTGGGGTGAGAGAATTCAAACATCTAACTTCTTGGTCGAGGATATAAGCTTATGCGAGTTGAGCTATGTCCACGTTTGCATCGAGGTCAAGGATTTGACTGTTCCCCTGTCAGTAACCATATCAAACAACCGTAAACGAGCTTAAATTATTTGAGGAGATCGTCGGTAATTTAGCTGACAATTTTATTCTGCTAGATGTATGAGTGGAAATTCAAATCTCTAACCTTTTGATTGAGAATATATGTTTTAACTTGGTTGGCTCTACGAATTAAATTAATTAAATTTATATTATCTTAATTATTTACAAGATCAAATCTTAATTAATTATATCACACATGACGAGATTTAAATTTATAACCCCTAACAAGATAATAGAAGCTAAAAAGAAAAAAAGTTAAAAAAAAGTAGAGACGAAAAACTAAAAATATAATGGGAAAAAATCATTTTTAACCCCTAAACTTTGGGGGTTGTATCAATTTTAACCCTGAACTTTCAATTTCATCAAATTGAACCCCAAACTTAACAAGTTGTATCAATTTTAACCTTGAACTTTCAATTTCATCAAATTGAACCTCAAACTTATCAGATTGTATCAATTTTAACCCTAAAACTTGCATAAGTGTTACAATGTATACCTTTGGTTAACTTTCTATTTGAACCACGGTACGTAATTGATTGTTTCTTATTTTTTTCTTAATTCACATTGCACTTGAATTGGTTTCTTACAAATAAAATATTAAAGAAACTTTATTTTAGATGATTTTTTCTCGTTGTTGAGAACTTTGTGAGGGGTTTTTTTTTTTGCTGCTATTTAAGATTACGAAAGCAAAGAAATTTGGGAAGTTTTTTATCTTCAAATATTCGTTGGTTTTTTCTTGTTGCTAAGAACGGTGGGTTTTTTTTCCCTTCTATTAATGTTTTTTTTTTCTTGCTAATTAGAAGAATGTACAAATCTAGGAAATAAAAATACAGAAATTTCGAGTTTTTTATTTCTCATATTTGCTAGATTTTTCTTGTGGCTAATAATTCGGTGATTTTTTTTTTTATAATAATGAGAAGAATAGTTTGAGATATTTGATTTCTTAAAGAGTTTTTTCTTCAACAAATTTCTCACAAAACACTAACTCAGATGCAATGTGAATTAAGAAAAGAAAAAAAAAAAGAAAAAAAAAGAAAATGAAATTGTCAATTTCATGTTTTAATAGCAATTCAAATTAAAAGTTGGCCAAAGGTCTACATTGTAACATTTATGCAAGTTGGAGGTTCAAATTGATACAATTTGTTAAGTTTGGGGTTCAATTTGATAAAATTGAAAGTTTAGGGTTAAAATTGATACAGCTTGCAAAGTTCAGGGGTAAAATTTTTTTTTCCCAAATATAATTTAACAAAGATTTTTAGTAGCCACAACCAATAGCCTAAATAAATACCTTACCCAACTTTCAATTAATGTAACCTATTAGTCCTTAATATCATTAATTCAAAATCAGGTAATGGATAGATTTTGAATTAATGATGTTAAGAAATAATAGATCATTAATTAGGTAATGGATAGATTTTGAATTAATGATGTTAAGGACTAATAGGTTACATTAATTGAAATTAGGTAAGATATTTATTTAGGTTGAAAAGTTTGAGAATGTAACTAACAGCCACACACTTTACAATAAAAGATTAGAAAAAAAAAAATAATAATCTCACGGCAAAGAACATTTTTAATTACTTTATAATACTTACTAGGGTTGCATATCTTTTAGACCGAACCAAGAATCGAACTGATATGTTTGGTTTTTTCAAATTCTAAACCGAACCAATGTCCAATTTTACCTAAAACCGATCGATTCGTACGTACTCCTTCAGTCCTATTTGATTTCTTTTTTTGAGTTCACAAAATCTATTCGAAAAATTATAATTTCATTTTTACAAATAATTAATTAATTTTTAAATAATATTAGACCTTACATCAGTCTTAGTGTATGTTTGAGGTAATTTTAAAATTGTTAAAATCATTTTTGTCAAGTTTGAAATCACTCCGAAACAAACATTTAATTATTCAACACTAATTTCATGTTTGGTTTTACATTTTTAAATGCGATTTTCATATCATCAAAATTGATTTTGAATTATTAAATACATGTTTCGGAGTGATATTGAATATGGCGAAAATGATTTTATTCATTTCAAAATCACTCCCAAACAAGTTGTTAAAAAGTAGGTAAATATCCGCACAAAAGATGAAAATAATTTCACAAGCACTAAGAACTATATAAGTTTCTTCCTTTTATTGATCTTGACTTTGAACATCAAACTGACTTAATTAAACATCATAACAACATTGATCAAACATAAATTAAAACAAAGCTCTTTTTTTTTTTTGCATGGAGAGGCTCCTCCTTATTCCAAAAGCATCTTCAAATCATTTAATTTACTCGCATGCAGCAGCTAGCAGGTTTTCATGGCGACCCATTCTGAGATGAAGTTTGAATCGGAGAAGCGCAGCATCGGCAGCAGGATCCCGCCGGCGCTGGCTCGCAGCACACACAAGCCGGGCATATCGGGGGCCTATTAACTGCATATCACCAAAATCAAAATTAGTTTAAATGTAAAAACTCAACCAAAATCAATCAAATACATAATAAATAATAATAATAATAATAGATTGTGAGAGTGAAAATAACTAAGTGGTAATTGGTATGTATCCTTAATTATTAGAAAATCGAGATACTTTAATTACAATTTCTCTCTTTTACATCAAACGATGCAAAACTACCAGTCTCATTGAATAATGGTCTAATAGTGTTTTAACAACAAATTCGCTTACTTTGTTGAAGCACACGAGTAGCGTTGGTGGTGGAGATCGTCATGGGAGAGAGAAGCATGGCGAACACGAGAACCGTCACCAAAATGGAGCTCAGAGAGAATTTGGCTGCAGCCATTGCTGAAATTTGAAGAGAAATAATAATGGATGATCAGCAAGGTGTGTATTGGTAGACTTAGTGTTATTGGATTGATGAAAGTTGAAGCTGTATGGTATTGGGTATTTATAATGAAGCCATGGGGTTTGAATCTGCAGTGATATTTTGAATAATATTTGTACAATATTGACTTTTTGACGTTGCATAATCCAAATTTTCAACCATGTTCCAATATCCTACGTAAATGGATAATCAACTTTGATCCGTGGGAGACGAAAATGGATTTGATCTCAAGACCCCATAAAATCTCTAGATCATCTATATAAATGTCATGTTACTTTTTAGAAACGAGGGATGATAAGAATACGACCCAAGTCTCACATCAACAAGAGATAGATGAAGAAAAGGTTAATGGATATACGATATGTTTATTGAAATATATATTATTTTTACACAATATAAATAATTTAAAATTAACCACCTAAGTTTGGAAGTATTTCACTCTCAAAATTTTATTATTATTTTTTTGCCCCATCTATTATTTACGTTTTTTTTAAGATATGTGTTTATTTATTATGCTTAACAAAGTATTTGCCATATATGCCTACATTATAAGGATTGGACATGTACATTTAGTTTGTATGACTAGTGTCCAATATATGTTTATTGTGATAACAAAGTATTTGGAGTTCAACGAGTATATATATCAGAGTGTTCGACATAGATATATATATTACCTAAAGTGAAGTGTCCTTGCTTCATAGTTTATGCACTCTGCTTGGTTTGACGACGAATGATAGACTTAATAAAATGCATAACATTCGTCGGCCGCAACAAATTTATTTTTATTTTTCTTTTCTTCTCCTTTCTCTCTCTTTGGTTTAGATGTTGATAGATTTAGGTGATGATTGATGTGAACGAAACATGAGATTATTTTTTTAGATGCATGCTTCACCACATAAGTATTTCTAAAATAATTTTTTCTTGTTAACAAAAAAAAAAAAAGAAAAAGAAAAGAAAGGTAGTTTTCTGCTGATTAGGACGGATATGTTAGGATATAATTTGACAATTTTTTTTTTTTGAAAAAATAATTTGACAATTTATATAGGCATTATAAAAACATGTATTCTAATTATGACATTGTTGAATAATCTACAAGATAAAGAACCAACTATAAGCAAAAATAGGAACTCAAGGAAAAAAAAACCTATAGGCAAAAATATAAAAATTAAAAGTTGAAAAGATCAAAGTCGACAGGATAATCTACCTGATTATCAAATAATTAAAAACAATACTTCATTAATTCCTTTAATTGTCTCTCTCTATAATTTTACTATTTGACTTCTTTGTTTCTCCCATTGATGTTTGGGTAAATTGTAATCAAAATATTAAACCAGTAGTTAAACCAAAAAAAAAAAAAAAAAAAAAAAATCCTTAAGAAAACTAAAAAGAGGATATTGGCTACTAAATAAATTTATTTCTGTAAAACTGTAAATAGTTGGCAACACTTTTATTTCCTTAAAAAAGAAATACATAAAAATCTTAATAGTATCACACTTGGTCAATGATATTATTGTAAATTCATCTTCAACTAAAAAAGAATATTAGTACATCAGCATCATGTATACTCAAACTTAGCTAATTTAATTTGACCTGGTCCAATTGTATCCATCAGCTGTCACACCATTTAAAAAAGTCAATGAAGTTAAGCCTTTGTTTATTAAAACAAATTTTAATTAAGTCCATTACTTGATGCAAAACAAGTATTTCAATCATTAATGAAAACTCCTCACTTGTTGCCCATCATCAACTATCCATGTAAAAACTCCATGAAAATCAGATAATTAAGGTGGTAAGCATGGATGTTTCAACATATTTACTCTTTGCTTTTCTGGGTGGCTTAGTTCTTGTCAATCTTGTTCAAGCTCAAGGTCAATTAGGTATGTGCTGATATGCCTTGAATTTGATATGCCTTTTAATCTGATGTTAAGAGTGGTGTCATATATAAACCCTCTTAACCTATTTTTGCCTTAATCTCTGTATTCTGAATACTCCTCTCATAATAAGATCGTTCTCTCCCTCTGCCCGTGGATGTAGCTAACACACCGTTAGTGAACCACGTATATATCTGTGTGTTGTTTCTCTTCGCCCTTTCGTTGTTGTTACGTTGATTACTATTTTCTGTCATAACAGTTTGTAATATTATTTATCTTAAACTCAGTGTAATTGCTTATTATGTCTTCATATGATCAATAATCAATGAAGTTTCATTAGCTTAGATTGTGGGTTGCCAGCAAATACAGACTACATCGAACCAACATTCACGCTTAAATTTACTTCTGATGCTGCTTATATAAACAGTGGTGTAAGCAAAAGCTTATCCTCTAATTATCAAGAATTTCTACCGAAACAATATCATCATGTTAGAAGCTTTCCCCAAGGACGCAGGAATTGTTACAACATAAGCGTAAAAAAGAATACCAAATATTTGATGCGAGCAAGTTTCTTGTATGGGAATTACGATGGGCTTAACCAACTTCCAAAATTCAATCTCTACTTTGGAGATAGCTATTGGAAGACAGTGAATTTCACAGATGAAAACACAGATACCACAACAGATTCCATACATGTGACCTCAACCAATCAAGTACAGATTTGTCTTGTCAACACAAACGAGGGAACTCCATTCATCTCTTCATTGGAATTCAGACCTTTACCCAATGAGACTTATAAGTTCTTGACAAGGTCATTGTTGCTTTACAATCGATTAGATATGGGTTCAACAACGAATAAAACATACAGGTTTGTTGCAAAGAAACAATATTAATTTCTTTTATACTCACTAGAGATCATTTTAAAACACTCACATAATTCTCTGCAACTTCTCTTTCAGGTTTCCTGATGATATATATGATCGATTTTGGGTGCCTTTCAATTGGTACGAGTGGACAAGCATAAGTACCACACTTACAATAGATTCAAACGATAATAATTATTACCAGCCAGGGTCCGCTGTGATGGGAACTGCAGCTATTCGAATAGATACAAAAAAGGCAATGGAAATCTGGTGGGAGCCTGAAGATGTAAACACTCAGTATTATGTATACATGCACTTTGCTGAAGTTGAAAATCTTGAAGCCAATCAAACCAGAGGATTCAATGTCACTTATAATGGGAGTTTTTGGTATGGTCCTCTCATTCCCAGCTACTTGTCCACCATAACTCTTTTTAGTAGAGCACCTTTACCAATTCCAACTAAAAAGCATCTCTTCTCACTCATTCCAATTGAAAATTCAACACACCCTCCAATCATCAATGCTATGGAAATTTATTCTGTACTAGATCTCTCACAACTAACATCAGATCAAAGAGATGGTATTTTCTTAAATCTCATTCTTTTTCTTTCTCAAAGTGACATATTTTTAATTAAGCTAATTCTAATTTCTTGAATATGGCATATGAATAATTAGTGGATGCCATACAAAACATCAAGTCAACTTATGGAATAGTCAGAGATTGGGAAGGAGATCCATGTGTTCCAAGAGCATACCCTTGGGAGGGTATAGATTGCACCAAAACCAATGAAACCACTCCTAGAATTGTCTCTTTGTAAGTACCTGTTTTATAATATGTGGGTCGAAGGATTCGAATCTCTAATATCTTGATCGATGGTACATGTTTTATGCCAGTTGTGTTGGCTAGCTAATATATTGCACTTTTTTATATATTCAGGAATTTGTCATCAAGTGGATTGTCAGGGGAGATTTCTCCAAATATATCCTATCTAGAAATGTTACAGATCTTGTAAGTAAATGCTTAGAAAAATTCAACCCCTTCCCCTATTGGAACTACTAATTTACAGAACAACGACCACTTTCGATATTTGCAGGGATTTGTCAAACAATGACTTTACAGGAAATATCCCGGATTTTTGGTCTAAATTATCAAACCTTAAAGTCTTGTAAGTGATCACAAGCATAACCCAACTTGAGTTATACACAATATAAAAAAATTGTTGATCTTTTTTTTTTTTTTTTTCTTTTTTGATTTTTACAGAAAGTTGGATAACAACAAGCTCACAGGCTCAGTTCCATCTGAACTCGTTAAAAGATTCAACAATGGTTCATTATCCTTAAGGTTTATGACCAAAACAAAAACTTTTGCTTCATGTTAACATAATTATCTCTCTTATAATTAATCTTCTTCTCAAGTTTTTAATATTGTACTTTTATTGACATAGCGTTGAAGGAAATCCAAATCTAGATTATTGTATATCAGATTCATGCAAGAGCAAGAAGAACAATAATAATGTTGTTATTCCAATTGTAGCATCAATTGGTGGATTAATAGCGATAGTTGTGATTTCAATCATCATCCTTTGGATTGTTAAATCAAGGAAGAAACAACAAAATGGAACTGTTGGTTCAAAGATGGTAGTGGATCAGTTAGCTGCCAATAACAATAACAAGCAAATAAAAAGTGATCAGTTTTTGGAGACAAGGAGGCGGCAGTTCACATATTTAGAAGTGATGAAGATGACAAAGAATTTTGAGAGAATTCTGGGGAAAGGAGGTTTTGGGATGGTTTACTATGGAGTCATAGATGACATTCAAGTGGCTGTGAAGATGCTTTCTCAAGCTTCAGGTCAAGGTTATCAACAGTTTCAAGCAGAGGTATGTGCATAAATATATATGTCACTGAAGTGTTGAGCTTTTAAGTAGTTGGCTTCGTCCTTAATATGATAATATATACTCAAATATATTGTGTTTTCAATATTGCATGCAGGTTACTCTTCTTTTGAGAGTTCACCATAAAAACTTGACGAGTCTTGTGGGGTATTTGAATGAAGGAGAACACTTTGGACTCATTTATGAATTCATGGCCAATGGAAACTTAGCCGAGCATCTTTTAGGTGATCGATCTCTATTTGCAATTGACCGAGACTCTGCTCGATAATCATTTGATTTTTTTTTAGTTTTTGGTTTTGAAAATTAAGTTTGCAAGACACCAAATTCCACCTAAAAGTTTCTTTGTTTTGTTATCTACTTTTTAAACATGTTTTCAAAATCCAATCCAAACTTTGAGAACTAAAAAGGTAGGTCAAGGTCTCTTTCCATGACCATTTCATTTTTAGTTTTTGTTAAGTAAGCTTATAAACCCTAATTTCACCTATAAATCTCTTTGTTCTACTTTTTTTTTTCCATGTTTTTCAAAACCAAGTCCCAAGTTTTGAAAACTAAAAAAAAAAACATGTAGTTTTCAAAAACCTTTTTTCTTTTTTTTAATTTGGTTAAGAACTCAAATATTTCCTTAATAAAGATAAAAACTATCCAAAATAAACATAATTTTCAAAAACGTAAAAAACAATCAAATGGTTATCAAATGTGATTACCGTCTTTAAAAACTTGTCTTCGTTAAGTTTTTGGAATTTGACTAAGAATTCTAATGTTTGCTTTAGAAAACTGAAAATTATAGTAAAGAAATGATAAGTAAGGAACCCAATTTTCAAAAACTAAAAACTAAAATCGAAATTATTACCAAACCAGACCTAAAAAATTTCATCTTTCAGCTGATTAACTAGACTTTGTAAACCAACCCCCAAAAGTTGAGTTTCCTTTTTTTTTTTTTTTTCCTCTCTCTCGCTCTCAACTTGTCTTATTTAATTTAAACAGAGAAGAGTTCATGTTCACATGTCTTAAGTTGGCAAGATAGACTTCGAATAGCCATGGATGCAGCACAAGGTAAATTGATTGTTTATACTCAGCATTCTTACAAAAACCTTATCCACATAACAATAAAAGCTTAACATAAAAACCAAAACAGGATTGGAATATCTTCATGATGGTTGCAAGCCACCCATAATCCACAGAGATGTGAAAACAACAAACATCTTACTGACAGAGGATTTCCAAGCCAAACTTGCAGATTTTGGTTTGTCCAAAAGCTTCCCTGTAGATACCAACAAAACCAACAACTACATGTCCACCATTGTTGCTGGCACTCCTGGCTACCTTGATCCAGAGTAAGAGCAAAATTTAACTCATACCCGTTAAATTATAAATTTAGTTTCTCAACTTTTAAATTCGTATCTAAAAGATTCCTAAACTTTAAAAGATTTTTAAAGGTTATTGAGCATCCATATTTTTGTGTCTAATAGGTACATTAAATTCTAAAAATATCTCATAAGTCTTGAACTTTCAATTTTGTGTCTAATAAACCCTAATATATTTGAAAATTTCAAGATTATATGATTTATTAGATAAAATTAAAATTAAATATTATATCTAATAGGAACTCTCTAATTAAAATTTCACTTTTGTGTCTAGTAGCTAGATTCGTGAATTTTAAAAAATGCCAAATGGGTTAAGGATCTATTAAACATGGAAATTATTGAAGATTCAGAGAGTATGTAAGAGACAAAATTGAAAGTTTATGAGTTTATTAGACACTTTTTAAATTCAAGAACCTATTGAGTAATGAGTATTGACAATACAACATTGAAAGACCTATTATATACTTTTTAAAACTAGTCTTTTAAGTTTTAGCACGTGCCTTGTAGTTACTACATCTGCACGTCGTATTCCAAAAAGTTTAGGAACAAAACTTGTAATTTAACCTTACATTAAAATAATAAGAATTAAACACTTAAATTTAGAGTAATCAATAAAATATCAGAGTAGGAGGTCCTGTTTTCAAAACCCTAACGACGTAACTTACTATTGGGTGCTCGTCTTTCAGTTACTACATCTCGAACAGGCTGACGGAGAAAAGCGATGTATATAGCTTTGGAGTTACATTGTTGGAGATAATCAGCTGCAGACCTGTGATATCAAGATCAAGTGAAGAAAATGTTCATATTGGCAAATGGGTAAACTCGAAAGTGGGTCAAGGGGACATAAACGGAATAGTCGACGAAAGACTGAGAGGAAAATATGATGTGAACTCAGTTTGGAAGGCAGTGGAAATAGCAGTGAATTGTGTATCTGCGAACTCTGCAAAACGGCCGACGATGAACCAAGTGGTGGCGGAGCTGAAGAGTTGCTTGGCCATGGAACTGGAACGGACGCCGGAGAATAATCCAGGTCTCGATTCCACCAATTCTGTTAACATCATGTCCATCGTTATGGATTACAGTGGAGCCCTTCCAATGGCGAGGTGAAAATTTATTTGATTTCATATGAGTTTGCAGGATTGTTTTTCCTTTTCTTTTATCTAGCTTGAATTCTAAAATGGAATTAATGGCATTTACTTTGAGTTGGATTGTGAATTTATATACAAAGCTGAAATCGTTAACATACTTCAAGATAGTTTACATATTAGTGATCATAATTCAAATTGACATATTCTCTCAAGAAAGAAAGTTTGAAAAGATATCAAGATGTAGTATTGCTTAGGAGTGTTAAAGTATCGATATAATTAAATTTACCGTAACCCATAAATTTACACTTTTGGGTTCATTGGTAGTTTAAAATGGTATTAGGGCAGGAGCTCCTTATGTTCAAACCCATGTAATGTTATTCCCTCTCCAATAACACATTAGGGTATTTGGTAAATTCATACATGTGATGGTATTTAAGGTTAAGTTTTAAGTTTAAAGAGGAAAAACAGGTTAAGGTATTTGGTAAATTCATACTAAATTGTTGCAGCTTACCTATAATAATAACCAAAATATTAATAATATATATTCCAACAATTTTTTAATGTTTGGTTGTTATTTAATTTCAAAGTTTTTATAAGACAATTTAAATTTCATATGATTTAAATTACAATATTGTGTTATATATTTCTTTATTTTGATAAGAAAAATAAGGGAAAAAATTTATTTGAATGAGAAAAAATTAAATTCAATGGAACTTAAATAAGATAATTGAAACAACAAATTAAATTTAAAATTAAAAAAAAAATGAGGATTAATGGTGAATTATGTCTCAACAACTCGGATGTATGAAATAAGATATCTACGAATTGATTTGTATAATTAAACTTATTTACAATTCTTTTAACTTCAAAAAGTTCGAAACAAATTTAAATTACATTTTAAAAAATACTATTTGAAAATTTTAATTCAAATATAGTACAATTTAAATAATTAATGGAATACTTAAAATTCATATATTTTCCATGAAAATTCTTTCTTAACTCTTACTTAGGAGAGAGACGTGGGGTCAATTTTAACATCCAATTAAAGTTTTTTTTTGGTTCAACAACATTTGGGATGAAGATTCGAACCATCTCTTAATAGTACATGTTAATTATTATTGAACTAAAATTCTTTTGTGTTTATGTGTTGGATGGGTATTTGAAAACTATATGTTTCATCACAAATAAATAAATCCGACCCTTTCTTTCCATTGACATTTTCTCTGCATCTAAGTGTGATTACTTTTAAGAGGATAAAATAATATGGTGACAGTTTTATATGCCCATTCAACTAAACAAGAAACTTGTTGAACTAATAAAAAATAAAAAAAAATAAAAAAAAATAAAAAAAAAACTTTGATATATACTATACTAACATGACTTTATCAAATTTTAAACGACTAATTTTATTATATGTTTTTTAAAGGGCTCTATGGTTGACCCAGGGATAAGTTGGAGATTTGATATATAAATATATGGGGCAACAAGAAATATGGCTAAAAATAAATAGGTGGCTTGAAATATAGCTACAAACGTTTAAAAATTAAATAGATGGCTAAACGATTTAATGATTAATAAATCCATATTTGTAAAAGACAAATATGCCCCCAACAAACTACCTAACGTATTCTTAATGTTTAAAATCAAAATCAGAGTTTAGGAGAGATAAAATATACCCCTACAAAAAGTTGGAGACATTTTAGGAAGTTTGAAAAATAAAAAATCCAAGAAACAAAACTAGTTTGAAAAACAAAACTAGTAGTAGGTGTTACTACTGAAAAAATTGGAACCCCAGAAAAAGTTGCTACCTTATTGGGGAATGATAACAAAGTTCAACCTCCCTCAGTAGAGAGAAATACCTTCAGAATGCATTAATTGGAAAAAATGTTCTCTCAATCCGAAGACATACTACCTGCACCCAAGAAAACATCAGCAATTAAAAACCCAAAAAAATAAGAACACCAGCAACCCGAAGACATACAAATTTTCCCCCAAAAATGAATAAGCTAAAAAGAAGATACCACCCACCCTCACCACCAGAATGAATAATTGCAATTAAATACTACAAAACACATCTCTGTCCTCGGAAATGACGTAAACGGCGTCTGTAAATAATCGTAAATACAAGGGGTAAAAAACGTCATGTGCCCACCCTCACCACCTGAATAGCCTTCATACAGCAGCCCACCCATCCATCTTCTTCCTCCAAAAGTAGAAACCCTTGGAAGCATTCCACACCCCTTGAGAGCATTCCACACCCCCGAACTCTCCATTCCACACCATTTCCCACCGCCAAACAGAGTGAATATCACTACCTACCTCTCACACCACGTCGACGAACCATCTCCGCCGTGCCAACGACATTCATCCGCCGTGTCGACAATCATCTCTTGCATGCTCGGTCGTTTCTCCCCCTATGCGACGACTGTACCAAAAAAAATGAAATAGGTAACGGTTTCGTTTCCCTCCCCTTATATTTGCAACAAACAGATACTAAAATCCCGAGATTTTAGGGATTTAGTTTACTCCCTTTGAAACTGTCCCCACGGGGTGTATACCAGTATTGACACTCGGGATGTCAACGACTACACAGCACCCCCTGTATGTACCGTTTTGAAATTCGTTCACCATCCAAAACACAACTCTGTCCTCGGAAATGACGTAAACGGCGTCTGTAAATAACCATAAATACAAGGGGTAAAAACGTCATGTCACCGCTCACTCTCACCACCAGAATAGCGTTCATGCAGCAGCCCACCCGTCCATCTTCTTCCTCCAAAAGTAGAAACCCTTGAGAGCATTCCACACCCTCAAACCCTCCATTCCACACCATTTCCCACCGCCAAACAGAGTGAATATCACTACCTACCTCTCATACCACGCCGACGAACCATCTCCGCCGTGCCAACGACCTTCATCCGCCGCGTCGACAACCATCTCTTGCATGCTCGGTCGTTTCTCCCCTTACGCGACGACTGTACCAAAAAAATTGAAATAGGTAACGGTTTCGTTTCCCTCCCCTTATATTTGCAACAAACAGATACTAAAATCCCGAGATTTTAGGGATTTAGTTTACTCCCTTTGAAACTGTCCCCACGGGGTGTATACCAGTATTGACACTCGGGATGTCAACGACTACACAGCACCCCCTGTATGTACCGTTTTGAAATTCGTTGACCATCCAAAACACATCTCTGTCCTCGGAAATGACGCAAACGGCGTCTGTAAATAATCGTAAATACAAGGGGTAAAAACGTCCAAAATTATCCAGTCAACAGTTCCCTAAAATGTCGGTAGTCATGCCTGCAAAATCCAAACTTCCGTAGCCAAAAATCAAGAATGCTTTTTTTTTGTAGTCATTTATCACAATTTCCCTAAATATAGTCTATTAGAAATTTTCGTGGGTTTACCAGGTATGCAAGTGGTCAGCCTCGGCCTCGGGCCGATGGCGACCATATGGGTCGGGCCAAGGCTCGGTCCCTCTAACATTAGCTTTCAAAGTCCATTTTTCAGTTCCATTTCTGAGCTCATGCATGTCGGGTTGTCCTCGTCAGCTCCTTGTATATTGGGGTGGTCCAAAATTATCTATAACAAGTAATTTTGCGTTTTATGCTTTCTTTAAAATAAAAATATATTGCTATGCACCAACTAATGTATTTATGTACCAATGTGAAAATTGTTTAGTCCAAATGAACAACTTTCCAAAGAAAGACATGATCTTATGAGTATGACGTTACATTATTTAAATTTTGGACGACAGAAAGAATCGAACATAGTTTTTAAAATAAAAATATTAAAAGATTAAAGGGTTATTCAGTAATAATTTCAGTCAGGGTTTGTAGAAAATGAAAATTCATGCATGGATTTGGTCTTTTAGGGCCCGTTTGGTAACGTTCTCGTTTCTTGTTTCCGTTTCTTCATTTTTAATAAAGAAAAATAGAATCTCAGGACAAAACACCTATACATTCAATAATAATAAACCTATATTCTTATTTATGTTAGAAAAAAATTGGAAACAAGAACAAAAAAGGAGAAACTAGTTTTAGTTGTTTCGAAAAGTTCTATACAAATTTTGGGAGTGTTTCTAAAAAATGAGAAACAAGAAACATACATATATAGTTATTAAATGCTTAGATTTCTTAATAAAATGAGAAACAAGAAACAAGAAACGAGAATGTTACCAAACGGGCCCTTAGTTTTCTTTACAAGTTTTGTTTTCTCTCTCATGGGAGGGAAGTTTGAAAATTGAGAAGATTTTTTTCTTTTTTTTAACAAAAAAAACAAAAATCGTTTTCGTCTCGGAAGATTATTTTATTTTGGTTGACTTTTGGCATGTCTATTTTAATTTTTCAACATTTAAGTTTATTTCATTTTACTTCATAAACTTTTTAAATGTTGATTTTAGTTTTCGAACTTTTTAGTTTATTTTATTTTGTTATTGAAACTTAAAAAAAAAAAAACCTATTTCCATACTTTGATTCTTACTTTTTTTTTTTTTTGGAAAAGAGATTCATTAATATAGGAAAAGCAGTTAGGAATACAAAACATCTTCCTCTAAGCAAATTGATCCTTGCTTTTTTTAAATGGATAACGTTTTTTTAGATTTAAACCTCTGATCTCATGAGAACACAAACTTTATGTCGAGCCCTACTCTGGTTGACTAGATAACATGATTTTAAATTGTGTAGAAATGTGTGTATGTATTAGAGTTACATGACTTAGGCAAATATTTATTATTATTATTATTATTATTATTGGTTCAATAACATGTGTGTTGGCTAGAGCTTTGAACTTCTAAGATTTTGTTGGAGGATATAATGTTTTAATTAGTTGAGTTATATTCCAGGTGACTTAGGCTAAAATGGGATTGAGCAAGTACTAAAACAAAAAATATTGGATATGATTAAAATTGTTGTTTTTTTATTTCTTCTAATTTTTATTAAATAAAAATATAATTTTATAAAAAAAAAATATACTCGTGAACCAAAATATAAAAAACATAAAGTTCATGGATTAAAATGAAATTTAAATATTTTTTTCTTAAATATAACATGCATATTTAGCTAAGTAAGTCAACACGATAATTGAGCCCCCGTTTGATAACCATTTGATTTTTGGTTTTTTAAAATTAAGTTTGTTTTCTTATGAATTTTCTTACCATGGTTTTCATCTTTGTTGAGGGCACATTTGAAATCCTAGCAAAATTTCAAAAACAAAAACAAGTTTTTGAAAAATATCTTTTTTTAGTTTTCAAAACTTGACTTGATTTTTGAAAACATAGAAATAAGGTATACGACAAGAACAAGGAACTTAATGGTGGGAGTATATTTTTAAGTTTAATTTTTAAAAACTAAAAACAAAAAACCAAATAGTTATCAAACGGAGTCGGAATATTCTCAATCAAAATAACGTTTCAAAATCAGATTAAAATCCATGTTTTCAATCAAAATTACTCTTAAATTTCCATGTTATTAAAATAAATAACTTGTCACGATAGATTTCTATTACTCCATGATAGCTACATCCACTCAGTTTTTTTTTTTTTTTTTTTTTTTTTTTTTTTTTTTTTTTTTTTTTCTTTCCTCTCTCTCTGAAAAGTTCCACTAAGTTTTTATCAGAACACCAATACGATAATTATCTAGTTCATAGGTTTAAACAATGAAAATGACTACATAAATTTGTTTATTTTTTAAACAGAAAAGATAGACGGCAAAGCAAATATCGGCATCCCCTTGGTCAATGATATTATTATAAATACACCTACTACTACAAAAATAATAATAACAACTCAAGTGCATTCACATGCATTTTTTTCAACGATATTTAGAGGTGAGAGATTTGAACTCTGATCTTTTGATCGAAAACACACGTCAATCACCATCGAACTATGCTCACTTTAAGACATGCATATGTATCTTACATAGTCAAGCTTTAGTTATTTAGTTATTTGAATTTGATCTGGTCTAATGGTATCCACCATACTTTAAAAAATCAATCAAATAAATTCTTGTTTAATAAAACTAGACTTAATTAAATCATTTACTTGATCAAAAGAAAGCATAACCATCATGAATAAAAAAAAAACTATGTACCTATTACTTGCTATCGCTTATCAATATTAAACTCAACGGAGATAAGGTTAAGAAAGTGATCATGGATGTTATGAAACATTTGCTCTTTGCTTTTCTAGGTGGCGTAGCTCTTGTCATTCTTGTTCAAGCTCAAGATCAATTAGGTATGTTTATTAATCTTAAACTCTACTATAATGTGTTTTCATACAATCAATCGATTCTAAGTTTCATTTGTTTGTTGTTAGGTTTCATCAGCTTAGATTGTGGACTACCAAGGAATGCAAGTTATATTGAACCAACAACAACACTTCGCTTTACTTCTGATGGTGACTACATAAACAGTGGTGTAAGCAAAAGCTTATCTTCTAATTATCAAACTTTATTTTACCAACAATATCATCATGTTAGAAGCTTTCCCCAAGGACGAAGGAATTGTTACAATATAGACATTAAAAGAGACACCAAGTATTTGATGCGAGCAAGTTTCTTATATGGGAATTACGATGGGCTTGGTAAACTGCCGGAATTCGATCTGTACTTTGGAGATAGCTTATGGGCAACAGTGAAATTCACTGATGAAAGCATTGATACCACAGTAGACATCATATATGTGACTTCAAACAATCAAATACAAATTTGTCTTGTAAATACAAACAGCGGAACTCCATTCATCTCTTCGTTGGAATTTAGACCTTTGTCCAATGAGACTTATAAGGTCTTGACAAGATCATTGTCGCTTTATAATCGACTAGATTTGGGTACAACAACAAATAGAACATACAGGTATGTAGCAAATTAAAGAGAATATTTCTTTGATACACGTAAAATTTTAATCTAGAGATCCATAATTCTCCTAAACATTGTCAACTTTTTTTTAGGTTTCCTGATGATATCTATGATCGTTTTTGGGTGCCTTTCAACTTTGACGAGTGGACAAGCATAAGTACTACACTTAAGATAGGTCATGATGATCATAATTATTACCAGCTAGGATCTGCTGTCATGGGAACTGCAGCTGTTCAAATAAATAGAAAAGAGTCATTGCAGATACAGTGGGAGTCAGAAGATGAAAACACCGAGTATTATGTATATATGCACTTTGCTGAACTAGAAAATCTCCAGCCCAATCAAACAAGAGGATTCAACATCACCTATAATGGCGATTATATGTATGGACCTTTTAATCCCCATCCCTTGAACACAACAACAATTTATACTACAAGACCAATACCACTGGAGCCAACCAAAACGCATGTATTCTCACTTGTTCCAATTGAAAACTCAACACTTCCTCCGATCCTAAATGCTATGGAAACTTATTCCGTAATAGATCTCTTAGAACTAGCATCAGATCAAGGAGATGGTATATATATGCTTATCTTATTCTTTTTCTTTGAAATTTTCTTTCCTTCAAGTAATAGTTTTAGCTGCTTCTAATTCTTGAATAATATATGGATAATTAGTGGAGGCAATAAAAAACATCAAGTCAACCTATGGAATAGTCAAAGATTGGGAAGGAGATCCATGCGTTCCAAGAGCATGCCCTTGGGAGGGTATAGATTGTACCAAAACCAACGAAACTACTCCTAGAATCGTGTCTTTGTAAGCAACTCATGACCAAATATTCCTTTTTAACTTTCTAAAATGTTTACATGGAATAAGTAACTTTCTACATTCAGGAATTTGTCATCAAGTGGATTGACAGGGAAAATGTCTTCAGATATATCCAATCTAGAAATGATACAAACTCTGTAAGTAAATTGTTAGATAAATTCAACCCCAACCCCAAATTGGAAACTATTTTAGTCATTGACTGCATATGTTATTTGCAGGGACTTGTCCAACAATAACCTGACAGGAAATATTCCTGCTTTTCTTTCTCAATTGCCAAAGCTCAAAGTCCTGTAAGTGATGGGTATAACTCAACTTGAGTACTTGTAGGAATTAGGATACACAATATTAATACATCAATCTCTCTATTTGCAGAAAGTTAGACAACAACAAGTTCACAGGAGTTGTTCCATCTGAACTCGTTAGGAAATTCGATGATGGTTCATTATTGTTAAGGTTTATTTTCTGATGAAAACTTACGTTTATCTTTACATAATTATCTCCCTTCATCAAAACGAGGCAATAAATTCACGACACCAGTCTAACCAATTTCATTGTACCTTATTGACATAGTGTTGAAGGGAATCCAAATCTAGATGCATGTCTAACAGATTCATGTGCGAAGAAGAGTAAGAAAAATAATGTCGTCATCCCAATAGTAGCAACGATTGGTGGATTGGTAGCCATAGCTGCAACTGCAACTATCATCTTTTGGATTGTTAAATCAAAGAAGAAACGAGAAAATGAAACTATTGCTTCACTAATAGATCATTCAGCAACCAAACACCAAAATAGTGACTTATTGGAAACAAAAAGACGACAATTCACTTACTCAGAAGTAATGAAGATGACAAATAATTTTGAGAGAATTTTGGGCAAAGGAGGTTTTGGGATGGTTTACTATGGTATAGTAGACAATGTTCAAGTAGCTGTAAAGTTACTTTCTCAAGCATCAGGGCAGGGTTATCAACAATTTCAAGCAGAGGTACGTACACTTCACCAAAATTTATTTCTAAGTTAGCTTTACCTATATAATACACTACGATGTTGTTCTTGACATTGCAGGTTACACTTCTTATGAGAGTTCACCATAAAAACTTGACAAGTCTTGTGGGATATTTGAAGGAAGGAGACAAACTTGGCCTCATTTATGAGTTCATGGCCAATGGAAACTTAGCAGAGCATCTTTCAGGTGATCAACTTTCAATTAGTTAAACAATTTCAAATGACTGATTCAAACCAATTTCGTTTCCAGCTTAATCTTTGTAAACCAACCCAACCCAAAAGTTTATGCTAAGTTTTTCTCAACTTGTCAAATTCAAACAGAGACGAGTTCACGTGTCTTAAGTTGGCAAGATAGACTCCAGATAGCCATGGATGCAGCACAAGGTAAACTGATCATTTCAAATGAGCATTTTTACAAACACCTTATCGACATAAGTAAAGTTCTAACTATTCAGAGCAGGATTGGAGTACCTGCACGATGGTTGCAAACCGCCCATAATCCACAGAGATGTGAAAACGACAAACATATTATTGACAGAGAATTTCCAAGGCAAGCTTGCAGACTTTGGTTTGTCCAAAAGTTTCCCAATAGAGGGCAACAACACCTACATGTCCACCATTGTTGCCGGCACTATTGGTTATCTTGATCCAGAGTAAGAGCAAAATTTAACAAATTACCTTTCAAATTAAAGATTCTTGATCAATTGAGATGAATATAAATTCCACTGCTCCTCTCTCTCTCAGGTACTATAAATCAAACAGGTTGACTGAGAAAAGTGATGTGTATAGCTTCGGAGTTACCCTATTGGAGATGATCAGCTGCAGACCTGTAATACCACGAACTGACAATGATGTTCATATCATTAAATGGGTAAACTCCCTGGCTGCTCAAGGGGACATTAATGGCATAATCGACCGAAGATTGGATAGAATCTATGATGTGAACTCAGTTTGGAAGGCAGTGGAAATAGCAATGGACTGTGTATCTGAGAGCCCTGCAAGAAGACCGACAATGAGCCAAGTGGTGGCGGAACTGAAGAATTGCTTAGCCATAGAATTGGATCGAACGCCGGAGAATCGAGCTTTCGATTCGACGAATTCCATCAACACGATGTCCATTGCTATGGATTACAGTGTATCCAGGCCAATGGCAAGATGAAATTTGTTGAATTTCAAATGGGTATTGAAGGTTCATGCTCCTTCATCTCACTTCGAGCTCGGATGCTCAGATCGAACTCAAATGTTATTGAACTCAGACAAAATTTGTATCTGCATCTTCTTGTAAATTTCAGTTGATGTTACTTCCTGTTTCATAGTATGGTTTGGATGTCAACTTTGGCCTATCCAAGGTGGCTTCCTTAGTTCCTTTGACAATTGTTAAATTTATATTCAAAATGTATCAGCTCCTTAGCAATAATAGTTTGATTCAAAGTTTGAAATATATTCGCTTTACGATACTTTTTGGTTCTTCATATTTATCCGAGTATCTATTTGATCTATAAATTTTTTAGAATTAGAAAATAAGTCTAAATGGTCTATGACTTCATTAATTTGACTAACAAAAATGTAACTTTCAAATCATCATACCACTAAAACGGTTAATTTTTGTATTACTCTTCAATAATGATAAACATTGAGTACAATTTTCATCCAAACATTCAAGTTGCGATTATTTAGCTTATATGTTTCAAAATGGGAATGACTACAACAAAAAATTATTTTATTCAAATATAAAAGATAGACGGCAAAATATATATAAATGTCACCCTTAGTCAATTATATTATTATATATTCACCAACAACTATTAAAAAAATAATAATAATAACCTATCTTCATGCAGATATGTCTTAGATACTCAAGCTTGATTATTTGAATTTGACCTGGTCTAATTGTAGGCATAATTCGTCGCACCATACTTAAAAAGTCAATTGAAACAATTTTTTTTTTTTTATTACAACTAGCCTTAATTAAATTATTTACTCAATCAAAACAAATGTAATTTTCAAGGCATACTTAAAAAGTTAATTAAATCAATTTTTGTTTATTGAAACTAGCCTTAATTAAATCATTTACTTGATGAAAACAGAGCTAACAATCTTGAATATAAGAACTACATACTTGTTACTTGCCATTGCTTATTGATGTAAAACTCGACAAAGGTGAGATTATGAAGGTGATTGTGGATGTTATGAAACATTTGCTCCTTGCTTTTCTGGGTGGCTTAGCTCTTGTCATTCTTGTTCAAGCTCAAGATCAATCAGGTATGTATGTTGATCTTATAATTTGCTACATTGTTTCTTCATGTAAATCAATCGTTTCTAAAGTTTTATTTGTTTGTTGTTAGGCTTCATTAGCTTAGATTGTGGATTGCCAACAGATACAAGTTACATTGAACCAACAACAAAACTTCGCTTTACTTCTGATGTTGACTATATTAACAGTGGTGTAAGCAAAAGTTTATCTCCTAATTATCAAAAAGTGTTTTTTCGACAATATCATCATGTTAGAAGCTTTCCCGAAGGACGTAGGAATTGTTACAATATAAGCATTAAAAAAGATGCCAAATATTTGATGCGAGCAAGTTTCTTGTACGGAAATTATGATGGACTCAGTAAACTGCCAACATTTGATCTTTACTTTGGAGATAGCTTGTGGAGGACAATGAATTTCACTGATGACAGCATTGATTTCACAATAGACACCATACATGTAACCTCCAACAATCATATACAAATTTGTCTTGTAAACACAAACAATGGAACTCCATTCATCTCTTCGTTGGAATTCAGACCTTTGCCTAATGAGACTTATGAAGTCCTGTCAAGTTCATTATTGCTTCAAGGTCGACTCGATTATGGTACAACAACAAATAAAACATACAGGTTTGTAGCAAACTAGAAGAAAAATAAATAAATGAATAAACATTTCTTTGATACATGTGACATATTCTAATAAGGATAGTCATTATTCTCCTTAGAATGAATTGTGTGTCAATTTCTCTCCAGGTTTCCAGATGATTTGTATGATCGAATTTGGTTGCCTTACAACTGGCCGGAGTGGACAAGCATAAGTACCACACTTACCATTGATGTTAATAGTAATAACTTTTACCAGCCAGGATCTACTGTCATGGGAACCGCAGCCATTCGAATAAATACAAGCAAGCCCTTGGAGTTGTGGTGGGAGCCGGAAGATATAAACACCAAGTTTCATGTATTCATGCACTTTGCTGAAGTTGTAGATCTACAAGCCAATCAAACAAGAGGATTCAACATCACCTACAATGGGGATTATTGGTACGGACCTCTTATTCCCAACCACTTGTCCACAACAACGATCTTTAGTCGAAGACCATTACCGGTGCCAACTAAAAAGCATCTATTTGCACTGGTTCAAATCGAAAATTCAACACTCCCTCCGATCATAAATGCCATAGAAGTTTACTCTGTGATTGATCTTTTAGAACTAACATCACATCAAAGAGATGGTATATGCTAATCTTATTCTCTTTCTTTGAATACTCTTGTTTCAAGTAACGACTTTTGGGGATTCTAATTCTTGTATGATACATGGATAATTTAGTGGATGCAATCAAAAACATCAAATCAACTTATGGAATACTCAAAGATTGGGAAGGAGATCCATGCATTCCAAGAGCATACCCTTGGGAGGGTATAAATTGTACCAATGAAACTATTAGGATTGCGTCTTTGTAAGCAACTCATGACTAAATATGCATGTCTTTTAACCTTCTAAAACGTTTACATGAAATAAGTAACTTTGTGTATTCAGGAATTTGTCATCAAGTGGATTGGCCGGGGAGATCTCATCATATATATCCAATCTAGAAATGATAGAAACTTTGTAAGTAAATGGTTGGATTAATGTGACCCCCGCCCCAATTGGAACTACTTTAGTCATTGACCACAACTGATATTTGCAGGGACTTGTCGAACAATAACTTGACAGGACATATTCCTGACTTTCTAACTAAATTATCAAACCTAAAAGTCTTGTAAGTGATGAACATAACCCAACTTGAGTTGTAGGAATTACGATACATAATATTATAACAGTCATCCCTCATTTTGCAGAAAGTTAGAGAACAACAAGCTCACAGGGTCTGTTCCATCTGAACTCATTAAGAAATTGGATGATGGTTTACTATTGTTAAGGTTTATTTCCTGACAAAGGCTTATATTTGTGTTAACATAACTGTCTTTGTTTACAATTTTGATGGCTTCATACATTTATAAACTCTTTATCAAAACACGATGATCAATTCATGATATAAATCTAACTTGTTTCTGATAGTGTTGGAGGGAACCCAAATCTTGAAGCATGTCTGTCAGATTCATGTGCAAAGAGTAAGAAGAATAATGTGGTTATTCCGATAGTAGCAACAATTGGTGGATTGGTAGCTATCGTTGCAATTGCAACTATCATCTTTTGGATTGTTAAGTCAAAGAAGAAACAACAAAAAGAAACTATTGTTTCACTAGTAGATCATTCAGAAACCAAACAGCAAAATAGTGACTTATTGGAAACAAAAAGACGACAATTTACATACTCAGAAGTAGTGAAGATGACAAATAATTTTGAGAGAATTTTGGGCAAAGGAGGTTTTGGAATGGTTTACTATGGTCTTGTAGACAACGTTCAAGTGGCTGTAAAGTTACTTTCTCAAGCATCAAAGCAAGGTTATCAACAGTTTCAAGCAGAGGTACTACGTACATATTACTGAACTTTATTTATTACAAGTTAGCTTCACCCATATAATACACTACAATGTCTTTCTTTACATTGCAGGTTATACTTCTTTTGAGAGTTCACCATAAAAACTTGACAAGTCTTGTGGGGTATTTGAATGAAGGAGACCACCTCGGCCTTATATATGAGTTCATGGCCAATGGAAACTTAGCAGAGCATCTTTCAGGTGAATCAACTTGCAATTAGCTAGACATTTTCAACTAATTAATTCACAAACAGTTTCATTTCTAACTCAAGCTTTATAAACCAACCCAATTCAAAAGTTGACACTAAATTTTTCTCAACTTGTCAAATTCAAGCAGAGAAGAGTAAACGTGTCTTAAGTTGGCAAGATAGACTCAAAATAGCCATAGATGCAGCACAAGGTAAATTGATTATTTCACATGCGCATTTTTACAAACACCTTATCAACATGAGAAAAGTTCTAACTATTCAGTATAGGATTGGAGTACCTGCACGATGGTTGCAAACCGCCCATAATCCACAGAGATGTGAAAACCACAAACATCTTATTGACAGAGAATTTCCAAGGCAAACTTGCAGATTTTGGTTTGTCCAAAAGCTTCCCAACAGAGGGCAACAACACCCACGTGTCCACCATTGTTGCTGGCACCATTGGTTACCTTGATCCAGAGTAAGAACCAAATCAAACTAATTAAGGATTTTTGAGCAGATACAAATTAATATAAATTCAACTGCTCGTCTCTCAGGTACTATGAATCAAACAGGTTGACTGAGAAAAGCGATGTGTATAGCTTCGGAGTTACCCTAATGGAGATAATCAGCTGCAAACCTGTAATACCACGAACTGACAATGATGTTCATATCATCAAATGGGTAAACTCCCAAGCTGCTCAAGGGGATATTAATGGCATAATTGATCCAAGATTGGATAGAAATTATTATGTGAACTCAGTTTGGAAGGCAGTGGAAATAGCAATGGATTGTGTATCTGAGAGCCCTGCAAGAAGACCGACAATGAGCCAAGTGGTGGCGGAACTGAAGAATTGCTTAGCCATAGAATTGGAACGAACGCCGGAGAATCGAGCTTTGAATTCGCCGAATTCCATCAATACAATGTCCATTGTTTTGGATGACGGTGTATCTGGGCCAATGGCAAGATGAAATTTGATGAATTTCAAATGGGTATTGTAATTTGTAGGTTCATGCTCCTTTTATCTCACTTTGAGCTTTGATTGAAATTTTATCTTGAAAACAGAAATCCCTATAATTGTATTAAATTTCAATAGATGTTATTTCCTGTTTCAAAAAACGGTTGGATGTGAACTTTGATGTATGATGATTCTCAAAAAAAAAAAAAAAAAAAACTTTGATGTATGATGTCCATAAGGTGCCTACTTTCTAATAATATTAGATTTATGTTCAAAATTTGTCGGTTCCTTGACAATAGTTTGATACAAGTTTGAAATATATCGTGCCAAAGTGAGCATAACTTAGTGATAATTGACATGTACCCTCGATTAAGAGGTTAGAGGTTAGAATCACTCATCTCCAAATGTTGATGTACTCAAAAAAAAAAAAAAAAAAAAAAAAAAAAAAAAAAAAGTTTTAAATGGTCCTTGAATCCATGACAATTATTTATTGATAGGACTGGTTTGGTTGGACCATGTGAATTGGCTACTTACTCCTTTAAGTTCAACATGTAGAGATACAAATCGAACTTCTAACCTTTTGATCAAGAATATATGCCTTGATCAGTTGAGTCGTGCTCAAGTTGACAACTCCTTCCTTTTTCTTCTTCTGTCTTCCTTACTCCTTTTCTGACAAATTTTGCAAACATCATTTTTCCCTTTGTTAAACTAACATTCAAATGAACTCAATGACCATACCATGTTCCAAAATCTCAGAGACCAAATACAATTTTCTGGCTTCAATGAGAATTTAAAACAATAATAATAATAAAATAATAAAAAAAATTGATTGTATTTAAAATAATAATAGTCAAGCAATAATTAGAGATAGGATGAGCACGAGGAATGTTAACTCTCTTACTCTCTTACATCTTGAACAGGGAAATGATCAAAGGGAAAACCTGTTTTTCATCAAACGACAAAATATTTTGTTAGGAGCAAAAGAAAATAAACATAAATTAGCAGGTAATAAATTAAACGAATCCATAAAAAAGAATCCAATAAAATCATCATCATTACAAGTCATAAGAATCTTGCATTTAAATAACATAATCACTCACGTATTAGAAAATTCAAACTCTTAGTCTTCCCAACAGCAAAGAGAATTAAGAAAATAAGGGGAACGTAGAGATTTAGATATTAAAAAAATTATGGAGAAAATAGTAGTTTTGGAGAGAATTTACCATGATAAAAGAATTGGTACAAAAAAATGGCAGGATGCAATATATGAACCAAAAAGAATTCAAAGGACTTCAATTTTATTTCACATCAATACGAATATAGCTTAGTAGATAAAATATCTATTACTATTCTAAAGATTGATAGTTTAATCTTCCACCCTGCTAGGGTTGAAGTCAAATATATATATCAAATCTTTTTATTTCACATCTTTTTATTTCATACGTCTTTGAGAAGAAAAAAAACTTATGCGGGCCATTGACCCCACAAAGTCTACGCTTTCCCATGTGCAAAAGTCTTTGTAGTTTTAAGTAAACCTGGGATGCTCAGACAAAAACCTGTTCAAAAGGAGTGGCGTAGCACTCTTCAGCAATCAGGTCTACCTTCAATTTCTACACCAATCCAGTTTCCTAGAATGGCAGCATGCCATTCGTTAGATAGACGTCGAAAAAGTTTTCAATCATCAGTGTTTTCAAGGCACAAGGCGCACCTGGAGGCGACGAGCCTTTGATTGCCCGAAGGCGAGAGGCGATAAAAAGACGACGCCCGAATGAAGCAAGACGCACCTTAATAAATAAATAAAAATTATATATATAGTCCATAAATTTATATAGTAAACATAGTTTAAAAAATCAATATCAAAATAGTACCATAGAAATATACCTACATATATATGTATATATATAGGTTTAGGTAAATATTTCTACAAGTTTTTATTTCTAAATTTCCATGAAGGCTTTTCACCTTCCATTTTCTCTCTCCTAGTAAATAGAATTAATGCTAGTCCAACCTAAGTTTCTCTCTCCTAGTAAATAGAATTAATGGTAGCTCAACCTAATTTTCTCTCTCCTAGTAAATAGAATTATAGAATTCTAAGTGAAGCCCTAATTTTCTGTTTACTTCTTGTCAACATCCAACCCTAACCGCTTTGTTTTAAGCTTTAAACGAATTAAAAAAAAGGGGCAGATTGCCTCGCTTCAACGAGGTGATCGCCTCGCATCGGGCAACAAGCGCACCTAGGTACACAAAGGTGTGCCCAGGCGAGCACCCGATTGAAGGCACTCGTCTGGACACTATATGAGGCGCATCCATGCAAAATCGCCTCGCCCGCCGCCTGAAGTGTGCCTTGAAAACACTAATGAAAAAAATATATCAAATGAATGATACTCTTTTGCTAATCGAACAATAGGAACTTTCTATTATCCACCCCTAAGTTTTTGACAAATGAAAGAATATAGATTTCTATTTTTCTATAATGTGCAGTACAGAATTGTTGACCGGATCAGCAAGAAAATATTGTTCTTAAATCTCAAAAGCTCGAATACCTCGAAGGCTAATTCGTTTGGATGCATATTATTTTCCACCATAAGACTTGACTCGAATTTCAGCTTTGCTAAGCGTAAATCATTGGCCTTGGTCCGAGTCTTTTTCCTTGAGATTTCCTACCAAAACAAATATGTCAACATCCATGGAAATGGAGGCCCTCCCTAATCATCATTACTCAGCAGCTCATAATGAAGCAACTAAGCAAGAACTCTATATAATATGACTGTGTCATGGCATACTAGGTTTACAAACAACCCAAGGCTTATTGATAAACAAAAGAGTCCTAGTTTCAATGTTACAATCCCGTTTAATAATTATTTGGTTTTTAGTTTTTGAAAACTAAGTCCATAAACACTTCTCTCGCCAATGAGCTTCTTTGTTTTATTATCTACTTACTACCGATGTTTTCAAAAACCAAACCAAGTTTTCGAAACTAAAAGTAGTTTTTAAAAACTTGTTTTTGTTTTCGGAATTTGACTAATGATTCAAAAGTTTTTCTTAAGAAATGTGAAAAACTATTATAAAGAAATTGTAAGAAAACAAGCATAAATTTTAAAAACAAAACATTAAATAATTATCAAGCAAGACCTAAATTAATTAATTTCAACTGGTAACTCAAATAATTGTAAGTTTGTTTTAGTCTTTGCCAACTTGCCTATGTAACGTGTTCTTACATGTCATGTCACAAAGACCAGCCGTGAGTATTGACCAATCTGTGTTAAGAGAATCCCTATAGCATTGACTTTCTATTATCATCACACATGTAAAATAAATCCCTCAAGGTGCTCAAAAAGTTGGCTAGTTTCTCAATTCTCATAAACCAATGCACAGAAAGTAAACCCGAGAAGATGAAGATAATGGGACTATCAAGGCTCCATTCCCTCTCTGGTTTTCTGCTATGTGGTCTAACTCTTCTACTTCTTGTTCAAGCCCAGGAGCAGTCAGGTAAGAAAGATATCTCCACTGTTAATCAATCTATCCTTCTTCCAATCATCTTTAAATACAGAGAGTTATATAAAGAGTTGGGGTTTAAATTGTTTTTCTATATGTTTCTCAGGCTTCATTAGTTTAGATTGTGGAGCACCAGAGGATACGAGTTACACCGAAACAACGACTAATATTAACTATGTTTCCGATGCACCCTACATAAACAGTGGTGTAAGTGGAAGTGTGGCTTCAATTTATGGAGACACCTACCAAAGGCAAATGAGGAAACTTAGAAGCTTCCCTCAGGGAATCAGAAACTGTTACAATGTAAGCGTTAAAAAGGGTACCAAATACTTGATTCGAGGGAGTTTCTTATATGGGAATTATGATGGCCTGAATTCGCTACCGAAGTTCGATCTCTATATTGGGAATAGCTTATGGGAGACGGTAAACTTCACTGAAGTTGGCATTGACATTTTCAAAGATCTCATACATACTACCTCCTCAAATAAAGTTCACATCTGTCTGATCAATACAGGAAAAGGTGTGCCCTTTATTTCAGCATTAGAATTTAGACCTTTACTCAACATCACTTATCAAACAGCATCAGGATCCTTAGCACTGAATTTTCGATTGGACATCGGTTCAACAGACAATCGAACATACAGGTATTTACGAATGATTTTGCAAACAAATTTACTTCTACTAAACAACAGAATATATGTTTTAACAAGTGAGATGCTAAGATAATATTGTGTTTGTGTTTGCTCTCTCTCAAGATTCCCTTCCGATGTTTATGATCGCATCTGGTCACCATTTAACTTCAATGAGTGGACACAAGTGAGCACCAATCAAACTGTGGATGCTACTGAACACAACAATCACCAACCGCCATCCGTTGTCATGAAAACTGCTTCCACCCCAATAAATGCAAGCAAGCCACTGGATATTTGGTGGGATACAGTCGATTCATCTCAATATTATGTATTTATCCACGTTGCTGAAGTTGTAGAGCTTCGAGCCAACCAGAGTAGAGGATTCAATATCATGCACAATGGGAAGCTTTTTTATGGACCTGTAATTCCAACTTATTTGTCCACACTGACCATTTTTAGTCGAGAACCATTGGATGCAGCAGATAGACATTCATTTTCTTTAATTCCAATGGAGAATGCAACACTTCCTCCAACCGTTAATGCATTGGAGATATATACAGTGAAAGATGTATCAGAGTTAGAAGCAGATAAAGGAGATGGTAGGTATCCTTCTTCATATGCACTTCGTGAGTTTACTTTGTCAGAAGTTAAAAATTTTTAATTTGATTACTTTTTTGGATAATTAGTGGATGCAATTACCAAGATCAAGTCAACCTATGGGGTAAAGAGGGATTGGGGAGGAGATCCATGTGTGCCAATGGGATATCCCTGGAGTGGATTAAATTGTAGCAATGAAGTTGCACCACGAATTATATCCTTGTAAGTGCAAGCCTTTTATGAAGCTTGAATTTTTCTTAAAATGGATGAATCGCATGAATTCATGAGAAAGGTGAATTTTCTGAACAGGAACCTATCTGCAAGTGGACTGAACGGAGAAATATCTTCTTACATATCCAGTCTAACAATGTTGCAAACTTTGTAAGTGTCTCTCCTTTGATGATCATATATGTAGATTAACTAAAATGAATTTATTTGGAAAATAAATACTAATCTACCGAATTTGTTTCTTTTAGGGACTTGTCAAACAATAATTTGACAGGGAAAGTGCCCAATTTCCTGTCTAATCTGTCACACCTCAAAGTCCTGTAAGTATTTGGAAAAAGGAATATGAAGCTCAACTTAAGCCAGAACAGAATTGAGTTATTGTTGTCCCTCTTTGCAGGAACCTAGGTAACAACAAGCTCTCGGGTCCAATTCCGGCTGATCTTTTGAAAAGATCCAATGACGGCTCACTATCATTAAGGTCCATTTGATAGAGAAAAATAATGGAATTATAATTTTCTGTCTTCGAGTTCTTATGATTATATAGTATAGCATTTTTCCTGGAAAACTGAAAATTTTCCAAAATAACTTATCTAACCATGGATGGTACGAATGACAGTGTGGGAGGTAACCAAAATCTCGATGGATGTGCATCAGATCCATGTCCAAAGAATGAAGAGAAGAACAGCATCATCATTCCAGTTGCAGCATCAATTGGTGGATTCCTAGTTCTCCTCACAATTGCTGCAATAACCTTTTGGATCATCAAATCTCGAAAGGAACAACAAAAAGGTAAAAATGTTGTCTCAGTGGTGGACAAGTCAGAAACCAACAGTCAGTTTGGCACTTCATTGGAGATGAGAAGACAATTTACATACTCTGAGGTGGTGAAAATGACCAACAATTTCAAAAAAGTTCTGGGTAAAGGAGGTTTTGGGGAGGTCTATTATGGTGTCATTGACGACATTCAAGTGGCTGTGAAGATGTTGTCTTTATCATCATCTCAAGGATATCGGCAATTTCAAGCAGAGGCATGCTAACCTAAATCCATAATTTCAGTTCTGAGCTTACTAATTAGCTTACAACTTTATATCATACTTAAACGGGTAACTTAAAAAATGCAGGTTACCCTTCTTATGAGAGTTCACCATAGAAACTTGACAAGCCTAGTTGGATATTTGAATGAAGGAAACCACATCGGCCTCATTTACGAGTACATGGCCAATGGAGATTTGGCAGAACACCTTTCAGGTAAATCCAATTGCAATGAGCTTCACAAAACTACTAAGAAGACTAATCTACAATCTAACCCTTTTGTAAAGAACAGGGAGTTTTAACTTTCTTCTGTTGTTGTTCCACTTGTAAGCAGAGAGGAGCGTACGTATCTTAAGTTGGGAAGATAGACTTCGAATAGCAATGGACGCAGCACAAGGTGAAACTCAGACCAATTAGATCATTTCTACAAACAAGTTATAGGCATTCTTTCTCTCCTCAAACCAAGTAAAAGCTAACAATTAGACACTATGAAAATTACAGGACTGGAGTACCTGCACTACGGTTGTAAGCCACCCATAGTCCACAGAGATGTGAAAACAACAAACATCTTGTTGACAGAGAATTTCCAAGGAAAACTTGCAGATTTTGGTCTTTCCAAAAGCTTCCCCACTGATGACAAAACCCACATGTCCACGGTGGTTGCTGGCACTCCTGGTTACCTTGATCCAGAGTAAGCACTAGTTTCAACCAGCCATCAACTTGATTGCTTTTTTTTCCTCTCCTCATAAAAAAATGGAGTATACAAGGGTATAAAAAAAAACCCAACAAAAGGAGTCCAACAACAAGAAATGACTCCAATCGAAAAGAACAAAGCCTAGCTGATAACTACAAAAAGTCTTAGCCACTAAGCCCCAACGAAGCATTAAAACTAAAAACCTCACAACTCCTCCTCAGACCTCTCAGCTCCTCTAAAAAGCCTATAATTCATCTCAAGCCATATCCCCAAAAAAATGACAAAAAGAACCAAGCCTGCCAAAAGAATTATGCCCTTCTCCCTAAAAGGAGGATTCAGCAAAACCTCCTCCATCATAACCTTCTTCTTATGCAATTAAAAGAAACCCCAATCAATTGTCACAAAAACTAAACTGAACAATTGGGTTTTCTCTCAGGTACTACATATCAAACAGGCTGACAGAGAAAAGCGATGTGTACAGCTTTGGGATTGCTCTATTGGAGATAATCAGTTGCAAACCAGTAATATTAAAAACCGGAGACACACCTCATATAGTTGAAAGGGTTAACGCTTTGGTGGCGCTAGGAGATATTGAGAGTATAGTCGATCCAAGATTACAAGGGCAATATGAAACTAACTCTGTTTGGAAAACGGTGGAAGTGGCAATGGCTTGTGTAGCGGCGAATTCCAGCAGAAGGCCGACGATGAGCGATGTTTTGGCGGAACTCAAAGATTGCTTAGCCACGGAATTGAGTCGAAAGCAAGCGAATCGCTCGCTTGATTCAAGAAATTCCTTTGAAATGAGCTCCCTCTCTGTTGGGATTAGTGCTTCTGATTCTAGTCCCATGGCGAGGTGAACATTTCTCTGTGTTCTAAATCTTCGCCTTCTTCGTCTTCTTCTTTTGGGATTGAATTAATTTGGCATTGAATGATTTCTCGAAGAAGATTTGTATTGAATTTGTTAGCAAATCATCTTTTATCATTTTATTTGACAGTCACACAACAAAAACTGCTGAGTGTTATTTTGTTGGGTAAAGTATCATTTTGATTATCTCTTTTGTATTTTTGGTACATTCAATTCAAGTGTTCGATTTTGGTCAATAAAGTTTGAAATTGGTTTAATTTAAAGTTAATGCTCATTTTGATTCCAGCTAACGTTGCTAACAGCAGAGCATTGATGGTGATAGTGCAGTTGACATTCTTACAGTCAACTGTTTGACCAGCAAAAGATGAGCAAATCAAACTTATCCACTTGTTTTTCTTAATACAATTATAATAATATTGGTAAGCTTTTCATAATCTTTTCTTTTTTTTTTTTAAATCTAAAACTTCAATTTTAGAACTGATCAAATCATCATTAATTCCTACCTATCATTCTCAAGTGACACAATACTTTTGATATGCTTTTTTTTTTAATAAACAATTTTGAACAAAACTCCATTTTTCCTAAAAAAAAAAAAACAAAAACAAAACTCCATTTGAAAAAAACCATTGCAACAAGTTATCTACGGTGAGAAGGAATAAACAATAGAATGGATTGAAATCTCTTTAAATATATCAAATTAATTAGATAGAAAAGAGAGACGGAACATGATAAAACTACATTGTCCTAGTAAGTAAGCTAATGAACAATTTGCAAGTTCAGTTCACCTATCCAATCTTCAAGAGCAAAGTTGGGAGATTCCCATGGAAATTGCAATATCAAGGTTGTTCTTGTTTAGTTTTGTCACACTCCTAGTTCAAGCTCAAGATCAGTCAGGTAAGTTTCTCAACTTCCACCCCCATACTATTATATGTGTGTTTGAACATGTTCTTAAATCATATGTTACCTTACAAGTAATGATATTCCAGGCTTTCTTAGCTTAGATTGTGGCTTACCAGCAAATTCATCAAGTTACACCGAACCTGGGACAAAAATTAAGTACATATCAGATGCAGGTTATATAAACACCGGCGAAACAAAGAGTATATCATCGAAATACTTATCTATGTATCAACGACAATTATGGTATCTTAGAAGTTTTCCTCAAGAAACCAGGAATTGTTACAATATAAGCGCCATCAGAGACACTAAATATTTGATTCGAGCAACTTTCATATACGGAAATTATGATGGGCTCAATAGTACTCCGCAATTCGATCTATATTTGGGTGATACTCGATGGACAACAGTGGATGGTAGCTTCTACACAGAGATGATGCATATGCCTTCAACAGACAAATTGCAGATCTGTCTTATCAACATTGGCTACGGAACACCATTCATCTCAGCATTAGAGTTTAGACAACTTCCTAATCTCACTTACCCAACTCTATCAAGATCCTTGTACCCTTATTATCGATTGGATATGGGGTCAATAACAAATGAACAATACAGGTTGTTCATACAACAACTGATTTTTTTTTTTTCTTGATCTTGATCGTAAGAGTATCTTTGAAAGTGATTTGAAATGGTGTTCAAAATTACTCTCCGACATGCTTTAATCATGTTCAAGAGTGTAAAACCAAACATTATAGTCCCATCTGATAACCATTTAGTTTTTTAAAATTGTGTTAGTTTTCTTGCAATTTCTTTACATGTCTTTCATCTTTCTCAATAAAACATCAGCAAGTTTTTAAAAACTATTTTTGGTTAGTTTTCAAAACTCAGTTTGGTTTTTGAAAACATTTGCAAAAAGTAGATAACAAAACACGAACAAAAACCAAATGGTTATCAAATAGGACCTAAAATGATTATATGAAAATCATTCTAATAAAACACTTATAAACAAATCGTTTTTACTGAAATCACTCTCAAACAGACTCTAAATGAAAAATACTCATGTATACTATAAATACTCTGTGTTTCTTTAGGTTCCCTGATGATGTTTATGATCGAATTTGGGAAGGGTACAATCGTGATGACTATGCACAACTAAATACATTTGATACTGTAGATGCTGATGGTTCTAATATTTACCATCCAGCGGCCATAATCATGGAGACTGCTGCAACTCCAAAAAATGGGACGAAGTACCTTAATTTCTCATGGAACTCAATTAACGAAAGTGATGAATTTTACGTATATATGCACTTTGCTGAACTTGAAAAGCTTCAGAGCAACCAATTCAGAGGATTTAATATCACACACAATGGGAATTATTGGGATGGGCCTATTATTCCTGATTATTTAAGCACAACAACAACTTATTCTATCCAGCCATCTGTACCACCATCATCAAAACATCAATTTTCATTCTTCCCAGTAGAAAATTCAACACTTCCTCCAATCATCAATGGTTTAGAAATTTATCTTGTGGTGGAGATCTCAGAATTAGAATCAAACAAGGGAGATGGTATGCAATTTTCAGTCTTTTGTTCGAAGTTTTTTTTTCTTTTTTTTTTTGGTTTACTTATAATTGTAGATTTATGGATGTATTGGAAAATCAGTGGATGCAATCAGTAATGTTCGGTCAACTTATGGGGTAATCAAAAATTGGGAAGGAGATCCATGTGTGCCAAGTGGATATCCATGGAGTGGTTTGAATTGCAGTTCTGATCCAGTCCCAAGAATCATATCACTGTAAGTTTATATCTTCAGTTACAAAGTAACAAATGAAGATCAATCATATCCTACTCTATAAGAGAATTGAACTTTACTACTAGTAAGAATCTTCTATAAGAGAGAATTGGATTTTGTTACCAGGAACTTGTCTTCAAGCGGATTGAAGGGTGAGATCTCTCCATACATAATCCATCTACAAATGTTACAAAAATTGTAAGAGTTTCTCTATTAATATTTAGATCAGTATGCTTAAACCTATGCTAATAAAATGTACTTATATTTCAGGGATTTATCAAACAACTACTTGACTGGAGAAGTACCTGATTTTCTGTCCCAGTTGTTACACCTCCAAATCCTGTAAGTTAACCTAGAAGAAAGCACAAATTAACTTTAAGGCATAAATTAAACTACTATCTTTTCTCTTTCCAGGAACTTAGAGAATAACAATCTCACAGGCTCTCTTCCACCTGAGCTTATCAAAAGAAAGAAGAACGGTTCACTTACACTAAGGTCTATTATAGGGAGGGAAACATGAAATTTTGCATTTTTATTTTTTTATATATAACATTATGTCCATAATTTCAAGTTAGTTTTCAACTAACAAAGCATATTTGATGACAGTATACAAGGCAATCCAAATTTAGATCAATGTATTTTAGAGCCATGCACGAAGGAAACACCAGAAAAGAAGAAAAGCAGCAACAATATCATTATTCCAGTAGTAGCATCAGTCGGTGGATTGCTCGCCATCCTCATAATTGGGGGGATTATCTATTGGATTTCAAATAAGAAACAAGAAGGTAAAGACATTACTTTGACAGAGAATCAAGTAGAGACTAACACCCATTCAGGCAGTTCCTTGGAGAAAAGGAGACAACAGTTTACTTATGCAGAAGTCGTGGGGATGACCAACAATTTTGAGAGGGTTCTCGGTAAGGGAGGTTTTGGGATTGTTTACTATGGAGTTCTAGATGACACTCAAGTGGCTGTGAAGATGATATCTTCATCGGCAGGACAAGGCTACCATCAGTTTCAGGCAGAGGCATGTGCTTAAAATATAGCATTTCATGAGATGTTAGCTCATACTTCTTTGTTAGACTAAAAGAAATTCCACTTTCCCTCAGGTTACAATCCTTATGAGAGTTCACCACAGAAACTTAACAAACCTTGTAGGGTATATGAATGATGGAGGTCACCTTGGCCTCATTTATGAGTACATGGCAAAGGGAAATCTTGCAGAGCATCTTTCTGGTAAATCTTCTGGTTCTACCTATAATTTACATCACATGCTTCACAACTCAACTTAATGAATTGAAAATATCACATTCAATTCAATTTTAGAGAACAAAATTTGAAGCTTAACCACCTTTTGCTCGTTTGTACATAGCAGAGAAAAGCTCAAGTATCTTAACTTGGGAAGACAGACTTCGAATTGCAATAGATGCTGCTCAAGGTGTGATAAGATTATAATTTATTTGAACTTTCTACAAACACATTATCTGCATTCTAGAAAAAGAAAAACTTACAGTGTGGAACATGGAAAAACAAATGCAGGACTGGAGTATCTGCATCATGGTTGTAAGCCACCAATAGTCCACAGAGATGTGAAAACAACAAACATCTTATTGACAGAAAAATTTGATGCTAAACTTTCTGATTTTGGTCTTTCCAAGACCTACCCAACAGATGACAAGTCCTACATGACCACAGTTATTGTTGGCACCCCAGGTTACCTTGATCCAGAGTAAGTACTAAATTCCCAACATTTGCCAATCCATTGCTTCTCAAAAAACTGAAGGAAACAAACTCTGTGGTTTGTCTCTCAGGTACTATACATCAAACAGGTTAACTGAGAAAAGCGATGTGTATGGTTTTGGAGTTTCCCTGATGGAAATAATTAGTTGCAGACCAGTAATTTCAAACACCCAAGACCGAGATACGAATTACATAGCCAAATGGGTTCGCACCATGGTTGCCCAAGGAGATATCAAGAATATAGTTGATCCACGATTAAAAGGAGTATATGAAACTAACTCTGTTTGGAAAGCTGTGGAAGTAGCCTTGGCTTGCGTATCAGTAGACTCCAGTGAAAGGCCAACGATGAATCAAGTAGTGATAGAGCTGAAGAATTCTTTGGCCATGGAGTTGAATCAGAGATCGGAAAGCCGTCCACTGGATTCGAAAGACTCCATTGAAATGATGTCCATAACTATGGTTATGAATGCCACTCACTCCAGTCCCATGCCAAGGTGAAAAAAAATCTACGAAGTGGCTTCGGTCTTTTTCTTTCTCTCTGGTTTCAGCTTTCATTTCCCCTATGAACTATTTGAATCGGTTGTATCCAATCTATACTTTATCAAATAAATCGTTGAAGATAATGAAATATAGTACAAAATAGGTTGGATAAGATTTATTATTTATGTAGTAGTATCATTGAAGTTGACTAGTTGAGCTTGCAATCGAGTATAGAGTGTGCAATGAAGTTAATGTGTTTTGTTCTACTATATTTCAACAATATAAGAATAAGAGCAGTTGGTTTCACTTGCAATTTTGGTACTAACACCTCAATTGTGTGATTTTGGAACGAAGAATCATACTTTACAACTATTGAACAATAAGGACAAGTTTGAGAGTGATTTTAAAATTGCCAAAAAAATTTTTGTCATGGCCTTTTTAGTTATTTTGAGCATCAATTACTCAAATATAAGAGATTTGATTCGATTGCAAATTACTCAACTAATAGAGAGTACTTTAGTATTTTTCATATATACTTTCATAATGTGTAAATTTTCCCACCTACAGCCAACTGAGTATAGATTAATTAGCAAAGACATAACTTACCTTCCTAACACGGAAGTTCAAATCTTCACCCCTTGTTTGTTGAACTTAGAAGAGAGAGAAAGAAGAAGAAGAAAAAGAAAAGGAAAAAGAAAAAAAGAAAAAGAGTCATATATGAAGAATCCGTCCCATCTCTCTATTTTAAAATTAAAAAATGATTGTTGTATATAAAAATTACATATAGATATTGATAGATAGTTATATATTAATTGAGTTCTTCATATAAGAAAATAAATGCATGCTTACTATCTTAACCAAATTCAATTTCTTACTTCTACATTCATTGTTTCAAATGAATTTTGTGAATCACGATTTAAGGATTTATTTCTTTTGAATTATGTAACTTAAAAAGTGAAAAGTGTTTAGTGTTTTTAGATTTGCTACTAAACATATGTACCCTAAGTTTTTTTTAGAATATTACATTGCATATAGAGATAAGAATTTGAAGCAACAATGCAGAAATAACAAGATGTCTAACTAATTGAGTCATGTATGTTCAACTTGTTTAAAGAAAAAAGGTTAGAGACATACTTCCGAACTTCATAATTGTATAATTGAGTGAAGTATATTTTTTCCACATGGCTCAATGCCACTAGTCCAATCCATGATCGTAATCTATTATCAATCAAACCATTGGTGTTTGGTGAGTCTTCTTATTATTCAATTGAATACTAGGCCATAAAATAGAGAAGTTTAAACAATACCTCTGGTGCGGTCAGACGATGCTGATGGTTGGGTTGAAATTTTCTTGTCAACTGTTTGTAACAAAAATGATGACCAAGTCCAAGTCAACTGTCAAACATAAGCAAAAATACGCCAAATTATAACTGCCAAAATTTTTTATAAAAAATAAAAACCGACATTCTTTATCGTTGTACGGGTGAAACTTAGGGAAAACTTTATGTAGATGCTAAGAAACTATGATCTAAACTTATAAACTGCAGAACATTTTAGATTTAGCAATCTGAACCTTCCTTTGAAGACTAAAAATCTCCATGCTAGATCTTCAATATCTGTTCTTTTGCCAAATTTGATGAGAATAACAAATTTAAAGTATTATTAAAGCAATGTTCAAAAGTTATCCATACATCTAAAATGAGATTATTCAAGCTAATCAATGCATCTATCATAGAAAGATAATGACTTTTAATTAAGTAAATCAATTTCTTCTAATCTTGAATAGGTCATCAATATTTTTATGAAGCCTCATCCTCAATATGTAAATAAAAAACATCATACATCAAAATCATATAGTTGAAATTCCATTGCCAACTAGGATAAACAATCTATGCAATATCTTTTTTTTGATAGGAAACAAAGAGTATTTCATTGATATATGAAATAGATACAAAAGACCTATCAAGGTGGTTACATGAGACTTCTCCAATTAATCATAAGGGAGGATAGGGAGTAATTACAAAAAAGGGGGAAGTGTCTACTCCAAAAGAGGGCCAAATAAGAAGTGGATTCAATAAAAGAGCAAATACTCTGTTGCTTATCAGTGAAGACCCTAGCATTTCTTTCCAACCAAAGGTTCCATAAAAATGCATACAAAAAGTTATGCCAAACCATCATCTTGTCTTTTTTGAAGGGATGACCAAGAATAGTGTATGAGAGAAGGGAGAAAATATCATCCGGACGAGCAAATTGCCACCCAAAGGCGTGTTGGAGATGATTCCAGATAGAGGCAGCAAAATCACAGCTGCTGAACAAATGGGCTTGAGATTCATATGCTTTGTAGCATAGGCAGCAGCAACTGGGAGAGAGATATGATCCAGGGTTTCTTCTTTGTAAAATATCTGCTGTGTTAATACACCCATGGCTAAGCTCCCACATAAAAAATTTGACTTTTTTCGGCATAGAACCTTTCCATAATTGGTCATAGAAAGCCGCTTTATCGGTGCACGAGGGGGATGCCAATTTTTTAGTGAGAGAGCTCGTGGTGAAGAAGTCAAGGTTTCCTAGCTGCCATTTCCAAGAATCTTCCTCATCCTTGAAGGTGAAGCCCGAGAGGTGATGAGATAGAATTGCCCATTCAAGAATTTCAGCCTCATTCAAGTTTCTTCTCAAGTGAAGATTCCACGACCCAGCGGACGGATTCCATAAATCAGCAATGAAGGCATCCTTTTTAAGAGACAAATGATACAGGGAGGGGTATTTGGTCCTAAGAGAAGATGTGCCAAGCCATAAGTCTTCCCAAAATAGACTTTTGTCACCTCTGCCAACTCTAGATTCAACATAATCATATATGAAGTGCTGTAGGTTATGGATCGATTTCCATGGACCTTTAGAGGAGTTAATATATTGGTTTCCCAACTTTAGAGGATTACGAGCCACCCCATATTTGGCTGCAATAACACCCCTCCATAAAGCCTTGGGCTCTTGGTAGAATCTCCATATCCATTTAGCTAATAGGGAGACGTTTTTCTTATGAATGTCATAGATGCCTAGCCCTCCATTTACAATAGGGTCTTGTACAGTAGACCATTTGAGAAGGTGACATCCTTTCTTCTCCATTCCCCCGCGCCAAAGGAACAATCTGTATAGCCTCTCAATCTCCTTGGTGACTTTCTTAGGGGCTAGATACAAGGAGAAATAATAAATTGGGAGATTAGAAAGGGTGGCTTGTATAAGGGTGTGTCTACCTCCCTTTGATATATTAGAGGATCCCCAATAGAGCAATCTTTTTTGAATTTTCTCGATCACCGGGGTCCAAAAGCTGATTCTTCTCGGGTTTCCATTAAGAGGGAGGCCTAGATATGAAGTCGGCCATGAGCCCACTTTGCACCCGAAGACAGAGGCTAGCTGAGCAGCCTGTTGAGGATCAATACCAATACCCAAAAATTCAGTCTTATTACGATTGATTTTCAACCCCGATGTCGCCTCAAAGGAGCAAATAACATTGAAGAGATTCGTGATAAGATCCTGACTTGGGGAGGAGAAAAGGATGGTGTCGTCAGCAAACTGAAGGTGGGTGATATCAACAGGTTGTGTGATGTTACCAACCGAGAATCCTTCTACAATCTATGCAATATCAAGACATAAGAACTTTAATTGGTTGGAGAAGGCCTGATAAGCTGATAGTTCTTATTTGGAACAACAGTACTCTGCTTCAAGTTGATGATCAACAAAGAAAAGAAAAGCAACTTGGGTCTTCTATCTGCAGCCAACAAGAAAGGGATTCCAAAGGGTGCTGATGAATACAAGAACAAGAAGTTTTCTAATTTGTTTAGCTCTTGTACATGCTATTCAAGCTCAAGATCAATCAGGTAAATATTGCAAGGAAGAGATGTATTTTTTTTTAGAAGAGAAACGAATTTCATTGATGAATGAAATGTGGAGAAAATCTCCAATCACCAAAGGGTGAATTACAAGAAAGCTTTCCAATTTGAAATTAAATAAGATAAACTATAAGCATAGAAAGGGTGTTGACATTTACACCAATATAAAGCATGAAAGAGAATTAGATCCATAAATTTATCAAAGGAAGAGAAAGAATCCCTGAAAAGTCTCGAGTTTCGCTCGCCCCATAAAAACCAAAGGAAGACTCTGTTCAAAGCAAGCCACAAGATCTTCTTTTCTCCATGAAAGGGGTGATCCACAAAAATGAGTGAAAGAATATCCTTAATGCAATTTGGAAAAACGATAGACCATCCAAAAGCATCAAGAACCGCTGACCAATATCTGGAAGCGAAGGAACAGTGAACAAAAAGATGCCCGGCATGTTCAGAACTAGCGACGCACATGATGCAACAAGAAGGAGACAAATGGAAATGAGGCATCCGTCGTTGAAGTCGATCAGCTGTGTTAACTGCTCCATGACTCAGTTCCCATAAAAAAATCTTGATCTTCTTGGGATAGAAATCAGTCCAAATAACCTTATAGAGATCATTCGCCACAATCGGATAGTCTGTGAGATCCTCCATAAGAGATTTAACAGAAAAAATCTCTTCCTCAAAAAAAATAAGGAAGAGATGTATTTTCTCAGTAAACAATCTCAATCATATTTGGCTAAAAAAAATGATCTCTCAGGTTTAATAAGCTTGGATTGTGGACTAGCAGCAAATTCTAGCTACACAACAAATATCACCCACATTTCAGATGCAGCATACATAAACAGCGGTGAAAGCAAAAGTATAGACTTAAACCAAAATAGCTATGAACGACAACTATGGTCCCTTAGAAGCTTTCCTGAAGGCATCAGGAACTGCTACAACATAAGTGATATTACTAGTGGCACCAAATATTTAATTCGAGCCAGTTTCTTGTACGGTAATTATGATGGGTTAAGATCTTTCCCAATCTTTGATCTCTACTTTGGAGATAGCTTATGGGATACAGTGAATATTACGTTAGTAGCAGTTACATTCAATTACGAAATTATTCATACTCCATCAGCAAACAAAGTACAAATCTGCCTGATCAATATAGGATTCGGAACACCTTTCATCTCTGCTTTGGAATTTAGACCTTTGCCAAACGACATTTACCCTATTGAATCTGGGTCCCTCTCACTTACTCTTCGATGGGATATCGGTTCAACATCAAACATCTCATATAGGTGAGTTATTATTGATTTATCAATTTAGAGTGAAATTATTTTATAGCACATGTATGTTTATTGAAATGGAAAGGCTTATTTCTTTTCTCTGTGAGTGTCTTTGTTTCAGGTTTCCTTATGATGTTTTCGATCGGATTTGGGTTCCTGCTAATAATGATAAATATTTCGACCGATTAACTACCTCCCTAACTGTAGATGTCAATCACACAGAGAACCAACCACCAGCTGTTGTTATGAAAACTACTATAATACCAAAAAATGCGAGCAATACATTTTCTCTTACGTGGGAGTCAGCTGATGAAAATACCCAGTATTATGCATATCTTTACTTTGCTGAGCTGGTAAAGCTTCAACGCAACCAATTTAGAGGCTTCAACATCAGTCATAATGGGAAATATTGGAAGGGGCCTGTTATTCCTGATTACTTGAACACAAGCAGCATTTATGACATCAAACCATTGGAATTCCCAGAAAAGCAGCACAACTTAACTTTTACTCGAATTGAAAATTCAACTCTTCCTCCAATCTTCAATGCTGCAGAAATTTATTCCAATATTGAGATCTCAGAATTAGAATCAGATCAAGGAGATGGTATGCTGATTTAATTTCCCATTATTAGCCTCCTAGTTTTGGCTCTTATATTCTGATCACAGAAAATTTTAAACTTTAACGATAATTTCCACAAATGTATTGTATGGAAAATTAGTGGATGCAATCAGAAAAATAAAGTCAACTTACGGAGTGATCAAAGATTGGGAAGGAGATCCATGCATCCCAAGAGCATATCCTTGGAGTGGTATGGGTTGCAGCAATGAGTCAACCCCAAGAATCATATCGCTGTAAGTACATGCACACTTTGCTTAGGAAATAATAACCTTATTATCTAAGTTTGCCAGCAAACAGCAGAAGTTGAGATAAGTGAACCAATAAAAATCTTACAGGAATTTGTCATCAAGCAGTCTGACAGGTGATATATCTCCTGATATATCCGATCTAACGGCCTTACAAAATTTGTAAGTATTCTCTCATTTAAATGATAAGTAAATAGGATCAACAAGATGCAATTTCATCTTTACACCCATTACAATTCATTTTTATTTCAGGGACTTGTCAAACAATAGCTTAACAGGAAAACTACCCGATTCTTTATCCAAATTGTCAAACCTCAAAGTCATGTAAGTTACTTACAACGAAGAAGTCAAGGACCATGCAGTTTGTAAGATGAATGAAAATTAATTTACTCTATTTACAGAAATTTGGAGAACAACAATCTCTCATGTCCAATTCCACTTGAACTCTTAAGAAGTTCCAATGATAGTTCGCTATCATTAAGGTATCTTTCTTGGAATACATGAACTTGTAAATAATATTTCAACTACAAACTATGAGTCTAACAAGCATGCTAAGAAAATCTATTGATGACAGCGTGAAAGGTAATCCAAATCTGGAATGCACCGACGAGAAAGTGGTAGTGAAGGAGAAGGAGAATGAGAAGAACAAAGTTGTGATTCCTGTAGTCGCATCAATTGGCGGCCTGCTTGTCATTGTCATAATTGCAGGGATTGTTTTCTGGATAGCCAGATCAAAAAGGAAACAAGGTAAAAATGTCTTGGAGATGAACCATCCAGAAACCAACATTAACGTTGGTGGCAGTTCTTTGGAAACTAGAAAACGGAAGTTTACTTATTCAGAAATTGTGAGAGTGACCAACAATTTTGTGAGGATTCTTGGTAGAGGTAGCTTTGGAGCAGTTTACCATGGAATGATTGATGATATTCAAGTGGCTGTGAAGATGCTAGCTCCGTCAGCAATACAAGGCCATGATCAATTTAAAGCAGAGGAATGTACTTGTATATAGTATTTCATATTTTGATATTCTCATAAAAAGTTTAGCTCACACTTGCTTATCAGACTAAAACGATGCTACCTTCATTCAGGTTACAGTTCTTCTTCATGTTCACCACAGAAACTTGACAAATCTTGTAGGATATTTAAGCGAAGGAACTCACCTTGGCCTCATTTATGAGTACATGGCCAACGGAAGTTTAGCACGGCACCTTTCTGGTAATCTAGCAATGATTTGAAACACATGCATTATGTTCCCGGTTATATTGAAAAATTTAAACTCATTTCAACAACAAAAATGAAAATTGAGACCTCCCCCATTCTTTTTATTGAATATGCAGAGATAAGTTCAAGTGTCATAAGTTGGGAAGATAGACTCCGAATAGCAATGGATGCAGCTCAAGGTGTTATAAGTTTTTCATTCAAACATCTTCACAAACACATTACGTTCTTTTGTTTTAGTCCTTTACAAAATGAAAACCTTACGTGGTATCGAGCTTACAAAATGCAGGACTAGAGTATCTGCATAATGGTTGTAAGCCACCAATAGTCCATGGAGATGTGAAACCAGCAAACATCTTGTTGACTGAAAATTTCCAAGCTAAACTTTCTGACTTTGGCCTTTCCAAAAGCTGCCCAACAAATGATAGGACGGGTTACCTTGACCCAGAGTAAGTACTAATTTCAAACACTTCTCAAGCCATTGCTTCTCCATTTGATGTCTTTTAATTCTTCCTCGGAAGAACAAAAAAGAAAAATCGAAAGAGACAAATCTGAAGAAACTTCATGGCTTGTCACTCAGGTACAAAACATCAAATAGGCTGAGTCCAAAAAGTGATGTGTACAGCTTCGGTCTTACTCTGCTGGAGATAGTGAGTTGCAAACCAGTGATATCAAAATCCCAAGGCCAAGATTCGATGCATATAATCAAATGGGTTGGCTCCATGGTTGCTCAAGGTGATATTAGAAATATAGCAGACCCAAGATTAAAACGAGAATATAACATACACTCTGTCCGCAGAGCAGTGGAAGTAGCAGTGGCTTGTGTGTCAATGAATTCAAAGAGAAGGCCAACAATGAGTCAAGTGGTGGCAGAACTGAAAAGTTGCTTGGCCACAGAATTGAGTCGAATGCCGGACAGTCAGCCTCCTAATTCAACAGAGTCCATTGAAATGACATCCATCTACATGGTTTTACCTCCTCAATCGGGTCCCATGGCGAGGTGAAATTCGTTGGAAGTTCATCTCCTTCTTCCCCGATTGTTTGACGGGGTTTTACGTTCCAGAATTTATCCAAGTCATTGGATTTGATCATTTGGCCGTCGAAACTTAAAGTACAAACTTCACCTTGAACAAAACTTTTGGCTATATAACTTTGAATAGGGATCTCTTATGCATCCCACCAGATTCTAGACACTAAGAGAAGAGAAAATAGAAAAAGAGAAATTTTCAATATATTTTAATGATGATGTACAAAGAGATATCTACACACCGATGTGTAACTATGAATTGTCTTGGTAGAATACATGTAAGAAACCGTGTCCTAATTGGTTTCCAAAATTGATAACATCGTTCAACGGTAATTGGCATCAAGAGATAGAGGCTCGAATCCCTCTACTCCAAATGTTGTTGAACTAAAAAAAAAAGGAATCCCTCTGCACCAAATGTTGTTGAACTAAAAAAGGGATAGTTGACACAGTAATCACATATAAAACCTTGTGTTTTATCATATGCTTTAGAGCCTAAATTGAACATTTCAAGCTTTGCCCAAAAAAAAGTGTTGGTTTTTAGCTGAAATGAGATTAACAATAAAATAACAAATCAATCTTCACTTTTTGTAAATGGTTCTAAATGGTCCCAGAGTTATTGAATCACTAATGTATATATAAATATATATATATTAGAATACTGGGTACTGATCCATAGCATTTTATAATCAGCTCAAAATCACTTAAATAAAATTATTCTTCTTTCAAAGATCTACAAAGTAGCAAGAAAATTTATCACGTAACTCTTTCTATAAGTAGAAAAAAATAAAGGAAGACAAGAAGATTGAAAAATCGTTCATATTAATGAAAAAACTACTACTATCTATTTGATTCCAACCGTTCTTGGTAATTTACGTTAATCCCTACATTTAAGGAAATTTTAATCTTATACACATGTGAAAGTTATGCATTAACGATTTTAAAACAAAATTCAAACAGATGGTCTAAATTGATTCACTTATGAAAGTTTAAGATTTTAATTGATGCAATTACTAATTTGGTGTTTAAAGTGATATAATCTCCAAAGTTTACAGATACAAATTGATTTTTTCCCTAATCAATGTCACTAGTCCAATCCATAAACATCATCAATTATCAATCGAATAATTGGTGTTTGGTGAGTTCCTTGCTAGTTGCATTATTCTTATTGTTCAATAGAAAAACTAAGCCATAAAATAGAGGGCTTTGAAGTTTAAACAATAACAATGCTTAGGACAGCATGATGCTGATGGCTAGGTTGAAATTCTCTATGTCAACATTTTTGTATTCTAATATGGCCAAGTCCAGAGTCAACTGTCAAACATAAGCAAAAATACCCCAAATTATAACTGTATAAAATCTTAATTAAGAAAAATTAACATTCTTCATTGGTTGAATGGGTGAAAAGTTAATGATCAAAAGAAAAAAAAGGGGGAGAAAAGTTAGAAGATGTATTTTGTAGATGCTATGAATCTACGGCCTAAATTTATAACCTGCAGAACATTTTGATTTAGCGTTCTTTGGTGTCTAAAAATCTCCATGCTAGATTTCCAATATATGTTCTTGTGCCAGATTTGATGAGAATCTCATTCAAAGTATTACTAATGCATTGGTCAAAATTTGTATACAAATCATAGGTTCCAATACTATTTTGTCCTTGTATTTTGAGATTCATAACATTTTAGTTCATGTATTTTCAAATGTTTAAACTTGGTTCATTTTAGTTTATGTACTTTCAAGACCCAAAGTACAAGAACCAAAATGATATTTTAATCAAAATTATATTACTCAAGCTAATCAGTTGAATTATCATATGAAGATAGTGTCTTTTTGAAAAAATAAATGAATTTCTAATCTTAAATGTCACCCATATTTCTTGGGCGGGGAAATCTCCACCCCGGCCCTTAGTTTGTTTCTCCTTTTTGTGATTAATACAAATCTCTTGATGTTTCTTATCAAAAAAAAAAAAAAAATTAAATGTCACCCATATTTCTATGCAGATGAGATGAAGATGATGTCTTTTTAAAAGTAAATGAACTTCTAATCTCAAATGTCATCAATATTTCAATATTTCTATGAAATCTCATCCTCAAAATATATATTAAAAGGCCATACATCAAAATCATATGGTCGAAGTTCCATAGTCAACGAGGAGAATGTCAAGACAAGATATGAATATGAAGTATACATTACTTTAGTTGGAAGGTCTATCAAGCCAACAGTTCTTTGCAACAACACAACTCTGGTTCAAGCTGATGATCAATCTTCCGATTTTCATTCAAAGAAAACTGACTTGAATTCTTGCCTGCAGCAAATCAGAGAGAAATTCATAAAGGTGACGATGAACACAAGAATAAGGTGTTTTGTGGTTGGTTTAGCTTTTTTACTTGCTGTTCAAGCTCAAGATCAACCAGATCAATCAGGTAAATATTGTTATGCAAATTTATATTTCTATCTAAACATTCTTTAAATCGTATTTGGCTAAAATAATCTCTCAGGTTTTATAAGCTTGGACTGTGGCTTACCTGCATATTCAAGATACACAGAATCAACAACAAACATTGACTACATTTCAGATGCAGCATATATAAACAGTGGCGAAAGCAAAAGCATAAATTTAACATTCAAAAGCTTGTATGAAAGACAACTGCAGTCCCTTAGAAGCTTCCCTCAAGGCATAAGAAACTGTTACAACATAAGCAATACTATCAGTGAAAAGAAATACCTCGTTCGAGCAAGCTTCTTGTATGGAAATTATGATGGGTTAAGTAATAACCCCATCTTTGATCTCTACTTTGGAGATAGCTTGTGGGATAAAGTGGAGATTAGGTTCCAAATAGTTGAGATCCACAAAGAAATCATACATATTCCATCAGCAAATAGAGTACAGATCTGTCTGATTAATACAGGAACTGGAACACCTTTCATCTCTGCATTGGAATTTAGACCTTTGCCAGATAATACATACCCAATTCAATCTGGATCCTTCTCAAATTTCGTTCGATTGGATATGGGGTCAATATCAAACCTAACATATAGGTCAGTTATTATTGATTCATGCTAGGAATCATTTTATATCACAATATGAAATTTCTAATAGAGTAAAAATGAATATTTCTTTTGTGTGTGTGCGCCTTCGTTTCAGGTACCCTTACGATGTTTTCGATCGAATTTGGTATCCTTACAATGAATATGCCTTTTACAGACAATTAAATACCTCTCTTACTGTAGATGCCAATGGCCATAACAATCACCATCCAGCAGCCATTGTCATGGAAACTGCTATAACCCCAAAAAACGCAAGTCAATCTATTGATCTTTGGTGGGAGTCAGATGATGAAAATACCCAGTATTATATATATTTTCACTTTGCTGAGTTGGAAAAGCTTCAGCGTAAACAATTCCGAGGCTTCAACATCAGTCATAATGGCCAATATTGGGATGGGCCTATTATTCCTGATTACTTGTACACAAGCACCATTTACAGCAACTTACCGTTGAAATTCCCACAAAGGCAACACAACTTTTCATTTTTCCAAACTGAAAATTCAACACTTCCTCCGATCATCAATGCTTTAGAAATCTATTTCAAAATTCAAGTCTCAGAACTAGAATCAGATCCTCGAGATGGTATGATGATTTAACTTTCCTTTGTCAGAGTCTCATTTTCGCCTTTTACATTCTAATGGCACAAAATTTAAACTTGAGTGATGATTTCATGAATGCATCGTATTGAAAATTAGTGGATGCAATGAGAAAAATAAAATCAACTTCCGGAATAATCAAAGATTGGCAAGGAGATCCATGCATCCCGAAAGCATATCCTTGGAGTGGTGTAGGTTGTAACAATGAGTCAAACCCAAGAATCATATCACTGTAAGTATATGCATACTTTGCTTAGAAAATAACCTTAACGTCTAAGTTTGCTAGCCAACAGAACAAGTTTAGATGATTAAACTAATAAAAACCTTACAGGGACTTGTCGTCAAGTGGTCTGACAGGTGAGATATCCCCAGATATATACAATCTAGCAGCCTTAGAAACTCTGTAAGTATCTCTCATTTAAATGGTAACTAAACTAGGATCTCCAAGATTCAATTTCATCTCAAAACCAATTATAATAAATTGAGTTTTAATTTCAGGGACTTGTCAAACAATAGCTTAACAGGAAAACTGCCTGATTCTCTGTCCAAATTGTCAAACCTCAAAGTCCTGTAAGTTACTTGCAATGAAAAAAAGTTGACCACACAGTTTGTAGGATGATTGGAAATTTACTTTCTCGACTTACAGAAACTTGGAGAACAACAATCTCTCGTGTCCAATTCCATCAGAACTCTTAAGAAGATTCAATGATAGTTCACTATCATTAAGGTCTCTTTCTTGGAATAGATGAACTTGTAAATAACATATCAATTTCAAACTGTAAGTCGAATAAGCCTGCTTATGGAAATCTAACGATGACAGAGTGAAAGGTAATCCAAATCTAGAAGCACGTCCTTTAGTTGAATGCACTGGGGAGCAGAAAGGGGAGAAGCAGAAGAACAAGATTGTGATTCCAGTAGTAGCATCACTCGGTGGCCTGCTTGCCACTGCCATGATTGCAGGGATTGTCTTTTGTTTAGCTAGATCAAAAAGAAAACAACGAAGTAAAGATGTCTTGAAGGTAGATCGTCCAGAAACCAACAATGATATTGGTGGCAGTTCATTGGAAACTAGAAGTCGGCAGTTTACTTATTCTGAAGTTCTGAGAATGACCAACAATTTTGAGAGAATTCTTGGTAGAGGTAGTCTTGGAGCAGTTTACCGTGGGTTGGTTGATGATATTCAAGTGGCTGTGAAGATGCTAGCTCCATCAGCAATACAAGGCCCCGATCAATTTAAAGCAGAGGAACGTACTCATATATAATATCTCATATTTGGATGTTCTCATGAAAACATTTAGCTCACACTTTCTTATCAGACTAAAAGATGCTACTTTCATACAGGTTACCGTTCTTCTTAAAGTCCACCACAGAAACTTGACAAGTCTTGTAGGGTATTTGAACGAAGGAACTCACCTTGGCCTCATTTATGAGTACATGGCCAACGGAAGTTTAGCACAGCACCTTACTGGTAATCTTCTAGCATCTAGCAAAGATTTGAAACACATGCATCACATTCCAAGTTATAATGAAAATTTTAAATCCATTTCAATTTTTTTTGAAAAATGAAAATTTGAGGCTTTCCCCGTTCTTTTCATTGAATATGGCAGAGAAAAGTTCAAGTGTAATAAGTTGGGAAGATAGACTCCGAATAGCAATGGATGCAGCTCAAGGTGTGATAAGTTTTTCATTCAAACCCCTTCCCAAACACATTATGTTATTTTGTTTTTGTCCTTTACAAAATGAAAACATTGTGTGCCTGTGTGGTATCGATCTTACAAAATGCAGGACTAGAGTATCTGCATGATGGTTGTAAGCCACCAATAGTCCATGGAGATGTGAAACCAACGAACATCTTGTTGACTGAAAATTTCCAAGCTAAACTTTCTGACTTTAGTCTTTCCAAGACCTACCCATTAAATGATAAGACCGGTTACCTTGACCCAGAGTAAGTACTAATTTCAAACATTTCTCAAGCCATTGCTTCTCCATTTGATGTCTTTTAGGTTTTCCTCAAAAGAAACAAAAAATGAAAGAGACAAATTTGAACAAACTTCATGGCTTGTCTCTCAGGTACAAAACATCAAACAGGCTGAGTCCGAAAAGTGATGTGTATAGCTTCGGCCTAACTCTGTTGGAGATAGTGAGTTGCAAACCAGTGATATCAAAATCCCAAGGCCAAGATTCGGTTCATATAGTTAAACGGGTTGGTTCCATGGTTGCTCAAGGTGATATTAGAAATATAGCAGACCCAAGATTAAAAGGAGAATATAACATACACTCTGTCCACAGAGCAGTGGAAGTAGCAATGGCTTGTGTGTCAGTGAATTCCGAGAGAAGGCCAACAATGAGTCAAGTGGTGGCAGAACTGAAAAGCTGCTTGGCCACAGAATTGAGTCGAACACCGGAAAGTCAGCCTCCTTATTCAACAGAGTCGATTGAAATGACATCCATCTATATGGTTTTGCCCCCTCAATCGGGCCCCATGGCAAGGTGAAGTTCGTTGAAAGATCATCTTCCTCTTCCTCGTCTTTTTAACTTAGGTTTTCGATTCCATAATTTATCCAACTCGTTGGACTTGATCATTTGGCCGTTAAAACTTGAAACGTACAAACTTCGCCTTCATCCTCAACAGAAATGTTCTTGTTGGTACAATACATGTAAAAAACTGTGCCTTAATTGTTCCACCTTTTGATTGTGTTGAAGACTTCCTTATGTTATGTGCAAAGAAAATAAATTGACTCCCTAATCGATTTCATTCCTAAATCTGTTTAATAAATTTTATCCAGAAAAAAAAAAAAAAAAAAAAAAAAAAAAAAAAAAAAAAACTGTTTAATAAATTGGGAGAAAAATCTTTTTTTTTTTTTAGTTCAACAACATGGAGGGTGGAAAAACTTATCAGAGATATCTCTGATAATTGATGGAACCATTGAGTTGATCTCTTGTGCAAATGTTGTTTCTTTCTCTAAGTGCTCTAGAAAAGAGAATCAGGTGCCTCACGGATTTGGTGTGCGCTACCATGGCAAACGGTGATTTTTTCTGTTTTTTTGGGCGTTCCTTGTACCCTGCTTTGGCCAAGAGTTTTTTTTTTGTAGGGATGACCCTTTGTGGTTTTCTTCGGTGGTATTCAAAGAGTTAGGTGTAACTAATCTTTCTTCTATTTAATGCAAAGTCTTGTATTTTCTTTTTTTTTTTTTTACAAGAGACATCAAAGAGATATATTAATCACAAAAGGGGCGAACAGCCTAAGGGCCATGGGCAGAGGAAATCCATGCCCAACAACTAATTTAACACAGTCTTCCAATCGCTAAAATTCATTAGCAGGCTATAGTTACAAAAAGAATTCTTGTATAAGGATATCCACCAAGACGCCGTGTCTTGTATTTTCAAAAAAAAAAAAAACAACAACAAACAAACCTTCTGACACAACCGAAATAATAATAATAATCTTGTTCGACCACAAAAGTGTCTACAATTAACTACAAATCTTCAAAAGATAACAATTCAACAAACAGAAACATTAGTTTCATCAATAGTACAGAATTTCCTATTGTTTAAAGATCAAACAAAATACAAATAATCATGTGAGGACTATTTAAACTCTCTCCAAATGACATTTGAGAGGAGATTATTATTTTGCCCTCTTAAACATTTCACGCCTCTCTAAGAATGTTTAAATTTAGTAAAAAATTTAGAACATTTATGCAATGAAAATATATATATAGATATACATCTCTCCTCATATTTGACAGAGTTTAAAACACTAATTTTAGACAGTTGACACAGTAATCACATATAAATCCTTGTGCTTTCATTTCCTAAACTGAATGTTCCAGGGTTTGCCCAAAAATATAAAGGTGTTTCTTGGCTGAAATGAATAAAGAAATCATTGGGGGAATATTACATCACAATTCCAAATAATACAAATAATTAGATCAGAGAAGTTCTAAAATGCCTTAAATTATCAGCAAGTCAAACATCATAAATAAAGAAATCATTGGGGGAATATTTAGACTCCTTCAACATATAACATACACATCAATTCTCTTATTCAATCATCATTGAGCAACAGCACCCTCAATGCTGGATTGTCATCTTTCCAAAGAAAAAAAAATTAGATTTTTGTATTTGAAATTGCTTTCTGTATTGAATGATTTATCTGATGCAGACAGTCAATTTGAAAACCCAGTTAACTAGTTGAACAGTGTATTAAAGAAAAGTAGATAAATAAAATAAAACTAAGTCTCGGTTGTTGTCAAGTAGAGGAATACATAACTCTCCCTCCACTTCCTCAGCTTGCTTTCTGTTGTACACCTGTATTTAGAAACAGATATTAAGCAACATCCCACCCTGTGTTTTGGCTCTCATTTTCTGGTTCTGGCTAAAGCTTAACTGTGTTGTCTTTCCTTGCCTTAATCTTTCAAATATCATCCAATTTCCAATAGCGAAAAGAGTTGAAGAGGATGATTATGGAAATATTAAGGTCTGCCTTTGGTTTTCTGGGCTGTCTAGCTGCACTTCAGGTTCTTGTTCAAGCTCAAGTTCAATCAAGTAAACCGACACTTGCTTTATCAACCTTGACTTTTCTCAACTTTTCCTAACTGAAAATTAATGTTTATCCATGTTTCTTAGGCTTCATAAGCCTAGACTGTGGACTACCAGCAAATTCTAGCTATGAAGAATCAACCACAGGCATCAACTATATTTCAGATGCAGCTTATATAAATACTGTGAAAGTCAAGATATACCCTCCCAATACAGAGATATATATCAACGACAGATGTGGAAGGTTCGGTACTTTTCAAATGGGACCAGAAACTGCTACAACATAAACATTAATAGAGGTACCAAATATTTGATTCGAGCAGGTTTCTTGTACGGGAATTATGATGGTCTCGATAGGCTTCCTATATTCAATCTCTACGTTGGACAAAGTGTGTGGGACTCGGTGGAGTTTACCGAGGTAGACATTGATGTATGGAAAGAAATCATACACATCCCTTTAACAGATAATATATATATTTGTCTCATTAACACAAACCAAGGAACACCATTCATCTCTGCATTGGAGTTCAGGCCTTTGCCCAACTCTACTTATACAACTACAGCTGGATCGTTATCACTTGTTTCTCGAGCTAATTTTGGTACAGATCGAACATACAGGTTTGACAATCTGGGTTTTATTATCTAATTATTAAATGTTGTCTATATTCATTTTAGGAACTCAGCCTAAAATTCAACAATTTTGAAGTTTACTTTCTTCAATTATGAAGGTTTGGATATGATGTTTTTGATCGCATATGGACACCTTTTACCTACCATGAATGGACAAATATAAGTACCTCAAACACTGTAGATCTCACAAACCATGATATATATGAAGTACCATCTATTGTGATGAGTACCGCAGCAACTCCAACAAATTCTAGCAGTTCCTTGGAGTTCAAGTGGAATTCAGATGAAGTAACTCCCCAATACTACGCTTACATGTACTCTGCTGAAATTGTAAAGCTTCAAGCCAACCAGACCAGAGTCTTTAATGTCAATCTAAATGGGCAGCACTTGTTTGGACCTTTATCTCCTATATACTTGTCCACCAGAACTTTTTATTCTGAAACAGCTCTGTATGACCCTGATGGCAAATATGTAGTCTCGTTAGCATCAACTGAGAATTCGACTCTACCTCCTCTTATCAATGCATTTGAGGTTTATAAAGTGATATACCTCTCAGATTTACAAACGGATCCAGCAGATGGTTTGCACTCTCTCTCCCCCTCTCTATCTCTCTCTCTCTCTCAAATACAAAATTAACTTGTTTGTACCATCTTGAAAATTAGTAAACGCCATTATGAATATTAAGCTGACATATGGGGTAGACAAAGACTGGCAAGCAGACCCATGTCTTCCCAAAGCATATCCATGGAGTGGCTTAATTTGTAACAATGACACTGCTCCGAGAATAATATTGTTCTTGGTGCATTCAACCCTATAAATTGTGGTCACATATTTGAAGTCTATCAGAATTTTTCAGTATAAAATGAAACGATTTTGATTTTGTCATTAGAGACTTGTCATCAAGCGGACTGACGGGTGAAATATCTCCTTATATATTCAATCTATCCATGATACAAGCTTTGTAAGTATCTCATCCCAAATGTTAGATCAATTGATTCCCCTATACAAATTCATCTTATACTCAATGCTAGTGATCTAAATGAATTTTTTCAGAGACTTGTCAAATAATAATTTATCAGGAAAAGTACCTGATTTCTTGGTCAATATGTCAAGCCTCAAAGTCATGTAAGTTACTCGGATTGGAGAAAAAATCTAGGGGAAATCTGATAGAATGCAGAAATTTGAAATTCTTCTGACCCTTTGCAGAAAATTAGACAAAAACAACCTCACAAGTCCACTTCCACCTGAGCTCCTAAAAAGAGTGAACAATGATTCGCTAACATTAAGGTCTGTTGACTCTGTTCTTGCCGGAAATAAACTACAAAACTTTTCCATGCCAAAAATGTTAGACCCCCAGGCCCCAATTAAGCATGTGTATGAGAGAAGGCACATGAGGAAGGGGAGTGGGGAATAGAGGCTGTCAGAAATTAGTTAGAGGAGGGGGTCTGGGCTGTAAATGGAGTGATATATGTAGCGAGAGAATGAACTGGGGTTAGGTATGTTTTTTTTTTATATAATCAATCTGAGAGAGACATGTACTTGGGAGAGAGGGGAAGCTCTCTAATTCTTCCCTCTACCTTGATTGATAAATAAACCCTAGTTCCTATCAGAAAATTATAAAATACTTCAAAAGAACATTGAAGATTATCTTGAACAAGAAAAATTCTAACTAGTCGTCTCATGAACTGTTTTTATGACGTAGTGTGGAAGATAACCCAAATCTTGATAGTGCATGTGCCTCAAATTCGTGCTCGGAGGAGAAGAAGAAAAGTTTTGTTGTACCTGTAGTAGCACCAATTGGTGGATTGCTTGTCATCCTCACAGTGGCCGCAGTCATCTTTTGGATCATTATATCATGGAACAAACCACATGGTCAAACTACAGTCCCAGTTCCAAGGGTGAAGGATACCGAATGTGGCAATGACTCATTAGAGGTAAGAAGACGACAATTTACATTTACTGAGGTAATGAGGATGACAGATAATTTTGCAAGGCCACTGGGAGAAGGAGGTTCAGGAAAAGTTTACCTCGGTCACATAGATAATGTTCAAGTAGCTGTAAAGATGCTATCTCCATTATCAGCCCATAGTTATCAGCAATTTCAAACAGAGGCAAGTGTAACTTAAGCATAAAACTCCAATTTCTGATCTACATAAATCGCACCAGTATATCACACTAAATCTATCTGTGCAGGTGAAACTTCTCATGAGAGTTTACCATGGAAACTTGACAAGCCTTGTTGGGTATTTGAATGAAAAAAATCACTTTGGACTTATTTATGAGTATATGACCAAGGGTAACTTACCACAGGTTCTTTCAGGTAATTTTGGGGAACTAGTTTAAACTTTTTTTTTTTTCAAGAGAAACAGAATTTCATTAATAAATGAAATAGGGAATAACCCAAACACCTATAGGTGGATTACATGAAATTCTTACAATTAGAAATCAAAGAGGAAATACTATAAAGAGCAAACGGGTGTTTACATTTACACCAATACAACGCATGGAAGAGAAGTTTATCAAAAAAAAAATCGAAAGTTAAGAAAACGTCCCTGAAAATTCTTCCATTTCTTTCGTTCCATAGATACCAAAAGAAAGCTCTATTGAAAGCAAGCCATAGAGTCTTCTTATCTCCATAAAAAGGATGACCCACAAAAATAGAAGCCAAAAGATCATGAATGTCCACCGGCAACGGAATATACCAACTGAAAGCATCAACCATAAAGGCCCAATATCTAGAAGCAAAAGGACACGTGACAAAAAGATGGCCCGGATTCTCCATGTTTGATGAGCACATAATGCACCAAGATGGCGATAGGTGAAAGTGAGGCATTCTTCGTTGAAGTCGATCCGCCATATTGATGGCCCCAAGACTAAGCTCCTATAGAAAGATTTTTATCTTTTTAGGATAATTATCTTTCCATATCACAGCATAATTAGTTAGAAGACTTTTCTCACATGTGCCTTCAATGAGACCCTTTTCATCAATTATGTATGCACACAGAAGATGCAGTCCTCTTAACTAGGGAAAATAGACTCCAGATAGCAATAGGCGCAGCACAAGGTGAGTAAAGTCAAGAAAATTATAGAGTTCATTTGGTCCTTTCAACAAATAGATTATTAAAAACATTCTTTATGCAACGTAAAATTGAAATACTCAGTCAAATGTTGAAAAATACAGGATTGGAGTACCTGCGTCATGGTTGTAAGCCACCCATAGTCCACAGAGATGTCAAAACAACAAACATCTTGCTGACAGACGACTTCCAAGCCAAACTTGCTGATTTCGGACTCTCCAAGAGTTTCCCAAAGGATGATAGCAAGACTCACATGTCCACAATGGTGGCTGGCACTCCTGATTACTTCGACCCAGAGTAAGTATCACTTTGAAGTTTCAACCATTTACATACCAATTTCCTATTGAATCAAAGAACTTTCTGTAAATTCTAAAAACCCCAAAAGAGAAACAGATACATATTAAATGCAATTCAAAGCTTACCTTACCTCGCACTCGCAGATACTACGCCTCGAATAGACTAACTGAGAAAAGTGATGTTTATAGCTTGGGAGTAGTATTGTTGGAGATAATTACTTGCAGACCAGTGATTTCTAGAGCTCAGGAAACGTTCACATAATTCAATGGGTGACCGCCATTATTGCGCAAGGGGACATCAGGAACGTGATAGACCGAGATTAAAAGGGGAATTCGACTCCAACTCTGCTTGGAAATCGGAGGAAACAGCAATGGCTAGTGTGTCTCCAAATTCGAGCAGTAGGCCGACGATGAACCAGGTGGTAACAGAACTGAAAAATTGCCTGGCCATGGAAACGAGTCGGAAGACAGAGAATCGCTCTCTTGATTCAAGGGATTCCATTGATACGTTCTCCATCTCCATTACTTTGCCAACATCTAGTCCGGAGGCAAGATGAAAGGCGCCATCACCGTGTTCTTCGTTCTTTCTGGTTAACTTCCGAGTGAAGTAATTGAATTGGTTGCATCAAATCGATACTTCATCTATATCGTTAGAGATGATCAGATTCAAAACCAAAACAAATCATAATATTCAGGTGGCTAAGTTTAATTCATTGGCTAAATTATGTTTTAGACTTGGTTATAACAATATTCAGGTGTTTTTTCAATTTAGTGAAGAAGTTTCATTGGTTAATAAGTTTCCTTTTTTTTCAACATGGTCTTAACCGGTTCAACTATGCTTAGTTTTGAAATATATTAAAGACTAAGATAGAATAGAAGACAAATCTTGATTCTAAATGCACTTTAACCTTTTAAAAACAAGTTTACATGGCCAAAGCGAACATAACTCACTAATAATTGACATGTGACCTCGATCAAGAGGTTAGAAGTTCAAATACTCCCACCCTAAATCTTGTTGAACTCGAAGTAAGGGAGGAAAAAAAAAACTATACATGATCAATTGATCTCGGTCGAAGACTACCTAATTACAAAGTCGAACCAATTTAATGTCTAACTATAGTTTAAATTGTTATAATAAAAATTGGGGGAGAGAGAAAATTACTTTACCTATCCTCCAATGTCCACATCTCTATATGTATGCATGTGCATATGTATTTTTTAAAAAACTACATACATAATACATGAATACATCTAAAAATTACATCACAGGACATATTATAAGGTACCTTGGGCTGCATATGTAATATAATATGCATAGACCAGTACAGTTTTTAATATGGCAAGTCAAAACATAAATAAAGAAGTGGTCAATTGCATTGACTTGGACTGCTTCAAACTCAGAAGAATCAATGGCTACAAAGTTTAATTTTCTGCAACCTTCTCTTAGGAATTGGCTCTCTCAATTCTATCCTTTCCATCAAAGGCATTCTTGATATCGACAAATGACAGAGTTTTGTTTTTGCTGATGGAAATTTTGCAGAACTTGCAGTTGAATAGTAGTGGCTTGACCTGCTAAGAAGACCAATTCTTTACCTTGTGGCTGCTTTCTTTGGCCCCCATTAATTAATTTGGTAGTTCTATGAGGTCACCTGCAGAAAAATATCTAATTTATTCCAAAACTTGTTTGAACCAGCAACCTCAAAGGTGGGTTTTCCTTTTCTTTTTTGTTCCAGTGGCCTGAACTTTGTTCTTTCTTTGAGAAATTCTGTTGTCTATGATGCTGGACTGTTCATCTTGAAGGCCTGCATCCATAGAGAGAGGACTTTGCTGATTCTTTGGAGTATCACCAAAAGGTTGGTCTGAAATGGCTGCCAGACTTTTCCTGTTCTCTGCATCTTTGGCTCTCCTTGTTCTGGTCCGTGCTGCTGATCAACAAGGTTCGATCTGTTTCTTTCGAGATTTTCATATTTCGAGCTCTTGAAACAAAGAGTGATGTTTTTCTTTCCCTTTACTTCTCAGGTTTCATCAGCATAGACTGCGGGATACAAGAAAACTTCAGTTATACTGATGATATAACAGGGCTCAAGTATGTTTCTGATGCCGGGTTCATCGATACCGGTGAAATCAAGGCTGTACCTGTACTGTCCGAGCACACAAACAAAGCATTAGAGGAGCAATTCAGGAATCTAAGAAGTTTTCCTGAAGGAAACAGAAGCTGTTACACCATAAGACCATCAGGGGGTGGGGGACAAAGGTACTTAATCCGAGCGAGATTCATGTATGGCAACTATGATAACAAAAAAAAACCGCCAAAGTTTGATTTATTTCTTGGAGTTGATCGTTGGGATTCAGTTGATCTGCATAATGCTTCCGAGATAGTAACAAAAGAACTAATACATGTCCCACCATTAGATTATATGCAAATCTGTCTGATAAACACTAGAAAAGGAGTGCCTTTCATATCAGCAATAGAGATAAGGCCTCTAGATAATGATACTTATGTAGCAAGCTCTGGATCCTTGAAGCTCCATCAGCGACTAGATTATGGTGCAGAAAGTAACCAATCTGTGAGGTGAGGTTCATTCTCCTTGTTATTCAGAACCGAGAGTGTTTGGTGAACTTACTTGATTCCTGTAACTCTCTTCTCCTCAGGTATCCTAATGATACTTATGATCGAATATGGTCACCCCCAACCTTATCTGGCTCGGAAAACATATTATCATCTCCTAACAACTCGATCGAGCCAAATATATTTGCAATTCCATCGATTGTCTTGGAAACTGCAATTACACCAACAGATCCCCGCCAACCCCTGAATTTTTCATGGAATACTGGTAACAAAATGGATCAGTTCTATATTTACATGCACTTTGCAGACCTCCCTGACATTGGAAGAGAGAACTTTAGAGCCTTTAACGTCGACGTCAATGGATTCCATTGGTTTGAGTCTCTGACTCCTCAATACTTGTCAACTACCACACTATATAGCATAAGCGGAATCAGTGCTGTAAACGGAAGCAACCTCACGGTCTCCATCTATAAAAATGAAAGTTCAAGTCGTCCACCCCTAATCAATGCCATTGAAATTTTCGTAGAAAAGCAGTTTCCACAGTTGCAAACAAACCAAATGGAAAGTATGTTCTCTCACAACCTTTGCATCTCTAGTTTTAGCTTATCAACAATCACGATCTTCTCGCATCATATATTTCCCATTTGTGTTCATAACAAGTTAATCATCGTCATTCCCATTCATTTCAATAACAGTTGATGCACTGCGGGAAATAAAATTAACATACAATCTGAAGAAAAACTGGCAAGGAGATCCATGTTACCCTCTAGAATACTTGTGGGACGGTCTTCATTGCAGCTACAATGGCGACAGCAGACTACCAAATATCACATCCTTGTAAGTCCTCATCCAAATTCAAGACTGAAAAACTTGTTAATCTTACCCGAAATTTTCTTTTAAGTAGTGGTATGAAATCAGGAACTTGTCGTCGAGTGGATTGGCTGGGGAAATTTCTTTTCATATAGCAAATCTTACAATGTTACAAAACCTGTAAGCAGATCAACTATCACTTCATTCTGATGGGCACAAGAAAAACATCATCTTCACCATTCACAATAGCATTTAACAAAGCAATTGAATTGCCTTATTCAGGGATTTGTCCAACAATCATTTAAATGGCACAGTTCCAGATTTTCTAGCTAAACTGCCATTCTTGAGGGTTCTGTAAGTTACTTGCATCTTGGACTTAGACTAAGATGGAATCTAGGTCTTCTGGTAATGAATTTGTAATGTCACCATATTTCATGTGCATTTGTAGAAACCTGGAAAACAATAATCTCTCAGGGATAATTCCGACAGCACTGACCGAAAGATCAAGAAATGAAGGCTTATCGTTGAGGTAACTAGTAACAACAACCCAACACAATTCAAACCATTAGAAACTATGTTACAACAATATTCTGACGCATCTTACTTCCTGTTATTCATTGCAAAGTGTCGAAGGCAATGCACATCTTTGCCTATCAGAATCCTGCAATAAAAGTGGGAAGAAAACGGAGAAGAGAGAGTATGTAATTCCATTGGCAGCTTCACTTGGTGGAGTTACATTAGCATTGTTAATTGGAGGCACAATCTTTTGGAGCCTAAGAAGACGAAAGAAGCAAGGTATAGCAAACATAATGATCTTGTTTTTCATGGTTAGATGCTTCTATTTTCATAAAACATGCAGTAATTCTTAAAATCCAACTCATTAAAACCACGCTTTCTTTTAACTGTGGTAGTACTAGTACCTTTTGCAGAAACACAGATCTCTGGGAGTAGCAAGCAAGGCGAGACATTAATAGTGCCAGAGAATAAACAGTTTACCTACTCAGAAATTTTAAGTATCACAAACAACTTTGAGAGGGTAATAGGGAAGGGAGGTTTTGGAACAGTATATCATGGTTACTTGCATAGCATCCAAGTTTCTGTGAAAATGCTGTCCCCTGCGTCAGTTCAAGGTTACAAGCAATTTCAGGAAGAGGTAAGCAACAACATTCTGATTGAGTCTTCTGTAAAATGTTAGCAATTTCATTATATGATACGTCAAACAAGTGAACAATTGTATAGAATCTTGCAATTTTCACAAACTAAACATATCAGATAAACAATTCTCCTAACAGCAGGTGAAGGTCTCGAAGTTCAGCAGTAGTTTTTTATGTACAGCCTCTTCTATGTTGAAGTAGTTGGTAAGACATTGAATTAAATTATGCTAATTTAAGGTCTGACAATATTACAGGCACAATTGCTTACTACAGTTCACCATGGAAACTTAACTTCCGTACTTGGATATTGTGATGAAGACACTCACCTAGGACTGGTTTATGAACACGTGGAAAATGGAAACTTAGCAGATCATCTGTCGGGTACAAATAATGATTAAATACATAAATGAAAGAAAAACTAAATGCTTAGGTTTATAAACGTGTTTCTTTGTTTTGTTATGTACATTTTTAAAACATTTTCAAAATCTAGCCCAAAATTTGAATACAGTAAAAAGTAAGTTTTTAAAAACTTATTTTTGTTTTTGACATGGCTAAGAATTCAAATGTGTTTTAAAAAAAAAGTGAAAAAGTTACCAAATGAATTGGGAGGAAGAACACATAAAACTAAAAACAAAATCCTAATCAAACCAAGCCTTAAGAACTTGCATGATGTGCCTTAGTTTCAGTTACATTAGATGATTCAGTGGAGAAGCTCATTGAGTTTTTTTTTTTTTCTATCTGAACTAGAAAAAAGCAACCATGTCTTGAATTGGAGAGAGAGACTGAGAATAGCTCTGGATGCAGCACAAGGTTGGAAATGCAGATAATTGCTGAACTCAAATCCCATTGCTCCATGGTCATTTAACTACTGGTTCTAAATTGCAATATCATCTTCTACAGGGTTGGAATACCTTCATTTCGGCTGTAAGCCACCAATTATTCACAGAGACCTTAAGTCTACAAACATCTTACTAGATAAGAACTTCCATGCCAAATTAGCTGATTTTGGCATCTCAAAAGCCTTCCAGTTAGGAGATGGAGCTCAAGCATCTGCAGTTGTTGGCACCCCAGGATACCTTGACCCTAAGTAAGTGTTTCAATCTTCACTAGGCTACACATCTCTCTGATAGGTTCATTGCTCGTTTTATTTGTTCTTTTCTTTTCATGGATTTTTTGTCAGCGACTCAGCACTCACATTGATTAGAGCTATGATAACCTATTACTTCTCACATTTTAACCCTTCATTTTATTAAATTCCCCAACCATTTTGTGTTGTGTTATAGGTTTTCCTGATGTATAATTCCCTGCAGGTACTTTGTGACAAACAGGTTAAGTGAGAAGAGTGACGTTTATAGCTTTGGGGTGATTTTACTTGAAATTGTCACTGGTCAGCCAGCAATAACAAAAAGTCAAGACAAAACCCATCTCATCCAATGGGTTCTTTCAGTGCTTAAAGAAGGGGAAATCAAGAATATAGTCGACTCAAAATTAGGATTGGACATTAATAATAATTCTATGTGGAAATTTATCGAATTGGCAATGACCTGTGTGTCTTCATCTTCAACTGAGAGGCCAACCATGACCCAGGTAGTGATGGAACTGAAGCAATGTTTGGCTGTCTTGGAGAATTCTCAGGAAAACAGTGGTGAATTCAGTTCGAGTCGTGAATTGTTCTCTCTGCCTTCATCGATTACAAACTTCCAAGAAAGGTACTAGAACTTGCATGGTAAGAATGCTTGTTAATAGCTGTTCTAGTCTGGACCTCCTGTACTTCAATACCAATCTTTGTTATTCTGAAGAAAGAAAATAAAAGGCAGTGTTTTGGCTAGAAATTTGTTGTTAATCTTAAATGGCTGCCACTGAACCACTTTTATTTGCATCTTAGAGATATCTATATGGATAAAATCTAACAACTGATCATCCAACCACAATCTTCCATTCTAATGTACATTCTTCTGGTTCCAGGAATTGTGCAACCATGACAAAATCCTCCATTCTAATCTACTTTACTGGTTCTCAAGTTCTCACTCAATCCTTCATATTTAGATATCTAACTTGACTGTGAAAACTCCTTAGGCGAACACCACACCAGAGTTTTTTACTCGCAGTCTTTTTTCTCTTTTTCAGCAAATATTGGAATCAATAATTGAGTCATCTAGCTTCTACAATATCAACACAGCATAGCATGCTTTTCAATGTTCCACCAGCTAAAGCACTCTCTTTTAGTTTTTGGATATTCAAGAAAGAAATGTAGCCAGACTATAACTTGACTTATTTATCTCTAATCAAGGGTTGGAGGATACATGTTAGAAACATTTATGTAATTGAATGGCTCAGTTCCAAAATAGAAAAAGGGAGACATTAAAAGAGTAATAGATCCGAGATTACCAATAGAGTTTGACACAAATTCTCTACGTAAAGCAATAGAAGTGGCAATGGACTGCATATCCCCAACTCCAACCATGAGGCCAGGTATGTGTTAGACCTCCTATTGTCCACACCTACATCCGTAGGGGTAGACTTAGTAATTCCCCTTCCCCCCATAATGTAATCATTTCAGCCGGTTTGTGCTTTAATTAAGGACGGTTTAAGTTAGTCGGTTAGTGGGATTATATAAGTGTAATTTTGGGCTGGTGTTAGGCATGTTTTTATTTTGGATGTAAGAACCTTCTCTGTGAAAGGTGAAAAGGAGACAGCACCTTCTCAAAGTGGTGTATATTGTAACGTGCCTTAAGATAAATACTACGTTTCCACTTTTGTATCCTAACAGTATGATTCTGTACTAAGGAGGTGTTTGAGGGCATGAATTCGGCTTCTTTTAAGTCTGGGGTTTAAGTGCACTGAAGTATTGATATAAGATTAAATTTATCGCAAGTCACGACCTATCGACTTAAGCTAAAGCTTATAGGTTGAGTGGTAATTTTGGTCTTGTTTTCAAATCCTTGTAATGTCATTTTTTTCGATCATAATTTTAGCATGACACTTCACTTACTAAATTTCTTGAAATGGAGTTATAATACAAGGTTCCCTCGTGTCTTATCAAAAAAAAAAAATTGTATTGAAGTCTTTCTATTGTGTATAAAATTTACGCTTAAATTTTACAAATAGGGACTAAATTGTTCAATTTTTTAAAAATATAGAGACTAAAATAAACTTTTTGAAAATACCGGGACAAAAATGAATCAAATTCCAAAATACAGGGACCAAAATGGACGTTTTGAAAGTAAGTCAAACAAGTGGAGGGTTTACGAAGTTGGATTTAGGAAATATGTGTTTAGATGTGAATTTAGAAAGCTTGGGTTTAAGAAAACTAAGTGAGAATGTGGATTTGGAGTATCAAAATCCATGAGTTGTGTTTGTCCAATAGAGTCTAGACACAAACTCATGAACAACAAACATCGATTCAACATCTTAAGCTAAATCTAACTAAACCAAATAGGCAAGAATCTACATCAACCAACATCATTGAACAATCGACATGAACTTCACTCGTCAAGATATTACTTATCTTCCAGTTGAACTAAAAAAAAAGGCTTTGTCAAAGAAACAAAAAAACCAATGCCATTGAACTTCTTCCAACGATTACAACATTCTAGAATAAATCCACTCCCCAGGTATCAAAAATGATGCAGAAGCTAAAAGATTTGATAGGTTTGCAAGAACCCACTCGGAAAATTCAGTAAACCATCACATTTCGATTCAAATTACTCGTTTCTTAACGATTCGTTTGTTGTTTCTTTTTCTTTTTCAGTTGGTGAAAGCCACTCGACCCCACCCCCCCACAAAAATCTACAGTGGATCACTGTAAAATCAGTAAAAAGCAGAGAAATCTTCGTTCAGAAAATGAGAGAAAAAAGAGATCACAACTAAAATTTCAAACGATTGAAGAATCGGTTACCTTGCTATTAAGGTGAATCGTCCCTTCGAAGCACCATTAGTTACAATGTCCATTAATGGTCAGCACGTTCTTTGTTGCTTGAAATAAATTCTATTTTTCTTTTTTCTTTCCCGTCTTTTAAATAATTGTTGAACGGTTAAATTACAAATTTTATTTCTTTAAATTTGATATTTATGACCAATAAGAGAGCATTACTCCTGATCTTCCGATTCTACATCATATAAATTTGAAACCAAAATTTATATTTAATAGATCGCATAATTTTTAAATTTTTAAATTTAAATAAACACAAACCTAAGATTGGAAGGATTAAACTTATAACTTAACCTTTTTGAAAATCAACTATTTTTTATAACTGTTTCGAAGTATAAATAATATGGTCAATCCGAACATGGACATTTTTTATTAATATTATAATTTTTAAAACTTATTATTAAAATACAATTAGTTTGAAACTTATTATTTAAATATTGCAGTTTTAAATTTTCGGTCAAAGGTCGTCTCTTGAAGAGACGACCTTGAAACACGTGTCACACCTCAGCTGACATGACAATAAATTTAAAAAAAAAAATTAAAAAAATTCGCAAAGGTCGTCTCTTCAAGAGACGACCTCTACACTTATTTTTAGAAAATATACTTCTGTCAAGGTGGTGCAAGGGGAACCTTTCATCCTCCCCTCCCTAGGCTCAAATCTCAGCTGCACTTTTTTCGTTTTCTTTCTTCTTTTCGTTTTCTTTTTTCGTTTTTTCGTTTTCTTTCTTTTCTTGTTTTTTTTTTCATTTCTAATTTTTTATTTTAAAAAAATATGAACAGTTTTTTATTTTATTTTTTCTTGTTTAACTTTTCTTTGAAATTTGATACAACTGGTTAAAATTGAAAGTTCAGGGTTCAATTTGATACAACTTGTTAAAATTCAGGGTTAAAATTGATACAACTTGTTAAGTTTAGGGTTCAATTTGATGAAATTGAAAGTTCATGGTTAAAATTGATACAACCCCCAAAGTTTAGGATTAAAAATGAATTTTTCCCTATTTTTATTTTAAATTATAAAATTATTATAATCAATTTTTGAATTTAGTTAATTGAGATAAAAGAAAAATAAAAATGAGAAATATGACCGATAAATTAAATTCTTTTTTCACACTTCATTGAAACCATTGTTATTGGTATAGAAATGTCAACAATTTGATTTATTTGATATATTTCTATACCATTGCTGTTATTTTAATTTTAACCCTGAATTTTAACAAGTTGTATCAAATTGAATCCTGAACTTTCAATTTTAACAAGTTGTATCAAATTTCAAAGAAAAGTTAAACAAGAAAAAAGAAAATAAAAAACTGTTCATATTTTTTTAAAATAAAAAATTAGAAATGAAAAAAAAACAAGAAAAGAAAGAAAACGAAAAAACGAAAAAAGAAAACGAAAAAAGTGCAGTAACTGGGATTTGAGCCTAGGAAGGGGAGGATGAAAGGTTCCCCTTGCACCACCTTGCCAGAAGTATATTTTCTAAATATAAGTGCAGAGGTCGTCTTTTGAAGAGACAACCTTTGCGAATTTTTTTAATTTTTTTTTAAATTTATTGTCATGTCAGCTGAGGTGTGACACGTGTTTCAAGGTCGTCTCTTGAAGAGACGACCTTTGACCGAAAATTTAAAACTGCAATATTTAAATAATAAGTTTCAAACTAATTGTATTTTAATAATAAGTTTTAAAAATTATAATATTAATAAAAAATGTCCATCCGAACATAGTTGTACCAATTACCATCCTATAAATTAATGGTTCAATAGCAGTGTTTTTCTTTTATGGCATGAACTACTATATTCATTAATCATAGAAAACAACTACTCAATTGAAAAGATAAGAAATATTTGAATCTACTCATTTTGACTAGAACCATAACAAACCAACACAATTTGAGTGTCTAGACCATTTTTGTATTGCCTAATTAAGAAGTAGTACTTCACACACACACATATATATACAACATATAGGATGAGAGATTTGAACTTCTAACATTTTAGTCGGAATACAAACTTTATCACAATCGACCTATGCTCTTGTTGGCATACTTCATATATATAATTGCATCCTACATAGTTGTTTCTTTCAATTTTATGCATAACTCTTATCATACTTATTATAATATAAGTATGGTTCAAAAAAAACATAATAAACAATAAAACGTTCTAAATAAGTCATATCAATTTAAAAATAAACACTTGCTAAAATCCAACTAAAACAATATCGTTACAATTGAATGGTATAAACAACCAACAAGTATATCAATCAGTTAAGACATTACATCATCAACCAAAAAGTCAGAAAATTTGAATATCCACCTCTAAACATCGTTGAACTAAAAAAAGAAGTTATAAACTAGTTAATTCAAATATATATCAAAGTTACCATATAAATACAAATTCAACGTACAAATATGTCAATTTGAATATAGTCGAGTAGACAAGAATTAACTCACTACAATTATATGTCTTTCTAGAGAGAAAAATATCTTAGATTTGAAAAAACAAAATGAGAGAGAATGAAAAAGGAGATTTGGTAATTGGTATATTCGTATACATTCATGATCCATACAGCTATACGGTTAAGAGAATGACCTTCAAATCTCCTTTTTCCAAGAGAACAAAACAAAATATAAGATATGACCGAACTACCCCGTATTGGCCACCGCAAGACAGACCAATAATGGATCAACACGTGTCCTTTGACCATTTATTTTACACTCTCTCTTCAACAACACCCTATGTGATGTCTCCATTGGTTGGACAAAGTCAACTGTCGGAAAGCCTACAAAATAAGAGTCCAATTGAATTATTATTCAAAAAAAAAAAAAAAAAAAAGAGTCCAATTGAATTAGCAAAATAAATAATTAAAAATATATATTTTTTCCTTTTTCCTCCCCTCAAGTTTGTTACTTTGGAATGGGACCCACATCATCACCTTCTTCTCCATTTATCACAAACCAAACCAATGGAGACTTAAATGGCCAACCCCACAAATTCAGCTCTTTGCAACTGAAAATGCCTAAATTTGGCAAATTCAAAATTTTCTACTATAAGATATCAATATCATCACATCATCAACATCAATTTGCATCCATCCTAAGCTCATATAAACCCCAAATGTCTCCCTTTTTTTTTTTGGTCTTTTTCTTTGTTGTTTGGTTGGTAGCATTAATGATATGCAAATTGCAAGATAATGACGATCATTTATGAAAAATTGAAAGAAACTATATAATACTATATTGTAATAGGATCCAACCGAAAGTGGATCAATACACGAGCCTTTGAAGGAAAGTTTTAGATTGTTTTGTGAGGGGAAGATAGTGTTGGAAGTGTAACTAAAGTCTCAGTCAATTAGACAAGAGAAATGATCGTGGATATATAAGAAAGACAATGTATACATTCATTGGTACGACATCTTTTGGTTAAAACCAAAAACAAAGTTGAAGAATTTACATCAAAAGCAAACAAATATCGGGCCATTGTAAAAATATGGAAGCATGACATTAATCTAATAGAATAATGACTGAACACCAGTGATATTATTGAAGATTTTCTCTAGATAAACCCTACCAAGTCCTCCTCAACCCTAAACAAAATGTAGTTTAATGGGTTAGATCATATCCCACCACAACTTCTCTAATAGGATCCTAAAGGATCCAAGTTGTACATATATAAGAAATCATGCATTATATTGCGTATTGCACATGCATTCACATTTTGATCATAGGATAAGTTAATATGAAGTAGAATAATGGTGATGGGGATTTGAAAGAACTGATATATAGTTATTTAATCAAACCCAAATGGTATTTTAAAAAATAGAAAAAACCTGATTCTCTTCCAATATTATTAAACAAAGTTAGAGAACAAAAGATATAACTAAACAAAAATCTTAGTGCCAAGAGAGAGAGAAAGAGAGAGATTTAATACCAAGCCAAAAAAGAAGCATAAAGCATGTGCTTAGCAATAAATTTTGGAGTGATTCCCAAGAGCACGCTTTGGATTGAATCAAGGAGACAGGACCACTGGCTTTGGCTCACATTTCCAAAGAGAATGTTTTCAAAAGCATTGCTAATTACACTAAAAAGAATAATTTTTAAAATAAATGAAAAGAGATTAGATTTGTTAATTACAAAATTAAAGCTTGATTCTTTTCAATTACAAAGACCAAAGTTTGAAAAGTAACATTCACTTTATAACTCCCCTTTCATCTTAATCATACTGCTATTATTACTAAGCTTTTTCTTCTGCTACACACAAAAAGTTGAGGCTCATCAATCAACTAACCATCATTATAATAAAAGAGCCCCCATTGTGATTCCAACAACAAAAAGAAAACAAAAACCCTTTCACTTCCATGTGGTCATTTTCATGTCATTCTATGTATGATTCATATGATAAAACTGATTTGATATGTTTCCAACTTTGAATTAGCTTCCTAAATTGTATATGAAAATGGGATTTTGACGTTGTAAAGTGATTTTGATTAGGACAGGTTATCAATCTATTTGTTCACTAGTGATTTCATATAATCATTTCAATGTTTGGTTTTATCGTACACTTTTGAACATGATTTTCGTGTCATCAATAGGTTAAGTTATTATATCCACGACAAGAGAAGTAAATAAGTCGGAGGTTCGGATTCTCACTCCTTCGTGATGTTGAACTAAAAAAATGATATTGAACTTGACAACAATGATTTTAATCATTTTAAGATCATTCAAAAGCATTTCATTAGTTTGGATCATTCTAAGTAAGTGATTTATAATGATGGGTTAATGAGAGCAACGAATACATTGAAGATTGAAACATGAACCAATAAATTTGAGCTACATCACTTTAGTTTTGGGGATATTGGTTAATGAGATGGTTGTGGGATGATGAAGATGTTTGTATGGGAAAAGATGGATTGAAAGAGAAAGCTATGCTAGTTGAAGGGCAATTCAAAGATTCAAGCTTTTGCCCAAGATTCTCCAAAGCTTTGATCTGAGACTTCAAGAACTTGAGATAATTTGCAGCTTCATCAAGCATTGATGCTGTATCCATTTTGCTCCCACCAGGAACAAGCCTTTGCAAAACCCTAATTCTTTCACTGATTCTCTCTCTCCTTTGCCTTGCTGCTACAGTTTGTGGGTCTGTTGAGATCCTCACATTCTTCCTTTTGGGCTTTTCTATCACCTCTAGCCCCAAATTCACAGGCCTGAAAGCTGCTGCTCTGTAGATCATTTCCTTCATTTGTGCAATGGCTTCTGGATCAGGCTCTTGATCAATACAAGATGATCCCGATGAACATGATTGTTGAAAGTTGATGTTTGATGAACTTGGTGGCTTTTCTGATCTGGGTTTCTTCTGTTTTGGCAGATTTTGATCTGTTATGATCCTGAATCCTCCACTGTCTGAAGTGGAATCATCGAGATTTATGATGGTGTTGGAAAAAACAGAGTAATCTGCTGGTTTGAAATGAGTTTGATCATGGCTTCTCTTTGTGGAATTTGAGAGATTCTTGTCAGATTCTTTTGAAGTTGCTGCATTGCCTCCAAAGTTCCATAAATTGGTGTAATCTGTTAAGATCATTGACACTGATCCATCATCTTCAACTGATGTGTCTGTGTTGCTATTTGTAGCTGAAAGCAAGCAGTCCAATGACTCGAGAGAGCACGTCGCGACCGTCGTCGATTTGTCGCCGTTGAAGCCGGTGAGGAGCTGTGATTCATAGCCAGCAACATCCATGTCTTTGGATGTTGCAAAGCTTGTCAATGGAGGGCTCATAACCAGAGGCTCCCCTGTTTTTGAAGAAGTTGCAGCTTCTTTAATTGGGAGGTCTTGAAATGAGTTGAAGAAGTGGGAATTTGAGTTGGATATCATGAACCTTTCCTCAATCCCTTGTTGGTAATTGCTCCAAAACGACGACGATGTCGCATTCGTCGCAACTCTCGATCCGTATCCATCCCAGTTCAAATGATCCATTGTTAGTTCAAATCCCTGAAACATAAACCCCAACAAAACTTCAATACATGAATCAGGTGTTTCTCGTTTCTCGTTACTTGTTTCTTATTTCGATGAAGCTAATGATGAGAATTCACGAAACTTACCGAACGGATGACGAAGGACGACAAAGACCGATCTGTTCCGAGCTCTTTCAGTAAGGGAATAAAAGATGCAAACTTTCACTTCAGCTATTTAAACTCCTTTTGTACATTCTGGCACGACACTAACCAACTCTTTCCTAATTTGGAAACTGATGAAGAAACTGAGACAAGAGGAAGAAAACAACCATTGCTTATGTCAGTTTTTGGCGACTAATATTTGTCAACAACTACAAAAAAAGAAAGTTCAAACATTCATGCAAAGAGGAAACTTATGAAACAAGAAAACAAGTGAAAATCAAAGAGAACAAGAACAAGAACAAGAAAAAGAAAAAGAACAGAGAAAAGAACATGTTCTTGTACCTTGAAATGGCAATGGAGAAATAGAATCAGTGTTTTGTTTTTTTTTTTTTTTTTTTTTGGGTTCTCTGAAAGAAAGAAGAAAGGTTTGGTTTTTATAGATGGGAATGAAAAGAAAACTGTCCAAAGGCAAAGGCTATATAATGCAACAAAATATTGGTAATTGTACTTTGAAGATGTAAACAATGTGCAAAAGGGAAGAAGGAAAAACAATAAAATATAACCAAACAGTTGACAGAAATATAATGCGTTTGAAAAAGATAAGCTTTTCTTTTGTCAGTTTGGTGGGGGGATTTCTTTTTTCTTATAAAATAAACACTATATATTTCTGCAAATGGGGAAGAAGAATGTGATTTCAGTGATACATTTTTTGAATCAAAACTATGTTGGAAAATGAAAAATTTTCCATTTTTTTTATAGAGAATTTGCAGTTAGATACCGGTTAATCGAAATCTTTCAGTGACTATCATTGATAGACTTTGATTAATCAAATTCTATTAGTGATACATATAGATTTTGATTAATCGGAGTCTATCAGCGATAGACACTTATAGACTTTGAATAATCAGAGTCTATCAATGATAGACATGGATAAAATCTGACGGCAATTTTTTGGTCTTGTACAATTAATTTTGCTATATATGCAATTAGTTTGCAACCGTGCTATATTTGCTATTAATTTGGTTCAATTTTTCATCTATGCAACTGCCATTTTTTACATTCTTTTTAGTTAAACTATCGTTTTAATCTCATTCTCATTCTATTTTAGTCCTTGTATTTTTAATAAATCTTAAAATTAATCCTCAATATAAATTTGAAGCTAATTTACCAAACGAGGTAAAACAATAATAATAATTTTCATTCAAGGAAAGACTCGTTAAATATACTCAAAATTTTTGGAAGAAAGACAAGTAGGTACCTTTTTTTTTCTTATAGTTAACAATAAACTAGTAGTAACGACCAATTTTAAAATGTATCAAATTTAGACATTTAAATGCATAGGGACTAAAATAGAATAACTCTCGAGAGGTAGGGACTAAAATGATATTTTAATCAACTATATATATATATTCTATTTATTTATTTGTAGTTTATTGAAGTGGGGAGAGCTCATCTAGTTCTGACCTGACCCTCCTTTTTGGTTGCTTATATATATGCCATACCAATACCATGCGCACTAAAGAGGCTTAACTTTCTGTAAAAACTGCAAATTTGACAGACTAAAAGCATCTTTCTGCAATAAAAACTTTTCTCTATTAATCATAGTTTTAATCATAGCTTTAATCATAGCCTTACCTTTTCTCTCCTTTGCAAAATTTTACACTAATGATTCCTTAATTATTGAAGAAAACAGCTGAGAAATTTTAGACATTATCAAAAGAAAACATCAAAAAGAATTATGTTTGAATTCCCAAAATTGAGACTAAAAATTCATACATAAGTTCAAAAAAAAAAAAGGAAAGGAAAGGGATCCTTATCTATTTATCCATACCTTATCTTGTTTATCTCTGAAATAGAAACAAATTAGATGAATCTAGAATTGACCCAAAAAAAGGATGTCTATAGTGATTCCTAATGTATATTGTTTTTAATATTTCCTTTTCTTTTGGAAATGTCAATAGCATCATAATGGGCTTGGCCTCAGCTTTATAAATGTTGATGTACCAAAACATCTAACTGTGTAATGATGAAGGAGTTCAAATTTTAGAAACATTGTATCTATATAGCAAAAACAGAAGAATGAGAGTGTTTTTAATTATCATTTTTCATAATGATTATGATGATGATTTCGGTTTGATCAGTTGAGTTAAATTACAAGTTTAGTTCTTTAACTTTCACATTTGTGTCTTACATGTATTGAAACTTTACAAAGTGTTCAATAGATCTCTAAACTTCCAATGTAACTAAGAAGTCCTCAAACTTTCAATTCTATGTCTAATAGGTCCATAACATATTGAAAATTTTCAAAATTAATTGATCTAAACTTTAAATTTTGTATCTAATAGACCTATAAATTTTAGAAACTGATTAATTATGAGCATGAGATGAAAATGAAAAATATCATATCTCCAAGATACAAGGTATGGTGGTAGCTAGGAAGAATTAGATTTGAGAGCAAATAATTAGTGGTGGGGGCTTCAAGAACATGAGAGTTGTTGTGTTGTTGGCAAATTAAGCAAAGGGAAGTCAGAAGAAATAGAAGAAGATAACACAAACAAGTTGCTTATTATTATATATATTAAAAAATTTCTACTTCATCTTCCTGGTTTTATTGCTGCTTACATAATAGAGAGAAAAGAAATTGGTTTCTGACTTGTGAGCTGAGCACCCACATGCTCCCCATAATCAGTGAGCTCATTAAATAGGCTATGTTTTGGTGAAACATCTCTCTTTGTTATTTTGTCAACTCTCTCATGTTTTTCATCACATACAACCCAATTTTCTTGCAGCAGAGATGATGGTGAGAGAGATGAAAATGAACATCACAAAACACATTCTTCAAACATCATTGGTTCATGCTTTCAATTTGTTTGGAGTGTTGAAAACTTCATTTGAATTTGAGTAAATGGGTTAGGACTTAATTATGCGATTTCGTCAAATTTCGAGTCGATTTCTTTAACCCTATTATACCGAATCGAACCCGTTGAGAGCTAGATGTCCTTAGAAAAGAAAAAATGTGCAACCCAATATGCATTTTCTATACCTTACTCAAGTTCGAGTTTGAGTGAGTGGTTTATGTGTTCGTCAAAATACAAAGTCGACTTTTTAACCCAAGTTACACCAAACTTAATTGAACAATATCTAGCTGCATAATGGTGTGCAGGGATTTCTCTACATACATCCCATTAGAATCTTGATAACTAAGAGAAAGAAAGGTAGAAAAATAAGATTTTTTTTTCTCTCTCTCCTAATTGTCAATGTTTTAATAATGGCGGTGTGTATGAGATACCTACACATCAAATATGCAGCCAAGTATTGTCCAGTTTTTTCAAAACCTATAACCCATTTGCATTTCTAATCGTTACTCAAATTTGAAATTGAGCAAGTGGTTTATGACTTTATCAAATATAGGCCCGATCCCGATTTTCAATCTTATGTATGGTAAATCCGAGAAAAGAATAAAGAAGAAGAAGGAAAAAAAAAACCCAAATGTGCATTTTGTAACTTAGGGTTAAAACTTAGAACTCAATGATAGATAGTAGATGATGGCTGAGAGAATATGAAACTGTCAATCAGAGTATTCTATTTGTTTTTCCCTTACAAAGTGGACAAATATTATCTCCTCTAAGTAACACATCATGTACTGTCTCATCTCTAACATTTTTCCTCTGCAACTTGTCTCAAACTTCGGATCATGACTCACCCATTTTTTAATATTTAAACAAAAATTTTCTCTTTCTTTTCATATAAATTTATAAATTAAAAAAAAAAATCCTTTCATCTGTGGATATGTATTGAATTTCCATTATTTTATGATGAACTTTGAAATTTCATGTGAGTGCATTGTTAACTAATGGTGTAGCAAAGTAAATGAACAATCTACACATTAAATGCTGGTTTTCTATTATTATGGTTATTTTACGTCTATATAAAATTTTTGTCTTGTTTTCCATTAATGTGTGAGGATGACATCTATTAAATTTTATGTGTGGATTCTTCCCCTCGAACTGGAAAATGAAATCTATGATACACAAACCGTGTCCACTATGAATAGGTGTATGGAGATCTTAATTTTACAGGTAGGAATTGTTCTATATAATTTATTATAATAGGCAAGTTATAAAAAATTTCAGTACTACCGTGATGTTTTAACAATCTCTTATGAATTTGAAGAATAATATTATTTCTTGCCATTGAAGATTGAGATAGAAAAGAAAATTGAGGAATTTTATACTTTGATGAGCTAAGTTTAAAGAGGAAGGAATTAATTCCTACAACTAGAAGTATGCTACATTGCCACTTGTAATAAATTATTGTTTTGAGATTGTGTTTAAAATAGAAGGTGAAGGCATATTTGCATAATGACTCAAATGCCCCTAGAAGTTTAGTTTATTATGATTTTTTAAATAATAATTTCCATCTTTTTTTTTTTTTGCAAAGGTATAATTTCCATCTTTACAAACTGTCAAATCACATCTCTATAAAACAATATACTTTAAAGCTATGGTAGAATTGTTGAAGTAAAAAAAAAAAAAAAAAAAGTAATGGTAGAATTTATTAGAAAACAAAAGAAGCTTCTAAATTGTTGCCTTTTCTTTGTCTTTATAAAAATAAAAAAAAAAAAAAAAAGTTTGTCACATCTTTGCCCAAGCAGGTAACATGATAAAGTTTAAATATAAAATGATTCATTCTCAAAAATTTTCAAAATAAGAAATTCACAAATACTTGAAAATTTCTTCCATTAAGCTCCAAAAACATGGAGTGAGTTCTATTGTGTTTCTTGATAGAGTGAGAGAGTATTTCTGACAAATTATTCTAAAATTTTGTAGGGTATTTGATTATATAGTGAAAAGTGTTTTGAGAAAAATCTAAAAACACTTTTGGAAGGAAAAAGAAAAACTTAAATTATGTTTAATTTATTCTAAAATAAAAACATTTCATTTAAAAAACATTGCTGTCAAAACCATTTCAAACTCAATTATGTCTATAAAATTAAAATTATATTTATCTTTAATCTTTGTCGGAATTGATGAGACACAAATGGACACTTTGTATGTTAAAACTTGGAAAAGGTAGCAAATAGGTCAAGGTAATTTAAGCAATTACTTACTCGATAGTCTTATAACATGTCCAATTGATTACTAAATCATGTAATTTTGTTCAAATATCAAGAAACGAGTGTCAAATTTACATTCTAATAACTAATACTAACTCATAAGTTTAGAAACTTAATTAAACTTTTCAAGACTAAGAACAGTGTAGATATTAGTTACCTTCCTTGAGGTTGAAAGTTCGATCTCATACCTTCACCATCGTTGAACTAAAAAAGAGTTAAATTACAAGTTGAGTCCTTGAAATTTCAAAATTATATCCAATTGATTCCTAAATCGTAAAATGTGTCTAATATACTCCTAAACTTTAATAGTATCTAATAGATCCTAAGACTTTCCATTTAATATCTAATCGATACTTTTTTTTTTCTTTTGACAATATGTAGGGGTGGGGATTAAAACCACATATTTCATGGTCATCAGTACAACTTTATGTCAATTGAGCTAAATTCTTATTGGCTTGAAAGTCGATACTTGTTAAATACTTTTAAACTCTTTAATTTAATACTCTATTAGAGATAAAATCGAAGTTTAGAACCCTATTCCACAAACTTTAAAAGTTCAAACGTCTAATTTTAATAAGTAAGAGAAAAGTACATAACGTTGAAAGTACAATATTTATAAATATAGTGGGGTCAAGTCAAATGCAATTGTTTCTTTTGTAATATGAATTTTGGGTCCATTTTATCTCCTCATCCATCATGCAAATCTGACCGTTGATGCCTCAATTATGATGGAAAAAGGGCAAATCAAGGCCCTTAAATCAGTTACATTGCACTTTGCCTTCTCTTTTTCTCTTTCTTCATTCTTTTTTTTTTTTTTCCTTTTTTCTTTTTTTGCCAATTGGTCCCCACACATATCCTTGTCAATTCCATTATTACGGCTCACACGTGAACGCAACCATCCTTTCACACGTGGCCTCTTCTTATTGGTCTGTCTCCTGATAATCTTGTCTCACGTGGAAAATCGTAACAGCGATGCCTTGCCTTTGCCCTCTCTGGGCCCCACTCCCCTCTTATTTCAAAAATTCCAATCTGTCTTTTAAATTAACATTATCTTTTTTTTTCGTCGTCTTCTTTATTGTCCTCTTTCGTGGAAAAGTTGTACTCCTTCCCAAAACGACACCGTCCCATGTACTTCACATTTATGTAGTAACAAAAATATTAAAAGAAATACATGTCTCTGTCTTATATATATATTTTATTGAAGTGATGATTTAATGTAAAATTTAGTCTTTTAGTTTGAGATTTATAAAGATTTTGTATTCTCGAAAAAAAAAAAAAAATTGTAAAGATTTAATCGTTGAGCTTTAGTGTATAATGTTCTGATTTTCATAATTTTAAATTTTGTAACGATTTAGTATTGTCTTAGTAAATTTTATTAAGATGTAATAGGATTTTGATGTGACTCGATCTCATTTGTACAGAACATAAAGACGGTATGAGTGACAAGTTGGTAGAATTCATGTCACACCTCAACATAATTATTTTTAATTTTTTAATGGTCATGGAAGTGCTTGATTTATTCTCTATGGTTTGGACTTCAATTGAGTTCGGTCCTCATGAGTTAAAACAGTAAAATTATCCACTATGATTTGGACTTGGTTTCAATTTAATTTTGATGGTTCGAAGAGTTTCAAGTTAATCTCATTCATTCAAAATTTACAAAGCTTATGAGATTGTGAGATACTTTATATTGATACGATAATGGGATTACATTATTTGGTTGAATTGTATTAAAGTTTAGAGTTATCAAATAATAATTCTTGTTATGGCGAACAAATTAAAACTTTTAAAGTCAAGACAACTCATGTGAAATTTAACCTCTTTTTTTAAAAGAAAAAAAAATAATTTGCTTTTTTTTTTTTTTTTTTTTTTTTTTTTTTTTTTGAGAAGGCAATAATTTGCTTTTACAAGTGGTGTCAAAATCAAATATTTCAAGTCTCCACTATGAATGTAATCGCTTCATGATAGCCCTTTCGGCCCTTTTCTATGGGACGTAAACGTAGGCCCAAACAGTTTCTCTCGACGGCCCAAACTAGTCACAGAACCCAATTGGCCTGTAAGGCCTCAATAAATGGGCCGACTGAAATCAAAAGCAGGCCCAAGTTCGTTAAAATCCTTGAGCATGGGACGACATGTCGTACCGGCTGGTGGCGCATCACCCGACAGCTTGCACGTGTCGGACGGATTGAGTTACGGAAAAAGAAACCGGCTTTAAGAATTTTATTTTATTATTATTTTTTTAAAAAAAGAACTTTTTAAATGGCTTTGGTTTGCCCACATAATAAAATTGGATCACGTGTGATTATAATATTGATTCACACAGAAATCAACGAGAAAAAAAGGAGAAAAAAGGGAGATCTTTTTGTTTTTGTTTTTTAATTTTTTTTAAAGGAGAGATCTTTGTGGTCAAATTAAAGAATTGAGACCGTACAAAATCCACAACCCCAATTTGTCTCTCTGTTGAATCAATACAACCGGAAAAAGAAAAGAGAAAAATTTGACTCCAAGCTTTTGAGAGAGTTTTTGAAGACGATCTTTAACGGATTTTTCGTTAAAAGATTGGCCATTTGGATCCAAAAACATGAGGTTCCAAGATGAACACCGTAGCCAAAATACTCCTCCATGTGCTAGACTCAGTCACTACCCCACAATCCAATTTCAAAACCCAAACCCTTTTTTCCCTTTCAATTTTGGGTCTCCAATCCAATTGATTCTTGACAACTAAGCTGTCTTGTGGGGCAGCCATGGCTATGGAGATATGAGAAACTTCAAACCCCTTCTGGGATTAGGCCCTTTTGCCTAAAAGTAGTTCTCATTCTATCCCATTTCCCATTTTCCCCACCTGGTTCCCACATTGCTCCAAAAACTTTGAGCTTCTTTTGTTTTTATTCCTTCTTCTTTTTACTTTTCATCTTTCTTCTTGTGGGTTGATGGGATCCTCTGTAGTGCAAATCCAAGGTAACCCTATTCTTTCAAAGAATCCTTCTTTCCCAATATATATTATTTATCCAATAGGTCTTTTCTTTCTCTTCTTTCCCCTTTTCTCCCCTTTTCTCCCTTGTGTTTAACTGCTGACTTTTTTTTTTTTTTTTACCTTCTCTCTTATGTTTCCTTCTATGTTTGGTCTTTGACTCTCTTGTTTTGTTGTTGCTTCTCTCTTACCTTCAGCTCTTCTTTGTGATTTTTTCATTTTTCCTTCATCTTCTTCAGCTACTTTGATTGCTTAGTTGCCAAATTCTGTACTTTTCCCCTTTGAGTGTTTGATTTTGTGGTTGTTGTCTGCATTTTTGTTGTCAACTCGAATCTTCAGGTTTTTTTTTTCTTCTACTGTTTGGATTTTTGGGTGCTGCCACTGAATATTTGGTCTCTTTCCTCTTGTTTTTTCATGTGTTCTTCCTGTTTTTTCGTGAATTTCAGCCAGAAGATTTGTTCATTTGAGGTGGGCTGATGATGGGTATCTGCCAATTGTGAATCCTTCACCAAAATTAATGTTTTTTCTTTCTGGGTTTGCAGAATTTTGTGATTTGATAGTTGATTTTAGATGAATTATCCAAAAATGAAGGAAGGGCTTTCTGAAATCAAGTTGAATTTTTAACGTTTTTCCCTCAAAAGGTTGCGATTGTGGTACTTGTAAAAGTATTTAATATCTTGCAAACTGGTGAAGGAAATTTTATGGGGAGTCTGTTTTTGAAATGAAAATCCTTCGTTTTAACACAGAAAATCATGGAATTGGGTTCTTCAGGTGAATTTTGAATTTAGTAAATTTGTTTCATTTGGAACTTTGGTGAGAGGATGAGAGGGGGAAAGGATGAAGAAAAATTGTTAAGCCCCATGTTCCCTAGGCTTCATATCAATGACACGGAGAAAGGAGGCCCAAGAGCCCCTCCAAGGAATAAAATGGCTCTCTATGAGCAGCTCACCATTCCTACCCAAAGGTTTTCTTCTGGATCAGCTTCAGCCGCTCCTCTTCCGAGCAGCACTCCGGCTCCCACGACATCCTTGAGCCATGTAAGCTTCATGATTTCTGCAATTATTCTCAACTTTGCATGTTTATTGATGCCTTAGTGCATGAATTTTCGATCTTTTAGTATCAACCTCAATGTGTTCTTTCCCGAAAAGCTGCATTTGATTGAACTGAAAACCATATATTCATATAATATGCTCAATGGAAACACTCTGAGAATCAATAGTAGAAAATGAAGTGCAGTTTGATCCGTATAAGCCATTTGGAACAGACTGCCTTCCTAAGAGGAAAACACAGCTTAAAGCTAGCCCATAGCTTCACTGCTTTGTACTAACTACGAACTTAAGTGGCTGAAAAGGTGTTTGTCTCGTCATATGCACAAGTTCTCTATTCATTTTCTGCTACTAATTGGACGAACTTACTTGTTCTGCAGTATGCTGGCCAAAAAAGGGGCATCTTCTCGTCCTCGTCCAAGTGCTCTGTACAATCTCATCAAGCTGAGAAGCTTCATTCCTTTTCTTCTAGAGGAGTTGTGCAGAATAATGAGGCGAAGTTGCTAAAGATGAGTCTGGTAGCAACAGGATCATTGTCATCAAATCCTCAACGCAATTCAGTCGCAAAGAATAAAATCTCAAACCCCATGAACATTTCTTTGAAGGATGCTAGAGAAAAGGATGATGGCTTCTGTATTCCTGCCTCTGACCAACCTAAAAATGATGTGCACGACCATGATAGGGAAAGGATGTCAAGCAGCAGCATGAGCTCTACAGCACAGCTTGGAATTGCTCGGGAACCACAGGCCAATATAGCTGGCACAGATCTTACTTCTAGAAAATATGTGGGGTATGAAGGTGAGGAGAATCCAAATTTTAACAAGGCTACTCAGGATCCTGTGGAGAGGCCTATATTTATCCCTTCAGCCACAGATAAGCCTTTGTTGGAGGCAAATACTTGCCCTTCAACAAAGTATAAGGACTCAGAAAGGGCAAAGCCGCCCCATCCATCTCTGCCTAAAGAAACTTGGACTTCGGTCAGCAATTCAAGTAGACTGTTCGGTGCAAACATGAGAGCATATCAGGAAGGTTTGGCTGAGCAGAGCTCTGAAGCTCTCCAAGATAAGGTGGGGCACACCCGAGTTCCTGGTTTGGAAAATTCATCCTTGATGATTAGAGAATCATGTTCTGCGCTGTCACCTAGAGATGGTGATAGAAATTTAGATAACCTTGATAACCGCAGCAGGCCTAATGAGTTCGAGAAGTTCTCTACTGTGCGTTTGAGAGAAGTAGAACAAAAGGACAGTGTTTCTGATGCTTCCTTTGTAGATTCGACTACAGCTCCAAATATCTCCCCTGATGTTGTTGTAGGGTTGATTGGCGAAAAAAAATTCTGGAGAGCTCGAAAAGCGATTGTTCAGTGAGTACTCTTTTTTCCCTAAACCTTGTTGACACATTGCAGATATCGTTCTGCTAAGTAAGATTCTGTGTCAAACTTGATAGTGGAAACTAGAAATGCCATCTAGTAGTCATCCCTTACGTCTGTGCATCATATCATGTGCATCCAATCTACCATTTCTTAAGTTGACTCTGTAAATTCAGTTTGCAATCTTTCATCTTGAAGACAGTTTCAAAATGAGTTACTTCAGCAGTCGTGATGTTTTCTGATTGATGTATATGCCATTATGACCGCTTATACGATCTGATATGGACTGTCAATTCTTTGATGCTCTTTTTTAGAGCTCATTTACCAAGTAATACGCTCTTTGCAATTTGCATGTATTACCATTAAATGATCCTTTAATTGATCGGACCACCTTTGTGATTACAATTCCTTTTATATTTGGCTTATTCTTCTCAATTCGTGTGTTACCTTTTGGATTGGGTTTCCGTTGCAATACTTTTTGTCTACTTTGAGATTTCTATAGATATTGTCTGATCCGTCATTCCATCTTTTTCTTACTGTTTTCAGTCAGCAGAGGATTTTTGCAGTACAAGTCTTTGAGTTGCACAGACTCATAGAGGTACACCATCATTTGGCTCTAGTGATTACTTGAACATTTTGGCGTCGTATTTACATCGCATTCTCCTTTTGTTTAAATGGTTTGCTGTTTCAATTTAACATAGGTTCAAAGACTCATTGCTGGATCACCGCACATCTTACTTGAAGACTTTCTAGACAAACCACCATTGACTCTATCTGCTGTTAAGAACAAGCCAACTGAGTGTGCTCAACTACCAGTTCCAAGCGCCATGGTGAAAGACAATCATCAAGAGCCCAATCCTGTTTTCAACAGCAAATGTGCAGATAAGAATCCTCTTGCCAAGCTTCCTTTACCTTCTTTCAACAAGGACAACAGTAAACTTGCCCTTACTCAACAAACAAGCTACGAGCTTCGAATAAAAGACACGCCACAAACTCCCACGGCTTCTGCTCCAAAATCAGATCCCTGGTGCATGAACCATCCTACACCAGGCAATCAATGGTTGGTTCCTGTTATGTCTCCTTCTGAAGGGCTTGTTTACAAACCATATACAGGGCCATGCCCTCCAAGTGCAGGATTCATGACACCAATGTACAGTAACTACGGAACAATGAGCCTAAATACTGGCAGTGGAGCTAGAGACTTCTACACTCCAGCTTATGCTGTTCCTCCTCCTCACCACCAAGGGTTTGGATATTTCCCCGGCACAATTCCATTGAACCAGACCTACTTTCCACCTTACGGCGTACCGTTAACTAATCAATCCATGTCAGGGTCAGCTCCAGATCAAATGAGTCTTTTTGCTAAAGTCAAGTCAAAAGAACAGGAACACCAGATATCAACTGGAGATATCAACTACTTGACGCATCAAGAAAACTCATGTGAATTGCCGAGCCAAACAAGCCATTCAATGCCATTTCATGTTCGGAAAAATCATGGATCAAAGGGAAGTGAGTTGCTGGGAAGTACAGCTAGTAGCGCATCTGAGAGAGGTAATGGTGATGTGCTTCCTCTCTTTCCTACTGAACCACCAACAGTTGAGGAGTCCAGTCCAAATGCAGAAATCAGTGAGCACAAGTCAAGGGCAATCAAGGTTGTACCTCACCATCCTAAATCTGCAACAGAATCAGCAGCTAGAATATTTCAGTTAATACAGGAAGAAAGAAACCAACTATGATGTATTTTAAAATTATATTTGTAGAAATCAACTTTTACTCCCTCCCTTTTGCTTGACAACAGAGGACTTCAACTCCTCAGTGTTGATGAAGTTCATCTGGGAAGTGACATCCACAGAGTTGTCAATATTCTTATTGAAATGTAAGAAAATTTTGTCTGTAATCACGTTTTTCTAGTTAGTGAAAATGTGAATAGATTTCTGAAAGATACAAAACCAAACTCTTTTTCTTTGTTGGGTCGATTGCCTATATTATGCATTATGAAAAATGGTCAAGATGTTTTTAAATTGATGACATGATTGACCATCGTAATCTTGATATCTTCTTCCGCAGTCTCTCCCTACTATTCGATCATCGTGGATTAATTAATAGCATTTCTCTATAATTTTGCCATAAGTTTTGTAAGATATGTAATAGCGTAATGAAATCTAGCAATGCGTAGAAAACTTAATTAAACTGTGAATCTTCCAACTAAATCCATGATATCAACAAACACAGAGCTAGCCTTTAGTTAACTTGGAAGTTGGAAGGAGAGACCTTGGACTCTTTGAGAACAAGTTGAACATAGAGGATTCTTTTATTTATAGTATACAATGTTTGGCTTTTAAGTTTAATTCAAATCACAAAAATTTCACTTGTAATTACAGATTATAGTCTTTCCATGATTATCAGAAATTGAAGTCTTTTTGTGATAGCATCTCTTTGAGATGGGAGTTATCTCTACTCCCGTTCTTAGGTTGTCCTCTGTGACTTTAACGTGCTCCTTGAAAGTTTCATGTAAGAAAAAACCATACACGTGTTTATAAAACTGACATGTGGAACAGCCTTTTGATCACTGACATGAAAAATGATGAATTAATTGCCTTCAGTTATTCAACTTCTAAGATAAAGAATACAAGAAGATATACATATTGTTTTAACTAATGACTTATTTGTTATACATTCTATAGCAACTACAAACTCATAAAACCGCCTCAGTCTATTCTGGCATGAGAATTGATTAAATAATACCGAGTACATATATCTAGAATTCCTTCTCTTCATTAATTGGGAATAGATAAGAAGAGAAGGCTTGAATTTGAGTAAAAATCATGATCCCATCTGGGAATCAGGTGTGAGTTCCAGTAGGCAGACACATTCAATATGAGGAGTGTGGGGAAACATGTCTACTGGCTGTAAGCTCTTCAGTTTGTAACAACCTTTTATGCCTTGCTCCACCTGCGCAGAAGATTTCAACAGCTCAAATGACTGATTATGAAGGGAATATTAAAGCTGGTAGGAATGAGCTCTGACATACCACGCCATGACAGAGATAATCAAGATCGCGAGCACAAGTTGCTGGATTACATGATACATAAACTATGCGAGGTGCCTTGACCTTGAGAAGAAATTTAATCAATTTCACGTGCATACCTGGACGGTTCGGATCTGCATCATTTGTAGACTTGTAGTTTAGAAAATGATGAAACACCAAATACAGAGCGTCTACTCATAGAACTCAGATATTAAAAGTTTAAATCTTCCTCCCTGAATACTCAAAACTATATGAGCAAGAATTTCTTATCGGGTCCATAGCCAAAGACCTCTAGAGGATAGAAGAGTAATTTTTATAACTAGTTAAGGAGCATGAAGCGTCTGACCTGAAATGATGATATCGGGCTTGGGAAAATTGTTGCCAAAATTTTCGTCAATTTTATTCAGATCCCCCTGAACAAATGTGGCATTACAAATACTGTTTAGTTTGGCATTCAAACAAGCATCTTCGATAGCCTGAGCAACCACTTCATAGCCATACACATGTTTAGCCCTGAAACCAAGAGATGCAAAGCATGCTATTGTTACACACACAGGTCCTCACAACAAAAGAATCAATCAAAACAAAATTACCTTTTAGCAAGTGTAAGACCAATAGTACCAGTCCCACAAAACAAGTCGAGAACAATTTCTGAACCATCTCCTTTAAGATCAGCACATTCTTCAATCAGCCTATACAAAACCTCTGCCTAAACAAATTTTTGGTCAGTGTCTTGGATAGGATCATCATAATCAAGATGAGCTAGCCCATGGGATAAATTTCTGTATACCTGACGAGTGTTTGTTTGGAAGAAAGAATTTGCTGATATTTGGAATGTTAGACCTCGTAGGATCTCTCTGATGGTGGATTTCCCATACAAAACATGTTCCTCCTCTCCAACGGAAGTGTTACCAACAGAGGAATTTACATTATTCACAATGCTAACCTACAGTAATTACGGGATTTAAGAAGTTAATAAGTGAACCACCATTGCATAAATTGGTAACTTAATTCTATGTATATGATGCTGGCAACAGGTGAGAAAGAGTGAAGCAACTAGCAAGTGCGCAAGAAATAAAATTTTCCAACAATTCAAAAAGGTAGTTGAGTGCCAAAATTTCATGAGTAGGAAATTTTCTGATGCTATGCAGCTACTAAAAACATCAGTTAACAACAATAGAAATTTTTGCTATAATTTATTATGCAACCAATTCCGGCCTATGAAAGAAGATAGTGGTAGCAAAGATAGAAGCACAAGAATTCACCACATAAGTGAAGATAAGGTCAGTGGAAAGTAAATTACCCATAGAAGCAACCTAACAAGATTATGTATGTTAGGCCAACCTATAGGGAAATATCATCAAAATAATCTTAAGATGCTTTTGGAAAGTCGAACTATGCCAACACAGTAAAACAGAATGGATGAGCCAGACTAGCTTCTGAAGAGGAATATCACAAGGTCACATCTGAGAAGAATTGTAGTAAAGTATTTCCAGACTAACCACTTCGGGAATATCTGAAATTTTCTCAACTAAGGGCATCAGCAGCTCAGGCTTGTAGGATGAGGTCACAAAGTTAACCATAAGTTCAGGCAAACCAGTCTTTACATCCCTGGCAGACAATTTGCTTAAGCGATTAAATTTAAGACTTCGTATATAGAAATTCATTAATTTTCTCCAGCAGAAAATGGTTAAGGTATCGTAGGATTCAAGAATTGGTTAGGACAAAAACAACAGTGTTCAATATAGGTATGATAAAAGATACAAAAGCGTCAACCTAAAAGCTATTTGTAACCTATCAAGTGATTCGTTCTTTCACCTTTTTTTTTTCTTAATGAAAGAATTAGCTCGAATTGAGAAAAATGATTGAATGTGAAAGGACAATAATTCAACCAGAAAACAAGAACAAAAACTAAGAACAAATATGCTATCAGGCAAACATTCTACCAGTACTCATACAGCTTCTCTTCCTTTTCTGCTAATTGAATTCTTCAACTAAAGTCTATAGGGTTAGATACTCGGTGACACTCTCGCTGTGAGTCTAAGCAAGATGAACTTTTCTCATGTTTTATATACTACAAGTGCAAGCATGAATGAGAACTAGCCAGCTTAGATGCAATGCAAGAACTAAAATACATAGTAAGTTACATATTTTTCTTATATAAGTCTCAATACCTTCCAGTCCGCAGCATTAAATGCTTTAAGAATCCTTTGTGAGAATGCACATCATAAGGAGACAAACCTAGTTGTGGATTCCTCCAACATTCTTGTACGGATGCAAGAACCTATTTCAAAAAAGCAAGTCCATGAGGAAGCAGTAGAGTAGAGTAATTTCCATTTTCCACGTGCCAATCTAATGTGAAGCCACAATTTGCAGCAGTTTCATACAAACCAAAAAGAAAAAGTTCAAAATTGTTCAGAAATACAAAGGAAGTGAATTTGAGGGTGCAGAAGTTTAAGCTAATTAGAACTTTGCATCTGAAAAACAGTCTGAGACATTACACTTTAGCTGCTTCTTAACTTAAGGGTCACTTGCATAATCTGCATTTTGATGTATTGCAAAAAAATATATATATATTCACCTAAAACTAAAAGATTGATCATATGTCCAATGCATGTTACTTGCCTCCATTCATAATGTTGATAAAGTTGTGGAGAGAAGAAAGCCAGCAGCTCTTGCTTCTGGCTTTTCGCTCAGTAAGGAAGCACAATCAGCTAATCAACTGTTTTCTTCTCCTTAATAGTGTTGTAAAATTAAAATCCTAGAGATTGTTTGACCAGACAAATAAATTCTATTAGCACACGCTTGGTAGAGAGTGTAAAATCTTTCACAACCTTGCAAGAAGCATGAGGATATCAAAACCATTATAGGAATTACTTTGAAAATTGCTTGCATCCATAAAGTGAAAGATTCTTTAAACAAAAATTTCGCAGTTATTTGAAAACAAGTATTATGCACCACGAAAACACTGAAATCAAATAATAGCAACTTACAGTAAGAGAATCCATGTATCCATTCTTTTTTTTCATTTTTTTTGTAATAAGTCCAATTACTTCTCATTTCATATATTCATTCATTGCATATGTGAGATGTGTTTACGAATAAATCTCATAACCAATATACAAATTGTCCCGTGTACTTGATGTTGAATACCTGATTGGCAGGTTCACTTTGCAACAAACATTTATCAACGTTTAGAACCTTATCAAAGAAGCCAGGAGCATGCAGTCCAAGAGCATTGATCTTATCCCCATCCTCTTTTTCTATCAATGCATCCTTTGGTAGCCATCTTTTAGAACCAAATGAGAATTCCATCTGCAGGATTTTGGAAATAAAATATAATTTCCTTTTTTTTTTTTTTTTTGCTGGCCATTATGCAGGACTAAACAGAACAAGTAGATCAATGTGGAGCACTGAACTTCAGGAAGAATATATATAATATAAATCATTAGAACTTGTATAAAAGACAATAAAATGTAGCTTGGTTTCACCTAGTACGGCACCGAGGTAAAGATTTAAATAGCTAAAGTTGCTCATATTAGGCTACTAATAATATTTAGTACCGCATTCCGTGACAAATTGCACATATCTTGACTTCTGAGATTGATGGACATGGCAGAATCTGAACATAAGACTATAAAGTTCTCAAAAGATTGAGAAGCGATCTAATCTCCATTCAAACAGGCTCCACATGGAATATATACACAAGTAAATAATAAGATTCCCTCAGATACAATTACAATGAATGCGCAACCAAATTAACCCCAGCTTGCTTACTAACCTTATTCCTATAGTGAAACTGGATTTCGCAAGGAACAATAGACTTCATGACATTCTGGGATTCAAGTTCTTTCTGAGAAAATTTTCCTACATGAGTCAACAACTCGTGAACTTGCAGTTCCTTCGATCTAACCTGAGCTTCATAAGATAGATTTTGTGTTTTACATCCTCCACAGTAAGAAGCATACTCACAAGGGGCATCAACCAAGTCCCAATGAGGAGACAATGTCTCTAGTTTAGTCACCTGCAGATACAACAACAAATGAGAAAATAATACTGATATAGGCATCTAAAAGCTAATGCATTACTCTTCTGTAACCTCCATAATCTTCATAATGGAACAACAGAGTCTACAAAAGATAGACCCAATTTTGATGCTCTTCTTTCCCTTATTTTATTACCACTGTTACTATTAGTTGATTATCGATCTTGTTAGATGAAACGCAATTTCACTCTTTTCCCCAGAGAGAAATAGCAGAATTTAAACAGGGAACAATAAACTTGGACAGCTACTGGTGAACCATATAACTATACCAAAAACTTGCATTGAGCAATTCAGAGATTGTATGAAACATCAATCCAAGTTCAAGATGACTATGGCACCAGCATGGACTTCATCTTTTGGACCTAAACAAAGTTTAAGACAGATGCTAATCCAGCATTTGATCAAATGGTGCACCAAAATTACGTAATCCTTACCACCACGAAAATGAATCTACAATCTATATATTCATCTTCAGGGGGGTCGATGTTCATAAAATTGCTATCACAATTTAAATCCAACCAGATAAACAAGAAGTCAGTACTCAAATTAATCGTCCATTTCCTTCTACCCAAAAGAAAGAACATTAAACTAACCTCAGCATAGTTCCCTTTCCTTCTCGTAACTCGCCCAACAAATCGCTCGCCAGGAAGAGCTCGGTCACACATGACAACGAACCCAGTATCAGCAACCTTACACAGACCCTTTCCCTTGAACGCCAACGATTCGCAAACCAATTCCACGGTTTGGCCTCGTTTGGGAAAATAAGACTGGGATTTTGAGCTGAGACCATTGGGACTCGAGGGGTCGAGCTGCTCGGCTCGTTCAGAATCTCCCTGTGGAATGGTGGGCGAAAGAGACGCAGCAAGAGAAGTTGAGCTGCGGAGCTTGCGAAAGTGGAACTGAAACGAGCACCTTGTGGTTGAGAGGTGTCTGAGACCATGGCTCGGAATGGACGCCATTCCGGAAGCCGGAGTTGGCCTCGAGCTCTACGGTGCCGTCGGCGAGCTTCAAAGCTGCCGATGGAGGTTTTAGCGTTCGTGTATCTGTATATCCTTTTCTCGCTACAGCCTTGAAGCAATGAAGCTAATACGCATTTCATTTCTCTGGTGTAATTGTTTTTTTTTTTTTTTTTTTTAGTGTAATTGTAGTTTTTTTTTTAAATAGTGTAATTGTATTTCTTTGAAGCAATGGGTACTCAAAAAAACAAAATAATAATAATAAAATAAAATAAAATTGTATTGCTCTAATTAGGTTAATATAGCCAACAAGTATTGTTCAACTGGCATAAAAATAGACTGATCACCACAAGTTCTGTGGTTAGAATCTTTATCCCACATATTGTTAAAAAAAAAAAAAAATTATATTTATATATATATTTGTCCTTTGCTCTCGATCTCTTTGATCTCGGTCCATTTACTTTTAAAACATCTATTTTAGTCTATATGTTTTTTTTCTTTTTTTCCTTCTATTCATTTTAGTCATCATGTATTTCAAAAAGTGGTAGTATTAGTCCTTGTTTGAATCAGACAGTATTTCAAAATTCTACTGAGTGGGCATTGTATTGAAATTGTAATTGGAGAAGAAGATAGAAAATAAGCCTAAGTCTCCTAAATCTTTTGTACTCTCATAATGTTTGTTTTGGTCTCCCTTAATTCAAAAGTGTCTTGTACTAAAAAAAAAAATGAATTTTATAATCAAACAAACACTTTTTAATATAAAATTAGGGCAATATTTTAAAAACTTCAAATTTGTGTCTAATTGATCTTTGGACTTAAAAAAAAAAAAAAAAAAAAAAAATCTAATAAGTCATAGAATTTTCATTTTACATGTCCAATAGGTCTCTAACATATTTTTAAAAAAAGTAAAATTAATTGTTCTATTAGATATCCATCTCAATTTTACGTTTTGTAGGCCCGTAATGTTTATAAGATATTGAATAGGTTAAAAATCTATTACACCAAAATTGGAAATTGAATAATATATATGACATAAATTTGAAAGTTTAAGTATTTATTAAACATTTCTTACAGTTTAGGATCCAAATAAACACAAATCTGAAAATCTAGATAACTTATTAGACACTTTGTAAAGCTTAGAGACTAGACAAACTTTATTTTAGTTCAACAACATCTATGCACGGGGAGATCCAAAATTTTGACCTCGTACATGTCAATTACTGTCGAACTATGTTTACTTTAGCCTACATAGACACAAACTTGTAATTTAACTATTAACTAAATGGAGTTCAAGCTCAACTACAACAATTATAATGATAATTTAACATGTTAAGCATTGTACTATAGGTTTTACAAGTGTCCATACCCTTTTAATTTTCTAATGTACTACAATCATTCACCCCAACACTGATTAATGCAATTATTTCGATCAACTATTTAATAAGACACAACGACCATCAAAGCGAGCATGCTTCAACGGTAATTGGCATGCTTCAACCAAGAAGTTAGATGTTTGAATCACTCACCCCAAACGTTGATGCAATAAAAAATAAAAAATAAAATTAAGACACAACGACCAACCATTATTTTTTAAAAAATACCCACTCAATGTTTTTTAATAACATATATATATATATATATATAAACATCCCCACTCTTTAAATTATATTTTTGTTTATTCTTAAAAAAAAGAAATTATATTTTTATTTATTCATTAAACATTTTCAAACATCATCGTGTTAGCAAATATCTCTTCCTGATCATAAAAATTAACAATATTATATAAACTACAATATGTTGGGATTTTTCATTAAAATAACAATTCCAAACGAATCTTTAGACTCAATGACTTTCTAAGTAGAAAAATAAACAATTATACGAGCTATCTTCAAAATGATTATTAAAAACTATAATCACAATACGAAACCATCAAGTAATTTTATAAAATATGATCGTCAATGTTAGGATTTATTTATTTGATAATCAAATCACACAGTAAAAGAAAATACACAAATGAAATTAAAAGCTAGTCCAAAGGGCCAGAGATTTTTACACGTGTAAGAATAAGAACAGTATTTAATTAAAAACGCTCAAATCCAAAAAACAGACAAAAATTCACCTGGCTGCTATTTCTTTATTTACAAATTAATAATTGATCAAATCAAATCAAACTTTACTTTGAAGTTTCGAGCGCCTCTCCTCTCACTCTCGGCTCCCGTACGGCCATCTTCTTTCTTCATTTTGCGTTAAAGCTTTCAACAACCGCCTGTACTGTGAAAGGCTGATCAATCAAACTCTTGATTGCAGTCTGGTTCGGATGATACTTGAATGAACCGATCTGGGCTATTTCTCGATTGCTTTGAGCTTTAATTGGTGGAAGGTTAGAGCCCATTCGCCACCGACCCACATGGTAATTCAATTTCCTTCCCTTTCGTTTGCCTAAATGCCATTGCGATTTCATGTTATATGTTGTTCCTATTTGCTGCAAGAAGATTTAAGGGATGTGGGGTCTGGCATTTTGATTCAATGGGGAAGGTTTTCCGTTTCAGGAAAAGAATGTGTTGTTTTGGAAATACCCACTTGGTAAATTGCTATATTTGTTTAGATTTTGCGGAGATCTTGTTGATTTGTTGTTGGGTTGTTGCGTAATGTTGGCAATCCCTTTTTGAGAACACTCCATTTGAACTGTTACAAGGGCTCTGTTTTTTAGATGGGGTTTTGATTGTTAAATATTTGCTTGTAGATTTCATCTCCTTGGATGTGAAATATCTGGTAGTGTATTGGGTTGGAAATTTGGGCAAAGATGCAGACAAGAGTGGTGGGGATTGAGGAAGGCAAGGCCTCTGCCACTGCCACTAGCACCAGAACAAACAACCCAATTAAGGCCTTTCCTTTCAGGTTTCTTCAGCTCTTCTTTCTGTTTCTGCTTGTTGTCCTTGGTGTATCACTTGCTAGTTTGCACACTGTTAAGTATTTTGGAGGTCCAAATGTGGCACCTGTAGCACAGTCCATAATTCAACCTTGTGTTCAAGAGCCAGCCAGTATAGAGAGATGGATCAAACCTCCATCAAGTCTTCTTCACACCATGAACGACGCCGAGCTTCTCTGGAGGGCGTCATTTGTTCCCCGTATGAAGAAGTATCCATTCAAGAGAATTCGCAAAATTGCTTTCATGTTCCTGACAAAGGGACCACTGCCCTTGGCTCCTTTTTGGGAGCGGTTCTTCAAGGGGCATGAGGAACTTTATTCTATATATATCCACCCTATGCCATATTATGTTGCTGATTTTCCACACTCGTCGGTATTTCACGGACGACAGATCCCCAGTAAGGTAATACATGTTCTTGCTACTCATTACTGATACTCTTCGTTATGTTTTTGGTGAGGAAAATGAAATTCTCTCAATAGCCCTTCTGATCTACTCATAAAAACTGCATAGTTTTGTATTGCTTTTCTTTTGCAAGCATTCATTCTGCACATCTTTAATTAACCAAGAAAAAAAAAAACTTTACATGCTATTAATTGTCTAAAATATATCATCACTTTGTAGACTGGTAGATTTATGACTTATAATCCAACTTCAGCTTAATAAAAACCTGTGGAAGCAGTGAACATTTGTATATTTGAGACTGATGATGCTTCTTGGAAGTTTTCCTCTACCATCCATGCCTACTCTCTTGAACCTATTGAGATCTGCCTTGGCTAGGAAATCTTTGGATTTTTGGAGAACACCTCACATACCAGTCTATCACCATTAAGTATCAATGGCGGTGAATTGTCTACCTCCATGTACTTGATTTCTATTAACATTCCCATTTCAATTTGTTGCGTACTCTCCAATTGCCTTGTCAATGGCTGCAGCACTCTGGAGCTTCTGCATCTTTTTATGTTTCTTGTTGTCTGGCTGAGGTTGATTGTTTTTAAAGTTTGCGAAATGGAAATGACATATCCAGCTGCAATGATCTGTTTTCAATGTGGAAGTACAATTATCTTTCAAACTCCTATGCATAGAAGATGACTGTTCATTTATTTGGATTTTTACTGTGTAGATCGCAGAGTGGGGAATGATGAGTATGTGTGATGCCGAAAGGAGACTGCTTGCCAATGCACTTCTTGATATTGCAAATGAATGGTTCATTCTTCTTTCCGAGTCTTGCATTCCTCTCCACAGCTTCGGCATCATTTATCACTACATATCCCGATCCCATTACAGTTTCGTGAGTTCGTTTGATGAACCAGGACCCATCGGTAGGGGACGCTACAACGAAAGTTTGGCACCCGAGGTTAACCTCACCAATTGGCGGAAGGGATCTCAGTGGTTTGAAGTCAATAGAGAACTTGCAGTGAAGATAGTTGAAGACACAGTTTACTACCCTAAATTTAAAGAGTTCTGCAAGCCACCATGTTATGTTGATGAACATTACTTTCAGACAATGTTGAGCATCAAAACACCTCATCTCATTACAAACAGGAGTTTTACTTTTGTCGACTGGTCGAGGGGCGGTGCTCATCCTGCAATGTTCGGAGAGGCAGATATCGATAGCGAATTCTTCAGGAAACTTTTAGAAAGTAGGACGTGTCTTTACAATAACCAGCCATCAACAATCTGTTTCCTTTTTGCTAGGAAGTTTGCTCCAAATACCTTGGGTCGTCTGTTAAATATATCGTCTGAAGTTATGGGATTTTGATACGAGCTCGGTAGCAACTGCTAATATATCAGCTTAGTAGATACAATCTGCTTTATTTTTCACTAGCTTTTACAGAGTTTTGAAACATTAGAGTTACACTTGTAGATGTATAGAAAAATATATACTTTCTCAAACTTTAGGCTCCAGGAGGACAGATATTTTTTATTCTCTAGTCAAACAGCTCGGGGTAATGTTTCTCCAAAGACAAATTTGTTTTGTTAGAATAAAATTGTAGTTCCTGCTACTATTGATGTTATTAGCAATTATTATTGTTTGTTTTCTAAATTCTGATTCCTTATCTCAAACTTGTATCATGTGGGATTGGAGAGTTCTTTACTCTGTAGAATTTCAGAGATTCCATTGAAATTTGAAGTTCGAGGATTTTTAAGAGCACCAGATTGGTCTCTCAAATGTACATTTTAGAAGTTGAATACAAAATAACAGATTGTACAATAAACAATTAAAATCAAAATTATTACCAAATGACACGAGATCTAAAAAAAAATAGCTACTAAACAATGTTAAAGGATGTCATGATATTTGTTGGGTTGTTGTTACCACTTTAACGACTCTAACAGCATTTGTCGATTGCTTTACAGTTCAATAAAGCAGGGGTCTAAATCTGCAAAGCTGGAGATTTAGGGTGTGTTTAGTTTAACTTTTCGAGGGTTTAATTTTGAAAAAAATTCTAGTGTTTGACAACCACAAAAAATGACTTATTAAAAAATAAGATTGAGAAATAAACCATTTTGAGATAAACAATTGAAAACAAAATTTTTAAAAAGAGTTCTTAAGTATATAATAACTTGTGTATAAAACCATTTAATGAGGAAATGTAACCAAACATATGAGTGTTCTAAACAATTTTTATACAAAGTGTTTTTTTTAAATATATATATATATATATATATATATATATATATTTTTTGAAAAACACGTTTGAGATTCAGCAAATTAACAAAGATATCAAAGAGTACAATAGCAGCATATGTTTGTAATTATTTGTGTTTTTTTTTTCTTTTGGAAACACTCTTTGTGTATGCTTAAGAGAGACATAGAAAACCTTCTGACTTGACTTGATTAGGTAACAACATTATCATTTTGATTGTTTGTGGATCTCACAGCTTTCTGTTTCTGTTTGTATCCAACAAGAGATATCCAATATCCATGGAAGTTGTAGCATTTCTTAACCATGCATCTAATGTAGCCAAAGTAAAAGCAAATCATTCTCCCTTTACCTCTGCCCCTTAACAGCACTTTGAGAATTGGCATCAAATTTGACGGCGAAGTTCCTTTGATCAACTCCATTGACCACTGTATTACGTTTTGTCTAATGCTCTTGAAATAATATATAGCAAAAGCTTTGTTGATGGAAGGTATTGTATGGATCTATCAATACTAACTGACCTGTAACTCAAGCCAGGAAGTCATGGAAACCCATTAGAAGTCATTGCCAGAACCAGAAAACAAACAGCAACCATGGGTTGTTTGAGTGGTGGAGGATGTGATACAGATTGGAAGCATCTTCCATGGCAGAAATATTCAACAGACAATGTAGAAGATCAACTCATCTGCAATTGCATCGGAGCCTCCGGGGGCGATGCCATGAGCATAGCAATTAATATAACCTTAAGCAATTGGAAGGAGATCAAAAAGAGGTGTGCAAGTGTAAGCATACTGCTCTGATACCACATTCAATCATTGGAAGTTCTGGACAGATGAATTCTCTGTTCACTTCACATATATGCATAGAGGCTGGGTGCTTGAATAAGATTGAGTAGAAGTACAACGAAGCAGAAAAGAAACTGCACAAAACACCTAACTAGAACTAACTAATCAAAACTAGTTAAGCATTTGTAAGAAAAACAATTACTCAGTTACAACTATGAAATCCCAGAAAATCTCAATATATACATAACAAATGAACACATGAAGTCATATATTTTCAAACTCGTCTATTTCTAGTTTAATGTGGAAACAGTATTGAGTATGAGGGGGAAAGCTGCAACACGAACAAGGACTCACTCAACAAGCGCAAGCAAATAAACATCAAAACAAACATGTTGCGTCATATAACTCATGTCTCATTCACTTACAACATCTGCAGGTTAGCCAATGCACTCGCTAAGAGCAACAATTTTCTTAATGCTGGCAAAAAAATAGATACGATCATGGAATCCCACAGTTACAGATGGGGAATATGTGCAATCACCATCACTGGCATTGGCTTCCAAAGGACATTTCGATTTAACCCCATATGATCAAGTTCTTAACAGACATACAGCAAATGCACAGACAACAAATTACCATTGAAAGCGAATTGACTGGAATATAGACATAAAAGTTACATCGTTCGAAGATTCATAGCAAGCCCAATAACTCAGAATTTCTAAATGCGTAAATTTCATATACATCACACAGTAATAAGATGTTATACTCATGCCATTCTGTTAACCTCTGGCCTTAAGCTCTGCAAGGCGCCTCGATAAGTCGTCCTCGTCAACTTTCTCGGTCTCCTTGGTCGGCACTGCATGCGACGCCGGCTGCGGTAGCCCGACGGAGACTTCCAGACCGTAATCATCCGCAACCTGCTGCATCAAGCTGTTGACTTCTCCCTCCGGAGTCGAGAGCGACGTCGATCCGGCCATTGCATTTTCCATGAACTCGGCCTGAACCTCCATATTCACAAACTGCTTCTCAAACTGGTCCATAGTCTCAGACATCTTCTGCAAATTCCCAGTCGCCAAAGAAGATTCCAATGACTTCACGATCGATGCCATGGACTTGTTGATCGTGGTCATCTTAGCCTGTGTATCGAGCCGAGCCACGACAGCATCAAGCCTCGAAGAAAGGCGGAGATAGTTCATCTGTTCCGTTCGCTTACGGATCGCGTTCTCCGCGTAGATTCGGGCTCCGTCAACGTTTCCCTTCTCCATGGCCTTCTTGATCTTGAGCTTCTCGGCTTTCTCCTCCTTCTCGCACTTCCTGGCTTGGCGCTGCAGCGACTTCGAAGTGAACTTCAATTCCATGATTTGATTCAACAATTTCTCGGTATTCCCCATGATCGGAAGATGCCCTGAATGCGGTGGAATTTGATTAGGGAAAAAATTGATGAAACGCTAGGGCTTGAGAAGAACTGATTTTGGGAATTTGAAATGTTTCAGAGGAACGATGAAATTTCTATGAACTTGGTTAAAGGAGAATCGTTTGACTTGGTGGCGAAGGAATTGGACGATGCTGATTTGTTCATCAATAAATCAGAAGGTGGGGTCCTTCACCCTCCGATCTTTATTATTATTATTATCATTGTCAGTAAAAAAATCACTTTTAGTACCAAACTTTCACGAAACTAACTTTTTAGTCCCTAGATTTTTATTCGATTTGACTCGTATACTTTTAATTTTGTAACGTTTTAGTCTATGTACTCTCAATTTTTTACAATTTAGTCCATTGACTTTAATAGATTACAATTTAGTCTCTTTACTTTCAAATTTGTAACAATTTAATCTCTATAGTGAAAAATTAATGTAAATATTTTAATGAAATTTTTTAGGTTAAATTATCAAAAATACCCCTCGACTTTAGGGTCTGTTTCAATTATACCCCTGGACTTTCAAAAGTTTCAATTATGCCCTTGAAGTTTCAAATTTGTTTCAAAACTACCCTTGGAGACATTTTCCGTTAAATTTATCGACAAAAATTGATGCGTTTGCATGTGTTTTTATCGTTTTTTCCACGTATGTGTTCAAATCTATTCACATAAGCAACAATATATATGCAAACAAGTCATTTTACATCCATGAATTTAACAAAAAAAAACCTTCAAGGGTAGTTTTGAAACAATTTTGAAACTTTTGATGAACATTTTTGCGACAATGATTAAATTGTTACAAATTTTAAAGTATAGAGATTAAATTGTTATAAATTTGAAAGTATAAAGGCTAGATTGTTTTTTGTTTTTTTTGTTTTTTTTTAAATATATAGAGTCTAGATTGTTACTTATCAAAGTTATAGACTAAATTGTTACAAATCAAAGTTTTTTTTTTTTTTTTTGACAATATGTGGGGGTGGGGATTCGAACCACAGACCTCGTGGTTACAAGTACAACGTTATGCCAGTTGAGCTATGCTCTTGTTGGCTACAAATCAAAGTTCATGTACCAAATTGTTACTTAAATGAAAGTTTAGAGACATTTATAAATCTACTATTTTTTTTCCCTCTCTCTTTTAAAATAGAAAATCTACCATCTTTATTGTTATTTTCTTAAAACCCCAATTTGAATTTTGAACTATAGGGTCCCCTAATTTTGGAAAACTACAAAAAGTGACAAACCAAACTTTTGCAAATAATTTTACTTTCACAAATGCAAGAGTGGGGTCGGGCAATGTTGTATCTATGGATTGTGTATTCCAAATAGTGTTTATTTAGGTAAGAAATAGAATCCATTTCCATGGTCTAAAAATTAGATAGTCAATGTGCGAATTTCTGATTGATCTCAACTAGTAATGAGGAGAAGAATATCACATCATTTTTTTTTTAAATATATATAAAAGTCTATACATCAATATGTTAAATACTTTTTTTAGACATCATGTTGATTCAAACATGTCGCCAACCACTGCTGAGCTAGGCTCGTCTTGGCTGTGTCAAATATCATTTGATGTTTAAGTTATATCAATGTTTTTGTGCTGCCGCATTAAGAATTATATATTTTTTTAGCACATCTTACGTGTGAGTATCTTCTTTCTATAATATAAAGTGCTCACTTTGACATGACCCTATAACTTATCACTGTAGGATTTAATTGCAACAATTTTGCAATCAAATTACTTAAATTATAAGCTCAACATTGAAATTAATTATAAGCAAAACCCTAACTCTACTATATTATTGAATAAGGAAAATAAGAGTTAACACGAGCATAACTCAAACATAAAGTTTGTACGGATGATCAAGAAGTTTGTGGTTCGAATCTTCCACCTTTACATGTTGTAAAATAAAAAGAAAAAAAAAAAGAAAAAAAGAAAAATGAGAAACAATTACCCATTATGGTAATTTGAGTAATTAATACTAAATTTGAACTCATGAACTATTTTATTTCTTAATTGCTTTAATAGCAATTATAAAACCACACAAATTCAAACAGTCACTTGCAATTTCTATTTAAAATGTAAATAAACAAACTAAAAGATTAAAACTAACCCAAACTATACCTTATTATTCAAAATTAGTTAACCTTGAAGGCGAAATATTTTCCTAAAGAAAATTTCCTTCAGGCTAAGTTGGTGAGTCGACCTTCATATACATGGCGTGGAATTCTTTGGAGTAGAGAGCTAACCATGAAAGGGAGTAGATGGAGAATTGGAAACGGAGATACCATAGATATATTTGAGGATAAATGGATCCCGAGGGAGAAAACTTTCAAGTTGCTCTCATTGCCACGCCCACTGACTGACTACAGGGTTAAAAGTCTCTTTTCAGGTAGCCAATCTTGGAATATGAATTTACTAACAGATCTTTTTGTTCAAGAAGATGTGCAGGTAATCAATGATATCCCAATTGCTGGGGTAAATCACCCAGGTTGTTTCTTCTGGCACCATGACAAACAGGGGAGGTACACAGTCAAGAGCGGGTACAAGCTTGCCTTGGAGGACGTCCATGAGGCGTCTCCATCCTCCGAATCGTCAATATTTAGTTGGTGGAAGGCCTTATGAAAATTCCCTGTACCAAACAAAATTAAGATCTTTATGTGGAGAGCCAGCCTCAATATTTTGCCCACCAGGATGAACATCCTCAAACGCCATGTTCCATGCGATCCAACATGTCCCTTGTGTGGAAAAGAGAATGAAACAATACTTCATGTGTTGTGGGAATGTAAGAAGGTAAAAAAGCACTGGGCTCATTGGAGCTCAGTGCAAACCTTAGTCAGAGGTCACTTTACTAATCCTATTGACCTTTTTTGCAGGGCACATGAGCTTCTTTCTACTATAGATATGACAATTTTCGTAACTGTTCTGTGGGCTTTGTGGAATCGACGAAACAAAGTGGTGTTTCAAGGAAATGAAGCTCAACATTGGAGGGAAGACGACCCGATAGACTGGGCTTCAAACTTCATCATGGAATATAGTGAGGCCCAAACATCGAGCCATGTTAGCGGAGAAAGATCGAGGCATGTAGAAAATACCCCCTCCAGTATTTGGACTCCACCTCCTATCAACCAGTTCAAATTGAATGTAGATGCAGCAGTCATCGACAGAGATGTGGGCTCAAGAATGATCATTCAAAATAACAAATGGGAGACAATGGCAACAACAGAGAGTTACAGGAAAATAAGATGCTCAGTTGAATGGGCAGAAGCAAAGGCGCTTATTGATGGCGTCCACCAAGCTCTTGACGCATGCATTCATCCAATATGGGCAGAAACAGATTCACAGATAGTTTGGAATCTTCTAAACGATCGAGATCAACACTTCAATGAGATTGCTCCTCTTATTCAACACCTAAAGCAATTACAGCTCACCCATATTATTCGAGGTTTTCTGTTAACTCCTAGGGAGGGAAACAAAGTTGCACATACGCTAGCAGTTCACGCTCGCACCACCAAACATAACGAGGTTTGGTTAGAAGATTGTCCTCCATGGGCTCATGGCATTCTTGCTAGAGAGATGCCAATCACAATTAGTTTTTGTCTTTTTGTCTCTTTGTTTGTTTGTATCGATTACAAAAAAAATCAGAATCTAGTTGATTGATTGACATTATATGATTCCTCCTCACTCATATGTTTATTAAACTCAAAAAAGAAAAAAAAAATCAAAAGTAGTTACTCTAAATTAATAAATACTGATTACTCAATCAATTCCAAAGTGGGTAATTGTTTCTTATTTTTCTTCCTCCTAGCACAATAGAGAGGCAAATATTTCAATCATAGGTTGAATGAATTAAATATCTCGTAATACAATTAATATTAATCTCATTTGATTATGCCAATAAAATATAAAATTGTACTATGACCACAAGATCGGTTCGAATCCCCCATCCTATAATATTATTATAAAAAAAAATCATATTTGATTATACTTTCATACACAATTTTCAAGTTCAATTAAGATGAATATGAGATATATTAAATTAAATACTTCTAAAATTGGAAAATAACACAAAATTAAAATTCGAATCTTATTAAAACGTTTGAAAGTTTTGGTGAAAATTGTTGAGGTTAAACTTGTAATTCAATAAAAAAACAATTAATTAAAAAAGTGGAAGTATAAAAATGTATTATGTATAGTATATATAAACTCTCAAACTCCAATTGTGTTGGCGGAAAAAATAATCTCTCCTTGTAACGATGTTAGAAGCTTAACTTCCATCGAAGGGGAAAGAAACGAAAAAGCAGAGGGCGAAGAAGAAGGATTGAAGATTGGAAAATCTGCATCTAATCATGGAAAGAAATGTCCATGATCCATGATTGGAATGTAGGGAACAGAAATAGAAATGTAGAATAGCAGAGGGAGCAAAATCTGCTGAAATTTCTGAAACTGACAGTTGTTTGTTCGTCGTCGGTTGGGGATTGCGTCTCCATTTCGAGCTAGCTGAAATCCAGACTGCAAAAACACTGCGATAAACGAGCCCTTCGGTCTTTCTGGTATGCTCTTTCACTGTGAAATTTCACCACCCAAATGCGTAAAAAGGTCTATGGGATGAAGGATGATCACAATTGGCCTTCGAATCCCCAAAAGCGTTCTCTCTTTTCGTTTCAAGGCGATGGAAAGAGAGAGAGAAAGAGTAATTGTTTGTGTATTCGTCGAGTTTTAGTACGTGTCTGTTTCCTTCTATGTTCGTCCATGTGTCTCCCAATCGCAATGCTATGTGCTTAGACACCTGGTTGGTCCTCACTTCGTCTCTTATTCTCTCTCTTGTTTAGATTTGTTTTGTTTCTTCCATGTGCATCTCTTCTACGAGTTTTGTGAAAAGATTTCGTTGAATTGGTTTCCGTAGCGTCGTTTGAGCAAATCGAGCCAAAGAATGTTCCCGTTTGTGCAAAGCTATAGCGCTTTTTTGGGTATTTGATCAATTTGAGAGAACTATTTCCCTTTTCCCATATCCGTCTTGTCCCAAAAGGTCTTCAGACCCATTTGGCTGCTGGGTTCTTCTAACGGACCTTTTGTCTTCTTGATCGATCCTACCTTTCCCCAGTTTAGTATTCGAATCTTCTGTTTCATATGGCGTTATATTCTTAATCTTTTGGTGTTCTTGGGTGTAGACTCTGAGTGAGCGTGGAAATGAAAGTTCATCCGAAGGAACAGACTGTATTTGAGGTATGCCTGGTGGTTCCAAAAAGGAAAACGAAGGAAGCAGACGCCACTTATGACTGTGTGGAGGTGCTCGAAAATGCGTTTCGGAAGGTGGGTTTTATCGTTGAAATAATTGATGGCGTCAATGATGAGTTCATGAAGGTTTGGCTCTTCTATCTGTTCTATTTTCCACGAGTTTATTTCAGCAACATCATTTCTATTGATGTTAATGTAAATAATGTTTGTTAGATAGTAGCGTGATTTATAAGGATGGTTTCTCCTCCAATTTTGATTGGCATGTGTTTGCTTAACATCTACGTGCATTTTAGATGCTGTTCTTATGTTTAATACGTATTAGCAGATCATACCAACCCTTTATTTCATTCATCAATGAAATATGTTTCTATTTCAAAAAAAAAAAATAAAAATAAAAATAAAAGAAAAAATAAAACGTATTAGCAGAAGTGTCCGTATGGGCTAATAACCTAACGAGTTTTTACTTTGTGCAGCTACAGCTGCCAGTGTAGGATTCTTGCGTTTAACTCACTTGTCTTCCGCTTGCTAGGCAAAGTTATTTATTGTTTTGGACTCTTTTGATACAAACACATATATTTATTGATTCTTAAGCTTTTAGTTGGATGAGTTAGTTTATATTTGGCTTTCATTTTTCCACCTTGCTTATCTGCAATCTCCATTTATTGCGATTTGATGAGCTCCTGCTTCTAAAATCTAGTTGGCAGCTCCTCTGGAGATATTAGGAAAGGCTGCTGTACGCCTAGAAATGAGAAAGAGGACTCATATTGGTTAGCTCGACTATCTTTAGCAAAACCCTTGTTTGATTCTTGTCTTCCTTTCTTTGTTGGCCTTCTCTATAACGTGTTTTTAAAAGGTTTTGTTTTTGTTTCTCTGCATTGGTTGTGATGCCATCTGGATACAAGGTATGGATTTGCTTTTTGAACTGGACGAGGTTAATGCTTTTGTGAGACAGCCTGATGGTTCGCTATTCAGTTGGTGTGAGCGATTTCGTTGCTATCATCACTTGATATATGGGATTGTAAGTGACTTCTCATATGGCACAATGTTTTTTTCCCCATCCACGTATTCCATTAACCACACTATAATCTCAATATTTTTCTTGGAGCAATTTATTTTTCTAAGTTTTGGCATTTTGAGTAACTTCTCATATGGAAGAAGTTGCTTTGATGGTTTAATAATTTCATTTGATTTGTCTACCCTTTGCCTACATGTGCAAATAATTCGGATTTGAATGACAAGTATCGATTTTTTATTTTAATGTATGTATTAAAAAATGTGAATGTGAAAACAAGCCAGTAGGTTTTTTGAATTTTTTTCCCATGATTAGGTATCTGATTATTGATTATATCCTTCCTATAGATGTTAGTCATTTCCTAGCATATGCTATACCTCTACATTGCCAGATATAAGCTCTTGCATTTTACAGGTAAATGAGAATCAGTCCGCTGTAACTCTTAAATGTGATGAAGAAGAATTTCAGTGGAAGGTTGGGGAGAGTTTAATCCGTACATTGGAATCCAAGAATATTGTTAAACAAATATTTCCTCTACATGGTATAGTTTCCTTGACTTTCCTAAAATTTTGCAGCTCTGTGTTGTATAATCCGAAGGAAATAAGATAGCTATTTTATAGATGAAATAAGGAGGAAGAAGCTCCTTGGAAATTGGGCACTTAACTGGTGGGACTTCACTGGCCAACCTATCGATGAGGTTTATTCATATTTTGGTGCAAAGGTACTTCGACTATAATTTTATTTTACGGCAGCTAATCATTCTGATGTGCATTTTGACTGACATGTTAGAGAATTAACTGTTTGAAGATTGCACTCTACTTTGCATTCCTCGGAATGTATGCACGATGGATGCTATTTCCAGCTGCACTTGGGCTTATACTGCAGTTAGTTGAATTCGGGTGAGCCACTTGATCATTTAGCTGCTTATCCACAAAAAAGAAAAAAAAACCTCTATCATTTAGCTGTAGGGCCAGAAATTCTTTTCAACTTTTACAGGCATTCTGAAATTACATAAAAGTAAATAGCATGTTGCCCATCTTGTCTACAGGTCCTTGCGGTTACTGGTCCTCCCTATTTTCTTTGTAAGCATTATTTTATGGGCTACCATGTTTTCCCAGTTCTGGAGGCGTAAAAACTCTGCCCTTCTTGCCAGGTACCTTGGTCTAAGCTAGCATATGCTATTATGGTCGCTTCCTTTTTTGTCTATCTTTTGGCATTGATTATCACTCACTCATTTCTCTCAACTCTTGCTGCAAAGATGGCAGATCAATTATACATTTGGAGGTGATTCAAGTTTTAGACTTGCAGGCATGGAATGTAACTCCTTACAAATACCTGTCGAGCTCATAAAAAACCCAGAAATGGATAAAACAAAAGAGAAAGAAGCGTTTCAAAGAATTGAGTGGTTTGGCCGCCTTAGGCGATTCAGAAATGATGCAATTGTCATCTTGAGCATTATATGCCTCCAGTTGCCATTTGAGTTAGCATATGCTCATTGTTATGAGGTTATTCGGTCGGATGTTATCAAGTAAGAACAGAAGATATCTTCAAATATTGCATGCACTTGAACTCAGAATTCACATACCAAACATTTTAGATCATTCTATATTGAGCATTTTTGCATCAGTATGCTTGGAGTAAAACGTTCAATTGGTCATTTTATCAATAATCATTTGGCAGTTCATACAAAGTACAAACAGTGTTTTACATCAGTCTTAGACTCTTAAGACAGTTTCTATGTACAGAGCATAAGAAAACTGTCTTAACTATTTTGTAATATTTTTGTTTGCATTTCATTGTCTATTTTTTGGTGGCAATAATTTAGTACTGTATGTACTCTCTCTCGGTAACTGTATAAAGTCTTTTGGGAATATACCTCCCAGTATTTATATCTATAATTTGGTTTCAGGTTTGGGCTGACTGTCTTGTACCTTTTTGCCATTCAATATTTCACACGGTTGGGAGCTAAGATATCCATGAAGCTCATTAACTGTGAAAATTATGAAAACAATGAAAAAAGGGCTGATAGTTTGGTCTACAAGGTAAATGGGCCCTTTTTATTCTTTGCTTTTATAGCTTTGGTTTCACTTAAATGAGTTTTTCTTGCAGATTTTTGGACTTTATTTTATGCAATCCTATATTGGAGTCTTCTACCATGCCCTTTTGTACCGTAACTTTACAACCCTTCGCCAAGTTTTAATACAGCGCCTCCTTATATCTGAGGTGAAAGAACGATTAACTTTTCAAATCTTCACCAAGTATTGAGCTTTGTTCTTCAATATTTCTGACCATAACATGCTTTGAATTGGAAATATTTATTCAGGTGTTGGAGAACTTGTTGGAAAATTCTATACCCTATCTCAAGTACAGCTATAGAAAATACAAAGTCCGGTATGCACTCCCGTTTTTTCCAATAATTTCTGAACTTGTTGCATTGTGGGCATGCTCAGGCTTACTTTTTCGTATAACTGGGCTTGACCTACTCTTCCTTCTGGTGTGAAGGAGCAAGAAAAGACGTGAAAAAGGATCATCTAAAGGGAAGATCCAGTTCACTTCTCGGGCAGAGAAAGAATACCTGAAACCTTCTTATTCTGCAAGCATTGGTGTTGAGCTGGAAGATGGGCTCTTTGATGGTAATAAGCTAAATACAAATCTTTGAAACAAGTAGAATTATTATGTCATTTCCTAATCACATCCATTATGTTTTCAGTTTCTTTAAAGTTTGAAACTTTTGAGTTTTATATTTTCATGTAAATTGGGGCAAGAAAGCTGAAAGCTCTACGGAAAAAAGATGGTTAAATTCAATGTTGTCTAACGGGGAGTTACAATACTGGTCTAGGCTAAGTAAATCAATCAATGGTCTTGGTCCTATTGAAAGTGAAGGATCGTTTATAAATAATAAGAATAACAACATTCCTAGTCATAGTGATAGTGACAATTCTAGTTTCGGTATTGTTGATGATTTAGTCAGAGTTCCTTCTTCGAACCCTTTCGTGACCTGAAAAATTTTATATTCTGGTAGTTCTTGTTCCTGCTTTTGGGATTTCTTGGTGTTTTTCTTGTTGCACTTGAGATTTTCTGCTTGGTTTTGACTGGTTTTCCGCTTGTGACTAAGCAAAAATAATTTGTTCTAATGCCATTGGAGCTTTTTGTTGTAAATTTCTGTTAAAAGAATGAGAAAACTTATATTGGAGTATAGAGAGGTCAAAGAGATATCAGATTTGGCTTTTTTAAGAAGCGCTTCATGTGTGTGTGTGTGTTTGTGTAAATTTGAGTTCTTTGTTCAAGGACTTCCGTTATAATTTGTCCCTTTTAAAATCTAATGACAACTCCAACACTGAATGCAGATTGTTTGGAGTTAGCATTGCAGTTCGGAATGATAATGATGTTTGCTTGTGCATTCCCTCTTGCTTTTGCATTTGCTGCATTGGTAAATTTTTTTGCTTTCGTTGTATTCGGTTTGGTTTACCAATACCGTTTTATTTCCTATTTATATAGGATGATCTTCTGATTTCTATATGCAGAACAACATCACAGAAATAAGAACAGATGCTCTGAAACTGCTAGCTATGTACAAAAGACCAATACCTCGTGCCGCGACAACAATTGGTGCTTGGCTCAACATTTTTCAGGTACTCCCATTTTGGATTTAACAATTAATGGACATCTTTAAATTAAGACTTTTTCATTTTTAACTTTTAAAATTAAGTTTCTTAAAGAACAATAACACCACATTTGCTGAATTTTGCTCAACTATATGGTAGAACCCTTGAAGTTATTATAGTTTCAACTTTATTTAAGTGCATGGTAATGATTGATCTAATTCAGACATAGAACAAGCCGCCTACTATTTGGAGACGGTGGGTCATAAGTATAACATCCCTAAAGAGGAAAAACTGGTTAATGGCATTAAGAGTCTCTCTGTATCCATCCGTTGCCTTATCCTATAGATAAAATTGGCTCTTTCTTTTTATTAATTTATTTTTATTTTTTAATTTTTTCCCTCCCATGGTGGAGGGCTTAGATTTAATATTATATCTATGTCTAACAAAGTGGCAAACCACTTAAAATCTCAGTTTCTGATAGTGATGTCCATATGCACCAACTGCGCACTTCTAGTATGGTTATATGATAAGGAAGGGAAATGGAAGATTGAACCTGGACTTGCAGCCATCCTAGTCATGGAACATGTTCTTCTGTTGGTCAAGTTCGGCTTCTCTCGTTTAGTACCTGAGGTAAAATTCAACTCTCCCACTTGTATCCTTTTCGAGCCTTTTCTATGAAAAAAGAGAGAGAATCAAACTTTCGTTAATCCCAGCTAATTTAGGACTTCAACTCTTCTACCATACATTCCCTAAAACTAAAAGGTGCTACAGATGACGAAACTTTGTTTTCATTGGCAGGAACCTGCATGGGTAAAAGCCAATCGCGTGAAGAAAGCTACACAGGTGCAAGACATCTGTGCAAAACAATTGTTAAGAACCATGTCAGGTGGAGAAAAAGCTCTAAAATATGTAAAGAAAACTCAGTAGAAAGAGGAAGGTATTGAAAAAGCACATTTTCCCACTTCCATCCACTGCTATAGAGCATATAGAATTATAGATAAATATCATAGAAGTCTCTGATTTTACACGAGGTGTTCATTTTTTTTTTGGTTATAGATGTGTTTTCTTTCCACCTCTTTTGTGTTTCTTTACTATTTTTTTTTGGGTGGTTTTCTTGTTTGGAACATTCACAGACTCTAAACCCATTTTACCATTTCTTCCAATGGATGAAGGGAGTGAGGGAAAGAGAGATGATTCGTTACACAAATACTGTTATGTTTCCGTGATCATTCATTTCTCAAAGAGAATCTCACTTTATTCCTCATGGAAAAGCTGAAGGGTCATTTTATTTCAGACGAAGAAGGAAAAAGGAAAGTAGATAGATTATGTACATTGTTTTTTGATCTTGGCTTTCATGACACAATACAAACTAGTTCCATTCTGATCCATGTTCTTCATGAAAGCCAAGCCATAAGCCCCCAACCAATCACTCCAAAAAACGTGAACCCATCACCATTGTAACTAATTTGCTTTCAAAGGTCTTCTCACACAAAAACAAACCCCATGTTGAAGAGAGAATTTGAGTCATTCTAATGTGGATAGTCAAATTCATCAAATTCCATGACAGCATCATCTGGTGCAATTAGCGACGCCAGCTACCGAAGCGATCGCTTACCTGGCGGGCATAAGCCACCACGGCTTTAGCCCATTTCCTGATTCCAGTCTTCAACTTCTCTGAATCCATCTCTTTCAAAGACTTCCCACGTTCTAATGGTAGTTCTGGGGATGAAAAACAGAGATCGAAGGATCTGCGCTTTCTGGCAGAATCATACCTTCTGGGGCGCTTGGCCTCCTCGGCCTTTGTTAGAGAGAGAGACTTCTTCACAGACATGGTCTTTTTTCCTTGCTGCTCGTCTAGCAGCCAAGGATTTTGTACAGCCGTAGAGACACAATCTGGTTGTTGTCATATTTATATGTTAGAGATGGCAACTAGGACAAGCAACAGATGCTTCAGAATGCGTGTTGTAAATTCACTTCCATTGACTTTGAACATTCAAAATATGCTGTTTCTTTTTGGAGAAGTTTCGGGTTTGCAAAGCTTGTTGGTATGTTCTGATCTCATTTCTGTTTCATTGTCTATAAATTCACCATGGTTTAGTAAAAATGATATGAGAAGTTACTGTTATGGTACCAGTATTACCATTATTATGGTACTGATCTTTCTGGCTGCGACCAGGTGAACTTTGGAAGCTTGGAAAGTTTGGAAGTTCAACTCTGACCATTTCTATAAGAAAGAAGATTAATTAAATTAATCAAGGTTTGGGATTAGTTGTCCAAATTTAAATAAGCGAAAGTCATTCTTCATTACAGAGCCATTGGTGAACCTCTGGGGCCAATGCAAAACAGCCCTTTTCAAAGGGCTACAAGGAAAGGTTGGAAAGGAGATGAAGTGAGTGTGGTAGTTTGTGGGGAAATGGAGCAGGTGACAGTGACAGCTATAGGGGATTTCAAAAGAGAGAAAAAAAGTTGAAGTTAAAATATAGTTTGTCATGGAATTTACTGGTTACTAAAGTTTAAGAAGTCATATTTTAATTTCTTGAATCATACTGATTATTAGATTCAGTTATTCTTTTCTAATTTTTTTTTTTTTAAAGAAAGTGACATGACCTTTTTTCCTGAAAAAATATTTATAAATGTTAACAAAATTTCAACAAGATTTTGTTAAGGACATGTGAGATTCAAATTTCGTGTTAAGGAGTGTAGAGGTTCGGATCTTAGTTAAGGGTATATGGTTGAGAATTTGATTCCATAAATGTCCACCTGTAACCTAGCAAATGAATTGCAATTGCATTACGTAATTTGTTTTGAGAATTGACTATTTACCCATTCAATGGCTTTAATATCATACATTCAAAAAATTGGTACTATGTAGAATTTTGGATCAAGTGGATTCAATAATAGTTTAAAGGACCTCGTTCCAAATTTTTTTTTGACAATAAGAGGGGTGGGAGATTCGAATCACAGACCTCGTGGTTATTCGTACATCTTTAGGCTAGTTGAGCTATGTTCTTGTTGGTACCTCGTTCCAAAATTGATATGCTCAAAAGAGAATTTGGTATTTCTTTGGCTATGAATATCTGAATCGAATACATCGTCGACGATTTGCAATACTTCAACTTTGTGCCTGTTTCTTTGATTATTGAATAAGTCTTAATTCTAACTCTTCTCAATTTGATAATTGGGTCCCTACAACCATTGCCATCAAACATTGTATTCTTGATGTTTAGAATAGTTTTCAACTCATTTTATTTAACGGCAAAGATTAGATTAACAACTTGTTAAAACTAAGTACTGAAGTAATTAATTTATTTTTCAAAACTTCGAATGATCTTATCAGAAACAAACGGAAACTTCAAGGAATAAAATAACCTTAACAAGCTCACGTTTAAGTCCCCATTGAACTTTCAACTAATATTGACCTATTCTTTTTTAGGATCTTTCCTATAACTGTTCTGACACACAATCCGTCACCATTTGATCTTTTTCCAAATGTCAAAAAATATACTTCAAAAATATGAGATCAAAATATAGTACTGAAGTGTTGAACTAAAAAAAAGTACTGAAGTGTAAGAAACTTGAGATCATGTTCATTGATTATCTATAGTATATGCACAAAAGAGAATCCAAACCCAACAATATTTACCATATTGTGGCAGCTCTCTGGTAATTCAAACAATGAGATTCATGCAAAACAGGGATGGAAATTTTGAATGCAGATAACACTTACTCCAAGAGCTGATGAGTCCATACACTTTATAGCAGCATCAGAAAATTGCAAGCTAAAGAACAAATTTAGAAGTTTACTGAGAATAAATTAGTGACAATGTTGTTTACAAGCATTACAATGGGAATGGAAGTTATTGACTCTTAGACTAAGAAAAACTAACTAAATGTGGTCAACAATAATACCAAATACCAGATGATTCCAATCACCATCTTTACAACTCTGCTGCTAGTTTTACATATATACAGAACTAACAGAAACCAGGCTTCCTACTCCTGTCCTACCACTTCCTCTCTACAATATCAAAATGTCAAAGAACTTGTACAGTTGATCCTATCAATCTAACTTAAATGTTGAATGCTGCTGTATGCATACCACAAGTCTAAATCAGCAGAGGCTAGGTTGTCATGTTGTGCAACTTGTATAATTCAAGCAAGCTACCAAAGAACAAACCTAATTCATGGGATGGCTTATGTTAGGGCATGGTGTGATGGTCGGGCTAAACCACTCACTGCCTCGTTTATCCGACTGAACACTACTTTAAGGGGGATGCAAGTGATGACATGATCATTGGACTTTTGTACCAATCGTTTCGGCTGATTTTGGTGTCGATTACCAGTCAGCGAAGATAGTTTGCGGATCTTTTTAGATAAGTGCCCGGATTTTTTCATTCTTGGTGATTTGCTAGGTGAGAAACAAGGTTGAGATGGTGACTGTTTGGCTTGAGTTCTTGTAGGTGCGGTGTGCTTGACTGCAGAACGGTTTTCATCACCTTCCGGTTCAGTATCTGCTCTGCTCAACAAGGAATCGCAGTGGCCATCATCAACAATTTCAACTGTGAGAGGATGACCAACTATGGCTTTACCATTCAATTTGCTCATCAGAGAAACCAATGGAACATGCTGCGGCCTATAGCTGGCTTTTACCTCAAGCTCAACATCATATAATAGCGAATTAGCTCCATAACTTCTAACATAAAATTCTGGCATCTGATATCGAGAATGGATGGTAAAGCGGGACTGGCGATAAGGAAGCAATTTTTGAGGTACCAGAGAGTCATCAAGTAATTGTTTCACTTCAGTTTTCAGTTCACTTGCATGAGGTTTCCTGTAAGATATTTGTTTACTCCAATCACAGAGTCCATCCACCTGACTTTCAGCAAATTTTTTGGACTTAGCTAGTAGGTCACAATCATTTGCAGAAGGGGATCTACCAACGCTGTTGCAATCTACTTTACCTGCCAAGCAAGCATCAGATGCATCATCCACATCCAAGGAAGTTTTTGAATCTTGTTTTCTGTAGTTACTTAAATGCCTTGACTTCCTCTTTCCTTTTAGCTGCCACCTTGAAGTACCTCTCTCAATCTTTTGGCTAGTACTATCATTACGAGTGACGGCTGAAGTCATAGAACTGGGTTCCTTCGTTGCATCATTTTCCAAAGATCCTGGAGTACTTCGACTGGACTGCTTTCCTAGAGCACCAACCGTAGACCTACCAGATGAAGAAGAGGGATTCATAGGAGACAAACCTGACAGTTGAGGAACAAAAATCAGTAAAATATCATCCGAAGGCAAATTAAAAGATTTCCAATATATGCCACTGCAGAACAGCATGACGGGAAGCAATTCGAAAATGAACAAGGAATCTCCAAACCTATTATCAGGACCAACAATAACAGGGAAAAATGAACCAAAAAGTTAACTCTAAAAAGATATATGAAGGGAAAAAAAATTGTATTAACGATGCCAAAGTCACAGATAAACCAATTGGGATATACAGGAAGCATGAACCGGGAGGCAAGAATCCGATCAACTAAAATCAAGGTGGAGTAGAATTGTAGAAATGCACATCAGCTAAAGACACTTATTTCATCAGTTAAACAAGATAAAAGCAAAACCTACACATGCTAGAGAGAATATGTCTTAAAAATTCATAATTGTTCACTTCAAGCATACCAGCAGCGTTCTTCTCCTCTCCAACAAATGGCACGTCAAATAGCTTGTCAGAAGTGTTATTCTCAGGGAGCTCAGATATACTGGAGACTTCATTTTCCTTTGCCTTGGAATTAATCCGAGACACTTCAGAAGCACTTAAAGAGGCTTCATAGTCACAAGAAACTGCAGCGCCATTGCCATCTGAACTATTGACAGTCGCCAAAGAATTGCTTCTCTTTTTCTCAGTATCTAATTCGGGAAGTCTACCATCAGATGTTCCCCATACGGGTGAACTGCATGTATTAGGAAGCTGATCGCAAACCACTGGAACAGATACCATTGCCGTGCTCTCCAAAACCTTTGTCAACGGCCGACGGCGGTTTTTCCTTTTCAAGAATTCCTGTACAGTTGGCACGGGAGATCTCTTTCTTCTCAATGATGATGAATACATATGAATAATCTTTGGGGGATTTCCATTAGTCACACATTTCCCAGCATTCACATCACAATGAGAAGCATCATCTTGTTGAACTACTTCAGGTTGCTCTCCAGCATGGGCTTTCCCATTTGTCAATGAACCCATACCCAAATCTTCAAGTCCTCTCATACGCTGAACACCCTCTGTTCCATCATCCTCTGAATCATTCGGTGTTCTCCTCCTATTCTGTTCAGATAGCACCTTCGAGGAACTGGCATGATTAGTCTCTTCCAAAGGAATATCTGAATGAGACATTTCAGGGGCTGAATCGGAACTCACTTCAGAATTACTCTTTTTTGGGCAAGTGTCTTCAGAATTACTCTTTTTTGGACAAGCATCTTCAGAATTACTAACATCATCAGACATGATGGCTTCTTCTTCTTCCTCCTCTTCTTCTTCCTCTTCCTCTTCTTTTTCTTCTTCTTCCTCTTCTTCTCCTTCTTCACAAGAATCAGACACGGGAGGAGATTCACTGGCTACGACGCCATGCTCACCATCCAAAGCATTTTTCTGAGTCCTATAGCTAAAGTCCAACTGATCCTTACCTAGAAGGGCACTCTCAAGCTCAAGCGCATGTAGAATTGCATCTTCCCTCCGGGCATATTTCACAGCCTTCTTACAAGAGTTCGCTGCAGAAGCCTTTGCCTTCTCAATGCATTCATCATATTCCCCACACCGGAATGCCTTCACCCTCTTAGATTTCTCAAGATTGTACCAGTCACTAAACCAACAAGAGTAAGAATATTGTCACAAAGGAAAGAAAAACCTCATACAGAAAACAAAACAAGGCGCCAAACATTCAAAACATAGACAACAGGGGAAAATCAGGATAAATACAAAGAGGTAGGTGCAACTGCAAGGAAAAAAATCATGCTTTCCAGAGGCCAAATCAATAGCTATAAGCCACTATGCAATCATCGTTAAGCAAACAACAAACAACAAACAGCCACAAATGTCAACGTTTTGCCTCAAAGAACAGCCAAGTGAGAAACACAGATTTCAAACATAATACACAAAACCTTGCAGAACGAGAAGGGTTAACCAGTAAAAGCAAAAGAATAGCAAATGGCAACAGAGACACAGAAACAAGGAGATAATACAGTCCACATAAATCAAATCAGTGAAGTGCAGAACTTAAAATGAACCAATAACAAGAAGCAATTACATGCTTGCGTCTTCGCGACCTAGAAGTTTCACCGGCGTACCGGATCTCGGAGAAACCAAACAACTCTCCGACAATTCATCGAGGCCCAAAATCTTGCCCGGCCACCACGACCCATTTCGGCGGCGGACCCAAACTAACCCTCCAACCGATGAATCGATAGCCTTGGCCTCACCAGAACTCCCCATCTCCAAAACCCCCAGAACCCAAAGAGCAGGGGAAAATTCCTCGAATGAACCCTCAGCTGTTCATTTTGAAGCACAATCCAGAGTCATAAAAACCGTCAAAAACCTCGCTATCACCGACAAATGCATACAGCACTAACAAAAAGGAAGCCCTGGGAATAACGAGATTAAAAAGAAATGCATTACTTGCATGCGGCAGAGAGAAACAATCCAAAATTTAAGCTTCGAAGGGAAAGGAAAAGCGGTTGAAAGCGGCAGTGGAAGACCAGGATGAAAGGGTTTAAGGGAAAAACAGAGATCTACAACGAGCTCCAAGATTTAAGAGTCTTTCTCAACATTACTGCGAAATATTTCGGTGGTTTTTGATATGATTTTTCTGTTGACATCCATTTTATGTTTATGGGGTTTTCTTTGAAGGAGCTTGTATGTGGTGTAAAGGGTGTCCAAGCCAGGTGTGAGAGAGATGTGAGTTTGGATCAAAAACGAACCTTTTGGTGGGGGAAGAGAGAGGGTTTCTGTGAACTGTGAAGAGCGATAAAGGGTATCCAGTAAATAAAATTTTATGGAAAAAAGAAAACTTCTCGGCAAGAGAGAGAGAGTGAGAGAGAGAAAAAAAAAAGGGTTAAACAAAAACAAGGGCAACAAGGGTCTTTATAGTTTATATCCTCTGTTTTATTTTTCCTTTTTCTTCCGGCCCTTTTCCCCCTGAAACTCGAAAAGATTCCCACAAATTTTTCTCTCAATCCGTTGTTTGATTTTCTTAACTGAATCCCACCGGGAAAGAGTTGAGAAACTTCCTTATGCTTCTGTGTTTGAGTAGGAATTTATAGGTCTCCATTAGCACAGTAACTGTGATTGCATCTCAGCGACGCCACGAAGAGGAGTAAAGCCGAATCCAATTATAGCAACCATGACTGGTACGTAATTTCCCTTATCTACTTACTTTCTGATTCACCTTAATGTTAAGGAAATTTGAAATGGTTTTATACAGCCCGGCTTAATCAAACTACAGATTCTTTCTTCTCATCGGTGCTGAAGTTCTGACTTCTGATAGTATTTTTAACCTGATCATATAAATATGTCAATGGGTTTTTGCTATATTTACTCATCTTTGTACGGTTTACCGGCTACTGTTAGTGTTATGCTTTGTAGGTTAAGTTAACGATTCCGACCATCAAATCATGAACGTTTTGTGATGTGGGCTTCATGAAAGAAGTGTTTTTGCTTTTCTTTTTTCCTTTTTTTTTTTGAAATTTTCTTTCATGGTCGATAGACTTGATGAAATTGTCTCACGAAATGGGCTGGGCGAGAGCATGGGGACTTCGATTGGAGACAGCAGAAGTCTAGAAGTCACTATGATGATCACCAGCATATTTTGCTTTGACAAAGTTATTCCTCTTCTTGGATGACTAAAATAAAGAAGATAAAATCTGAATAAACTTGTTATTGTACTCCAACTAATGCGAGATTGTGTGACTTGAATAATGTGGGTTTGATTGGATAACATACAATTCTAGACTTCAATATCTACTGAATTGTAGTTATATACATATATGTGGGTCGGGGGATGATATTTTGTCGGGATTTTTCATGATTTCCCCCATTAATTTTAACTATTTGCCTTCTATTCTGCTTGTAGACTACGCACAGGAGCAGGAGATGGAAATTGAAGCATTGGAAGCTATTCTTATGGACGAGTTCAAAGGTTTGTGGCACATTTGTCTTTAAAAATTCAAAGTGCTTTGCTGCCTTTTGTCCCCTCTAAGATATCAGGTGCTGTTTCCTGTTTGTATTCAATGTCAGAAATTCACTCAAGTGAGAGTGGCCTAAACACTTCTTGTAGATGCTTTCAGATAACACTGTCTCCACAGGTACGCCGTCTCTGTTTTCCACCCGTTATATTTTTGGTGCATCGTAAGCATCCTACTTAGTACTTATGATAAGTGATATACTGGATTGTGAAATGAAAAGAATCTGATAATTGCGTCGACTCTTTTTTCCTCTCCAAAGAAGGGAGGAAGAGAGGGGGAGCATATTGGTTGGGAATGTTAGATATATTTACTTATTGGGCTGATCTGAACTTGAACAACTAAATATTAGTATGGGTACAAATAAATTGAGTTCATTTGTTTCTTGGTTATTTTAGCCTTTGGGATTCAATTCAAGCTTTAATTCAAACTAGAACCTTTAAAATGAGCATTTCAAATTCCTTTAAGCATTTCTTAAACCAAAATTTCAAATATTAAGGTGAATGTTTTGTGGTGGCCATTGATGAGAATTCAGTTAACATGTGACTCACCACATAATGCTTACCGTTGCAGCTTATATATATGGGAAAATGCTTTGAACTTTAATTATTAGATATAATAGTTATCATTTTCCTTTGTGGTTTTGGAGATATTTTCATTATGAAAGATTAGTACTATTATATTTTAAAGTTTTTTTTGCTTGTTTCCATGATTGTCAGCAAAGAACATAGACCTACTTAATTTTATTTATTTCCTTTGTCATTTTCAACAGGATGATGAGGCAGATGAACCAACACCTATGCCAGGTTATTCTTACTTTAGTTACCTTGCTTATAGATACACCTAGAGGTTTAATTATATTCTTACTGTCCTAGTATAGGATCTGAAATATATGTGGTAGTAAGCTCTTGCCCCTAACTTCTGTGCAGTTCAGCTGGGTTTGATTTTCTCGCATACAGAGAAATATCCTGATGAACCTCCTCTTTTGAATGTGAAAAGGTTGTACATTTATACTTTGCATGTGAATACATAGATGAATCCCGGGTCTCCTTCAATATTTAAAAATAAACAGAAATATTTCATCTAAGTTGGCTGGTTAGCTCGCATTCCATAATAATAAGTTAGTTTGGTACAAAAATATTCTCTTCCTCAATATAGTGGTATATTAATTTCTGGCTTTGTTGCTCAGTTTAAGAGGAATCCCTGGAGAAGATCTGAAGATTTTGAGAGAGAAGCTTCAGCAAGAGGTATCTTCTTTAATACTAGTACTCATCACACTTGTTTTAATTGATGCTTGGTGTATAATCGACGTTATAACAGACTTTTAAGAATGGGTTCTAACTCATTATTTGGTTAAATGTGTTATGTGGGAATTCTACTGAAACAATTTCCAGATTTCTCTGATATTGAACTCACAGTAAACATATATAACAGTTGCAATCTATCCCTGCTATGAAACTAATGAAAAGAAAAAAAAAAAATAAGGGAAAGAAAGAGGCCCATCTTATCTCTGTTTTTGTTCTAACCTTGGTTAATGAAAAAAATATATTATATGCATGAATGATAGAAACTAAAAATATACAAGTTACAATAATATTTTATTCTGGAAGTCCAGATCACCTCATTAAGCCTCTTTAGATAAGGAGATTACGTTGATATATGACAAATATATACAGAGAAATCATGACATTGACACGTTTGAGAAAACTGGTTGGCATTCCATCAAAATGTGTATTGCTTACCCTACGTTCTTATTATTTTATATTCCTTTGATGGGCTGTTCTGCAATTTCACTCAACCTTCCTTCCTTTCTTTCTTTCTTTCTTTATTTTTAGAGAAGGGAAACAAATTTCATTGATAAATGAAATAAAAGGAGTAAAACTCCAACACCTAAGAAGGTGATTACAAGAAAGATCTCCAATTAAGAATTAAAGAAGAAAGACTATAATCAGAAAAAGGATGTTTACATTTGCACCAATATAAAGCATAAAAAAGGATCAAATCCATAAAGTTATCAAAAGATGAGAAAAAATCCCTGAAAATTCGACCATTCCTTTCGCCCCAAAGAAACCAGAGGAAGACCCGGTTAAGAGCAAGCCAAAGGATCTTCTTCACACCATGGAAGGGATGTCCCACAAAAATGGAAGCAAGAACATCATAAATGTTGTTTGGTAGAGCCAAGGACCACTCGAAGGCATTGAAGATTGTAGACCAATAACGGGAAGCAAAGGAGCAATGCACAAATAGATGACAAGGATTTTTAGCATCAGAACAACACATAACACACCAGGATGGAGAAAGGTGCAAATAAGGCATTCGTCTTTGAAGTCGATCAGACGTATTAATAGCTCCAAGACTAAGCTTCCAGATAAAAATTTTGATCTTCTTTGGATAAACGTCTTTCCACACCACATTATATAATTTGCTCGACGTGGGTCAGAATCACCAACCATATCTCCCATAAGGGATTTAACTGTGAATGCATTAGACGAATCAATAGGTCATGACCAAGTGTCATCAATAACTCGAATTCTGATGGAAGAAAGCAGATGAGAGAGACTAGCCCACTCATTTGTCTCTGAATCATTTAAATTTCGACGAAGACTCAAATCCCAAGCCGAATTCAATGAAACCCAAAAGTCAGCAACTGTACCTTCCGAACGATTAGATAATCTATAAAGACGAGGGAAAGCCTCAGACAAGACTCCACAACTTAGACAAGAATCATGCCAAAAAAGGGTGGAACAAAAAAGGGTGGAATAACTCGAATTCTTTCTTTCTTTCTTTCTTTCTTTCTTTCTTCTTCTTCTTTTTTTTTTTTTTTTTTTTTGAAGAGAATCAAAATTTCATTGATGTCACTCAACCTTTCTTTCTCCTTCAGCTAGTTAGGAAACTAACAGAAAATGAATTTATGCATTTATATGAAGTAAAACGTGTCCTCTAAATTGGGCTTAGAACTTAGAAGTTAGATGGCACGTGAAATTTTCTGGCAGTATAGGATAAAACAACAAGTTCCTAGTTGCCCCTTTTTTGTACCAAAATTGTGTTCCTGATGATTAATAACCTAATATACCGTGAGAATTAGAAACTTGTTGTTACCTGACTACCTGTATATGTTTATCTGATAATGTGGTATACCTGACATTTACATCTAGTATACTTGGACAGGCGTCTGAAAATCTTGGTATGGCTATGGTCTACACACTTGTTACATCATCCAAAGAGTGGCTATCTGAGCGATTTGGTCAAGAAAGTAGTCTTGAGATTGCTGAAGCAGAAGAGAGGGCAAAAGAAGATGTATGAATCTCTATTTGCTTTCTCTTATATTTTTTCAAATAAAAGGTTCTCTATTTGCTTTCAATTCCTATTGTGATTGATAGCTAATTCTATTTTTGGATTGTAAATGTAGTGTCTATCTCTAGAATTATTTAGGGACTATTATGTGTGAGGCCATAATATTACTTGCATGTTGTAATTTTTTTCTACAAGAAATCTTTCTATTAGCAGCTGCTCAAGAACAGATGAGGAAAACAAGCAATCTTGAAAAACGTCTAAGAGCTCTTAAAAAAGTGCTTACTTGACAGAAATCACAAAAGGATTATTATTACCAATTTCCTTGGACAAACTACACCAAGTAAAAGCAAAAAATTAGGAATGTTATTTGGATAGTAAGAGTATATTATTGATTAGGTATAGATAGGGAAGTTGTTATGGGGATTTGTTATTAATAAAGTGAGTGGGAAAAGATGTAGGTAGGCATTGATTTAGTTGGTTCAGAATGGACCCATCTCAAGGGATGGAGGGTGATTGTTATCTTTATGTATTCTCTTCATTGGTTCCTGTCATTTTCCTCAAAGATTCTTCTGTTTCTTTCTATCTAAATTTCCCAAAGAATTGCTTCCACTGCCTCGGTCTATAAGACTTTAGCCTTATTTCTGAACAAATGACTACCCAAAAGCTGAACGATATTCTGAGTATAATCAACATGAATAACCAACACCAACACTCAAAACTGAAAGGGCAGGACCAGAAAACAAATTGATCTGATCCTCACGATCCTTTTACACAGTGCACGGTAGCTTGAAGAAAAAGATCCCTGATTTTTTTTTCCCTAATTGTCCATGGTGTTCAAAGCTCGAAAGAACTTTTTTGGGGTTAGTAATTGCATCATGTAAGTAATATTAAATTTGAGTTTTGATGTGTATCATCTACACCTTTCTCTAGACTCTATTGTGACATAGCCCTTCTCTGGGAAATTGTTTCTATACCCTTCTATATAACATCAAACTTTTTTTTTTTTTTTTTGATGTTATATAACATCAAACATGGATGCTGTTTTTACAACTTTTTCTTTTAAATTTTTTCTAGTTGAATATATATTCTTCTGATCAATTGTATTACATGCATTATTGCATGTGGAGAAATTCTCCATCAGATACCGGTCAATCCCTAATGTTATGGATCAGCTCATAATTATTAATATGATGCCCTGATGCTTGATGATCTATGTTTTATACAATCATTTAGTAATCAACTTAAACTAAATTCAAATCGACTGAGTTCTCAATATGTTGTGTTTAAGGCTGGTGTTCTATTGTCTCCTTGTTGCAGGATGGTAACATTTCTTGTTAATTAAGTTTATAGCATATTTACCAACAAAAGAATTCATACTAGCTCACCTCACATGTTTAATTTTTTTATGGTGTCGTTTAATATATATACATGATAAGTACTTTTAATTTATTTATTCATGTTACATCGAGGACTTGGTGGCATCTGTGATTCTATCCTTTAAAATATTTGGCCGTTGAATTAGAATATCACTTCAATGAATTCATTTACATTCTACTTCCCATTGAACTCACAGATAATTGTACCACATGGAGAACCTGTCACCCTTGACACATTTTTAGCTTGGAGAGAAAGATTCGAAGCAGAGATGGCATTAGAACGAGCCAAGTAATTTATTTATTTATCTTTTGTGTGGTTTTCTCCCCCTATTTTTGCGATAGTTGTCCTTGCGAAGGATAGGGTAGACTGAGGTGTAGTTTTGCTATTACTATTAGTATCCAAAAACATGTGCTGTTAACTGTCCAAAATGCTTGAAGTTATGCCATACCTTCTTGGGGTAGAGGGTGGGACTGCACATACTACTAATCAAAAATCCTTATCTTTGGATATTAATCTTACTCAATATAGTTTAGCTAGATTTCAGGCGGCTTTCTTTCTATAACATAATATAATACACAAACATACACAAAAATGCTCATTTATAAAGGTTGAAGTTCTTGCAACCACACTGGAGGTCACTGTCTAAAGTCTAGTGATAATTGGATTTGCATATAACCACACTTTGGATAGGTAATGAGGCTCCCTCTTCTTAATTCTCAAGAATCTATGCAAGTTTGCAGTCGTAGATGGCAAAAACCCTCATTTTGTCATTTTTGGAAGACTGACTCTTCCTTGTGGGACCTGGCTTATCGAAGAAACTCATATAGCTAAGTGACTGAAGATTGGATTTCTCACATGGATCTCATCAACAATAAATGACTTTTGTGTAAAGATCTCAGAGGCTTTTTTTGTTTTGTTTTGTTTTTTCTGATAAGAAAAAATTTCATCGATGTATGAAATATACAAGGATGGAAAATCTATGGGGATTACAAAAAGCTTTCCCAATCGATTAAAAGGGAAGCATAAAAATAGGAAGCAAAGAGATTAGACATTTTACACCAAGATATAGCATGATAGATGACAAGATCCAAGAACTTTTTAGAGGCGTGTTCTTTATCCATAAAAACTCTTTGGTTTCTTTCTTTCCCAAGAACCCAAAAGAAGGCTCTTGTGTTGTGCTTCCATAGTAAGGCCTTAGCATCCTAGAAAGGGTGCTCCATCAAAACAAAGTTGAGAAGGTCCCTTACATCTCTAGGAAAAGTCAAATACCAACGGAAAGAATCAAATTCCAAAACTGCCAGGAATATGTGAGGTTTCATCATCTGTCTTACATAATTGACACCAACCAAGGGAGAGAGCCAAAAAAGCCCTACGTCTTTGAAGGACATCTTTAGTACTGATGGCTCTATGAGATATTTTCCGTAGGAAAATTTTGATCTTCCTTAGATAGTTATCCTTCCATATACCTCTAGTCAATGATGACTCCAATAGGCACTTGGAGTCACCCATATCATATAATAGAGATTTAGTAGAGAACTAACCACTAGGTTTGAGAAGCCATCTTCATGTGTCTTCCTCCTGTGAGAAGACATTGGGGCAAGGTCAAGGCTAAAGGTCGGCCTACTCCAAGGCCTCTTCATCCTTCAAATTCCTCAGAGGTATATATTGTTGCGAATCTCTTTTAAATTATTACCTTTTCAAGTGGGTTTGGAAGGACTGTCATCCAAAGAATGGTAAGAACTTTAGTGGGAGTTCTGTTGGGAAGCATTTACTCATACGATAAAATTGAAAGAAATAATCCAGCATTTTTTTGTCCCTTGATCACCTCTTCATCTTCTGCCAAGACTTCTCAGTTCTGATAATCTTTTTTAAACTCCTTCAGCCGGACCAATTCTATTACCAGTAATACCATTAGCCTTCTTATCACTTGCTCAGAGGCCACCCCTTCAAACCATAAGCTAAGTTACTTTGGTGGTGAGTAATGGTGAAAATCAGTTTTTAAGAAGACGTTTAGATAGGTGATGAGGCTCTTGCTTCTACATTTTCAAGAGTCTATGCGGAGTTTGCAGTTGCAGATGGCAAAAACCTTCCTATTAGATGTATGCCTTGTGGGACTGCGTTCAGAAGAAACTTGAGTGGCTGAGAGACCAACAGGATTCTTTTGGGAGAAGAAAGATTGTTTTCATTTATGGAGCTTATTGTTTTTTTCCAGATACCTTTGGGAAGATTGGAAGCAAAAGAACATGCAATGAGATTGTCAGAGAAAATATATGGTCTTTCCGGGCTTCTTTATATGTGTTATCGGTGGAGCATCTGTTGAGGACTTGGACCGCCTTTTATTCACATGGTTTTTGACAATCTTTGGGAAGGTTTTCGCCTTTGATTTTTTTGGTTGCCACTCCAAAAATGCCTTAGAGACTTTTGGTTTCTAATGGCTGTCAGTGACAGTCTAACACTAAGGTGCAAAGGCCCAAATTTTGTGGATCATCTCTACCCTTTGCACTTTGTGGGAATGGGATATTGTTAAGAACGGATGTACATTGCTGTAAAAAGTATAATACAAAGGTTTAATTGAAACTTAGCTTTACAGATAAAAATATGTTACAAATGAAAAATAGGAAGAACGAGAAAGTCCAAAACAGGAAGGAGCCTGTATGCATGAAACTATCTACAAAAAGATCACGCACTCGTTCAGGAAAATCCATTATACATAGTAAAATAGAGATAAATAAATCAAAGATTCAAAATGTTCTTCATGACCTTACTGATTCAAGCTGGAAACATTAGCTAATGACTAATATATACTTGTAATTCTTTAGGGAATTTGGGGGCTAGTTAGGACTTGGGAGATAATGGAGCTTTATGTCTGCCTCTAGGTGGCTGATACCAAAGACTTTAAACATCCTCCTTTCTTTTGATTTTGTCAAATCGCAGAGCTTTTTTGTAATTAGCCTAGTCTTGAATTTGGATGGACCCTAGTTTTCCCCATCTGTTTTGTGCATATCATTTGATAATATAGTTGTATCTTACTAGTTTCAAAGAAGTTGATATTTTGCGTTCAACTTCTTTACTTTGTTATTAAATAAATCTGAACCATTTTCAGGATAATGCCCGAATCGGCCCTTGCTGCTCCTAAGGAAAAGAAACTTTCTGGTAGACAGTGGTTTGAGAGTGGAAGAGCTTCTGGGGTAATTTTCTTTTTCCTTCTTTCGACTTGTATTCTTATTAAGCACTGGTGTCATCTTATATTTACGTCCGCCTTGCTAGGACAGGAATATCAAACTGTTTTTTCAGGCTACTACGCGGTTGATTAAATGTCGAATCTCTGGTTAACTGGAGCTTCTGCAGTGCTTAACATAATATAAATGGAAAGTTTTCTGCAACTGAGTATATTGCCCAACTTTTTCTGCAGAAAGGTGCAGCCCCAGTTGCTGAAGGATCTGACGAAGAGGATGAGGAAGATATTGACTTTGATGATGATGATTTTGAAGGTGCTCTCTCCCCCTCTCTTGGCCACTCTCTCATTCATCTAATCAACATGTCATGCCGTAGTTTCGATAGTTAATAATACTAAATCATTCAGTTGTTAGCATTATCCCATACCGAATAATCACCCCTTCGCGTTGCTTGAATGGCAGATGACGAGGACGACATGCTTGAGCACTACCTAGCTGAGAAATCAGATTCATCCTCACACTCGTCCAGAAGGCCTTAGTTAAAAATCATTTCATTTGCTTCGCTACAGGAATGGATATCAAACGACTTTACTTGAACAGGATCTATTCTACAGGTTGTACAACTGTGTCCTCGAGTTCTAAGAATGGATATCAAATTTTGGCTTGTAATCTTAGTTGAAACCAGGATGACATTTTTCCCATTTATGCAACTTTTTGTTCTATCAAGTTATGATAAAATGAGAGCACTGATGATCTTAGGAGTCTCCATTTTCTTGTTTTGGTTAGAAAGAAAGCTAGTGGGGGCTGCCAATTAATGTATGTGACATTTTGTTTCCATATTTTCTCTTTTTACAATGAAAGATTCCTATGAAAAAAAAACATATCAAAAGCCAAACTTACCACTACTTTGCAAATCCTTTCTGATGAAGGAATCTCTTTCTTCACATCAAGGTAGTCTCTTTATCCAACTGAAAGAAAAGCAATGAGAAAACTACATTTTCAAAATAAGACAAATGAGAAGTGATCTAAAAAGGCAAGGGTCATATTCAATAGTGTGACTTTATATAAAGTAAAATTTCACCTTTTCCACCCCACTTTTAAATTGTTATAAAATATTAGAAACTTATTTTAAACTAAATTTTTAGAGTGCTTGGTAGAAAACCAATCAAATGCCTTATGAAATTTAAGGTTCAGATTTGTAGATGTATGTATAATGTTTGGAAATTGATTAATCGTAAAATAAATTTAAGAAAACTGTATTTTTTTAAAAAAAAAAAAATCTTATAAATAGACTAATTATTTGGGCTTATATAAATTAGAATTTAGTTGAAATTTCTAATTAGAATAAAACCCACTTATATACTCTCTAACAACTCAATTGATAAGACATATATTTTATACTAAGAGGTTAAGAGGTTTGAATCCTCATACTTCCGCATGTACCTTTAAGGATAGCAACAGGGCCATTGAGGGTGCACTTTCCATCTTCGTTCTCATGGGGGATTTTATCATCCGTTTCAGGGATCGATTCTCCTTAGGGGAAAATCTTTGTGTTTTTTTATTCTTTTTTTAAATTGTTTTTAACAAAAATTAATAAATATAATAAAATTATATATACTTTTATATTAAAGTTAGTATTGTAAATATTTATGTATTTAAATAATTATTTTTAAATATTAAACACTTTTTATTATAAATTTAAACATGTAAAATTAAATAAAAGAAAGAAAAGAAAGAGAAAAATATAAACTAAACGATAAACCAAAATTTAAGAATTAAAAAAAAAAACTTTATAAAATGTTTATTAATAATATAAGAATAATATTATTATTGTATAATAATATTATATATTTAAAAATAAAAAAAAAATTATTCGAAGGCAGGTTCGAGGTTGAGGATACCATCCTTGTCTCTGCCCTTATCTCCGATCAGGGACCCAAAAAGGATCTCCGATTTGACCCACATACACGATCAAATCGAGGATTCCCCCACGAGTATTTTGTCATCGTACTTACCTTCTAGTGTGCCAGCTACCATTCAAAATTTGATAACTTTTTTCGAAAAAGAAAAATCTCTTTTCTCCTCCCCTTTTTTACATTTCTCTCTTCTATTTGTTAAAAACATTAGTGGTGAGTATGAGATACCAACGAACCCTAATTTACTAGACAATCCGAAGGCAAGTATTATTCGATGAAGACTAGTTGAATTATAAGAAAACAAAAAGAAGTTAGCCAGCAATAATGAATATAACCTAAAGTTTTCTTCATATATATTTAGATATCATTTTTTTTAAAAAAAAAAAAAAGGGAAAAAAACTTATTTTCAAAAAAGAAAAAAAAAAACTTGTTATCTTATTATTATTATTTTTAAAATATCTAAATTGGACCCGTTTGATAAGAAAAACATGTGAAGCCATCTATATAAGAAATCGGAGTTGGAAGGCAAATCGTAATGCTTGTTGAATCAGCAAGAAATCCAGAGGTCCGCTTTACCGCTTCTCCAAGACAACTCTTCTTCAACCTCTTCGCCCATTCTTCTCGCTCTGTCGGAACCCTGTAATCATGATTAAAGGTTCGAAACACACCTTCTCTGTTTCACTTCTCTTTTACTTGCTTTCCTTCGCTCTGTTTAAACGTCGCAGATTTGCCGATTTTCTCGCGGACAATGATCTGGGACAATTTTCATTTCCATCTTGCCTTCCTAGCATCAGGGGCCTTGTCAATTGTTTTGCCCATTGTTTTCTTTGCTGGGGCGATTGCCATTGTCTCATTTTTTCTCTTGATATTGCTTCTCATTCGAGATCACCCATTTTTGCATCGCCATTTATGAAATGCCGAGATTGTCGTTCTTGGTGCACGTTTTTTAACTGGGTTATGGTTAAAGGAAATGATATGCTTTTGCTAGTGCCCATCTCTGCCAAGCTTCGTTTCTTGCCTTATCATGTCATGGAAGGCAATTGTAATTTTGAACTATTTGAAGTGGGGAAGATCAAATAGTAACTTAACTTTGGCTGGAAGAACCGACTAGAAGTTGTAGAATTCATGTTAACTTAATCTTAATCTTAATCTTACCCTTGTGCCGGAATTCCTTTTTCTGACAAATGGATATTGATATTTTATAGTGAGTATAAAGTGGCAAAAGGAGCTCTTCCGAAATGTTGAAATTGACACCACCATGCCCCCATATGTTTTCAAGGGCCAGTTGTTTGAACTCACAGGGGTGCCTCCTGAAAGGCAGAAGATCATGGTTAAGGGTGGTATACTTAAGGTTAGTTGACATATCTTTATGATTCTGTCGAGGACAATGAATATGTTGTTGAACTATTATTTCTTCATTCCCGTTCGTTGCCAACAATAACGATGTCATCTCTCTTATTTCTGACCAAACTCATGAGATTTTCTAGAGTGGTTGGTAATAACTGATCCTTACACTTTTTTTTTTTTTTTACTGAGCAGGACGATGCAGATTGGTCAACGGTAGGAGTAAAAGAGGTAGCCTCGCGTTATATAATTTTCTGATAGATTTTTGTGGTTCCAAGTTTACTTCTTGCATTTACATTCTTTTCCTTTTGTAGGGTCAAAAATTAATGATGATGGGCACTGCAGATGAGATTGTCAAGGCACCAGAGAAGGGTCCTGTCTTTATAGAAGATCTTCCTGAAGATGAACAAGTTCTTGCCGTGGTAAGGTTTTTATTATGTTTTGCTTAAGTGTCAGGAATTCGATTTCAGAAATTGTTGTCAGAAAATACATCCATCTCTCCATCTGATAGTGATATAATTAGGTTGATAGTTTCCTTTAGTTGTTCCGTACAGCATCATTGTAGAGGATATATTATTTAATGTAAGTTTGTTTCCAGATGGACTATTAACGTTGTGTAGTCAGGATACCACCTTTTACCTTTGATGCTGACGTCATTTTTACCTAAGGTCATGTTTATCTTATTCCATGCATTCAGCATTTTTTTTTTTTTTTTTTGTTATAACTGAATCTGAATTATTTGACATCTTTTTGGTCCATTCTTATAATTCATGTTTTTTTTTGAAATAGAAACATATTTCATTGATGAATGAAATAAAGGTTGGTATGAAAAACCAACATCTAAGGGAAATTACAAAAAGGATCTCCAATTAGCAATCATAGTGGAGAGACTATAGTTGTTGAAAGGGTGTGAATTTTTACACCAATACAAAGCATGGAAAAGAATTAAATAAAAAAAGTCATCAGAGGTTGAGGAGATATCCCATTCTTATAATTCATATCTACCGTTAAGGGCCTGACCTGTTGCCTCTGATTATCATTTTACTTATGTTTTGTCCATCACAATGGGATCAGGAGGTTTTTCTTTTATATGCTAATGTAAAACTTTTGTTTAAATAGATGCAAGTACAAAGGAACTAAGAGCTCGGGGAAAAAGGAACTCAATAAATCACTCGAAAGAATAGAACAAAACTCTAAAAGTAAAGCCCCCTATTATAACAATAAATAATGAGAATATTATGAATTTTGGCAGACTAAGAAACCTATAATGAAACATTCCTCTGCACAGAACTCTTGATTTATCCAGCATGGTAAGTTAAAGGATGGAAAATGGGAGATGTTAAGGGAGGCAATTGAAACAAATTGTTTAGGTAAGATTTTGTAAACGAGGAAAACAATTACTATTATGACTTGAGCATCGTGGGTAAGGAGGTTTTATACTTCCCCTTAAGTCACGGTTCAAGTCCTTGTTGCATCTTCGAGCATAAACAAGGAAAAGAAATCGAGAAAATATAGTCCTAAGTTATAACAGCATTTATCTTCCCAGCTTCAAATGACAACGAAAAAAACTTAAAGCAAAATAGAAGTGAGACCAGTGGTAAGTGGCTTTCAAGACATAGGTTGCTGCTCACAACCACATTAGAGTGTTCATCCAAATGATACCCAAAGCTATCCACGAAAAGCTTGTGCGATGATCTCTCTTAGATAAAAATCTCCTCAACCAAATTAGAGACAAGGTTCCCTCTACCCCATACCACAACTCCCAAGCCAAGCCTTAGGCGTAACATGTCACTTGTGAAAAAAATATTTCTAATTTTGTCATCTTTTCATTCTGATTTTTCCATATATCTTCCTCTTGTTTCCTCATATTCTTATGAACCAATTTTCTCTTTATATAGAATAGCTCTTTGTTTAATTGGACATTTTGACGCTGAACTATTTCTTATGATTCATGATTTTCATCCAAAACTTTGTTGTTTCAGGGTCACAGTGCTGGTTTGTTTAATTTGGGAAACACATGTTACATGAATTCAACTTTACAGTGTCTGCACTCTGTTCCTGAGCTCAAGTCAGCTTTGATTAAGTGAGTTCCTCTACTGCATTCTTCATGATTGCTCCTGCAGCAACGAATAAAATTGTTGGCTTGGATCAGGTACTCTAATGCTGGGCGTAATGATGTGGATCAAACATCACACATGTTAACTATTGCAACCCGGGATTTATTCAGCGAGCTTGATAGAAGTGTCAAGGCAGTGGCACCTATGCAGTTCTGGATGGTTAGTGACTTTCATAAAACTTTTTGAAATTCATCTGTTCAATCACTTGTTCCTTTCATATGTTGGGGTGAAAAGTAGTATTCCTGTTTTATTCAAGGCCGTAGGGACAAAGCGCCCCCATGCCACAAACGAAGAGTTATTACAAAAAGCTTTTTGTGACTTACTCCAATTTGATAGGAATTCAACTTATCTTTGAAGAGCCTATCATTTTTTTTTCCTCCAAAGGAGCAACAAAAGTGCTCTGGAAGTGTGATTCCAGAGTATTATTGCTTTGTCTTTCATACACCACCCTGAAAGGATCTTGCTTGGGGAGCCATTTCTCTGTTTATCTTTATCTATATATACTCATTGCACGACACTTCTTCAGAAGCCACGTACTAGGCCAATCTGGCAATCTTCTCAAGGATGATGTATACCAGATACTAACATTGAAATCCATTTCTCTTTGGATGTAGATATTCACGTGAAAAATTTGACGTTACAAAATCAATTTGTAACTCTTCCATTGCATTTCTTTATATATAATCAGAATATATTGGAGTTTAGTTGTAATTAATTTAGAATAAGATTTCTTAATAACTTATTTTTGGATTTTTTTTTTATCATCACGGTTAGTTATGCATGGGATTAGGAACTAACTTGTTTATTATCCCATGTTCCCAGGTGCTGCGGAAAAAATATCCTCAATTTGGCCAGCTGCAGAATAGTACATTCATGCAACAAGTATCTGATATTTTGAACTTTTTTATTGCATTCTACTAAGTCTTTAAACTTAATATATTAGTTGAAGGTTAATTTTTAACAGGATGCTGAAGAATGTTGGACACAACTTCTATACACTCTATCTCAGTCCCTTAGGTCAGCAGGTTCCAGGTAATTGCATCTTTTTTTCAGCGATTTTCTACAATTTTAGTTGGCTACTCAAAATGTATGCATAAAACGAGAGTATTTGTCTATCCACACCTCCAAACTCCTCTTGAACCCAGTAGTTCTTGAACCATGGTTATATTAGTTTATATGCTATATTCAGGCCGTGTCTAAGAGATCTCAATGTGTTTGCTACCCTGACTTCTTTTTTTTTTTTTTTTTTTTTTTTGGTAAAGAAAACAAGACCTATCCTATTTCTGTTTTTGAATTCTTTTCTTTTTGTTTAAGCTTTCATGGAAGAAATATGTTGTTTAATATGAAAATTTTGTCATCTTCACTTGCAGTGAAAACCCTGATGCTGTAAAGGACCTATTTGGCATTGATCTTGTTAGCAGGTAAGGCATCTGCTAGCTATATTTTAGTTCTTCGGAAATAAATTCCTTAAAGTGGTGGTTTTACAATTCATATTTATCAGTATTTAACTTCCTTTCCTATTCTCCTCTGCACCAATTCAATGACCTCGATAATATTCACGAACTTATGTTTGCATAACCACAAGTGGAAATGTGTTGATATGCCCCTCTGCATGCAGTTAGTATATTATTGATAAGCAGCACCATGTTATTTAGTGGCTTGCCTTGTAGCAAAAAACCATGCTTCATGCCAACCTTCTCACCGGACACGCACTCAGCATTGCCATTGAAGTTTATGGTGGTCCTTGTTTGATGCAATCTGTATCGTGATTACGATTTCTATTCATTAACTTGCAGAATGATCAATTTCATGCATGCGATTCTGTTGTATTGACTCACATGTAATGGTTTTTTGATTGGTCCGGCTTGGAAGAAGATTCTTTTTAACTACTATATTTCTTCTATTGTTGCTAATTGGAGAGCCTTTGTATTATCTCCAAGACCATGAGTTTAGGTTCGCTCATTCCACTTTCTGTCTGTATTTCTCTGATTGATATAAATTTCCTGTTTCTTTTCAAAAAACAAAAAAATCAGACGTATTATTCTTGAAATTCTGTCTTGTTTATGTGTTGCTGATGGTGATTTATGGTGCTAGAGTACATTGTCAAGAAAGTGGAGAGGAAAGTTCAGAAGCAGAATCAGTTTATTCACTTAAATGTCATATATCACAAGAAGTGAACCATTTGGGCGAAGGATTAAAGCATGTAAGTCTATTAATTTGGACATTGTTTCTTTGCTCGTAGTTGAGTGCAAATATTTTTTTGAGTAGCGGTTTCATAACCTGAGGTACTTTCATTAATGGGTTGTTCTGTACTTGGCTGCTTTTGGGGGCAACTTTTTTGTTTAAAAACTGAATGCTCCTTTTCCCTCCCAGATAAAAGTAATCAAACAAATGATGAAACTATGGGAAAAATAGGGATAATTTTTTTTTTCTTAAACAAGATTTGAACTTTAGCAAGGATACAAACTCAAAACATGAGTGTAAAGAGAACAGGGAAAATGTTTATAGTATACTCGAAAGTAATAGACTTTGAATAGTTTTCATTAGTTTTGATGCACAAACGTGAGAAGTTTCTTCGTTCAGGTAACAAGATTTATATAAGGTATGGGTGCATTAAAAAAGAAAAAGCAGAAAAAAAAAAATAAAGAAAGAAAGAAGGTTTGAGTTTTTTCCCACTTAATGGTTGTGGTTTTATTTATAATACCAATGCTTTAATGAGTTTTGCATTTTCATTGCCGTTGTCAATTGTCATGGTGATTCATATCTAAGTTACGTATCTTCAGCATTACCACAATTTTGGATTTGGCATTTCATAGGGAACTCCATTCGTAAATTTATCATGTACTTTAAAATTGTCATTATGCTTGATTTAACCGAAGCCTCTTACATGGTTGCCCATTCAATTACAATAGTTAAATATGTATTTTTTGGAAGTACATTGAAGTTTCGTGTCTGAAGTCCATAATTTACATTTTTTCTTTTTCCTTTTTTTAAAAAAACAAGAACCACACAAAAAGGCAAAGAACAGCCTAAGGGCCAGGGTAGGTAGGTCCATTCTCTTTGGAAATCAAGCTAGTGGTTCTGTATTAACCAGTCTTCATCGTTCAACCTGATTTTCTGCCACAGTAATTCTTTCTTTTCTCATAAAAGGTAATAAATACAATAGTTGCTATCAAAAGAATCCACCATGGAATTCTGCCATCTCCTCTGCTCTTCATTCTAAACTACTTTGTGCTGTACCTGATTGGATTTCCTTGGGAATCTCCACAACCATTTTCCAATTAAGGCTTGAAGCTTGAACTTGTAGCCTTAGGTTTCCAATTCCCAGCCAACCATCATGTCCTGGGGCAAAGGGACCACCTTCCAATTCACTAGATAGCTAGGCTTCTCATCATCTAGAGAACCATCTCGCAAAAAGTTTCTCATCTCCCTCTCCAACAAAGCGCTAGAACCACTTGACACGGAGTCAATCTACCAAAATTTTCTCCATTTATCAAACTTGCATTAAAATTTTTAGGTAGTCTGTGCTGTGCATTGATAGCTTGCTTCAAGACGTATTAGTTGAGTAGACCCACACTCTTTGCTTGCTTCTGTTATGATTGGTCACGCCTTCAAGGAGGCGGTCCTTTGGATCAACTTTATTTGAGCCTTCTTATGGTTCATTTGGAATGAGCGTAATCTTTGAATCTTCGAGGATAAAGAAATGAACTTTGACAGTTTTTTCAATTACTTTCTTTTTTGGCCCATTCTCCTTAGCTAGGGAGAGAAAAAAAGCCTATTAAGTTGAGCAGTTGGTGTCGACTTTGGAATCTGGTATTGCAGTGTTTTGCTCTGTGTGCAGTCGCACATGATTGAAGTTCTCACTTGTCTCCTTTTATATTTTTCTAGCTAATTCTATTTTGTAGAAATTGTGTATTTCCTGTTTCATTCTCTTTTATTAAAGCACTTTGTTCACTTTCAGAAACCTTCTTGACAATTTTTCTTTTGCTTCGAGATTCTGTAGGGGTTAAAATCAGAAATTGATAAAGTGTCTTCTTCACTGGGGCGCAGTGCAATCTTCTTGAAGGAATCTCGTATTAATAGTCTGCCAAGGTAATGATGATCTTTTTACGTTTGAAGTTCTATGTAGTTCTGCAGTACCTACTAAGCTAAAACATCTTTTCACTGGGAAATCTACTTGGTCAATTTTAAATTTGCATTGAATTTTGCACCCAATGTAAGTTATATAACAATTATTTATGGTTTAATTTTAAGGTACTTGACAATTCAATTTGTCCGCTTTTTTTGGAAGAGAGAATCAAACCAAAAGGCCAAAATTTTGAGGGTAATGCCACTAAATTTTTTATGTCACGATTGTACATTGTAAATACTATCCTACCTCATTTTAATTTAAAATTCCTTAAAGCATTCCATAACCTTTTATCTTTCCTTTCATCTAGAAAGTGGATTATCCTTTGGAGTTAGATGTGTTTGATTTGTGTTCAGATGATCTTCGCAAGCAATTGGAAGCTCCTCGACTGGTATAATTTCTCACCTATTATTATAGTCTTTGAAAAAGAAGCATATTGATAGTTTAGTTGTTGAAGTTCTGAATTTTCTTTTTTTTTTTTTTTTTTTTTTTTTTTTTGGTGTCTTTGTATATTTTTTCATGTCTATCAATGAAAGCTTGGTTTCTTATCAAAAGGTGATCTTTCGGATTTTGTTCATTGAAATATAGCTTTTGAGGAATGAGGAAGGCAAAAAACTTGGTCTGAAACCTAACGAGAAGACTTCAGATTCCGCAGACAAGGATGTGAAGATGTCTGATGCAGAAGTGAGTCAAGTCTCCACTTGCAACTTAGATAATTATTTGGACTTTCTTTTGACTTCCAATTCCTGAAATATGCAGGGTACATCTACTGGGAATGAGGCACAATCAAGTGTGACACCTCAAGAAGGTACCATTTTCTAAAGTGGAAATTGCACTTTGTTTTGATCGGTTCTTACTTCTTACTTTCTTAGGCTCACCTTTTGATGACTATCTATCTCAGATGCCCCTTCTTCTGACAAGGAAACACAAATGACTGGAATTTATGATTTGGTTGCTGTGTTGACCCACAAAGGAAGGAGTGCAGATTCAGGACATTATGTTGCCTGGGTCAAGCAAGAAAGTGGTTAGTCTTTTAGAATGAATAGTCATTTCATTAATTACTATGTGATAGCTCGCTTCAAATACAAACAATCATAAATGGTTTTCAATTGGCTACAGGGAAGTGGATTGAATATGATGATGATAACCCCATTGCACAGAGAGAAGAAGACATCCTAAAGCTGTCTGGTGGAGGTAAAGCTCACATGGGAATTAATTCCTGGACTGTTTTATAACCTGAATTTTCATTCTCCAAACAGCAATCGATTAGAAATATGGTTTCACCACTGACCGCAGGGTAATGTTTCGTTCTGATTTCTCGTTTATTTCAGGTGACTGGCATATGGCATACATATGCATGTACAAGGCTCGTGTTGTCCCTAAGTGATCTTGATTACGTTCAAGTTTGATGTGAGGGCTTCCATGGTTGGCTAAACACTTAATCGACTGAGTTGGCTTACCAGAAAGTTTCCTGTGTACACCAGGTGTTTGCAGTGGTTTGTTCTGTAGCAGCTTGGCAAATTTAAAGCAAAGCTGGTCTGGTTAGATATTTTTTAGAACCAAATATGTCATGTTTAAATGTGTGGATCGTTGGCACTGTTTGATTTTACTACCTCAAATGTTATAGCTCACTTTCTATTTCTGTTTGGGACAATTTTACAATTAGCTTTTCCACCTGCATTTATGAACAAGGAAACCAAGTAGTTTTGCTCAGCCATGGGGTGTTTTTCTTTTTTGAAAGCTTGCAGTGCACGTAGAACTAAACCAAACCTAACCGACTAAACCAAATAAAACTGGTTCTCAAGATTCTTGGTTAGATTCGGTTTGCATAAATAACAAACTAACCATCACAGGGTAGTTTTCTATCTGGTAAAAATTGGAACTGTGAACATGTCCTGAACTTTTTCTAAATTATTTGGACAATATGATATTGATTCGAGATTTTAACAATCCCCACAATGTAATGTTGTTTATTCAACTCACATTACTAAGAATTAGACAATTGAGAATGATCGAGAGTGATCATGATTGTTAACTTGAGTATAATACAACTAGTTGAAGTTATCTGAGAGCTTTGAATTTTCAATTCTACATATTGTTATACTAAAAAAACAGTGATTATAGTCTAATCAAATGATTGATGAGGAATATAAATAAACGATAATAATAGAATAATTGCAAATAAATTGTACATTTATGTTTGGAATTGTGTTCTTTTATCTTGTTCCAGTGAGCTACTATATCAATTCTCTTTAACATCTGACCAAGGAAAACAAAAGGTAAAGGCTACATAAATATTTTAGGATCATTCAACCCTCGTGTTTTTTTTTTTTTTTAAAGAATGATCATTCAACCCTTGTTAATTGTGCAATTCATTCAACACATGTTACATGAGATGTTATTAATTCAGATTAGGAAAAGATATAACCACATTCGAGATCTAAATACTGTATTTAAGATGATGTTATGTTTGACAGTTATTGCACATTAACATCTGATCCAAAACTCTCCTCTACATATCCAATAGCTTCAGAAGTCGTAACCATTGAGAGAACAGAGCATCTGGGTGCTGTTCCATTGCAGGCATAGGGGACAAATCGGTTCCTTTCTCTAATTTTCGATCTGTAAGTTTGATTCTTCTATCAACAACTTTGCAGTTTCGAGGAAAGGTTTTTACATTCGTGATTTCTTTTCTAAGAAATAGCTTTAGAAGTCATTTAGTATTTGGGGAACTATCATCTCATAAGATGTTACACAAATAAAATGGGAGAAGTTTGTCCAAAACTAACCATAGCCAAACATTTCTAAGAGAGTAAAGCTAACACATTTGAGGGAACCCATAAATAGTTTTGACAGCAAATGAAGAAATGGCACACAATCTCACATCACCTGGTTAACCATCCAGTTGCTTCCTAATGTATGGGTCAAATAAAAACTGAAACAACATACAAGATACAGTAAATTCTGATAAATATGGGTCAAATAAATTACCACTCAGTGACACAAAGAATCAATGAAAAAATGATGCTGTGTAAGTTTATCAAAAGTTTCATCCCAACCAAGATTATGAATAAAAACTACACTTTCTTTTTCCTGGTAATCTTAAACCTAGTTGCGGTTGCAAATATTGAACATTCGTTTATAGTATTTGTTGTAGGAGAGCTACAATCACATTCTTTTTTTCCTTCATGGCTCCAACCCAAAACAATCTGAAACATAACTGCATCTTCTCTTTCAGAAGAAGATACAGGGAAATGGAAAGAGTGAAAAAGAAGAAACTAAATAGTTGGGGTTGAGGAAGAGGGAGGAGGAAAATGAGATGCAGCCACTGCAGAGAAATCAACATAAACCTTATGGAGGGATTGTGTGGCAGCCACCTCTGCATCTGGGATACCAAAAGCACGTTCAAGAAGTCTTTGGGAGGGTACGTCATTTGATGTCTTGAGTACTTGCAAAGCTTCCGAATCAATGGCTGGAAGGAAATGGGAAAATAACTTTCTCCAAGAGAAACTCGAGAAAGTCGACCAAGCAATTACGTTTTCTTGCTAAACCATGTTTACGCATAGTACATGTACAAGCTGTTAGCAGCAGCGCAAGCAATCGAGTTCTCAGTTGGGTGCCAGGCTAAATGCAGCAACTTTGTTGTGAAATCAAAGGAATTTCCATTTGCATCAATCCCAGGGCTCTCTCCTCCTGCTATGGGATGCCAAATAGGGAGAATGTAATATAAACAGTATGGCACACAAAATTTGAATCAATAATTTGGGTTATTAGTACGTGAATTTGAAAGAAGGAAAACACAGACCTCGTCTTACGACACGTGTTAAACTACTGCTCAGAGATCTGGCAGGCCTTGAAGGGGTCTGAACTTGACGCCTGTAGGCACAATCGAACCTTGCATAAGCATCACATAAATCAGATGGAGTCATACTCACAAAAATTACCTCATTGGATTTTTGCTGGCTTCTAAAGTTGTAGCCTCTGAACTTCCCGATACACAGCCAAACACGCGGAATAAATTACTGAAAACACAAATGTACGTAAAATAAGGTTTATGTGACCGAAAGGAAAAGGAATATAGAGTTTTCTGCAGTGGAACACTTACCTGTAAGAGCCTGTAGCTACTCGCAATCCATCTCCACTCAAACAACACTCAAACTTATCAAAGATTGAATCATTTTCATACAGGTCACAGAGCTATATGAATATTGAAAGAAAAACGTTACCAACAAAAATCAAAGATAGCAGCATATTAAATATTCAAATTTGAGTTTAGAGGCAGATAGTTCAACCTTGGGTCTTAAATATTCATGAACTTGAAATGCTGCAACTGGACCAGAATCCATATTAATGTCCCACAACTGCAAACAAGTAAACAACTAAATTCATAAGAAGATAACTAATAGAACATGCCACCAATGACGACTCTAAAAAATAAGTCCAAAAGGCCGACCCATTTAAAAAGCTAACTATACTCATTTACAAAGATCAAGCAGCCCAAGAGATTAATCAAGAAAAACTTCAAAACCTTCTTGTGACATTACCAAGTCGGAAAGTTAACATAAAACTACAAGTAGCTTCCGTTGGAAAAAGACTAGACTAACTATCAGTAAGGTGCCAGGAAGCCTTATACCAAAAATAAGTTTTCTTATTGATATCAGGAAATCTAGTAGATCCATAATCTAAGTAGACTAAAAGGTAAAGATGAGAGTGGGAAATCGCCAACTTCCTCAAATACACAAACTCCTTAAGCGGGGATTTAGAAAAAAATAAATAATAAATAAAGAAGACGGTCGCAGAGAAGGTAGCACTTGCAGTTGCAGCGGCCAGGCAAATTTAGTTACAAGAAAACATCTTCCATAAAATAGTATCTCCAAATTTCCAATTATATGCTTTCTTGACACTCCCTACTATAACTGTTGCAGATCTAGTCTGTGGAAATTTTCTAAATGCACATGAAATAAGAGAGTTATGCAATATAATCTAACCCAACCATTACATTCATAAGCTAAAGGCTAGCTGTCCCTTTTTTTTTTCTTTTTTTTTTTTTTTTTTTTTTTTTGCGGTGGGGTGTAGGGGGTTTGCACTTGATGAGGAACCCTGAAGGCTAAATATGATCAATCTAAATGATAAAATTGCTACATAGCTGCCACATATCACGTCAATAAAATCATGTCAAGAAGAAAATGGAAACCTTGAGAGTCATGTAATCACGACTAAGAATGTATCTTCCATCCTTTCCAAACTTAATATCAGAGATCGAAGCAATAATCTCAGTAAAAAAAGATCTAGAACCAGGTGCTTCCTGCTCCTCAAATCTGCACCCAAATGGAATTTCTCGTGAGCTCTCAGGTCCACATGGTATTTTAGTATGCAGGATATATGAAGAAAAACTCAATTTTTTAAAACCAGTGAACTTACAACTTGGCGTGAGAATCACATAATGCTGACTGCCGCAAATCAATTAGGCGGATGGATCCCTTCGAACTGCTATATGCTAACATATTGCAATGATTTGGATGAAACTCTGCAGATGTTATCACCTCTGCAGAAGCACAAGGGAAATTTGGAATCCAAAGTTTACAGAGGTAAAATAAACATAAATTAATTGATTTTTTTAAAAGAAAAATAACATATCAATAGGAAGAAGAAAGAAAGAAGGGACGGAAAAAAATGATGAGAACAAATGAATGATTACACAAATTACACTTCGCAGAAGCCCAAAGTTGGGAAAAAGAACATATCAATAAGAGTACACAAAAGTTGTATGTTGGCTGGCTTAAATAAATTTCTCAAGGGCATGACCCTTACTTTTCCTTCCCCCTTTCTTTTCCCTTTTTCACTATGAGAACCATAAACACTTGTCATAAGAAGCCAGGACTCATGGCCTCTTTCTGATGATAAGTGTGCTAAATCTTCTCTATTAACCCACGAACTTTGTACATATTTCATATTTAGTGGTAGTCAGGTAGGGAATAAAATGAAGATATTTAAAAGAAAAAACCTGCTTCTTGAGGATGTTAGTAAATAATCATACAGAGTTAGCTTGTGAGAATTTCAAGGACCCTTCCCTTTTCCATTACATTTTTTAATAGATAAAAATACTAACTTAATATCTTCAATTCTGATCAGAGTTTCGACACCTTACCAGTCAGATCCTCCATGTTAGCAGGCTTGACATCAACAATATTGAAACTTTGATTGCTAATTTCCAAGTTCCAAAGGTTTATCCGCAGATCGTCAGCTGATATAAAAGTTTCTCCATCACTATAAACACAAGGCAAGATAACATGATTGGTTACTAAAACCATGCTAAAAACAAGCAAGACACTGTAAATGGAAAGCACATTTCTGCAAATAAATCATAAAGCTGTCTTCTGATTCTCTCTATTTCTTTAACGAACCTAGTTTGCAGTAGTAAGATTCCATCACTAAAAACAATAAAACAATAAACACATACATACATGTGTCATGTATCATGTGAGTGAGCATAAAGATACCAGATTTCATGACTACATGGATAATGCATGCGCATGCATACACAAATATATATATATATATATATATATATATATATGAACAATTGAAGATATGAAGAAAATTTTGACAAAAAAACAGCTTACATTAAACCAACTCTTTAATGAGCAGTTTGAACTAATGAGAGTTGGGGAAATTTAATGTGTGTGTATATATATATATATGAACAATTGAAGATATGAAGAAAATTTTGACAAAAAACCAGCTTACATTAAACCAACTCTTTATGAACAGTTTGAACTAATGAGAGTTGGGGAAATTTAATGTGGTATCAAAATAAGAAATTCCAACTTCAAGTCTCTGCATTATGACTACTTTTTTCTTCTCGGTTGTGATAAAAGTAATCTATGTCTTGAACCTCTTTGATCACAACAGTATTCAAACACACACAATTAGTAGTTTAGAATGTAGAATTTGTATTAGTTCAACAAAATTTCAATAAAAATTTATTTAATTTAGCAAATTTTTAATATAGGAAACGGAGATAGAGATAATTAGCAAACTTATTGGGTTGCTGACCTATGATTGTAATAGTCGTAGCTAAAAGTCCTTGGCATTTTATTGCCAAGTAGAAAAACTAGATAGTCCATTCTAGGTAATAGTTTAGTAGGTCTACAACTAGGATGATTAACCTAGCAATTCCCATAGTTGCCTATCATTGCCAAGACTTTATGTTGTAGTTGAAAGCAATGGAATAAATATCCAGGACTACTGGGTGGTAGATCTAGAAGGAAACATGCTCAATTTTAGATGGAATTTTAATCATAGGAAGGTGGATGAATGCCTTTCAATGCCCAAAATTCCAGAATCCGGTGACTAGACAAACTTGGGCAGTATCCTTGCCAATCTCAGTTTGATAATTTTCCACGAAGAATGAGATTGTCCTCTTTCATAAATGCAATAGGTGGTGGAAGGCCGAAGGGCCAAAGAAGGTAGAGGCTTTCTCAGACTCCCCATTTAGGGGTCTTAGGACCCCTACCCATGATATGATTCAGAAAAGAAACTGTTCCTGATCTCTCTTCCCAAGCTGGTGTTAGTTTTTGTAGAGCAAAATGTTGAGCATGCTGATGGACTATTTTCTTCCACTGGAAATTTGCAGCTCTCATTCCCTAGAAGAATTGAAGATTTTTTTCCTTCATACATTGTGTAGCCATCTGTACGTTTTACAAAATTTTATGAAACAACATATCAAGGCTACTTTGCTTCATTGAAAATGCCACTAGGAGGGTTTTGGAGATTTTAAGTGAGATATTTTTGGGGTCTATGGGATACTATTAGATCTCTATCCTGTAACTGGTGGCGTGTTGCAAATAACTGTTCAATGCAACTATACCCCTTCAATATGATGAAATACGCATGTACTTAATTAATAGAAGGCACAAATAAAATCAAATAGCAAAATGCTGATACAAGTTTAGCATGTATTATCTCAAGGGGCATAAGGTTACCAAATACAAAATGTTCTATCAAGGATTCAAGAAGTTCCTCAGAATATACTTGTAAGAAAAACTTTGGATTCCAGTTAAAGACACCAAACCTGTTATTGGAGATGGAGTTGATATGATAATCATGAGCATGGGCATACACTCTTCGACATCTAGCAACCAGGTTGGTCTCATGGGTAGTTACCTGTAAAACTAGTGGCATAAAAACTCAAGCAAAAAAAATTGAATAAGGCCTTTTGTTTTCTATTTCTTTTTCTAAAGTTCATGTTTAATGTAAACCTAGCCAAATTTTAACAACTGAAAATAATAGTTACCAAAGATCTACTCTTGTTTTCAAATTTTGGCAGTGTCAAAAGTGCTTCTAAAAAGTGAAAAAGTAACAAGTTATCCGTAAACAAGCTTCACTTTTAAAGAGAGAGAAACAAAAATGCCATCAAACAAGACCTTAATTAAAAAAATAATCAATAATGAATAAATGTACACCCAAACTAATGATATGAACAGCACCGTCATTAATGGCATGAAACCAAAAGTAATTTGTAAGATCATTAATACAATTGGGTGAGGGCCTACCACTGGTAAGCGTAGTGACTGTATGCCCCTGACTGGAAATGAGAGGTCATTACTGGGATACCGGTCTGGGGATCCTCCATTTGCAAGATATGGACCAGAGCTACTTGAATTGCTTGAACTAGCATTGCTGCCATTTCCCACAGGTTTCGAAGGATCCACATTCATAGTAGAAACCTTTTTTACCTTCTTTTCTTGCACCTGATCAACACTCGAAACAGAAGAAATAAGTAATGGTGTAGAACAAAAACCAGCAAAAAGGCTACAAGAGGACAAATATAAGTGAAAATGCTTTGATTTTTTATGTGTGTGCGTGGTGGGGTGGGGGTGGGGATGGGCGGAGAGAGAGAAAAAGGGCTTCTGATTAGTTTCAAAATGCTCTCTATATTCATTATAGATGAACTCAAAGAGAGCATCTCCATGCACTAGAATCAGAGTTTAGAATAATTTGTTTTATGCATTAGCAATTAATAAATTTTGAAATGAGCTGGACATGATAATCTAAAAACCTCTGCTGCTGGTATCTACAATAATCTACCAGACTATAATAATTAAAGCTTTAAATTTCATCCCTTAAAAATTTATGCAACCTTACAGAATAAGTAATCTTAGGATTACACTGAATAACCTCCAGAAATATGCAACCAAGATACTCGAAATAAGTGCTAAACCATTTAACCAACTATCTAATCCAGTGTTCACCACAAGTATAATAACGAGAGAAAAAGCAGTAGCCTACCTTCCAGTACTTGATTGTTTTATCATTGGTAGATAACAGAAATAGGGCACCATTAGCTGGCTGGCACCATCTGATTTTGTTGATTTTTTCTTCAATTTCCAAACTCTTCAGATAGTCAAACTGATAAAAGCAACGCAAAAAACATAAATAAGAATGTAATAAAATCCATTCATATAACATACATAAGTAATAATCAAGCTCAAAACTACTGGTGGAGAGAATACCTCAGGCTCGTGACTCTGAAATTCTGTTTTATAACGGAACTCGGGATGCCTACTAATCGCATTATCCATCCTCTCCAAATCCCTTCTAGATCCACCATGCTAAAATTATAGACAAAAAAAGGAATTCAGATACTTCAGGAACACAAGAATCAAGAAAGATATTAGGGGGCGAAAATAACAAAGCAGGCATGATTCCAAGAAACAAACATCTTTTGTATCCGTCCTCTCAAAGAGTACCACCCGGCCACCACGGTCACCAGTAGCAAGATGATCCCCACTTTTATCAAATTCAATCGCTGAAATAATATCAACTGCCAAAAAGAAGGTGAATAGAACACTTGAGAAATTCATACATAGAGGAACCAAGATAACTGAACCATGAAATATGCATAAATCAACTAGTTGCTTTTAAACTGACTAAACAGAAACGGAGTATCATATTAAACAACTTTAACATTTTCACATTGCAGATCCAAGCAGCCAAAAACCATTGCAGAGGTAAATAGATTCAGATAGATTGAGAGAGACAGCTTTTCATATTGGCACAAGCAAGTTGATGCAAAACATCCATCACTGTAATGACTTGAATGTTCAATTTAAAAGCCAAGAATTTAGATGAAAACACAGAAGATGAACGAGATCTTTAACAAGCTTGATAATTCACCTCTACTTTCATACACTGGGGTGAGGGCCTACAACAAGGATCATTATCTCAAGGAATGCTATAGTGAGGAAAAGGAAAAGGAAGTGAAGCAATGAGAGAAGCAACAGTTGAGCTGTGAAAGAGAATAGAAGCTTGAAGACTGCTCAAAGAAGCATCAGAGTCCAAGACACATATAATGATGAGAGTAAAAAGAGGGAAATGTAGACAAAAGAAGATTGGAAAATAAGACTTCTGTCCTACTAACACAAAGCCATGAGAGGCAAAAAGAAATAATCTCCACCAACGCAATCATAAAGGGGAGTAGTTACATAAAGGATCAGCCGTAGCACTCTAAATAAAAGAGGGGGAAAAAAGGATTTTTTTTAGGGAGAAACCAAGCTTTCATTGGAAAGAAAACAAGTTAATTCCCAAAAATAATGACAGATCCTAGGAAAACTCTCAGAATTTCTAATTTTTCTCTACAACAATTTCCAGTAGAAAGCCTTGACACCATTTTAGCTTTACGTGATACGCATACAACACCATAATCGAAAAGTGGATTGTGAACATATAAACTGCTGAAGGGTGACAGTTGTTGGTTCATCATGGGAGATTTATTGCACATGTCGGCTCATGATAGGAAATTCAATACACTTGTTTGCCACATTACTTGCATTCTGGTTACCATCAGGAAAAGAAGAATCCGAACCAAGCTCCACAGCTACAAACCAAGACTCAAAATTCTCCCATACAGGAATGTCCAGACAAAGAGGAACCAAGCATTTGGCATGCTTCCTTGTGACCAAAAAAGCTAGCCTGTTTACGTTAAAATTATCCAATTCTCAACAATGCTTCGAAAGGGGGATGGATAGGATCACGCATCGAGAAGGAGTCACTCCACAAAGTTAAGCAATGCTCTTTGCATTCACTTACTATCAAAGGAGAAAAATCTTAGACTAGAAAAGTGCATGTAGTAAATTCAATCCAGAATCTCAAAGCTATTCGACAACTCACTCACCATGCTTGGGTTCGAAGCTTCTCACTAATCCTATCAACAAGAGGAACAATGCTGCACAATCTTAGGAGGGCATCTAAACTGGCAAGCTCAGCTCCCTCACATTAGACAACCAAAACAAAAATTCCCAGCAAAACAACATCAAAACCACAGATTGACTCACAGGTCCAGGAAGGGACGAGATAGAGATCCACAACAGGATACCAAATTAACAGAACGACTTACAATCTGAAACAGATCGGAGGCCCGAAAAAACCCTAATTGCAATGGATGCACAAAATTTGAATTGGATCGAGAAACCCCAAATGGAAAAAACATTTGGATTATAGTATAAAGTGAATAGTACCTTCTTGAACTTCTTCGCCGGCTGTACGTTCGCCAAAGACCTGAGAGAATTTCCAGTCCAGCGGCTGTGGCGGGGCGGCCGGAGCTGCAACGACCTCGTTTCCACCATTCATTTCGCCAAAAAAAAAAAAAAACGCAAATCCAAGCAACCCCAGATAGGAAAAATCCAAATCCACGGAATCCAATCAATGCATCGAAGATCCCTTTCTGGGTTTACAAAAACCACAGCTTGGAAACAAAGCCCGTCAACGATTTTCGAAACCCAGAAACGAATTGGAAGAAAAACGAAAAGGGTAAATCTAATTGTCGTTCCAGATTCCAATCAAACCATCGCGAACTGGGAAAAAAGGGCCAATTCCCCTGCGCCTCCCAGAACTTTCTCTCTCTAAAAGTCTCTCCCCCTGTGTGTGTCCTGTCTCTCCAAAAGCCTTTTTTTTTTTTTCTCTCTCTAGAAGGAGAAAATTGGGATTAAAACAAGTCCTAACTCAGACAAAGAAGAAAAATAATAAAGAAAAAAAATGGAAAAGGAAAAGCTCATAGATAGATAGATAGATGCATAAAGTTACAAACCCCAAACAAAAAAAAAAAAAATACACACGAACGAACGAACACTTGCTGTTTCTTTTCTTGTTGTCTCTGGATGAAAAAATTATGGGTGTGTTTTTGTTGTAAATAAATCTCTTGAGAGTATTATGTATAATATATATAATTGTGGAGAAATTTTACTAGTGTCACACAAGGGTATCCGAATTCGCCGGATGAGCCATTTGAGTACGCTATGATTGGCGATCGATGTCAAACCAGCCTCCATCTCATTGGTGGGTTACATTTCTCAACTTCTCTCTTTCTTCACCTTAACAATTGCCTTCCTTTCCTTATCTTATTACATTCGCTAATTGTTTTTTTTTTTTTAATATATACTAATATCTCAGTTTTCATCAATATGTCGACATTTTCATATTATTACAAATATATATATATATATATATATATATATATTTTTGTGTGTATGTGTATATATATACAAAATTTCAAAATAGTAGAATGTTTTAAAATAAATGGATTCAAGTCACACTTGCCACATAACTAACCAAACGTAGCACAATCAAATATTAGTTATTATAGGAGAGTAGTTCATGTACAAACAAGATAATTCGAACATTCACACACGTTAAAAATAAATACAAAGTTTTAAAACACATAAATAAACACGTCGTTGATTGTATTTGTTCAATGAAAATCCATATAAAGGAACAACAAGAGAACAACCTTTTAAAATCTTATTGATTGAAGACCATGATAGCAAATAATAGAGTGTACATCATAATAATCTAAATAAATAGCATATATTAAACAACCTAGTATATGAAGATGAGGATGTTTTGAATAGTATGAAATGACATAAATGTCCAAGGTTTCATATTTTTCATTAACTAGTTTTATGGAGAAAAATGTAAAAATACCATATTAGTAAGACGAGATGCTGTCGCCTTCACAATGTAAAAAATAATAAATGAAATTATTACTTGGTGCATCACAGCGTAATCTTATCATTACCTTATATTAATCATAAATTAATATTATATTTATTTTTGTTATTTCAAGGTCACCTACCCTGCTTATTTTTTTATCCATTAAAAAAATCAAATGGGCCCCAACCAAGTAGCCTTGTTCAACCTAATATAAGACCCACGAGTATTGGGTCGGCCCATCAGGTCCACAATCTTCCTCATGCTCTTCTGTAGGGCTGACTCCTCATGATGAGCCGGCCCATTGAAAAATCCCTTTAATTTGGTGTCGGCCCATGGGCTTCATATATATAAAGTGTAGCATTGGATATTTTATTGTGTTACTATATATATATATATACACATTTGACTAAAAAATCAAATTTTCACCCTTACACGTGGTTGATTTTCCCCCCTTTTTAAAGCATATTTCTCTGAAGTCATTTTACTTTTATATGCCTCAATAATGCTGGAATCTACTGTGACTATATTTTATTCTACTCTATATTGTTATTATTGATTTGTAGCGATATATAGTTAATTACTGACGTAGACAATAATTGAGATAATCTCATCACTTCACTTATTGATGCACGACACAACTATCCTCTGTCTCTCCACTTTATTCTTCGTCCTTGGAGATTGCCCCTCCCTCCTTATTCTTCCTACCCTCCTTCGTCCTCTATGTTTCTTTTTATTTATTAGGTTTATTTTTTAGTTCAATAACTACATGGTCCAAAATTCAACAACATTAAACTTTCAATTTTGTATTCAATAGGTTCGTGATTTTTTAAAAATATTGAATATATCAAAAATCTATTAGACGCAATATTGAAAGTTCATAAACTTATTGACACAAAATTAAAAGTCTATAGATTTGTTAGACAAAAACTTTAAAGTTTGAGTACCTATTTCATACTAACTTAAAAGTTCAGGGATTAAACTTTTTTTTTTATTGATAAAAAATATAGAACCCAAATTAAGGAGGGAGGAAAAAAGAGGCAATTTGAAACGAATAAAAAAAAGGATGAATTGTAAGGATATGCCAAAGTAGAAGTATCTTGACGCATATGCCCTCCAAAACATAAGGCTTACCCCTACCCATTCTACTCTAAGCTTGTCTTTTCCACTACCAGATGGTTCCTCTTTATCTAATTTCATTTGATATTTTATTATTAATAAATATTCTTCCTATTTAGTTTTAGAATATTTTTTTCTAATTTTTAGTTTTACCCTTTTAATAAATACTAGTTCTCTTCAAACAATGTTTTTACAAGCCAAATTCGGAAAAGTAAGTACATATCTTTTTTTTTTTTTTTAGTACAAAGTAATTACAAATTCAAATGTGGGAATGGAGTTTCAACCCATCCATAAAAAAAACACATTGGGTTGACTTTCAATTTTCATTTTATCGTCTAACTAATCTTTTTCAATGAAAACTTTAGAAAAGTTATAAAAAGAAAGTTAAAAGAACAAAAATAGGTCGTTTTGTGTGTTCACGAAACAAAAACGATTAGATTATTTTGTTAGTATTTTTCTTTTACCATGTTTTGGGCATGATTTGACCGATTTAAAGACAAATATTTATTTAGAAGAGAATGAGAAGATGACGTTGTCATGTTCGACACAAGTTTTTGAATGGATGTCGGATTTGATCAAAACTAAGCACTTTTTTTTGTAGACTTCGAATGTCCAAACACCATCTTGTCGTCCCCCTTCCAAAACCCCTCACAGTAATCCGCAACAGTCCATCCAAACCTGTCATTAGAAAGAACATAATGAGCATAAGGGAAATATTTATACCACAAATGTAAATGTAAATGTAGATATTTGAATCTTCCACCTCAATGAAAGGAAGTAAATATCTTAACCATTAAGTTAGGATAATGTTGACAATAATTGTTCACTTGAAACATAAAATTGATTTGAAAATAAATAATTGTTGATAATGTTTATGTTTTAATAAAAGTAATGAATTAAATAAATGATCATTATTTTGGGTGGGTTATAAAAATTTAAAATTATGTAAATGATGAACAAGTTTATGATCGAATAAAAATTAGTTAAACTTTGTGTTTATGAAATCTTAGAACTATATATACATATCTTTCTAATGTCAACATGAACACAATTCAATTGACATAAACACTGTACTGATGACTAAGAATTTTGTGGTTTGAATCCTCCACTCTACATGTTGTCTTTTATATTATATTCATAATCAATCGACACAAGTAATCTTACTAATAAACTGCTAAAAATTTGACATCTATTTATTATTATTATTTTTTTAAAACCACTTATCTCTCTCCATTTTACATTTCTATCTAATATTCGTCAAAATTTTAGTGGGGTTAACAAAATATTTTCTTTAATTTTAGTGCGTAAGTATTTTCCATTCTATCACATAATTCACCAATCGAAATAAAGGATGTATTTTAAGTAGAAGGATGTGAGAGTTGTATGAATATTAGTTTATAAGTATTTTTCATCTTTTCAGATAAGATTAACCATTGGAAATAAGGAAATAACATAAAAAGCGGAAATGTAGAAGGGAATGTAGAATAATATATTAAATCATATTGAGAATAAAGATGTTAGCATAGGGAATAGTAGACTAGATGTGTGTGTAAATTCACCAACTTATGGCATATGGTCCGGAATTTGATGCCCATTAAATGTGGGAAGTTGCTTCCACTAGTTGAAAATCGGAATAACAATATATTTGTTTGTCTTTAGCGTCTGTAGCTGATTTATAGGCAAGTAAGGTTCCTTGTCGACTTGTTTGTTAAGTATTCAACTAATATCCACATCTTTAACGTTTGCAATAATAATATATGAATGAAGAATTAAGTTATCGATTGTGATAGAATGAGAGTTAATTAAATTTTCATTCACATTTCGACATTTCCATCGACATTTCCACATTCCTATGGATTCGACATCAACATGCATGGTGAATCGACATTTCCATTATATCGTAGAATAATTGATAAAATGTAAACAAAATAATAACAAAATGTAACTAATGTGGAGATAATATTTATCATAAGTATTTTAACTTATTTTAAAAGTGTAAAACATTTATTTGTTAATTTAAATAGTTTTTTTTTTTTAATATTTTTCCCGAAATATCAATCGACATCGACATTTTGTCGATATTTTCATCGACATTTCCATTGAATTGAGACATCGACATTTTAATTTTTGAGGATCCCACATTGAAAAGATTAGAGGAGACCTCACAATTTATAAACTATAATGGTCATCTCACTCATTGTCAATTGGTTTTGAGATGGAAGCCCATATAATATAGCACCATCTTTCACTCCACATTTGAGATGGAAGCCTATATAATATAATGGTGACTGAATTGGGGGAGGAGGAAGGGAAGTATGTGACTCGTGTCTAGTGGGACCCATATTGTGTTCATTATTAATTATGAGTTATTATTAATAATATTATAACAGACTAACAGCGTTATCCTTTTTGTTTTTAAAAACACACCAAAGCCGTTTTTTCAAGAAACGAAAATCGCCGGCGGGCGGAGTTGAACTTGCTTGACTGGGGTCAGACGCGCATTGGCCCGCTGTTTTTGCCGTTCACATGCGGCAGCTTCCATGGATTTTACGGTGCTCTACCCAGATCGAACCGCCTCCAAACTTCGCTACCCTGTTCCACTCACTGATTTTGAATTTTCAACCAAGAAACTCTATGGGGCTAGGGATCCAAATATCTTCTCTTTAATCAATTAGTTTAGTGTATTAATTATTTGAGTTGTGATCAGATTAGTATTTTGAGATTGAATTTCAAGCTTAATTTAAGGAATTCAGGTTTGTGATGGACATTTGGATGCTAAAGATATTATTGTGGAATCCGACAGTATTCAAACTGTAAATCTGGTCTCGAGACGTTCAGAATTGTGGAGTGAGGTGGAATCCTTAATTGAAGCCATTTGGTCCCAAATATTAGTTAAAATTTAGACATATTTATAGACAAAAGAATAATGTAGCTGATGTAATAGCAAGGAGAGCAAGAGCAATAGGTTTAACTAAGACTTGAGTTTGTCCTATCCTTAGTTTGATTTGTAATCTAGTCGATTTTGACGGTTTCTTCGATTGCCCATGGACGATTTAATAAAAAAAAATATATATATATTGTTGATGGTCGATTTTGGCCAGAGGTTCCCTGACCTTCACGTGCCACCAACGGTAAATTTGTAGTTGAGGGGGGAAGACGTGGCCTGCAAGACAGTAAACCTGCACACCGGTGTGGTGCTCGCCACACCGGCTCCGATGCTTAAGTCAGCAAGCAGAACGGTAGGGCGTGGAAAAGTAAGAGCAAGAGGAGAAAACAGAGAATAGATAGTAGAGTTTAGGGATAGAATTCGGGATCCCCTCTTCAATGGCGAAGAGGGATATAAATACCTGTTCATCCTCCTAGGGTTTTTAGGTATTCGGAGGCGTTTTAGGTCAAACCAGGCGAAACCGGGGCATCCAGAGGCGGTGGGGACCAGACGAGACCGAACGGGCTCGGCCCGCGCGAGCGGGCCGACCATGTGCTCGGCCTCGGCCATGGGCCGAGGCCGAGCAGGGGGTCGGGCCTAAAACCCGACCCCTTCGGTCTTGGCCCGTCTCACTTGCCGGTTTTGCCCCCTTGGTCCATCTTTCAGCCCGATTCCTCCCCGGTTGTCCTCGTCAGCTCCTTGTATATCGGGGTGGTCCAAAATTGCCTATAACATATATAAAAGAATTCATGTTTGTGAATTGTAATTAGTGTAAGAAGTCTGATGTCAATCTAATTGTATCTAGATTATTCAATGTGTTGTTATTATTATATGTGTGAGATATTTGAATCTATCACTTATACATGGATTATACTTTTTAGGTCAAACCCACTGAAGTTCAAATTCTTTCATATTATGATATTTGTAAATATTAATCATATGCACACACGACATTCATTTTTTAAGATTTAAATAATTAGACACAATGTCAAAACGAACATATTTCAAACATGTCTCTTCGACCTAGAGGTCAAAGGTTCGAATCCTTCACTCTATCATTACATTTTTAACTTCCATATATAATTATTATTTATTTTTTTAAAAAAAAAGATAAATTTAGAAGGACAATTACCCTTCTTCCTTATTAACCTCGACTACCATAAGAATTGTCAACTTAAGCAAATATCCTCAACTAAGTTATCTGAGATTGGAATCTCCCTCCTCCATGTATTTCAAACTAAAAAAAATGAAAAGAAAAAAAAAAAATCACTGCCAAAAGAATTATTGTGATTCTTTTTTTGAAAAGAGAATTATTGTGATTCTTTTATATATATATAACACTTTTTTTAAGTGACGTGGCAACATAAGAAAATTATTTGAGAAAAACAAAATATCTCTCTATTCTCTCACCTCCCAAAAAAATTACTTAAAATGTGATCGGCATGTTAACGACGGAACTGGAAAAAACAGCAATACGTATTTAAAATAAATTTACTCTAATTTCTTCTTTCTCCATTATTCTAAACTCTTTTTTAAAACTTTTTTTTTTTTTTTTTAATCTTTGAAGAATAAAACTTTTGGAATTTTCAAATATTGTTGATCAAAAGAGGTCACTTTCTAATTCCAAGATGTGCAGCGGGATTAGTTAACAAACGCGTCGACTTAAATATTATTAAGGAATTAAAATTCAATTAATGACAACCAAAAGCCTCTGCATTTCTTTGTTGACCAACACCAACATTGGTAATGATCCAATTACGTGGCCTCTTAATCATGTGCTTAAATCAAATTTAATAATCTTTGTTGATGGTCGATTTTGGCCAGAGGAACTCACCTGACCTTCACGTGCCACCAACGGTAAATTTGTAGATGAAGGGGGAAGACGTGGCCTGCAAGACAGTAACCTGCACACCGGTGTGGTGCTCGCCACACCGGCTTCGATGCTTAAGTCAGCAAACAGAACGGTAGGGTGTGGAAAAGTAAGAGCAAGAGGAGAAAACAGAGAATAGAGAGTAGAGTTTAGGGATAGAATTCGGGATCTCCTCTTCAGTGGCGAAGAGGGATATAAATACCTGTTCATCCTCCTAGCCTTTTTAGGGTTTCGGAGGCGTTTTAGGTCAAACCAGGCGAAACCGGGGCATCCAGAGGCGCTGGGGACCAGACGGGACCAAACGGACTCGGCCCGCATGAGCGGGCCGAGCAGGGGGTCGGGCCGAAAACCCGACCCCTTCGGTCTTGGCCCGTCCCATTTGCCGGTTTTGCCTCCTTGGTTCATCTTTCAGCCCAATTTCTCCCCGGTTGTCCTCGTCAGCTCCTTGTATATCGGGGTGGTCCAAAATTGCCTATAACAATCTTCATTATGTATCAATCTAATCCTTAAATTATTTTATTTCTTTACACATAATTTATTGCTTAAAACATCAAATACATCAATATAAAAATTTGTTAGTCCCATAAATTTGATTTGATAGAACTAAAAATAAAATAAAAAAATAAAATAAAATCGTGACATGTCTAGGTTAATTATTCAAATAATATTTTGTGAGATTGTTTGGTTAATCATGATATATATGCATAAATTGTTATAGATTATTTTTTCTAATAATATTTGTTGGTACACATCGTCTAATAATTTTGATCACGACATGCATTGAGATGATGAAAGAAGTTGGTACTATATAAGTTTTTATAACAAATAATTATCATAGCATAAAAATTCATGTGACAAACAATCATGTGCTAAAATTATTTGTGTGTCGCATTGATTTATTATTATTCTTTTAAAAAATTTCTTTAAATATTACAACTCAAACAAATATGAAAATTTCACCCTGTATAATCAATGGAGGAAGTCATGTTTAACCCAATAGAGATATACTTCCTATGATCGTATTGATTTAGTTACTAATATGAATATTAACATAAAATTTTTTTCATTTAACTAGTTAAGTTAAATAACGTGTTAGAATATTATATTAGAAATAAATGAGATAGATTGAGAAGATGGAAATAAGAGATTACTAAAGTCCAATTTCACTTGAATTATATGTTTAGTCTGCCATATAAATTCATATTATTTAATAATTATCGTTTTTTTTTTTTTTTACAATAACAATATTACAATACAAAATGAAAGAAAAATGATTTGAGTCTATAACTCATACATAGACATACACGAATAACTATTGAAAAGATATATTTATTAATGTTCAACAACTTGAATTATACATTTAGATTTGTGCGATAATAAAATATAGCTTATATTTTAAAGATTTTATTGGTTTTTAAAATAATAATAATATTATTATATTAGAAATTAAGGAAAAATAATTAGAAAAGCCTATTACTCATATAGACAAACATGAATAATTATTGAAGTATAATATACTTATTTATACACTAGTAAGAGCTCCTTTTCTCTTTATTATTATTATTATTTTTTATAAAAAAAAAAAAAAACTCCTAATAATTAATATAGTGTGTATTTTTATTATTATTTTTTTTAGTTCAACATGTGGGCAATGATTTAGACTCCATGTATTGGTTGTGCATACAATAGGTTAACCATTCTTGTGCTAATGTTGGTCTATTTCTATTGGTTTTTTTAGTACAACCTTTGGCCAAAGATATAAAATACTTTAACCAGTTAAGTTACGTTCAAATGGACCTATTTCTATTACATTTATGTGAGTCTTCCTAAAATTTTTAATCTACTAGAACACACCATACCCGAAAGTCTATAAAAGGAAAAATTATTAGGTGTTCTTAGTGCAATGAGGACCCATTTTTAAAACTGTCGAATGTAAATCTTGAAATTTGTTTGCCCCTAATAATCGTTGGATACAAAATCAAAGTACTTTTGCTATTTCTCTCTCCTACATCCAATAGTACAAAACTACGAACCTCATTGTATCAAGAACACCTAAAAATTTCTCCTATAAAAGCTCTTATGCAGGCACGTATTTTTCATGATGGAATAGAATACCTCTAATCTAAAGGAATCAAATTTCTAAGTTTCATTCATGTATTTGTAAAAAGAAAAAATAAAATAAACGAAAAAGAAGAGAGTGGAAAGGAAGCAACCCAAAAGGAAATAGGAAAGAAATTAAAGGACTCTTTTCTCTAGCAGCCACGAGGAAATAGGAATCACCTACAGGCACTCATTCCGGAATATTCTTTGATTCACTAGGCAAATGCCTTTCAAATCTGGCTCAAATTAAATCAATTCCCTCGCCTTAAAAAAATTAAATAATAATAATAAATTCCCTCCGAATATTCTCATATTCCAATTATTTATCCTTTTATTCCTTCCCGCCCATCTCAACTGCCCGATCTCTCACCATTCCAAAAGTCATCAAATCCAACGGCCCACACGCCTCGGCTTTGATTCCTTCTCCTTCAGAACGCGCTATAAATACCACCTGCTGTCTTGTTTTGTTGTACAGCGCAGAGAACAAATTTTCTCCAGAACCAAACAGTTTTTTAGAGTTACCGGAATTTGCAGAGCGAAAATGGCCGGAATCGTCGTGGTTTTTGACTTCGACAAGACGATCATTGACTTGGATAGCGATAATTGGGTGGTGGATGAACTCGGCGCCACTGATTTGTTCAACGAACTCCTCCCTACGATGCCGTGGAACTCTCTCATGGTATTCTATCTTCTGTTCGTTCTCGTTTTAGTATTTTCCTTTGCGGAATAGAGATTTATGCTGATTTTCAGGATCGGATGATGACGGAGCTCCATGCACAAGGAAGAACCATCGACGATATCGCCGAGGTCCTCAAACGCGTTCCGATTCATCCCGATGTCGTTCCCACCATTAGAACCGCTCACGCCCTAGGGTAAAGAATCATTGAATCTCTCTCTGTTTCTATCTCTCATTGGTTACAGCCGCTGAGATTTTTGTGTTGTCTGTTTGTGCTCGTGTTTTTTCAGATGTGATTTGAGGATTGTGAGTGATGCGAATGTGTTTTTCATCGAGACGATTTTGGATCATCTCGAAATAAGAGAATGCTTCTCGGAAATCAATACGAATCCAGGCTTCGTCGACGAAGAAGGTAGGTTGAGGATTCTTCCTATTCACGATTTCCACAAATCTTCTCACGGATGCAATCTCTGCCCTCCGAACATGTGCAAGGTACTGTATCTCTGTATTTGCAGCACTGTATAGTTTCGAAATCCGAATCGATCAATTTCTTAAATGCTGAGAGATTTCGTTCGCAAAATTAGGGCATCGTTATGGAGAGGATTCAAGCGGAGCTAATGTCGGAAGGGAAGAAGAAGAAGGTCATCTATTTAGGCGATGGGAGTGGCGATTACTGCCCTAGTTTGAAGCTAGGAGAAGGGGATTTTCTGATGCCGAGGAAGAATTTTCCACTGTGGGACTTGATTAGCCAAAATCCACTTCTGATTAAGGCAGAAATCCACGAATGGAGCGACGGAGAAGATCAGGGGAGGATCTTGTTGAGCTTAATCAACACCATTACCATGGCGGAAAACGCTCAGTTCTTGCCGCCTCAAAACATGGCCGTTCCTGCATACGAGGCCCTGGCTTCGCCCACTCCCAAACCAGCAATGGTGGCCAATTGAATTCAATACAAAACAAACCAATTTGTTAAACTAAATCAACACTATTTACTGATCTGAACTACTTTTTTTTTTTTTTTTTTTTTTTTTTTTTTTTTTTTCCTTTTGGTTTCTTGATGATACCATTAGTTAAATTATGGATTGAAGGTGTAATTGGCAAACGCCAAGCAGGAATTTTAACAGTTATTTTAATTTTCCCACTCATTTTGTTGCCGCCTTTGGCATATCTTGGCTTTATTATGGTCAACAGAGTAAGGCCTTGTTTAGCTTATGGTCAGAAGGTTTTGTCATGTGAAAATATTAGTTTGTTAGTAAAATAATATATATTTGACTCAAATTTCTCATATGTCACGAATCTTGTCTTAGGTTGTCCCCAAGCTCGCATGATTCTACGAATAGATGGAAAAAATTGTATAGGAAAGTTTAGCCCCCGTTTTTTGTTTTTGAAAATTATGCTTATTTTCTTCTAATTTTTTTTTTACCATGATTTTCATACTTGTTAGGGAAATATTTCAACCCTTAACCAAATTTCAAAAACAAAAACATAGTTTGCAAAATCTTACTTGGTTTTTGGAAACACGGAAGAAGGTAAATATCATGATAAAGAATAGGTAAAAATTGTGTTTCTAAGCTCTTAGATTTTTGTTATTTTTCTCCATAATTTGAGCTCTAAACTTTTATAGTTTGAAAATTTATATATTAAAAAGTTTGGTGGTCCATACAGTAGTTCTAGAAATTTCAATTTGTTCTAAGTCAGTTACTAAATTACTAAATTCATATGCTTGGCTTAAAAAAAGAAGAAAATAATGAAAGAAAACAAAAACCCACATTTTTGGGGTCAAATCTAATGCTAATATAGTCATTTAACAGAAGCTCATATTCAACATGGTATAAGTAAAGATGATCAAAATAAGACAAGCTCATAAGCTCATATTCATTATGATAAAAAGTAACGATGATTGATGAGATTTTATTGAATAATATAAGATTAGATGAAAACTCTTAAAACTATAGAAATCAAATTAAGTATTTTAAAATTTATTAGGACTAAATTGAAATTATGCTTAACCTACACATGCAAAATTTATAATTCAACTCAACTTATTCATATACAAAGTTTAAATGTAAAATTTCAATTTTGCTTCCTTTGTTTGTTTGTAATTTGTTTTTTTGGACAATACGTGGGTAGAAGATTTGAACCTTTTGCTTCTTAATTGATGGTTGAACTATGTCTTGCTGCTCTCGACTTGGACCTTGTTTACTAGTTTATCATTCCGACAATTTACATGTAAGTAAAAAAAAAAAAAAACACATCTTTAACATTTTCAGAAAAAAAGAGAGTTACGTCTATTATAAATCATAAATAAAGATGATTTGGATGTGAACCAAACATACTAAAAAGAATAAATTTGAAAGTGAAGGGGTACTGCCCAACTTAGCTGCCATTTTCTTTTTTTCTTTTCTTTTTTTTTAATTACTTAGCTTGCCATTTTCATCATACTTCTTCTCTTCCTTTTTTAATGGTAATATATATATATATATATATATATATATATAATTACTAACGAGTACTTTTTCAAAAAAAAAAAAAATACTAACGAGTACTAATTTTAATATTTATTGAAGGTAAATAACTAAATTTGAAAATTAGAGAATATAGACACTAAAATAGTATGAGTATTAAAATCTAGACACTAAATGACTTTTTAATTTTTTTAAAAAAATTCTAGAAGCTAAGACTATATCTTACCTATCAAATAAAAAAAAAAACATAACTCATATTTTATAAAAATAGAAATATAATTAAAAATAGATTATTTTATTATTTAAGTTACTAAAAATGTGTTGAATCAAACTGCAATCTTTAGATTTTCCTGAAAAATTGGCTCGAGCTTCCAGAACTAGCTATTCCTATCTAATCGGGACATGAATTCATTATGCGTCAAGAAAGAAAAAAGAAAAAAAAAAAAAGGAAAAAATTAAAATAATAAACTATATATATATGGCGATAAAAACTTTCATGGGCTGTTTTGTCATTGTGTTACCATTTATTTTGAACTATTTTTATAAAATTGTGTTAAAAACAGAAAGTAGAATATTTGGACCCGTTTGCTAATGTTCTCATTTCTTATTTCTTGTTTCTAATTTTATTAAGAAATTTAAACATTTAATAATTATGTATGTTTCTTATTTCTCATTTTTTAGAAACGTTCCCAAAATTTGTATAGAAATTTTGGGAACAACTAAAACTAGTTTCTCCTTTTTTGTTCTTGTTTCCAATTTTTTCCAAACATAAATAAGAATATAGGTTTATTATTATTGAATGTATAGGTATTAGGGTCATGAAATTCTATTTTTTTTCATTAAAAATGAAGAAACGGAAACAAGAAATGAAAACGTTACCAAACGGGCCCTTTGTTTCCAATTTTTATAGAAACATAAATTTGACAAGCGTTTCCTATTTCTTCATCAAAATTTCTAGTCTCAAAGGTCTCTTAAAAGGAAATAGGAAACCCTAAATTAACTATAAATATAATAGGGTAACTTCAACTATGTGGGGAGCTCAACTAAGTACCACTATAGTTTTTTCTTAATCTTATTCCTCATCATTCTCAATTTACTTGCTACACTTATAACCTCCTAACTGATTGGAGTTGGCAAACACCACACCGGTTTGCACTTTTCTCTTGTTTTAATTTGCAGGTCACGTATTTTTCCTTTAAACAAATTTAATCATTGTTGTTGTCCTGTGAAGATCGTGTGAGTTTTCCCTGTCTTTATTTTGACAACAACAAACTCTACTTTTATAATAGATTCCAATTTCAAATTTAACCTACGAGATTTTATGTTTTTTAATTTTATGCTTAGTTTTTATACCTACCCCCTTAATTTGATGGTTAAGAAATCTACATTTTAAAAATTAAGGTCGGTTCAATAACCAATTTTTGGTTTTTGAAAATATGTTTGTTTTCTCCCAAATTCTTATCATGGTTTTCATTTTTGTTAAAAACACTTGAATTCCAAACTAAATTCTAAAAACAAAAACAAATTTGTGAAAACTACTTTTTTTAGTTTTAAAAAATTGGCTTGATTTTTGAAAACATGGAAAGAAGGTAGATAAAAAAACAATAAAACTTAGAGATGGAAGTAGTGTTTCTCAACGGGGCCTAAATGTGGAGAGAAAATTGGTAGAGATCAAACATAATTTAATAATACATTTTCTTAGTTCAACATTAACAACATGTAGGATGGAAAAATTCAAACTTCTGATTAATTGGTCGAGAATTTATGTCCAAGTTGACATTAGTAATAATTTGTAATGGGGATGTACAAAAAGATACCTATCCATTTTTTTTTAGAAAAGATACCTATCCATTTGTTCAAGTATTATTTTGAATAGTTATTTAATTTAGATAAATCTCATATCATTTGTATTGATGACAACCAATCAATGAAAGTAACACCCATACTCCCGTGGAAATTTTCCCGCCACAAATGTGACCACCAATAATTTTTGGACCATGTTGCTGCCTACTATATATATATATAATATTTATTCCAATTATACCCTTCCATTTCTTCCCACTTGGAATTTGAATCACGTTCGATGTGCTTGTGACTACTAGACAAATTATTAGGCCGCCACAAAGATCGTCAAATTTAGATCTTAATATTTCTAGTAATTGTTTTTCCTTTCTTTAGTTCAACAACATTACTTGGATGCTCACTACTGATTGTTGGGTACAAAATTAAACTACTTTTATAATTTATTTTTTAGATTCAAATAAAACTACCACTCTCATTGTAGAATTCTCTCGATATGGCTACTATAAAAATACAACTCTCACTGACACAATCGGTTGTGTAGCAGAGAATCATCTCTTCTCCATTACCAAACCCTTTCGTTTTCTCGGAACCACCGGAATTTGCAGAGCAAAATGGCCGGAATCGTGGTGGTTTTCGACTTCGACAAGACGATCATCGACTTGGACAGCGATAATTGGGTGGTGGACGAGCTCGGCGCCACCGATTTGTTCAACAATCTCCTCCCTACAATGCCATGGAACTCCCTCATGGTACTCTATCTTCTGTTCACTCTCGTTTTACTCTTTTCCCTAGCGAAATAGAGATTCGATTTGTGTCGTCGTGTTTAGGATCGGATGATGATGGAGCTTCATGAACGAGGAAGAACCATTAACGACATTGCCGATGTCCTCAAACGCGCTCCGATTCATCCCAATGTCGTTCCCGCCATTAAAGCCGCCCATGCCCTAGGGTAAACTAATCGTATAATCTTATCTCTCTGTTTCTCCATCTCTCGTTGAGTTAGGCTGAGAATCTGCGTATGCGTCTCTGTTTTTAGGTGTGATTTGAGGATCGTGAGTGATGCGAATCTGTTTTTCATCGAGACGATTCTGAATCATCTCGGAATTCGAGAATGCTTCTCCGAAATCCATACGAATCCAAGCTTCGTCGATGGAGAAGGAAGGCTGAGAATCTCACCTATCCACGATTTCCATAAATCTCCTCACAATTTCTGTCCTACAAACATGTGCAAGGTACTGTATAAACACCACTACATCGCACTCAAAATCAAACTCCAAATCCTAAATGCTGAGAGATTTTGATTTTCGTTTGCGAAAAACAGGGGCTGATTATGGAGAGGATTCAAGCCTCGTTAATGGCGGAAGGGAAGAAGAAGAAGAGGTTCATCTATTTAGGCGATGGAAATGGCGATTACTGCCCTAGTTTGAAGCTCGGAGAAGGAGATTTCCTGATGCCGAGGAAGAATTTTCCACTGTGGGATTTGATCAGCCAAAATCCACTGGTGATCAAGGCAGAAATCCACGAATGGAGCGATGGAGAAGAGATGGGGAGGATCTTGCTGAGCTTAATCAACACCATTTCCATGGCGGAAAATGCTCAGTTGTTCTTGTCGCCTCAAAACATGGCAGTGCCTGTGCATGAGGCTCTGGCTTCGCCCACTCCCAGCTCAGCAATGGTGGCCAATTGAATTCAAATTCATCATCCATGTTCTTCAACAGTTCAACAAATTAAGCAAACATTATCTTATTACTCCAATTATATGCATGGAAGACGAAGATATATCAAATTCTGGTAAATGCCAAGCAGCAATTTTAACGTTTATTGGGTTCCTAGTCAAGAATCTCAGCCTATGTTTGACTCTTGTATCAATCATCAATCATAATTGTAATCTATCTATAAATAAAATTATGAATCTTGTCCTATATATATATATATAGTTTGATTGAAAAGTTTTAGCTTTTAATTTGATTTTGTAGATCTCATCTCAAAACCTTTGATTTTTAGCTTTTAATTCTTGAAAATTAATTTATAAACACTACAATATAAGAAAGAAAATAATTTTTAAATGACAAAGGATTCAAACTTTTCTTAGAAAAGTTGAAAACATAGTGAGAAAATAAGTATATATATTTAAAAAAACATAAATTTCAAAAATAGAAAACTAAAAAAAAGGGTTATTAAACATTTTTTTTTTTCATACGGTTTACTTAGAACCATAATATAGTCGTTTTTTTTTTTGGAAAGGGAAATACAACTAAGAAAATTACAACAAGACAAAAGATGCGGTTTGGATTTCTGTTAGACACATATCTTGAGCTAAACTACTTTGAGTCCAAAGAGGACAATCTTCTAGCCAAATTTCACAATGTTTTGTTGTACGTGCATGAGTAGCTAACTGGTGTGCTACTTTATTGCCATCCTTTGGTGCTAGAAGGAACCCCCTTATGTGATGATCTGAGGCGAGCAACTTGAGGTGTTGGATTAAGGGGCTATTTCATTTAGATATTGCCCTCGATCATGAAGTAAATTCCAAACAATTTTGGAATCCATCTCTGCCCAAACTGGAGATAAACCCAAATCCATAGCTAACTGCACACCCTCTACAAGAGCCTGGGCTTCTGCTCATTCTACAGTGCACCTTGTTCTCCTTAAATTTTCAACACTGCCATCATTTCACCCTTTTAGTTTCTGATGATCATTTCTGATCCCATCTCCCCATTTGCTAAGGACGCATCTACATTTAACTTAAATTGGCTTTGGGGCGGCGGTATCCACTCTACTTGATGGGACTCAACAGCTTCTCTTGATCGCTCTCTGGTTCCATAATGCTTTGTTAATAATATAGTCCATTTGTACAACCAACCAAATAGAAAATGATCTTACAATTATTATAATATATAGTTTTCTTTAATACATTATAATAACATAGATGTTAATTTAAAAAGGCCAAAGTTAGCATAGCTTAATGATAATTGACATATATCATTGACCAAGAGGTCAGATGTTCGAAACCTCCACTTCTTAATGTTGTTAAATTAAAAAAAGAAAGTTAATTTTAAAAGTCATTTTATAGGAATGTCTTATCTATCGTATTTAATAAATTATACAATATATTAATTTTTTATTAGAAATAAAAAAAAAACAATATATTTGAATATATATCTTTAAAATATTGTTTTATTATTTATTTATAAAAATTAGTTCAATCAAACTAGCTCTTCTTGAAAAAAGTGGGCCAAGCTTCGAGAATTTGCTATTTCTATTGGGGGACATGATTTCTTTATGGATCGAGCTATATTCTTTCTTTCTTTTTTTTTGGGTGGGAGAACCACAAAGCTCTCGATCAATTAGTACAAATTTTATAGCAATTGAGCTACGTCCACGTTGACAAAGTATCTTCTTTTGAACGTCTAGAAAATGAATAAGTATTGTCGTTTTGTCCTATTGTATACCATTTATTTTGAACTATAAAGTATAAAGAGAGTAATAATTCTTATAAACTACTAGTTTGGACTCCTACTTCTAATTTTAACGATCTTAAAATTGCAATTTAATTACTATAGTATAATCAAACCTTACAAATTATCATATAAGTTATTATCACATTGAACAAATGGTACATTTTCTTTCTACTGAAAATGAGTTAGTGTTTTCTATTTAAGTGACAGTATCAATTGATTATATTGAAGTTTAAAGTCTCATAAATAAGGAAAAATAATGGATCTTATTGTAAAACCAATCTATGAGTTTCAAGCCAATTACTGAAACTAAATCAAAATCAAGTTTTTGAGTCACACTTGTAATCATTTAAGTTTTGATTCTTATAAAACTCAAGCTATTCTAAAATCTCAAAGTAAAAATATAACTTACTTTTATTTCCTTTTTGAAAAGAAACCCTACGATAGAGTGAAATCAATATATATTTTACGGTTGTCAAGATATTTGACTCAAAACATATATTTAAAAAAATTAAACCGAATCGAACAGTGAACACCCTCGTGAAAGGGATCATGTGAACACGGCCTTTTTTTTTTTTTTTTTTTTTTTTTTTTTTTTTTTTTTTTTTTTTATCTACCATTCAAAATGGTCCTTTTTTTTGGCCATTTAGGAGGATTCCTCAATTTTTTTTCGTTATCTTTTGTCAGTTGGTTGGCAAATGGTTGAAAAGGGAGCAATGATTGTAAAATGTGTACCACATGTCAGATGGGCTGGGCCTATAATTGGCTGTGGGCCTGGGCCTCTCTTACAGCTCATTTTCGCCACGTAAGTGTCTTTTTTTGGTTTTGTCCAAACCAAAAGAGGGACAATTCTCTGCAGGGCAAAACCATAACTACATCTTTCCAAAAGGAGAATTTAACTAAGTATTTTATATAAACTTTTTCAATCGCGACAATTTAAGAGGGACAATTTTCAATATGGGATCCTCAACATGGTTGACCGACTTCTAAAAAAAAAAAAAAAAAGATTGTTGGACAGAATATCTGTTTGGGTTTCATGGGCTCTGATACCATATTAGCCCATCTCAAAACCAATTGACAATAAGTGGAGTAGCCCATCTATTTTATGAATTGGGAGATCTCCACTAATCTTTTCAATGTGGGATCCTCAATACCCCTACCCCCATTTCCATGAGTTTTGATATATTTCTACATCTTTAACCCCCATTTCCGTTATCTATGTGCCATGGGTCAAAAGAAGTGTACCTCCCATTGCATGTGGGCCTAGGTTTGTATCCTATAGCTCATTTTGACCACATTATTACTTTTTGGCCTTTTGTTTTGTTTTGTTCAACACTAATCAACACAATCGCTTTTCCTCCTCCCATGTGCTTTTCCGGTGTCTTTGGAATTTTTTTTGTACATTTCAAATCATGAATACTACCAACGAAATGCATTATTCATCCTCACGTCTCTTTTATTGTCTCAAATTAAAGAATCAACTATATTTACTTAACCCATGAAATAAATTACAATTTATTTCATTTCGTTGGCTCAACCATGTATAATAAGATTGGAACATGGCACAAGAGAATCAAGGAAGGTAAAGCAAGCAAAATGCATTTTAAACCACATTTTCCTTTCATTTTATCTAATTGCCTTACTCCATTATATCATTTGTTGCAACATTGTGTTAAATCATCATTCATTACACCAATCTATGAACTTGACCTCATCATATAAGTCGTAACATCAACAACAACTCTCATTAGAGTAAATATATATATATATATATATATATATAAAAACTAAAGACATAATACAAACTTTTAAAAATTCAAAAATTAAGGCCCTATTTGATAACCATTTCGTTTTTGAGAATTGTGTTTGTTTTCTCTTAATCTTCCTCCAATGGTTTTCATTTTTGTTAAGGAGACATTTGAGTTCCTAGCCAAATTACAAAAACAAAAACAAGTTTTTGAAAACATTTTTTTTTTGTTCTCAAAATTTGGCTTGGTTTTTCAAAACATGGGAAATGATGTAGGTAAAAAAAGAAGAAGCTTGAGTTTATAGGTTTAATTTTCAAAAACCAAAAATAAAAAAATGAAATGGTTATTAAGCGAACAAGACTTTTCCCACATTAATGGTACATCTTTAGTCTTAGCCACGTGGAATATTGTGGAGGGAAAAAATATTTGAAAAACATGAGAGTGCATTATTAATTGAAGTAGATGGCATGATTTTGATTGTAGAGCTTTGGCAGAGAGAGATGGAAGGACAATGAGTGGCAGTTGCAGTAGGCTTATCAGATCGCCAAATAATTGCACTGCCTCCACACATCGAGATTTGTGGCTATTATAAGTTCTTGGAATAATAAATTTAAAATGTAAGGCTAGAATTGAATTAATTAAGACTTGAGAGTCAAAATTCTTAAAAAAAGAAAAGAAAAGAAAAGAAAAAAGGATCACTTGAGAGTCAATCTAATCATGACTTAACTCATTAAGATATCATGTGCTAGCTCGATCAAAATGTCAGAAGTTTGAATCTAAACAATTTCACGTGTTGTTAAGTTTTAAAAAAGGAAAAATATTTGCTTATACAACAATCAACAATAGTTCTTGCTACCTTCCTTGATGTGAGTTGTTTTTAGGTTAAATTATAAAAATTATCCAAACTTTCAAAAATTTTATTTTAACTTTTGAAGTTTGAAGTTTGTTTCAAAATAGCCTTTGAAGGCTATTTTTCGTTAAATTCATGGACGGATGGACGGAAAAATGACGTGTTTGCATATGTATTCTTGCTTATGTGAATGGATATGAACACATATGTGGAAAAAACAATAAAAACACATGCAAAGTACACACCATTTTTGTCAATAAATTTCTTTTATTTTAGTCCCTCGTTCGTGCAATGCAGTGGCTCTGCGTGGTGCGGTTTGTTATTACGTCATCAATTTTTTTTTTTGTTTCAAGATCAACCTTCCATGTTGGAACACCCTGGATGTGGTTTTTGGAATTATGTTATGTTATAGGAGGTGGTTATTACTTAAATGAAATATCTTTTTGCTAAAAGAAAGAAAAAGAAAAAAGAATGAAGTCCAAAGTTAGGGACCAAAATCGTATTTTAATCTAATAATTACTCAAGTTAACAAGAGTATAACTTAACTGGCACAAAGTTGTATTGATAACCACGAGGTTCGTGGTTCGAATCTCCCACTTCCATATATCATAAAAAAAAGGAAAAAAAAAAAACCTAATAATTACTTAAAGAATTTGAATAATAATGAGGTTGGACATGGGAGCAAATACAGGAAGGGACAGATTCGAACCGAGTTAAATATGTCACAAAAGTCTACGATCTTAATTTAAAAATCACATTAAATGCAGGATCTATTATACTTAGTAGTTTGTGCAATTTTGGCTTCATTTAATTAATGCAAGATAAGGCATTGCCCATTTTACCAAATCCCAAATCTCTCAACTGTCTGATTTTTTTGCTTACAACATAAATGTCAATGTCTCCTAAAAAAAAAAATCAGTCGATGTCTTTTCTCTATGAATTTTGAAAATACGTCAATTTTCTTGCATGAAATATTATTTAATCAATTTAGATAAAGACCAAAATGATATTTTAATTTTTTTTTTTTTTTTTTTTTTTTTTTTTTTTTAAACAAGGGACTAAAATAGATATTTTAAAATTTTCTGAAAGATACAAAATGGAACACATGATGAAGCTGGTTTTAATGCAGAGATAATTTTGATGCTAAGTTGTTGAGTACTACGAGATTCCTTCCAATTCCACCTGATCGGCAATATTATTTACAATTTAACTGTTACGATTTGTTGAGAAGAGAATAATTTTCAAAGCTTCGAATTCAACAACCATGGCGTTGAAAACAGACCTTATTTATTCATTTCCAATTATTTTTGTTTCTCAATACATCTGTATATGAAGCCCAAGCTTTTAATCAGGGATTGAATCTTACGTCGCAATGACTCTTTTTTACACTATGTGGATTCAAGGATTTGAACGGTTTAGGGTGAGATAGATTTTTTTTTTAAAAAAAAAAAAAAAATTTAATCCTTAATGTTTAATAAGTTCCAATTTAGTCTCTTATGTTTTAACAAAATTTCACTTTTAATCCTTTGCCATCGGAGAATGTTAAACTTACAAGACATAATACTTAATGAATTGACAAAAATTTAAAGACTAAATTGAAAGATATTAATATAAAAGGGATTAAATTGACTCAATCAAAAAAGAAATACTCAAAACATTCCAAACATTCAAATTCCAAAGTTTCAACTTAAAAATATTTGCCTCTTAATACTGATTGCTTAAATTATGAGAAGAGTCTCTTCTGCAGGTGGCCCAGTATTCAGCTACAAGTCTGGAGAAATAGGAGTTTGTTTCCATAAGCTTTGAAGGCTCTTCATATTCAACCAAATTTCCTAGAGAAGAAATTTGCAGTTAGCCATTTGTTATTAAAAAAAAAGCTTCCAATAATATGGCTGGATTCAGCAGAAGAGAAGAAATGTTTAGCTTACCAAATGAGAGAACCATGACTTTGTCACTGTCAATCACTGTGGGAACTCTGTGAGCAACAGTTACAACAGTGCATTCTGAGAATTCCTGCCTTATAATTCTTTGTAAAATGGTGTCTGTTGCCGAATCGATGGATGCGGTAGCCTCATCGAGGACGAGAATTCTGTTTCGTTTCAGTAGCACTCTTCCGAGACAGAAGAGCTGGCGTTGTCCAACGCTCCAGTTCCCTCCTTCATCAGTCACTGTTGAACCAACCAAAATCAGTACACCAACATCAGGAAATAACATGTATGGCATTGCTTGAAAAGAGCATACCGGACGAGTCGAGCTGATTCGGCAGGCTGCTGACCGTGGCTCGTAGCTGACACTTGTCTAATGCCTGCAAGTAGGCGAATCTTTAGGTGGATAAGCCTTTTAATGTACTATTTAAAGCAAAATACATAAATATCACAACAGAACCTATTCTAAACACATTCACCTTCCATATCTCATCATCAGAGTAAAGGCCTAGAGGATCTAAATTACTACGTATGCTGCCCCTGAAAAGTGTTGGCTCTTGTGGGATGATGCTGAGCTTCATTCTTAGATCCTTTAAACCGATGGAACATATATCGATCCCGTCGATGATGATTCTCCCGCTCTCAGGCTCCACCAAACGAAACAGAGCACTTATTAGAGTCGTTTTTCCACTTCCTGTTCTTCCTACAACTCCCACTCTTGTTCCTTCTTGGAAGGTGCATGTAATTCCCTTGAGAACGAGAGGGGCGTTTGGACGATACTTTATCTAAAACAAACAAAACCCTTCAAACTTGAGTATTGGAAGTGTTGTTCGAGTATCGCTAAGATGTTCGAGAAAAATTGTAAATTTTTTAATAAACTACATTTGTAGCTCTCCCCTTACCTTTAAACATTCCAACTCTATCCTCCCCTTGGTAGGCCATGACAATGGTGGCCTGCTTTTCTCCACGAATGCAGGAGGCTCTGCTGGCAAATGCATATATTGCTTGATCCTTTCAACAGAAATGATGTAGTTTGAAAGATTACAGTACCATCTCGCCATGAAAATGTGGATAAGTGACAAGGATAAAGCATAGGAAAGAGAGAGCCCCACAAGCCCTGCACAATGGATTAAACGATCAAAATGTATGGAACAAGATTACAAGTCTTACGATGTTGTTGAATTGAATTTATCTAACCTGGATCGGCGGTTTGACCCTGGGGAAGCACTACAAGGAGAAATGCAACAGTGACAAGTGTGAAATTTTGCAGTGTTTCTATCCTCAGCACAAGCCACTCTGTGGTTGCATTAGAGTTGAAAAGAAGACTTGCATCGGAGTCGACGAGCTTTAGGAACTTTCGAAAGAATCTTCCCGTCATGTCAAAAGCTCTAATAGTGACAACACCGAGTGATGTCTCTGCTGCATAATTCATTACAGGTGCTTTTGTTGTCCCATTGATTCTAATAAGCTCCCTGGCAGAGGCTAGATAATAACTCTTCCAAATATAAGACAACAAATAGATAAAAGTTAGCTCCACCGTTCAATGGTGAAGAAAGATATATAATTTGGAGATATGAAACAATTAAGTACAAAACTCTGTATACCTGAACGTAAGTTGAAGCTATGATAGCAGGAATGGCAACGAGGAGAACTTCCCACGTTACGGAAGCGACAATTACAATCACTACAAGAAGATCCATAGCACCATTTGCTACAAAGATGAAGGAAAATGGTATGTCGAAATCCAAAATACTCAAGTCTGACGAGGCCTGCGAATATTTTTATCTCAACATCAGTTTTGGTGCAGTAAGTTGCTAACTTGAATGTAACACAAGCATTAGCTTCATGATGCATAAGAAGTACATATGGAGATGAAGCCAAAATGATCTTACTCGGGTCAGAATCCGTCCTACTGGAGTTGCATCAAAGAATGCCATTGGAGCTTTGAAGATAGAATTTGTGAAACCACTGAAGAAGGCTTTAGAAGCTCTTAGACCAAAAAGAGCTGTGAAAAGGGACCTGCAAAATACAAATACTGCACTAAAAAGTGAAATAGCCGCATAAATTCCAATCATCGTGGCAGTACTGATGTGAGGTAAATTAATGGCAATGGCTAGCCAATACGTTGCAGCTGTCTGAAAACCAACGAAACCACATAGACTAATTACACTTAAATAAAAAAGAGGAGTTGCCTTGGAGACAGTGATATAATCCCAAAATGGTCTCCAGCCAACATCCCCGATTTCCTTCTCTTCTTCTTCTGTTAGTTGTACTCCACCTAAGTCTTTGCTAGCAATGTCCTCTTTATCATTCTTTTCACGTCTTGCAGTGCTCACAGTTTCAGAGTCTCTCTGGTTTTCACTTTCTGAAGTGCCAGATGCTATTATGCTGTCTTTGTGAGCATTCACAAGCTTTTCGAACGGCGTCCCGGCTGTCAACAGGTCCTCATAACTTCCTGATTGAGTTATTTCCCCTCCCTCAATCACCTGAAAAATGGAAAGACATGTCCATGAGAAAATGTTTACAATACTATAATTAATTGAACATGGACGTGAAGTTCAAAGTAGTTAGCTTACCAGAATTTTATCAACATCAGAAAGAAATTCCACTTGATGAGTCACAAGGACGACGGTTTTCTTATCTAGAGCAGTCATGACACATTCCTGCAAGATTCCCATAATTCAAGTTGAATAATTTCTACTAAAGAAGTTCACAAGAAACTAGATTTTCATAGATTTCCATGTCCTTACATCAAAGAGTGTTGCAGCAGTATGGGCATCGACTGCACTAAAGGGATCATCAAGCAGATAAATATCAGCATCATTATAGACAGCTCTTGCAAGTTGAATCCTTTGTTTCTGTCCTCCACTCATGTTAAGGCCTCTCTGCCCTATTTCTGTGAGATCTCTATGGTCAAAATTATTGATGTCCTCATCCAAAGCACAGGCTTTTATGGCATTCTTATATTTGTCTGTGTCCATTGGCTTCCCGTTGAGTATGTTATCGCGGATCGTCCCACTTTGAATCCAAGCTGTCTGTGAAACATAGGCTATTGATCCATTTACCTGAACCTGCATTTTAAAAAGATTGAAACTACTTCAGTTTTCTAGACAAACATGGTTCATTTTTCTCGCCATGACAGATATGCTTTGTTTTTAAAACTCACATTGCCAGTAAGTTTTGGTATCTCTCCAAGTATCGCATGTAGTAGTGAGGATTTTCCAGCTCCAACTGGTCCACATACTGCAACTTTCTGTCCTATTTCTATATCTAAATCTACATCTTTGAGAGTTAAAATCACTGATTCCGGATCCCACCTGAAGTTACCGTTTTGTATTTCGATCATCTTATCCAAATGCTTTGATGGGTTTTCAATGACTTCTTCTTTTTTCAACTCATCATCAAGTAAGAATGTGTTGAGCCTATCGAAGGAGACCTTGACTTGAATCATGATTGAAAGAGCTTCTGGAATCATTCTTACAGGTTCTGACATTGTTCTTAGTGTTGCAAGAACAGTAAAAATGGTGCTTGCATTCAAAGGAGCGCTCTGGAAGAGAACACATCCAAGGAAAACAACAGCAGACACAATAGTGGGAGCCATCCAATACAACATGGAGTTATAAGTCTTCTGCATCTGCGTTTCTTTCAACCATTTGAACTCCTTTTCACGAAGCGATTCAATCAAGCTCTGGAAATTTTCTTCCCATGATTGCAACTTAATGATCTTCATGTTGTTAAGCACTTCAGAAGTGGACCTCAACCTCTCATCTTGAGCAACCATGAAATGGAACTGACACTTCTGCAATGCCTTAGCAAAAGGCACATTGAGGAACCCACAGATGAGAAGAGGAACCAAACCAAGCAAAGCTCCAACACCCACCACCCAAAACAGCACTGCAATGGACAGAACAAGTTGCAGTCCACAAGCCCAAGCTGTGTGAAACCACCATGGAAATTCTCCCATTCTATAAGCATCAACAGCAATATAGTTCACAATCTCTCCAGCAGAGTGCCTCATCCTCCCCAAACTAGAAAGCTTCAACAACTTCCTATACACTGCCACCATCAATGCCGATCTCATTTTCATCCCTGACCTTCTAGAGTCAAAGAACCAATGCCTCTGCCCCAATGACTCAAACACCTTACAGACAATCAAAACCCCCACAATAGAAAGACCCTCTCTCAAACGCCTTTCATCACCAGTGGAATAGCTCACAAAAGCAAAGAGAATAAGAGGAGAAACCACAACAGAAAGCATCCTCAGAAGAGCATAAAAAGCTATCAGAACATTCTCTCTCAGGTGCACCTTTTTAATGGTCTGAAAGGCAAGGTTCCCAGATTCAGAAGAGCCCTTTTCTCTCAAGAGTGAATCCCAAACATGGGAAAATTTCTGGTAAGCCAACTCTGCTTCATCCTCAGAATCAAGAGGAGGAACATCCTCAAGGGTCAATGTCCTCGAATAACCGAGAGTAAGTAAAGGGTTGATCCAAGAAAACGTGAGTTTGCTAAAGAAACCAGCCTGTTTGATGTTGGATGAAGATAATCCAGGCTCTTCAATCCGTTTGTTTAGAAGGGGTTCTGCCATGAACGACCCTCTAGTTGCAGAAATGGAAGCTCTGAAAATGGAGAATCGAAGCAGTTGGGATTTGCATGCAGAGAAGAAGGATTGAGAAAGATGAAGGCGTTCTTGAAGTTATGGTTATGGAGGCTACGGCTTCACCGCACAAAAGTTGGACTTGTTGCAAGTTCAACGAAATCAAATAAAGAAACGTTTTTGCAGAAATGGAATTGCACAAGTGTAGATGAAAAGCTTTGACTTCACTTATTTTATTGAAAGGAAAGCAGATCGGCTCCATATAAAATAATCACGAGTTTCACGAATTGCAAATAAACTGTATTCTTTTTTACCTGTTTCAATTATTTTATTGAGTATAGTTCAATTAGTTAGATATATATCATGGATCAAGAATAAAAGTTTAAATTATTATTGAATTAAAAATAAATAAATCAATAAAAATAGGTTGATATGGATATTAATATACCTCAAAGCAAAGCAATATTATTGATAATCATTTTGGGAAATTGTCACCCTACATTCTAAAAGATATGCTTGAAAAAATAAAATTAAGCTCTATTTTATCATTTTGCTTCTTGCCCATAATTCATTTTACATTTTTGTCTTTACCAAAGTGACAAAATTAAATGGTGACATTGTCATCACCTTTTATCATCTAGATCTCAATTTCAAGTTGTTGAAAGCAAAATAACATGATCCCAAAAAAAAAAAAAACAAAAAAAACAAAAAAACAAAAACAAAAACAACAAAAAGATATATTCAGCCAAATAATTTCAATAGATTTGCTTTAAATGTGCATTTCAAATTGTTTTGATAAGAGAGTGAAGAATATAAAATTCTAAGAGAAAGAGTTGAAGATGAATTAGAACTCTAAAGTATATATTTTCAAACTATGTATACTATGTATCTGGTCAAAAAATTTGTTTGATTTGAACCATAAAAGTTGTTTATAAGACAAAAATTGTGTACCCAAATTTAAGAAAATTATTGTTGTGAAATATAAATGTCTTTCACACACCAAACATTTTTTCTAAAAGCAATAATTGTTAATTTATTTGTTGTTGTTTTTTCATTTAAATTGTCTAATTTCCAAAGAATACTATCATATGGTTGAAAAACTATAGTTCGCTCACAACCACTCAAATTCAATAATTCTTACCCTTTTTATCTAAGAAGGACAAATTATTGCATCAACATTTAAAATCGATAGAATTGTCGAGATTAAATTACTAGTTCAGTCATTGAACTTTCAGGAACTTATTATATATAAATATAAAGGTTTAGAGACTAAAATTGTAATTTTACCAATTATCAATTATACAAAGAACGAAAAGTTAAAGACCTCGTTTTTATTAAGAAAAAAAAAACATCAGTTTGATAACTATTTGGTTTTTAGTTATTGGTTTTTTAAAATTAAGCTTATAAATACTACTTTTACAAATTTGTTTGTTATGCTATTTTCTTTCTACTAATGTTTTAAAAATACTAAGTCAAAATTTGAAAACCGAAAAGAAAAGTAGTTTCTAATAATTTGTTTTTGCTTTAGAACTTTGACTAAGAATTCAAATGTTTCTTTTAAGAAATGTGAAAACCACGGTAAAAATGACAAGGAAACGAGCATAAATTTCAAAAACATAAAACTAAAATTAAAATTGTTATCAAATCGGATCTAAATTATGGAATCCAAACGAGTACAACAAATGGAAAATTCTGTTTAACAAGAGTATAATTGAATATTTGAATTTCGACCATTTTTTAAATAATAATTCAGACAAGTTTTATACACGACAAATACCTTTTTTGTTTTTTGTTCTTTTGCTTTTAATTTGACATCATAGGATGAAATTTCGTTTGCCACAACCTTCGAAAGCAATCATTCTATTGGACCAACATGTGAGAGATAGGAGATTCGAACTACAGACCTCTTAATCAATAGCACAAACTTTATGTCAATTGAACCATGCTTGTGTTGACATGCTATTGATGTATTTGTTGGGAGTGCGTCCAAAGTCCCACATCGGCTAGATAAGGGGGTGATCATGAGTATATAAGGGAGGACTAGTATCTCCATTGGTATGAGACCTTTTGGAGTGATAAAAAAACAAAGCCTTCAATTGGTATGAGGCCGGTTGTCCCTAACAGTATTTGTTGTATGAATTTAATTCTCGTATAGAAATCATGAATATTGGTTTCTTTTTTTCATGGGGCCATCAATTGAGTACATCATTTGGTAATGAAAGGTCGTGGGAAAAGGCTCCGTATGACACACATCTCTTTTTCGAAAGGTACCATTAGAAGAATCTTTTAGGTCGTCCATTTTGAATGTATCTTCCCCATAAATAAACTATTGAGGTAACTATAAATAATCATATCATCTTTTTTTTTTTTTTTTTTAATTCAACAATATTCGGATGGGTGGATTCGAACGTTTGACCTCTTGGTCAAAGGTACATATCAATTATTGTTGAGCTATACTTACTTTGGTAAATAATCAAATGAATTACCATTTGAGAGACACAAAAGCCCAACCAATATAATCTAAAATAAAGGCATCACAAAGACTTAGTTTGGGATTGTTGTAGCTTTTAAAATAACTAGTTTTTAACTACGTGCGTTCCACGTTTATATATTTAATTGTGTATTTTTCTTATGATTAATAAAGCAATTTATAAAATAAAAATAAAATATATATTAAATATTAATATAATATCATACAATATATATATATATATATATATATATATATATATATATATATATATATTAATATAAAACTAATTTATCTAAATTTTCCCTCACATAATTTACTTTTTTATAATTAAAAATCTATAATTATATTTTAGAGACAGAGACAATTTTTACAACTTTTCATTAAAATAATTTTTTTTATATTGAAAATTATAAATTCTATTGTAGTTTTTTTTTTTTAAAAAAATAAAACAAAATTTAATCAACTCATTATGAAATAAAGGATTGAGTGTTTTCTTTTGAGCTATATATATATATATATATATATATATATATATATATATATATATATATTTGGCGGGGGTGCGGGAATAATTATGATAATACACTTTAATTATTGCTGTTGGCATAAAAATTTTCCAACCAATTAGAAATTGCCACGTCATTATTTAATTTTGGGGTGTCACGAATTAATACATATCTCAAAATTAATTATGGCAAAATAAGAAAGGCCACGTGTCCTTTTGTGGTTGTCTAATTGTGTTAACGGTCTTGATCGAATCCAACGATGATTAAACTCAAGATCAAATGATCATTTATTCAAGTTAACCTAAAGTTCATAAAATTAAATTAAAGTAAGATTAAGTTTAGGTTAAATTTGGTTCAATTTAAACTCAATGTTATTAAGATAATTGGGCCTGAAATTCAAAAAAAAAAAAACTCATCCAGGCCCATAGATGGGCCCAAGCCCAATTCAAGCCCAAGCCCATTAAAGTCGTTGGGAACTCTATAAATAGGAGTCCTTGGCTCATTTGGAAGAGGCGGCAGAAGATTGAAGCTCTCAGAAGACTCTGAAGACTGAAGCTCTGATCCTCCTACAAGATTTGAAGACTGAAGCTCCATCCCTTCTACAAGATTTGAAGATTGAAGCTCCATTCCTCCTGCAAGAATCTTGAAGATTGAAGTCCAGATCCTGCTGCAAGACTCTGAAGATCGAAGCTTCTGCAAAGTTCAAAAGCTTGAAGCTTCCTCCAAGACTCTGAAGACTGAAGCCTCTGCAAGCTTCAGAAGATCAAAACTCTATACAAGATCTTGAAGATTTAGAAGATTGAAGCTCTCTACAAGATCCTGAAGATTGAAGCTCCAATCCTCCCACAAGACTTTGAAGACCAAAATCCAGATTTTCCTGCAAGCTTGAAGATTGAAGTGAAGTCATCTAAAGACTGAAGACTTGAAGCCTGTAGTCTACTTCAATCATCCAGGAGAATCCTTCAAAGGTGAACAAACCTTCAAGACTCCGAAGATTAAAGTTTATTTGAAGACTTTGTCGATCAAAGCTACCTTGAGAGAAAGCATCAAAGGAGTGTAACTAGAGACTGTATTCCACAATTACTTATACATAGAAATCAATACATACAAGAAGTCGTTTCACGAATTAAAATTTCTCTGCGAAAATCTCGTGTGAACAGTTTGGCACGCCTGGTGGGACCATCTCTACCTTTCATCTCTTTCTCTCATCCAAGATCTACGAAAAAAAAAAAGTTCTAAAGAAGCGATGGCATCCAAGAAAGCTGCTTCCAAGACTTCAAACGACTCATACGTGGGACCAATTACTCGCGAACGCTCCAAAGAAATTCAAAAGTTAGAAGAAGAACAAGCCTTTGTCATTGCAAATATGATATGGACCCAGATGACAGAGTCAAATCAAGGTGGAATGATCATCCAAGAGAATCCTTTATTTGACTATTCTACTTCATCTTCTGAGCAGGCGAAGGAGACATCAGATCCTGATGTGATGTCTGTAATGATGGCTGACATAGGTACAGGCGAAGAAAGAATGGCTGAACTGGAAAGGAAGGTCAACATGCTGATGAAGGCGGTTGAAGAGAGAGATTGTGAAATTGCCTCTCTAAAAAATCACATTGAAAGTCGTGATATCGCTGAATCAAGCCAAACACCCGCTGCAAAGAATATTGACAAAGGGAAGGCTGTCATGCAAGAAAACCAGCCTCAGCATTCCACTTCAATTGCTTCGCTGTCTGTTCAGCAACTCCAAGATATGATTATGAGCTCCATTAGAGCTCAATATGGTGGACCTACTCAAAATTCTCTTATGTATTCCAAACCATACACTAAGAGAATTGACAACTTGAGCATGCCTACCGGGTTTCAACCTCCAAAATTTCAACAATTTGATGGAAAGGGAAATCCTAAGCAGCATATTGCTCACTTCGTTGAAACATGCGAGAATGCTGGGACTCGTGGAGATCTCATGGTTAAACAATTCGTCCGAACCTTAAAGGGAAATGCCTTTGATTGGTATACTGATTTAGAGCCAGGGATGATCGACAGTTGGGAACAACTTGAAAGAGAGTTCCTAAATCGCTTTTACAGCACAAGGCGAACTGTTAGCATGACAGAACTCACAAGTACAAAACAACGGAAAGGTGAGCCTGTCATTGATTACATTAATCGTTGGAGAGCTCTGAGTCTTGATTGCAAAGACCGACTCACCGAATTATCCGCTGTGGAAATGTGTATGCAAGGAATGCACTGGGAACTTCTTTATATATTACAGGGCATAAAACCTCGCACCTTCGAAGAATTAGCAACTCGCGCTCATGACATGGAGCTGAGTATTGCTACTAGAGGAAATAAGGACTTTCCAGTCCCCGATGTGAAGAAGGAGAAGAAAGAAGCGAAGAGCACCGGGAAAACCTCGAAGGGTGCTACAAGAGAATCCATGGTCGTTAATACGACTCCTCTGAAGTTTACTTCTAACAGAAGAGAAAATAAAATAGAAAAACGTCAAAATGAAGGCGAGAAACGACGCTTGACTTTGAAAGAAAGACAAGAAAAAGTCTATCCTTTTCCAGACACTGACATCTCAGATATGTTAGAACAACTGTTGGAAAACAAACTTATTGAACTCCCTGAATGCAAACGACCTGAAGAGAGGGGAAAAGTAAATGATCCCAACTACTGTAAATATCACCGAGTCGTCAGTCATCCAGTAGAGAAATGTTTTGTGTTAAAGGAGCTAATCTTGAAATTAGCCCGGGAAAAGAAAATTGAGCTAGATCTTGATGAAGTAGCTCAAGCAAATCACGCTGCCATAGTAGCTCATCCTAACGTCCAGTCACCTATAAGTTTACCTTATGATCAAAGAGAAACCTTAATCCAATTTGGTACCTTTGAACCTATTATCGTTTGGTCTCAACCAGAGGCCCCAGGAAATGACTTCCTCTACGAAGATGATATTCAAGAAAAGATTAGGCAAATTGAAGGCGAAGATGGAGGCTGGACACTTGTAACCCGACGGAAGAGCCGAAAGCAAAATTGGGTTCAGAAGGAATCTCGTTTGTTTCAAGAACACAAAAGGCGAAGCAGACCTCGAAGGAAAAATGGGAAGAAGTATACGAGAAGGCTCAAGCCTATCTTAGAGGAAAGTGAGGAGTATATCCACCCTCCTCATCCAATAACTCTAAAAGAATTCTTCCCAAGAACTTTTCTTTCAGGAATCAATCAAACTGTTACATGTCACGTCGTTAATGTGACAGAAGATGATAATGCTACATCAGCCACGTCAGAAGTAATCACGAAAGTGGAAGACCTACCATCCTTCAATATAGATGATTTACTGTCACTCCCTCAAGAGGCCAAAAATACTCTTATTGAGGTATTAAAGGCTTGTAAACCATCCACTTCCCAGACAAATAATGTTGCTCCATGTTGCACGTCCATAGCCTTTACCGATGAAGATCTGCTACTTGGGTCGAAGCCTCATAATAGGCCTTTGTTTATCTCAGGCTACATCCGAGAGCAGAAAGTTAGCCGAATTCTCATTGATGATGGTTCTGCCGTTAACATAATGCCCAAGTCTACCATGAGCCAACTAGGCATTCTGATGCAAGAATTGTCAAATAGTAAGTTGGTAATTCAAGGATTTAACCAAGGCGGGCAACGCGCGATCGGCATGATTCGCCTAGAGCTCATTATTGGAGATTTAAAGGCCAGCACCCTATTTCATGTTATAGACTCTAGGACCACCTACAAGTTGTTACTAGGTCGTCCCTGGATTCATGAAAATGGAGTGGTTACTTCCACGCTGCACCAATGTTTTAAATTCTATCAAGATGGTATCAAGAAGGTTGATGCTGATACCAACCCCTTTTCAGAAGCTGAGTCTCATTATGCAGACGCAAAATTTTATATGAAGAATGACAGTGTAGGGGAAGCTATGCCATCAGAAGTTCCGTTGATAAGAAATAGTGACAAATCAGAGCGACAGACAAGCACAGAAAAAGAGTTGAATGAAAAAACGGGTGCTTCTAATAATCAGGAAAGCAGGGTATCTCCTAGGCAAACAAAAGCTGAAGTGGCAAAAAATGAGAAGATACTATGTATAGAGGAGAAGAAGACAAACGCTCCTATCTTGCGCTATGTTCCTTTATCTTGACGCAAGAAGGGTGATTCACCATTTGCAGAATGCTCCAATAATTTGAGGGTTGGCGACATTGAAATTTTGAAAGAGAATTTTATCACGCCTCTTACAAAGATATCAAAACAAAAGGTCAAAGACAAACAAGTAGAAGCAACTCTGCCTGATAGACGAACAGAAGAGGGGTTTGATCTTAAAGCATACAAACTATTGGCAAAGGCAGGTTATGATTTCACAGCGCATACTGAATTTAAAACTTTACGAATCTGTGACCAAAGGCCTGAACTATCCTCAACACAGAAGAAACTTCAGAAAGAGGGTTATGCTATACCCATTCCAAGAGCTGGTCTTGGATATAAGTCTCCTGAACCGATTCGAATCACAAGAAAAGGGAAAACGAAAGTTGCAGATACACTTCACATTACAGTGGAAGAAATCGATGATTCCGAACAGGATAAAGAAGACGAAATAGATCATAGAACTTCTGCATTTGATCGCATTGGACCGTCGGTTACACGATCCTCGGTTTTCCAAAGACTGAGTACAGCTGCAATAGAAGAGGAAAGTCAGCATCCAAACTTATGGCTCCACACGACCTTCGGCCTTCCAAAGGCTGAGTATAGCTTCTGAGGAAAAAGGGAACGTGCATTCAACCCCTACTACACGATTATCAGCTTTCCGAAGGTTGAGCGTAGCCACAAAAAGGAGTGAAGAACGATCTCCTATATTAGCCTCAAACATAAAAGAGACCACCACCAAGGCAAAAGGCAATGGGAAAATTCGTAGCATTATCCCCTCACGAATGAAGATAAAGTTGCTTGTCTCTGTAAATACAGAGGGTTCGTTAAAAATAAAGCGACACGATGTCGTTATCACAAGACCCAAAGAGAAAAGCTCCGATGATGAAAATAACACAGATGTATGCTACCACATTACCATAGGGGATGAATCAGACCTTGAAGCATTTGAAGAAGATGCAGAAGAGGCTCCGTTGTCACTTGAAGATGGCAACCAATCGACAGTTGATGAACTCAAAGAAGTCAACCTTGGTACAGTAGAAGAGCCACGTCCGACCTTTATAAGTGCATCGCTTACTCCAAAAGAAGAAGGCGATTATATGAGTCTACTCACGACATACAAGGACATTTTTGCTTGGTCATACAAGGAAATGCCAGGACTTGACCCAAAAGTGGCTGTCCATCGCCTCGCAATTAAACAGGGGTATCGGCCAATAAAGCAAGCTCAACGGCGTTTTCGACCAGAACTTATTCCTCAAATAGAATCTGAGGTCAATAAGTTGATAGAGGCAGGATTCATCCGTGAAGTTAAATATCCAACATGGATAGCAAATATTGTCCCCGTTCGGAAAAAGAATGGGCAACTTCGTATATGTGTCGATTTTCGTGATTTGAACAATGCATGTCCGAAAGATGACTTTCCATTACCCATTACTGAAATCATGGTTGATGCAACCACGGGGCATGAAGCTTTATCTTTCATGGACGGGTCGTCAGGATACAACCAAATTCGAATGGCTCTTGAGGATGAGGAGAAAACAGCCTTTCGAACTCCAAAAGGAATATATTGCTACAAAGTAATGCATTTTGGATTGAAAAATGCAGGTGCTACTTATCAACGTGCAATGCAGAAAATATTTGATGATATGCTACATAAACATGTTGAATGTTACGTTGATGACCTTGTGGTCAAGTCCAAACAACGACATGATCATCTTAGGGATTTGAAGGTAGTCTTTGATCGCTTGAGAAAATATCAGTTGAGAATGAACCCTCTCAAGTGCGCATTTGGTGTGACTTCAGGAAAATTCCTTGGGTTCATTGTACGACACAGAGGAATTGAAATCGATCAATCCAAAATTGATGCAATTCAGAAAATGCCAAGTCCAAGAAACCTACATGAGTTGAGAAGTCTCCAGGGTCGTTTGGCTTACATTAGAAGATTCATATCCAACCTCGCTGGTCGATGTCAACCCTTTCATAGGTTGATGAGAAAGAATGCGAATTTTGAGTGGGATGATATGTGTCAGAATGCTCTGGATAGTATAAAAAGATACTTGCTCAATCCTCCTGTCTTAGGTGCCCCTAAGACAGGAAAGCCAGTAATATTGTATATCGCTGCACAAGACAAGTCTATTGGGGCACTATTGGCACAAGAAAGAGAAAATCACAAAGAACAGGCCCTTTATTACCTAAGTAGAACTCTAATAGGAGCTGAGTTAAATTACTCTCCAATCGAGAAGATGTGTCTCGCTCTCTTCTTTGCTATTGATAAGCTAAGACATTATATGCAAGCCTTCACTGTACATTTAGTGGCAAAAGCCGATCCTATCAAGTATATTCTATCTAGGCCTATCATTTCGGGACGCCTAGCCAAATGGGCAATCATACTTCAGCAATATGATATTGTGTATGTGCCCCAAAAAGCAATAAAAGGACAGGCATTGGCAGACTTCTTGGCCAATCATCCAATCCCATCAGATTGGAAATTATGCGAAGATTTTCCTGATGAAGAGGTATTGTATATTGAAATTATGAAACCCTGGATCATGTATTTCGATGGCACAGCACGAAGGAATGGGGCAGGAGTTGGCATTGTTTTCATCTCACCCGAGAAACACATGTTGCCCTATAGTTTCACACTTAATGAATTATGCTCAAATAATGTTGCTGAATATCAGGCACTTATTATTGGCCTTCAAATGGCTTTAGAGTTCAGGATAAAATGCATGGAAGTTTATGGCGATTCAAAGTTGATAATAAATCAAATATTACTCGAATATGATGTAAAACACGAGGATTTAAAACCCTACTTCGGGTATGCAAGAAACTTACTGGAGAAGTTTGATAATTTAATACTAGAGCACGTTCCAAGATCAGAAAACAAAATGGCAGATGCGTTAGCAAACTTGGCCACTGCTCTAACAATTTCAGGTGATATAGCCATAAATATTTCTCTTTGCCAGAAATGGATTGTTCCACCAAGTGCAAATAAGTGTGAAGAAGTTAATGTGACATCAGCTTATGAAATCGAAGAGGAAGACTGGCGGCAACCGATCATAGGTTACCTGCAGCATGGAAAGCTTCCCACAGATCTTCGACACAAAGCTGAGATACGAAGAAGGGCTGCCCAATTTGTCTATTATAAGGACACTCTTTATCGCCGCTCGTACGAAGGCCTCTTTCTTCGATGCTTAGGAAATGAAGAATCTAAAAAAGCATTGGAAGAGGCGCATTCAGGCATTTGTGGTGCCCATCAGTCTGGACCAAAACTTCAATTCCAATTAAAAAGAATGGGCTATTATTGGCCTACCATGATTCAAGACTCAATGCAATATGCCAAGAAATGTGAAGCTTGCCAGTTTCACGCCAATTTCATACATCAGCCTCCAGAGCCTCTTCATCCAACCGTAGCCTCGTGGCCTTTTGAAGCTTGGGGGCTCGATCTCGTTGGCCCTATAACACCAAAGTCTTCAGCAGGACATTCTTACATTCTTGTAGGGACAGATTACTTCTCAAGATGGGCTGAAGCTGTTGCGTTAAAAGAAGCCAAGAAGGAAAACATTGTAGATTTCGTCCGAACCCATATTATTTATCGATACGGTATCCCTCATCGTATTGTGACAGATAATGGAAGACAATTTTCCAATAGTTTAATGGACAAGTTGTGTGAGAAGTTTAACTTCAAGCAATACAAGTCATCTATATACAATGCTGCAGCAAATGGATTGGCAGAAGCATTCAATAAGACATTATGCAACCTACTGAAGAAAGTAGTCTCCAAGTCGAAGAGAGACTGGCAAGAAAAGATCGGTGAAGTGTTGTGGGCTTACCGAACTACTCACCGCACTCCTACAGGAGTCACACCTTATTCCCTCGTTTATGGGGTAGAAGCCGTGCTTCCATTAGAAAGAGAAATTCCGTCATTAAGAATGGCCATACAAGAAGGGTTGACAACAGAAGAGAATGCAAGGTTGCGTCTTCAAGAGTTAGAAGCGCTTGATGAGAGAAGATTAGAGGCTCAACAAGCACTAGAATGTTACCAAGCTCGGATGTCTAAAGCCTTCGATAAAAATGTGAAGCTTCGATCATTTCAAGTTGGAGACCTAGTACTTGCTGTTCGAAGACCTATAATTACAACACGACACACAGGAAACAAATTCACACCTAAATGGGATGGACCCTATGTCGTCAAAGAAGTTTACTCGAATGGAGCATATAAGATCGTTGACAAAGATGGATTGAGGATCGGTCCAATTAACGGAAAGTTCCTTAAAAAATTCCATGCGTGAAATGTAAATACTCCTTATCGTAAGAGTCTAAACTGCATGATACTCCTGGCCCGCATGAGTTAAAAAGGTGAACGGCACAAAAAAAAAAAAGAAATCAAATTTGTATATTGAACTACGTTATGACTTGATCCCTTCCCATTTGAAGGGTACGTAGGCAGCTTAAGAAAATTCAAAAAAAAAAAACTTAAGTTCAGTCAAAGCATAAAAAAAAAAACTATATTGTGTTGCAGATAAAGCATTGAACTTTTATTATGGCATAGACAGTTGAAGCATAAATGTTTGATACAATGCATTGAAAGAGCTAAAAAAATTTTATTAAAAGAGAAGTCTTATAGGAGACAAGCTTTAAGGTAAATAAAAGAAAGAGTTCTGGCTATGAATGGAATCCTAACTTTTTTTTTTAATCTAGGAAACATCAATTGATTGACAATAAAAAAGAAAGTATCTTGACATCTAATCTAAAAAAAATGGTGGAGGCCATCGAATCAAATCATCCACTTGAAGTTCCTCAGCTCTTCACGTAGACCCTCTAAGTTGGTACGAACTGTATCCAAAGACTTAGCATCCTCATCAGTCATGAGAGGGGCACATTCAATACTGGCAATCTCTTCACGGACTTTAGTGACTTCAAGTCTCTGTTGCTCCAAAGCCTTCTCTCCTTCACAAACCGAATTGGAAAGTTTCTCATGCTCGACCATTGTTGTCTCAAGTCTGGCCTCCAATTCCTTTATCTCTTCAGATGATCGTGCTAGTTGTTGTTCGAATGTGTCCTGCTTCTTAAGCAAATGGCTCTCAACAAGCAGTGTTCTCTGTAAATCAGAATTTTTCTCCTCTAAGCGGTGGTTCCTACTCGTCGGAGTTAATTGTGTAGAATACGAAAGTTGCAGTTTGTTGTACATCTCTACACTCTTCAAGTAGTCATTCACGAAGTCTTGAGGGAAGGCCAGGTTGTTCGGATGAATCTCTGAAATACCGGCAAATATTTTGTGTATCTCTGGTTCAAGGGCAGCTACCTTGTTAAAAGCAGTGCGTACAATCTTTCGTTGTATGCTGTCCCACAAAGCTAGGGCTGTTTGCCGTCGATGGTCAGAGAGCAAGGTGTCAACACAATAATGGGAAGCTTCAGGATCTGCATCAATTACTCTCTTTTGATTCTGTTGATAATTTTCAGAAGTCTTGAGAGGAGGATTAGAGCTCATGGCTTTCTCATTAGACAACGTCTTGGAGTTACTCATTTGTTTTGCAGTGTTGTCAAAAACATTTGGACTTGTTAGCGACTCCTCGCTGCATTGCTCCTCTGCTCCTTCAAGTGGATCTTTCAGAGGTGACTATAAAAAAAATATATTAAAAAATATAATAATAATATATATATATATACATACATAATAGTAATAATAAAAGGAGAGGAAGTTGCTAACCAAAATGGGAGGAGGACTAGGGAATTGAGAAGCCCTTGGAACCTCATCAAAAGAGTTATCTACATTCGTAGAAGACACCTTCGCTTTCTTGGTTGGTCTCTTCCAATGATGATCGTGAGAACTGCTGCAGCTTGATTCATCATGTTTTGAAGCATTTTTTACAGGAACAGAAGTATTATCCTCAGGCAAGCGAATTTTCTTTCCTCCGTGATTACCCCCATCATTTTTGGGTAGTTTAGGACGAGATGGAGAAGGAATGGCACTACCCACTAATTTATGCACGTTCACTGCAAGATAATCCCCATGTTTTGCCAACCACCACCTTTTATACCGTGAAGTAATCTGAGTATGAGGGTTTAGGGTACGGGCTGGTAAAAATACTTGAGAAGATGTTTTACCCTGGGTGCAAATTCTCCAAAGACGTAATACGTTATCCATGTCAGCCACAGGCGAGATATCATCTAAGTCGTTTGGTATGTCTTGGAAAAAGCCAAATTGTCGGCCAAATCGGTAAGGACTATATGACTCAATGATCACCTGGTCCCCACACACGGATGATAAATAACATGATCGAAGGCTTGCAAAATAAGAGGATTGAGAAAATGACAAAGTATTGTTGTCCTTCAGAGTCTCATGTTTGTTTCTGCCTTGAATATTCACATTCCATAGGATGGAGGCACCCTTGTGGATCAGTTCACGAGCCTCATACTCTTCAAAGTATTTTGATCCGCCCTCACCAGAAAAATTAGCCATCCTCGGGCCTCGAACTTCCACTGGGACTGGATAGTGTGTATTAAAATAATGGGCTAACCATCCATGAACGTAATGCATGGGTAAGCAAACCTCCATGCGTCCGATTGGATTAGAAGCCATCGTTATCCGACCCAATCCATGGTATATGTTAGCCAAGGTTGGGACAGCAAGGCTAAAAATATGGCCATCAGCCATAAGGCTAGCAATTCTGAAGACTCCCAGGCGAATTAATTGGGTGCCCTTACGAGGAAATACAAAAAGACACAACCAGCAGGATAGGAAGGCAGCCAAATATGTATGCTCTTGCCATTCGTCTTCTACGCCAAGCTCATGAAACAACTTGTGCTCCTGGCCTGACCAATCCCGATATTTGATACTCGTGCCATCTGGATTGCGAGTAGATTTTGAGCGAGAGGTTTTCTTTGGTTTTCGCTGAGGGGGTTTCTCATACTTTTGAACTCCTCTAAACCAGAAAGATATCCATGAGTTAATGCTAACATTGGGCTCATTCTTTGAAGATGAGCTGCGATCATTCTTTGATGTGGATATCCGATAAAAGGCTTTAAAGAGATACTCACAGCTCTTTGGAAGGTATCGATACTGCTTCCGCAAACCAGTCAACTCTTTACAAGAAGGAATGACCTCCTCATAGAACTTACCCTTGATGGGGAGACCTCCAAACATCCATAGGTCCCAAAGAGAGATAGATAGTTCACCTGCTGCAGTATGAAGTGTATTGGTTGTGGGACACCAAGCTTCACAGAAGGCCCGGACCACATCATTATTCCGATCATACGTATAAAGAGAGGCCATCACCGCATTAAATAAGCGAGTCTCATAAAGCTTTTGCTCATTGCGACCAACTACCAATTCCAACAATTCCCAATAGAGTGAAGTGAAAGAGAAGTCTCCAGGAACCTTCATCACAGAATTCCAACGGGCTTGGCCATCTATCATTCGACGTCCTAGAGTCAACTCTGGATCTCGGTTGTAAGCTTTAGGATGGATTGAGGATTGCAAAAGCCACACCCGTTCTTCTTGGCTTAAAACCTTTTCCGTCGATAGTTCGGGTAAAAAGGCGACATCATTTAAATTTGGCCATAGGTCTGAAAGAGGGCCCGACTTTGGTTCCTCGACCAGGAGATTAAGCCCGTATTTAATAGGTTGATCTTTGTCCTTGAGAATGACAAGATATTTCTTCTCGGAGGAGATATGCTCAGCGAAGTATACCATGATCCTATGAATAAAAAAATTTGGGTTCAGTTGTTAAAAAAGATGGGGGTAAAGCAAATAAATTTCGTTGGAAGCTAGGCTGAGGATGAACACTGAGGGTCAAAGCCCTACCTTATAAGTGTCACCCCAACCTTTCGTTTGGTTGCAGTTTCAAGGTTGAAAGCTAAAGCTGAGGATGAACACTGAGGGTCAAAGCCCTACCTTATAAGTGTCACCCCCAACTTTCGCTTGGTTTCAGTTTCAAGGTTGGAAGCTAAAGCTGAGGATGAACACTGAGGGTCAAAGCCCTACCTTATAAGTGTCACCCCCAACTTTCGCTTGGTTTCAGTTTCAAGGTTGGAAGCTAAGCTGAGGATGAACACTGAGGGTCAATGCCCTACCTTATAAGTGTCACCCCCAACTTTCGCTTGGTTTCAGTTTCAAGGTTGGAAGCTAAGCTGAGGATGAACACTGAGGGTCAAAGCCCTACCTTATAAGTGTCACCCCCAACTTTCGCTTGGTTTCAGTTTCAAGGTTGGAAGCTAAGCTGAGGATGAACACTGAGGGTCAAAGCCCTACCTTATAAGTGTCACCCCCAACTTTCGCTTGGTTTCAGTTTCAAGGTTGGAAGCTAAGCTGAGGATGAACACTGAGGGTCAAAGCCCTACCTTATAAGTGTCACCCCCAACTTTCGCTTGGTTGCAGTTTCAAGGTTGAAAGCTAAAGCTGAGGATGAACACTGAGGGTCAAAGCCCTACCTTATAAGTGTCACCCCCAACTTTCGCTTGGTTTCAGTTTCAAGGTTGGAAGCTAAAGCTGAGGATGAACACTGAGGGTCAAAGCCCTACCTTATAAGTGTCACCCCCAACTTTCGCTTGGTTTCAGTTTCAAGGTTGGAAGCTAAGCTGAGGATGAACACTGAGGGTCAAAGCCCTACCTTATAAGTGTCACCCCCAACTTTCGCTTGGTTTCAGTTTCAAGGTTGGAAGCTAAGCTGAGGATGAACACTGAGGGTCAAAGCCCTACCTTATAAGTGTCACCCCCAACTTTCGCTTGGTTTCAGTTCAAGCTAGGCTGACGATGAACACTGAGGGTCAAAGCCCTACCTTATAAGTGTCACCCCCAACTTTCGCTTGGTTTCAGTTTCAAGGTTGGAAGCTAAGCTGAGGATGAACACTGGCTAAGTTGAGGATGAACACTGAGGGTCAAAGCCCTACCTTATAAGTGTCACCCCCAACTTTCGCTTGGTTTCAGTTTCAAGGTTGGAAGCTAGGCCGAGGATGAACACTGAGGGTCAAAGCCCTACCTTATAAGTGTCACCCCCAACTTTCGCTTGGTTTCAGTTTCAAGGTTGGAAGCTAGGCTGAGGATGAACACTGAGGGTCAAAGCCCTACCTTATAAGTGTCACCCCCAACTTTCGCTTGGTTTCAGTTTCAAGGCGGGAAGCTAGGCTGAGGATGAACACTGAGGGTCAAAGCCCTACCTTATAAGTGTCACCCCCAACTTTCGCTTGGTTTCAGTTTCAAGGCGGGAAGCTAGGCTGAGGATGAACACTGAGGGTCAAAGCCCTACCTTATAAGTGTCACCTCCAACTTTCGCTTGGTTGTGAATGCAATCGTTCCCTGAGATCAATAAAGAAAATAGTAAATAGCATGATAAGTTACCAAAAAAACAAAAAAAATGGTGAATTGAAGAAAAGTGGAACTTGTCAAACAAAAAAAAAAAAAAATCTATGAAAGAATCTGGGATGCATTTTCTTGAAAAAAAAAATGAAAGTAAAGTTGCAGCAAAAAAAAAAGTTCACAAAGTTTGGGTATAAGAAGCAATAAGTAAATAAATCAAATCGAAGAAAAGGAGAATCAGTAAAAAAAAAGTTTAAGAGGAAAAAAAAAAACAAGAACAAAAGAAAGCCGAAGCTTAAAAAAAAAAAATATATATATATATATATATATATATGTATAATAATATTAAAAAAGGAGCGGTAAAAAAAAATTATATGTTTATGAAATTTAAAGAAAAAAAATTATAAACAAAAAAAAAAATCTTGAAAGTAGAATAAAAAAAAAATAATATTAAAAAAAAGGAGCGGTAAAACAAAATTATATGTTTATGAAATTTAAAGAAAAAAATTATAAACAAAAAAATCTTGAAAGTAGAATAAAACAAAAAAAAAAACAAAACAAAACAAAAGTTAATAATAATAAATAAATAAAATTAATTAAAAAAAAAACAAAACAGAAAGTAATATATATATATATATATATATATATATATAAGAAAAAAAAAAGAAAGAAAAGAGTCTGAACACAATTAAAAGCCAAACAGAGAAATTATTATTATTTATTTATTATTATTAAAAAAAAGGCAAAAAAGGCCAAACCTAGAAAATTAGAAAAAAAAAAAAAAAAAAAAAAAAAAAAAAAAAAAAACATAACGAAATTGTCAGAATGTTAAAAACAAATAAAAAAAATATATTAAAAAAAAAAGAAACTAAAACCAAAAGGAGGCGGGAGAATTTTTCACTAAAAGACAAAATTGATTTTTCAAAAAAAAAAAAAAAGGGAAAAGAAGAAGGAAAACACGTTTCCTCCCCATATTCTCTCTCTCCCACCATTTTCTCTCACATTTTTTTTTCTTTCTCCCTCATTCTTTCTCTCTCAAGCTTTTCGTTTCTCTTACTCACTCGCTCTTCTCCCTCTCGTCGTCGCCGCCACAGAGGGACTCGTCGTGCCGTGTTTCCGGCAAGCAGCGGCCTAACGTGCGCAAAAAAAAAAAAAAAGAAAAAAAAAACCTCCCGTTTCTCTCCCGTCGCTCCCCCCTCTCGCCATCGTCGTGTTTCTGGAAGTAACGGCCTGACTCTCCTTCGCCTAAAGACGAAGTCCACCGCTGTCATCTCGCAGTACTCTTACAGACCCACACCGCCGACGCTCTGTCTCACAATGCACGGCGCAAAAAAAAAACAAAAAGAAAAAAAAAGGGACCTTTAAACGTGAGGAAAGATCCCAACAAAGAAGATACATACCTTGCAAGTTCTTAGGTAGAGTGACGTCTATTAAGTTTTCAGTCCCAATTTATAGATTGAAAGAAGTTGTTACTCGGAAATCTTGAAGTTGTTATTTTGAATCTTTGAGATTTGTTCGGTGTACACCCAAATCCAAATCCAAGACTGTTTTGATTTGGGATATAGTTTAGTTTAAAATATTTCTTTTTAGAAAAAAAAAAAATTGTCGGTGTACATCCAAATCCAAATCCAAATCCAAGACTGTTTTGATTTGGGATATGGTTAGTTTAAAATATTTCTTTTTAGAATTAAAAGAAAAAAAAATTGGTGATTCACTCCATTTGATTTTGAAATTCAAAATTATACACCAAATCAACTAGAGATAAAGTTAAATTCTCAAGTCTAATAGATTATTCAAGAAGCATCGTTCCAAATTAAAGTTTGAGATGTGTTCAAATTAAAATTCCAAATTCAAGTTCATAAATTGAAATTTTATATAAAATCAAAATTTGGGGATAATCCAAAATTTATCCCAAAATCAAGGTTGGACTTGAATCCTTGTTCAAATTAAAATTCCAAATTCAAGTTCATAAATTGAAATTTTATATAAAATCAAAATTTGGGGATAATCCAAAATTTATCCCAAAATCAAGGTTGGACTTGAATCCTTGTTCAAATTAAAATTCCAAATTCAAGTTCATAATTTGGAATTTTATATCAAATCAAAATTTGGGCATAATCCAAATTTTATCCCAAAATCAAGGTTGGACTTGAATCCTTGTTCAAATTAAAATTCCAAATTCAAGTTCATAATTTGGAATTTTATATCAAATCAAAATTTGGGCATAATCCAAATTTTATCCCAAATTAAATTTGACCAAATTCAAAGCTTAAATTCTACCAAGTTAAAATCAAGTAGAATTTTTACCTCAAATTCAAATTTTGGCTTGAAACAGGAGTGAACTAGAATTCAAATTTTATTCTAAGTTCAAACTAAACCTGAAAATAGCCTCAAATCATATTCCCAGTTCAAATAAAAATTGGGATAGTCAAAATCATGAAGAAAAAAGTTCTCATGCATTTCATGCCAAATCATCTTTTTCGAGATTCACCCACACCTATTTGTGCATAAATCTCGAAAAGGGGGCATTTGTTGGCATAAAAATTTTCCAACCAATTAGAAATTGCCACGTCATTATTTAATTTTGGGGTGTCACGAATTAATACATATCTCAAAATTAATTATGGCAAAATAAGAAAGGCCACGTGTCCTTTTGTGGTTGTCTAATTGTGTTAACGGTCTTGATCGAATCCAACGATGATTAAACTCAAGATCAAATGATCATTTATTCAAGTTAACCTAAAGTTCATAAAATTAAATTAAAGTAAGATTAAGTTTAGGTTAAATTTGGTTCAATTTAAACCCAATGTTATTAAGATAATTGGGCCTGAAATTCAAAAAAAAAAAAACTCATCCAGGCCCATAGATGGGCCCAAGCCCAATTCAAGCCCAAGCCCATTAAAGTCGTTGGGAACTCTATAAATAGGAGTCCTTGGCTCATTTGGAAGAGGCGGCAGAAGATTGAAGCTCTCAGAAGACTCTGAAGACTGAAGCTCTGATCCTCCTACAAGATTTGAAGACTGAAGCTCCATCCCTTCTACAAGATTTGAAGATTGAAGCTCCATTCCTCCTGCAAGAATCTTGAAGATTGAAGTCCAGATCCTGCTGCAAGACTCTGAAGATCGAAGCTTCTGCAAAGTTCAAAAGCTTGAAGCTTCCTCCAAGACTCTGAAGACTGAAGCCTCTGCAAGCTTCAGAAGATCAAAACTCTATACAAGATCTTGAAGATTTAGAAGATTGAAGCTCTCTACAAGATCCTGAAGATTGAAGCTCCAATCCTCCCACAAGACTTTGAAGACCAAAATCCAGATTTTCCTGCAAGCTTGAAGATTGAAGTGAAGTCATCTAAAGACTGAAGACTTGAAGCCTGTAGTCTACTTCAATCATCCAGGAGAATCCTTCAAAGGTGAACAAACCTTCAAGACTCCGAAGATTAAAGTTTATTTGAAGACTTTGTCGATCAAAGCTACCTTGAGAGAAAGCATCAAAGGAGTGTAACTAGAGACTGTATTCCACAATTACTTATACATAGAAATCAATACATACAAGAAGTCGTTTCACGAATTAAAATTTCTCTGCGAAAATCTCGTGTGAACAATTGCTATTATAAATAAGCAAAAATAATTTAATAAACATGTTAAATTTCTAATAGAAATTAAATTAAAAAGTCATTGTATTACCAAAATCAAATTAAACACATCCAAAATGTTTTAAATTAAAATAATTTAAATTTAAATTTAAAAAAAAAAACAACATTGAAAAGAAAAACACAATAGTATAGTAAGTATCCTTTTTCGAAAAAAAAAACTAAAAATATATTGAAAATAACAAATAAAATTGAATAGAATAATTTTAAAATAAAAAATATCAATACGTATAGACAAAAAAATTGAATAGAATAATTTTAAAATAAAAAATATCAATACGTATAGACAAAATTTTGATACCTAGAAAAAACTTGAAAATAAATAATTCAAACAAAAATAATTATAAACCTAAACCTTAACCTTTCTAATTCAAAACACATCAATTAAAAAGCCAGACTAAAAAAACACTTGAAATATAAACGAATAATTGGAAGAAATTGAAAAATACCTTAAATATAAACGAACAATTGGAGGAAATTTGAAGAGATAAGTAATTATAAATCTGAAAAAAAAAAAAAAAAAAAAAAGTTAGAGGGAAAAAATAAATTAAAGTCAGTCAGTCATAACATAAAATATTTGAGAATGACTTTCTTCTAATTAAATTGATAAAATTAAACAAAAATATTATAATTATAATTCAAACGATGTACCTGAAACCAACAATGGAGGAGATGAATAGTTTTGATGTGAAAACTAATGGGAGTAGTGAACAATTTATAGAGGGAATTTAGATTCAAACTCTAATTTGATTAGAGTTTGGATGTATCTTTTACTTTTTAATTATAATAAATAGATTTAACTAAAATAATTATCTTAAGATTTCTTTTTTTCAAATTTTAATTTTTTTTTTTGTTATCCTCATGTTTTTTTTTCTTTTTTTTTTTAATTTTTTAATTAAAATACTTATCTTAAGATTTGTTTTTTTCAAATTTTAATTTTTTTTTTGTTATTCTCACGTTTTTTTAAAAATTTTTTTAATTAATATAATTATCTTAAGATTTGTTTTTTTTCAAATTTTAATTTTCTTGTTATTCTCACGTAATGAGCTTTTTTTCTTTTTTCTTTTTTTTTCTCTTTTTACCTTTTAATTAAAATAATTATCTGTAAGATTTGTTTTTTTTTTTTTTTTCAAATTTTCATGATTGGTTTTCATATTAAATTTGTGAAAGTAATTTTTTTTTATCTTCACGTAGTGGTTTTTTTCTTTTTCTTTTTTCTTTTTAATTAAAATAATTATATTTATCTAAAATAATTATCTTAAGATAATTCATGGAGGGAATTTAGATTCAAATTCTAATTTGATTAGATTTTGGATAGAGTGTACATAGATCCTATGATAATTTGATTAGATTTTGGATATGGTCTATATTATTTTTTATCTTTTACTTTTTAATTATAGTAAATAGATTTAACTAAAATAATTATATTATGATTTTTTTTTCAAATTTTAAATTTTTTTATTATTCTCACGTTTTTTTTAAAAAAAAATTAATTAAAATAATTATCTTAAGATTTGCTTTTTTCAAATTTTAATTTTTTTGTTATTCTCACGTGGTTTTTTTTTTTTCTTTGTTTACTTTTTAATTAAAATAATTATCTTTAAGATTTGTTTTTTTTTTCAAATTTTCTTGATTGGTTTTCATATTAAATTTGTGAAAGTATATATTTTTTTTTTATCTTCACGTAGTGGTTTTTTTTTTCTTTTTATAATTATATTTAACTAAAATAATAATCTTAAGATAATTCATGGAGGGAATTTAGATTCAAATTCTAATTTGATTAGATTTTGGATAGAGTGTATACCGATCATATGATTAGATTTTGGATAGAGTGTATATTATTTTTTATCTTTTACTTTTTAATTATAGTAATTAGATTTAACTAAAATAATTATTTTAAGATTTGTTTTTTTTTTCAAATTTTAATTTTTTTGTTATTCTCAGTAATGAGTTTTTTCTTCTTCTTCTTCTTTTTTAATTTTTATTTTATACTTTTTAATTAAAATGATTATATTTAATTAATAATTATCTTAAGATTTGTTTTTTTTTTTTCAAATTTTTATGATTTTGTTTCCTATTAAATTCGTGAAAGTAATTTTTTTTTATCATCAAGTAGTGGTTTTTTCTTTTTCTTTTTCTTTTGAATTAAAATAATTATATTTAACTAAAATAATTATCTTAAGATTTTTGTTTTCAAAATTTCATATTAAATTTCAAATTGGTTTTTAACTTTTTTGATGCAAATATGCTTATTTTGAATTTTAATATATTATATTTTAATTTTTATCAAATTACAAAATTTGATTCTGTAATTTTAAAACTAATTATGTAATTATCTTAGATTTATAGGGGTATTTTAGTCTAAAAATGTTTTTCACGGATCCTTGCTTTTTAATATATAATTATAGATTGTTGTGAACTGTGCTTAAAAAAAAAAAAACAATTGTAATAAGAAGTAAATTAGTGTATGGTAAATTTTAACTTTAAACCACGACAAGTAATTAGAGTGGTTTGTAAATTGGTACTAAATTGTTGTGATTTAGCTATAAGTACTAAATAGATATATCATTTCTATTGTTTTTATATTAATTTTTCATATTTAAAATTGTTAGAAGACAGTTATTTTAAAATTTTATATGATTTCTGTTATAAATATTATAATCAAATTACACTAAATTATTTGATAAAATATTAGGAAAACTAATTTTTATATAAAAGAAAATATTGAACTCATTAATGGACCAAGCAAAAATAAATAAATTGTTGATATAATTTGTTTTCTTACACAATAAATATGAAACTCAAAACGTATTGGTTGAATAATAAAATTGTTGGTTTGTAATTGTGACTTGAAAATAATGAAAAAAAAAAAAAACATATAACACTATTGTTTCAAGAAAAAAAAAATACTTGTCAAATAGGAAAGTAATCATATCACAAATGCATCAACACATAAGCTAACTAGGGAAGGATACAATAGTTATTTTTTAAAATCTCTTGAAAGAGGTGGCAGATTACACGGGAAGCTAATTTCAAAAGTCGTCTTCACTAGATTGCAAATCAAGGTAACTACAAAGTTATTGTATTCAAATTAATAGAAAATCAGTTTACCAAACATCTAAAACGGTTAAAATTCTTCCATAATCACTTTCACTCCTTGTAAAATCAACTCCAAACACACTCATAATATGTTGGATTGGAACCACCGACAAGACAAAAAATGTAACAATAAATTATTCGAGAAGGCTATCACAATGGGGCTGACAGTTTTGTACAGTTAGATGTATGAGAGAGAAATTGTAAAAGCATCTCAATTTTTATCTCAGTGTTATTAGGAAGCAAATAAATCTTGAAATCTACGTCTGACGACTTTAAAAAAACAACCATGTTGTGATGACCTTATTGAATAATTTGTCCAATATCAGAGTTCTTTGTAACAAACTGATTGATAGTATTATTTGTTGAGGATCCTACATTGAAAAGATTAGTGGAGACCTCTCAATTCATAAGATAGATGGGCTACCCCACTCATTGCCAATTGGTTTTGAGATAGAAGCCCAATGTTATTTGATATGGTATCTGGGTTCATTAAACCCAGACCGGTATTACTCCCTAGCCACATATGCCTCCAACTCGCGATACTATCTGTCACACTTCATGTGATCTTAAAATAATTGTCTCTATCCTTGCACTGAAATGACTATATATCCATATTTCATTTTTTTTTTTTTTTGAGAAGAAAATAAAAACAAAGAAACTACAACGAATCAAAAGAAATGGCTAGGGCGTCCATATGACGCAAATCATGAGCTAAACTGCTTTGAGCCCACAGAGGACATTCTTCAAGCCAGACTTCAGAATGTTTTGTTGTGCGAGCATGAGTAGCTAACTGGTGTGCTACTTTGTTGCCTTCCATATTTCATTTTATAAGTGAACTAGTTAACCAATTTTAGAATAAAGTGTTTATTAATCAAGATCAAATTCAATATATATCCTCTCATCCATGTACATTGAAATCAGACAACTCACATACTTCTACTAGAAATTGGATGGATGGCCAATTTTAAAGTGGGGATTAAGAAAAAAAGAGTTAGGAATATGATCAAAATATGACATTACCTTTAAAAGTTAGCCACAACTTTAAAGGTTTTTTTTTTTAAATACATATGAGGTGAGAAATTTGAACCACAAATGGTCACCGGTACATGTCAATTGAACTATGCTCATGTTGACCTTTAAAAATTATACGTTTTAAAATAATTTAGTTCCCAAAAGAAATAATTAAATAATTTCATCTATAGCTAAGATACAGCATCACCTTTTTTTTTATAAAGTAAAGACCAAGATTATGTTTAGAAATAATTGTGCTATATAACCAAGATAGGGTAATACTCTTAAAATATAGCCACGTTTTTTTTTAAAATGTTAAATATTAAGATCAGATTTCTGTAATGATGGAACCCACTATGTAGGTGAGTATTGTCCCAAATACGCCCTTTGTGACAAATTGATTGGATAGAAGTAAAATTTATAACGAAATCTAACCAATTTGGGAACATTTATATTTATTTTTTATACTAAATTTTGTTTTTTAAAGATATCTTTTCAATCTCTGACTTTTTAGACATGTCAATTTAAAATACCATAAAATGTATTTTTTTAAAAAAAAATAAATAAATGTTCATATCATTAAATATTATGTTTATTTATTTTGGTGGGATTTATTATTTTAGAAATAAATTATATACTATTACATGGTACGCACATCGATTGATTGACTTGGTTTTCATATCAAAATGTACACAATAAAAAAATAATATATTTTACATCGACAATTATGTCATCATTAAAGACATGACAAACTATTTATTATTTGATGAATGACTAGTATAGATATTATAAAATAAATTTGCTATTTTAAAAAAAAAAACCTATCTTATACATATAGTCAAGGTGAGCATAGCTCAAAAATTCAAGTCCCGACCCCCATACATTAAACTAAAAAAAATACCTTAAACATGCTATTTGTATAATTAACTCATAAATTTATAGATCAACTTAAGCCTAGTTCAACTGGTTAAAGTGTATATCATTGATCAAGATGTCAAATGTTCAAATTTCTAACCACGTGTTGAACCGGAAAAAAAAAAAAAAAATCATAAATATAGAGGACTGAAGCTGGGTCATACACAAAAGGCCAAGGTTTGTCGATTCTTTGCACAGCCTACTTGGTGTTGTTTGTCTTGTTTGCATTTAGTCCACAATAGAATTGACATAAGGAGCAAGCAATGGACAGATGATAGTTGGCTTTTACACAACCTACAAAAGAAAATTTTGAACTGTCACAGTTTCCAGCAACGACAAGCCAGTGTGAAGAGAGACGTATCTTTCGTAGCAAAATGTTGGGATAAAGCCCAAAGATTTTTCCAAGATGTTGATAATGATAGATTTAGAAGAAATTGTGATTTGGGCAATAGGGTAAGATGAAAAATAGCAAAATCTTCCTTATCAACTCCAATCACATGCTACACTACCTACAAGTGTAATCAACAAGGGCATTGACCTTAGTGAGTGTTTGATAGACCACTTGTTAAGAATTTGTATAAGAGGAGGCGCATGAGAAATGAGTGACGACCAATTGTAATGATCGTATCTAGTTAGTTAAGGGAGGTCATGAGTTATTTTGTAATTATCTTTTAGGTCTTATTTTATTGGATTGGGGCCTCTTCCTTTAATTGGGCTCCCTTTTGTGGGCTTGTTTTTTGTATGTCCTTATATTCTTTCATTTTGTTCTCAATGAAAGGGTGCTTTTCTATCAAAAGGGAGGCCATGGATTTTGTAACTAGAACCTAGGGCTGATGAAACAGAAGGGAGGGGAGATGAGAGCTGAGTAAGGTATGTTTTTGCTTAGTCCGCTCTTGAATTCTTTTGTTATCAATGTCCCCTATGCAGACAAGTGCCCCTGATAGAAGATGAACTACGAATTTGGTTTTCCACAAGACAGCCTTCGAAATCCTAGTAGAATCATATTTCTAGAAGAGGATTTTCCATCAACAGGAAAGTTCGTGACATGATTGTTGACAACTAAAGTGAAAAAGAAAAAAAAAATTGTAGCAAGATCACTAGTTAGGCACGATAACTTCCCATTTAAAAACATTCAAATCCTTATAAACTTGGATGGATGAAGAAATGAGATGAATACAATGTTACTGATGTGTTTAAGTCGTAATTTTTGTTGGCAAGAACTATAAGACACAGTTGATGTGATGGGGTGGACATGGATACTTGTCATTCACTCCTACGTCTTTTTTGTTTTCTATTTGATATCTGTCTAGACTAGCTTGCGTGCACCTCAATTAATCTCACTGGACAACCGTCTGACTTTGCTACATTTAATTGTCAAAGAAACTCGTAGGATATTAAATCTACATAGATGGTCGAGATGTGATTTGTTGCTGGAAAAAAAAGATACTACAGGTTCAAGTGAGATATCAAAATATTGTCCTGTTACCTTCTAGTGACCTACATCCTCCTACAGGGCAAAACCAGCCCCTCTCTATCCATCCCAGGGTTTGAATATAAGTATGAAGTTTAAAGTGGGACCTGCCCTTGCTTGTTCTAATGTTTACCAATACCAAACTCAACCTACTGTAAGTCCTCTAATTGAGCCACTTTTAATTGAGTTCCACCAAGTCTACATACCGAGCTACCAAATGAACTGCCTCTAATCTGTGACAACGGTTTCCTCTCTTCTTTTTTCTCTCTAACTAAGACGGCCAAAGTCAGCTCCTTGTTTAGCTTAAAAAGCTTCTCCTAACACATCCACTAAGAAATTAAATACTTACTGAATAGCAATAACCTTCTTCAAAGTTCAAACTAAAAATTGAAAAAAGAAAACGACTCCCAACCCTTTACAATATTTAAGACGGCCAAAGTCAGCTCCTTGTTTAGCTTAAAAAGCTTCTCCTAACACATCCACTAAGAAATTAAATACTTACTGAATAGCAATAGCCTTCTTCAAAGTTCAAACTAAAAATCGAAAAAAGAAAACGACTCCCAACCCTTTACAATATTTAACTATATATTTTTACTTAGAATACGCATGAATTTATCAGCTCACATAATCTATTATCATTATTTAGGCAGTGATGTGATGTGTAGTTTGCAAGCACTTGAAGCGATACCAGACTGATGAATGCCATAAAACTTCAGAGGGGCAGCAAATGAGTCCCTGCCAATGACCACAAGCAAGCATTCCTCGCAGCAAATCAATCGGACTTTCTGAATCATATTAGACTGATGAGTGCTTTTCAACTAAGACTTCCTCATTTTAGACCGTGCGTACCTAATAAAAAACATGTGAGATCAATCAATCAGTCATAATATGCTTAGGCTATTAATAAAGATCCAGATGTAATTTATATAGAAATACTCTATATGCATGCCACCACGGTCTGATGATGGTAGCATGCTGCCTTGAAGTTCCTCCATAACCTTGCTAGCTTGTTCAATTTCCTGGAATAAGAAAATCAAGTAAATCAAGACATTCAAGATCACTCTTTAAGCATATAAGAAGGCAACTACTACTTTTGTTCATTCTAAATCGAATATTTGAGAATGTTCAAAGATTCTCATTTGAATATTTAGAATAGTGGAGATTTCTACTCAAACGGGCTCCTCCATCAAAGATTATAATTTGAAAGTGCGATGTTCTGGTAAGGAAAAAAACAAGATAATAATTAAAGCAAGATTTGTCCCCAATGGTAGTGTAGTAGATTAAATAATTTACAAAAGGCAATACTAAAAATCATTTCAACTTCAAATTCTTTAAAAAGAAGTAGTCGGTTCATTGAAGAATTAAAGCAATGCACAACTTGTAACTCAAGCATGATCATTCAGTGAGTGCAGAGCCAAGATCCACTCATCCTGATACCATTGCTGGTAATTCAGAAAGCAATATGTTTGGCCACGTGTAAGGGACGATTGGAGCAAAATATAATCTCAACAATTCCCTGAAGCAATTTTGCATACCTCAAAATCAGCAAATGCAACCGGCATTCCACTTTTGGCACGCAGTTTGAGCACGTTGAATCCAGGATATCTGGCATCATAAGAATTTCACCATATAACTTCTCTCATAAAGAATAATAATTGTTAGCTACATTTTTATTAATTTATGATGTATTGCAATGGCTCGGCAAAACTCCTCTAATCTGCATAGCATTTATCTTGGTATGTTTGATTAATTTGGTGGTATAAGACCTGATAAATTGTCCATCGCAGGCATGCCGATAATCCCAATAAATATCTGGAAATATTCAGTTGAAAGGCAACACTAATAATGATTTAGAGAAACAAAGCTTCATAAAGTTTTAAAATAAGATTTTAACTTAACCAACTAATGTGATATTTCAACGCCTCATTGAAACAAGAATCGTGGATGCAGTGAACGGGACAATCTGATACCACTTAATTTTATCACAATTCTTACTAAACGTTGTTAGAGAACCACTGAGCGAGTATAACTCACTTGGACAAGACTTCCTTCAGTTCATCTTCATTGCAGTTTGGACCCAGATTTGCGATAAACAAAGTGGAGCATGGTCCACCATCATTCTTTTCGTGATGCTCCTGCAGCAATCAAACATCAAATAAAGCAAACCATATTGAATCGCATGGTTAATCCCTAACAACTCATTGGAAAGCAGAACATGTTTACAAAATCACAACTTTCAAATTAGTATCAAACAATTTTCTGCAGAATGCTAACCACCTTATTCAATCGTAGGCAAACACTATAATTCAAATTAAAATTTTTAAAACCAGGTCTATTCAAAACTTGAAAAATAATAATCAGCCTACTGGATTGGCAAAAAGTAAACAGATGCAGATTGCGGACCTGATAAGACTAACAGCTACACAGCAGAAATATTTATTTTTACATTATAATACAAGAATGAGATTGCATTCTGATATAATTGTCCCTAATCCGAACAGTAGAGATTGATTGACGTACATATGGAGCCGATAAAGCATTACGAGGACCAGGAGTCACCACAGCCTCATTGCTGCATTGTTATGACAAGAAAAAGAAAAAATTCAACCTCAAGACAAAAAGTTTGCAAGAATTAATAACATTTCAGCTTTGTATCCTAGTGATGCTATATTTTCTAATATTATATTTGAAAGTAATTAAAATTTTATTTAATGCTTTTTCAACCTTTGTTCGGTCCTTTTTGATGGTTCATCCGGTTCACTGCCTCCTGAATATACAGAACATCAAGTAAGCACGTGAGGCCCAAAATTAAGATTGTGAAGCAGTGTATCAAATGAGATGTAGACTACATAATGCAATATTGAGAGAACACATTGGAAGCAAAAAGATAATACAAATCTGCAATAATGAATCTAGGTAAGAGGAAAGATGGGTGTGAAGATGAAAAGTACATTTCAAACACGTAGGAGAAGAATGTGATATTAGAAACAGATGTTATATATTAGAGATAAAAACATTTCACCATCATCACTTGATGTTTCCTGGGCATTGGAGTCGGTTCTTTTCCTTTTATCTATCACAACATATGCTCCACCACCTGCACAGAGCAACATTGAATCCTATCACAATAAAAAAATTCATCTTAGCGTAATAACTTGACACTAGCAGGAAATCCATATTTTGAAGCCCTCACCTGGTTTATGTTTTCTCCTAGAGTTTGACCTAGCGAGTTCAATATGCAGAACTGATCCACTTTGTGGATCAAATTTGACACCCTGGTATAGCACCACCATTATGTTTCAACATTAAAAATTGACAATATTGACCAAATTTCTAATATCAAACCTGCAGGAGAAACAGAATGCAACGGGCAGAAGAAAAATAAACAAACTCAACTAAGTTCTACAACGAAGACGCAAACATGGAATCATCTGCAATACACAATCTTACATTTAATGCATGAAGCGCCGTCACAGCTGATTGGTGATTGTAAAACGTGGCAAATGCTACAACCTGTGAAAACAAAACAACTAATTGAAAAACGGCAACCAATTTGTGGTATTAATATGTCGAAATTAAAAGAATGGCAGGACAGCCGATTTCCAATACAGTAACAAAGTAGTAAACGTTCTTATAGATTGAGTAAAAATTAGCCTTCCTCGTCTGACAAGTAAACACAGATGAAGCTTAAAAGCCCTAATCATTCTGTATTCTTTCAGTATCCACATTGGAGACAATTGAAAATGACTAGAATCACGAATTAAAACCTATCTCAACAGCTTCCTCTCACACATTTTCAAACAACATTTAATTAAACTCAACCCTAAAAATTGTCCCCTTCTATATTTTCTTGTTCCTATTCCTCGTTAACAATAGCTTTTCTCCAGCCAAAATGGAAAGAAAGGGAAGAAAAAAGGAAACGAAAAGAAAACCTGGTTGCCGCGTCCAGTGTACTTGAGCTGACAAGAGTCGAATCCCGGGCGGCGGCGGAAAAGGTTGTGAATCTCGCGAGGCTTGACATCGTCAGGGAGACCGGAGATGAAGAGCGTGTTGATGTTGCTCCGGTCACTGTAGTTAGGGTCCGGTTGATGATAGAGATAGTAAGGATCGTAAGGCTGGTGAGCCATCGGCGAAATTGCCGGTGGAATTCACGGCGAAGACTGGTGGGAATCGGGCCGGAACTAGGAGTCGGCAAAGGTCCGACTGGATTTGTTAAGTGGGTAAAAGTTCCGCTCGACTGTGTGTTCGTGTTTCGTTCTGACTCGAGCGGGAAATAAGAATATAGGAATATTTTTTTATTTTGTTATTATTGTTTTTTTTCTTTATTTTGTTAATTTAAAAATAGGTGAGATACTTTTAAATTTTTATTTGGTTGTGGTCTATGGTTAATGAGGAAATTGAAAATTTTGACCCCTTGAAGTTTTTGGTTTGTAAAAAAGACCCCCTAAGTTTTTAATTGGTTTCTTAGGCCATTTTATTTTTAAATTAAATGTAAAATTACGAAACTACCCTTGAAGAAATTAAAAACTCTTTCTCTTCCGTTTTAATGTGTTTGGTACATTCTAAGATCATTTGACAAAATTTGTTGAAGTTTAGTTTGATTTTATTGCACACACTACATTTTTGACGCTTTCTGAGTTTATTTGGCTAGAAAACGAGACTTATTTCATGATTTCAAAATTGGGTTTTTTCGTTTCCAGATGAAGCATCCCGGTCGGGACGCTTGAATGGACATCGGGATGACCGACCGAGATTCTCGATTGTCTCGATCCATTATGATTATATGATGTTTTTTAAAACAAATATATATTTATATTTGATTTAATAATATTATCAAAATTTGTTATTGTTTCATTGGTTAAAGGACACGCGGAATGTTGATTGCGTGCGTAAATTAGTTATACTTTCGAGATTTTATATACAAATAATTTCACATGCCTCGCTCGAGATTCCCGGTCGGGAATTTCGGCCGGGATTGGACCGGAAAAAATTACATTTTGATTAGATTCGGTCGAGATTCTCGGTTAGATGGTCTGGCCGGAATAGGACCGGGAAAAATATTAATTTGGCTTGCCTCGCTCAAGATTTCCGATCGGGCAGTTCGGCCGGGTCGGACCAGGAAATTTCAATATTCCAGAATAATTGTTTTTTTTTTTTTTAATTATGTTTAATTGGAGGGTTAAAATTAATTGAGTAATTATTTTTCTAGAAGATTAGTGAAAAGGTGGGTGAAAAAGGTGGGTAAAAAATTAATTACATTGTATTTATTGTATTTGGGGCATATGAGTAATTTCAACTCATTGCTTACATGGGGTCAAAAAAACATTGTTTCTAAATAGGGGTCTTTTTTCTAAAACCAAAACTCTAGGGGGTATTTTTTTAATTTCCCCATGGTTAATCTCTAACTCTCTCTCTTTTTTAATTATCTGGTCTTTATATTTTTAATATAATATAATGGAACTGTATAGAAATCGTATTATTTAAGAAAGAAGAAGCTTGGATTGGTGGTTAGAGGGGCACCAAGCAAACCTGAGGTCCCGTATCCAAACACGTGGGATTAAAATTTTTTTCCGAATTTCCCCGAAGCCAAATTTGCAGTGCAGTTGTTTCTAAAAAAAATTAGTTGTTATAATATAATTTTTAGGTTAAAAATCAATTTTGTCCCTCAACTTCCATGAAAGTAACAATTTAATCCTTAAATTTTGATTTGTACGATTTAGTCCTTGTACTTTCAATTTTGTAACAATTTAGTCCATGTACTTTCAAATTTGTAATGATTTAGTCCTTATCGTGAAAAATTAATGTAAATTTGAAATTAAAATAAAGAGATATCATAAAAGAATAACAACAAACATAGTCATCATCACCAAGAAATAAAAGTAATACTAGTTCTAATAGTGATAGATCTTATACAAGCCAATTTAGAAAAGCTATAACTAAAATTAATTCATTTATGAAGATATGCATAATTTTTAAATTTTCATTATAAATTTTTTTATTACATTTTTATGTATATTGTGTTGTGCCCCTATATGAAATTCCTGGATCCGCCACTGCATTTGGGGTGAGAGATTCAAACCTCTAACCTTTTGGTCGAAGGTATATGTTCGATAAATTCTAACCTTTTGGTGTAAGGTATATTTTTTAATCAATTAATGATACTAAGGCTCAAGTTAAAGCTTATATTTCGTCTCTAATGTGACAAGTCATTTTTTTATTTAATATATAACATTTTTTTTATTGACATGGCAACAAGTAAGATTGGAGCAAATAAGGGAGAAGAAAAATTTTGTCCACGTCTTAGTATATTAGTTTTTCTTCGGTCCCCATATTTAATGATGAAAGGATTAAAGTTAGTGGCTAAAATTTTGTCCTTCCATAAGAAAGTTTCTTGTTGCAACTTAGCAATAAATAATGTTTTCAAATCCTACCTTCTATGTGGAAGTACTCTCGCTTAACAACAAATTGTTTTTTCTTTTCTTTTGAGGTTATAATGTCATGACCAGTTGAATTATACTTGTTAATCAAGCTTATGGCTTTCAATTCCTATAAAAATGGTGCTATTAGATACTAGATTATGATATTATCAAAAAAAAAAAAGAAAAAGATACTAGACTAGGATTTATAGCTTAAAAAATCGTGCTTATTTGTTTGACTATATAGAGACTAACCTAATAACTTAACCAAATTTTTATATAATGTGAGTGATTTATGTTTAAAATGTAAAGAAATTTTCATGGAGACCATGAATCACATATAATATATAATTTTAAAAGAATCTTATAATAAATTTTACATTTCAGCAATTTACTTGTATTTTATAATTTAAAGTATAATGCACAAAGTTAAAAGTTAGAATGTAAAATATGTTTGCTTATAGAAATTTCCACTTTTCGCTCTATGTGTTAAGAATATTAGAATTAGACTAAAGATAATTGATCTCGTTAATCTAGTGACTTGAAAGCTTAAAACAACGTAGATATTGATGTTCAAGTCCAATAAGAGAATAATGTCCCATAGAACTCTAACAAATTAAATTGATATTGTTATTTTTTCTTGTTGGTGATCTTGATGGTACTAGGACATTAAACGTACTGGAAATTGAAACAACCGGATGGATGATTTTATTCGTAAATTTCAATTTTAATTCATTAACTTTCAAATGTTTAAATTTAATTCATATACATAATCAAAGAACGAAAATTAATGTGCTCTCTTAACAAATTAATGTGCTCTCTGGTCCATTTGGATTTAATGGGCTCTGATACCATATTACAAACCAATTAATGTGCTCTCTTAACACATAAAATCAAATCAAATCAAATCAAATCAAATCTATATTTAAAAAAATAATAATAATAAATAAATAAAATCAAATCTATTGCCTGACATACACACATTTGTTTTCTTAAATTAGATGCTAATTTTGAGGTTTTATTAAAAGTAAACAAAAGGACTAAAATGAAATAAGACTTAAATACAGGGGCTAAAATGATATTTAAACTAAAAAATAATGACTAACTACATCTTGATAATGATAGGTAATAACTAATAATTGAATTTTCTCCATAATTATTTCAGTGTTGTTTATAATTCATTCCCGAACAGGGAAAAAATAAAACCCTAAATTGAGAAATTTGAAGGTATCGATTTGGTGGTTCTTTTTTTCTACTCTTTTCCAGTGGAAATCAAATCCCCAAATCCCGCTTGAATGAGAAGATCCGATTCAATTCGACTCCAAGATTATCGATTCCTCTGTTGGTTAATGGATACCGTAATAAATGATTGAATGAAATCAAAACGAGGAAATGGATGAATAAAGACACCAACACCATTAACTTCATTCGAAATGATTAATGAAATCGAATTGAACATACGATGAGTTAATAGGAAATTGAAGATCCAGGAGCTTTCGAACCGACGGTGAAGACCGCAGTAGCTTCTTCATCCAAGAACAGATCCTCCGTCTTCCTCACAGCAGCGTGAATCAGCACAAGCACAGCGCCGATCAGAATCGACAACAGGATATTGAGCGTCGCGTTGGTCAGGAACAAGAACACAAGCGTGAGCACCGAAAGCACAGTCAAAACCACACGATCGTCAATCAAACGGCGGAAGAGGACCAGAGGCTCGTCGCGAAGGAAGTACAGGAACAACCAAACGGCAAGCATGGCGGTGAAAACGATGAGGGAGATCGGATGCCACAAGAGGCTCAAGAAGAGGATTAAGAGAACAATAATGACGTAATTCATACGGAAGTAAGCGATGTTGGTCTTGATGCGAGAGAAAGTGTCGCGGAAGTTGAGAGGGAGAGTGAAGGAGTGGAAATCGAACATGAGCCTCCATGGAGCGCGAGTGGCGAGGCCGGCTTTGAGGCGCTGTTTGGCGCGAGAGACGAATTCGAGGTCGGAGGAGGTTCCAGGGGCGGCGGAGGTGGGGATGGTGCCGTAGGAGGTCATCGGAACGGCGGATAATTTCGGCGATCTGGAGATGAGATTTTGGGAAAGACGACGGAGAGGGAAGAGGAAGAAGAAGGTCGTGGAACTTGTGAGTCTGACGGAGGGATGAAAGGCTTCGTCGGTGAGTAGTTGAAACCTAAGAATTAAAAAAATTATTTATTATTTTATATCACCTTAAATGGTTTATCTGACTTTTTTTTTTTTTTTTTTGAAAAAGAAAAAGAAAATTGAATGATTAAAGATGAGATTACCAATTTGATTTCTATTATTAATGTACTAAAATATAAAAAGACTTCTATTATTAGTTCATGGGTATAGACAGTGAGTCAACGAAGTTGAATGTTCAAATGTCTCACTAATTAAGTCTCGAGTAAACAATAATAACCATTTAGTTTTTTATCGTTGGTATTATGCTTGTTTTCTCTCAAATTTCCAACAAATATTTTCATCTTTGTTCAAATTCATTTAAATTCGAGGCCAATTTTCAAAAAATAAAAACAAAATTTTGAAAACTCTTTTTTTTTTTTTCCTTTTCAAAACTTCTCTTTTCAAAGCTCAAAGGTAAACTAAAGGTACTTCTATTATTTATGTTTTTCAATTGAAAGGGAGCACACCAGTTGGCTACTCATGCTCGCACAACGAAGTTTGTCTAGAAGATTCACACCATTGTAGCTCAAGAAATGAACTTTTCTTTTGGTTTGTTGTAGTTTGTTTTTTGTTTAATATTTTTCCTAAAAAAAATGATGGATTCGAATTGGAAATTGGAAGTGTAAAAAGAACAAATAGTAAATGGCTAGAAAAAATACCCCTCTTGTTTTTTGGCTAAGGAAGTTCAATAATTGCAGACATGACTTCCACCTTTTCGGGTAGATGCACCCTGATTTAGGCTCCAGTACACACAAGCACACACAAGCAGGTATGTATATAGCTCGTAGTAACTTCTTCAACTACATCTTTCTTAATCCGTTTGTTCATTCTTTTTTTTCCTTGCAAGGTTATTCTTAACAGCATCCATGAGAATTTTTAATAAAAATAACATGTGGGTTGGATGTAGTTGGCCTTTTACACATAAATCATGAAATATTGCCAAAAAAAAAAAAAATTCGTCAAGGGATTGTCTATAAAGTATAAATGAAGCTGTTACCTTAGTTCAAATTTTTTGGTACAGGCCTCGTGTAGAAGAAGAATCGATTGAGCATCCAAGAGATGGTCGTCGATGTGGCGGGGGAAGGTCGTCGGCACGGCGGAGGTGGGTCGTCGGCATGATGTGAGAGGTAGGTAGCAATATAGACCCTGGCGGTGGGAAATGGTGGGAATGGAGGTTTTTGGCTCTCAAAGGTTTCGATGTGTGGAAGACGAAGATGGACCAACGGGATGGAGCGAATGCATGAGAGCGGTTGACAGCATTTAAGGTATTATCTTTTTAGTTGATTCAATTCTTGGGTAATTACTAACGTGTTCTTAGTTGTTTTTTAAGTTCAGATTTTCTTCAATCTTCTGATTGAGAGTATTGTTTTTTCCAATTAGCGCATTCTCTCTCTACCGGATTTTAGTTTTAAACATTAAGAACACGTTAGGCAGTTTGTTGGGGGCATTTATTTATTTTAAGCCACTTATTTATTTTTAGTCACTTTTCTTGTTGCCCCGTTGTATAACTTACACAAGTTAGACTGAAAAATGGGCCGGCTTCAAGTGAGGCCCAAACATTCCCCTATCTCAAAGCCCAAGTTAAATAACCCGGCCCAATAATACAAGGATTTCCCAGTATAATACGACTTTAAGGCCCAATTAGTAAGCTTTACAATTTTCGGAATAAAATAATAGAAATTAAGATTAAAAAATAATAATAATAATTCGTAAATGAAGTGGTTGTTACTTGTTAGAAAGGGCCCCCCTAGCTGTTCTTATGGCCATCGTCAAAGTATAACAAAATATATATATCATTTTAAAACTGACCATTGAAACCATATTGTTTCACTAATTCAATTTTAATATTTTTAAAAAGAGCATCATTACTAGTTTTAATGGTTGGTTGACTTTACAATTTGTAAGGGGAGGGATACTTTTGAAAATTTTTATATGAATACGATAAATTCGATATTGACTTCTTCGGGTAAGATAAAAATTATCGTTATTTTCATCATTCTAGTGTCAAATCACATGTTTTCCTTCATACAAACTTTACAATTACATACAAGAATCATTGAAGAAAAAAGTTGCAACACCCAAATCCACTAATATATGAACTCGACGATCTACATATCACAAAAAATATTTAAAAAGATCAAAACAATATAACCGGTAACTATATTACACATTACTTGTCAAGACCTATGACTATCAATTCAAATAGGTACACTATACAAACGCATATATCATTTATAATACATGACAAACAAGCATGTAAATTAGGGGTGTTAAAAAAACAGACAAAAAACTGACTCGACCGACTGACGAACAACCTTAATGTAAACTACGAGGCATGTTGAATGGGACTTTTCGGATTTTATCGATCTTTCTACGTGCAGTAGGCGGAGGAGAGGATAAAAAGAGTCATGTTTGAACTGGGCTCTATTTGACCCACATTCCCTTGGTTAAATGTGGGATTATTATTCAAAGGTATGTTGGGTTGTTGTGTAATTGGTGAAGTTAATTGAAGTTGTGGTTTTGGCAAAAAGGCAGGTCCCCTTGGCCTTGTCATGAGTCCCTTCTCCTCTTCACCCAAACTGGCATCCTCTTCTTCATCCTCACTGTGGGGAAGTTTATGATTCTATCTTCCTCAGCAATCCATCTGTAATATGCCATATGGTTCGGTTAGAAAATTATTCGAAAACCATCTTTGCGCTCGTACTCGAACAAGGTATATATAGACAAGAGAGAGTATAGGTTATATTGTGTGAGATTGGGAGAGAATATATATAAAAGATAATTTTGTAAAAGCAGGGAAAAAGTACTAGAAAGAAAATTTAACAGAAGATATCAAATCTTTGTTGTCTCCCAAGAGCTAGCTAGTCTTGGGATGGACAAAGCCTTTATAGGGATTAGTGGGGTGGGCTATGAGCATAATGTAAGAAATAGGTCCTAACACTCCAATTATAAAAAAAAAAGGAAAAAACTTGGCAGCATACCGAATATGTAGGAATCTCTCCAGATACCACCATTAAAATGTCCTAAACCCTAAACCCTAAAACCATGAGAGATAAAAAAAAATGTTCTCATTTTCTACCTCTCTTTTTTAGTTGTCAAGATTTTAATGAGGTATGTAGGGAGATCTCTACGTACCGGTATGCAGCCAACTGAAATGAGAAAAACAGTAAAAACTAAAAGTTGAGGTGGAAAAGTGATTTTGGCAGTTTACCTGAACTGAGTGACAAAGTGATGAAGGAAGATGGAAGCTTCAAGCCTGGCCAAGTCAAGTCCAGGGCATAGTCTTTGTCCACCTCCAAAAGGAGTGAAGTTACAACTACTCAAGTCTCTATCCTGTTGGACCACAAACCCATTAGGGAGAAACAAACATAAAAAGCAAAAGATAGGAAAAGAAACAGAGAGGAAATATGTTCCTTCTTACTTGCCACCTCCATGGATTGAATTTGTAAGGCCAGTCATAGTGATTGTCGTCGAGATGAACGGATCTAAAGTACGTAAGCACCGACCAACCTTTCGGTATTAGGTATCCTTTTATCTTCACGTCTTTCATGGCCTTCCGCATCACCCCGATTATGATGTTTCCCATCCTTAGTGTCTCCGTGATCACCTAATCATATGAAACCATATTCAATACAATCATGATACTGCAAGCATTCTGGTCTTTCTACTTTATCAAAAGGTTAATGTATTACACTCTGCGTAAATGGCAGTGATAAGTAATCGCTCCAATGCAACGGCTCTCCGAGCTGCTCTTTGAGTCTTTTCATCTTCAAATTTTCCTCCTGATACGGGTCCAAACAAGCATATCGTTTAAGAACCATTCAAAGAAACCGAGAGAGAGCATAGATTAACCTTCTTTGCTTTACACTAAGTGTTACTAATAGACACGGATGTATGCATTTAACTTGTATCCTAGCCATGGTTTCCATAAAATTAATTCATACATGAACTTGCAGAACAATTAGTAATTTAGGAAGTCGGTTCGACATCAATCTAGCTAGCGCACCTGAGGACCATGTGACAGGCATATAAAAGGACCACGGCAGAAAGGGACATTGTAAAAGTGGACAAGGAAATAAGGAAATTTCCTTTCCAATTGATAGAAAGTACAACTAGATAAATTCGATGAGTATATTCGTATTCCATTGGAAGGATAGTCTAAAAGATTAAGTTTATTGTAAGTTGTATCCCATCAGCTTAAGCTTTGATTGGTGATTCAACATGGTATCAAAGTAAAAGGTTGTATATTTAAAATCCTGTAGTGTCATTAACAATGATAATCACTCATTGGGCCCCCAAGCCCGGCCCCACAAGTGATTAAAGTGCTAAAAGATTAAAATTATCAGAACTCATCAAGTTAAGCTTTTGAATTCGTAATTTAACACAACAGTAATATAGATTTTTCACCTAAAAAGATCGAGAGTTGGTAAGAAAAAAAGCGCACCGTTAACTGATGAAGTGCAGTTGGGCAATCGGAGAGGTATTTTACTGCAAGAGTCATTAAGATTGGCACTGAATCTTCCCCAGGAATCATCATGTCAATCATGTTCCCTGCTATTAGATCATCTGTTAGGTGTTCACTTTCATCTTTGAGCAAAACTTCCATGACATCTTTTGGGACAGGGGAAATTCCACTGCTTTTTCTTTCTTGTATTATCTGCTTTACTAGTTTAACCATATTCCTTTTGGCCTGAAATTCAAGAATAAAATGAAGCTCCATCATTTTTTAGAGTATAGTAAAGAGTTACTAGTAAAGGAGGATATTAAACCTTTTACGACCAACTTGCCTGCAACGATCGGTAAAGCCTGCTTCCGGGAATGTTCACTGGCAAAGCCATAAGCCCCGCGATGAATTCTTGAAACTGTTGCTTGAGAAACTCCATCCTTTGACCAGGATTTAAACTAATCAATATCTTTACTAATACTTGAAAGGAAATCTGGAGACAAAAGGGGTTCACTTAGTAACTTTTTGAACAGGAAAATAGATAGCTAATGATTACAAAGGTAAATTCTTGGACACTATGATTTGAACAGAATGATAGCAAAAAAAACTGTGGGGTTCTCTTACTTTTGACAGAAATCGTCTTTAAACCCAAGTAGGAGCTAGAGAAATTTGGACATCAATGATTCACTCAAATCCGGTAAAGAAAGTCACTGTTTTTGTCTAGTATCAGTATCGGCACAGTAATGGTGGGACATTTTTTTATCTATTGTCTTTTTGTTAACTTCATGTAAGGGGGGAAAAAAGAGAATTCACAGGTTAATTTCAAGCTTCAAAAGAGGGAGAGAAAGAGAGAGAAAGCTGACATTTTTGGTTTCATCTTGAAGGTAAATAGGATTGTTCTCAGTCCAATTTGCCATTGATAGTTTGACATAACACTCCATATCCTTGGTTATTTGAGCTTTGAGATGTGAAGACTTGAAGAAAGCTCCCACAAGACCATGGATTCTCTTCTGCAAGCTCCCGTTTATCAGCAGAATGGAAGATTTCCCCATCAATTCTGTCAAAGATTTCGGGTAAGATGGTACGAAAGCCTTTGCATCACTCTGCAGAATGAACTTACTGACTTCTGCATCTGTAGAAACAATGGTAGGACTTCCAAAAATATGTGACTTGAACACCTTCCCATACCTGCAAACCAAAATGAAGCACCGGTTCATAAGAAAACTAAGCAACTCCATTGACAAACAACCACAAGTCATATCAGCATTAGAAGCAATTGGGATGTCACGAAGTTTGTTTTTGTGGATAACTTACAGTCGACGACGCTTGTCCATGAAGGTTTCGGGGCGGTCGGAATAAGCACAGGAGATGAACTCAATAGTCTCACCAATGAAAGGCCAGCCAAGAGAGCCTAGAGGCAGTTGGTTGCAGAATTTTGATCTGAGAAGTCTAAAGCAGTTCCTATAGAGAATAATGGTGGTCAAAAGAATGGCTGTCACAACCACAACATCCCATAAACTGTCCATTTTGGACAAAGATTTCCTCTGCCTCCCCTGCCTGTCTGTCTCTCTATCTTTCTCTGTGCTTCTCTTAAATATGCTTAATCATCATCACCACAGCTCTGACCACATCTTTTCCCATTCGAATGATTGAAGAATGAGTTTACATGTGTATGTGCACGCGTGCAGCAGAGAAAGACAGAGAGAGCCCATAATGTAAGAGAGAGCTAAAATGAGTTTTTATATGACAGAGAGAGAGAGAAAGAGAGAGCTTATACTTGATTGTGTGGGAGCTGATCAGCTGATGTGAGCTTTCATGTACAAAAGAGAATGTTAGAATGTTAAAATAACAAACAAACAAATCAAATGCCATGATATCCATATTCACCAGTCTAAATACAAGGCATTCTTTAATAAGCAAACCATGATTGAATTCTAAAGCAATCAATGAATATGCATCACATGATTCATAAAGAAATGAAACTTCATTCATGTAGATTGAGATCAATGATAAAGAGTTTAAAGAGGGAAATAAATATGGTTTTGTAAAGGAGATATGGATGGTTAGTCCCCACAGCTATATGATTACTCTTATGGCTTTGAAGTGTCCCCCACCAATTGAAGGTGTTAGCTGGGCAGCCTCATGCATTCATGTGAGAATCAATTAACTCCAACCACACCACATTCTCTCATCATCATCCCCTACTCTCAACTTTTGTCCACCTACACATAAAAATGCCTTCTCCTTTTTAATTTTCTGTCCCATCCACAGTTCATTCTCATTTTACAAATGCAAATATTTGAACTTGATTCCCATTTCTTCCACTTGAAAACCCATTCCTTGTTACTTTACTTACCATAGACAGCAACAAGGGGCTGCCTTTCTAGTGAGGCCATGGTTGATTCTCAGTTCATAAGGCACCCATGCAAATTTGATACCCTTTTTCATTCCCTTGAATACCCATTTCTTGGTATTATAATACCATTGTTGGGTGATGGGAAATGGTTGTTTCTTTCACAAAAGATTAGAAAAGGAGGGAATATATGTTAAGCCCATCTCTTTTTGTTGCACACTTGTAATTCCAAGAATCTCTCTTGGACCCTTTGTAGAATTCTAAGGAGGACCCATTTTTTGATTGCCATTTTGCTTTAAAGAGGTGGCTTATTTATTTAACAACATCATTTCATCAGCCCCCTCTGATACTTTTTGAAGCATGGAGCCTACAGCAGGTACACTGGAAGGAGCTTATGACACATTATCTAGAAAGACTAAAATATTCCAAAAAGAGCAGCAAAAACTTGACCCATTGGAAGTTGCATTAGTTTGGTTTTTGGAGGTTTATGCATGCAGATGGAGAAATCTCACCATACACATTGGATATGTCCACATCCATTTGGGAAATGGTGCATCATTTCATTCTGCCCACGTGAACTCTTCAAGTTGCAGAAGTTGTTCCCTTGGATTTTCTCCCAAGTTGGGTGCTAATAAAATGGATGTTTCTCCCCATACAAACTAGAGAACCTAAAGACAAACAACCACCAAAAAGGCTGGCTATTCTTTTCCTCAATAGTAAAGGTTCTGTTTGGTATAAGAAATTCTGTACCGATATCGACAGAGGCATAACAAATTTCATTGCTGGTTTTCTAGACGTAACCGTGTTTATCCCATCGACTAGCGTGTGAGGTGGGGGTGGGAGGATTCAAAACGTACAAAATCATTTTAGGACCACACCAATCAACAATATTCAGATTCCATCAGCTATGTAAAATAGTCATATGTTTGCTTGCTACCATTTGGAAAGTTTACACATTTGGAAAAGATTTTGCTCGGATGAACTCCTTGAGAATTGCTTTCTCTTCGTCAATGCGCTTCTTCTCTTCACGATCTTTTGGCTTCATCTTGCGCTTTTCTTCCAAAATCCACTTGAAAAGTTCACGCTGCTGATCCACTGGAATTGGTTCTCTTACCTTCACAGGCTCCACAATAGCTGGTCTAGCCAATGGTTCCTCAACAACAGTAGCAGCAATCTTGGCGGTTTTAGCTGAATCCGGGGCAGACTCTTCTTCAGCTACATGTTCATCTTGCTTCTTTGTCCTCATAAACAGATAAGCTACACAAATAAAATACGTATGTCAGTTCATGCAAAATCAAGTAAGATTTCCTAAAAACAATGACAACGACTGAATTTAAACCATTGTAAGATGGAAAATTTCCGTGCCCCAACCCCAAACCACAAAAAGGTGAATCAAACCTATTAGAATATTCCTGCTATTCTATATTTCTTTGAAAAGGGCACTCAGCCTACAGCTGGTGGAGGAGAAAGTGCATAGTGGAGCAGCAAAGTGTCAAGGAGTCAACTCATAGGCTTTTGAAATTACAAGTGTATTTCATCCCCAGTGGGAAATGAGAATAAATCATGACTAAAGTTCTAATACGTGCATACCACAATCTCAACTTAAGACACTAATTTATGTCCAAGGAGGATAAATATTCAATTCTCCAGTTGTCTATAATACCGTGTTTGTATAAGCAAAAGTAGAGAGAAACTAAAAGTAGTTCAAATACATCAAACTTTTCACATATACATATAAAAGGAAAGAACCATCTTGAGGGACAAAAAAACCTAAGACGATGAAAGATATAATTAAACAAAAACGTGATGATTGAAGCTCAAGGTCCTCTTTTCCTCCCTACCCTAAACCTTCACAACCCCCTCGATGGATTCAAGTAATGGATTGAGATCAAACAGGTCTGTTTTATTAAGATATTTTTTAAAAATAAAATCCATCTGCCAAAAGAGCAAAAAGGTGCAACATAAAGTAATAGAGGTTTCTTTGGAAAGTTTTATGAGATATTTTAGAAAACTATGAGGAATTTTCTTTGAGAAGGAAATAATGAAAGTAAATTGAGTCACTTGGTTAATTGGAGGGTGGTTTCTTTGGCTTGTGAAAAAGGAGGTTCAGGTATTGGAAGCATATAAATAAAGCTTTTATTATCAAAATGGATTTTGATATTTATGTATGTCGGATCAGTTTTGGCACAAGGTGATTCGCGGTATATATCTATGGAAAGAATGAGAAACATTGATTCACTTTTCAAAGGAGTAGGGCATATGGAGAAGTCTATGGAGGAATAGATTAGAAATGAAGAATTTCGTATTTAGTAATACAAAGATTAAAGTGGATAATGGTAGATTGACTACATTTTTAGGAGGATGTTGGGCAGGGGATGAATTTTCTCTGGCTGAAATGTATCAAAGTTTGTATGTGGTGGTGGAGTCTTAATTGAATTTTGTAAATAGAATGTGGGCTTCTTCTTGTAGGAGTTCAAATATCGCAAGAAGAAGTTTAGAGGATGAGGAAGAAAGGGAGTTCATTGTGTTATTAGATTTGTTGAAGATTAAAGAGCTGGAAGAGGAGGAACATAAGGAGCTGAGGCTTCTAGGCAGTTCGTTGTAAGGTCTTTGGTAAGAACACTATTTGCTTGTGAAGAGGTTGGAAGAGAAATTGTGTTCTACTGTTTGAAGAGAAATTGTGTTCTACTGTTTGAAAGGATCTCGCCTGTGCCTTTTATTTTGGCTCCACTTAGTTTGGCTTTTTTTTTTCTTGTATGGCCCAGGTGTATATGCTTTCATTTGCTCCACAAAAATATGGCTTTCATTCTTTTCTCTTTTTCTTGGGAAAGAATGTGGTTTTCATTATTAATAAATAATTTAAGATTAAATTACAAGTTTAGTCCTTAAACTTTCATGTTTGTGTCTAATAGGTCCTTGGATTTTAAAACGCATCCAATCTTCCTAAACTTCCAATTTTATGTCTAATAAATACTTGAACTTTAAAAAGTGTCTAATAGATCCCTAAACTTTTAATTTTGTGTCTAATACAAGGCTTACAAAGATGATTAACACCAATGATGGAGTTCTTATCTCTTAGAATCCTAAGGCCAAATGCTTGTTAGAAAATTATAAGGATTTTCAAAAGGTCAACAAAGGAGTCTTATTCCTCGAGAAAGAAAAGATCGTTTCATTGGCAACATAAGTAGATGAGATCATATCATCCCTCCCCATTTAAACACCCTGCATTTGGTTCTTACCTTTCCTTCCCTCCGTCCAAAAGCTAGACAAGGACATTGAAAGCAAATATAAAGATAAAAACGGCAAAAGTCACCCAGCCTAATCATAGTGCGGCTCTAATTTAGCCTCAGGTTTTGCCCGAATCATAGAAAGATTGCTGGATTGAAGATGACTCCTATTCCAACCTCTCTACCACTCACAAAAATATGTCAAGTTTGGCCAAGAAACAAATTGAATTAACCCACTTATGCTCCTAGCTAAAACAATCATCTTTCCGTGATTACCGGATTTACCAAGACACCTAGAAAGTACACTATGCTACTTTTTCATAGGAGACCATCCTTCAGTCGAAGAGAGTATTCTAGAAAATCATCAAAAACGTTATTGCACACGCAGTTTTATTTCATGCTTACATCTTCTTGAATCACACAGGAAATTTATCATTGCCAACTCTACCTGACATTTATGGCATATAGGACTCCCCATGAACGAAGATATCTACATAGTTAGGGTGGGAGATTTTATTGTACACAAAATTCACAGTAGAAACATGAAAACCTGTAAGCAATTCGGTTCTCCATTGTTGTTGATTATATTTGCTTGATTCCAAAGAGGTTAGACTCCAAATCTGTTGTTGATTATCGTCCCATTAGCCTAATCTCATGTGCTTATAAGATCATTGCTCGAGTTTTATCTAATCGTTTGAAGCATGTATTGTCGTCTACCATAGCAGATAATCAAATGGCTTTTGTTGCTAACAGACAGATTTTGGATGCTTCTTTAATTGCTAATGAATTAATAGATGATTGGCAAATTTCCTCGAAGAGAGGGGTGGTTCTTAAATTAGATTTGGAAAAGGCATTTGATAAAGTAGACTGGGATTTTCTGGATGCAGTCCTACATGCAAAGGGCTTTGGTTCAGTTTGGAGAAAATGGATTCGTGGTTGTATCTCTAGTGTGAATTATTCAATCATCATTAACGGGAAACCTAGAGGTAAAATTATCCCTTCTCGTGGCATTCGTCAAGGTGATCCTCTGTCTCCTTTCTTATTTATTCTGGTTTCAGATTGTTTGAGTAGACTCATTTCCCACAGCGCTAGTTTGGGTAAAATTATGGCTCATCCAGTTGGTGCTTCATCTTTTAGTCTGAATCATTTACAATTTGCAGACGATACACTTTTATTCTCTTCTTTTGATTCAGATGCTTTGAACAAGCTTTTTGAAGTTATCAATATATTTGAATTGGCTTCTGGTCTAAATGTCAACCTTGCCAAGAGTGAAATCTTAGGGATCCATATCGATGATACAGAGTTGGAAGATATGGCTGCTAAATTTGGTTGTAAGCGTGGTTTTTGGCCTAGCACTTATCTTGGACTTCCTTTGGGTGGTAACCCGAAAAACTCTGTTTTCTGGCAACCAGTTATTGAGAAGATTCAGCATAAATTACATAGTTGGAAATATGCCTTTATATCCAAAGGAGGAAGGCATACACTCATCCAAGCCACTCTTTCGAGTATGCCGACGTATTTTCTGTCTTTGTTTAAACTTCCAAGTAAGGTTGCTAAATCTCTTGACAAGCTAGTACGAGATTTTTTCTGGGAAGGTTCTCAAGGGGATGGTGGTATGCATAATGTTAATTGGGATAAGACTCAGCTTCCGAAATTACTGGGAGGTCTTGGCATTGGCAATTTTCAGCTTCGAAATACAGCCTTGTTAGCTAAATGGATTTGGAGGTTTTTGCACGAAGAAGATTCTCTTTGGCGTAATCTCATTATTGCTAAATATTACAACTCGGAGGATGTTAGACATTGGCCTTTTCCCATTCAAAGGGGATCTTTCAAATCTCCTTGGCGCTTTATTTGTACTACTATCGATCAGATTACTAGTCGTATTCATCGAATTATTGGTAATGGTTGTAGCACATTTTTTTGGAAGGATGCATGGCTGAATGGAGTGATTCTCTCAAATCTCTTCCCTCGCCTTTATCGGTTAACTATTGATAACTCTTAGTAAAAGAGTTATTTATCTTATCTTTTAGCTTGGATTCTTTAATATGGGGGTAATTGGCTAGCATATTTTGGTATTATTCCTCTATAAATCTCATGCTTTGGTCTGAATCATCTTTGAGGAAATAGTTAATATTTTGCTACTGTTTTGAAGGTGAAATGCATTAAATTTGGTGTACTTTTAGTGCAGATCCATTAAGCCATTGTGGTAGCAGACTAAAGGCAGCATGTGTAGAGTTGAAGTGATTGAGGAGCAGTGGAGAAATCGAGGAAGGAAGAGAAGGAGATTCCATAGAAGAAGGAGAAGCTGACATTTGGAAGGAGCATCTTCAGCAACCTTTCCATTTCCGGCGACTTCTTCCCTTAGTTTTTCTTTCTTCTTCTCTTGAACTTTGAGTAGCTGTGTTTAGTTTTCTTCATGGCTTTTTCTGGTTGTTTTATTTTGTTTTCAGCTTGTAACATGAACTAATCACCTTAAGGTGAGGATTAGGATACTTTTGTATTAATCTAAACATTGGAGCTGAGCTCCTTGGCTTTCTTAATCTGGTTTTGAGGGTGTTTATTGCTTAAGCAAAGATTTCGTCCGGCCAACCATTTCTTTGCTCTGTCATCTTTAGTTTTGGGAAAAACAAGGGTGGCTGAATACTCAAAATCACATTAGCTCCTTGTTAGGGTTAGTAGCTAGCTAAGTGAAGGAGTTAGGGATAACACTTCACCTAATGCACATAATACAGCATGTTTAAAATGAAGTGGGTTAATGGGAGTTAATCTGCTATTTTCAGAGATCTGGGAAGATTCTGTGAGAACCTGCTGTGTGAATTGAGAGAGCAAAGTTCTTGCTCCAGCATTCAATGTTTAGAGAGATACAAATAGTTCCTAATCCGAGCCTACTTTATTAACCTTGTTGCAAGTTTCGTTTCATTGAGCATTCTGCATTTACTTGTTTATGTTTGTTTCTGCAATTTATTTTATCAAAGTACCTTAGTTTAGACATTACTAAAATTTATCGGTTACCATCTTGAATTTGCTAGAAATTAAGTTTGAACATAGGAATTTTCTTGTTCTAATCCCTGTGGAGACGATATTAATATACTTATCACTTGCTGCTGGCCGTGTATACTTGCACGTGCATTGTGTGGATTTCATTGAATATTTTAACCCCACCTTACAAGGCAACAACTACCAATCCAAACGCCAGGGTTGCAGAAGTATGGAACTCTACAGAATCAGCATGGAATCTGAGTCCTCGTCGTCACCTTAATGAGTTTGAGATTATTGAATGGGCAAATTTATCCTATCTTCTGTCTCCTATTCGACTTCGGAATATGAATGACTCTTGGTCTTGGCCTCTTGAAGCATCCAAATTATTCTCTGTTAAATCCTTGATGGTTGATCTTTTGGGTGGTTCTAATACTACTTTGAATAATTTATATTCGGTGATATGGAAAGATAATTATCCTAAAAAGATAAAAATCTTTCTATGGGAGCTTAGTCTTGGGGCTATCAATACAGCGGATCGTCTTCAACGTAGAATGCCTCATTTTTCCCTTTCGCCATCTTGGTGTGTTATGTGCTCATCAAATATGGAGAATACGGGTCATCTATTTGTCACTTGTTCTTTTGCTACCAAGTATTGGAATTTGATGCTTGAAGCTTTCGGATGGCATTTACCGATGTCAAATAACATTCATGACTTTCTGGCGTCTATTTTTGTTGGTCATCCTTTTCAAGGAACAAAGAGGATTTTATGGCTGGCTTTTAATAGAGTCTTCTTTTGGTTTCTTTGGAACGAAAGAAATGGAAGAATTTTTAGGGATGTATCCTCAACCTTTGATTCTTTTTTTGAAAAGGTTCTTTTCTATGCGCTGTATTGGTGTAAATGTCAACACCCTTTTGCTTCTTATAGCCTTTCTTCTTTGATTGCTACTTGGAATAATTTCTTGTAATCCACCTATAGGTGTGTATCCTTATTTCATTTATCAATGAAATTATGTTTCTCTTCAAAAAAAAAAAAATTCGGTTCTCCATTGTGTCCTTTCTGTGATTGCTCCACTCAAATACAAAAATATTTATGCTTGTATTATCTCAAACATATCTTTACCTTGCAAATTCATTAAAATTATTCATCTCCCAGCAGAAAAACTATGCCCGATAACCATTTGGTTTTTTAAAATTGCGCTTGATTACTCACAAGTCACGATTTACTTAGTTTTCATAGCTTAAGGAATTCTTAGCCAAATTCTAAAATCAAAAACAAGTTTTTAAAAACTACTTTTTTATTTTTCAAAACTTGGCTTGTATTTTGAAAATATTTGTAAAAAGTAAATAACAAAACATATAAGACCACAAGTGAAAGTAGTTTTTATAAGCTTAACTTTCAAGAACCAAAAAACAAATGGTTATCGAACGACACTTGGGACCCAAACTTACATGTTCCAGAAAGAAGATAACAGGATTTAACAATCTAAACCCTATACAAAGACTCCATTGACAACTGAATAACAAAAATCAGAAGCAAAAAAACCCGATTTCCCGTTTTGGTATTTAACGCACTCAATCAAACAGATTAACACGACAACCAGAAATCGATACAAATATAATGGAGGAAGAAAATTACCTCCAACAGCAAGGTTCACAGTCAAAAGCATGGGCCATAAGAACTTATATCGCCTTGCAAACGATTCCTTCGGAGGCTGCGGCGCTGAAGGCGAAGACGCAGATCCTGATCCCATGTTCGACGATGCTGCTGGTGCCGCCGGTGAAGAAGAAGCGTCTCTGACTTTGTGCTGCTCTTGAAATTGTTTAACCTGGGCTGTTTACGGACGTAGAAAAACGAAAAACCGATTGATGATCAATCAGATACTAAAACCCCAATAGTTGTAATGAGTGATTGAATCGGATCGCTTCTTGTAGCAACCATTTTGTTCCTAAACTTCGAATGAATGAAGAATCAGGGAAGTGGGTTAGGAGTTTTGGAATGGTACCTTTCTTGGGTTTTTTGGCGTAGAGCTTAATAGGTTCTTCGCTCATCTCCGACGAGTCTGAAATCGCTTTTTGTCAGTGGTTTTGTATCCGATGGCTGATTTTGCTTCTTGGTCAGTTGGCAATCAGTCGCCCTCCGGCTGGCCCTACGCTCCCCATCTTAGGCTGGTGATGCTTTTTATTTTCTTTTTTATTTTCTTATTATTATTAAAAATATTTTATGACGAAACTTTCAAACATTTTATTTGAGGTGTTTTTTTTTTTTTTTTCATCAACATAAACCTAGCTTAACTGACTTAAAACTTATCCTGATGATGTTGTATGTAGTTCGAATCTCCTCAACTCACGTATAACTAATCTCCTCAGCTCACATATTGTCATTTGAGGGTTTTTTTTTTTTCAATACGACCATTTTGAAGGGTAGTTTGATTTTAATCCAAGACATTCTAAAATAAACTCCAAACTTAAAGACTAGAATGAGACTTTTCAAAGTTTGAACTTTTTAAGTATAATTGAAACCAACTCAGTTTTGGGTATTTTTTTAATAATTTAATCTTTTTTTTCTCATATATATAGTTAGACACAATGTATTAAATTTACATTTCCACATTCTCATGGGTTCGACATACATTTCCATTATATCGTAAAAAAATTGATAAAATGTAAACAAAATAATAACAAAATGTAACTAATGTGAAGATAATATTTATCAGTATTTTGACTTATTTTAAAACTGTAAAACATTTATTTGTTAATTTAAATATTTTGTTTGATTTTTTTTTTTTAATATTTTCGGAATATCCATTGAACATTTTGTCGTATTTCCATGACATTTCTATTAAATTGAGACTTCGATCCATCGACATTTTAACCCTTTGTTAGGTATGGGTGTTGGGTTTAGTTTAGGCTTATTAAACTAGGTTTTCTCTTAAAAAGATCAACCGTAGTGGAATTGGAAGATTAAGATATCGAACTTAGATATGGTAGTTGGTATCTCATCAACTAAATTAATTTGGTTATAAATTAAAGGTTAAACTATTAAAAATACCTAAGGCCTATTTTGATAAATTCATGCACAAAAATGATGTATTTGTTGCTTATGTGAAAAAATTTGAATACATATGTATAAAGAAAATAAATATACATTCAAAATTTTGGATATAGTTGAAATGAGTCTCATAGTTTTTTTAGGTCAACAACAATTAGGGGTGATGGATACAAATCCCCGATTTATTGGTCAAAGGTACTTGTGAATTACCATTAAATTATATTCGGCTAGTGTAATAGTTGAAGAATACCGTATTGGAAGACACTTTTAATATATATATATATATATATATATATTTTAACCCAAATAATATCGTGTAATATGGTTTCTTTGGAAAGAAAATGAAGATTATGGCCAAAACAAGCTTAGCTCGGTGGTAATTGGGATGTACACTCGACTATGAGTTCGTTCGAATCCCCCGCCCGAAATGTTGGTGTACTCAAAAATAATAATAATAATAATAATAATGAAGATTATGGATTAAAAAAGAGGGTAAAGCATTGACGCATTGACAGAAACCTTGTCGGCTTACGAACGCAACAACGATTAGTCCACACTGAACAAAGTCTCTCTTTTATCTTCTATATTCAGAAACCGAGTCTCGATACCGCGTCTTCTTTTCGCCGATTTAGAATTGGAATTGAAACTGAAATTGAAATGGGATTTTTATTTTGTTTCGAAGATTCTTTTGACCCATTTCACTGAACCAACTGAATTTAATTTATCATCTTTCAGCTTCCAATCCAAACCAGACCCTGATTCAATCGTCTCCCTTTCCCTTTTTCTGTGGTGGGTTTTCTTTTTTTTTCGCTTTTTTCCCTGTTTGTTCTCTGTTGATGCGCTTCAATGGCGGCTTTACAGTCGTATTTGTCCCATTTCTTCACCAATTTCCCATTTCGAATCGCTAACTACTCTGAAGCAGACATACCCATGTTGTTGTTATGCTTCTTCTTCGTCCTCTTCACCATCTGCGTCCTCGTTTTATCATTTTCTCTCTACAAAAGGTTGAAGAAAATCGAGTTCGAACATCATCGGCAACTAATCAGTAAGCCGATTGAGCCTGAGAGGATTGATATTGGGCATTCTGTGGCGGATTGCGACAATGGAACCGACCGGAGCTGTTTGACGCATTCGCTTCTCTTTGAGATCTTACCGCCGGATTCTCCGAAATGGGCGAGTTTCTTTGTTGAAGAGGGGCGTGATGAACCGGATTTGAAGGGTGTTGGATTGAATAAGGAGTTTGGGGATTCTGGTCAGGAGCAAGGAGGAAAGAAGAAGAAGAAGAGGGCAAAGAAGAAGAGGTCGAGTTTGCAAGGTGGTGATGAGAATGAAAATTGGGGAATTGAAACTGGTACTGGTTCTGAGCAGGAATTGACTTTGTTGTATCCATTTACATCGTCTACTAGTGTGATTCAGAGGAAGATTAAACGGCAGTATGATGAACTTATGAAGTGCCAGGAATCGAAGGAATTGACATTGGCTCAGGTTCTCTATTCTTCTATCTTTTTGAACTTAGTAGAAATCTTGTTCAACAGTGTCTGCTGGATGTACTGCAACCTCCATTTCTGTTGTTGTCTGTGTTCCAACTAGAGTTTCTGCAGTAGTTCTTCTAGTTCATCTTGACTATGATATTAGCTTCTGGCCTTTTTCTTGTGTCTATACTTCTGGTTCTGGTGCAATCCTTGCTGAGTTTTTTCAAGAACCTACTTAATTTCTCTTCCATGACATAATTTTAGCTTGAAGCTCCTTCGAAATGCCATTTCTCATATATTTGAGAAAGATTGTGTGGCTAATTATTGTGATGCAAGATTGCCTAGGAACATACATATAGTAATATTGCTGATATTTTCTAGACTTCTTTGAAGATCAGCTCTATCTATAACCGTTGTAGTTGGCCGAGTTTCATTAGAGATCAGCTTAATCTATACAATATGATGTCATTGGTTGGACAATGTTCGGTGAGAATCCTTGTTTTTGGCTGATGAATGTGGAGTTTTTAGCAGTTCAAGTCCAAAATTTGACCCAACCCCATGTCCATAACTTCTCCAATATCGTTGGCTTTGTGTGCTAGTTAGAATTGAGACTGATAGAGGGTTGAGTTCTGAACACTGCAGGCTGCAGCATTGCAATTTATTTCTGTTTTCCTTTCAAATGCAGGTCAGACAATTTGCCAACTGCTTAATCAATGCCAGAAGCAAGCTGCAGCACAAGTATGCTTCATACCTTTGCTTCGACGATATTGGTGTTTCTCTAACAAACTCTTACTCTGTCAAATTTGAGGGACCTTTATTTTAGAGTTTGTACATATCTCATTAACTTCTTGTTAAGTATCATTAACGTACATTGGGTTATATTTGCCTGTGAGATCTATCTCTAAAACTTTTTTCCCTTTTGAAGTTCTTGCACTCCCAATTATATACACTTTTTCTACTGACAGAGCTGACGTTATCCATCGGAAGTTCACCATAACAAAAGCCCTGCTTTATAAGGCAGATAGATCCTCCTTCGATCGCCTTCAACAGCAGGTTGGTAACATGATATAATTAGATATTTGTTGGAAAAAGTTTCATTTCATCTACTCAAATTTGTTGATCTGTCGTTGTCTTAGATATACAAGCTAGAACTGGAACAGAAAAGACTAGAGGAGGACACCTTTGTTTATAACTGGCTTCAACAACAACTTAAACTCTCTCCAGCATACAAAAAGGTATTGCTTTTACCTCTTATTTCGTTTAGACCTTTTTCGGCACGGATGCTTCCTAGAAATTAGAAAATACGCTACTGGTCTGATGTAGCCTCTGAATTCCATCACCCATTCCCTTTGCAAGTACACTTAATCAAGTTCACTAATCACTACTCTCTCACCCTTTTCCCATAATAGTTGAAAATGTACATTGAAATTATAAGATGGATATCTTCTTCTCTTCTTTTTGCTCTCTCTGTTGCGTGCGCACGCATACACACCCAATTGTTATTGAGAATAATGCAACAGCTGAACCTGATGATCTCTCTGTACCTTTAACCTTCTGATCTTCCAGATGCTTGAAATTGGTACCTGCATGGAGTTGATGGAAAAATCTGAGAAGCCAACAGAAAAGATCGATTCTGAGTTTACCGACATATCGTTTGAAGAACTATTAGCACAGGAAAAAAAGGATTCGTTTTGGTAAGACACCGTACCATTGTCTCGACTAGTTCATCGTTTGTGATAAATGAGGTCCTAATAACAGTGATACCCTTTCAAATTCTTATGCAGGCAAAGAAATGGGAAACTGAGATCATGCTCAAGCTGATACAAGTGATGAGTTTCCTCGTCTTTTCTTGTAACAAAGGATCAGATTTGCTGCATGTAAATCCAAAAATAATACACTTTTTACCTAGCAGGAATTTTGTTAGCACTAGCAGCCTGCTGCTTCTTAATTTTTGCTCAAGTAAATATACCTTTTTTTCCCTCTTCTAGTTAGGATTTTTAGGATTTGTCTGTGGAAGTTGGTCAATCACAGTAGATGCTTGTAGTTGTTGTAGTCAATCACTGACTGTTGACTTTGAAAGGATGAAATTTCAATACATTTCTACAATTAAGATAAGATGTCGCATTTGCATTTTCGAGGGGTTAGAAATTGACTGAATTTGAATGATTGAGAATATAAAAACCAACAACATGAATTACTCATTTGTTGAGTCTCTTTCTTATTTTTCTTCTTGTTTGGAGGGAGATCACATTATCCATGAGATCCAAATCTACAATCGTTTGGAGGAAGTTGTCATGTCTTAATCGTTGAACTACGTTTATATCGACAATTATTCATTTGAATTTCAATGATGACATAAATTGAAAGAAATTGGTGGTAAGGTAGCCCATTTAATATATTGCATTTAAGGAATGTTACCTTTTTTAATACCTACAAATATAGTAACATTTTCAAATTTTCCTAATGTTAATCAATGTTCTATCTTTAGCCTTATTGAACCTAGTTATTTGCATCACCAATAACAAGGAAAAACAGACTTAAAGATTTACTGTTTAAAATTTAAGATCAATAATCAAAGTCAAAACAGAAATTTCATTTGAAGCAATAACCAAGGATTGTTACTTAAAAACCATATGTTGACAAATATCGTCCTAATGATTGAACTTAAAAACCATATGTTGGCAAATATCGTCCTAATGATTGATAAAATTTTATTAAAACCGGATTTTTTTTTTTAGTACATCAACATTTGGGGTGGGAGGATTCGAACCTCTGACCTCATGGTCAAGAGTATATGTCAATTACCGCTGAGCTAAACTCACTGTGACTATTAAAACCGGATTAAGTACCTAACAAAATAGGGACAAAATTTTCTGTGTCACGATATTCTAATTTTAAAACCACGTGGACTAAATTCTATCTTTCTTCAAATAAGGAAGAATAAACTTATATTTTAACCATCAAAATACCTATGAAACATTAACCAACAAAATGATAATGCAATATTAAAATACACCAAATTAATTGAGTAGAAGATTCCCTGTATTTTAATTTGATGAAATATAGACCTTAACCAATTGCCACCTATCAAATAAAAATTCTTATAACACACATGTCAATTGAGTTGCTTCAACCTGTCAACTTGAACCTGAATACCTACAGCAAACTTCCTGAATATAACCAACAATTAGAAGAGTAAAAGATGAAAATTTGGTATCAGTAAAAATTATTCATATATGACCACAAAAAGCTCCAAAATCACCGTCCCTGATTCTTGTACACAATAGAACAGATTCATAACACTTAACAATAGTGTAAGGGAAGGGGAGGAGGTGAGAGAGAGAAGAGAGAGAAAGGACCTACAATCTAACCATAAAAAGGGAATTGACTGAGAGACGAGAGAATAATCCCCACTGCTATCCTAAAAAAAAGGCCAATCGATTCGGATAAGTTCTCATCTTTTAGTTCTTCCCGTTTAACTCGAACCATATAGTCTGAACTGAACAATCTCTGAGCCATAAGCAGCAAATCAGTCAATCTTCACGGAAGAGTAGATCTTTCTAACAAACCAGAAGCAAGCATAAAAGCCAATGGTTCCGGTTAACACAAAGAACGCATACGAAACGATAACCATGTAACCGAAGTACAGGATCCCTGAAACAAACTTTGTGATTTCCAACTTGGAGAAGAAGTAGAATACTGAGTAGAGGAAAAGATAGAGAGCAGAGGAGCCTGCAGTCAAGTATGATCTCCACCACCAGTGGTAATCTTCACTACACAACTGGAAGTAGCACAGCACAATTGTTATCTCTGCACAAGTAATTAGAAGGATAACAAATACTATGAAGAGGAAGCCAAATATGTAATAGAACTGGTTGAGCCATATTGACGTCAAGATGAAGAAGAGCTCGATAAAGACAGCCCCAAATGGAAGAATACCCCCAATGAGAATGGAGAAGACCGGCTTCATGTACCATGCTTGGTCGGGTATCTGCCTTGGAATCTTGTTGGTCTTCACAGGATCTTCAATTGCTGGTTTTTTGAAACCTAAGTAACTACCAACGAACACCAATGGTACTGATATGCCAAACCACAAGCAGACAAGAGCAAACATTGTCCCGAAAGGCACTGCCCCAGATGACTGCTCCCCCCAGATCAGAGCATTGAGCACAAAGAAGATTGAAAAGAGAATACCAGGAAACATAAAAGCCGTTTTTAAAGTAATCTTCTTCCATTCAGTGCCCCTGAACATTTTGTACAGACGAGATGATGAATAGCCTGCAAACAAACCCATGAAAACCCACAGAAGGACCATGGCGGTCATTAGCCCTCCTCTGTTGGAAGGAGATAAGAAACCCAGTAGAGCAAATATCATTGTCACGAGTGTCATTCCAAAGATCTGAACGCCTGTGCCAATATAAACACACAATAGACCAGAATTGATGGGTGGTCTAAACACATCTCCGTGCACAAGTTTCCATCCTGTTTCCTCTTGAGCCTCATCTTGGGCGTCCAACTGATTATAGTTGGCAATATCCCTATACAGAGTTCTCATCATGATCATGGCCACCATGCCAGAGAGGAAGAGAACAATCATTAGAGAGTTGATAATGGAGAACCAGTGAATTTGATCATCATTCATGAGAAGGTATGTGTCCCACCGAGAAGCCCATTTAATATCACTTTCCTGTGGAAAGACCCAGTTTATAACTGCAATATCAGAGGAACAGTTTATAAGTACAAGGGATTTGTCAAGACCATACCTTGAATGAAACGTCATATGTAAACACAATCTCCTTATTCGTGTCAACTTCTTGAGGAACAGTGCTGCCTTGGATTAAATTTTTTGTGTCCTTGTTACATGTAAGTAGCTGTGGGTTCTTCTCGTCCCACTCCTTGTATTCATGATTAATACTGTTCAAAAAAAAATAGGGAGAGAAACTAAGCTACTGTACTGATCATAATTAAATGGATATTCTATGGAAATGCGACAAAGAGAATTTAATCTTCAGAATGCAAACCAAGACTGACAACAAAAATGAGCTAAAGCTTAGGGGCAATGGCATTGCTTTTTAAAAGCATGAAGTGCCTAGGACCCAACGGCACTCTAAGGGTGTAAGAGGTAGAGGACCAAAGAACCAGTGGTCAATTAAGCAGGATCTTAGTATATAGAAGTGCAATTGACTTGTAAGAGCAAAGGAAAAGAAAAACCTGTTTGGAGTAACCTCAAATCCAACAATTCGAGCCAGATCAGTGTCAGGGTCCTTGTGAAACATGACTCTAAAGCTCAAGTGGTTATTAATAAAATATTTTTCCTCTTTGCTCTGTCAAGGGAGAGGGAAGAAATATATTAATGAAACTATAAAAGCCATAGAAAAATAAACACTGAAAACTTCATATTCTAACAGCCATCGAAATTCTACCCCAGCATAATTCCCTTTGAATCCAACAAGGAAACCATGTTCGTAAGTCGTTGACGGATTTCCATCCCTCCTTTGTCGAAGAACAGCCACAGGAAGGTTATCCAAGATCCTGCATATCCACAAGGGCATCTCATTGTACGGATAGTAAATAAAATTGACAGATATACCAAACGGGAAGGGATGTTCCTACTATGAGTAAACTACAAAGTGAAACTTCATATTTCAAAGTCAAAACTCAATACAAGATACCATTAAACATATAGATGTAGAAGTTTTCATTTCAACTTACATGTTTACTCGATATTTATCATCAATTTTCTCCTTAAAATTTTTCGCAGAGTCAGCATCAAGAGTTTTCCTGCATACAACAGTACAAGACTGCTCCTCCCTCATTTTGAACTGGGGAAATATTTAGAAGCATTAAAGACGGGAAAATAAATAAAGTTGATTTCATTTTAGATGGAATCTGTACAAGATACTCACAGTATAAACAGAATTCTCAATGCGGTCGCCCCGGAGAACTTCTCCCAAGTTTTCTGCATTATTATTGATTTTTTGGGGCTTGCAATAATTTAAATAGTAGTAATCATATGGGAGCTGTGTTTTTGTGGATGACAATTTGTTCACTTTAACAGGAAGACCATCACCCTGTTGAAAAGAAAACAAAAAAAGGCATTTCCATCAGAACTCGCGTATAAGACAAATCTAAAATTCAAGAAGATAAAAACTCAAATAATACTAGATCGTCAACAGCAGTGAGCACATCAATCAGAACTCGCGAATAAGACAGCATAATGGTGCCGTATATTTGAACGTGGATATGAACTCTCCTTAACTACTTAAGCAACCTGAACATACTACAATAAGAAACCTTTTGGAAAACTGAACACATAGCGTGGACAACGCTTACGGCTGCCTTTAACCATTTTACCCGACCGAGATGGTTAGGCATCGAGTAGCAAAACATGGTAGCGAGCAAAATTTGAAGTAATTCAAATATCAGGCACGAATACAACAATACGTTTACATATAATGCGGTATCACTCGTACGTTTCATTCCTGTGGAGTGAGCAGATATGATGTATTTTCCTTAAATTAACACGTAATTGAACACAACACATGTAACCAGAACACAGCATCCAATGATGTTTAGGAATGTCCCGATACCGCATTATTAAGAGAACATATACTATTAAAGAACAGATCAAGCACCAGAAACCTAGATCCGACTGAGCCGCAGTACGAACTACCAAAAACCGCAGATACTCGCCAGGGCGCAGATCGTGAAAAACATTTCAACAGGAAAAAACAATAGCAAGTTGAAGAACACACAATAAATAAAAGAAACATTGAGAGGAAGTGATCGAATTCATAACGTACAGTCTGGAAATCCCGAGGAGCGACGCCGGGGAGGTAGAAGGAGTGGACGGAAGATATGAGAAGCAGACCGAGGAAAACGGTGGCGAGATTTGGTGAAGGTAACGGAATCTTGCCGACCTTCTTCATTTCCCGATGACGGAGTACGGAGGATCAATCGGCGGCGACGATCGGAGCGACGGAGAGACTCTGGTTCGAGGCCTGAGGGTTGAGCGAAACTATTTTCCTTTTCCACTCTCGGGAATTGGGAGGATGTTGTGATTGTGAAGGGCGGTGTTAGAAAAAAAAAATAATAATAAAAAGGCTTGGAATTTTAGATGATTAAAGACAAGGTTTGTACGTAATTTGGTTCGTTTAGTTGATTTTAATTTTTGCAACTCTCATTGGAAAAATAATGTTGTAAAAGAAATCAAATTACAAGTTTAGGTGCCAAGCCGCTAAGCCGATTTTACTAATATGAAATGTCACTCTTTACTATTTTACATCGAATCATCGACCTTTTTTTTTTTTTCTTGAGTACATCAACATTTGGAGATGAAAAGATTTGAACATTTTGATCGATGATATATGTCAATTACCCTGAGCTATGGTTGCTTTGGCTCGAATCATCGACCTTTGTAATAGTATTTATTGTTTTATCCATCAAAGTAGGTTTAAATTGACATACATAAATTTTCACACTATCCAACTTATAATAAAATGTTATATCAAATACATCATTAGGTTTTATTTTTCATATTTATCAATTCATTACCACTATGAACTTACTTTCCCATTTTTAATACTTTCATTCAAACAAAAATAAAAACAAATAATTTAGGTCATTTAATAATCATTTGATTTTTTAAGTGTTGAACGTGACTCCAGCATATCCATCATTATTGGGCTTAAATTATTATGTTGTAAAAGGCCCAAATATTTTGTCCAAACAATTTTGTAGAATATTGGCCCACATCATTATTTGTTCAGTTATGCTTACCGAGAGCAGTAACGTGGAGTGGTGGTTTTTTTGGTGTTTGGTGGTACAGAAGCAGTAGTGGAAGGCAGCGGCAGGTTCTTAGAATAGCAGAAGAATTGTGTTCTTTCTTTGTGAAGCAGATGGCTTGTGGGCATGATTTAAGAGAGAAATTTGTCTCTTGGTGAGATTAGTTCTTCTGTATATTTTGTTGGGCTGTGAGAGATTTGTTGCTGGAAGTTTTTCTCTCTTTTTCGATTGTATCTTGTTCTTGGATTGGAGTTATAAAAGATTGATCTCGCCTTGCACAGTGGATGTAGACCTCATTGGTCGAACCACTATAAATATTGTGTGTCTCCTCTATTTTTCTATGCTTGATTTAGTTTAGAAAGTGTGAACCTTGTTGAGTGTGATTTTCTGGACTGCTGTATTTTTTAGCATTGTTTGTGTAGTTCTTCACAACAAATGGTATCAGAGCAGGTTGATTAAGGCAGTAGCAGCAGTGGGTTTCTTGATTCTGTGAATCTGTAAGTGTATTGTTTTTCGTCGGTTTGATATTTAATCTGGAAATTTCTGTTTGGCTGGGTTGTGTTATTTGTTGGGTGTATCTGAAATTGTGTTTGGGCTGGAAAAAAAAAATCCAGTGAGATTGATTGGCTGTTAAAATTCCTAATATGTCTGCAAAATTCGAACTAGATAAGTTTGATGGAAAAGGGGATTTTAGCCTTTGGAGAAAAAAGCTGAAAGCTCTTTTAGTTCAACAGAAAGTGGGTAAAATTTTAGATAAACCAGAAACTTGGCCTGAAGATATGACCAAAGAAAAACAAGCTGAAATGCAAGAAATAGCGTATAGCACAATGATTCTTCATTTATCTGATAATGTGCTTCGACAGGTTAATGATATTGAAAAAACCAGAGGAATTGTGGACTAAGTTGGAGTCACTTTATTTAAGTAAATCTCTGCCAAATAAGATTTACTTAAAGGAAAGATTTTTTGGATTTAAGATGCAACCGTCAAAATCCTTAGAAGATAATTTAGATGATTTCAACAAGATATGTGTAGATCTCGCAAATACAGGGGAGAAGTTAGATGATGAAAATCAAGCTGTTATTCTCCTAAATTCATTACCTGAAAGCTATAAGGAAGTTAAGGCTGCAATAAAATATGGCAGAGACTCGTTATCTTTAGCTATTGTTTTAAATGCCTTAAGATCTAAAGATTTTGAAATCATGTCTGAGAAAAGGGATGTTGAAGCCTTAGTGGTTAGAGGGAGATCAGAATCTAAAGGAAAATCACAGGTGAAGAACACTAAGCATAGATCCAAATCTAGAGGTAAAGAGAAGAGAAAATGTTATTATTGCCATAAAGAAGGGCATTTGATTAAAAACTGTTTTCAGTTAAAAAACAAGAACAAGAAAGAGGAGAAAAATGATGAACAAACTGTTGCAAATGTGCATGAAGGATATGAGTCAGCAGGAGTGTTAACTGTGTCTGAGATTGCAGTTGATAATGAGTGGATACTTGATTCTGGATGTTCCTATCATATGACACCTCATAGACATTACTTTCAAGATTTTGAGGAACTTGAAGGTAACAAGGTTTTGATGGGCAATGATCAGCATTGTCTTGTGAAGGGCATAGGATCTGTCAGGTTGAAACTTTATGGTGGAATGGAGAAGGTCCTGTCTGATGTTCGGTTTGTTCCAGATTTAAAGAGAAATTTAGTTTCTCTTGGACAGCTAGATAAAAGAGGTTTCAGTTGCAAGTTAGAGGGAGGCGTTCTTCGAATTTATAAAGGTTCACTTCTTGAAATGAAAGGTAACCTTAGAAATGGCTTGTATGTTTTGAATGGAACCTCAACTGTAGCTAATTGTGCAAATGTTGTTTTAGGACAAGGTGATAAAGAAACTGTCCTTTGGCACAATAGATTAGCCCATGTCTCTCAAAGAGGCTTAAATGAATTGCACAAACAAGGTTTGTTTGGTAAGTTCAAGCCTTCAGAAATACCTTTCTGTGAACATTGTACTCTTGGAAAGTCAACCAGGGTGAAATTTTCTAAGAGCACCGAGTTATCCAAAGGGATTTTAGATTATGTTCATTCAGATTTGTGGGGACCAGCAAGGGTTTCAACACTTGGAGGAGCAAAATACTTTATGAGTATTGTTGATGATTTCTCAAGAAAATTGTGGGTGTTTACTTTGAAGAACAAGAGTGATGCATTTGAAACCTTTAGAGATTGGAAAGTCCTGGTTGAAAATCAAACTAGGAGGAAAATTAAGGTTTTGAGAACAGATAATGGTCTGGAGTATTTGAATGACAGCTTTGTAACTTTGTGTAAAAAAGCTGGAATTAAAAGGCATCACACAGTTCCTTACACACCACAACAGAACGGTCTTGCAGAACGGTTCAATAGGACTTTGCTTGAGAGGGTGAGATGTATGCTTGCAAATGCAAAGCTTCCTAAGATGTTTTGGGGTGAAGCAGTTTCGACAGCAGCATATCTCATAAATAGAAGTCCTTCAGTTGCCTTGAATATGAAAACTCCTCAAGAAGTTTGGTCAGGAAAGCCTCCCAACCTTAGTCATTTGAAGGTATTCGGATGTGCTGCATATGCACATATTAAACAAGACAAGCTAGAGCCACGTGCAAGGAAGTGCATCTTCCTTGGTTATCCATCTGAGGTGAAGGGTTATAAGCTATGGCTTCTTCAACCAGGTGAGGGACGATGTATTATCAGTAGAGATGTAAAATTCGATGAATTTGACATGCCTTGGGAGCTGTCAGGTAGTGTGAGTTTTAAGAAATTTGTTGATAATGTGTCTTCAAACTCTTTTGAGATTGAGTTAGAAAACACACACACCGCCGGATCTTCAAGTGAGCAATCTATTTCCAATAATGAAGCTGCAAGGGTTGATGATCAGTTAACTGGTGAGTCGTCAGAGGAACAACCTGAGTCTGTAGATACTGAAAATGATCAATCAGAATCTCGCTTGTCAGATTATCAGTTAGCTAGAGATAGACAGAGAAGAGTTGTTAGACCGCCAACAAGATATGATGAAGCAAGTTGTGCAGTAGAACAGGGGAAAGAAACAGCTTATGCCTTAAACTGTGATGAAATCTTGTTAAGTCATGAACCTGCAAATTTTGATGAAGCAATGCAGTCGAAAGAAAGTGATATGTGGTTAATTGCTATGAATGAAGAAATGGCCTCATTGATGAAAAATGAGACTTGGGTGCTTTCAGAAAAACCGTCAGATCATAAGCTTGTTGATTGCAAATGGTTGTTTAAAGTAAAACCTAGTATCAGTGGTGAAGACAAGCCTAGATTTAAAGCTAGGTTGGTAGCAAGAGGTTTTACTCAAGAATATGGGATTGACTATAATGAGGTTTATTCTCCTGTTGTAAGACATTCTTCCATTCGTGTTTTGTTGTCTTTAGTTGCTCATTTTAATCTTGAATTAGAGCAAATGGATGTGACAACAGCGTTTTTGCATGGAGAGCTAGAGGAAGAAATTTACATGTCTCAACCCCTTGGCTTTGTTGAGAAAGGAAAAGAGCATTTGGTTTGTAGATTGAAAAAGTCACTTTATGGACTTAAACAATCTCCAAGACAATGGTATAAAAGGTTTGATACTTTTATTATTAAGTGTGGATTTAATAGAAGTGATTATGACAGCTGTGTTTATGTTAAACATGTTTCGAAAGATGTGTCTGTGTTTTTGTTACTGTATGTGGATGATATGCTTATATCTTCTCATGTATATTCTGAAATTGTTGACTTAAAAGCACAGTTATGCAGAGAATTTGATATGAAAGATTTAGGTCCAGCTAGAAAGATTCTAGGCATGGAAATTATCAGAGACAGAGCTGCTGGAAAACTCATAATTACACAACAGGGTTATCTTGACAGTGTGGTTAAGAGGTTTCACCTTAATGTTGCAAAGGCAGTTGCTGTCCCTTTGGCCTCTCATTTCAAATTGTCAAAGCTTCAGTCTCCAAAGACAGACACAGAACTTGCAGGTATGGCAAAGGTACCTTACTCAAATGCAGTGGGTTGTTTAATGTATGGAATGACATGTACTCGTCCAGATTTAGCCTATGCAATGAGTGTTATTAGCCGTTTTATGAGTTGTCCAGGAAAACGTCATTGGGAAGCTGTAAAATGGGTTATCAGATATGTGAAAGGTACTAAGAACTATGGTTTAATTTACACAGTTGGTGAGTCTGATGTTCAGTGTTTAGAAGGTTTTGTTGATGCTGATTTTGCCTCTGATTTAGATAAAAGAAGATCTACATCTGGCTTTGTGTTTAAATTGTTTGGTAATACAGTTAATTGGAGATCTTCACTTCAATCTGTAGTAGCTTTATCTACTACTGAGTCAGAGTATATAGCATTATCTGAGTCAGTTAAGGAAGCAATTTGGTTGAAAGGGCTGATTTCAGACATGCTGGGAGATATAGCAGAACCTATCATACACTGTGATAGTCAAAGTGCTCTTGCACTTTCGAAAAATCCTTTATACCATGATCGAACCAAACACGTAGATGTGAAGTTTCATTTCGTGAGAGATGAAGTGAACAAGAAAACAGTGAAGCTAGAGAAGATTGCATCTGAAAATAATCTTGCTGATATGTTTACAAAGTCTTTGTCAGGAGTGAAGTTTAAGTTCTTCTGTGACCTACTTAAAGTAGGTATTGGCTAATGTTGCTTGTTGATGCTTAAAGTGCAGGGTGAGTTCAAGATTGTATTTAACTACTTTATCTGAGGATATACTTGATTCAAGAGGGTGATTTGTTGAACGTGACTCCAGCATATCCATCATTATTGGGCTTAAATTATTATGTTGTAAAAGGCCCAAATATTTTGTCCAAACAATTTTGTAGAATATTGGCCCACATCATTATTTGTTCAGTTATGCTTACCGAGAGCAGTAACGTGGAGTGGTGGTTTTTTTGGTGTTTGGTGGTACAGAAGCAGTAGTGGAAGGCAGCGGCAGGTTCTTAGAATAGCAGAAGAATTGTGTTCTTTCTTTGTGAAGCAGATGGCTTGTGGGCATGATTTAAGAGAGAAATTTGTCTCTTGGTGAGATTAGTTCTTCTGTATATTTTGTTGGGCTGTGAGAGATTTGTTGCTGGAAGTTTTTCTCTCTTTTTCGATTGTATCTTGTTCTTGGATTGGAGTTATAAAAGATTGATCTCGCCTTGCACAGTGGATGTAGACCTCATTGGTCGAACCACTATAAATATTGTGTGTCTCCTCTATTTTTCTATGCTTGATTTAGTTTAGAAAGTGTGAACCTTGTTGAGTGTGATTTTCTGGACTGCTGTATTTTTTAGCATTGTTTGTGTAGTTCTTCACAACATTAAGTTTAGTTTTGAATTTTCAAAGACACACCATATTTACCAATATTGTCACGTGATTATCATTCTTTTCACATATAACCAGATAATTATTTCACATATTTCTTTTTTAAGAAAAAGGCAAAAGTGAATAATCACAATGAAAGAAAGAAACATAAATTAACAAATTTAATATTTGTTAAAAAAGTGAAAATTGAAAATATTTGATGAAAGAATGAAAGATGAAAAAATAATATATTACGGATAAATTTAATAACGATAAAGTATAAAAGGAGATTTATGAGCATTCAAAAATTAGGGAAAAGAATCATTTTTAACCCTGATATCAATTTTAACTCTGAAACTTTCAATTTCATCAAATTGAACCATAAACTTAACAAGTTGTATCAATTTTAACCCTGAACTTTTAATTTCATCAAATTGAACCTCAAACTTATCAGATCGTATCAATTTTAACCCCAAACTTGCATAAGTGTTACAATGTATACTTTTGGTTAACTTTCCGAACCCCGTACGTAATTGATTATTTATTATTTTTTTCTTAATTCACATTGCACTTGAATTGGTTTCTTATAAATAAAATGTTGAAGAAACTTTATTTTAGATGACTTTTTCTTATTGTTGAGAACTTTGTGAGGGTTTTTTTTGCTGCTATTTAAGATTACGAAAACAAAAAAAATTTGGAGGTTTTTATCTTCAAATATTCGTTGGTTTTTTCTTGTTGCTAAGAACTTTGTGGATTTTTTTTTCCTTCGTTTGATGTTTTTTTTTTCTTGCTAATTAGAAGAATGTACAAATCTAGGAAACAAAAATAAAGAAATTTCAAGTTTTTTTTATTTCTCATATTTGCTAGATTTTTCTTGTTGCCAATAACTTTTTGTGTGTATGTGTGTTTTTTTTATTATTATAATAATGAGAAGAATAGTCTGGGATATTTGATTTCTTAAAGAGTTTTTCCAACAAATTTCTTACAAAACACTAATGCAACGTGATTTTTTTTTTTTAAAAAAAAAAATTGTCAATTACATGTTTTAATAGAAATTCAAATGAAAAGTTTACCAAAGGTCTACATTACAACATTTATGTAAGTTGGAGGTTCAAATTGATGCAATTTGTCAAGTTTGGAGTTTAATTTGATAAAATTGAAAGTTTAGGGTTAAAATTGATACAACCCCAAAGTTCAGGGGTAAAAATTGATTTTTTCCCCCAAAAATTAAGTAACCTTTGTAACTACAGAAAGGCTGCCTTTTAGTTTTAGATAAATATTACGTGAAAATATAGAATCGTTCAGACCAAATCTAAATAATTGTTACACTTGATCAAAACAATAAAAAAGGGAAGGGCAATTATTTTACACGTAAAATCAAATTGAATATTGCATAGTATCAATGTTATTCTACAAGTCATAATTTTGCAATAAAATTGAAATAAAAAAAAAAAAAAAACATTGAGCATGGAGTCGGGACAACATGGATACGCGACGAGGGAAGTTAAGTTTGGAATCATTGTGGTTTTCTATCTTCAGATTGCCAAATTGGAGAATCACCAAGGCCTTTCAGTGATTCGGCGTGCCCCCTAAACTAGACGCTTCACCTACCTGACCTCAAAGAGACTAAAATGAGTCGCCTAGTCCTATACTAGTCTTACAAAGAGTTTGAATTGCTCAGTAGTCTTATAGGATGAATGAATTGCAAAATCGTCTCCTTGCTATCTTTAAAAAAAAAAACAAAAAAAAGGGAAAAATACACTTTTAGTCCCTGAGGTTTGAGTTAGGTTTCATTTTGGTCCCTGAGTTTTCAAACTCAATAATTTAGTCCTTGAGGTTTGAGATAAGTAGCAATTTGGTCCCTGCCATCTATTTTTCCGTTAATCTAATCGACTGCTGACGTGGCACTATTATTTTAATTAAAAAAATAATTTTTAACTTTTTTTAAATAGAAATATATTAAAATAAGAAAAATATTATTATTTATAATTTAATCTATTTCTTTTTATTTCTTTCTTCCACCTTCTTCTTCTTCCTCCCTCCTACTCTTTCTTCTTCTTCAACAAAATTCCATCCATGGCCGGCGACCGGCAACCACCGTTCGCCGGCGGCCGCCGGCGGCGTTGACTTTTTTTTTCTTCTTCTCTTCACCCTCTCTTTTCCCATCTTCTCTAGTTTTTTTTTTTCAAAAAAAAAAAGTAATAAACCCCTCCGTCCCCGTTTCTTATAAGTCACACCTCCACCAGCAGAATCTTTCCCCTTCTCAACAAATCAAATCGATTTGGGTTTTTGGGTTTTTGTAATTTTGTTTGTGTTAATCTCGAAGTCGCAGTCGAGCACCAGCACAAACGTACCCTTTTTCCCTCTTTTTTCAATCGCAAGCTGCTACATCTCTGTCATGGAACAGCTACTGTAAGATAAGAACTTGAGCTTTATTGGCGGGGATTTTGTCATGGAACAGCTACACGACGACGTTTTAGATCAACTCGTGCGAGACCCACGGACGACGGCGCGTTTCAACGTTTCAGATCTGCTCGTGCGAGACCCTTAGACGGCGACGCATTCCAGATCTGCTCGTGCGAGACCCACGAAAGATGGCTCGACCCCCAGATCTACTCGTGCAAGACTCAAGATCTGTTCACGTTAATCTCAGGGAGAAGACGACTTGGCCGACGGAAGCTTCAGAAGACGTGTGCTCGTGAGTCTTGGGAGAAACTTTTTTGTGTTTTTTTTTTTAAAGTGAAACAAAAGAAGGGAAAGTGGAAAAATAGGACGAAGGAAAAAAAAAAAAAAAAAAAGAAGTCGTCGCCGGCCGTCGACCGCCGGCGAGAGATATACCACCTGTCGCCGCCCACCGGTGACTTGTTGAAGAAGAAGCTGAAAAAGAGAAGAAGAAGGTGAAGAATAAGAGAGAGGGAGATAGAATTAAAAAAACAATAAAATAATAAAATAATAAAATTTTAATTTTTTAATATATTTATATTTCAAAAAATTCAAAAATAATTTTTTTAATAAAAAAGTTTGTGCCACGTCATCCAACCGTTAATTATTAACAGGAAAATAGATGGAGGGACTAAAATGAAACTAAAACTAAACCTCAGGGATAAATTTTCAGGGACCAAAATGAAATCTAATCCAAACCTCAGGGACTAAAAGTGTATTTTTTCCCAAAAAAAAAAAAACAAAAACAAAAAAAAACAAAAAAAACATCTATGGACAAAAAAAAAAGGGATGAAGTTGAGTTAGTTTAGCTCATCAAGCTCGACCTCGCGTTGTTCACCCGACGAAAGATCTTTTACTCCGACCACGCTTCGTTGCCATTCCGAACTTCCAACTAGTATCAACAGCTGAGCGTTTATTCGTGTGGCTCATTTAAACACCCTGCACAACCACTACCAGTGTGGATTGGTAATTTTGATGATTTTATCAAGTTGATGTGATTTTGAGTGTGAGAATGACAATACCATTTAAGAGGTTTGTTCTCCAAGACCAAATCAACAGTTCGATCTTTTTCCCTGAGAAGTGTTGCAACTTTGGAAGCTGCACCTAGGAGATCAGGATCCAGAGCACAAACTATGTTCTCTACTCCAACACTCAGTTCTGGCAGCAACTTCTTTTCCTTGAGCAACTACTACCAAACCCCGGCGCCCATGAAAAAAACAAACATATAAGGCCCCGTTTGATAACCATTTGGTTTTTGGTTTTTGAAAATTAAGCTTATAAATCCTACTTCCACCAACAAACTTCTTTGTTTTTCTAATACCTTTCTTTCCTTGTTTTTAAAAACCAAGCAAAATTTGAAAACTAAGGCCCCGTTTGATAACCATTTGGTTTTTTATTTTTGATTTTTGAAAATTAAGCCTATAAACACTACTCCCACCTACAAATTTCTTTGTTTTCCTAATACATTCTTTCTATGTTTTCAAAAACCAAACCAAATTTTGAAAACTAAAAAAAGTAGTTTTCAAAAACTTGTTTTTGTTTTTGGAATTTGGGTAGACATTCAAATGTACCATTGACAAAGATGAAAACCATGGTAGGAAAATTGAGGGAAAACAAGCATAATTTTCAAAAACCAAATGGTTATCAAACGGGGCCTACAAAGTAGTTTTCAAAAACTTGTTTTTGTTTTTAGAATTTGGCTAGAAATTCAAATGTGTCATTGACAAAGATGAAAGTCATGGTAGGGAAATCAGGAGAAAACAAGTCTAATTTTCAAAAACCAAAAACCAAAAACCAAATGGTTATCAAACGGGACCTAAGAAATTTCTTTTGAAGAAGAAACGAAACTTTTCATTGAATGAATGAAAAGAGACTAATGCTCAAAGATATAAGCTCCACATAAGAATGGAAAAGGAACAAAAACGAGAAAAAAGGGCAAGGAAGCGCCCCAAAAAAGAAAAAACTGAAAGAACAAACTTGCAAAGAATTTGAGGCTCAAACCAATCTTGAAACTTCGAAGAACCACTTAACAGAGAGCTGAGGGAACCAACTCAAATGTATGAATTAATTTATACACCCCTGAACTAAATTTACTAAACAACCACTTGATCCATTTTAAATCAAGGAATTAGTAGGATATATAATAATAACTGAGGTAAACGGCTTACATGGTTTGAACTAAAAGATTCTTAACTATGGACCAATTCAAGGTGATTAAATAATAAACAGTCGAGCACAGTTGATGAAAAAGTATAACATTAATGATAGAAGGAAGAAAGTTGCAGTCCAGAAGTAAAAGTTTATCCACGCTACCATCGATGATTGATACTAACCATGTAATTCTAATGTAGAATTTTATCAGCTTAAAACTTACCTCTACTGTAACAGCATCACCAAACCCAAAGCCACAAGCAGGAATATCATCGCCACCAAATGCAGAAAGCAAACGATCATACCAACCCCCACCGCATATGGCTCGCAGCTTTCCCCCTCGGTCAAAACCCTGAAACCAGTATCTTCATTATTAAAACAAAAATAAAAATGATGAACCGAAAAGAGCAATTTTCATGGCATACAACTTTTAGAGAGAAAAAAAGTGTCAACTTTGATCATTTATAAAACAAGAAGCAAGAAATAAACATAGCTAAAATTAACTTTGAAGACAGAGATCAAGAAGAAATATTGACTAAAGAAACAAGGAAAAGAAAGAAGAGGTGACTGTATTCTATGTTTTAACTACTTTCATAAATTTATTTAGTTGCAGATATTTTGTTTCACGATATACTAAGAAAACAATGGAAAGATACCGTTACAAATCCATTCCTTGGCTGAATATTAGATTTATTAACAAATATACCAACATATTTGATATTGAAATTTTCGTATAATTATAATTAAACTTGGGATTGTAGCCATTTAATGAGATGATTTACCTATATTCAGTTTACATACTAGAATAAAATTAACTCGGGAGACAGTTTTAGATGTAGTAGCTGTAGTTTAGAGTGTCGGATGTGGCATTATTTCAGTTAAAGACATAACATGTTTTGTTTTTTGTTTTTTTTAACATGGGGTGAGGATTTGAATCTCTTGACCTTTTGGTCGAGGGCATATGTCTTAACTAATTGAGTAACGCTCAAGTTGGCAACATATAATATATGTTAAACCTATAGCATGAAGACGAGTCAAATCAACAAGACAAACAAGTTCATGGGAGGAGTGAATATCGAATACTAACAACAAAACTAACCTCAAAAACAATACCGATGTAATAAGCAAGGCCATGGGAAGCATCAAATTGGATCCAATCAGTATAACCGAACTTTTCAGCAAGAGAAAATAGCTGCTCTAGATCAGACAACGCTCTTCACCACCACCTCCTAGTATCTCTATGCCAAGAATAGCAATCACACTTCAATCAATTTCAATGTCTTTATCAAAATTCGTGCATTTCAACTCACTTGTCAAAGAATTGACCATTTGCACAAAATAACCTTCCAACTTCGTCAAAGATTTTTCACCTTTGGTTGGTTTGATCTGCTGGTGTAAGAATTAGATATTGAGATTTCATTTGGTCGTTTCTACATTGAGTGTCTCATTCGTCGTACATCTTTCCTTTGAGTGATTTTATTTTCATGAAAAAAACAAATTTAGTCTTGAAACCTACTAACAGTGTTATGAGAGCGTGCGCAAATCACATAGCCCACACCTCGGCATACTTTCAAGCCTTCTACAGATTCTCCTATTTCTCTCAGGTTAAATATTCTATAAATCCCTTGTTATGCAAAGGGAGGATGAAACAATAACTCCTCGATCACCGAAAGGACAAGCATAAAACTAATTTGGCGGTAATTCTATGATTGAATGCATTTGAATTCGAACAGAAGATTAAAGCCGAATACTCAATACTATAAGTTTGAGAATAAATTACAGGATAGAGCCTCTTTTTCCTTTTATTTGCAGGGTCCAGATTTTAGCTCAGTTCAAGAAATAGAGTCCAAAATTAGTAAACTGATGGAACCCAATACAAAAGCTTACATCAATACCTGGTCTCTTATTTATTCACCTGCTTTCCTGATGAACAGCGCCTCCGACTCGAGCACCGGAAAATCAACCTCCTCGAGTCCGTACACTCGCGAAACCTACTAAACAACAGACACTAAACCTGAGAGACACAAAAATCACAAACATATCTACAATTCGGAGCAACAGGATACGGAACCTCTCTGAAATTATTGAATAGCCAGTTGCGGAGTCGCATATCTTCCGGTGGAAAATCTCTGGTTCCCTTGGGGGGTTGACGTCGATATTCTGCAATTCTTCAGTGACCGGTGTCGGAGATAGCACCCCTGACCTACGGCCGCCAGTGTCGCCATCACCGAAAGACTGGGCGGAAGGGAGAGCACTGAGAGAATAATGAAATGTGAGGTTGGCGAAGAATGAGGGCTTCGAAAAGGAGAATCTGAGAATGATGTTGAGAGCGAATGATGATGAAGAGAAAATGAAGGGCTTGAAAGATAAGGAGCGATGAAGGCTTCGCAGCCATGGCGGTCGACAGTGCAGAGACGAAGCACAGTCAATTGGCGCCTTCTGAAGTTGTACAAACATGTAAATCATATTTTGCAGTTTAGTCCATTTATTATTTAAATTTTCAATATTGTACCAATTACTATCCCAAATATCCATCAGCCCCTTCTCAACCATATCATAGACTAATTTATCGACTTGTTTATGTATAATTTTTGTATAATTGTTATTTTACAAATATTATGGTCGGTTTGATAACCATTTCAGTTTTGGTTTTGGTTTTTCTGTTTTGGGTTTTTGGTTTTTGGTTTTTGGTTTTTTAAAAACAAAAATCATATATGTTTGATAACTGTTTTTTGTTTTCTGTTTTTAAAAAACATAAAACCAACCTTATTTGATAACTGATTTTGGTTTTCAGTTTTTTAAAAATTAGAAAGATGAAAATATGTTTTAGAGAGAGAAAAATGTGTAGAGTTGTGCTCTGCTTTGGTCGATGGTACTATTGAGTTGTGCTCACTTTGGGCATTTTTATATATATATATATATATATATATATATATATATATATATATATTATAAACTTGTTTTTGTTTATTTAAACTTGGCTATGGATTGATACTTCCTTTAAGAAAAAATCGGGAGAAAACAAGTATGATTAAAAAAAAAACAAATGGTTATTAGATGGGATCAATATTATACTTTTGTGAATGTTGAGTAAAATTGTTCCAAAGTGAGTATAAATTAGCTTAACAGTAATTGACATAATTCAAGTTCCAAAAGTCCATGAATGTTAAACATACTATATATATGTGTGGTTAATTACGTGTCTAGTCCCTTGAATCCATGATTGTGTCAATAAGGTTCAAACTTTAAAAAAATGTCTAATAGATTTATGAACCTTCAATTTTGTGTCTAATATGCCTTGAACTTTCAAAACGTTTAATCAGTCTCTATGTCTAATAGATCTTTGATATGTTTGAAATGTTTAAAAATTAACCAATCTATTTATATAAAATTGAATTATATGCCAATTCTGAATCTAATATGTTTGCGAATTTTAAAAAATGTCAAATAGATAAAAAACTTATTAGACATAAAGTTAAAACTCGATAGATTTATTGAATACAACAGTGAAAGTTTAAGAAACATACATAATATCTCTTAAAGTTCAGAGACGTATTAGAATCTATTACGTACCAAATCGAAAATTAGAATCTATTTGAAGTGAATATAAAAAATTAAAGGGCTAAACTTGTAATTAAACATATATCTATATATATAAACGTTTTTAGTTTTACAGATCTCAATATTCCTCGAGAAGGAATATAAAAACGAAAACAGTGTGAAGTGTGAAGTGTGGTGGCACACGTGCGTAGTCCAACCCGATGGACGGCTGCCGGTGGCGCTCAAAAGCGTTGAAAGGATCCCACCGTCCAAAGCTTTTTCATCAAATATGGGGCCCAGTGTCTAGATGGGCGGCTAGTGGACCCCACTTTCAAATCCTATCACACCTCACCACTGCGTCGGGTCGGGCCCACCAAATTCCCTTTTTCGGATTTACGCTTTTACCCCTCCATGGACTATAATTCACCGAGAAGGGTCAGCCACCGGTCGCCGGCTGAATTCGTCAAAGCCGCCGTTTATAGAATTAGGATTAATCAGTAATCTATTAATACAAGTTCGAAAAAATTAATGAAAATTTGGACATTCGAATTTCCTTGAAATTACCTAATATAGATATATATTATCTATGTATTACATGTGTATATACGGAAATAATTGATTCTAAATTATAGGAATTATTACAATCACACCCTATGAATTAAATTTGATAAATTAGCTTTTAAGCTTATTGTAACTTGCTTAAACTATTATAATTGGTAAATTGCAATAATTACTCATAAACTACAAAACATTATTTAAGACAAGCATCTACTATGATATGATTTTTACAGTTTAACTAAAGTTATTTATATCAAAATTTTTACAAGCTTTGTATGCTCACTAAAGTTATTTATATCGAATTCAACTAAAACATCTACTATGATATGATTTTTACAAGCTTTGTATGCTCATGGTGGCTCAATCAATTGATTTCAATAACACGCAGGGCATATATTTTTATACTCGTTAGATGTCATGAAAATCAAGTTTCGCCACAATTAACTAATGAATGGTTGCCAAAGCGAGCATAGTTAGACAATAATTAACTTGCACTCTTGACCAATAGATTAGATATTTGAATTTTTCAGTCTCGATTGTTGTCAAACTAACAAGAAAATACTTACAAATTTCAACAAAGAGAATAAATCGGTTTAATCTATCATTTTATATATATATATATATTGAAAAGTCTATCATTTTATATTAAACATATAGTTTATAATTCATTGAATGCATATCATAGCCTTTTTTCTCTTTTTTTTTTTTCTTTTTACCATCTGTCAAATTAAAAATTATCCAACGTGAGAATCAAAAGTGCAACACTTACTCGAAGTTCAAGATAAATATTGCAACATTTATTTAATTTTAAGCTATAATTGGATGGAATTGAAATTTAAACATGACATTGTCATGGTTGAGGAAAAATTGATATTTTCCCCAAATCTTTAATAAATGTTTTTAATTGAAACATTTGACATATTGATCAATGAAACAATGTCATAATCAATGGAGCCATGCATTACATTCAAACCTTGTTTTGTTTTTTATTTTTATTTTTATTTGATTTTTTTTATTTTTCTGTTCAGTTATTGTGGATGTGGAGATTAAGGTCTCGTTTGATAACCATTTGGTTTTTTGTTTTTGGTTTTTGAAAATTAGGCTTGTTTTCTCCTAAATTTCCTACCATGGCTTTGATCCTAGTTAGAGTTGCATTTGAATTCCTAGCCAAATTTTAAAAACAAAAACAAGTTTTTGAAAACTATTTTTTTTTTGTTTCCAAAATTAGACTTGATTTTTGAAAACAAGGTAGAAGATTTATACTAAAACTAAGAAACTTAGAGGTGGAAGTATGTGTGTATAAGCTTAATTTTCAAAAACCAAAAACCAAATGGTTATTAAATAGGGCCTGAACTATCGACTTTTGGATTGTAGGTAATCGGTACCACCTAGATAAACTCTCTCTCTCTATATATATATATATATATTTCTCCTAATTTCATTTGGATTGTAGGTAATCGGTACCACCTAGATAAACTCTCTCTCTCTCTATATATATATATATATATATATTTCTCCTAATTTGAAATTAATCCGACCTTGAAGTTTGCAATTAAGATATCTGCTCATACACAACTTTTTAAATACACTGGCTTTAATTTCTTAAAAAAAAAAAAAAAAATACACTGGCTTTAATAATTGAATCCTGCATTAATTACCGAAGGATTTTACCCAAAAAAATAAAATAAAAATAATAACCACCTTTTTTTAGAAGCGACTTCCTAATAGAAGAATAAAATTTATTAAAGAAAAAACAAAAAACAACAAAAAGAACTCGACAACATCTACGGAGGGAGAGAGTTAACGACGTGGCATCCCAGTAAAAAAAAAAAAAAACTATTATTATTCATAATTTTATTTTCAACTTTTATTTTTTTTAATATTTGAAGGGGGGTCCTCTCATTCTCTCGTAATTCCATTTCCGCCCTTCAAATATTTATCGCCCACATCTCTCGAGCTTTCGCCATTTTGGAAATCGGAACGAACAACAGGACAGTCAAGCCTGCTTTTCGAAGATCAACTCCATCTCCATCTTCATCATCGAGTTCGAAAAAGGTTAGAGCCCCTTCTTCCTTCTGAGATCTGTCTTTTTCTCTCTGTTTTCAATCGATCTCACGCATTCTGTGGCCCTCTCCAGCTTCCAATCTGCATCAGCTTCCCCCTTCGTTCAAATGGGTACGTTCTTATGTTTTAATCGCTATCCAGTTTGTGCAATTTGCGTGACGATGATCCATCTCTGTTTCCTTCAGCTTAATTTGTACGTTTTGTTTGATTTGCGTTACGTTGAAGCATCCTCAGTGTAATTAATTTCGTTTTTTCAATTCGATTGGGCGCGATATATAACGTCCGGATATAGTTTGATTATCCATTACCCTTTAATCGTTGTTTATTGCTAATAAAAGGATTCGAGCTACCTTGATCAGGGCGTGATTGTTTTGCTCCAAATCTGCTGGGAATGATCACGCTGTTCGGGAGTATTAGATCGGTGAATTATATTCACTATTTCGTCTCGATGGGTGTAGGATAATTTTAGAATGAGATGTTTATGCTTTTGAATTTTCTTTAAAATCAAGTTCGTACCCGTGGCTAATGGGATTTATGGGTTTTATGGATCTCGGGTGTATCTGGCTGGCGAGTTTTCTGGAGTCGAGTATAACATTCAGATGGGTTCTCACTTGCATGGATGCTGCCATCACAGTTATTGCAAAATGATTGTGTTCGGGACTAACTTTCTCAAATTTTCTGAGAACGGAAGTTCCACGTTTCTTGTTGTCTCATGTATGGTGCCGATCATGGATCAATTTTGCTTGGCTTCTTCTGGAAATCAGAGAGCATTATTATTGTTATCTCACGTCAAAGCTAGACAGGAGCATTATTATATTGGTTTGCTTTTAAGAGTTTTATTTTTTCCATCGTGGTGATATCACAATGCCATAATTTAGTTCATGGGTTTTACTTGCCCGTCTTTTTGTCATTTCTAAAATTACGAGGTTCTAATAAGATTTTTTTTTCCTCTTCTGGCAGCTAAGAGCGATGAAAGTTGCTCTGTTCAGCTTATAGATGGAGATGGTGGATTCAATGTCGATGGAATTGACAGCTTTATCAAAGATGTGAAATTGGGGGAATGTGGACTTTCATATGCAGTAGTATCCATCATGGGCCCTCAGAGTAGTGGTAAGGAGTCTGCTTTTAGAAGATTGTCGTATCTATAAATTTAAGTTCATGGTCATGTTTCTTGCTAATACTCAAATTAATTTATTTAAAAAGTTGGTGTTCTGCCCCTGTATTTAACTGATAATTTCAATTTAATTATTCAAATATTATAAATATTTTTTCCTTACACTTGGATATTTGAACTCAAAGTACTGTATCAGATAAATGGCTTTCCTACTGGTTTATGGTCTCTTGATAATTTCCTCTTACTAATTTTATTTTATATATAATCCAATTAGGCAAGAGTACGCTGCTAAATAATCTGTTTGGAACCAACTTTAGAGAGATGGATGCTTTTAAAGGGAGGTAAGTTATTGTCGTCTCCTTATGTCAGTTTTTCTAGATACAGTTTATCCAGGCTTGGTGACTGAAAAAGTGCAACTGATCTGTCTTTTTCTAGGTCCCAAACAACTAAAGGTATATGGTTGGCTAGATGTGCTGGCATTGAGCCCTGTACACTTGTAATGGATTTGGAGGGAACTGATGGTAGAGAGCGAGGAGAGGTGCGTTTCTGTGCTTTTATTTTTTTTGGGTTATTAACGTGTTTCATTTGCTTGTACTTTCGTTTATTTCTTCTTTTTTATTTTTTAAATGACCATGAATGTGTTTGTCAATGTTTTGAGTTCACTATTATCCCACACCTTTTTTTTTTTCCCGTAGAGATCAAAGATCTTTTCTTATTTTAAAGAGCGTTATTATTCATTTCCAAGTTTGAAAAACTCATCAAATTTTAGTGGGGATGGCTGGAGACTTTAGTACCACTTAAATGAAGATTCCATAGTCTGAACTTTGAAAAGCTCTAGGTGAACTTGCATTTTATGTTCAATCATCTGTAGACAACACTGAGCACTGAGGTGATTCCTAGGTACCTATCTGAGTGTATCTGGAATAAGAAGGTTCCTAGAATCATGACATTCATTATATCAGTCTCCTAATGGCAGAGTTGATACCCTAGTCTAGACCGAGTCCAAAGAAAGAATTCCAACTTTTGCCTTTTTCCTTGTTGGTATGTCATGTGTAAATAACTATGAATATAATAAGGGCACGTTTTTCTTACTTGGTGGTTCTGTAAAGTTTACAATATTTTTCTCTAAGATAGGTGGAGATGTGGTATTTTGATGGAGAGGTTGTAGATATGACTGTTTCTTGGTTTCTAGATGGGGTTATTGCACTGAAGCTTTTGCAACCCTTCTGTCTTCTGTCTTCTCTCAAGCCAATTTGATTTATTGTGCACTCCCTTCTCTTTTGTATTTTTCATATTGATCAATGAAACATAAGGATTTTTTTTAGTTATAATAATTTATTTATTTGTATTTTTAATATAAATAATTATGAAAAATAAAAATCAAGTTTCTTGTGAAAACCGACTGAGTTATTTTTTAGAAGTATCCTCTGGCTGTTTCTTAATGTGGCTTTGTGACGTTCTTTTTTAGGACGACACTGCATTTGAGAAGCAAAGTGCCCTCTTTGCCCTTGCTGTATCAGATATAGTGCTAATAAACATGTGAGTTTTTTTTTAAGTTTTGTCATGTTAATACTTGATTTATCTTGTAACATGTATTTCCTTATGCCTTTCTTCGAATACTTCTTGTTTCCACATCATCTAGTTTGAAAGTTGTTATAATTTGATTTAGGTGGTGTCACGATATTGGCCGTGAGCAGGCTGCAAATAAGCCTCTCCTCAAAACTGTATTTCAGGTATTCCCTTCAATCTGGTTGTACTTGGGTCATGGTGTATCTTCTATAATAAATATTTAACAATTTTCTATTTCTATGGTATGCAGGTCATGATGAGATTGTTCAGTCCGCGTAAAACGACGTTAATGTTTGTCATACGCGATAAAACAAGGGTCTGTCTATATTTTCTGGGACGTTTATATTTTCACTTGTTGCAGCATTACTTTTAGTTTTTCTTGAGCGGTTGTTGAAGAACCTTTTGTTGTAAGATCTGAACTTTTCTTATATTCTTTATTGGCTGTTGTTCATTTTTTTTTTTTTTTTTGTGTGTAGACACCATTGGAAAATTTAGAGCCTGTTCTTAGAGAGGATGTACAGAAGGTAAATTATTGGTCCTTTCTTCTTAGTCATTGCGATGCCCAAAAAGTGTTATTTATTTTATTCTCATTTGCATTTCTCTATTTTGACTGCAGATATGGGACTCTGTTCCTAAGCCACAGGCCCACAAGGATACTCCACTAAGCGAATTTTTTAATGTGAGTCCTCATTTTCTCTATGTCAAATGGATTTTCTATAGGGGTAAGTAGAATTCTATGGTGTATATTGATTTCTTTTGAATTGCCAGGTTGAAGTTGTTGCTTTGTCTAGTTTCGAAGAAAAGGAAGAGCAATTCAGGGAGCAGGTATATGGATTTTGTGAAACTCTCTAGTCTCTGTTGACCGTTGGCACCATATGAAAATTAAGCTACTTCGTTTTCCCCTTCATCCCCAAAAATAGAACTCAAATTTTTTTTGAAGTATTGACTATAAAGGACTTCCTGAAAAATTGTTGGAGCTGTGGACATTCTATTTTATTGTGACTGGATAGGTTCTATGATTCTATTTATTTTGGCTTTTCTCGTTCTTGATATAATATGTTAACATGTTATGGTTGTTCAAAGGAATTATATTTGTGAATCCCAGTATTTTCTTCTTTCTTTTACATACTTCTCATAGTAATGGATTTTTTTTTTTTGTCTTCTATTCCTATATAGTAAGGTTATGCGGTGGTCAGAGCATAATATTTTCCTAGGCAAATGTTGTTGACATATTTTATGAACTATTGTGTTGGAATTCAGGTGGCAAGTTTGAGACAGAGATTCTTCCATTCTATTGCTCCAGGAGGGCTTGCTGGAGATCGCAGGGGAGTTGTTCCTGCTTCAGGTTTTTCTTTTAGCGCACAGCAAATCTGGAAAGTTATCAAGGAGAACAAGGATCTTGACCTTCCAGCCCATAAGGTACAACAGTGACCAAATTCATATTCGGCATTATATAGCTAAATGTCCAACTGTGATCCGTGGCATGTCTGCAGGTTATGGTGGCTACTGTTCGCTGTGAAGAAATTGCCAATGAGAAGTTTGCCTGGTTTGCATCAAATGAGGTTCTTTATACAGGCGTTTAATTTTATCCTTGTCTATTTTTATCTCCTTTCTAATATATCCTGCAGTCAAAACTTACCATAAAATTTGTTTATTTATTCGATCAGGACTGGTTGAGTTTGGAAGAAGAAGTACAATCCGGCCCAGTTCAAGGTTTTGGAAAGAAGCTAAGTGCAATTATTAATACTTGTTTATCAGAGTAAGTAGTGCCTACGTGTAACACCTGTCTTGATAGCTATCGGAATGCATTCAAGTGAACAACTAGTAGCTTTATACATTTATTTTCTGTTCATGTTAGCATTGGAAGATTTGAGTAAAGTTGGGCTAGGTGTCATGTAACAGAAGGTTTCCATGGCACCCGTGCATTCATTTTTTCATCCTCATCAAGTATTTTTCTTTATTCCTAGTCCAGTTCATAGGATCATTGTTTTTTCTGATGGCGTAAGATTATCACAAGGGACTGATTCATCTCCATGCATGATTGTTAGTGTTCCTTACTGGTAGATTTTTAAATGATGTTGGCCTTAAAGTGAATATTTTATCTCTTGGAAATTATAGTACGAGTATAATTTAATAGTGATAAGTACTTATTCTCAACAAGAAGCCTTGATGATGAAAACCAAAACCTTCATTTCCACTTGTTAATTTGATCGAATATTAGTTAATATGTATATATCGATTGCTAATAGTGTTGTGATAATAAAGAACAGTAGCAACATTAATCATGGTCTAGGTTTAAAAATGTGAAGTATCTTTTTGGTATTCCTTTTTTGCAACTTAGGAAAGATGTTGATGTGACTATGACTGACATGGTTACTTTTTTTTTCCTCTTATCGGACATTGCTGTGTTAGTTTATTCATCACGAGCTTTTTGTAATCTGATTATTTAGGTATGATGCAGAAGCCACATTTTTTGACGAAGGTGTTAGATCTGCAAAGAGAGCACAACTTGAAGAAAAATTGTTGCAAGTAATAATTCTTAAGTGTTTATTTATTTATTTATTTTTATTTTATAAATCTGAAAGCAGCTGTCATAATTTATGAGAAATCAAAATATTTGATATAAGCTATTTGGTAATTACTCTTGCCAATGGTTTTGAGCACTGATGTATTCACTGGAAGTAACCTCCAGAAGGTTCTTCCAAGAGGATCTTCCTGCTGCATTGAACTTGAATACTTTTTTCTCTTCTTAAGAGTATAATTACGATTCACAATGAGTCCCTTTGGATGTATTATCCTAATAATTAATATCTGACATATTTTTCCTCATCAACTAGCTCGTTCAATCAGCCTTCCAATCTCTGGTGGGACACATAAGGTCTGTGACATTTGATAAATTCAAGGAGGCATTTGACAAAGCTTTGAATGAAGGGGAAGGGTTTTCTTCTGCTGCCTCTAATTGTGCTCAAACCTATGTGGCCATTTTTGATAATGAATGTGCTGGTAGGTTGAATTAATAGACTCTGTGCTTCCTAGTTTGGTCGTTTCCCTTCTGTCCCTTTCGTATGTGAAGACAGTTAAATAGGCAACTGCTCCTGATTTCATATGGTGCAAAATGTCTTCAGTTTACTGAAATGTTTCCATTCTTTCTCAGGGATTAGAATGGGTTTTGTTTGTTATTTTGTAGTCCATGCTGACTTGTTATCACTGCAGGTGCTGTCATTGAGCAAGCAGACTGGGACACTTCTAGAATAAGGGATAAACTTCGACGTGATATTGATGCACACATTGCAACTATTCGTGCTGATAAGTTATCCGAACTTTCTGCACATTTAGAGGTATAGTCACTTTTTTTTTTTGAGAAGGGAAACAATTTCATTGAATGAATGGAATAGGAGATAGAGGTATAGTCACTTTTAACCTTGTGATATTTGAAGGCATTCATCGAGTGCTAAATTTTCGCTCAGAATTCCTTGTTTAGGTTTTGTGGAATTTTGTAGCATTTGGATGAATACCATATAATTGCCTTACGAGCGTTGCTGACAATGATAATAACAATTGCAGAAAAAACTGAAGGAAGCATTGTCAGGACCTGTAGAAGCTTTGCTAGATGGAGCTAATAATGAGACATGGCCAGCCATAAGAAAACTTCTTCAACGAGAGACTGAGTCTGCCATCTCTGGGCTGTCTAAAGGACTGGTTGGCTATGACGTGGATGAAAAAACCAAGGACAAAATGCTTACCAGTCTTAAGGATTATGCCAGAGGTATAGTTGAATCAAAAACAAGGGAAGAAGCTGGAAGGGTCCTGATTCGTATGAAGGATAGGTATCAACTTTTCATTGGTACATGTAATTTGCATCTTCTTCTTTGGTGGCATGCATTGCTAATGATATTATTTAATATTGCAAGCAGGTTTTCCACGTTGTTTAGCCATGATGCGGATTCAATGCCCCGTGTTTGGACTGGGAATGAAGATATCCGGGCAATCACCAAAACCGCTCGTTCTGCTGTAAGATGCTATATATCTTTGTTTCCCATTTTTCTTATTATTTATACTTCTTTATATCTATGCTTTGTATTTCAAATATATATTTAATCTATATATTTGTGCGCTGCAGTCCCTGAAGCTACTATCTGTTATGGCTGCTCTACGTTTGGATGATGATGATTCTGGTGAGATAGATAGTACTCTATCATCTGCCTTGCTGAATATCCCAAGCAGTAGCAATACAAAAGATAGGAGCATTGTGGCAACTGACCCTCTCGCCTCAAGCTCATGGGAAAAGGTAAGTATTTTAGAGTCCTGCTTTTTCCCCCTTATTTCCATTTTACTTGAGATTTATAGTTGCATAGAGGATAAAAGCAAAAGTGATTCTCTGGCTCTCTTTGGGAGGCAGTGGAATTTAGCAAAGAACTATCAATCTTTTTCTAGTTCTCTACCAGGAGTCATTGTCTTGGTCTGGAGTGATCAGTTGAACAGTGTTTTATTCTCCTGCGTGACAAGCCTTTGTATTGTCCCCTTATGCTGGTTTTTATGTCTCTTGCTTGTTTCAGGTACCACCATCACAAATGTTGATTAGCCCTGTTCAGTGCAAATCTATATGGAGGCAGTTTAAGACGGAGACAGAATACACTGTTTCTCAGGCCATTGCTGCACAGGTATTAGATGAAACTTTTCAACTGATTAACTTGAAAAAAAAAGGAAATGAAATGTTCTGTATCTTTTTTTTTCTTGGGATTATATGATGAGGTTAGAACTTTTAGCCATATCTGCTGTATTTCTTTTTACCGTTTTGTACCTACACTTGTTTTTCCTTAAAAAAAAAAAAAGAGCAAATTGTTGTGTGCTCTTATTGCGATAAACACATGGTTTCTTTTTTTGCTATTAGACTGTTTGGGTACTGAGGCAAAATGGTGTGGAATTTTTTTTCCGCATAGTGGTTATTTTAAGTAAAGATTGATTGGATCTTAATCTTAAATCCTTATCTGATTAAGACCCTTTATCTGGAGTTTTAATGTGCTGGTGAATTTATGACAAGGAGGATGTTGCCATTGTCCTCTAGTAAAATTGAACATTCTCAAAGATAGGCTTAAAAAGTCTGTTTGGATGGTCAGGCAGGTTCTTTAAGCCCCATCCCCAGTGGCCATTTGGGTTCCATTTATTTAAATGGTTGTGTAGATAAAATGTGGGTTTGGATATAGATCTTGCTGCAGTTATTGCGAAGTCAAGATTACATATTTGATTGATTTCCAGTTACAAAATCTTGCAAATTACGACAGCTACCAAAATTTGAAGGTATTTTCAGAATGCAGTCTATGAGGATTTTGGAGTTTGGTCATGTAATATATATCATACAAATTTATTTTGGATCAATAGGCCGATGATCCGTGGTCTCATTGTGATGGCATTTGCGTAGAAAAAGGAAAGCTAATTACCATTTCAATATTTCACACTTGCTACTCAGTTCAGTTTCTGGGTCCTGCCTATGTTTTAGATCAAGTATAGTTGGTAATATTAGTTAATATTGAGAATGCACATGTAAGCATCTTTCTAATTTGTTGGGATATTTTGGTTGATCTCAAACATCATTCTACTTTGCAGGAAGCCAGCAAACGTAGTAACAACTGGCTGCCCCCGCCATGGGCAATTCTTGCAATGGTTATTCTTGGATTTAATGAATTTATGACCCTTTTAAGGTATGTGGGGATATTTTCTGCATTATAAAATGCTAGATCTTGCTCTGGTTTCTAAGTTTTGTGCTTACCCCACTTGTTGACAGAAATCCATTATATTTGGGGGTCATATTTATTCTCTATCTACTCGCCAAAGCCCTGTGGGTCCAGCTCGACGTTTCTGGGCAATTTAGCAATGGCCTTGTAAGTATCAAATCTTATTTATGTTGTGTAGAACCATATTTTTCAGCACCCTCGGTACTTGTACTCACTGCTTAGAATTATTTGTGGTATTGCCTTCAAACGCAATTTTCAACTTCCTGGGCCTGTTCTTCCATAACATTATATTCCTCCAATTCACATTTTTATTTCTTGTAAGGAAAGAATGGAATAATCTTAGTGACAATCGGCAATCCATATTAGGCTCTTAACTTGCAGTTTATGTAATGGCAATCTTAACTTGCATGATTAAGATGAAAAAAAAATAAAAAATCCCATTTAAACCTAACGTCTGATTTTATGTACGACCAGCTTCCAGGGCTTCTTTCATTGTCCTCCACATTTGTGCCCACTGTCATGAATCTTCTTAAAAAATTAGCAGAAGAAGGACAACCACAGAGGCCTGCAACTACCGATCCTCAGAGCAACCCTGCTTTAGCATCAAAAAGCATGCGGAACAGCTCTAACAACGATTTGACATCGACCGCTTCATCAGCAGTGACTTCGACAGAGGCTGGTGCCGAGTACTCCAGTCGCTCAAAAGAAGAGTAGGTTGAAGGGAGCCGTTTATGGATCAATTTCTCCTTTTTTTTTTTTTTTTTTTTTTTTTCTTTTTGAAGATCCTGGGTTTCTTCCATCGACCCGTTGTCGTCACCAAATATATGATTCATGTTTGTTAACTATTGGAAGAATGTAAGAGCAAAGGCTGAAGTTCAGGCTTTAATTTTTGTGCTGAGAGCCTCAAGCAATGGCCTGGGGTTGATAATGCAAACCCTTTATATCGGGTTTTCATATCAGTATAGGTGTTCATTCTCTGACCCCCTTTGGGTTTGAATAGACTAAGAATGCTTCTTTTTCCTATATTAAAGTTTGTTTATCTGCTCTTCTGCCTTTGATTTTGTCTTATGAGAGTTGTAACATTGATTGTGAGTATATTTTTATCTTTAATTTATAGTATTGACACTTCCTTCTTCAATTATGGTAGTTTTTTCATCTCTATTGTTTTTGTTCAGATGGTTATTTTGGCTCTGTTGAACAGTTGAAGTTTAGATTCTCAGAGAGAGCATTGCTGGTGGAATTGGTGACAATGATTCTATTATTTTATAGGTAATTGAACAAATAAAAATCTCAATAGAGATTAAGTGTCAAAAGCAATAAAAGGTGTGTAAATTGAGATGAATTGGATTTTGGCTCTAAATGAGACCGATACAAGATGTACTTATAACACAAGTGTGGGATCTTGTCCTACAAGTGTTATCCCGTTGGGAGCTTTTGCTCTTTTGTAATTGTAATGAAATTATTTCTTCTAAAAAAAAATTCTTAAATAAATGGTATCACACATTTTTGAAACTCTAGATTGTGTCAAATACGAAATTTGATAGGTACGTGTTGTAATTATAACGAGTTATTTTCATTCACTTTAAAGGTGAATGAATGAAAACGAATTCCTTTCCAAACACGTTGTGTTCCCACTGCTATGGCTACCATTGGGGGGAGAGATCTTGAGCTTGTGAACTCAATTTATTAGCTTTTATAACTTTGTTGATGGTTGATGACCACCATTGAAGAGAGGAAGGAGCATGAATGTTATGTAATCTTATCATCAATAACAACTTTAAAGATAGAGAAATTTTTAGTTCCACCCAAATGATTATATTCTTTCAATTCTATCCCAACCACCTACTAGACAATAAATAGCTAAGAACCTAATTGAATGCTTTCTTGAATGGGAAGCTCCTAGAAGAGTGAGATTCTTCATCCACACTCTTCCTTATGGAAAAAGCAATGCCCTATTTCAAAAAAAAAAAAAAAAAAATGCAATGCCCCAAACAAAGTCCAAAAAGAAAATTCTTTTTTAGGAAAAAAAAATTCATTGATCAACTGAAATGATAAAAAGGGTAAAAAAAAATTCATCCAAAGAGATTAAAAAACCTTCTCTGGTTGGAAAGCAAAAGATTTAGTTTCCAATAATTTAAACTATAGTTGCTGTGAATGTTAACATTGGATATTTTCTTTTGGGAACTTTGTTTAAAGATAAACCAACACAACTTTGTAACATTCATGGAAATGTGAAAGATGACATTGTAGAAAATTGATTTTGAATCGCAAATTTGCTTCATTTGCTTCTTTGACTATAACATTTTTTTTTTCTCTATTCAAGTCAACTAGAGTCTTTCTCTAACTTCTTAGAACTTTTGATGCTCTTACTTTTGTATTTTATTTGGTTAATAAAATAATTTTGAACAAAAAAATAGACAAAAAAAAAAAAAAAAAACTACACTTTCAGTCCCAAGTTTGAATTTGGCCCCATTTGATCTCTAAGTTTTCAAACTTAATATTTTAACCTATGAGGTTTGATAAAATGATATTTTTATTAAGTTTTTTTTGTTATTGTAGTTAACAAGAAAGATTAAAATTTTTAATATTAATAAAATTAATAAGTAATATAGTTTTGCCACATCAACAAGTTAAAAAATATATGAAGTTAATATATTTAAGCCACACCAGCCTAAAAATAATGACAAAAAAATACATAACTAAAAGTTAACGACAATGACTAAAAGTAATAAGTTAAAATGAGCACAGTTAAACGATAATTGACATGCTCTTTCAACCAAGAGATAAGAGGCTTGAATCCCCTCGCCTCAAATGTTACTGAACTCAAAAAAGAAAAAGTATCAGTAGAAGTGACTAAAAAGAACATTTTTCCAGAGTTAAAATCTTGAGTTTGAAAAAAAACTCAGATCCAAATGCAACCGAACTCAAATCTCAAAAACTAAACATGTATTTTTTACCAAAGGGAAAAAGAGTAGACAGAGTTGTATGTTGTTCCGAAGATTTTCAACCCAAAAGGCAAGTCACTTGAGTGCAAGAGCGTAGGTTCACAACTGTTCCTTTAAGTACAAAACAAAGTATATAAAAACTGACATAGCAACTACTCTTAAGAGATTTATTGGAGTAGGATTTAGTTTATGTAGAAAGCAAACAAACGAGAAAAAGAAAAGTTTGGTACCATGTATTTAATGTCCGAGACCTTGCCATAGTTTGATACATCAAATGCTGTTTAATCTTTGTGGTCACAGCTTTCCAAGAAAGTACGGGGTCAATTTGCCTGTGAATATCACCACCATTAAAATTTCTATTATTGCCAACCCCTACAATGGTAGGTTCTAATGTCCAACGTTGTAGTTGTATACAATAGTCTAAAAGAATAAATAAAAGAATTTATACTACTATTGTTGTACTGAAGTCTTATGTACAACTTGCTTAACATAAATTATAATCGGTCACCCATCACATAAAATTGTTACCTGTAATAACCAATCAAATAACATATTTATTAATAGTCAAGTCAACATGTAATTCAACTAGTCAAAACATGATATCCTCAACCAAAAGGCTAAAAGTTCAAATCCTCACTGATAGAACTAAAAAAATAGTAATAACAGCCTTGGGTACATACATAATGATGTTTTTCTAATATAATATTTGACAATGTTGTTCTTTACCTGTTTGATCATTCCACTTTCTAAGAACTCAAATATTAAGCCAAAGGCCTCATCCCACTCCATTTTGAGGCATTTGCCACCAAGAGCATGGCCTCCATTGACATAACGGTTTCCTTGATGCTCATTAATGGATGGTACAGAAGATTTAGTTGAATGGAGATTAGAATTGTTACCTGTAATATAGTCCAATATTAGCCAGATCTTAGATTTTGGTTTTCAAGCAGCGTGTGTTTATTTTCAGGAAGGAGCAATTATTGCAATTGCTTTGTGTGTGAGGTGGGGGATTGACATATTTCATCAGTTGGGTGGAAGTTATATTTAATGGGAATCGTCCACTTTCTTTGCTTTTTGCTATTTCGAGAATAGTGCGAGATGAGATAACCATTGTGCGTTGACATTACACGTCAATGGAAAAGAAATTAAGAAGAAAAAGGTTCCAACTAAGGTAGAGTTCCTGGCTGTGATTTAATTTTTTATAAGATTTCTGGGTAACCAAATTTAATAGGACCATATATTCATCTGGTAAGATTAGTCAAAATGTGTACAAACTAACTCAGACACTTGCAAATTAAAAAAATTAAGATAAAAAATGTGAACTATTACCATCTATGAATTTAAAGCTGGCAGGTGGCTTTTCATGTGCGGTGTGGATGAGATTTAAATGAGACAGGCTAGGTCTGTTTGTCAAAATAAATGCCCTCACAAGCAGATGAAAATGGGTTATGGAGTTTATATTTGTTTTAATCTTTTAAGGTGCTCTTAAGAAATAATTTCCAAATTCCACCATGAATACTTCAAAAGAATTTGAAAAAACACAAGTATTTACATTCAATGTGTTAACAACCGCTGATTTACGTTAACAAGAGTATGACACAATTAACATAAAACTTGTATATGACCAATAGGATAGAGGTTCAATCTCCTACCTCTACATGTTGTAAAAAAAACAGTCAATTTACACAAAATTGTCACACGGCCTAAATTTAAAACTATTTTAAGACAAATTTTTAAAACAAAAAACATCTCCCGTATAAACAAGATCCCAGATGTCAACTTCTATTTCATTTGTTTAAAGGCATTCATGGTGCAAGGTGTACAAAACGTAGGAGAAAGTGGGACATTTCTGTTGGAGGTTGGATGGTTTTGAACATTTCTGTTGGACGTTGGATGGTTGATCATTAAGACATTCTAAAACGAAACTGTTCATTACCACGGATAGTGAATGGGTCCTTAGAGCTTAAGAATTTTCTGCCTACAGACAACTAAAGTTCAAAAAGATAGAGATCAAATTAGAGATCATTTATCAACTATGCTACCCCTTTTCTTTTCCAACAAGAAACGAAATCCTTCATTGATGTAATGAAAAGAAATAAAAGAAGGAACAGATAAAAAAGAACAAAACTTAATTGCATACCTGTGTGTTTGAGCTACCTTGGATCCATAAAAACATCCTAATTAATATAAATATCTCGAAAAGCATAATTAATAAGCAATTTAGAAAGAGAACATGGCTACATTGAATGTTAGTACAAAATGAATCCAAATTGGGTTCTAACTTCTATATGTTCCCTTATCTATAAAAGTTTAAACACTCGAGAAAAACTCGAGTGAGTATCGACCATTTATTCTTACATTCAGAGTTTTCTACAAAGAGTTGGGTGTATTTAGCATTTCAATGCATCCTTCTGCAATCCCAAGAACATTTAAGAATTGTTATATTGAAGCACTTTGAGGTTGGTGGTCCATAGGGAAAGCTTTCTTCTTCAAAATGCCCCATTTAAGTTGGAGTGTTTCCTATCAACCCAGCCAGACCTGCCTCTAGTTTGTAATCTTTTGGTGTTGACTTTTTTTTTTTTTTTTTTTTTTTGAGTTGAACAATTGCGGGATAAACCATGCTTAGATTGGTTGAAGACATGTTTTTAAAGGTGCACCAAATAGGTAACACATGTCTTCAATTAAGAGTGTTAGGAGCCATTTGTAGTGCAGGCAGGTTGAAATGTGTTGCCTCAAATTGAAAAGCTTGAACTGGAATATGTTTTACATTTGACATCCATTGAAATAGATTTCAAATGTTTACGACCTTTTAAAAAAAATTATATACTATATATTCTTTGCATTTACTCTACATTTTATTTGGGGAAGAAACTCATGAGTTTTGAAAAGACAGGAATAATATTTACCTACTCACCAGTCAATAGGTATCTTTTTATCGACCACCATTAAAATTTGACAACTATTTTGTTTAAGAAAAAAAAAGATTTTTTTTTTCTTTTATGTCTTTTCCTTTATGCATTCCTCTCTTCTAGTTGAAAAAAAAAAAAAGAAAAAAAAAACCTTGAAAGTTATATCGAGTAGAACTTCAAACTAATAATTATGTCAATTCAAACCCTAAACTTTTATAAATGTATGAAGTTAGATACTCCATTGGTGATTTATAGTTATTTTCACTCGTTAAAATTAGCTTAAAATCATCTAAATAAAATTATTCCTCCCATAAGAAAAACTATCACATAATTCTTTTAAAATAAGTGGAGAAAAATAAAAGGTGAGAAGATGAAAAATACCCATATTAATGAAAATCCACTCTAATTTCATATGAATCCCTGCATTTAAATAAGTCTTATACATGTGTAAAATTTATGCATTAACGATTTTACAACAAAATTCTAACAAAGAATCTAAATTAATTCACTTATGAAAATCGAAGGTTTTTAATTGATACCGTTATTAGTTCGGGGTTTTAAGCGTGGAATATAAATTGGTTTTTCCTAAAAAAAAATAAATAAATAATGGTTGTCACAAGAAAATATCTATGGATCATTGAGGAGGGGTAAGTATTGGGTGGAGAGTAAGTATATTATAAAAAAGATAATATGTGACGCCATGTGTTGTACACTCTCATAAATTCAAACACACATAACAAATGCCACTTACAGCGTATCTTTTCTCCCACCGTCCTAAAATGAAAAGGATTAAAAAGAGAGAAAAGAAAAAGAGCAAGAAAAGTCTAGAACTTCAGTAGAGAGAGGGAGAGATTCTTGGGGAAATGAGAAGAATTAAAGGAAAATTCAACTAACAACCTGAACTTACAGGATTGAATAAAGCTGACGCATCTGCACCCTTCGTCAGGTAATTACTCATCAAATTTATTTTTTCAACTAATCAAACTTTCAATGTCTATAATCCAAGCAAAAGCATTTAACTTGGAATAAAAATGGTAGTTCAATGCCTCTCTTTCCCAAACAAAGGTTTCGAAGAAGCTATGTTTCACTTATCAGTGGCAAAATGTCTATATTTATATGTAGCAGCAATAAAATAAATAATTCCAAACCAATCAAAGGATTGAATGCTAGAACTTTCAAAGTTATATGAAAGGTTTTTCACTGTTTGACTTTCAGCAATTTACTTAGGATGGTGTGTGTGTGTGTGTTTTAAAAAAATTAAGCATAAAGGAATTGGAAACTTCTAGTATCATCCTCTCTTTATAATTTCCTCCAACTTATCTCCTATAAACTTCATTCCCTAATAAGCCTTTTAACAACCCTGTTTTGAGTTCATAAATATTAAATACCAATGGTGAATGCAATAAATAGAAACTTTGGTTGGATAGTCATGAAGTTTTTTTGGATTAAATTATAAATTTAGTCCCTGAACTTTTAGGGTTGTGTCTATGTGGTTTATGAACTTTAAAAAGTATCAAATAGGACCCTAAATTTATTATTTTGTATCCAATAGTTCCCTTAACTTAAAAAAGTATCTAATAAGTTCTTAAACTTTCACTTTCGTGTCCAATAGGTCTCTTAACATTCAATTTTGTGTCTAATAGATTATTGACCTATTCAACATTTCTCAAAATTCACAGGTCTACTAGACACAAAATTAAAAGTTTAGTGTCCATTACACATAATATTCGATTTTATATCTAATAGATCAATTCATTTTAAAAAAATTCGAATAAGTTAGAGATCTATTAGACACAAAATGGAAAGTTAGGGACTTATTAAACATTTTAAAAGTTAAACTTGAAAGTGCAAGGACTAAACTTGTAATGGTAATTTAACCCTTTTTTTCCTTTTCAACTGCATCTTTCATAGAACAGTTGGTGAGTCAATAGTCAGTTTTATTCTTCCATTGTTAAAAAATTCAATCGAGTTCGACACAACTCAATCAAGTCGTTTCCTTCTAATACACAAGGGGCAGAAAGAAAGGGGAAAAAAAAAATTAATGAGTGATTTTGATTTATTCAATCTCTTGTTTTCTCTTTAATATCGTCAAAAGGCTCTTCTTTCTTTAACAAAAGAAGTTCGGTTCCATAAACTGATATAACCAACACTTCACTCTTCAAATCCCTTCTCCTCTCTTCAACTTAGCCTTTTTTTTGCCTCAAAACTTGTTCCCCACGGCTATAATTCTGAAGATTATAGAGTTTTTCCCAAATCACTTAAAGTAGACCATATCAACTGGTAGCTACCAGAGCAATAAATATACGTACCCATCTAGTTACATGGAAGACTGGTGAATTAGCTGTCTTCTAGTATAAATGGACGGCCATGATCAAATCCTAGAAGACTTCATCCAACGATCCACGAGCAGCCATCCAAAACTCCAACTGTGACATTGAATTCATCATTAAATAAGCATATACAGTAGCAATATTGGAAATCATTTTTTCCCTCTTTCATTTTCCTTTTCATTACCAGATAGATGTATATTGTTGATGTTTAATGTCAACATATAATTTTCTTGGGGTTTGTTTTCTGTGTATAAATCTGTGACCCACACACAAACCAATACCAACCAGGAGAAGCCACATACAGGTTTGGAAGAAGCAGCGTCCTTTGCTAGTGCAGCTGCCCTTTTCCTTTTCTGCAACTCAATGGCGTTGGTTGGGAGAGTGAATCTCTTTCTCTTCCTTGTTCTCCTCTGCCTCATACACCTCCTTTCTTCTTGTCAAGGTTGGTTCTTCTCATACCTTCCATTATAATGAAACCACTTCAACAAACAAATCTCTGATTCTATTCTGTTCTAATCGAAGAAATCAAATAGAGTGACATCTAGTGTAGTTGGGGTTCATTTTCTATGCTTGGAGAGCAAGAATCACTGGTTTTTCTCATCTTATTTGCCCTAAATTATCCACACACAAAACAGAAACACAGAGTTTTGAGCTCTTCCTCTTCAGCAAAATAAGCTATTCTTCCCATGGCTAACAAGCAATAAAAAAAAAACTATGCAAGTGCAGGTAGGGACAATTGGGTGAAATCGCGATACCCGTTCATCAAGCGCGCAAGCTCGTTCTATGGCGACGGCCATGAGAGAGAGGGAGGTTACGATTACATAATCGTCGGCGGTGGCACCGCCGGGTGTCCATTGGCGGCGACATTGTCACAGAACTTCAGCGTGCTGCTACTGGAAAGAGGCGGCGTTCCTTTCACGAATGCGAATGTATCTTTCATGCGAAACTTCCACATTGGCCTCGCCGACACTTCTCCGACCTCGGCTTCTCAGGCCTTCGCTTCGACGGATGGAGTTATCAATGCGAGAGCTAGGGTTTTGGGTGGTGGTTCCGCCATTAATGCAGGCTTCTATACCAGAGCAAGCACAAGGTAGTTGAATTTCCCACCATCTTTTAAATTTTCTTTTATAAATATAATTTTTTATGCTATTTTTTTTTTATTCCAAAAAAGTTTCTCAAAATTTACTTTTGAATAGACTTTTGCTTAACAAATTTTAATTAAAATATTGGCTAAATTATAAAAAATAACACAGGACTATAGTTTTCAAAAAAATAATAATAATAATAACACTAGACTCTAAAAAATGTTTCAAAATTATGTTTGTCGTTATTTTTTAAGATGAAAACGGTTAAAATTTTAGTTTCATTATAAAATTGGAAAATGCTTCTTCTTTTTTTCTTCGCTCACCGTAAATTATTTTTCCATGAAAATCAATGCAAAATTTTGCTTATAAAAGTTGTGTGCAACACATTACTAGATGGAAACAGACATTGAAATTGAGTTTTCTTTTTTAAAAATGGTAAAGAAGATAAGGGGAGAAAACAATAATATATATAAACCAAAACTTTAACGATTTTCATCCAATAATTAACAACAAGGATATTTTTGAAACTTTTTATAGTTCGGGGGCATTTTTGAAACCATAAGTATTTTTTATAAGTTAGTCTAAAATATTTTCACTTGCATTTAATTAATATAAAAAATAAATTATATTTATAGTATGAAGTCTTAGAGAAAAACAACACCATGTTTGATTTTTTTTTTTTTTTTTTTTTTTTTGAGAAATACACCGTGTTTGAATTTTTGTTAAAATATGTGAGTTTTGAAATATTTATTTCCTTCCTTCATTCTCTATCTTTATTAAGTCTAATTTTGTGAACGTTTTTTTTTTTTTTTTTTTTTTTGACAATAGTTTTGTGAAAGATTTGAGTTTTTGTCGATAGTAGAAATTTGAATATATATATGGTTAAATTAATGGATGAACTTAGTGAAAAATTAATATAAGATAAAAATTAAAACATTGGGATAATTTGATAAAATTGAAAGTTTATAGTAAAAATGAATATGATTTGCCAAGCTGTGAAATTTTATTTGTTTTTTATTATTTATTTCGATCTTTTTATTTTTTTTATTTAGATCATTATGTCTTAATTATACAATTTATTTTAAATAACTTAGAGTTTTTTCACATGAAAAGAAATTCGAATTTATGATCTTTTGATTGAGGTGTCCTAACCAATTGAGTTATATTCGTGTTATTTTTTTTTTTTAATTATATTATGGCCATCAATATAATGAAAACTAACATTCAAGCAAAGCCATATATTAATGATAATTAATTGGCAAAATAAATTAGTTGGACCAACAATTCATCAATTGGTCGATTAAAAAGATGAAGGTTTATAGATAAAGCCTATGAAAATAATTCACTCCTCAACATGAAAGCTTAGGAATGGTCTAGAAAACTACTTTTAACAATAACCCTTTTTTTTTCTAATGTCAAAATTACTTTTAATAATCATAATTATATTAGGGATAAATGATTGTAGTTTGGTCAAGACCATAAAAAAATTGTTAAAAAAAAGTCATGAAAAAAACAAAGGACTTAGAGTGAACTTAAGTTCAGTCCATCATGAGTCGTCCCCTAAGATTAGCTGGCTCGGACACTCATGAATATCAATTTTTATATATTAAGGGTAAAATATATTTGTTTAAAATAATAATTTATTTAATGACATCATTTTCTATGGTTTCTCATTTTCCATTGAGTGCATTTGTTTAAAGAGAATTTAATGTTTTTTTTTTTTTCTAAAATGATAACAATAATTTAAAGGTAGGTACAAAAAACAAATGCAATAATTTAAAGGCAGGTATAATGTGACCCATTTAGGGGTGGTTCATTTAAGAACAAAATTCACTTTACCCCACTCACCAACCTAATTTTAATAATGTGTGAAGATGCATTTATAATTTGATGTACACTAAATATACCATTTATATATAAAAAGTAGTTATTAATCTTTTAAAGTTGCCAAATTTATCCTAAATTATTAATTATGTTATTTAAAAAAAATGTTAAATTATACAAAATACACATGAATTTGGTTTTAAAAACTTTCATTGTAGTTTTTAATTTTGAAATTGTTAAAAAAATTCATTTGAATATTTTATTTGTTAAAATAGTAAATGGAAATTGACATAACAAGTTGTTAAGAATTAGAAGTGATTAAGATGAAACTTCGAAAATACTAGGGAGCACAAATGAAAGAAATTTACTCTAAATTCAAATGAATTATGCACAATTTAACCAAAATTAAATGTTAACTTTTCTTTTTTAAACATTTTGCATTATTTATTTATTTACTTTTTTTTTAGAAAACTGCATTAAAATTTGTTAATTGAAAAGCAACATGTCATTAAATTATTTGTTTTATTAGCATATTTGAACAAATAGTCATGTCAAGAAAGGCGATGTTCATATGACTACATTTTTTTTTAATTAAATTTAATGTGTTTAACATTGAACGTGTCTATATGTGTATCAAATTTTGGTAATAAAACATTAACTTTACCACATATCTAACTCTTCCGAACAAATTTTAGTTTGGATTGTTTTAATCGAAATTTGGTTAAAAGTCAAATAAAAGAAAAAAAAATTAAAGGATCAAATTGACGGTTAACTAAGTTCAGACATATATAATCAATCTAAATGTCGGAGGTTGGAATCTCAATCTCGAAATTTAGTGGAACTAAAAAAAACAGGGTTAAATCATCGATGATTAGGAGAAAGTTAGAATTTAGCAATTGGTCTATGTGGTTATGGATAATTTATGAGAATTTTATCAAAGTATAAGAACAAAAATTTGAAATTTATAGGAACTAAATTCTATATTTTTTTTTTTCTAAACAAAGGACCAAACTTGTAATTTAAAAAGAAAAAATAAAATAAAACCCAAAATTGACAATTATTTAGCGTAACAATTAGTGGGATTTGCAGATTTATAAACAAAGTGGGGTGGGACGAGAAGCTGGTGAACGAATCATACACATGGGTGGAGAGGCAGATAGTTCACCGGCCGAAGCTCGCCGATTGGCAGAAGGCGTTCACCGACAGCCTGTTGGACGTCGGAATTTCGCCGTTCAACGGCTTCACCTACGATCATCTCTACGGCACCAAAGTCGGAGGGACTATTTTCGATAGGTTCGGCCGCCGTCACACCACCGCCGAGCTCTTAGCTTCAGGGAATCCCGATAAGCTTACGGTTCTGGTTCATGCTACAGTTCAACGACTCATATTTGACACCACCGACGGTTCGTTTGCTTATCTGTATTGCATTCATCGTTTTCATGATTTTGTTTTTGCCTGTTCGTTCCCTAGACATGGAGTTGTGCGGATTTCTGTTCGTTATTTTGCACAATCGGTTGAGATTTTAGGGTGAGAATATATAGATTTATCTTGTATGCTATCAGCATGGTTAGTAAGTCTCTGTTTAGCCCCTGTATTACGTTCTCGAATTGATCGATTTTGTTAATCTGCTAGTGATGCTTATATAATATACAATCACGCCGTGGAATTGAAAGCTCAATGACTTGGTCGTTGAGAAACTTTTTAAAGATATAGATGTAACTTGAAAGTTCATGTACCTATTAGAACATTTTAAAAATATAATAATTAAAGTTCAGGATCTAATCGAACCTGTCAGCACTTTTTTATGTGGTTTGAATTGCCCACTGCAGGTAAGAAGCCGAAGGCGATTGGAGTTGTTTTCAAGGATGAAACTGGTGATCAGCATAAAGTCTTTCTATCAAGCAACAGGCAGAGTGAAGTTATATTGTCCAGTGGAGCAATTGGGACTCCACAAATGCTGCTGCTCAGTGGAATTGGTCCGAGGGCTGATCTTGAAAAGTGGAACATCTCCATGGTGCTTGACAATGAGTTTGTTGGAAAAGACATGGCTGATAACCCTTTGAACTCCATATTTGTTCCTAGCAACAGGCCAGTTAAGCAGTCACTTATACAAGCAGTTGGAATCACGAAGCTTGGTGTTTATATTGAATCCAGCAGTGGATTTGGGCAGTCGGGGGAAAGTATTCACTGTCACCATGGTCTGATGTCGGCTGAGGTAAATTAAACGTCTCCCTTTTACCTCAAAAAGACAAACAATATGGAGAGAATTGAAGAACTGTCTTCAAACTTTACTGCTATCAATATTTAATCTGAGTTTACGATCTTGCTTCTTCAAATGAAAACTCTTGATTTGAACTTAGTTATCTTTTCACGAGTAAAGTAGATTCGAAGTATGTTAATAGATGTAGATTCTGTATGATTCTTAATTTTGTGGTTTTTTACCAGATTGGGCAGTTATCGACCATTCCTCCAAAACAAAGAACGGCCGAAGCCATTCAAGATTACATCAAAAGTAAACGAGACTTACCCCACGAGGCATTTAAAGGAGGTTTTGTTCTTGAAAAAATAGCAAATCCCATCTCAAAGGGACATTTAAGCTTGATCAACACTAATGTTGACGACAATCCTGCTGTGACCTTCAACTACTTTGGTCATCCGTATGATCTTCACCGTTGCGTTGAAGGGGTTCGCATGCTTACAAAGATTGTGGATTCTAAATACTTCACGAACTTCACACAATGTGACGAGGAAACATTAGACAAGCTGCTTAATATTAGTGTAAAGGCCAACATCAACCTCATACCCAAGCATACCAATGACACCAAGTCCTTGGAGCAGTTCTGCAAAGACACTGTGATCACAATCTGGCACTACCATGGCGGATGCCTAGTGGACAAGGTGGTGAGCCATGACCTTAAAGTTCTTGGTGTAACTAGACTGCGCATTGTTGATGGATCGACACTCAGTGAGTCCCCAGGCACCAATCCTCAAGCTACTGTTATGATGATGGGAAGGTATAATTATGAACACCTGTTTGTGGACCATTACTCTCTTCTAAAGAAGAAAGTTGAAGAAGAGTAACTAATTACAACTAGATGCCTTTTCTCTCTCTTTTTTTGTTTGTGTGTGCAGGTACATGGGCCTGAAGATCTTGATGGATAGATTGGGAAAGGAAGCTGGAATATAGGACGCATAAAGACTACAAAGAATTACAAGCAGTGTTAGTTGTTAGTGGAAGTGTGATCTGGGTTCTTGATTTTTAAAGAACAGTGGGCATACAGATCTCTGGCTTGGCCTGGGAATTACAATTTTTTTAATATCAAAAGTATTCTTTATATTTAGTCTCTTTCAGCTACTTGGCTATAATTTGTTTTGTAATATTTTGATAGTTGGGTTTTCATTCTTGTAAAGCACTGGAAGAAAATGGGAGAGAAAAAGAAGAAAGAGACTGGTCTCAACTAGACTTGTTCCTTATGTTTGAGATAGATTATAGTGATTGTGCATCTGCAGTTATGTATGGACTGCTTGTAAGTTTTGAAAGAGGACAGGGTGAATTTTAAGTGGAACGTCTAACTTATTTGATTTATTCAATTAATTCTTCCTTAATTTCTTTTAATTTTTATTAGATCAGTGTTGATTTACCTTCTCTCAGGTCTTGTCTCTGTCATTGCTCATGTCAATGATATTGAAATGAATACTCCAAGGAACGATCTAAAAAGATGGCCACTATTTTAAAGGCCTCTGAAATGCAATTGCTTTGAACTTCAAGATGTTGCATTGCAAGAGATGAATAAACATAAACTAATGAAATCCAGGCCAAAACTTTGAAGAAAAGCCATGTTCACTGATGCTGCCTCGTGACAAACTTCTTAGCTTCTGCCAGAACTGCTTTTTTCTTCCTGTTCGCAACGGTTCTGAGTTTGACGAATGCCATCTCGAAGAAACCAGTTCCTGTCCTTCAAATCTTGCAGATGCGCTGATCAAATCCGATGCCGATAATCCTACGCTCGTCTCCCTTCTTGAAGGAAATGTGTGCGAGGTCTCGGCAGTGTTCAGCATTTCACCTGAAATTCCTCCAAATTTACTATCCATGTAACTTAGAAGTTCATCTCGGCTGTAACTTCGCGAACCTGGCTCATTAGTCTCTTCAAACTCATTGCAAACAAGCTTTAGTGCTTGAACAACCTCGCCCATAAATGGTCTGTGAGAGACTTCGGGTTGCACACACATAGAAGCAATTGCTGCTACTCTGGCCAAGCTATCAATGGAGATATCAGACTTAATAGCAGGGTCTGTTATGGCATCTAAACCCTCCTTGCTCGTGAGAAGCGGACGAGCCCAAGCAACGAGATTTTCTTGCCCGGGTGGAAGCGACAAGTCAACTGGCTTTCTTCCTGTAAGTAACTCAAGAAGAACAACGCCATAGCTGTAGACATCACTCTTTACAAGAAGATGGCCAGTCATTGCATATTCTGGAGCTAGATAACTGGAAACCAGAAGGTAATATATTGTGTAAGATTAACATTTCGATGCAGTTGATGAAAAGAAATGAACTTGAACAAACTAAATGACAGAAAGAAGTTTTTTTTTACCCAAAAGTTCCCATGACATGGGTTGAGATGTGCTTGTTTCCTTCCTCTAGTGCAGTTCTAGCTAATCCAAAATCTGAAACTTTAGGCGTAAAGTCATATTCCAACAAGATGTTGCTAGCTTTAAAGTCCCGATGAATGACTCGGGGATTGGAGTCTTCGTGCAAATACGCTAGGCCACGAGCAGCACCGAGGGCAATCTTCATTCGGGCATCCCAGTCAAGAGGACCAGTTAACTTGTCAATGCCTGGAATTACATAGAAAAATTTGAATATGAATGGCAAACCATTGAGGATGGCTAATTTTAAGCCTATTTCAACAAACAAAAAATGGAAACCTTCCAATCCAGAACTTGCAGAAAGTTGCTTACCATGTAAGTGCGATTCGACGCTTCCATTAGGAACCAATTCATATACGAGGCAGCGAATCTGATCTTCTGTACAGATACCAATCAACTTAACTAGATTTCTATGGTGTAGACGGCTCAGCATCTCGACTTCTGCCAAGAATTCCCGAATACCATGTTGATTATGTCTTTTAAGAACCTTCACAGCCACTTCCCTTCCATCATCTAAACTGCCACTGTAAACAATTCCAAAGCCACCTTCTCCTAATATTCTTGCAGCATCAAAGTTGTCAGTGGCTTTCTCCATATCTTTCAAGGTGAAGTTCTTTGCAGCTCCAATATATGTCATAGGATCGGCATCGAGGGGCATTGATGAAGAACCAGGTTCACTTCCAACAATTATCAATCCAGCAGTGCCTGTAGAAATTACTCATATACTACGTAAATAAGACCGAGTACAGGACTAAAACGAGGTGCAGACACTGTGAAGGGAGCATTATTTAGAAGAATGTATAAATTTGATTGAATTAGCTTTACTTGATGGTTTTGTAGGTGAGGCTATCAAGTTTTGTGGGACTTGTGCTGGTTGATGTGCAGACACTCTGCATCTCAACAGGCAAATCCAAGAAAGTCCAACACACATGACCAAGGCAGTGAATGATGATATAGTAATCACCGCGATCATGTTTCCACCAAGCCCTTCTTTTCTTCTTCTCGGCACGTCAACTCCCAACGGTTTTATTGCATTTCCAGCATTATTATTGCTAGTGCTCAAACCATCATTAATGGATGAAGTACCTGAAGGCGCTGTAGGAGGAGATGGCGGAAGACCTGCATAAGCTAGAGCTTATCAGAAAAGAAACGTTGTTGAATTTTAGGAAGCCCTTTGGAAGCTGCTCAGATAAGAATAGAAATTCAAGAACATAAAAAGTATGCCCCTCAGATTGATGAAGAAATTCATGATGCATAAATTTTTCTTACATCTTAGCACAACAGTTCCAACAAGGGACAGTCTATGCTACTTTTGAAGTACCAATCAATAAGAACAGCATGAAAAACCATGTAAAACAACGCACTAGATTCACTTGTCCACATCCACTTTGTGTTGAAAATGTTTTAAATAATCAAAACCAAAAGATGAAGGACCAAGAGATTACCTGGATATTTGACATTTAGTACTTGATATCTACCAAACAAAGAGGCGTTGATGGATATTTTTCTCCGCCAAAATTTCTTATATATCGAAAAGGCTATGGTTTGATTGAATTTCGATCCTCTAGGAACCAAATTGATGAGGACGGTTGTTTTCTCTAACTGCTGACTAGCAGCATCAGCTCCCATAATTCGAACTTGGCTATGGTTCAGACCGACACTATCTGCAATTTCCTTTGCAAGCTCTGATACCAGAGGGAAAAATGTGTATATTGCAACATCAAGACTGATTTTGACTTGAATTGGCCACACGCAACCACACGGCGTCCCGGGAGGTGTATAGGTCAGTGGCTCTGTACATGATATTGCACAATCTACAAGTATGGAATGCAAAACATATGATTATCATAATGTGGATAATTTTCGGATAATTCGATATGAAATACTAAGAGGTAAGTGTATGCCTACCCCCATTAGGAGGTGGAGGTGGTAGCATCATAACTTGGGATGGTGGCATGCTCTTCTTCTTCTTGTAAGAACCCATAGGAGAAATTGTAGGAGCAGGAATGGGCACTGCTAGAAAGAAGACATGACCGTACCATAAAGTTAAAAGCATCCTTGTGCAATGTAAATGATGAAAATAGTGTTCAAGGTTATAGCTAAAAGTTCAGGTTCTCCTTGTCATACTATAATAGTGGTTGGGTTGAATTGTTGGTGATGGCGCAGGTCCCGGCGACCTCCCTCTTGCTGCAGATGGTAATGGTGACTGACCTGGAGAGACAGCAGCAGGGCCTGAAAGTTCAGTAGTGAATACTTCTATAGATCTAAGAGGATAAGATTCTAGAGATGAACTAATATATCTTGAGACTCCTCACCTTGCTGGCTGCTAGTCGGGGGTGATACCCGATAAGCAGGCCGTGGAGCATTGTTTCTGAACCTCCTTCTTGAATGGTGAAATTTGTGAAAAGAGATTGATGGTGAGAATGCATGATTGTGCGGCCATTTCTTAGCAGGCGCAGTAGGTGGAAGTGCAATGCTAGGAGCTCTACTTGAATCGTCTGATTGAACGGCTACATCAGAAGAAAATTAAATGTTGCTGTTTCTATGATCACCATAAACTAAATTGTACACTCAGTTACCTTTGTAATGAGAGTGGATCTGAGGAGGTGAACTTTTAAATGGTTTGCTAGGAACTGCATTATCCAACTTGCCATGGTATTTCCTGCCAAAGCCATGAGATGTTGGAGAGACAGCATGGTCTGTGACATTATAAGGAAACAAAACCACTCAACACAATTAACTTTCATTTAGCTTGAGATTTATGTTTTCCAATACTTTTTTTGGTGCTCGATTTCGCTGAATGTCATAAAACTATATCAATTTCATATGGAAGAAAGAGATCAGAAGTTGCTAGTTTTACAGAAATTCTCAATGAGTTTTGAAGATCCAATTGGCGAGGATGGTTTGTAAAGAAATTCACCTGTCAGTATAAAACGTGCTCCGCTTGGCCCGCCCGGGAGGATAACTGCAAAATGAGAGCAATGGCATCAGAAAATGGAACAAGGAGCAGCAAAACCTCTGCAAACAACACAATATGGAGTAAATTATGCATAGTTTGGTCTAGTTTTGATGCAAGGAAAAGAGAACTATGATCAGAAATGTGGATTTTAACTAATCTTGAAAGCAAGCTAAAAATCAGCAAGTGATTGGCATCTCGATTCTTCTTCTAGTTTCTCAACCATCCAAATTGGTGAATTTAAAAAGAAACAAAGACTCAATGCATGAAGCCAATCATACTGTTTTCCCAAGAAAACTGATCATTCAACATAATCCCAACTATTTTCAGATCAAACCCAGATCCAAATTCAGCTCCAAATCAACTTGTGTTAAACTTAAATGATCAGATCAAACACAACTCAAAAATTGCAGAACCAAACCAAATCAATCCCATTACCTGCAGCTTCACTGACAGAGAAAGAGCTAACAGCAAAGCAAATTCCAAACAGCAGAAACAGTAATCGAAACCCCATCACAGTCCGAATTCCAAAGGAAATTTCTGCAGTTCCCATCAGATCTCTTCTCTTTGTTCACCTCACTCAGCCGCACAAAATGAGAGAAATCAGACAGAAGCAGACAATTTAGCGATTGGGGACATGAGTACTAGCAACAGCTCAATAGAGCAGTTTTTGAAGACAGATGAAGAAGACCCACAAATTGTACTGTAAAAGCGACGGGAATACAAACACAGATCAAATGAAAACTAAGCTCTAGAATCCTCAGAGCTTTAAGAACAACACTAATACAACACCCCCTTTTTGTCATCGGTGATTAAAGTGCTTCTTGATCTGATTAATCCAAAAGCACTACAAGACACAGTTAATCGAGTTTGAGAGAGAGAAAGAGGAAGAGGGTCTTGGTTTAAAGTAGTGGAAAGCTTTTTAAAAATGGTTTGATTTTGGAATGCTTGACTTCTATTCAGCCAAATGTCCGAATGATTCTTTGCGATGACATTGGATATTAGTTTAAAGTTGAAAATTGAAGCAGGCCCAGTTGGATTTTTTGACTAATCAAGAATTTGGTGACGAATTTAGGTGGATTTGAAAATCAATGGTACTGATTGTTGAGAGTGAAGACGAATCAGAGTTGAATTTTGTGTTTCTTGTTTTCTTCTAGGGCCTGATTAGGCTAAACCCATTTAGATTAATGAGAAAAAGTAATCATTTTTATGACAATTAAGCTTAGGCCAGGCTGCAAAAACTATTTATGAATCAACTACTCAATACCCACTTTGTTTCTCTTCTTCTTTTTGCATTTAAAAAGAAAAAAGAAATATAAATATGGAGAGAAAATTAGAGAAAGATACCTGGTGAGAGAAAACGATTGCAATAAAGTTGATAGGATGAGAAAAAAAAAAAAAAAGGCAAGAAACTCCTGATTCTTTCCTAGCTCGATTTTCTTAAAAGTTCAAAAATTCTTAGTTAGAATCAGATTCAAATTCCATTGTAGTTTAGTAGATAAAACTCAATACTTTTATTATGTTCAGTCTTCCTCCCACAAATATTCCAACTCAAACTCTAAAAAAAACTACCAATTATTTTAGTTTCAAGGTTATGTTAAAAAGTATCTTGATCTAAAATTGTGTTTACATGCTTTGAAAATCTTTTAATAAGTTTTTTATCTCATAATTGCCTATCATCAACAAAAAAAAAAAAAAAAAAAAAAGATATATTACGTGGAATGCTTATTGTACTGTTTAAAAATTATGTGGTGGGTTGATTTCATGTTTATGCACTTTGTAGTATAAGCATTAAGCCAAAAAAAAACAAACAAAAAAAAAAAGTTAACAAAAAGGATCAATTAAACACAAAACTAAAAGCTCAAAAGTCTCTTGGAAAATTTATAGCCAGTAGAAGATTACATAAGCACAACAGTGAAAGCTCATAGACGACCAATAAAACATATCCACACCAACGATTAAAATATCCATCGATATAAATATTCTATGGATAGATACAAAAAAATTAAAATTTCGGTATCGATATCAACATCGATATTTAAATCATCGATCCACACGATATACACGAGATCAAAGACGAAATGTTTAAGTCAAAGACATTCATCATTTATTCTTGGAAAGGTAGTTATAAAAATGAGAGAACGTCCAATCAAAGGAGAGAATTCAAAATGATAACCTAATAAAATAATATTAATCAAACCATATAGTAAAATGCTTTTTAAAAATATATATATATGGGCTTGAGGATAATCCATGGAGCATAAAAAGCCAATGAATGAATGTTGACAGATAACGTACCCACCTCAGGGCGGCCCTCAAAGATTTGGTAGTTGATTTGCAACCAAGTCCCGGACACCACCTTTCCTTTCAAATATAATTTATTCATCCTCCTGTCTTCCTCCCCACGACACAGCCCAATTGCATCACGACACGTGTACTCTAATTCACTTCTGTCGGTGATTTTAGCTACGACCGACGGTTTTTAATCTCTATAAATTTACTATTTTCTTTTAAGGTTAAATTATTAAAAATACATATCAATTATTAAATTATTATATTCCTGAACTTTCAAAAGTTTTATTTTAACTTTCGAATTTTGAAGTTTGTTTCAAAATGACATTTTGAGACATTTTCCATTAAATTTATGGACAAAAAATGATGTGTTTGCATGTTTTTATCATTTTTTTTTCACGTATATGTTCAAATATGTTCACATAAGCAACCGTATATGTGCAAATGTGTCACTTTCCATCCATAAATTTATTGAAAAAATAATTTCAAGATTTGCTTTGAAACAAAATTCAAAGTTCGAGGGCTAAAATGACACTTTTGAAAGTTCAGATATATAATTGAAACTAACCTCATAGTTTAAAGGTATTTTTTTTTTGCTAATTTAACCATTTTCTTAATTTCATATTTGAATGTTTTGTAGTTCTATATGACATAAATATATATATATCTCCCCTGTTATTTAAAAATTAAAACACAAGTCTATAAGATTAATTGAGTAACTTTAAAGTAAATTAGTTGATTTTAAATATATTAAATTACAAGTTTAGTTTATACACTTTCAGGTTTATATCTAATAGGTTTATCAATTTTAAAAAGTTTTAATAGATCTCTCAACTTTTAATTTTATATCTACTATATTACTAAAGACTGATTTAATCTTTTAAAATATATAGATCTATTGAATACGAAGTTGAAAGTTTTATAATCTTATTAGGAAAAAAAATCAACTTTATGTCTAATCAATTTATTAATTTTACTATTTTTTGAATATGGTCAACCCTAGACACAATATTTAAGAGAGACTTTCATTCCTTATTTCATTTATGTTCAAAATCAAAATAAAATTTGATTTAGACAAATTATTTATTTAGCCATGCATACTTTCTAAATTTGTTTTGAGGTGGGTCCTTTTTCCATTACAAACAAATATTGGTTTTAAGAGAACCCATTATTTAATATATAGCTTAAAGATGAGTATTGAGACAATACATGAACTAGGAGATGTGTGCCAAATAATATAAAGAAGAAAAGAAAATAATTCAAGAATTTATTGTTTTTTAAGGCTAAATTGTCCCTATTGTTTGGATTTAATTTTAAATATTGCAAATTGTTAGGGGTAAAAAATCACCACTGATTGCTTAGTTTGGAAGACCCGAAATTTTCGGGTCCAGTCGACATAGAGCAGCCCAGTACAAACGGAAGCGGGCTGGGGCCCATCCCAGCCCCCTTCCATTTGCCGAGGCCGACCAAGAGAATGGGCCCGTGCCTAGTCTCGGTGCCCACCAACGCAAACTCCCAAGGCTCGAGTGGAAACTCCAAGGGGAAAAACGATAAATACACCGGGAAGCAACCTGAGAAGGGGATCGATTTCCAGAGTTTTCATACACACAAGTATAATTCCGAGTTCACTGATTGCATTCGGTTATTCTGGTCCATCGATAACTTAAACATCGGAGTGTGTGTGATCTACACCACACCGGTGTGCAACTTGTCTTGCAGGTCACGTCTTCTTCTTTTTTCTCAACAAATTCACTGTTGGTGTCATGTGGAGTGGAGACAGATTGTTTAAGCGAAATTTGACCATCAACACAAAACCATCCATAAATTATATTTTACCCATTATTCAAATACTTGCTTGTTTGTCATACTCTTTTAATTTGTTCAAACAAATGTTGAAGGATTAAATTGACTATGACGACTAACTTCTTGTTAATATGAACCTAGTTCAACTAGTTAAGATAAATAATTTTCACTCAAAGAGTCAAATTTTAGAATTTCTCACCCTAACTTATTTCTCGACTAAAAAAAATAATTGTCATGTAAACCGTGATTGTGAAATTTTTGAAAATTGACCAAATTAATTTATGGAATTAAGAAATTTAAAACTCTATAAATATATATATTCAATATTTATTGTGATCAGAGCAATTGAAATCAATTATTGACGTTCTTAAATGATAGTTGAAATATGGTAAATTCCAGTGTTGTTCAAAATTGAAAACAATTATTGAACATTAAATAGTGCACTTATTACCTTATATGTAAATCGAATTATTGTTACAACTTGATTGATTAATTATAACATGGGGGCCTGTCTGCCATACATAATGCTCATGATTGGTTGGAAGTCGAACCACTGACCTCGTCATTTGAGGTTAAAGAGAGAAGAAACTGAGAGATAAAATTTTCTAATTACAAAAACCAAGTGTCAATCTGAGCCTAACTCATTAGATAAAACACCAATTAAATCTCAAATGTTGATGATTCAATTATCCACCATGTAATTATTGAACTAAAAAAATAAGTATTATTAAATTAATATAATATTGTCAAATCAACTAATACAATCAACAATTTAATTAACAACCTCATGGACCAAGGAGACACTAATCCCGAACTTGGACCAAAAGTGAACTTTGCCTCTAAAAATATTGTCTTTCCCACCACATCCAGTATCGGGCCTCTTGCCCCCACCTTTGACACCATCGCCTTCCCTCACATCAGAGCACTAAGGTGCCTTCTAAGATTCAGAATGTTATTAGTTAGTCAATAGTGTCGATGTGATACAAATTTTTTATTCACGACCTACCGACCTTGATATTCTCTCACTTGACAGGAGCATATGTACCTTGTTAATATAAGAAAGTAGTCAACACAAGCATAACTTAACTGGTTAAGACATATGTTTTCAATCAAGAAATCAAAGATTTAAATTATTCGATCCAAAAATGGTGTGTTAAAAAAAAAAAAAAATCAAGTCTCTCACAACAGGTTTATATATCCTCAATATTCTTCTCATTCTAATTTGTATCACTTCATTTTTTTTTTTTTTTTGATACAAGGAACTGGTATAACCACCCAAAAAAGTTCAGAACTAAGCAAACAATCAGCTTGGATTCCCCCAATGTAGCTAGCCTCCAGCAGACAATGAACTCTTTCCAACCTAGCCTCTGGCTTTCAGACTGGCTTGCACTCAAATCAAAAGACCACCAATCATGGGCACTGGTCCATCTACCTGGAATCTTGATGGCACAATATGGCAGGATGGCGCATTATCCTGGTCCATCCTATCGACAGGCCCATCTGCCACGACACACCTCCAGCCCCTTGAGCTTCCCAACAAGAAACCATAGGAGCTGACATTCTAGCGAAAGCCATCATACACACCTAAGATCCTCATCACAAAGCGGTATCACTTCATTTATATGTCTTTATACTCAAACATAAAGTATATACTACTTCAAATCACAATTCAAATTCTAAATACGTAATTAAATTATTTTACAAGTTCAGGGTCCGTTTGATAACCATTTTGTTTTCTGTTTTCTGTTTTTGTTTTTCATTTTTAAAAAACAAGGGTGTTTGATAACCATTTATGTTTTCTATTTTCTGTTTTTTAAAAACGTTTTTGAAATTATAAGTAAATTTCAAAAACAAAAAAAGTAGTTTTTAAAAACAGATTTCTGTTTTTCAAAAACTCTTTTTTTTTCTAGTGCTTACTTTTCTCCTCTTTTACATGTCTCTCCAACAAATTTTTTTCTCTATTTTTTTCTCTCTCTCAAATTTATTTTTCTCTCTCTAAAATTTTCTCTCTCTAAACTTTTTTTTTTTTTTTTTAATTTATAACTTGTCTATTTCTAAAAACTTGTCAATACATTTTCTCTCCTCAATAAACATGTTCTAATTTTTCTTTTGAAAAAAAAAAGTCACCAAAATTTTCTATCGCTACAACTTTTCTTTATTTTTCTAATTTATCGTTAGTTCTTTAGGATATCTTTTACTTTTAACTTTACTATGTCTCTAAATTTTCTTTTTTTATTTAATTGTTTTAATCTAAAATTTATCGCTTTTACTCTAACTTGTTTTTTATTTTTTCTCTAACTAATATTTTTTCTCGAGTCTAACTAATATTCTTTCTCTAAACATTTTATTTTATCTCTCTAAATTTTCTATGTTTTACTTTTCTCTCGTCTTTTCAAAAAAAAAAAATTCTCTTGAAAACATTTATATTTGTGTCTCACAATTTTTGTTTCAATGTCTTTACACATTTTTCTCTCTCTAAAATATTTTTTCATCTTTCTAAATTTTAAAAAACTGAAAACCAAAAACAGTTATCAAACAAGGTCGGTTTTCTGTTTTTTAAAAACAGAAAACAAAAAGCAGTTATCAAACATATGTGGTTTTTGTTTTTAAAAAACAGGAAACCAAAAACAGAAAGACCAAAAACCAAAAATTGAAATGGTTATCAAACGAACCCTTAATAACTAAATAGATTCCATTTCAATAGATTCCATTTCAAGCATTCAATAACTAGATTTGTAATTTCACAAACAAACAAATTATCAGCGAGTGAGTTCCACGCGCTCAAGGATGGGTGAGAATTGGCTTGGAGTTGTGATCTTGTTGCAAGGTCTTTGTCTCTGGTTCCATTGTGCCACCCTCCTTTCCTTTCACTTCCAAACACCTTTCTCACACCTAAATATTTGTTTGTGCAAATTTGATGCTCTTACAATTATTGATTTTCAAACTTCTTTTTAAAAAAACTACATAGCTAAAGTGTAATCATTAAGTAAAAAATGTTGAAAATATCTCATTAAGAAGCAATCTTTAAAGTAATAGAAATAATTAGAGAAAAATAATTTTTTATAAACTAAACTCGAACGTGATTTAGTTATACACATCGTTAAAGGTTAAACGTTGAAGGTTTGATTCTTTAACCCTGCATTTATTGAACTAAAAAACAAATTAAGTGAAAAATTTGTACATGCTTTTAAAATGAAATCAAAACGCTCAAAATCCAAAGACAATGAAGTTTTTTTTCCAATAAATAAATAAGTAATTTAGCCATGGAAGTCTATGAAGATTTAAATAAACTTCAATTACATGCCATAGAATAATAATACCCATATTATAATAATAATAATAATAATAATAATAAATACATTGTTTTATGGGAAAAATGCACTTTTGGTCCATGAGGTTTGAGTTAAGTGACACTTTGGTCCCCGAGTTTTCAAACTCAACAAAAATACCCCTAGGTTTGGATAAGGAGCAATTTGGTCCCTGCCGTCCATTTTTCTGTTAAACCCTAACGGTTTGATGACGTGACACTATTATTTTAATTAAAAAATAATAAATTTTAATTTTTTTAAATAAAAATATATAAAAATATTAAAAATATTATTATTTTATTTTTTTTTAAAATCTCCTCTCTTTCTTCTCCATCTTCTTTCTTCTCATCTTCTTTCTCCCTCCATCTTCTTCCTTCCCCCTCCCATCTTCTTCAGCTCCGGTGGTCGGCCGCCGCCGGCTGCCGGCGAACGGCGGCGGCGGTCGCCGGAATTTTTTGTTTGGCTTCTTTCTTCTTCTTCTCTTATTCTTTTCTTCCCTTCTTCCCTTCTTCTTCTTTCTCTTCCTTTCTTTTGTTTTTTTTTTAAAGGGAGTTTCGGGGAGGACCAGAAGAAGGAGAAAGAAGGGGAAAAAAAAATTCCAACGACCGCCGCCGCCGCCGCCGTTCGCCGACTGCGGGCCACCGGAGCTGAAAAAGATGGGAGGGGGAAGGAAGAAGATGGAGGGAGAAAGAAGATGAGAAGAAAGAAAATGGAGAAGAAAGAGATGGAATTTAAAAAATAATAATTTTATATATTTTTATTTAAAAAATTAAAAATTCATTTTTTAATTAAAATAATGATGCCACGTCAGCAAACTGCTAGGGTTTAACAGCAAAATGGACGGCAGGACCAAATTGCTCCTTATCTCAAACCTCAGGGATATTTTTGTTGAGTTTGAAAACTCGAGGACCAAAGTGTCATTTAACCCAAACCTCAGGGACCAAAAGTGTATTTTCCCTTGTTTTATTAGAAGAACATAAAGCAAGTGATTTCCACGCGCTGAAGGAGGGGTGAGGATTGGTTTGGAGTTGTGATTTTGTTGCAAAGTCCTAGTCTTTGATTCCAGTGTTCCACCTTCCTTTTCTATCACTTCCAAACTCCTTTCCTCCTCACACCTACCACATTCCCTTCTTTAAACATAAATATTTTTGTTGTAAATTTCAAGTTCTTATGATTTTTTTTTATTAAATACACAATGTTGAAAGAATCTCATCAAGAAGTAATTTATAGATGAAATTAGTTGGAGTAATTAGAGAAAAAAAATATTTTATAATTTAAACTCAATCATAGTCCAATCATACACTATTTTTCCCAATCAATTCACTCATAACTTGATATAAAATATACCTACTACTTGAGCGAAGCTCGACATTCCCACCCTCCATTTGTTGAATTCAAAGAGAATATTGATAAAAAAAAATATACCATTTCATACTAACTAATTATAGTTATTATAGCTATCCATCTCTGGCCAATCTAAACATGACTTATCTGGTTAAAGTATATATCTTTGTCCAAATGGTCATATATCCAAAATTTTTATCTCGTATATTGTTAAACTTTGGAGAAAAAAAGCTAGACATCTCTCGAGCTTTAATTATTACAAAAGGGGGTAGGTACGAGTATGAAATGGTTATAAATATAACCAAAACCAATCTAAATTTCAATCACAGCTACTTCACCACGAAACTTCAAACTAGATTTTATAAAATATCTTCGTCGATTGATAATAGTAATGGGAGTCTTTCTTTTGTCTTCATATTTTCATATCCACCTTCAAGAAATAAAAATATGAATCCTTTCGTATTTTGATAACCGACCATTGATCATAAAATGAAATACAAACACATTTAAAGCTACATAAACATATAAGTAACAAACATACTTGAACATTATACTTATATAACAAAAGATTAAGAAAAAAACCAAAAAGTAAATATAAACAAAATATATTTTCATAAAAAAAGAAAGGAAAAAAAAAAGGAAGTTCTTCCTTGAAACCAAAGCATTCATCTTTTTAAAAATCCCCTTTGATTCCCAAATTCAATACTCACTTCCTTCTTCTCTTACCTTTCTAATAGTTTCTTCTCCTCTTCCTCTGCTCCGGCCATGGCGGACAGAGTCCACCCGAACGCCGCCGGTAAAGCCAATGCCAATTCCAACGACAACATTAATCCGACCGCCAACGCGCCACCCTTCCCTTCCACCAAATCCCAACTCTACGGCGCCTCCCGCCCCTCCTACCGCCCTCAGCCCCAAAATCGCCGCCGCTCCGTCTGTTGCTCCATCTGCATCTGGCTGACGGCGATCATCGCCGTCGTCGTCATCCTCCTCGCCGTCGCATCCACCATCGTCTACCTAATTTACCGTCCACATCGCCCGTCCTTCTCCGTCACTTCGCTCAAAATCGATTCCTTCAAATTCACTCCCTCTTCTCAACTCAATTCCAAATTCGACCTAAATCTCACCGCTACGAACCCTAACAAGAAGGTCAAGTTCATTTACAGTCCGATTTCCGTCGCCGTCTTGTCGAACGGCGTCGATCTCGGCGATGGATCGTTCCCGGAGTTCGTGCACGAGAAGCGGAACACCACGGCGATGAAGGTGACGGCGGAGAGCGCCGGTGGAGCGATCGACGGCGAGGTGGTCGATTCGTTGAAGGCGGCGATGAAGAGTAAAGCCGGATTGCCGTTGGAGATTAAGGTGGAGACGAAAGTGAAGGTGAAAATGGGATGGTTGAAGATGCCTAAGGTTGGACTTAGAGTTTTATGCGACGGAGTTACGGCGGGCGTTCCAACGGCGAAGAAGAAGAAGACGGCGGTTGCTGCGGCGGTTGAGAATGCAGAGTGTAAGGTAGATTTCAGAGTGAAGATCTGGAAATGGATTATTTGAATTTTGAGATGATGGTGCAAGAGAGGGAATTTCAAGTTTCTTGTTTTTATATTGTGGTTTTTTTTTTTTTTTTTTTTTTTTTTTTTGGAGTTAATTTTTATTATTTCTTCCGCTCATTTGTTTGCCAATTTTAAATTTTGATTTCTTGATTTCTCTTTTCTGAACAATGATTATTGTATTCTGTAAAATGTAAATGAGAATTTATGGCTTATAATATACAACTGTTTTTTTTTTTTCTTTCTTCCTGACAATATGTCGGGTGGGGGATTCGAACCACTGCTCTCGTAGTCATCAGTACAATTTTATGTCGGTCTATGTTCTTGTTGACAACTTATAATATACAACTGTCAACCAACTTTTTAGATTTTTTTTTTAAATAAAATGACACGCAGATGTGAAGATTTAAATTTTTAACATGTTGGTAAAAGATATACGTCTTAATTCGTTCGTAATCTAATTTAAGCATAAATTTTATGAGTAAGAAATTATTCTTACTGTTGTTATTATTTGAGAAGTGTAATAAGTTAATTATCTTTTCTAAAATTGAAAGTTCAATTATGATACTTTTAACATATCTTGGATTATGTTTGTAGTCTTTGTACCATCGATCTAGATATACCTCGATTGTTGAAGGCATTAAGGGGCCGTTTGGTGCGTCGGAATTGAATGGGTTTGGAATGGAATCTGATGCCCGTGGGAATATTTTGCTGGAATCATGATTCCCATGTCTGTGTTTGGTGCATTGGATTTGAGTTGAAATTAATGGGGAGAGAAATAGTGGGACCCACCAAAATTATGAAGAAAAATGGGGAGAGAAATAGTGGGACACACCAAAATGTGGTTAAAATAGAAAAAAAAATTGTGGGTCCCATCAAAATTATGAAGAAAAATGGGGAGAGAAATAGTGGGACCCACCAAAATGTGGGAATGGATTGGAATCCACATGCCCACCCTTTCATTCCAACCCCGGCCAACCAAACAAGCGCATTCATTCCCATTCCAATCCAATCCAATCCAAACCCATGAAACAAACAACCCCTAAATTGGTCTGAGGTAAAAAGAAAAGGTACACAATGAAACTCCTATCTTCCATTCTTTAAAAGAGTTAAATGTATCTTAACTACTAAGTTATAATAGAATCAAACCTGGTTTATTTATTTATTAATATAATATTAAGTAGTTAGTCACCCATAAATAAATAAAAAGTTCGCCATTAAATAAACAAATAATATATATATATATATATATATATACTAATACAGCTGAACAACATATAAGTATATAATATTACAATGATAATTAAACTAATTTATAAGATGAGGTGCATTAGTCATTAATTTTTTTTTGACTAAAAGGTACATTAGTCATTAATAAGAAAGAAAAAAAAACCAGTTTCAAAAATAAAAAAGAAAGTTGCAATTTATTAAAAGAAATATATTATATTTGAATGATTTTTATGAATCTACACATTTTTAAATAATAATAAAAAAAACCTATGCTGTTGATTAAAAATTTCTCATCTATATTTTGTACATTTTTGTCATGTTTTTTTTTCTTTTTTTTTTGGAAATAGTATTGTTGTCATAGTTAAAGAGGCCATTTTTCATGGGCTTTGCTCTGTAGACTCCCCAACTTTAGGCCCGCAACGTACAGGCCCATTTTGTTCGACATAAGAGATGGGCCTCAATAGTGGGCTCTGTTTCCAGGAACTTTTCTCGGATATAATCCTCTACAGCAATTTTGAAATGAGCGCGAATCTCAACCGTCCAATGAGCATACTCGTGCCATTGAAGCTTTCTTCAAAACCTCTGCTTAAACCCTCACAAGCAGAAAGCGGAAAGTGAAGGCGTCTCTCCCTCTCTCTCTCTCTCTCTCTGTGGCCATTAACGGCGATGTATCGAGCAGCTTCCAAATTAGCTTCCTCATTCGGTTCCTCAACGTCGAGAAAACTCGTAAGAAGAATTGAGATCTATTACTCGTTGCATTTCTCCACGTTTGACTCTCTCATAGTATTTCGATGCTGATTGCTGAATTTGTTGCACTGGGGATAAACATGGAGAAGGAAATTGAATTTTGATTTCAATTGCAGTATGTTAATTTATCGAAGTTCAGCGAACTTTGAATTTTCCCTCCCTTTTTATATGTTTGAGGACGATTCTTTGATTTGCCCGCGCATTTCTTGAAATGAATAAATGAATGTGGTTCGTGATATTTTTCGTGGTTGAACGACGTATTAAACAAGAATATGGTTATTGAAGTTGATCGGTTTGGTTTTTTTGCGATATGTATTGATTTTCTAAAATGAAATTTGGTTTTCTCTGGATTTGTAGGTATGTAGCAGGGTCACAAGCAGCAGAAATTATGCGGCGAAGGATCTCAATTTTGGGGTTGGGGCTCGTGCAGCTATGCTGCAAGGTGTCTCGGAGGTTGCCGAAGCCGTTAAAGTGACAATGGGACCAAAGGTATTGGACCTGATTGGTCATTTTGACATTGGCTGTTTTTCTGCTACTTCAGTTGCTCACTTGCTCCGAACGTAGAAATTTGTAATGGTGGAAAGAACTGCTGCAATTTTCTTTAAGATGTTTACACGTTCTTCGACGGCTATTTGAACTTAAAAGGGGGCTGTAACTAATCCATAGTTCTTGTTTCTTTCTCATCGTGGTAAATGAAATTAGGGTCGCAATGTAATTATTGATCAAAGTTACGGCAGCCCAAAAGTCACAAAGGATGGTGTCACTGTAGCCAAAAGCATCCAATTCAAGGATAAGGCTAAAAATGTTGGGGCAGATCTCGTAAAGCAGGTTGCGAGTGCCACAAACACCGCTGCTGGAGACGGTATCTTCTTCATTTAATATGAATTGCATTTTCTTTTTTAAATTATTATTTTTTTATAATAAATACTTATTTATAACTAATATTATCTATGTTGAGAAGTTCCAGCTATATTGATATTGGGACTTACAACACTATAATATGTGGACGAAGCTATGAGGTTTTAACAAAAGATGGGTATTGGACGTCAATTAGTATTTTTGCATTTGAATAGAAATCAAGCAAATAGAGAAGTATCAATGTGCTTTCTTCTATAATAAAAATTAAATTGAACTTATGGTCATAGACGGGGCTTCTTTTGTAACATTTTCACTACTCAGTTCTGTGCTTGTTATTCTTAGAAATCGAACAGTGGGAAGAGAAGATAGTTTTACATGTTTGCATGCCATTTTGATGGTGTGGTGGGTTGTGTTGTTTGTTGGCTTACCAAGGTTCAGCAATTTAGAGTTGCAAAGCACGAAGTATTTGGAGCACTGCTTTTGAACTTGGACAAGGACAAGGAAGGTGTTTGTTCATGAATGATTTGCGTATTGCAGGTACAACTTGTGCAACTGTTTTGACTCAGGCCATTCTCACCGAAGGTTGCAAGTCAATAGCTGCAGGTGTAAGCGTGATGGATTTGCGCATTGGTCTCAAAGCAGCAGTTGATGCTGTTATCGCTGAGTTGAAAAGCAGAGCGTTGATGATAAGCACCCCAGAAGAAATTACTCAGGTAACAGCTAACAGGGTTGCAAAGGGAAGCTGCTTTTCAATTTTTCAAGTGGGATTCTTTAGATTTTACGATAAGTTTTTATTTGGATCTTAATTGTGGGTAATTATTGATTTCTAAGTTGGAAAAGTGCTTTACACATTTTTTAGTACACACATCTGCAATATTGCTTTTGAATGTAGGACCTCCTGGTTCATACTCCTTCTTGAGTTTTGAAGTGCCCCGAGTTTGTTGATCCTAGAGCAGTTGACACATTAATTTATTTTTTTGTAATATTAGTTTTTAACTCTGTCATCTGGATTAATCAGCTATTTCTGTTATGGATATACACACAATGTTCTTTCTTCAATATGTTACTTTTTTGTGATCCATCATTTTATCCTAGGTCTGCCACTATCTCTTCAACTTTTTCTTACCTTCTTTTTTTTCCTTTGGTTATTTTTTATTTATGAACAGGTTGCCACTATTTCTGCAAATGGCGAACGTGAGATTGGAGAATTGATTGCGAGGGCGATGGAGAAAGTTGGAAGGGAAGGAGTCATTACTGTTTCTGTGAGCATTCTTTTCCTACTTTCTTTTATATAATATGATAATTGAACTTATGAATACTATAGTATAGTAATTTCTTTGTCTCTGCAGGATGGAAATACTCTGGATGATGAATTGGAAGTGGTGGAAGGAATGAAGCTAGGCAGAGGTTTTATTTCTCCTTATTTTATTAACGATCAAAAGACCCAGAAATGTGTAAGTTTATATTCCTTTAACAATGGTTAAAACCTTTAGGTAAAATGCAGTAATAATATGACTGCTGCTTGCCGATGCCTTTGTATGAGAAAATCTCATAACCTACCTTGTTGCATATGTGCTCCTTTGTCAACTTCATATTTCTGAGTGGTTCATGTGATAATTAAGCGGAGTTGTAACATGTAATTTTGCAAATTTGATCTCTTGTAATGTGTAGGAACTAGAAAACCCTCTCATCCTCATACATGAAAAGAAGATTTCAGATATGAATTTACTCCTGAGAGTACTTGAACTCGCAGTAGAGGTATCAATCGTAATTTTATTTTACCTTTTTTTTTGGCCCCATGTGCAATGTTGGGTGGATAATATGCCCGAACCTTACTAACTAACGTGATAAATTCATTTTCTGAGCAGAAAAAAAGGGCACTTCTTGTTGTAGCTGAGGATGTTGAAAGTGATGCACTTGCCATGCTAATACTTAACAAGCATCATACTGGCCTGAAGGTTATTGCTTGTTAGCTTATTTTAAAATTTTCCGTATGACTATTGCATGCCGGTGTAAATTTGATGAAAGATCAAATTTCTTGCCAAAAGAACTGATCAATTAAAGTAGACATAGGCATTATTGCATTCATATTCAAGTAGCTGTGAATCTATTTGGTTAGCAGAGATTTGTTTTATAATTGTGAATGTTTTTTTTGGTCATCAAATCTCCTCGTGAAAACTGTCTTAAAATATATGTCAAATCTTCTCCATTCTAAAGTTATTATACATCAAGGTTGCATGTGACATATATTTTTATAACTCAAATGGCTTATAACTTATGAAGTCTGGGATGTTTTAGTAGGCTAGCATGCTTCCATTAGTTGCAAAATGTCACTGATGACTTGCTTTCTTGAGTGAGTTTCGGGAATTTAGTGAATGAATTAATGAAATAATGTTTTAAATATATTTTTTCAGAGTGCTCACGTTCATGCTCATATAGGGGGCATTTGAGTTGTTGAGGACGATGAGACAAGTATTTGTAGTTATGTTCTTTTATTAAGAATTAAGTACGTGAATAAAAAGTTACATAATACTTTTTAAGAACTTCTCAAGTTTCTCTCGTAGAATATTCACCATAAATTGTTTTCCTATCATCAACAACCCGACTTTATAATCCATATACAACCTTCATTGTTTTTCCTTCTTTCAGGTTTGTGCCATCAAAGCTCCTGGTTTTGGGGACAACAGAAGAGCAAATTTGGATGATCTTGCCATTCTGACGGGAGGAGAGGTGATACAGAGTGCTCTAATCCAAGTTCATTGTATCAACTTTTCTTATGATAGTTTAGTTACATTTAAAATGAACAACAGGTCATCACTGATGATCGTGGTTTAACTCTCGACAAAGTGCAAGTAGAGATGCTTGGTACTGCAAAAAAGGTTCTCGCCCAGTGCATTATTGTGCTTCTTTCTTTTTACTGTTGTTTATTGCTTCATGCACAATGTTAACTTCTGCTTAGGTTACTATCTCTCTTGACGACACAATCATTCTTCACGGAGGCGGTGACAAGAAACTAATTGAAGAAAGATGTGAGCAGGTTTGTTGCAGCTAAGCTGTTCCTTACGAGATTCTGTTGAATCAGCTTTATAAAACTGTTTCGTTTGAGGAGATTATAGCTTAATTGAAGTTGGAGTCTCCTTAGAGACCGTGGGAAAATGCATTAAAGACTAGCATCTGTGTTATGGACTCCTATTAATACCATATACTGATTGCCTTGCAGTTGAGGACAACCATTGACAGGAGTACTGCAATGTTTGACAAGGAAAAAGCTCAGGAAAGATTATCAAAACTCTCCGGTGGTGTAGCAGTCTTCAAGGTAGATTGTTTGTTTGCCCTAATAATGTTTCGAAAGAATTTTGTATGCCTCATAACAATCCAGTTCTCTTGCAGGTAGGTGGGGTAAGCGAGGCAGAAGTTGGGGAGAGGAAAGACAGAGTCACAGATGCCCTGAATGCCACAAGAGCAGCTGTGGAGGAAGGAATTGTGCCAGGTAAGCTTTTCTTGAACTGGACAAAGTAATTGTTGTTGAAAGCATCTCTGTGCTGTTGGTTGATAATTGCTATCATTAGGTGGTGGAGTTGCCCTTTTACATGCTACGAAGGTTCTGGATGAACTTCAAGCTCAAAATGAAGACCAGAAAAGGGGAATAGAAATAGTGCAACATGCTCTTAGGGTTTGTTCTTTGTTTGAGGTCTCAGCAATACTTTTTTGGGGCTTATCCACCGCCTGTTTTCTAAAATCAAAGCTTCGGTTTTCTACAGGCACCTACCTTTACAATAGTTTCGAATGCTGGAAATGATGGTGCTTTGGTTCTTGGAAAATTATTAGAACAGGATGATCGTAATTTGGGTTACGATGCTGCCAAAGGTTGGTTACTTCCAGCTGTTGGAAAATCTTGAAGCTCATTATACTACGACATACTTTTTCCACTTAACATAGGACTTATTGACTTCTCTACTCATGAAATTTGGTGGTCAATCTGGATTTTCTCTCATTTCTCTCTGTTTATGTCTTCAGTTGAATTCCCGAGTTTCTTTTTTTTTTTTTTTTTTCCGAAGAAATTAATTAGAACTAATTGTTTTTACCATCCCGCAATCCATGGCAATGATCTTACAGTTATTTAAGTTCTTGTGCAAAACAGGTGAATATGTTGACATGGTGAAGGCTGGAATTGTAGATCCTCTGAAAGTCGTGAGAACTGCTTTAGTGGATGCTGCCAGGTGAATATTCCATTCCATGTCCTTGCCAAATATTTTTGCTATATATACTTTAACCTGTTGAACTATGCTCATATTGACTACTACGTACAAAATGTTATCCAAAACGCATTAATTAAAGGTTTGATGTTCTTGAATTTCCAGTGTCTCATTGCTGTTGACAACAGCGGAGGCAGCTATAGTGGAAGATCCAAATGATAAGAACAAGCTTCCAAGTAGAATGCCAGCAATGAATGATATGGGCTTCTAGGGCAATTAACTCTCCACCATCCTCATCGTATCCACACATTGGATTCTGATTCCATTATATATCTCAATTTTCACTGGTAATTAATTTAAAAGATAATATGATGTGATCAATTGATTATTATACAGGGGAAGTACTCAAGGATGGGATTTGAATTCTTTGGGTTGTGAGCGATTCAAGTAAGGAAGTTTCTTTATCCACTTTCTTGTAAGACAATAGCAAGCAATGAGATGAGATCAATTTTTGCCCTCATGCCTATTTACTCTGTCATGTACACAAAATGCTTTAAATTATTAACGTTTTGAGCTTTATAATTCTTTTTCAAGTACAATAAATGTGGGGCAGAGGATTTTAACTTCCGACCTCAAGAGAAGAGAGTGTAGATGTCATGTTGACAACTTTTTGAGTACTTTGAGCCTTGTTCGTAAGAAACAAGTAGAAATTAGAAGGAAACATGAACAATTTTTTGATTTCCTATGCAGTATGAAAGATTAATGAATTGGTATACTGATGCTGTGTTCTAAGTACATGAAATGAATATTGGAAGAAGGTTAAACATGGAGAAGGGTATAATTTATTCAATTTTTACCCCCTTCTCTTTTATAAGTGACTCACACCTTTTCTTTTTCCAGAGGTAAATTTATGGACTAAAAAAAGCAAACAAAACTATAATGAAGGAGGGAGAAAAGGGTTTGGTTGAGAAGCTAAGTATCACAAGTTGGGAAGGTAAATAAAGTGTCAACTGCACCTTTAAGCTCTTGATCTTGAGCCTGAGTCTGTTGTATTGGGTCAGAGTCTTCTTTCAACATCACATTGTCCATCTTCAGCATAGCTTCTTCACTGCACAGTTCAAATAAGTCAACACTTAGATTTTCTTGTTTACTTATCATCAATTCATTTCAGCCTGAAAATTGACCATTAAATTAGATGTATTAAAGTCATTTTTGTGATTTGATGTGAATTTGGAATTAAAGTACTTTTGGCCCATTGATAGTCAAAACAGGTACAAGAATTCTAAAATACTAAAAAAATATTTAGGGGCAAGGAATTCGAGCTCCGAAATCTTGATAGTTGGAGTTAATAAATTTGTGTAGCTCATAATAGTGTTTGGAGTAGAAATCAAAGTTTGTGAACATCACCAAATTACAAATCCTTGGATCGAAGTTGGGTGGAGTAACTCCTCAATCCAAACACCAAAGTTCTAGAGTACTTGAACAGGAAATTCAGGGCACGTACACGAAATTCTATCGCAGCATCATCAGACCAAGATGTTTGAAGTTTGAGTTTGAATCTCCACCCCAAAATATTGTTCAACTACACAAACTAAAAAGCTTGAGAATTTAAAAAATTAACTTCAAGCTTGAATCTTAGAATCTGGCCTGGGCCTGGGCCTTGGTCCATTGAGCTTTGTCAAGGCAGCTGATTGGGCTGGCCCATCTAAGAAATTAGAGGCCTTATTGGATTATATCTTTTTGGGCCAGGCTTAAGACAAGAGTTCGGTATACGTTATTTGGAAGAAAATATAAAAATAATTTTTAAAAGGTAGGTTGGCGCCAACTATGGCAGTCATAAAAATTTGAAATGCTCCTACTCCTGGGATTGAAGCCTGAAGGTCAAATATTAAATATTAAATAATAATAATAACAATAACGAACAAAAATAATAATAATAATTTAGCAACATTAAAAAATTAATAATAATTTAGCAAATGTAATTCAATTCGCTTTGCAAAAGAAGAATCTAATTCACGAATAAACATTTTCAAAATAAAAAATAAATATACTTTAGATTTGGAATCAAGAATACCAAATAGCATATAAAAAAAATTAAAATTATTTATTTATGTGTTTTCCATTACAGAGAAATACATACTTTTCTCTCCATTGTAACACATAAAAATTTAAATTAAAAATTGTAATTAATCATAAAAGAAACAAAGGTACAAAATAATTACATAACATTAATAAAACTAAGTTATTTAATTAATTACATCATACAAATTTCGAAAGAAAGCCATGAAAAAAAAAAAAAAATCACCTGTGATGAAGCAATTGATGATCATGGTGTTGAAACTTAAGAAGGTGTTGATGTTGATGATGAGAATTATGGATCTTGATATCATCAAAATCATTAACAGAGCCGCCGCCCTGTTTCAATTGCAACGAAGACGACGAAGAAATTCCCGAATCCTGAATCCCCCAAACCTCCACTTCCTCTTCCAAACTCTCCCGATTCTCATTTTCCCCGACCACGAACCCTTCCCCTTCATATCCCTCCACAAATTGCTGCTCCATCCCGCCGTATCCACTCATCGGATCCGCCTCCAGAATCGCGGCCGCCGCCGCAGCAGCCGCGGCGGCCTGCTGCTTACAGATGGCCAATTGATGGAGCACGAGGTCGAGTTCGGCCTTGCTGTACTCAATCTGGCGCTGGAGGTCTCGAATAATCCGGTAGCATCCGCCGACGGGATCGATGGAGCGGACGTCGGACTGGAAAATGATGGTGCGCATGGCCTCTTCTTTCTCGAAGGGATCGAGATTCTTGATGATCTTGGTGATGTTGCTGACGCCGAAGAGCTTGTGAGCGTTGAGGAATTGGCGCTGGCGATCGTGGGGGAAGTAGGGGGCGAGGATGCAGTCGGGAGCGCACTTGCGGCGTTGGTACTTGCAGGCGGCGCAGGCTTGAGTGGTGGAGGTGGAGGTGGTAGAGACGGCGGTGGACTTGGAGAGGTGGTGGTGGTGGTGGTGGTGGATGGAGGTCATTTGAGGGGAAGAGGAAGAGATGGTTGTTGTTGAAGATGGAAGGTATCGAGATAGCGGGTGCGGCTGCGGCGGGGATGGGGGAAATTGGGGGATTTTGTTCTTTTCGGATTTTTTGAATTTGGTTTTGTTATGTTATGTCTTCTTAATTATGACTTTATTATTATTATTATTATTATTGTTAATTCTTTTTTGTTTTTTTTGTTCCTTTTTTTTCTGAGGTTTAGGGAATGGATGGAGATGGAGATGGGAGAGAAGTTAACTAATTTTGGTTACAAAGAGAACGATAATGGAGGAACTAAACAACAGGTTTGTTTTCTTTCGCCTTAAATTAGGAGGTTTCTATTTTCTATTCTTTTTTTTTTTTTAAAAAAAAAAGTTTCTAAAAGTTTTTATTTTTTTGGGTTTCCTTTTTGAGATTGAATTGCATTGCATGGGGTTTATTTATTTATTTATTTATTATTATTATTATTATTGTGTGTGTGTGTGTGTGTGATGTATAGGGTTGGAGATGAATGTTATGTAGGGATGGATAAAGTTTCATGTGTGTATTATTATTATTATTATTATTTTGTGTGGCAATGTTTTGTTTCTTGTTTTGTGTTTTTAGTTTTTTGAGAAATATAAGTGTATTTATAGTGTTAATATAATTTTTTAGTTTATGCTATGGACAAGTTTCTTGTTTATTTTTTTGGAGTTTATATATATATATATATAAGTTTGGGTATTTAAGTTTTAAAATTAGTTTTCATTTTTATTTTTTTTTTTACATTTTTAATTAAAAAAAACTGTATTCGTTTACCAAAATTTGTTTTTGAATCATAAGACTTTATTGTGAGAGATAGAACAAAATTAACAAGAGATAGAGAACTTTTTTCCTCACCCACAATTTGGATTGAGGTAAAGTCTATATCTTTAAATAGATTTTGAAGAGGTCCAATATACCATATAAATAAAAGAAGCAAATTACAAAATAACATGAACTCAATTGATATTTAATTGACCTCACCTAATTACAGGATGACATGTCAATTAAGTTATTGATTTGACTTCTCCCTCTCCTCCAGCTATTCTCTTCTTATTCTTTCTCATCCCCTCTTGTTGGCGTCTTCAAACCTTACTTGACCGCCATCCTCTAATATTGTGGCATTCAAGATTGGCAGTCGAACCACCACCTTAGAGTCTAAATTAAATGCAACATGAATGAACAATGAGGATGTTAGTGGCAATGAGGTCCGTCGAAGGAAAATAATGAGAAGAATGAGAAAGAAAAAGGAGGAAGAGCAGTCATGCATGAAATTAACAAATGATATAAAATTAATATTGCCAATTCACTTAAAAATAACATGTTATCTAATTCCAATCAGTAAGTTAATTGTCACATGCTTCTCAAAAAAAAAAAAATTGTCACATGCCAACATGAGCATAGCTCAACCGACATACCCTCGACTTAATAGTGTTTAAGTAGTAAATAACGAAATCATCTTATTAGGGTATTTCCTCTATCAAAGGTATTTTAGTAATTTCGAGCTATTAAGCACAATTTCCCATCCCACCTCATCATCAAGTTGGGCCGACTTGGTCCAGTCCAGAAAAGTTCAATCCCAAGCCCAATAAACTATTGTGGTGGGCTGGACAAGCAGGCCCAATTCCCATAACCAGCCTCATAACCCGGTCCATATACTTGATTAATCGAGCATGGACCGGCCCCTAATTTATTTTCCGTAATTCTTTTTTGAAAATTAAAAATTTAATAGGCTGATATTTTCTATTTAATTTCATTTTAATTTTGGGATATTTTTTGTTTTTTCCCCCATAAAGTTAACTACTGTTAAATGAATGATTTGAAAAGAATAAACATACCTAAAATTAACTATAATTTTCTTTATCTCCTTGCCATTCTTGTTTTCATTTATTATTTTATATTCTTACCTCTTTTGAGATCATGTCTATCTAAATATTATATTTTAATCATTTTCAACAAATCTCTAAATTTTCAATCAATTTACCTCTTATCTAGAAGGAGACTTTATTGGAGTTAAAAAATTAGATTACTTGGTGACTTTATTCCAGAATTAAACCGTGTAACTAATGTGAGCATAGTCTGTAATAAAACTATTCACTCTTTCTCTTTGAATTCAAAGTTCAAATCTCATTGTCAAAGTAAGCTTAACTCGCACTAATTAACATATACCCTCGACCAAAGTGGTCAAGGATTCAAATCTCCACCCCTAAATGTTGATGTAATAATAATAAAAAAAAAAAAGTTGAAATCTCAATAAAATTGCAATGACTTTAAAAATAGAATTAGTAGAAAACAAAGAGTTAAGAACAAATGGTTTATAAAAAAAAATAAAATAAAATGAAAAAAAAGAAGAAAATTAACATTTTGGTGACAGCATTTTTAGGCGTGTTTCTTCTCCGAGGTAATCGGTCTTCCTCAGATTCTCACCACAGGCTCAAAGCTTCTGATTCAATCTCCTCCATTTCTCTCTCGACCATTTTCTTCAACCCTATTTCTCTTTTAGTCTTTTTCTTCTTTTCATTTCCCTCCGTCTTTCCATTCCCTCTTTCATCTCTGTGTTTCGTTTTCCTTTCCGATTTTGATATTTCTTTCTTTCATTTTACATGCTCGCATTCTGATCTTGGTCTCAACTCTTCTTTGCTCGCTGGATTAGCGCAACATTGGTAAGTATCTTCCCCCAATTTCAGATCTTGTTTGTCTTAAACTGATTGATTTCTTTTTGTACATTTCAACCTAGCTAGCGTCTCTTGGCAGTTCTGCTCTTGTCTGTTGGGATTTCTTGATTTTTGTAATTGTTCTGCTTAATACGGTTACATGGATATGAAAGTGGAGAAAGGGAGTCGAAATTCTTATATGGGTTTTTTTTTTTTTTTTTTTTTTTTTTTTGACATATGGGGTTGGGGGATTCGAATCACAGAGGTGGTTAGTACAGTTAGTATAACTTTATGCTAGTTGAGCTAGTCTGTTGGCAATTCTTACATGGGTACTGCCCTAAGTTAAATCGCCATCGAATTCGAAAGTGGGATATGATAAATTTGAACTCCCTTTAAGAGAAAACCTATATTAATTGATGAGAAGATGACATTGTAGGGGTTCAAACACATGGCTATGTTAAATTGATGAACCCAAAATCTTAAACTGATGTGACTATGATAAATTTAACAGCCTGTGTTCGTTGTTTGTACTCTCCCTGTCGATTTGGAGAGAGAGCACTTCTTCATTTCTTGTTCCTTCTCTTTTTCGTGCTAGATTACAGACTTTTCGACCTTGCAAACATGGCCAGCATTGCTAGTTTACAGAATGTATGTCTAAAGTTCTTTTTAGTTCTAACATTGGCCTTCCACCACTTGCCTCGTGGCTTCTACGTTGAAATGGATGGAGTTCCTTGAATTCTTCTCCGTTTTCTCTCCCTTTGGATTTTGAGGAATTTACACCAAATGGCTTGGATAAGATAAATTATTCTATTCTTTCAAATCTTCTGATGGGTCTTTTTTTTTTTTTTTTTTCAAATTGAAAATTTGGGGGTTCGTTTCTGTAATATTTAGTACAGATTTTCTTACTTTCTAGTGTTAATTTCATGTTCTCACCGTTTGTTTTTTAAACTTATACCTAGAGGGCTGCCTTAGATTATTTAAGGGAGGACGGATAAAGAGAGACGTTGTGTGTAACAGTCTTCTGAAGTCAAATTTTTGGGAGATCAGCTGCTGCCAGCTTAAGTCTTTGACAGAAAAGTGACGGTTTTTCTATTTGGTACTTTCTTCTCCCTTTTTATCTTTTTGAGACTAGACTATGAAATTTATATTGGCTTGATGTGGATGGTTTTTGAGATTGAACAAAGTGAGAACTTCTTTAATCTTGTTAACTCGCATTTTAGTCCATGGAAAGGGGGTGATCTTGATGTATAGTGAAATAACCAGTGGCAGTGTCAACAGAAATGAAAGTAAACTGATTTACGCATTCTTTGCTGGTACTGGATGTGTCTCACTGTGGTATGCCTTTTCAACATTTTGGAGAATGAACAACATTCTTGACATGTTTTTAGAGAACGAAAGACATTCTTGTGGTCTTATCATAGTGACATGTTCAGGAGGGCAATTAGTTCAGAATTGGAGGTGTGAAAGTGTGATTGCCAACGCCAACATTGCTAGAATTGTCTTTGAACTTCTGGTCTTTTTTTTTTTGGTGGGGGGGTTAAAGAATTTTGAACTCGTGAACTGGTATTCACATAGATGAAGGTTTCACCACAGTATACTAGTATTGCCAAGGCCAAGGGTGCCCGCTTGAGCTGTTTGGAGATATTTCCAAGTGTCTGGGAATTCAAGCCCTAGGTTAAATATTTTAAATTAAATTACAAATATAGTCCTTGAACTTGTGGAGATGTGTTTCTTATAAATCCCTAAACTTGAAAGAAATTTCTATCAAATTCCTAAACTTTCAAAATTGTATTCAATAGGCCGTTGAAGTTTAAAAAGTGTTTTATAAGTTACAAGGGATCTATTTGGCATTTAGATACAAAATTGAAAATCCAAGGACCTACAAGACATTTTTAAAGTTCAAGAACTTATTAGACGCAAAATTGGAAATTTAGGAACCTATAATCTTAAAGGTCTAAAACCTATTAGACAACTCTAATAATTCAAGGGCCAGACTTTTATTTTAACTAAAACTTAATAGCTTAAAATTCTCATTTTCTCCTAGGCTCGGCTTTGGGGTGGGCAAAACCTCTCTAAAAGTTAGAAGGAGATGGGTCATGAGCACAAGAGGGGCATCAATTCCCTTGTTATAAAAACTGTGGTAAGATATTGTGAGTACAACATTATATTCTTATAGTCATAGGAAATTATTTTGTAACTACAACATTTCTACTATTCTTATCAATTGGAAAACGTTCTTTTAGTTTTTCATGAGAGGGGTTCCCTCTACCCCTACCTCTAGGTTGTGTCTTCTCTCTCTTTTTTCTTAATACATTTCGTTTCTTATCCCAAAAAAAAACATCATATTGAAGTTTGGTTCTTTGTTGGGACAGATTTGTTTTTTTTGTTTGTTGTTGAATTGTACTGGGACATTTTCCACACAAGAATAACTGTAATTGTTGCAGAATATTTATCGATCTACACTTGTATACTCAGAGAAACATTTTTACATCACCGAATTCAAAGAGTACCATGTACTTCAACATTACCAGTTAGCCATTTTTCTGAGTTTGTAAGGTGTATCTCTAAGATTGCAACTGTCTCAAACTGCAGATACCTTAAAACATGGAAGTAAAACCAACTGTTGCGCTGCGAGCTGTACTCGTCGGAGGAATTGCAGCGATTGCTAAAGTTGCTGGTGCCATGAAAGCTGCAGGCGGTGTGAAGTTAGGTGCAGCCACAGCTGCCATGACAGCAGCAGCAGCTGCAGCTTTGGCAGGATCAAAACAAGAGCAGAAGGATGATTCTAAACACCCTCCAAAATGAAGCCTCTAAGTTTTTGAAATGTCTGTAACTCACACAAACAAATCCCAAGAATGTTTTGGGGCATTTTGGCCTTTTCTTTTTCTTTATCTTTGTAATTTTGGTAGGGAGATTTGTTGTATAAACCCCCAACCCAACCTCTTGAGGCTTCAGCCAAAGCCATGGTGCTGAAATAATAAGAGCTGGCCAATTTTATTTAGTTCGCGGGGTGGATTTCATGGCATCGTTATGTCACAATGCCATGTCGTTCTACATCATTACTATACATGAAACATTTTCGAACGTCTACATCTCTGCATTTCGTTGATAATTTCAATAATGTAGTTGTAAAGCGACTCGTGGTCGGTCCTACAAGGCGGAGACATGTGATCCATTTCTCTTTTACCAGAAGGGAATGGCAGTTTTGTGTTTTGAAGCTGTTGTTTGTTTGCTGAGAAAAGTGGAGGGAAAGAAAAAGCTTTTTGTAGAGAATGAATGATGAATGAATGGATTTCTTGGTGTGAAACATTGAATTGGGTTTTCCCAGATGAGGAATTTGAAGAATCAAAGAGAAAAAGGCAAAATGATTAACATAAAGGCAAAGAGAGGGAAGAATGATTGAAGTCAACCGGTTTTTTTTGAGGATTGTGTTGGTTGTACCATAAAAAAAAACACACACACATACAAAAACAAACAAACAAAACAAACCCAATGCAGCTTTTGGCCACAACATATATTTATATATAGAAGAATATTGAATGAAATAGTTGAAAAAACCTGGGAGACAGAAAAGAAAAAGAAGAGCAGAGACAAAGCATTGAGACAAGTAAGGACAAGACATATGGGTTTGGGAACTGTGCAAATGTTGGGCCAGGTCAGGTCAAGTCAGCTCAGCCCAGCCCAGCCCAGCCCAGCCCATTATCCCACCATCTGTCCCTTGCATATATATATCATCATCATCATTCTTACTCTATCAATGTGAGAGAAATTACTTTATTGGGATGAGAGAGAAAGAGAGAAAGGGCATTGTTTTCAAGGTCAGAGAGAGAAAGAGAAACATTGTTTTCAAAGGTCAGAGAGAGAAAGAGATGGAGACAGACATGTGAATTCTAATCTCTAAAAGAGATATATATAAAGAGAGAAAGGCATGTGAATAGAATAGTTAGTAATATATAACATGACATCCATTAACATTTTCCAAACAGTCACTATACACTATATAATATTTCCTTAAATTTCAAGTTTTCATAATATACAAGAAAAATAATTTCACTTTTTCTTCTTCAAAATCTCAAATATCTATGAGGTAAATGTAAATACAAATACTAATGATAATGACTTGTAATTTCTCAACAATAAGGAGCTTAAAAGATTCCAACATCTCATCTATATACGTCTTAACCAATTGAAATATGTTCATGGTAACTCTTTATTTTTCATTTACTACTTTAAAATTGTCAACCGTTGAATTCTTTAGTAGCCAATTCGAAGTTAGCTTAGCAGTCAACACATTACTAACATTTTTTAAATTATGTTTTTTTGTTCAACAACATGTAATGGTGTGAATCTTTGACCTCTCGAGAATATATGTCTTAACCAATTAAGCTATATTTAGATTGAAAAACATTTTTTGAAAGTTAAGGATGCAAAAATTAAGAACCCGTTTGGAATACATTTTAGTTTAAGTGTTTTTAAAGAATGCATTTTTTTTTAAACATTTTGTATAAAAAATATTTAGAATCTCTTTATCATGTGTTTAGTTAAATTTCCTTATAAGTGTTTTTATGCACAAGTGTTTCTAAATACTCTTTTTTTTTAAAAAAAAAAAAAAAATTGCTTTAGTGTTTCTTTCAAAATGATTTATTTCTCAATCTCATTTTTTAATAAGTCATTTTTAGTGGCTGCCAAACACTAGATTTTTTTTTTTTTTTTCAAAATGAGTTTTTTTTTTTTTTTTTTTTTTTTTTTTTTTTTTTTTTTTAATAAACACTTAAAAAGTTAAACCAAACACGTCATCAATCTCTATCCTTAACATCTGTGTAATTCTATTTGTAACTAGAAAAGAAAAGAAAACAAGAAGAAAATTATTGGGGTGAGAGGGAGAATGCATGGGTGTAAAATTTACATTATTCCTTTGCTAAAGACAGAAAATTATTGTTCCTTAGCTCTTCTTTTACAATCAAATTATAAGTTAGAAATAGACTTATGTCACACATCTTTATTTACTTTAATTTCTCCTTAAGCAATCCCCTATATATGAGGCTTTTTTCTTCATTACAAAACAATCTCTTTCTCATTAGCTTATACATATGGCATCTTAATATATATCATTTTGGCTAATAATAACATTTAATACAAACATAAAGAATAAGCTCTATCTATTTTTTTTTCTTTTCTTTTTTAATAATAAATACCAATGAAATATTCAAACTATATATCAATATGGTTGGAACACCAACCATGATGGAAATATTTAGATGAACAATGTAAAAAGAAAAAAAAAACAGAAATTTATTAGAGAAAAACACATTAGTTAAATAAAAGGAAAGTAACATAAATTCTTATGTTATGTGAAACATTTTTATTGATAATATATAGTTAAATCATGTATATGAAATATAACGATGTCGTTTTCTCAAAGTTTCGACCAACTTGATAGATTTTTACAACATATTTGTCTCTTTAGGTAAATAATTATTCTCTCTTAATCACATATTTTTCAAAATATTATGCAAAATAATAATAACAAAATATTTTACATGATATAAATATATATAAAACCAAAAGAAGTATTATTGGTTATGATATAATTTTCATTGGCCAAGAAAACAAAAGAAAAAATGTAAATGACCCCACTCTTGCACGAGGACAAACACAAAAGAACTCGATTTTTTCAATGATTAGAAATGTAAAACAAAACATCAATTAAAATAAAAAAGATAATTAGTAATAATTAATTAATTTAGTCACACACACTTGATTAAGAAATTATTAAAGTGTGTTATTAATTATCATTTATTTACGCATATATTTATTAATGGTTATATTCAGTATTATTTGCCTTCGTTCTCACATTTTGTCGTTGAAATGTCTTCTCCATTTCTTTTTCTCAACACTAATAAATTTACTCCCATCTTTTTCTTCCCATCAAAATTTCTTTTATATATATCTTTAAATTTCTTTACTTCCATCCTTTTCTTTTACAAGGGTTTTTTTTTTTTTTTTTTTTGAAGAAATCTTTTACAAGGGTTTGTTTCACGGGTTTGAGACGTTTATGTATATTTATCCAGTCCAAAAATCTAATTTGACATAGTTTCATATTTATATTACGTGAAAGAATATGCTTCTTAACATCAAAGTTAATTTATCGTGTTTTTTGGTTTGTGGGCATGTGTGATTTGCAGCCACTAATATATAGCTTGAAAGATGATCGATAGGATATTTTTATCCAAACAGATTGACAACGTGTGATAGAGGATAAACGTTATATATTTAATATTCTCTAACCTCGACTGCACAAAATTGAACTTATGCTAATTCAACACGACTACTCATGGATGAGGGTTTGTGTATTATGAAGGTAAGAAATCAAGTGTATAATATTCTCTATGTGAATTTTATAATAAACAAAAATTTGAAATATTAAATCACTCTCATCATCGTCTAAATATTATTATCCGAAAACTCTTTTGAACTTTTTTCTATTTTAAAATGTTTTCTTATCTACTCGTATCTTTTTTACTTTATAATCTATTTTCTGAAATTCAAACTCTAGTTGAGTTCACTCACTTTTCAATTAAGAATTCGAAAAATATATTTAAAATGAATTAAAAAAATGAAGATGGTACAATACAAACTTAATTCTTAAAAATTAAAACTAAACACAAAATCATTTTCAAACCGACTCTAATATATATAATATTATCATATCTAAAAAAATTATTTTATACGACATTTCTATACAATCATCTCCCGAACATACTAAACTAATTTTACCCAAAGAGTGAATATAGTATTATATTCCAATATATATATATCAGCGATCAACCACATGTATTGTATATAGATATTCAAATATATATATTCTTCCCATATATATAAAAAAAAAAGGTCACATTTAAACTTACAAATGATGAACATTCCATAAAGTTTTTTTTTTTCTTTTACGTGGAAAATAGATGAGAAAATTAAAATATAATGTTCTTCATCTCTTATAATGAGAATGAATACATTTTCTTCCCCTTCTTTGAGAAAAGCTTACAAAAAAAAAAACAAAAGAAAAAAAAAGTTGGTAATTTACGAATCTAACCCTGCCATGGCTTCTGAATTTGGCTCTGAAGATTGGACGAATTGGGAACAATGCAATTTCCAAAACCAGCAATGCTTAGAATATCTCCATGGGAAAGAGGGCGAAGCCCCAAGAAATCTCTCGTCAAACCGTCGTTTCGACCGCCCGAAGCAGCGACGTTGGCGGCGGGGACGGGGACGGTGGCGGTGTGATGATGCATAGCGGCGAAGGCGGCGGCGTCGTTGTCGAAGGAGGAATCTTGGAGGAAGGGATGAGAAGCAGAAGCAGAAGAGAGGGAATTTATCATGTCATGAAGAAATGTGTTGGGTGCAGAAGCAGAAGCAGAAGCAGTAGCAGAAGCAGAAGCAGAAGCAGAAGCAGCTGCAGCTTTATTCCTATAATCAGTACAACTACTACTACTACAACTGACGGCCCCTCCTCCTGTTCCCATTTCACCTTCACGTGAGCATAAACCCATCTGCCCAAAATTACCTGTCAAAACCAATTCCAATCAAACCACATTACTAAAATTCTTACCCTAATCCATCCGTTTAAGCGTTGCGCGGTCATTTAACCGTGATTTTTAACATGATATCAAAGCAAAAGAATCTAGGTTCGTAGCTACCTGTGCTAATTCTTAAACTCACGAGTGGAGGAAAAAAATATACTAAAATCATGAATATAAAAATAAATTTGACGTACCCTAGCTAATCATTTTAATCTTCTAGGTTTAATATTGAAAGTCACTTGTTAGGTTTTATGCTAATTTTTGTCAACCCACAAACGAAGATAATGTGTTGAATTTAAGCTTTTTTTATACTCTTGCACTGTAATTTCCTCTTGATTAATATTGATAATCACTTGTTAGGTCTCATGCTGTTCTTTTTCAAGTTGACAAATGAATAGAAGTCATGTTGATCAAAATATGAATAACCTATCAATTAAATTTTTTGGGTCATCGAGTAGTAATTTAACATGGTATAGAGTCAGAGGGTTTCATGTTCAAACTTCTACAACATCATTTCCTATCGAATTAATATTTGTACGAAATTTCAAGCCCCACAAGTAGGTAGACATGTGAATCACTTGGTAAGGAATACGAACAAAAAGATTAAATTTACAACGAAACTATAGAGTGTTAAGAATATAAATAAAATAACCCGAAAGTGGAATAATAATAATATAAATAAAAAGGAAAAAAAAGAAATAGAATATGCACCTGTAGACACGTGAACCAGGTTGTGGGGCCTTGGCATAGAGCCACTCGTGGTAGTGGTACTACTCATGGTCGCACCCATTTGGGCTGCCTTCTGCAGCAGTGCAGTGGCTGAAATATGAGGAGATGAAAGAGAAGAGGATTGATATGGAGGAGCTGCAAGATTACTGGGCCCACACCCGACTCCGCTAGGGTTAGGGTTAGGGTTTAGGGTTTGATGATGATGATGATGATGCTGGTCGTGGCCGCTCCCGATGAAGATTTCCCCTCGGAGATCAGAAGACTGCAGCCACGGCGGGATTTCCGTCGATCTCATGTTATTATTGTTGTTGCTGTTGCTGCTGTTGAAGTCTCGTTTCAGAGCAAAAATATTGTTGTTGTTGTTGTTATTATTCGAGAATTCTTGTGAATTGTTGTTGTTGTAAGAAGAGAGGAGAGGGTTTAATGCCATGGCTGATCTTGCACTTTCATCTGCTAATGCATCACAGAAAGCTCTATGTGTAATGAAACTATCTCTCCTGCATGAGAGAGAGAGAGAAAAAAGAATATTAAAAAAAAAAAAAAATTCACACAAAAGCCAAAGAAATTCAAATAGTGCAAAGACAAATTTAGAAGAGCTGTAAACAAAAAACACTTTCAAAATTTATCTCCTTTTTTTTCCTTTCTGTCAACAATAATTTTTTACTTTATTAGCTGCTGAATTATATATTCTTCTGATTCTCAGTAAGGAAAATGTAAAAAAGAAAAAGAAAAATTCTCTCTCTCTCTTTTTAAGGGAATGTAAATTTATTATTATCTGAAGAGAGACAAGACAAATTACAGATACACAAATTCAAATGAAACATTTCAGAAAACCAAGAGATTCATCATAATTAAATGCAGATTTCACAGAACAATTATACCATAATAATGAGACTGATTGTTAATTATGATATAATCAATTAATTAATCAACATTTAAAATGGGACAGTTTTTGTAACTTTTAATTACCTTGAAAAGAGAGTTCCACAGTCACATCTGTACTCCTTTGTGCCACAGATCTTGGAGTGAGCTTTCCAATCAGATTGAACTGCATATTTCTTAGAGCACTTATCACATTTCCACTTCTTTTCACCGTGCTTTCTGCAGAAGTGCTTCTTGATTCCTGTGAGGTCTCCAAGAGCTCTTGATGGATCATGGTGGACACAGCTTGGCTCTGGACAAACATATACCTTCTTCTTTATCACCTCTTTGTTTGATCTCTGCTTCAGCTTCCATGGAAGATTGTGCCCTCTTCTATGCAGCTGTAGATTCTGATCTCTCTGAAACCCCTTGTTGCAGATCTCGCACACGAACCGATTCGTCGCCATCAACGTCTTCGGCGATAACGCTATCACTTCCGCATCTGGGTCTAAATCCAAATTCACCAAAATTCAAACAAACAAACAAAAAAAATCAATCCAATAACACACTCGTGACGGTTCTATCTGAAATACAAATTAAACATTAAATTCACTCCAACCCATAACCTTAAATTTACTGTAACCCGTCAACTCATGAGTATAGTAATATTCTAACATGGTATCAGAGTCATGAGATGACGGAATTTTACCGGGATTTCCTGGGAGGTTCCGCTTCTTCTTCGGAGGGGGCGGTTGTTGGGTTTGAGGAGCAAAATATTGATTGGGGAACTCATTTTTATTGGCAGAAGAAACACTAGCAGTGGCTTCACCAGAAGCAGAAGTCAAATTGGACAAATTTTCCTCCATGACTACTTGTTGTTGTTGTTGTTGAGACAAAAAATTAGCTTTCATCATCATCTTTTATGAACAAATTGATGAACCCTCCTCTTACAAACACTTTTGAAATTCCTAAGGTTTCCACATGAGACAACAAACAACAGATCTAACAGAGACAAAGAACTAAGAACAAGAAACAACAACAAAAATCTTGTATATTTGAGGGGAAATTAACAAAAAACTTTCCAAGATCTAATTCAAGACAAAAAAATAGAGAGAAGAGAAGAAAAAAAAAACAAAAACAAAATTGATGTCTCTTTTTTGAACCTTATAACATGTATATTTATGCTCTTTACTGCATTCAATCTTGGATTTGGCTCCAACCAAAGAGACAACTTTTAGTTTTTTTCCAAAGCTCAAAAGAAACAAGCAGCCTGCTGTTTAAGAAAGAGAGAGAGAGAGCTCAAAAACTGAACTTCTTTTTTTTTTCCCTTTAAAATTTTCATATGATAACAGAGAAAAGAGAAATTAAAATCCTTGAAACTATATAATAGCCAGTGAATAATAAAATATATGAACCCAAAATTTTAAAACCAGTTCTTGAAATTCTAGAGAGAGAAAAAGAAGAAGGAGAGAGAGAGGGAGATATGGATGAGAATTGAAGAAACCCTGTGTAATGTAATCACAAAACACAAGTCCAAAAGATAAACTCTCAGATACCCAAAAAAAAATGGAAAAAAAAAAAAAAACCATTGGAACCCTACGGCTAATTCTGACGTTGCACTTTCTGTCTTTTCCTTTTTTTTTTTTTTTTCCTTTTATTTATTTGTGAAATTTGATTCTCTAGGTTATTTTTCTCTTAAGTTCCATCAATTTTGTACTTGATATATGTTTATTATAATTCATTAAAGGTTAAATTATCGAAAATACCCTTGAACTAAGGGTTGGTTTCAATTATATACCTCTAAATTTTTAAAAGTTTCATTTTTAGTCCTGGAACTTTGAACTTTGTTTCAAAATGACCATTGAAAGTTTTTTTTTTTTTTTTTTATAGTTAAATTCATGGATGGAAATGACGTGATTGCATGTGTATTGTTGCTTAGATAAATACATATGAATACACACGTGGAAAAAACAATAAAAGACATGCAAACACATCATTTTTTGTCAATAAATTTAATGAAAAATGTCTCAAATGGTCGTTTTGAAACAAACTTCAAACTTCAAGGGCTAGTGAAAATTTTGAAAGTGCAAGGGTATAATTGAAACCAACCCTATAGGTCAAGGGTATTTTTTATAATCTAACCTTCATTAAACGCTCGTAAGAATATATACGTTAAAATACCATAATTTTGATCTACATATTTTGAAATAGTCTCTGTGTATTTTCAAATGTCGATATTTTAGTTCCTATGTTTTTAATAAATCTCAAAATTAATCCTTTGTGTGTAGTTTGAATTTATTCTATTTTATCAAATTAGGTAAAATAAATAAAAATAATCTCCATTAGGAAAATACATTATATGGTAATATGTTTCTAAAATTTTATAGGGAAATAATTTTATTTTTTCTTAAAATTTGGTTGTAAGTACTCACCCTAAGATCTACTGAAGTAGTACAAAGACTAAATTTGAACGTTGAAAAGTACCTGAACTAAAATTGAATAAATTCTGAGTACACGATGGCCAAAATGGTATTTTAATAGTTTTTCCTACAAAAGTTTATTAAAACTTAAAAATTTGCAATACTTCTTTTTTCTTTATTTGAATATGAGAAAAAGTTGGATAATTTTTTTCTGCTTACCCTAATGTTTAATCACTAGCACCTTTCCTTTCTCTTCCCCTAAAGTAAACAGAAAAAAGAAGAAAAAAGCAAAGGAAACCCATACACATTTGATGAAGACAGTATCAATAGGCTTTGAATATTATGCAATATTTTCATACCCTCTAAGAAATCAAACTCATCATCATTATTATGTTTGCATGCAATTGAACCAAATTTCATTGATTCATTCATTATTATATTTTTGTTACTTTTTTTTTTCTAGCTATTATTTGTATTTTTCCATAATTTTTTTTTGTCACATCTTTGTTTGCTATAGATAATGAATTTTTTTAGGATGCTATATTGGTGTCCACAATTAAAGCTACTTTGATAGCTCTATAAGTGTCAATGACTTCGTTCTAAATCTGTCTTATTTCTACTTATTATTCTTTTGCAGTTAGTTCAATCTTTGTTTTCATTCAACCCTTTAAACGAATTATAGCAATTGAAAGAGAAATTTGTTCAATCGACTATCTATACAATGAAGACACTGATATCATAATCATCCATTTTGGTTGGCAAATTCAAAATTAAAGTTACCATGTGAGATTTTGGCGTGAACTATATGCGTGGGCTCTTTTGATCTGGGTGACTTTTCAAGTAAAAAAAAATTGATTAAAAAAGCATATATCGTCGAAAATTAAAACCCTAATTTTTTAGATTAATGACATCATTAGATATTATTAGTGCTTAATAATCAAAGATTATGACTTGAGTTTTACGATCTCCAAGGTAGGAAAAAAAAGAAAAAAGAAAAAAAAAAGATGCCATTAGTTGACTCTTATGTCAAAAAGTTTGGCGAATTTTGTGACCCCTTAACAGAAGGCCAGCCGAAGTTGACCCCATTCTACAGAACCTAAATTCCAATATAATTTTAACTTATTCAATACAAAATTTTAAAAGTTATATACATTATATTTTTATTTTATACCTTCAATTTTATTTGTTAAAATAACTTCATGGAATGGTCATTTTTCTAAATATTAGTATATAATTAAAAAATTAAAAAAAAAATTGACTGGTTCATTATGTAACATCGATCTAATTTAATACGTCTCATTAGAAGACCGAATTGTTGACTGTCAACTCTCTACAATGAATTATTAATTACGTAAGTGCTAAAATACTATTTCTTTTAAATGTATAAATTTGGTCTTTATATTTTCAATAAATCTTTAAGTTTTTTTTTTTTTTTTGGACAATATGTAGGGTGGGGAATTACAACTTTATGCCAGTTGAACTATGCTCTTGATGAAATCTTTAAGTTAGTTCTTATTTGTAGTGTGAAGTAAGTTTGTATTAAATTTGATGAAAAGATACTAATAATAATAATTATTATTTTTCATTCTAGAAAAGACACATATATAAATAGTATTAACCAGAATAATTTTAAGATTTATTGAAACTTAAAAGTACGTGGACTAAATTTAAACATTTGAAAGTAGATAAACTAAAATTTCATAGAATTATCAAATACATAGACGAGAATATTATTCTAACCTTAAATAATTCATAAGCTTATTTTGTTATCAATTTAAAACTTGCAGCCAACATGAACATAATTCAACTGACATAAAACTTGTACTAATGATCGAAAATAAAAAAATAAAATAAAACTTGCATGTTATAGAAACATGTCGTGATTCCCAACCAACGTGTAACAATAAACATGATTATTTATCGAACTAAGATAAAAGACTCATAATATATACACACATGATTTTATTATTTTTATTTTTTTTTAAGAATCATTTGTCTCTGTTGGGTTTTATTCTTGAATTATATTTTTATAATGGGTATTAGTTAATAAACCTAAAATAAAAAAGAAATGAACAATGGATATAAATATAATACTAAAAATTAAAAAAGATAATTAAGGAATATATGAGGATGTACCCTAAGAAGTACAAGATTTCTAGGATTCTTAGTTTGGCTCTTAGTTTTAGGTCCCGTGAACTACTTGTGATTGTGGCCTTGCAACCATATACTATTTATTCTTACATAAAAGTTTTTATTCGAATTTTGGAAAAATCAGATGAAAATGATTTAACTATCTTATTCACATCTAAAAAAAAAAAAAAAAAAAAAAAAAAAAAAAAAAAAAAAAAAAAAAAAAAATTATCATTATATTTATTTATTTATTTATTTATTTAAGCTGGAATCCTTTTGAACTTTTTTTCTCTCTCTATTTTGGTTGTTGAATGTAACTTTTAAAATATTAGTTTATTTTAAACTCTAACTTTAAAATAATAACTATTTTCTTATGACATTTTATGTATTTGACACTTTAGAAAATGACTATTTTGGGTATTGTGTTATTCTGCTACTTAATGTATCAAGGCACATCCAATGCATTATTTCAACAACCTATGTGACTCTAGTATAATACTTATGTTAGTACGTTAATATACACATTTGAAATCGTAGTATTCATATCTTAAATAATTGATATTGAAGTAATAAAAATATAAAATAACCAAAATATTTTTGGAACATTTTTTCCTTTAAAATAAAAAATGGTACAAAATATCCATGGTTTCAACTATACCTCTACTTTAAAAAATATTATTTTAACCCGTACACTTTAAAACTATTGTAAAAGAATTATCAGAGAGGTTTTCCAAAAATGATGGATTAAACATTGATGCGATAGTAAATGTTTAAAGATTGGAATACATATGTAATATTGTTGACTACATCGTTCACATAATTAAAACTAACATGGTAGCAGTGAAATTTAATTTTGTGAACGATGGTGTAAATGTATATGAAAGATAGTTAAAGTGAGCATAGTTGTAATTGACATATACTATTGATCAAGAAGTCGACATCTACTCTTGTTCAAGAGGTCAAGTGTTCAATTTCTCCTACTTCTAAACTTTTTAAAGACTTTCAATTTCTCAGCAAAAAAGTTCATCGCTAATGCCTTTTTATTTCTCGTGTGTGGAAAAATTTAAATCTTTGACCTCTTGATTGAGATTATAAGAGCTCTACTCAATTTTAATCTTCTATATATAATTTATAAATCAACTGTCACGTCAATTTTCGTCCCTCGGTGATAGAAAAACTCTCGAGTTTATACGAGTTATTTGATTAATAGTAATATACAAATGGAGTGGTATGATTGGAGGTGATTGTAGCGAAAGTTTTACCTCCGGTGAGAATAAACAAGCTCGCCCTGATTTGGATGGGAAGTGACTGGAAGAGAGAGAGAAAGAAAGGCTAATGATAAAAATCTGAATCACAAGCACTGAGCCTTCACGAGAAGGCATAAGAGAAACCTTGGGTCCCACACTGAATGATTGTTCAATATAAATCTAAAGATTCCAAAAAAAAAAAACGAATTTTATTTTCTTTTTTTAAAAAAAACAAGAGATTTTATTTTTGTATTCTAAAATAAATATTTTAAATCTTGAATAGGTGACCATAATAAACAAATTTAAAATTTGATCGTATATAGACACTGGTTATTTTTAACGAGTTGGTTTTGAATTCGATTAAGATTTTTGTTGCATTATGATTATTGAAGTGTTACGTTTAAATACGTATCACTCAAAAGTACAGATACAAGTGAATGTTCTGTAAAAAAGAAAGTAATGTAATGTCAAACCTAATAGGACGGAAGAATTATAAAGTGAGAGAAATGAAGGGGATAAAGTGAAAGAAAAGTAAGAGGAGGGTATTTTCGTAAATAACACTACTCTTGTACTATAAAATATGTATCTGAGATTTAGTGTAATTTACGAATATGTCACTCTCATTTTCATGAAAATCGTGCTGCAAAAGAAAAACTCAAGAATTTGGAGTAAATGATAAATTAATAACCCATGGAATAATTTTTAAATTAATTAATATTTAGTTTAAGTTATATTCAACCTTCAAGGTTTTGAGTTTATATGAGATATTTGTACTCTAAAAAAATTCTAATACATTAGAGTCTTTGGAATTTGAATTTTGTGTTTCATAGGTTATTAGGTTAACAATTGAAATTAGCTCGTCATGAATTCTTAAATAATATGATTAACATACCATAGTCATACAAGTATTAAGGTTAAAAATCACTTTTGGTTCATAAACTTTTATGAAAGTAACAATTTAGTTCCTAAACTTTGATTTATAACCATTTAGTCTCTGTAATTTCAATTTTGTAACGATTTAGTCCATATACCTTCAATTTTGTAACAATTTAGTTCTTGAACTTCAATAAGTAACAATTTGATCTCTATACTTTCAAATTTGTAACCATTTAGTCTCTATCGTGAAAATTAATGTAATTTCTTACATAGATAGATTAATAAACTAACTTGGGATCCAATATTTTATAAGCTACAAAGTTTAATCATTAAATAATAAAAATTGATGTATAATTTTGATTATTTTTTTTTTTGCGAAAATGATTATATTGTTACAAATTTGAAAGTACATAGACTAAATTATAACTCATTAAAGTTCACAGATTAAATTGTTACAAAATTGAAAGTACAAAGACTAAATTATTATGCCAACAAGAGTTTAGCTCAACTGGCATAAAGTTGTGCTAATAACCACAAGATTTGTGGTTCGAATCCCCCTCCTCACATGTTGTCAGAAAAAAAAAAAAGACTAAATTATTATAAATCAATGTTCAGGGACTAAAAGTAATTTTAAACCAAGTATTAAACTAAAATGAGCATGTTGAAACTTTTTAAATTTCAACGAGAGACACGACCTTAAAAGTTCACCAATGAAACTCGTAATTTAACCCTAAATTGAAATTTTGTTTAAAAAAAAAAAAGAAAAAAGAAAAAGAGGGAGAGAGAGTGGGGACATGGCTAATCAAGCGGTGGAAAATGTATGGGGTAATGACAAACGATGAGAGTCAACGGCGAATGATGGCTTTCAGAAGCACGCTGCTTTTTCAATTATTTTATTATTATTTTCACTATTCATCACAAAAATTAAAAATTAAAAAGATTCAATTTTAAAAATAACAAAAACAAAAAAAAATCCATCATTTTTTTTTTAATTTGTCAGAAAAATTTTTTTGTTCTTAATTTTCACGGTGTTCTACATGCATGCTCGTGAGAGTGACCTGTCAGGGAAGCCGTACTTGACCCGACAATTCCACGTGTCATTCTGTGAGTGGTCTGTGAGGAGCAGACTCGTTCACGGTGCCTGACTCGAGAGGGAAAGGGGGCGGCATAATTCCTTTTGACACTTGCTGACGTGGGCCCCTCATTTTACTCAATCCGCTTATCGTACGGCTAGTTTTTTTTCTCTTTCTTTTTCTTTTTTCTCTTCCTTTAATTAGTTATTACAAAATTATATGGCTTAAATTATTTCGTGATCAAATCATTTTGGATCGCAATTTGACTCCATAAATTATCAAATTATGATAATTTTGAAATTTCACAAAAGAATATCAAATATTTGAATGGAAGTTTTCTTCTTACTTTTTGAGATTCTTGGTTTTTTTTGTTCACATTTAAATCCAATATATTTTTTTTTTTAATTTACTCATTCATAAATTACAAGTTTATAGTTGTATTATATTTAACAAATTGTTGAACTTTTAGTTTTATGGGTAATAAGTTTTTGAAAATTTATTTGTGTACCTAATAAAAGTTTGTGAATTGCTATATTGACATTTTTTTAATATTCGGATTGCTTAGACACAAATTTGAAAGGTTGGTATTATAAAATCTATGTATAATAGGCCTATTTATTCTAAAAAAATGTTTAATATACTAGAGACTCATCAAACACAAAATTGAAAATTCGAATAATACAAAATCAAAATCTATATGAAGGTTGTTAAAGCTCGGGGACTAGTTAAACACAACCTTAAAAGTTTAAAGACTAAAATCATAATTTAGTCCTTAAAGAAAAAACAAAATTACAATTTTTTTCATCTCAAAACCTCAAAACTAATGTCTAATATGTTTTTACATACACTATTGGATATACAATTGGGACAAATTTATAAGCCAACGTGACCAAGAGGGTCAGAGGTTCAATCCCCCAGTCCTACATGTTGTAACAAAAAAGGAACAATTTTACCAGATGTAGTCAATCGCTAGTTGTGCAAATTATATATAAATAAATTAATACACTTTAGTGTCAAAGTAGATTAAAAATATGTGAATGGAGGAATGCATGCGTTAAAATTAGAATTGAGATATAGTTAATGGTTTATTTATTTATTTATTTTTTGACAAAATGTGGGGGTGGAGATTGAAAACCTTCGACCTCTTGGTCAGAATACAAGCTTTATGCCAATTGGTTTATTTTCACATTCATTAAAATTTACCATTTCCTTGATGGAATGTATCAATGTAGTTATTGGTTTATTTTCACACATTCATCAAAATTTACCATTTCTTTGATTGAATGTCATATCATGTCATCTCATTTAAATTTTACTTAATAAAATTCAAGGTTAGAGTATTTTTATTATTATTTTTTATGTATTTGAGTTCAACAACATTTGAGGTAGAGAATTTTGAACCTCAAACTTCTTAATTAAAGATAGATTTGACTGCTAGAGTGTGATTAACGTTGTTTACTAATGTTAGTGGAGACGTAATTGAAAACTTTTTAGACTTCAAAGGTTAAATAAATATAATAGAAGCATATAGCATGAAAGTTGCAATTATTATTATTTTTCTTTCTAAAAGAGTTAATTGGACCAAAATATTTTTAGAAAAAAAGACTTAGAAAGAAAAAATAAAAATGCAAGTTTTGTCAAATCAATATCCCATCATGAATTACTCCCTTTTTTCTTTCCAAAATTATAGGGAGACATGTGGGTCTTATTTTGTTAGAGATTTTTTTTTTTTTTTTTTCTTTTAAACAGTTAAATTATGTTCAACCTAAATTACAAAACTAATGATAAAAGTGTACTTACTCAAATCTAATTTCAAAGTTGGAATTTATCCAAAGCTCTTTGAATTAATTTCAAGCCTATGAAAGAATCAATTTTAGATCAAATCATGCCATTAACATTTTATTTTACTCACAAACTTATTAAAGTAACCATCTTTAATATATGTATATGAATGGGGTAAAATAAAATCATGAATTTTGAGTTCTCAAGCTTTTTCCACAAAAAGTTACAATATATGGCCATTTATTTTATGAAATGAATGCATATATAATTAATGATAACTTCCCGCGATAAAAGATTTTGTTGTCTATTTCTATTAAAATGCCCAACTTTTTGAAATTAATAATGCAGATTTAGAAATTCCTTGTGTTCCATTAGAATCATGCCATTAAGTCCTATCCTTGAAATAAAAACTATTCTTTTTAATCATTACATTATATGTGACATAGTTGAGAGAACCATAATTAATGTTCCTAATTAAAAAAAGAAAAGGAAAAAGAAAAAAAAAATGTATTATAACTTTAGAGCAGTGTTTGGCAACCCATTTAGTTTAGATCCAAATGGGCTTTTGGTGCTAATGGGCTTTGGCCCATATTCATTTCTGTCATCGGCCGTTTACTACACAAAAATTGTACGTGTGTGTATATATTAAATTACAAGTCCCTAAACTTTTAGATATTTGACAAATAGGTTCCTCAATTTTCAAATTTGTATCTAATAGGTCCTAAGACTTAAAAAAAGATATAATAAGTTCGTCTAATAGTTTTTTGACCTATTTGACATTTTTAAGAATTGGAAGGCTAATTTTCTATTAGACGTAAAATTCAATTTTATGTCTAATAGATTGGTAATTTTTTTTAAAAAAATGTTGAATAGGTTAAGGATTTACCTAAGATCAAAAGTGTAAATAGACATTTTATAAATACAAGGACTTATTATAATTTTTTTAAAAAGTTCAAAAACCTATTAGACACAAAAATCGAAGTCTAGAGACTAAATTTGTAATTTATCTAAGTTGTGTTGGATTGACCAATAATCATATATATTTAATATTAAATAATATATAATTGTATTATTTTCAATTTCTTAGATGATATTTTATAAATGTTTCAATCTCATCATTAATATACAATTATTTTTCAATTATTTTAGTAATTAATTAGTTATCAAATATCTAGGTTAGTTACCATAATCTTTATCGATTTGATAATTCACTCATTATGCATCTAATTATGGTTGTTTTACTTTGACAATCATCTTATTTATCTTGGACTTTTGATATAAATCATAGAATAAGGTTTTATTGACTTTTAAAAAGTGAAGAAGGCCTAACATCCAAAGGATTTGAAAGAGTACACTTCGATGTTATTTAGGATATTCAAAGGCTACAAAAAAATATGTCGTGTTTATGAAAATTATTTAATTTTACGCGAGTTGAAATAATATATGACGCGTAGTTTTATATCATTTGGTATATGCTTGAGAAAAAAACTTGAGGTTAAATTACAAGTTTAGTCCCTGAATTTTAAGGTTTGTGTCTATTTGGTTTTTAAACTTTTAGTTTTGTGTCTAATAGATCTCTGAACTTTACAAAAATGTATAATAGAACCTTGAACTTTTAATTTTTTATCTAATAATTTTTCATGACATATTTGAAAATTTAAAAATTAACTAGTCTATAGATATAAATCAAAAATTGAATTTTATGTCTAATGGAACTCAAAACTTTCAATTTTGTGTCTTAGTATGTCCGTGAATTAAAAAAAAAAAAAAAGTCAAATAGTAGACATACCGTTGAAAATTTTCAATGACTAGCTATTGGACATTTTTTAAAATTCAAAGACAAGATAGACACAACTTAAAAGTTTACGAACTATAAGTTGTAATTTGACAAAAAAATTAAAAACAATATTTTGATTGTGCATCAAAAGATTAGAAAGGAGTGGTTACAATGTAGTGACCAGACCACATGAAATAATCATATCATCTTTCTCGTTGATTTTTTTTTTCTTTTTTTGCTATACCTAGATCTTGTTAAATAAAGCAACACTAACTATATATCTAGAATATTATTGAACCATCTACATGGATGTATATAATTAAATCCTCTCTAGATTTATCTTGAATATTGTAAATAGATATGTAAAAGAAACTCTAGAATTATCTTATCCTTTAGTTAGGCTCCAATGAATTCTAGAGAATTCTTTTGGATAAGGATAAGGATAAGTAGAGAAATATCCAAGATATTTCTAGATCCAAGAAGAGCCTAGAAAAATCCATTTGCTTGGGCTCCAAGGATCTTAGTCCTATAAATAGGAGTGTGTCCCTCATAAGAACACAACTTGGAGAAATAAACAAGTTGGAGAGAGCATCACAAGTGAGTGTGAGAAAGTGAGAAAGTCTTAGAGTGTCCATATTTGTACTTTCCTAATAAAAGTTTCTTTCTTCCAAGTGTTTGTATCTCCAGTTTTGTGCTAATTTCTTCAACAAATTTTCTCTCAATTTAAATAACGACAAGACGACATATGGAGCATTCTTCAACATGGACCCGACTCATGAAAATCTTTCGCTAAAAAGCTTGGTCAGATTCTTTCTCCATTCATGCATTTAAATTAAAAAGAAAAAAGAACTAATTAGAGAAAAACATAAAAGAAGTTGGACATAATTTACTAACACTATGTTTGTCAAGTTTTTGTTGTTACCCAAATAAACAAAATGACCTTTTTTCTCAACTAATAATACACATGAAAGATAGGATAAAACGTTGAATGTATGCGGTTATTGGTAATTATAATATGTGGTTCCTCAATTGATTGATTAATAGTAATTTAAATTGATTGATGAAGTATTGATTAAAATTACTCTACTAATAAATATGTAATTAACTAATTCATATTAATATAGTTCTTTTTATTTATATTTCCCTCTCTATCATTTATTTTGCTAGAATAAAAATTATTCACACCTTCCAAACAAATCTCTAGGCTCGAATTTGAGAAAAGGGCATATTATCCGTTTTCGTTAGAAATACAAATAAATGGCTTATATCATATTATTGTGGAGATATATGGAAGGTTTATTGTTATTAACAATTGGTATATAGAGTCACAGTTTAAACCTAGATAGCTATGTATCAGAGAAATCCTTACATTCCAAACCAAAGAGAATTAGTAGTGATTGAATCTCTCGGTCGTGCTCTATCTAGACGTTTCCCACTTGTTGCCTTTGATAAAAGCAAGTGTGATCCGTAGTTGTCCTCTATTTGGATGTTGGGGATGTTGCCTTGGGATGAACTGAATGTTCCTTTGGATGACGAGCAAACTCCTATTATTAGGAGTGGACAAATTTTGTTCGAAAGGGAGGGTAAGTAGTGGTACTTTGTTTGAGGAGAGGGTTGTTAAGAATGCAAATAAAGTCTCACATTGACACTAAGTCAGAGGAAGAGAGATCTATGGTAGGTGGAGGGTTGGTCGTCTTTAACAATTTGTAATGTAAAAATGAATTCAAAGTCTTTTTGTTTTTTTGTTTTTTGTTTTTTGTTTTTTGTTTTTTTGTTTTTTTTTTTGTTTTTTTTTTTTTTTGGGCTTGGATGAACACTCAACCATGGTGAAAGTCCATTCCTCTAAGAACAAAAACACACAATGCTTTTCTGGAGGAAAAAAAAAAACACATTGCTTTTTGAAAAATCAAAATTAGCAACCACTAAAGATCACAAAATTTTTTTAACTTCAATGGAAGGACAAATAATTTAAATAGTCATATTTTGGCTTTGGAAAAAAAAAGTTTTTACAAGTTCAATGTTTTGGTTGAAGAAAGGAACCAGCAAACTAAATGATAACTCTTATCTTTAAAAATTAGTTTAAGAAATAGTTTTTTCAACATTTTGTGTTTAGTTTCAATACTCCATAATATTCTTTCCCCTTTTACAACTCAAAAATATAATGACATAATTTGTAATCAAACTTTTCTTTTCCAAGAGCTAAATAGTAATTATTCTCTGTCTTGTTAATTATTAATTATTAGAATCATGTCCCTTTGGAGTCCCATCCTTGAGAAAAAAAATGTAATCCCTAGTCATGTTATTTTTAAAGGAAAATTTTAATCCCTAGTTATCATATAAGAAACATAGTAGAGAAAAATAATTAATATTCGTAATTAAAAGAAAAAGAAAAGGAAAAAGAAAAAGAAAAACACATCATCATGACTTTAGAGCAATGTTGGATAAACTATTAGTCTTTTTTTCTTTCTTTCTTTTTCCACAACGTGTGGAGGTGAGAGGATTTGAACCACAAGCCTCTTAGTCATTAGTATAGTTTTATGTCAGTTGAGCTATGTTCATGTTGGCAGTAAACTATTTATCCTTATCCATTAGATAGTTCGTCTTGGTATGATATTTTGGGTTCCCTATATAATCGATCAGTGGCGGATCCAGAACTTTATCTTAGGGGGGCTTGATATATTTTGATATTAGTTTGTTCAATAAAAAATATTATTGACATTTTTTAGGTTAAAATACCATTTTGGTCAATGTACTTTAGGTCTCATTTCATTTTAGTCGGTATACTTTTAAATATCCAAATTTAGTCCACATACTTTCAATAAATCTTAAAATTAGTACTAGTTTGAAGTAAATTTGTATTAAATTTCATAATGATAATAATTTTCATTTAAGAAAAGACCAAGACATAATGTCTATATGTTTCCAAAATTTATACAGCAAGAGTTAGAGACATAAATATATATATATATATATATATATATATATAATCACAATAATTATAGTTTTTCAAATAGAATTAATTATTAAAAATATTATAGGTCTAATATTATTTCCTTGAAAAGTATAGTTTTACGTATTGATTTAACAAAGAGTAGTAACTTTTTTTTTATCATATATACTCATAAAAGTTTTATAAAAAAACAAAAACAAAAAGTTATTAAAAAACAAAAAAACACGTTTCAGGGGATTCGAACTCAGTCACTGGGCGCAAAAAAATGGACTTAAAAGCGAAAAAATACACGCTTCAAGGGATTCGAACTCAGTCACTAGGCGCACACTAGGGGGGCTTGACGTGATAATGCCAACGAGGCAAGCAAAAATTTTGTAATCTATGTGAACTTTTTAATATTAATCTAATACGCCGTAAAGTTCAGGAGGGACTCGAGCCCCCCTGGACCTACTGTAGCTCCGCCGCTGTAATCGATAATATGTCTAACAACTTATTGATTATAACCATTATTAAATTGATATTAATGCATTTCTTAAAAGTATCATGATAAGGTTAATTAGTAATAAATATGTAATTAACTAATTTATTAATAGGTTTTCATTTATTTTCCTGTCTATTACTTATTTTGCAAGAATAAAAATTATTCATACCTACCAAACAATTTTTTTTTTTTTTTTTTGTTGAGAATAACCTACCAAACAAGCTCAGGCCATATGTGAGAAAAAAAAACATATCATTCTTTTTGATGAACCCTCAAGTTTAAGTGAAAGTCAATTCCTCTAAGAATAAGTCAAAGCCGAGCTTAGCTCAGCGGTAATTGGCATGTACTCTAGACCATGAGGTCAGAGGTAATCGTATAAAACATTTTAAAAAGAATTTTCCTAGTTGAAAAGTCTTCGATTCCCAAATAATTACTGCGTGGAAAATGTTATTAGTTAAATTTTAAAATAAAACAGAAACTTACCTAGCTTAATTAAGTATATATGTATAATTGTTTATATGCTTAGCAACTTGGCATAGGTGTGAGTGTGTGATCATGAGATTAAGTGAATTAAGTAGCTTGACTATAATAATGTGAGACCAAAAAACAATCTAGGGAACAATAATATCTTGTCAAAATGGGTGTAGTAGGTATGTCATTACCATCTCGATCCAAGTGAGATCTAGAAAAGGCTCTACTTCGTCCTGGTGAAAAACGTAACTTAACAAACATGAGACCAGGAAATTGTATGAAGCAATGCCTTAAAATTAGATGTGATTTGTATCGAAAAGGTGTAGCATGGTGATGTGTCATTGTGCTTACACCGACCTATACACAAACCATATGTTATTAAGCTTGTTATAAGTTATAACATTTTAACAATGAATAACTATTGTTGTTGGGGTTTGTGGCCATCTTCATATGCTATGTAGTAAGTGGTCAATGAAGATCGAAACCTTCTCTTTAATTTTTTTTTCAGATGCATCCGGTAAATTTTTAATACAATAAATAATCATCAAATTTAATTTGTTTTATAATCTTTTTATTTGGTAATCTACTCATCCATGTGTATGATGTTTTTTTTTTTTTTTTAATTTGAAAAGTATTTTCTTTTACCATATGTGGGTAAGAAGATTCGAATCACACACCTTTTAGTATTTAGTAAAAGCTTTATGTCAGTTAAGCTAGGCTCTTGTTGGCATTTAAAGAGTATTTAATATTCATTGGACTTCTAATACAAATTTTAGAATAAGGTTTATTAACTTTTAAAACACAGAAAAAAGGTCTCACACATCCCTTTCATTCTTCATACAATTTTAAAGATTTTAATTGCTGCATTAAAGCGTTTATTTAATAATAATAAAAAAAAAATCATTTAAATGAAATATATATCCTCGTAAACTCCAAGGAATGCAATTAAAAAATTAGTAGGTTTTCTTTTTAATAATAAAAATAATAGTTTTTTTTAGTACAAAAATAATAGTTTTTAAAATGATGCAGTTACTGTTTAGTATATATCATATATCAAATTGATTAAAATTAATTTAAATATCTTCTTATAATATATAAATCAATTTATAATTATTTTAAAATCTTTCAAGTTTCTTTATTACTTTAATATTACTTTGCGTATATTTAATTCATATGACTTTTTTTAGTTCAACCTATTTAATATGAATTTAGTTTACTAAACTAAAGTATTAATATTTTCTTAAAACTAGTTAATTAAGGTAAGTTGTTCAATGGTTAGTCTATTTTGGAATTATGCACAACTTAATTGATCACAATATTAGTAATCTTTTACAAACCTAAACTTATTTTAATTCGTCGAGACATTATTTTACTGACTAAAATACTAAATCTCCATCCATATGTTGTTGAATTAAAAAAAAAAAATATTAGTAATCTCCTTTATTAGACATTGAATTAAATTCACTATCTTCTTCCAAGTAATACGAAAGACATAAAAAATTACTTTATTTGTTTCAAAAGTTAAGACGTAAAGGTAGTGTGTTAGGACATAGCTTTCATAGAGTTCAATCCTTTATGCTATGTCTTATTGCAAAAGGTCTTTTGGTCTTATTGGATGTTAGTAGCTAGGGAACACCTCGTTTAATCCCCACTCAACCCAAAAGCTTAAGTTGATGGTTACAGTAAATTTAATTATATCAACAGATTCCACCTTCCATTTCTTTATGCTGCTAGCTATGATGTAACATCCAATCCGCGAGACAAGACAATATGCGGTTTAAAACTCCCTTTATGTAATTTCCAAGTCAACGAAATGTTGGATTTACTTCTCCCCTCATCTTTTCTTATCGATTTCTTGTTAGACATCGTTATCTCCTAGATCTAAAATCGAAAACAAAAGTATTTCAATGATGTAGACAACCAAGTAGAATAGTCTAACAAAGCTATAAAATTATTGAACAATATTGGAGAATTAAACTACTAAAAAAAAAAGCATAAATAAATGCAATTGAATAAAGTCTAAAGTATCCAAAGTTTAATTTAGATTATTATTCTATCTTCTTACAAAAACAGCTCATCATGTGACAAATTGTCTTTTTCATCATCTTAAAGATTAAGATACTCATTTTTTTAGCTCACAAAATAGACAAACCCATCACCAATGGGTGGATTTGCAATAACCCAGGTGTCCAATTCTCACAAAACTTTAAATTTAATTGTTCTTCACAATTGACTTCTCAAATTTAATTTCTTTTTTTTAAAAAAAAAATCACCAATTTGACTAATCAAATCCAACCCACAATTTTCTATTTCTTTAGTTTTATTTTACACTCTCTTTCCTCTAAATACAACCAATCAAAATCAGATTTTGAGCTATAAATATATTGTTGAACCAAACCCAATAAGTCATCTTCACAAACCCTTCTCCAATGGCTTCCTTGTCTCTCTGGTTCATCTCTTTCCTTGGTCTCTTGCTTGGCCATGGAGTTTTGCAGCTTCAAGCTTCCCACCATGTTTACAAATTAGCTCAAACTTCTCACTTTGTTCCTCATGATCATCAACAACCCTATAGAACTTCTTACCATTTTCAACCTCCAAAGAATTGGATCAATGGTTTTTTTTTTTTTTCACTCTCTTTTTCTTCATTTTTTTTTCAATTTTTAGCTTGTGGGTTTTCTTATTTTTCTAAAAGTTTGCTTTTTTCTTTGGCATGTGATTTGGCTATGGAATTCAATGGAAAAACTCAGATCCAAATGGTTAGTAGTTGATCTCTTCTTTGTTCTTCATTTTTTTTTTAACTTTTGTTTGATTTGTCAATTTTTTTTTTTTTACTACATCAACATTTGGGGTGAAGGATTTGAACACCTCTGACCTCATGGTCGAGGGTAGATGCCAAATATCGCTGAGCTAAGCTCGCTTTGGTGCTTGATTTGTCAAATTTAAAATTATAAATTTGGAACTTTTGGATTATTGTCTCCATTATTGAAATTTCAAAACCAAAATTATAATTGAAATTTTAAAACCCATTATTTCATTGTTCATTTCCATTTTTGGGATATTTCAGGTCCAATGATATTCAAGGGAATTTATCACCTGTTTTACCAATACAACCCAAAAGGAGCAGTGTGGGGCAACATTGTGTGGGCCCACTCCACATCAACGGACCTGATCAACTGGATACCCCACGAGTACGCCATCTATCCATCTCAGCCGTCGGATATCAACGGCTGCTGGTCGGGCTCCGCCACCATCCTCCCCGGCGGCAAACCGGCGATTCTCTACACAGGAATTAACCCTAAAAACCAACAAGTTCAAAACTTGGCTGTCCCCAAGAATCTCTCTGATCCATATCTAAGACAATGGGTGAAATCCCCAAAAAACCCTCTAATGGCCCCCACCCCTGAGAATCACATCAACTCCAGCTCCTTCCGGGACCCCACCACCGCCTGGCTCGGCCCCGATCGGCAATGGCGAGTCATCATCGGGAGCAAAGTTGACGCCCGTGGACTCGCCATCATGTACCGAAGCAAGGATTTCATTCGGTGGGATCAGGTCGTGTTAAATTACCACTAAACTCAAAAGCACTTAATCATATGTTTTTTTTTTAATTATTTGAACCTCTGACTCTATGATCGACGAAATAATTATAGGTTGACCACCCGCTTCATTATGCGGATGACATGGGAATGTGGGAGTGTCCGGATTTCTTTCCGGTGGCGAAGAACGGTCGGACCGGCATCGACACGGTGGTGAATGGACCGCACGTGAAGCACGTGTTGAAGATAAGCTTGGATGATACTAAGCATGACCTTTATACTATTGGAACATATAAGTTGGATAAGGATATGTATGTTCCAGACAAAGGATCAATAGAGAATTACAATGGATTGAGGTATGATTATGGGAAATATTATGCTTCAAAAACATTCTTTGACAGCCAAAAGAAGAGGAGAGTTTTGTGGGGTTGGGTGAATGAATCTTCAAGTGTTGATGATGATATCAAGAAAGGATGGTCTGGAGTCCAGGTAATTAATTAATTAATTAACTCAATCATTGAATTCAACTCTACTTTTTCAGCTTTAGAAAAATATTAAAAAAAAAAAAAAAAGTCTTCATCTGCCGACATGATGGAGTGATGGATTTGAATTCTATTTTGTTTTATTTTTGCCTTTTAAAAAAAAAAAAATCTATTTTAATTTCTAGATTTTTTCTATTACTAAAACTTTTAAAATTTAGCTATTTCTTATTCACACTATTATCTGGTTTCATAATATTTATTCACAAAACACTTGCTTTTATCGATTGGCCAATTTAGCACTTATACTTGAAGTTTTGTTATTGATTGTTAAAAGAAAGATAAAGGGTAAAAATCAATTAATGATTTCTTTTTTTCTTGAAATATTGAGGCTAAAATAGATATATTTGGTAATTCAAATATCAAAATGGAATAAGTCTCAAAATTTAAGCGGGTGGAAAGTTTTTCTCATTAGACTCACGTGGGGTTGATGAGAGAGATTACATTTACATTATGTAGGCAATTCCAAGGACGGTTTGGTTGGATGCATCTGGAAAGCAATTGATTCAATGGCCGATCGTGGAAATTCAAAAGCTTCGAAAGGACAAAGTTAAGTTGACAAACAAAGTGTTGAAGAAAGGATCAGTGGTTGAAGTAAAAGGAGTAACAACGGCACAGGTGACTAAACATAAGAGACAGTGTTAAAGTACTATAGAAAAAAAAAAAAAAAAGTGTTAAAAGTCTTTTCATTTGGTTTTTGGTTTTTGGTTTTTGATTTTTTTTTTTTTTTTTTTAAATTACAGGCAGATGTTGAGGTCTCATTTAAAGTAAAAAACTTCAACAAAGCTGAAGTGTTGAAACCTGAATGGAAAGACCCACAATTGCTTTGTAGCCAAAAGGGAACAGCTGCAGATGGTGGAGTAGGCCCATTTGGGCTTCTAGTTTTGGCTTCAAAGGACTTGAAAGAGTACACTTCAGTGTTGTTTAGGATATTCAAAGACTACAACAAATACGTCGTGCTGATGTGTAGTGACCAAAGCAGGTACGATAAATTATTTGAGAGGTTGGAACAATGTGATGTAAAGTTTCATACATTTTGATGCATGAGAAAAACAACAAATGATTAGAAAAGTACAACAACTTTGTGGCGGGTAGATTGAATAATTTGTTTCTCTTTGAATTTTTGTTGCGACTAGGTCTTCGTTGAACTCAAATAATGACAAGACAACTTACGGAGCATTCTTAGATGTCGATCCAGTTCGTGAAAATCTTTCGCTAAGAAGCTTGGTGAGATTCTTTTTCCATTCTATTATACATAAGGTTGTTTTTTTAAAAGGAATTTTGTTCTCCACTGTGATTTTTGAGCTGAATTTATGGAGTCAATTGGTTCAAAACACTCAACTGGGTTTGCTTTTAGAACAAAGAAGTTAGTTTAAAAAATGCACTAATCCATGTATTCAGACACTATATTCTAATCAATTAAAAAACTCCATAAAGTTGTGTGACACATTCAACCCCACTTAGACTTTTTGGTAGGTGAAGCCTTCCGAGGATTATCGATGTGGGTCATGAACATGACATACAAAGTGCGTCTCGATATTCATATTTATTGAATAAAAAAATCAATATTTCTTATCTTTTAGCAAAAGGGTCTTAAGTTTATTCAAATGAACAAATAAAATACCTATTAATTCATATACATAGATCTCGAATCTATGAATAAGGACGTTCTTGAAACTCGTGTAGTAAAAAACTAAGTAGTTAGACAAAAAGTAAAAGAAATTTAGGCCAAATGTATTTGTATTATATTTGACAGCTTTTGTTGTTACCAATGTAAAGCATTTGACCATTTTTGTCAACTAATGCACATGAGAAATTCTAAAACTTTTACAGATTGATCACTCAATTGTTGAGAGCTTTGGATCAAAAGGGAAGGCTTGCATCACAGCTAGAGTTTATCCAACATTGGCCATTGGAGAGAAGGTTGGTCTCTATGCTTTCAACAATGGAACAGAGCCTGTAACAATCACAAAACTGAATGCTTGGAGCTTGAAGAAAGCTCAAATAAGTTGAACCAAAAGCCAACAAGTGTGAAGGAAATGAGGAAGAGGGAGACTTTTGACCATTTTTTCCCTCATTTTTACAGTGATAAGCCAATTGGCAATTAAATAAAAAGGCTGTGTGATCCATGTGATTAGTCTGCCTTCTTGTGTGAAGGCTGTGGAATCCATGTGTTTTTGCTTTTGCCCCTAATTCATGTGTGAAGGCTTGTGTCATCCATGTGATTAGTCTGCCTTCTTTTTGTAGCTCAACTTCTCATTTGTTTTCTCATGAAGATAAAGACAAATTAAAATAGAGGGAGACCCACATTTTATGTTACTTGAGGGAACAATTCTCCTTTTGAATGGCTTGGTCACACTGAATCACATGAAATAGACACACCCGTAGGCAAATCTCGAAAATACCTACAAGTATGGATCGAGTGAGAATGCCCTTTAATCTAAAAGAGATTAGTACTACCATGTGACCAGGAATGAATCTCTATAACTTTCTTTTCCATGGGAGGGGATGAGGAAAATTACAAAGTAAACTATATGTCTACCTTGAGAGCCTTGCACATAACATCTCCCTGTATTGGATCCCACTTCACGTGGTGGAGATTCAAACATATGACATCTTAGCGGAAGTATATCCATCCTTTCATTATCAATCAAATCGATTCATATTCCCCAAGAAAAAAAAAACCACAATAATAGTAAAGAGAAAAGAAGGATAGTCAACAATTATATTACACGGAAAAAATCTCAAACTGCACAGCTATGTCGATGAATGATATATTTGTGCCTGTGTTCAAAATCAATCATCATTTGCTTCACACTAGAAACCGTCTAGGAAAAGCTAGCTCAATACCAATATGGATGATATCTTTCAGGCATTGAACCACCATTTCCTGGATATCCTTTTCCATATCCATTACTTCCATATCCAACTGCTGTACAACCGTAGGCATCGGGGATGCCATATCCATTCATCCCATATCTACCATTCATATACATCGAACCACCATAACCAAAACCGTAACTGTATGCACTGTAGAAATTGGCATAGTTTCCACCGAACCCGCCATAAGGAGCATAAATATCATACCCTCCAAAAGCTCTGCCCATTTTACCATCATATAAACCTTCACATCTATACATGTCATATCCTGAAGAAGTCTGTGCAGTATTACTACTGAAATCACAAGCAACTCTTCTTGGTACAGCCTTCTTGATTTCCACCTGCATTTAATCATGTTGAAGTACAGAAATTCTGTTAACAATCTCTTACACATTTTTCATACAAGCAAAACAATAATAGATTTTTATGCTTTTAATCCTTTTCCCACTCACCTGCTTGCCTCCAAGCTCATGTCTTTTGTCTCCAGCAAAGATATTTTCAACTGCTTCTTCACTCTCAAAAGTGATAAATCCAAATCCTCTGGACCGCTTCGTTCTATAATCTATCATGATTTGGTGTTCAATGATGCTACCAAAAGAAGAGAAGTAATCCTTAAACTCATCTGCAATGTTATGAGACATTCAAACAGAGCATCTTTCATTTAATATTAATTCTGAAAAAAAACAATCAATAGAAAAATAATAATAATAATATTGACTTCTGCCATATTACCTTCGGTCAAAGCAGGTGGTATCCCACCAACAAAAATTTTCTTTGTTCTTGATACCAATTTATCATTCATATCAGCCCTAGGAACTGTCCTCTTCACTTCCACCTGAGAGTGATATAAAAATATTCCATTATCCATCATCCAGTCCAGATTACAATTTTAGGATTACAAAAATAACTGATATTCATGTTACCGCTCTGCCATCTATAACATGGTCTTTCTTCAGAACCATGTCAGCAACTGTAGGATCAGAGAATGTTACAAAACCGAACCCGCGTGGTCTTCCAGTGTGTTTGTCCATCATTATGACTGAATCTGCTATTACCCCATACTTGCTAAAGTAATCACGAAAGGTCTCTGAATAACAAATATTAATAAAAAAAAAAAATTGTCAAGACATGTATGACAGGATGATGACAGTGAATTCAGAATGACCAACGTGAAAACAATAACATATTAGCACAATGGCAATGTGACAAAAGAAAGACCAATTTTTCTTTTCCTAACAAGACAAAGGAGATGGGGGTCATTGAACCCTAGTAGGGTTCTTTAAAGTTAACTAGTATTTTGCCAATTGAACTATGGACAAATGGCCAAATTTACAGCACTATAAAAATGAGCATAAATCCAATGATTTATACATAAGGAAGCAAAAAAATGTTATGAATTTCAAATGACACCTGTGACCTGTCGAGACTCATAGCAAAATAATCAAAGATGCACATGAAGGAAATGTGGAATCAAAATAAAAGGAACCATAACCAGAAGAGCAATCCACTAGAAAGATAAATGAGTTGACCAATGCCTAACTAGACGTTGGAGAGGACTTAAACCATCATAGGAAGGATTAAGAATGATAATATATCAGAGAATCCATCTGCCATCATAAGACGATAATGCAAAACGCATTAATAATCAAACAAAAAAAAAACCCCTTTTTCTAGGGTAACCCCACATCCCAGTAATCAATAGCTTACTAAATTTATATTTACCTTCAGTGGTCTCCCAAGAAACGCCTCCAACGAAAAGTTTGCTACCAAATAAGAAACAGCCAAATGTGATGCTTCAACTAGTTCGATTCAAAACCAATTCTAAAAAAATAACGCATATAATTACAGAAGAACCAAATGAAACTGCCCTGTTCCTCTTCAAAACACAACGACAAAAGAACCATAAAAACTAACCCAGTGGAAGAAGAATCAAAATGACTCGTCGAATGCTTCATCTCACTTCCTGTACTATCAACATTGCCTCGTTCCAATTCACTCCCCAAATCAAACTGCTGCTGGTGATCGTACATTTGGAGAAAACCATCGCCATTGTAAGCATTGAAGTCAGCATTGGAATTCCTTTCTTCCGCCATTGAAACTGGAAATTCTTCTGCCAATGTATGAAAATTATGATCGACTTGTGAGATAGATAGTGGATTTCTTCTTGTTTTTCTTCTCAGGCAGAGTAAAACCCTAACAGAGAAAGGGCTTAAGAAAATCGCGCTGAAACCGAGCTATCCTTTTCAGTTTTGAATTGAAAAGAATCCGAGATTCGTTATTTTCTTCGGGAGTAAACGGTGTCGTATTCTTCTCAAATCTGAACTTGGGCCGCCGGCCCATTACGCACTTATTAGGGTTAGTGGGCTTGTTTAGTGTTGGGCCACGGTTGAATTTGGGTCCAATATTGTAACATGGATCTGGCCCATTATGTACTTCTTTTAGTGGGCTTGTTCCGTATTGGACCACTATTAGATCGGCTCCAAATTGGCATTGTTTCTCGGGGTAACTACGGCCTCGTTTGATAACCATTTCAGTTTTTGGTTTTTTGTTTTTCTGTTTTTGGTTTTTGGTTTTTGGTTTTCTGTTTTTTAAAAACAAAAACCATATATGTTTGGTAACTGATTTTTGTTTTCTGTTTTTAAAAAACAAAAAATCCACCTTGTTTGATAACTGTTTTTGGTTTTCAGTTTTTTAAAAATTAGAAAGATGAAAATATGTTTTAGAGAGAGAAAAATGTGTAGAGACGGAACAAAAATTTAGAGACAAATATAAATGTTTTCAAGATAAGTTTTTTTTTTTTTTTTTTTTGAAAGACAAGAAAAGTTAAACATAGAAAATTTGGAGAGATGTAAGAAAATATTTAGAGAAAGAATATTAGTTAGACTCGAGAAAAGATATTAGTTAGAGAAAAAATAGAAAACAAGTAAGAGTAAAAGAGATAAATTTTATATTAAAAAAATTAGAGAGATAATAAGGTTAAGTAAGAGATATGTTAAAGAAATAACGATAAATTAGAAAAATAAAGAAAAGTTGCAGCGATAGAAATTTTTTTTTCAAAAGAAAAATTAGAACATGTTAATTAAGGAGAGGAAAATTATTGATAAGTTTTTAGAAATAGACAAGATAGAGAGAAAAAAAAAAGTTTTGAAAGAGAAAATTTTAGAGAGAGAAAAATAAATTTTATAGAGTAAAAAATGTTTTAGAAAAAAAAATAGAGAAAGGAATTTGTTGGAGAAAGATGGGTAAAAGAGAAGAAAAGTAAGCATTAAAAGAAAAATGAGTTTTTGAAAAACATAAATCTATTTTTAAAAACTTTTTTTTTTTGTTTTTGAAATTTACTTATAATTTCAAAAACGTTTTTAAAAAATGGAAAACAAAAAACAGAAATGATTATCAAACACTCCTGTTTTAAAAAAAATGAAAAACAAAAACAGAAAACATAAAACGAAATGGTTATCAAACGACCCCTACATAAATAGACCAACAGTAGTTCATTTATTTCAAAAGTGTCTATTTTGTAATAATTTTACATTTTTGTCAGCTCACAACCGGATATTAAAGAGGTTCACGTATTTGTCCTTATCGGTTAACAGAAAAAACAAATATAATACTAAAATAAATCAATAAAATAAGAGTTACCAAATTGAATTAATGCATGAAATCTTACCATAGATAAATTTAGGAGATTTAGACAAATTTGAAATTAATAGGTTAAAGGAGCTCATCCACCATAATTTCTGTTGTTTCTCATACACTATTGTAAGATTACAGTATTGTAAGAGTTTGTTAACATAAAAATGTAAGTCTTCCGCCTTTGAAATTATCTAGTAACGTATGAAAAATATAAAGTTAAATTATAAGTTTGGTCCCTGAACTCTTTAGTGATGTGTTTATTTGGTCTCTGGATTTTAAAAAGTGTCAAATATGTCCTCGAACCTTCAATTTTGTGTCCAATATGCCTAATAGGACCTTAAACTTTTAATTTTGTGTTTAGTAGGTTTGTGAATTTGAAAAAAAAAAATGTCAAATAGGTCAAAGTTTTATTAGATACATATTTGAAAGTTCAAAAACCTATTAGACACAAAGTTGAAAGTTCAATGATCTATTAGACACAAAATTAAAGTTCAATGACTTATTAAACTCCAAGGCAAAGACCAAATATACACAAACTTGAAAGTTTAAGGACTAAACTGGTAATTTGACCAAATAAACATAAACACAAACCTAAAAGTTCAAAGACCTATTAGACACAAAATTGAAAGTTTAATGATCTATTAGACACAAAATTGAAGTTAAGTGACTTATTAGATATTTTTTAAAGTTCAAAGAAAAATACCAAATAGACACGAACTTGAAAGTTTAAGGACTAAACTTGTAATTTGACCAAATAGACACAAACCTAAAAGTTTAAAGACTTATTAGACACAAAGTTGAAAGTTCAATGATCTATTAGACACAAAATTGAAGTTCATTGACTTATTAGACACTTTTTAAAGTTCAAAGACCAAATAGACACAAACCTAAGGTTCATGACCTAAACTTGTAATTTAACCAAAATATAACCATAATCATCTTAGGGAAAAATACACTTTTGGTCCCTGAGGTTTGGGTTAGGTTTCATTTTGGTCCCTGAGTTTTCAAACTCAACATTTTTACCCCTGAGGTTTGGATTTCGTTACACTTTTGATCACTCCGTCAGATTTGTCGTTAAACATTAACAGACTGCTGATGTGGCATTAGTTTTTTTTTATTAAAAAAATATATTTTTTAATATTATAAAATAAAATAATATATTAAATACTATTTTATTCTTTTTCTTTTTCTTTTTTCTTTTCTTTTTTTTATTCATCTTCTTCTTTAATCTTCTCACTCTCAAACCCTAATCTCAAGTTCTCAACTCACCCCGACAGCCACCAGTCGCCGACCATTGTCGGTCGTCGCCGTCGCCGTTGACCACTGTCGATCGCCACAATTCAGTTTTTTCTTTCTTTTTTTCCCTCTCCTTTCCCACTGTCGGAACCCATTGGAACGAAATGGAACCCATCGGAACGCTGCGACTACTGTCTCTCAAACCAGATCTGGGGATTTCAAAACGGTATTCTCACCAGATCTGGGGTTTTGTGTTGCCGCCGTCAAAGAGATCGAGAGGGTTTCATGATGCTGCTGTTGAAGAGGTCGAGAGGGTTTCGTGCTGCCGCTGTCGAAGACATCGAGAGGGTTTCGTGTTGCTGTCGTCGAAGAGATCAAGAGGGTTTCTCACTTCGGCTTAGATCTAGGTGTTCGTGCTGTCGCCGTTCGTGCTTTCACGGTACCGCCGTTCGTGCTTTTGCATTGCTATCACTGATAGTTTTGGTTGTTGCAATATGGAGTGAAAGCTGGAGAAGAGGTCGATATCGAATGGGGAGGGAGGGCGACTGAACGAGAAAATGGGGGATGGTCGTCCACGGGCTGAAACCGAAGAAGAGAGAGAAAAAAGGGAAGAAGAAGAAGGGAAAAAAAGGAAAAAAAATATGTCCAACTGCCGGAGTCGGCGATCGGCCGGCGGCGGAAGACGGTGGTGGAGGCTGGAGGTTGAAGAAGATGAAGAAGGTGGATAGAGAGGAAGAATATGAAAATGAAGAAAAAAGAAAAAAGAAAAAGAAAAATAATTTAAAAAATATTTAATATTTTATTTTATTAAAAAATATTTATTTTTTAATAAAAAAAATATACATGCCAAATCATCAATCTGTTAGTATTAACAGAAAATTTGACGGAAGGACCAAAAGTATAACGAAATCAAAAACTCAGGGGTAAAAATGTTGAGTTTAAAAACTCAGGGACCAAAATGAAACCTAACCCAAACCTCAGGGACCAAAAGTGTATTTTCCCATCATCTTATAAATAAGTAGCAAAGTTTTTTTTTTCCTCGGCCAAACAAAAATCCTGGCGACGATAGGGCTTAAGCAATCCTCCTACAACATCTTAATATGAACTCATCACTCCTTTATAAACTATGACGTAGTGTATCACTTTAACAATCTGGACTACCAACTAAAGATATCCCTAAATAAGGTCATTTTTTAAGAAGAAATGGTCATCTATCAAAATAGATGAATGTTAATAAAATCACATAGACTAGTCTTCTAAAAAACACATAAACACAAGTTAAAATTATAATTAGGCATCTTGAAATACATCATAAGAAGTCTTTTTTAAAAAAGAAAAAAAAAAAAACATAAGGTTGAGACTAAGTGACTAATAAATTAAGATTTAAACTAAAATTTGAAAACAAAATGTTGATTCAAGAAATTAAAAAAAAGGGTTAAGGTATTCATTTATTTTGAAGAAACAATACTAACAACAACCCACATTTTTCAATAACCACCTTAGAGAGAACTCTTTTCTTTCAAGCATTTTCCACGCATTATATTCTAGTAAATCATATAACACATTAGCACATCAAAGAACAGACACTCAAGTACATCAAAACAATTTCTCAAAAAAAAAAAAAAAAAAGTACATCAAAACAAAAGTTGAATTCATATCCAATTACCTTTAGATTCCAATCAACCAAAACAGTGTATAAACTAAAACAAAAATGTAATCCCTAATTAGTTTGTATTGAGAGTAATTTTATACATACATCTTCCTTTATAAACTAAAAGTATATATTATCAAACACACCACACCACCCCACAACAAACACACAACAAGAACAACAAGTTGTTGAACTAAACAAAAAACAGTTGCAATCCCAAACACTTGCCCGCCGGCGGCTGTTCTTCAGCATCTCACCCAATCTCGCCGCCCGAACGGCACTTCTTGACACAAATCCCGGCACAACCTCCCCGAATTCTCGGAACATGTACTGTTGCTCACTGTCTCTCTGTTTCCGACCACCTCCGTCGTCTTCCCGCCCGGTAAATTCTTGCCCCAGCCACTAGTTCTCTGCTTCGCTTTGATCGACGCCGTGAGATGCATATAGCTCGGCTTGCTTCCGATCTCCTCTTCGCCTGCCATTGCTGCGGCCAAGGAAGACGATGACGTGGAGGCAGAGTATTCGTCGTAGACAGACTCCGAGGAAGATGGAGAGCGAGAGATTTGATTGGAGGATGATGAAGGTTGTTGAGCTGAGTTTCTTGTCGTGACATGGTTCTTTCTGACTCTGACACTGTCAGGAAAGTAGCCAACATCTTCACTTTTGCGGGAAAACGGCGTCGTTTCCGGCGGGACAGTGTCCAATGAACCGGTTTCCCATGATTTGGCCGCCATCCACCGGTCTAACCAGCTCCAATCCTGTTGCTTGTAATTCTTGTCTGACTTCCTGTGTTGGAGCATTTGTTTGCTTGTGCCTCTGTTTGGACTGGCACATGATTTTGATCTCTGGATTGGGAAGTTTTCAGTCACCCAATCATTATTCAAACACATTTAAACACTGGACTTTACAAAAGATTTCAACTTCTAAAGGTAAATTTAGAGAAGCAATTGCATCACTACAACGCCATCTTTTGTTTACTGACTTACAATTTCATCTAAGCTTCACCATATGCAAAATTTAACATTTACTCATGTAGAGGACTAAATTGAAACTTGTTAAACAATAATGACTTAATAGAAAAATTGAGGTAACTCTTGTTACCTGTTGTAAGATGGAGTAAGCAAGAGCTCTCTCCCTCTTGGCAGCTCCCTCTCTTCTCATCTGATGCTTGCTTTTCACTTCTTCCACAGTTCCCGGACTGTCACACCATCCCTTCTGCAAAACAAAAACGATATAATGCTTTTTAGATCCTTGAAGTTCATAACAGAAACGAAGTCATTTAGTTTCAGAAAGCTGCCTCGGCCTGCTTGATTGGATCAGCTTCTTCTTGAGCAGCATCTGCAGTAACGGATCTTGCTCTTACTCTGGCTTGAACTCGGAGCAGCGCCTGCATACACCTCAGCGTCACGGCGGCTTGCTTCCTCACTTGCCGCCCCCGGAATATGGCCTGAATTCTCACCACTGCCTTCAATGCCCTCAACGCCCTTCTTGCCTGCAAAACACAAGCCGAAGAATATCATCAAACACTTGGTGGGTGAAAAAATTCCTCCTTCAAAAGAGAGAGATGACATAGTTTATTCCGATCACATAGTAACCAGATCCGCTTAAAAAGAGTAGCCAATTATCAAACAGCTGGTGGGTGAGAAAAGGCTACTCCAAAAGTGTCACATAATAGTTTTATTCAAATCAAATTGCATCCAGCTCCCAAGTTCAGATATTCTTTAAGGAGGAAAAAAACAATTTTTACTCATGAACTTGACTAAGGGTATCAAATATTCAGCTTAATCTAACCACAAACATAGTCACTCCATTCAATTTTCACTAAAACAAACTGTACAACAGACCAGATTAACAGGGATTCCTGAAAGTGCAGATTTCCAGATCCATTATTACAGATTTGAAGAAGTGGGTGAAAATCACAGGGAAATTGAAGAGAATAAAAAGGGGCAAAAGTTCTTTATACCAAGAAGCCACGAAATGCCGTCTGGATTCGAACGGCGGCCCAATGCCGCCTCACCACCACAAAATCCTTCAATGGAGCTCGAGCAACTGCAGCCACAGCATTAGCCAAAAGCTTCGAATCGTGCGATTCTGTTGATTCAACAAACTCCCTCTTCGTCATTTTACCCGAAGATCCATACCCATCAGATATACTCCTCCACAGCCTCCATTTCTTCTTGCTCCGATCTCCAACTTTCTCCTACAGAATCACAAAAATAAAACCCCAAAAAACAGAGAACGCCATTAGCCATCGGAATGAAGATTAGGGCACAGAACCTTCAAACAAATCAAGCATACGCATAAAGCTTACTTGCTCTGTAACTGTATGAGGCTTTTTGAGATTGATAAGAGACTTGAGCCAACTTCTCGAAGAACCCATTAGATTCGACCGATTTAGACTCAGTAGAGAACAACAGAAGCGACTACAAATTAGCAGAATTCTAGGGTTTTGGCACTGGAAACTAGAGAAGAAGGAAGAAATTGGAAGAAGAAACTGGTTAATGGCGTTGGATGAAGAGCCGTTGTGGGTCTAATTAATGGAAGAGGGGAGCTCGGCTCCCATTGAAAGAGCCGTTTGAATTTTGAAATTCGAAAAGTCCAAAAGGGAAAAAAGAAAAGAAAAAGGGGAAAACGAAAGGCTGTAGCGTAACGGATACTGAGATTTAATATGTAATGTAATGAGATTTTGCGCTTAATTAAAGGAACCGGAGGATAAAACGACGTCGGATTCATTCAATAAAAATGGCTGGTTTTATATTAAGGGTTGTTTGCACAAATAGCAAAATAGACTAAAACAATTGCAAATATAACAAAATATAAAATTATTTACAAATATAGTAAAATTGAAGTCTATTAGTAATAGAAGTCTATCAATAATAAACTGTAATCACAATCGCAATTATTGCTGATGACTATTCTATCAGTGATAGACTACATGCATTGTGATCGAAATCTATCAACAATAAGTGTGTATCATAGATATATTTTTCAAAACTATTTGCAAATATAGCAAAATTAAAGTCTATCAATAATAAACTTAAATCGCAATTACAATTATTGCTAATAGACTATTCTATCCGTGATAGTAATATATCACTGATAAATCACATGCATTGTGATTAAATTTATCCGTGATAAATTTGTCATAATTGCAATTTTTTTTTAAGTTGCTATATTTACAAATAACAAACATTAAATTGTTATCCATAAGAATAATTCTTATATTAAATGAAATAAAATTATAAAAGTCAACTCGAACAAAATATCATATGTTCAAATATTTGAACCAAAGTGAACATAGTTCAATAAGAATTTGCATGTACTCTCAATCAAAAGGTCAAAAGTTCGAATTTTCCTATCTCAAATTTTGTTGAACTAAAAAAATGTTTAAATTTTTTAATCTTCCTTCTTCTTCACGTGTTTTTTTTTCCCTCTCAATAGTATTAGGTAAAATAGATGTTATAAATTTCAAACATAATATTTGTTTACAATATCTTTGTTTTCCTTAAAAGCAATTCCATGAATATGGTCTATAAATATGCTTGCAATAAACAATACTAACTTTAATCCCAAGTTTCAAAATAATATTTATTATTGTATGATAAATTGAATATTTTATCATTATAACCTTCTTAAACAAACAAGTTGTAAAATCTAAGACCAAACACACAAATAATTAAACCAAGCTTATAAGCCTTTTTAACTTTTATATATATATATATATATATATATGCTACAAATATTTCTAATTCGCCTCCTTCATACAACATCAATATTAGTAGTTTTTTGTCAACAAAAGCATGACTCAATTGACATAAAAGTTGAATTGATAACTACGAGATATTTAGTTTTTATGTCCCAAACTTTGAAATGTTTTATTTTTCACTCTTAAACTTTGAATTTTGTTAAAAAAAAAATCCTTAAACTTTGAAATTGCTTCAAATAATATATTATCTATTAAAATAAACAATGAAACTTAGCATAGCAGCTAATGTGAAAATTAGAAAGCATGTGTAACATTGTTTACCGCTATGCAAAATATTGAGATTCCTGTTACTATTTATTTCATCTAAAAATATATCATTAATTTCATTTATATAATCAATTTTACACATTACATACCATGTCAACTTTCATGAATAATGTTGTAAATGTATCACATATGCCTTCCACTTTTCACACATTAGCTGTCACGACAATTTGAACGAAAAACTCGCCAATGGTATCTTTTGGAATAAATTTCAAAGTTCAAAATAACACATGAGAAGTCTAGGAACATAATTAAAGCTATCCCAAATTTATGGAGTATTTTGTATAATCTAACCCATGTGGTATTACATTTTGAGTTTGTGTTTTACTTAAAATTTGGATTGTTTGTCCAAATAGAAAAATGGACTAAAATAATTGTAAATATAGCAAAATTGAAGTCTATTAATCTATCAACAATAAATTTCGATCACGAGTGTAATATTATTTTTGATAGACTATATGCATCGTGACCGAACTCTATCACTGAAAAATTTGCTAAAACTATTTACAAATATAACAAAATTAAAATCTATAGTGACAGATGACAATTGCAATTATTTGTGACAAGTTGTCTTGGGCCTGAAATTGGGCCTTGTAAATTTTCTTTTCAACAAAACGACAAGTCGTCCAGCATTCGGAACTGTCGATAAAATATATAAAATTATAAATTGTGCGTTAATTTCTTGAAAATCGGGGAAAGTGATAGTCCAGCGAACGAACACAAGAGTGAGACGGGGTTAATCGATTCCACGGAAAAGCTCGAATGGAGGAGCCAAAGATTGAGATGAAAGATTCTTCTTCAGGTATTGCCAAACTTTCAATCTATTTCTTGTTCTTATCAACTTCATTTTAGGAATTATGAATCGATTGCTCTGATGTTATGTGCGTTTCTTCTAGATGCCGTTTCTAAAATATAATCAGCTCGAAATTGTTGCATTGAGTAAATATCATCTAGTGGCATGCAATTGATAACGTATTTCATCTTTTCCAGTGATTTCTGTCGGCGATGATGTGTTATCCAGCTAGAAAATAATATAACAGCCCGTATTTTGAGTAATTAATGGCGTTGATTGATTACTACGGCTATTCTAAGGCAATGTTTGATTTCGAAGCATTAGTATAATTCAGATGTTTAGGATTAATCGATTCAATGGGAATTATGTTTAGTTGAAAGGAATCTGCTGTCGTTTCTGAAGAGATTATTTTCCTTCTGCCTTTTCTAGAGCAAATTCTTATCAAAAAGCATGAAATCTCGAGCTTATGCTTATTAAGGTGTTGCTCCAATTGTTTATAAGGAGTTTTTTTTTAGATCGGAAACAACTTCTCTGGCATAGTTTGATTTTGCTAATAGAGATTTTGGCTGACTGACATTCTCTCTTTTTTCCCCTGGTGTGTAACACATACTTTGAGAAGAAAAGGATGCAAAAGCACCCAATATTTTTGAGAGAGCCAAAGAAGAAATAGAGGCTGTGATCCACTCTAATAAATCACCACGCCATCACAAAGAAACACATGGAAGAAGTGATGATATCGACGAGACTACGCCCGCGGATGAAGTAAAGGCCCCTGGAGTGTTTGGAAGAGTGAAGGAAGAGATTGAGGCAGTTGTGGAAGCAATTCATCCCACGAAGGATTCTGGAGATCACTAGCTTTCTCTAAAGCAAGGAAGGGGGTTGGCACCATGCTGTAATAAGGTGTGCTTTCTTCAATGATGCTTAGTTTCTTTCATAATGCAACTCCGTGCCCATCTAATAGTTATTTGAAAATATTAGTTGGAAAATATCTTGACAAATTGACATGAAAATTAGACTATTTCTGTTCCGTCTTGCATTCTTTTTGAAGTATGTAATCCAAATAGAAATACTATTAAGGTGTTTGTTCGTGTATATGTCTGTGTCGGCACCATTATAGTTGAATCTAGTTTAGTTCATTTTATGGTGAGTGTATGTTTGTACAAAAGAAATTTATACTTAAAGGTGCTATTCAGCAACACAGGCATACCTGTTTGAGACATCCCCAATTTTACGCCATTCATTTCTAGCCTTCCAAAACCTTAATTATAAATGCCTCCTAATAAATGTGTTGATCAATTGGTATAATCAATGTTTTCCTTAATGAGCAAGAGTAGGTGTTGAGGATCCCACATTGAAAAGATTGGTGGAGACCTTACAATATATAAGCTAAAGGGTCACTCCACTCATTGTCAATTGGTTTTGAGATGGAAGCCCATATAATATAATATGGTATCAGAGCCCATTAAACCCAAACGGATATTCGGTCCAATAAAAAGAAATTGGGATCCGAGCCAAGAATGGTGAACCCAAAGAAGCACCATCTTGAGGGAGCATGTTGAGGATCCCACATTGAAAAGATTGGTAGAGACCTCACAATATATAAGCTACAAGGGTCACTCCACTCGTTGCCAATTGGTTTTGAGATGGAAGCCCATATAATATAATAGTAGGCAAGGCCTAGTTCTTGTCATTTTGCATGTGGAAATCTTAAATTGGATTAGAGAGTGTTAATGTGGGTTCCCTACCTACAAATTATGCAGCAAGTCTCCCATAAAATAGTTTCAGCATGAATCAAGGCTTAGGATCATTGTTTTCTGCCATGCTTAATGGCTTCAATAGCTAATTGTATCGTTATCTGCCCAAGGAACATTTCTAGAGCCTCTGCACAAGGAACATTTTTAGGGTGTAAGTGAATTGGTTTGGCTTGGTTTTCAGCCAAAATTGAGGGTTTATTTTTTTTTTCTTTCTTTAAAGCTTGCACTTGTCTCGTAAAGGAATTTTCCTTACAAAGTTCATTAGAAGATTCAAACACACGACCTTTGTGTAGATGTTAGTCAAAGATCTGGAGCCTTACCTAATGCAGACGCCCCTTGGGGCAATTTCTGCCAAAATTGAGTGATTGCTAATTTGCTATCTCTCGTATTCTTTTCCTACCATGAAGAGGACGAATCCCTTGTATCTTGAGAAAAATTTTGTCATCCAGACTGGTCTTAGTTGGAGATAAATTGACATTTTCAACTCGTTCCCCACTCTTTTTAGGCTTTTTTTTTTTTTTTTTTTTTTTTTTTTTTTTTTTTTTTTTTTTTTGGAAGAATTCAACCACCTAGCAAAGCCAAACGATGTAACCCGACCCCATTGCTTCATAAATAGTATATTTATATTTGATGCATCAGAATAAGCAAATAAACTTCGAAGTATTTGCTCGTGTACAATTTTCTGTTTTCTAAAAAAAAACAAGCAGCTCAAACCGACTCAACTCAAATCCATATTCTAATTAGAGTTAATTATATAGGGTAAATTTACTGTCCCGAAATTTGACCTAGGTCACAACCTTATCTATGATCATCTAGCTTCTTGTATCTGTGGATCGTTGTTTGTTGTTGTTGGGCTCTTTTCTCGATCCATTTCGCGAGAGTTAGGACATCTACTTGTTGGGCCATTCACCTGGTGTCTCTACTGTACTTTTTCTTTTTCCTTTTCTTTTGTTTTTTTTTGGGAGTGTCCCTACCTTTCATTTTTTCTTTTTTGACGAACCCTACCTTTCAATTAATATATAAATATAAATTAAAGGGTATTCTTGAACGATATTTTTGTAATCTTTAAATGAGGTAATAAGCATCTTGCCTACTGTGATATGATATGACTTGTATTATTTATATTTTTTTCAATGTTTACTCTCATTTTTATACTGATCTCCTCATATTTTAATTTAATTTTTTTTTGAGTTGATATTTTTTAGCATATATCTCTCTCATCTCCTTCATTAACATATTCAACCGACCCTACCTGATGGCTGATAGGAATCCAACTTGACTCTATCCATATTTTAAAATTCTATTCTAAATTATATTATTTTTTAATTTTATTTTTTTAGGGAATAGTGTGTCTTTAGAACTCTTCAAACTAGTTCCAATATTATCATTGAAAATTGGAGCAGGGAAAATGGCACGTGGGCGTTCAAAAGACCAAGAAAGCAGCCCTTCATCGTTCAAAACAAGAGTGTTCCATAAAACGCCAAGCACTCTGGTCCACCCTTGTTTTTTTCTCTGCCGCCCTCTTAATCCAAATCCCTCTTTGGAATTTTCCCGAGAAAACTATGTACTTCCCAGGAAAATCTTCCCACTAAGAAAATTGATACCATTTGGAATTTAGAATGGCTAGACTAATAGCCCTATACTTTTCTCATTTTTCTTTTTATAAAAATACTCCCAGTCTTTTAAAAATGGTAATATTATTCTTGATCGTTGATAAATGTTTCAAAACAGGGGTATTTGGAACAAAGAGTTTGTTATGAAATCCAGAGTTGTTTTTGTTCTAGGAGTTAATAAGTTTGTAGGACCCACAATAAAGTCTTGGAATAAGAGTTAATAAGTTTGTATGATTCACTTGTAATTGGTTAATAAATTCGTGGGATCCACAATTGAATGTTGTATGTCTTTGGGTCAAACAAAGAGTTTGACTCCACCCAATTCCTACTTCACAACTTCTTGTCCCAAACACCCTCTTAGAATATTGGACAAAAAGCCAACATAGTTGAACATGATTCTTTTAGACTTAATCCAAACAAGTATCTCAATCACTATCACATCGTTCTAGGCCATCACCAAGTTCGACTTTCTATCCTGCATTTTAACAAATTTCTACTGCATGTATAATCTTGAAATCTTTAGAAAAGATCAAAATTAATATTAAGAATAGGAGTAATTGTAAAACACATGTCAAAGTCTAGGGTTATTTTTTTTTATAATTCAGCCTTCTAGATTTGGACATTTTCCATTTTGTTTTCTTTTTCTTTTTCTTCCTGTCGTGCAGCCTTCACTTCCATCTGGGTGGGTCTCATCTGTACCAATCTTTTCAATAATTGAGTGGGATTGATTATATAATTAGTTTAATGGGTTAAGTATTGATTATTTGTAATCATATTCCTTTCCTTTTTCCTTTTTCTTCCCACCTATTTAGAAAGCTGAAACACGTTCCCCAATATTTAAACTTGAACTCAAATCCGGCTCCACTACCAAGGTTCCTAATTTGACTTCATCAATCTTTATCCATTTCATAACCTCACCTCCCATAGGATCCTTGCCTCATGGTTTCATTGGTTTCCCCTTTTCCACCCTCTCATTCCAAATAATGGGACGAGATTCTTAATTTGAGTTATGTTCAAGTCAAGTCAAATTACATGATTCATTATACACTTTGCTTTTCTTCATTACATGTGGAATGAAGAAATTTGAACTTCTGATCTCTTGATCGAGGATATATATCTTAATCAATTGAATTGTACTCAAGTTGACTTACATTTTGCTTATTGTCAATGATGTTAATAAGTGTTCATTTTATTCTTGAAAATGTATGTAAAAGTTTTTTTTTTTTTTTTTTAGTACATCAACCATTTAGGGGTGGGGAATGCGAACCTCTAACCTTATGGTTGAAAGTACATGCCAATTACCATTGAGCTGAGCTCGCTTTGGCAATATGTAAAAGTTGCATTGTGTTTTTACTAAAGGTTATTTGAAGTGAATGATGAAAAAGTAATGTGATATTTTAAAAAATATATTTTTTTAATGAGTTGACGTTTTTTTAATATTAAATATTTGTTACATCTACTCAACTAGAACGAGTCGACCTTGAATAAAAAAAATCATACTATAAGGTATATATATGACTTTATTAAATGAATATGTCATCCATAAATCAACTTAATTTATTGAACCTTGGTGTTTGTATAAATTTAGTTTATGCTAAACGATCTTTTTTTTTAGTTAAATATTAACTTAATATATAAATTTGTATATGAAAATAAAATGTTATTGATTATCTAGCACAAGCTGATTGTGAAAGTGTATGGAAGGAGGAGGGAAGAGAATATGTTGCTCATGATCAAAAGGTAAAGTAATACTTTGGTAATAAGTAAGGTATCTATGTCTTTTTGATCTTTTGCTCATGATCAAAATACGAATATTAAATTATTTTTGTTTATTAAAAAAATCCAACTTAAGCTTTTTTTTTCCCCTTAATTACATAAGATGATGTGGATATTTAACTTAATAAAATTTCAATTCATTGAACATAATCATTTTACATATTTTGCTCCTATCTTTTAATTCAACTTTAGCAACCTTACTTAATAGAGACTTAATCAAATGTGTATTCCAAGAGTAAAATCGAAACTTTTAAAACATTATGAATGAATCTTAAAAAATAAAGGGTTTAAAGGGAATAAGTTCAATGCATGGTGGCCACCTACCTAGGATTTAATATCCTACGAGTTTCCTTGGCAACCGAATGTAGTAGGGTCAGACGGTTGTCCCGTGAGATTAGTCGAGGTGCGCGTAAGCTAACTCGGACACTCACGGATATAAATATATATATATATATATATATATATATATATATATAAATTTCGTATGTCAAATCATATGCTTAGAAAGAAAAAAAAAAGAATAAATTCGAAACAAATGTTTTTTTTTTCTTTAAAAAACATGAGGATCAAAGTAGTATTCACTTTAATTGACATTCTCTCAACTCAATAAGCCCTAAAGGTCAACTCACTAAGCCCTAAAGGTCTGAGGATTGTAAGTAGTAACATCTAAAATTTTCAAATAACAAAATATCTAAAAAAATCTAAAAATCTATATGTGATTCAAGATCACATAATCTCTTGAATTTTCACCTAACAAAAAATGTCTAGATTTGCAACACTCACAAGTTAAGTTGAATGGAATTGTCAAATAATGAGACAAGTAAGGTTTAAGCAAAGATAGACATCAAATTTGATGTTGAAATGACTTGATGTTGTGTCCCATTCAACTATATATTCAAAATTTCCATATGCCTTTAGAAAATGACTATTTTTCTTTTTCATATATATCCATATATAAAAATAATATCTTATATCTATCACTTTCTCTCTCCATGTGTCTTAAAGCTATTTTTAAAAAATGGAATTTCAAAAGTTAAAAAAAAAAAAACCCTTAATTCCTAGCCCTTTCTTAGTTGGAGAATTTCCCACCTACTTAGGTTATTGGAAAATTTATCATCTGAATAGGACCACAAGTATCATATTGTAATAAACACTTTTCAAAAAGCATTGGATAATAAATAGTAAAAAGATATCTATTTGCAAGAACGTGATCACAAATTACTCTAAACATATAGGTTAAATATATATGAAAATAATATGACAATGGTAATTGACATGTACCTTCGATTAAGAGGTTAGAGGTTCGAATCCCCTATCTCAAATGTTGTTGAACTAAAAAAAAAATATTTTAACTAATTATCATAGAAACGGACAAAATAATTTCATTATCACACTTACTATTAAAATGATGAAGAATCAAGATCATTAAATATCTTATTTAATGTAGAATAATTTCGGAACTCAAGCCGTTCGCGGAATCTATCGTGTCTCTCTCTCAGAGGCCCTGCGAAACTCTTGCTTCTCCCATTGTAATCGCCTTGCCAATTCAACAACCCACTAGTTGGCAAGGCATGCTACCTCTATGAATTTTGTGTTAGATTTTGGTTTGGGTCAAGAGAATCCTCTCTGCGAGGAATCTGGGCATATATTTTGGGCATATATTCCCCTCCTTCATTAGAGTTTAGTTGTAACGACGGTTCCCTTAATGAAGTTATTATTTTCTTAAAAAAAACAATATGAAAGGGAAATTATATATATAAAAAAAAAACATTAACACATGCCATAAGAAAATAGAAAAGAAAGGCAACCTATGATCTATGAACTTCTTTTAGAATAAAGTCTTCATGTGATGTTGGATTTTGTTTAAGCGATGTTCGAAATGTTTTTAAACACGATAAAGAAAGGGACATTTTTTTCTTTGTTCTTACGTGTGGAAATTAATGCTTAACCAATTCAACATTTCCTTTCATTCAAAAATAGAAAACTTTACCATTAATTGACTAAATCCTTGAAACATATCAAGGATCTATTTGATAATTTTTATAAAGTGAAACTAATTTATTTACATTTTTTTGGGGGGTTAAATTGTAATGTTTGGTTGATAAACTTTAAGTTCATTTTTTTAGTTCAATAACATTTGAGGGCAAGAGATTCAAATCTTTGACTTCTTGATCGATGATATATACTAATGACCACTGAGCTATGTTCACTTTGCCAATTATAATGGACCCTTGAACCTTCGAATTTGTACTTTTTTGGTTCTTGTACTTAAAAAAATTGGTTAAAAATCACTTTTGGTCCCTAAACTTCATAAAAGTAATATTTTAGTTCCTGAACTTTAATTTGTAACGGTTTAATCCATGTACTTTCTATTTTGTAACAATTTAATTCATTAACTTTAATAAGTAACAATTTAGTCCATGTACTTTAAAATTTGTAACAATTTAATCCTTGTCGTAAAAAAATTCATCAAAATTAAATGTCGATTTTTATTATTTAATGATTAGACTTTGTAGCTTAGGGTCCCAAATTAGTTTATTAATCTATCTATGCAAGGAGTTTCACTAAATCTTAACATTAATTTTCACATAAGGACTAAATCGTTACAAATTTTAAAGCACAGGGAATAAATTGTCACATACGAAAGTTCAGGGACTAAATTGTTACAAAATTGAAAATACTGGGACTTTAAAAAGGATGCGACCAATGTGATCCACAAACTCAATGTGAGTCACATTTTATCTAACTATATTCATTGGCTTTGGATCAACTTCACTCCTCGAACTCATCGTGATCCACACTACCCGATGTGTGGAAAAGAGAGTGAATCTTGCTTCATTCATTGTGGGGTTGTAAGAAGGTAAAGAAGTATGAGACTCGATGGAGTCTAGTGCAATCTCTCCTTAATGAGCATCCAATTGATCTATTTTTTCGGGCACAAGAGATGATATCCTCAAATAATCTACCTATTTTTGCAATAGTGATATGGGTCACATGGAACAAGCGAAACAAGATAGTTGTTTTTAGAGTCGAAGTATCACCATGGCATGGAAGAGGATCTTATTGAGCGGGCATTCATCTTTTTATCTGACTGTAAAGATGAGACCACAAATTAATCTGAAGCCAAGGAGCATCCGAGGAGTGAAGTCGATGCTCATCCCTCCACTTGGACACCTCTGCCCCATAACTATTTCAAAGTAATGTGGGTGCAGCGGTAGCCAATGGGGGATATAGGCTCAAGTGTGATCATTTGAAACTCTAGGGGAGAGACGATGGTAGCTGCATAAAATTTCAGACGAACTCATTGCACAGTGGAATGGGCTGAAGCCAAGCCCCAGTGGATGGTGTACATCTAGTGATGGATGTGGGCACATCACCAATTTGGGCAAAGATGGATTCTACAATTGTCTGGAATCTACTCCTCTAATCTAACATCTCAAGCATCTTTGCAACTCTCAACATATCAGGGGTTTCTATAACAACGAGGGATGGAAACAAAGTTGCTCATATGTTAGCTACACGTGCTCAATATTCCAGAATGACTGGAGTTTGGTTCGAAGATTGTCTTCCATGGACTCATTGCATTCTCATTCAAGAGATGCCTCCAACCAATTGTTTTTTTTTTTTTTTCCTGGTTTGTTCCCCTAAAAAAAACATTGATTTTTCTAACTCCACTAGATAAAATATATATGTATGTATATGTAAAAAATCATTAGGACAAGATTCAACACATGAAACTCAATATCCAAAAAGCCATTGAAGATAACCAAGAGAATGAATACAATCAGTCTAAATTTAAGGAAGGTTGGTTTAACTGCCATGTTTTCTAAGATTAGGTGGGCCCACTTCTTCCACATATTATTATTTTTCCTTTTCAAAAATTCAAAAACTCAAATTTTTTTAAATCAAATTAAAATCAAAAGGAGAAAACAGACATTTGATACTGTTTGAAAAAAAAAAACCGCCACGTCGGATCACGTGGGCCCCGAATGGCATGGGAAGGAAGAGACTGATTCTCCCCTCGGAGCTGCCTTTCTTCCACTTTGAAGAACTTGACAGGTCATTTTAACAAAACCCACCATATAAACCCCCAACAAAAAATTTAAAAAAAATAAAAAAATTATCAATTAATTAGAGAAAAAAATTGTTCAAAAAAGGAAAATTGGAAAAAATATATATATAAATATAGAGAGGGGAGGGCCCGGAATTTCGTGTCATTGGTTCAGAGTTGAAGGGTAGAGAGAGAGAGAGGAAGAGAAATAGAAGAAAATAAGAGAGAGAGAGAAATTGAGAGAGAAAGAAAGAGAGAGAAAGGACTTTTTTTTTTTTTTCTTTCTTTCTTTCTTTCTTTCTCTTTTGGCCTAAAACCCTGTTTTTCTCTGTTTCTCTGTCTTTCTCTAGATTTCCTCTCTCTAAAAAGCGCTTTCTCTCTCTCTTCCTCTTCCTTCTTCCTCTGCTTCTTCTTCCTTTTCCCACCTTGATCTGCAACTTCCAGCTTAATTCCCTCCATTTCCTTTCTTTTATCTTCTTTTTCCATCTCTCATGGTGGGATTTGGTTCTTGATTGTTTCCCTTCCAGGTACTGTTTCCTTTCTCTTGCTTTGTCTTTTCTGCTTTCTGGGTTTCTTGTTTTTGCCTCGAAATCTGCTGTTCTTCGATTGAACTTGCGTTCTTGTGTGAGGAATGTTTCTGTGATGCTGATTGCTTCCATTTTTGAGCTCCACATTATTGATTTTTAGTGATGATTGGTTTTCCCCCACCTTTCCTTTTGTTCTTTTGGAGCGTGATTTTGCCCAATGGCGATTGGGATTTGAGGTGAATTCAATTTGTGGAGCTGCGTTCTTCGTTGTTTTAACGTCTTCTTTTGGTGCCTTTTCGTTTTGTGGCGTTTGGATTTGTTATTGGGAATGATGTGCGTTTTCTAAGGGTGGATTATTTATTTATTTTTGAAAATTTCGATTTCTTTTTGTGGGCATTAGCTGAAATTTGGAAAGTTTACTATGATTTCTTGTTCTTTTCTGTGGGGGAATTGAATTGTTTTTCGTGATTTACATTGATGGTTGTTGAGATGAATTTGACGGCAGCTCAGATGTTTGTTAGAATGTGGCCGTCTAGGTATTCGTTTGCTGGTGGTGGATTTGCGATATTGTCAAAACGGATGATTTCTTTGTTGATTCAATTCATGTGTTTGTGATCAGGCTGAAAATGGAGAAATTGCAGTAAGGACCGGTGGGATTTATTGTCGACATTGGTTTTTCTAAAGATGCCTTCCAAGTTGAAAATCGAGTCGATAAGACGGGGAAGAATAAGGGAGAGGATCCGTCGAAGCCATCTCTATACATTTGCTTGCCTCCGGGCGAACAGTGTAGCACGGGAGGTTGACGATTCGAATCCTTTGACAGGACCTGGTTTCTCACGAGTTGTCTGTTGTAACCAACCTCATCTCCATGACAGGAAGCCAATGAGATACTGCTCCAATTACATATCCACGACAAAGTATAATGTTCTTACTTTCTTGCCTAAGGCTCTCTTTGAGCAATTCAGGAGGGTTGCCAATTTGTACTTTCTTTTGGCTGCATTGTTATCGCTCACACCAGTTGCCCCATTTTCTGCCGTGAGCATGATTGCTCCTCTGGTATTTGTTGTTGGGCTTAGTATGGCTAAAGAAGCTCTTGAGGACTGGCGTCGATTTATGCAGGATATGAAGGTTAATCTCAGGAAAGTGAGTGTCCACAAAGGGGATGGTGCTTTTGGTTATAAACCTTGGAACCAGATTCGAGTTGGGGATATAGTGAAAGTCGAGAAAGATCAGTTCTTTCCAGCCGATTTGCTTCTCTTGTCATCATGCTATGAGGATGGTATATGTTATGTGGAAACGATGAATTTGGATGGTGAGACCAATCTCAAAGTAAAGAGAGCTTTGGAAGTAACTTTACCCTTGGATGACGATGCTGCTTTCAAAGATTTTACTGGAAAAATTTACTGTGAAGATCCAAACCCGAATCTTTACACCTTTGTCGGTAACCTTGAGTATGATCGCCAGATTTATCCTCTTGATCCTAGTCAGATTCTCCTCAGAGATTCAAAATTGAGGAATACAGCTTATGCCTATGGCGTTGCGATATTTACTGGACATGATAGCAAAGTCATGCAGAATGCTACAAAATCTCCTTCAAAAAGAAGTAGAGTAGAGAGAAAAATGGACAAAATTATTTACATCCTCTTTACTCTCCTTGTATTGATCTCGTCAATCAGCTCAATAGGTTTTGCTGTGAAGACAAAGTACGAAATGACAGACTGGTGGTATTTACAAACTTCTTTTGATGATGATCCACTGTACAATCCTCGTCAGCCAACCTTATCAGGTCTCATACATTTGGTCACTGCTCTTATACTTTATGGATATTTGATACCCATCTCATTATATGTTTCCATCGAGGTTGTCAAGGTTCTGCAAGCTTCCTTCATTAACCAAGATATTAACATGTATTGTGAAGAGACTAGCAATCCAGCTCGAGCTCGAACTTCGAATTTGAACGAGGAGTTGGGCCAGGTAGACACGATCCTATCTGACAAAACTGGCACTTTGACTTGCAATCAGATGGACTTTCTGAAGTGTTCCATTGCTGGCACTGCATATGGTGTTAAATCTAGTGAGGTTGAACTTGCAGCTGCAAGGCAGATGGCGTATGACCTTGAGGAGCAGGATGAAGAATATACTGATGTTCCTGTGCAAAAAAATAGCCGACTGCCCTCCATGCCAAATTCCAGAAGCGGTTCAGAGATCGAATTGGAGACTGTTGTTACTTCAAGTGATGCCAAGGATCAGAAGTCTGCCATAAAGTATTTTAGTTTTGAGGACGGCCGCCTAACAGGTGGAAACTGGTTGAATGAGCCCAATCCTGATGTTCTTCTGTTATTCTTCAGAATTTTAGGAATTTGTCACACTGCAATTCCTGAGCTGAATGAGGAGACTGGTGTTTATACATATGAGGCCGAGTCCCCCGATGAAGGTGCTTTTCTTGTTGCAGCAAGAGAATTTGGTTTTGAATTTTGTAAGAGAACACAATCAACGTTGGTTGTCCGTGAAAGATATCCTTCACCTGATCAAATAATTGAAAGGTAAGATAGTTTTATGATCTTGTCACTTCGCCCCATTTCTCCATGAATTGTATGCATCATTGCATTGCTGATGTCTCTTGGTAATTTGTACAGGGAATACAAAATTTTGAACCTTTTGGATTTCACTAGCAAGAGAAAGAGAATGTCTGTAATTGTTAGGGACGAGCAAGGCCAGATTATTCTTCTCTGCAAAGGTGCTGATAGGTGAGTCTCATCAGTACAGGCTCCTATGAATCTTTTGTGAGAATTTCATAGAGATATCGGCTGCTTTGCTTCTTTTAAGTTAGCGTGTGAGAAAAAGCTCGGGTGCTGTCTATCCTGTGCGGAAGACTAGCCAACAAACTGCATTTTCTTTTTCTTTTTTGGACAAGAAACAAGTTGCTTCATTCTTAATTCTTATACTCCAATCTCGCAGCATCATCTTCGATCGACTAGCAAAGAACGGAAGAACATATGAGGAAGCAACCACAAGGCATTTGAATGAATATGGAGAAGCTGGGTTGCGTACTCTGGCACTTGCTTATAGGAAGCTTGAGGAGGCCGAATATAATGCTTGGAACAGTGAGTTTCAGAAGGCTAAGACGTCCATTGGCGGAGATAGAGATGCAATGCTTGAGCGAGTATCCGACCTCATGGAGCGAGAACTAACCCTTGTTGGTGCTACTGCTGTGGAGGACAAGTTACAGAATGGGGTGAGCAGAATATCTATTTATCTATAACTATTACTAATATGTATATAGTGATACATTATTATCTGTTTGTTACCTGTTTGGTTTCTTTTCTATAACCCAGTATCATGTTTTTGTTCTAGGTGCCCCAATGCATAGACAAACTTGCACAAGCTGGTCTTAAGATCTGGGTTCTGACAGGAGATAAGATGGAAACTGCCATCAACATAGGGTCAGTCTTGCTAATTGATTGAACGCATTTCTTAGAGCATATATGCCTGCCATGTTAAAAAATATATATTCATATGTTAAGCAAATGACGATCGTTGTTTATGTCTGCAGATATGCATGCAGTTTACTACGACAGGGAATGAAGCGGATCTGCATATCAACAAACTCAGATAACTTAGCACCGGATGGCAAAGAGGTACAATGATACTTTTGGAGAGAGCAGAGAAAACTAGCTACAGGAAATTGATTTCATACGAATAAGGATCTTTTTGTTTTTGTTACACCCCAGGCCATGAAAGAATATATTTTGAATCAAATCACCAACGCTTCACAAATGATCAAGCTGGAGAAGGATCCACATGCTGCATTTGCTTTAATCATTGATGGGAAGACTCTAACCTATGCTCTCGAAGATGATATGAAGCTTCAATTCCTCGGACTTGCTGTTGATTGTGCATCGGTCATTTGCTGTCGTGTCTCTCCAAAGCAGAAGGCCTTGGTAAGACTTCCATTCACATAACATATTTAAGCTGTGCATTGAATGCAAAACTTAGTCATGAACTGTTCCTGTAGGTAACAAGGTTAGTGAAAGAAGGTACTGGGAAAACCACTTTAGCAATTGGTGATGGTGCGAACGATGTAGGAATGATTCAAGAGGCCGATATTGGTGTTGGTATAAGTGGGGTTGAAGGTATGCAGGTAGGCACAAAGAACTCTCCTTTCTAAACTTTGTCTACTAAATAAATATCTCTACCTCTCTCTCTTAACCCGTAATATTTTCAGGCTGTGATGGCTAGTGATTTCTCTATTGCTCAATTTCGGTTTCTTGAAAGGCTTCTGGTAGTTCATGGTCATTGGTGCTACAAGAGGATAGCACAAATGGTAAAGTTAACTTTATTTCGATGTTCTTTGTTATGTTCAAAGCAAGTTTTGCTTCCAAGAAAACCAAGAGATATGATTTATGAATTACCCCAGTAGAGTGTACGTTTCTACTTCAACCTTGATCTAACAAGGTAATGTTCATTTTCAGATTTGCTACTTCTTCTACAAGAATATTGCATTCGGATTAACGCTGTTCTACTTTGAAGCATACGCGGGATTTTCTGGGCAATCAATTTATGATGATTTCTACATGCTATCATTTAATGTCATACTCACCTCAATGCCTGTAATTTCCCTTGGGGTTTTTGAGCAAGATGTCTCTTCTGAGGTGTGCCTACAGGTAAAGACAGACTTTTTGAATATGAATCAGTAAACTGATCTGTGTTCAAGTTTACATTGCTAACCATCATCCATTTTGCAGTTCCCTGCACTGTATCAGCAAGGACCCCGAAACTTGTTCTTCGACTGGCCTCGGATTTTTGGATGGGTGGGGAACGCTCTCTACTCCTCTCTAGTCACTTTCTTCCTCAACCTCATCATCTTCTACGAACAGGCATTCCGCTCGGGCGGCCAAACTGCCGATATGACTGCTGTAGGAACGACCATGTTTACTTGCATCATATGGGCAGTAAATTGCCAGATTGCCCTCACAATGAGCCATTTCACCTGGATCCAACACGTTCTCGTCTGGGGTAGTATCGCCATGTGGTATTTGTTCATCTTACTCTATGGAATGATAATATCCTCTGGGAATGCATATAAAATCTTTATTGAAGCACTAGGCCCTGCCCCTGTTTACTGGATAGCCACCATTTTAGTAACAATTACCTGTAATCTCCCATATCTTGCCCACATATCCTTCCAGAGAAGCTTCCATCCAATGGATCATCAGATAATCCAAGAAATCAAATACTACAGAAAGGATGTTGAAGACTCAAGCATGTGGACCAGGGAAAGGTCAAAGGCAAGGCAAAAGACCAAGATAGGATTCACAGCCAGAGTAGAAGCAAAGATAAGGCAGTTAAAAGGAAAGCTGCAAAAGAAGCACTCTTCCCTGGGAGCATCTCCAAATTCTGCTATATCCTGAAAATATATCACCCTAAATCTTCAAAATTTTTGGATTTTTTTCCTAGAGTTTCCGGCCATTTGAATCTTTTTCTTTTCTTTTGAAATTTTTTCCTGCTATGGCAAATGGGCTATTGGCACCCCATTGGTTATAGCAAAAAGAATGTGCATCCGGAGCTTATGTATGTACCATAACTTAAAAAAAAGAATATGAAATGTTAAGAGCTTGTAGAATAGCTGATACCCTAATAGCCTGCTGTTCCCATTCTTTCCCCCCTTGCTTTGTTTGTATGTCCCCCTCCTTGATATTCAGAGACTCTAAACTGACTAATATGTCAGCTCATTCAACTTTGTTTCAATCACACCAATCATCCAATTTATATATGTTTTTTATATTGTATCATCTACATTCACAATCATTGATATGATGTTTCCTATGCCATCCTGATATGACCTTTTATTTTGCTGTCAAATTTAATCTTCTCAATCCTGATATGACCATTTGATTAATAAACTATGCAAGTTTCAACGATTCCAGCCATATGGCCAACTTGAGCATAGCTCGTATATACCTTCGATCAAGAAGTTTGAGATTTAAATCTCCCTACCCCACGTGACCGGATCTCTCGCTCGGATTGAGTTGACCTAGTTGATTATTGGTGATGGGTCGTATGAGTTTATTTAAGCCATCCCCATCATCTCCAGCTCAAGATCTACGCTGCTTTAACACCGACTGAAAAGCTACAAGATTTTCAAACTCTGATTTGATAGATTTTGGGGATCTGAGAGAGAAGCAAACAAGAGAGCAATTATTGCCATGTGAAACTGTCTCTCAAGTCTTAACTGAATCATTCATTCCATCTTCTTACTCTTCCATTCCTCTGCTCTTTTGGGTCTTTAATGGCGTCGATAGAAGGACAGAGAAATGATCAGAAACCATTGAGATCAATTGGTTTTATGAAGAAAACCATCATTTCAAACAAAACCCAGTTTTCCTTTTCCCCATTTCCCCCAAATTTTGAACAGAAAATCGTATTGTAATGTAATCCCGTCATCTTTATAGTCATTACACAGATCCCTATCAAGCCGTTTCCCCTTTTGGGATTTGTAAAAGTAAAGAAAAACAGAGCAAATCGACACCACTGATAAACATAGTTACTTACAATTACAGGACTCTGAGAAAAGCCATATTCAAAACTCAAACTTTCATTTCTCTACGAACTTCAAGAACAAGAAGTTCAACCCACAACTCAGAACAGCCGATTCAGAAGATCAGCTGAAGAGATTCATATAGTTACATATTCAGAAAATTCAAGATCCAAAACAAGAACTTACACAACAAAACACTGTATAAATCACCTCCATCCATAGACTACTTGAGTGTATGTGTTCTTGATCCACCTGAAACTCTTTCTCAAAGACCCCTTCATCTTCTCTTCCACTGCATAAACCTTATACCCAGCAACCCTTGTCTTCCTCTGCAATTCTGGATCCTTAAAACTCCAGCTTTTGGAAGTTGACCCAATGCTGCTTTTGGCTTTCTTCATCTTTACCTCTTTGTTTGGTTGATTTTGCTGCACAGAACCTGCATAGCTGACACTGTAAGACCTGAGATCTTGCATGTTTGTTGGGGCAGCCTTGTTCTCATAGTAGCTTTCAATCTGCATTCTGCCTTCTCTGCAGGATTTGGATCTGAAATCCTCCATAGCCAAAAATCCAAAGAAAACAGAGACTTTGAAAGTTTTGAGGCTAAATTGGGAAGGGGGAAGGAAAAAGGTTTCTGGGTCTGCTTTTTATGGTGATTTTAGATCAGGGTAATGTGTATTTATAAGTGATTTTGGGGAAAAAGAAAAGATTTTTATGACCTCTAGATTGGAGCAGCTCAGGATCCAGTCGTATATAATAAATTTTGGGGATTGCCATTTACAATTGTCTTCACTCAAGGGAATTGCATGAGCTGCAAAATGTTGACTCTTTGGCACGTGGAATAGTCATCAAGTCGACCTCCTATTTAAATAAAAAAACACTTCAATCTATGAATCTAGGTTCACAAAATACCCTTTCCATCAAGTCAACAAGGCCATGAAAGTGAGTGGCTACAACAGCTCCTCTCCCAAGACAAAAAGGAAACAATAAATTCGTTTAAAAATGATATAGAGTCTAGCTACATTAATTTTTTATTCTTTTCTTTAATTAGCGGGGGAATGAGTGGAATTTGAATAGAGAGTAAAAATTGCAACACTTATCCAAGTTTAAAGTTCAAATTGATGAAATTGAAAGTCAAAGGTAAAAATTAATACAGTTACCCAAGTTTAAGTGTAAAAAGTTATATTTTTTCTAATCTTTTTTTTCATAGAAACGTTGCATCAAGGATTTATTTATAAAGAAAAAGTCATGGTGTGAATATAAAAAGTCGATACTCTCGTAGTACTAGAATAAAGATAAGAAAATTCTTTACTTTTATCTTTACCTTGTAGGTAAGTTTCACCTTGTCTAATTTTATCATGACAAGGTAAATTTGGCTTATTGGAGAAGGAATTGAACACTTGTGAAGGAAAATTAGAATGTTGAAACTTTTGGATGATGCGTGATAAACAAACACAAAGAAAAACTTTTTTTTTTTTAATGTTCAAAGAAAAACTAATACTTGTTCATTGATTGATGAAGTGGAGTGGGTCTAACTGCCCATCAAATGGATGGGGGGTTTTCTATTATTGCAGTCCTTTAGAGTTCACTAAAGTTGCTTATATGGCCCTCAATTCTTAGCTAATTGCAGCTGTATTCCCTCTTGCAATTGAATTCATAGCTCCCTTTTTCTTCTTTGATAAAGGAAGAGGGCCCCCTTAGCAAAAGCTTTCATTGAATTCATTTAATGAAAGCCAGTGAATTGAGATGGTCCATTAGGCTTAGGCATTGGCTGGCTTTGGTGGCACATTCTTATTGATGAATGTTCCAAGGTTGTGGCCATCAATAAGGTGGCCCTAAGAGGCATCATAAAGTGGGTAAAAGGGCATTTGCCTCATTTAATAATTATGAGTTATTGGAAGGACTTTCTAGTAAAGTTTGACTAGTGTGGCAGTGGCTATGGTGATCTGCCTCTTTACTTGTTGCTATAATCCATCACATTAGGTAAGCCCTAAGCAATGTGGAGACCTTTAGAGTAAATTGACAACTATTATACTTGGGGGTTTTGTGAGTTGAGTAGTTTTGAGAAAAGAACCCCTAAGTTACTAGTTTTCAGTAATAGGGTAGTGGATTTGATTGGAAGGTTGTGTGAACTGGCTCATTGCATGTTGAAGTTATTCATAACTAATGAGGTTAAAGAGGAAGAAAAGAGATTTGGATGTAATTGCAAGAAAAGAGTAATGCACTGGTGTGGTACTTTTCAAACACCTTTTGGTGATTAAGTTAAATCCAAGTTTGTGTAGTGAGGTTAGATAGAGAGAAATTTTAAGTAGCTTAATAGCTAAGATTGAACATAAACCTCCTATTTATAGGAAACAAGACAATTATTACTTTATCATTGATTACAAGTTCAATCTATTGTCTCGATAGATAGTGACCTACCCCAAAGATGTGATATAACCATTTAAAGTTAGATAACCTTTCAAGTAAGATCTTATTACGCCACATCATTACGTCACATTAAGATGAATTGTTTCACTTGCATACCACGATGAGCGTATTCATTTCACTCTTTCCTAGTTGAGCTAAGTATTTTTGTCCAACTATACAATGAGGTTATCTTGCTTTAAATTAGTTCATAAATAGTCTAATAGATTATCATAACTTGAAGATAGTCTAATAGAGGATCATAACTTCCTCACAACGACTAGGAAGAAAATAAAGGTTACTCATTGCTATTTGTAAATTTAACGCTACTAATGATGATTATTTAAAAAAGATAAGACTTTGAAGAGTAATCATTAAGATAAATAATTTGTTTTCCTTTGAAGTTAAAATCCTATTCTCACAATCCAGTTATCAAATCCTAAATAGGTAACCACACTGGGTTGAACTAATTTTCAGTAAGTAATGGCCATTCGAGAACACTAGGCCAACATAAATCTTTTCTCAAAAATACAGATCTATCACTAAAATAATAGTTGAAGTCTTGAACAAATGTGGACTTGCACATCAAACACCAATATTATTTACATCGCATTACTATACCATTCTTCTTAAGATGAAACTAAATTTAATATGCAGCAGAACTCAGAAGGCATCTTCCTTAGAAATGAAAAAAAATATATAAATATATTACAAATAAATTCCTGATGATAAAGTTGAAAAGTTATTCAAATGCAACTTGACACAATCTTGCACAGAAAGCAGACCATAAATCATTAATAAAATGTCAGTTTGATAGTACTAATATATGAAAACAAAGTGAAGAAAATAGAAAAAAGTTCCAGTGGAGGGAGACTAAATAGTGTCATTCAGAGATAAGAGAAATCCCATCCCTATAAACAAAACAAAACAAAAAAAAACCAAACAAAACCTCATCATAGGAGATCAGCAACATTAGCTGGCAGCTCCTCAATGACCACATTATAGAACTTCTGAATATCAAAAAGCATTCTCTCATCATCATTTGTAACAAAATTGATGGCGACACCTTTTCTTCCAAAACGCCCACTTCGACCAATACGATGAAGGTAATTTTCTGGTTGGGTTGGCAAATCATAATTTATGACAAGGGAGACTTGCTGAACATCAATACCACGAGCCAACAAATCAGTCGTGATAAGAACACGAGAAGAGCCAGATCGAAACTCGCGCATGATTATATCTCGAGTGTTCTGGTCCATGTCACCATGGGTGGCAGATACGGTATGGTCTCGGCTTCTCATCTTGTCTGTAAGCCAATCGACCTTGCGACGTGTGTTAACAAAGATGACACTTTGAGTGATGGCTAGAGTCTCATAGAGATCGCACAGAGTTTCAAGCTTCCAATCTTCCTTATCAACATTTACGTAAAATTGTTTGATACCCTCCAAAGTAAGCTCATCACGTTTTACCAAGATTCTAACTGGCTTGTTCATGAACTTCCTAGTGATTTCCAGAGCTTCGGGAGGCATCGTGGCTGAGAAGACCCCAACTTGAATTTTTGATGGCAACAGCTGGAAAATGTCGTAAATCTACCACCAAAGAAAAAAGTAATATAGAAAGCAATTAGAAATCTTAATTCTAAGACAAATTAAGTAAACAACTACCGATGCAAAACAGGCAAAGGAATCTGACTTTCAAGAGGCACGAGAAAAGAATTCAGCACAATGAACCTAGAGTAATACAACATTCAGGTCGATTTCCTGCCTACTAAAAACAGTCATCATGAAAGTAATAGTTCATCATGCATACTACTAAGTGATGTAAGTTTATATAAAAGTTTGATATTTCCATTAAATATTGACCCAAATCACCTGGAATAGAGATGTCAAATGCTACTCTCTGGATATATACCCAAAAGTTGAAACACATCTATCTATCTACTACCTAAAGAAACACGCTTAACTAAGAAAACATATGCATCAAAGATCAGAAATTCACCTGATCTTTAAAACCACGAGAAAGCATTTCATCAGCTTCATCCAATACAAACATCTTAATAGAATCTGGGCGAAGAGACTGCCTCCTTAACATGTCAAACACACGACCAGGTGTTCCAACAACAACATGAACACCAGCTTGAAGAATGCGTTGATCCTCACGGACACTCGTCCCTCCCACACAGGCATGAACCTTAACACCAAGATAATCTCCAAGAGCTCTCATAACCTTCTCAATTTGTTGAGCCAGCTCCCTAGTCGGTGCCAGAACTAAAGCCTGGCACTGGACTAGACCATAGTCAAGTTGCTGCAGTATCCCAGAGCAGAAGGTAGCAGTCTTCCCAGTTCCAGACTGAGCCTGCTGAATAACATCAAGGCCTTTGCAGAAGGGAACAATACCCCTTTGCTGAATTGCAGATGGCTTCTCAAAACCTTAAAGAAAGGGGAAATTACAAAGGAATAATTATATGGGAAATGACAAGGAAAATTTGAGACAAAATGAGTTAAATAGAAAGAAATAAAAATGAAGCAAAGAGGTATATACCATAGGCATAAATGCCTCTGAGAAGGTTCTCTTGCAGGCCCATTGAATCAAAACTTTCATAAACTTCATCATATGAGGTAAAAAATTCCTGGCCTTCTGCTGAAAGACTGTAAGGAGAAAGAAAGTATAACTGAATTAGTGCATATACATGGAGGGAAAAAGAAGTTGTAAAGGCCAATCAAGAGAGAAAATTTACATCTCATTCATTTTAAGATCATATTGGCGAGAATCAAATTGGGTTCCTTCTGGAGCCAAACCTGCCATGGCTGTAAGTGGAAAATAGTGCAAAACATAAGAGATTATTATTAATAAAAAAAATGAAAATTAAGATCATAGAAACAAATTGAAATATCCAAAATAATGCAGCCAACAAAATAGCAAATTCATGATCATTTAATCAGTTCAATTCGTTCATTATGAACAGAAAACCATTACAAACTTATCGATGGCTATTCTGAGAAAAAATATGTAACAGAAAAGCCAAACTTGCAATCCATATAAAGAGGAGAACAAGCATTAAACTTCTGTTTCAGTGTAGGAAAAGGACTTAAGGGCTATCTGATATTTGTAATCAAAAAAGAAAAAAAATTCTTAGAACCAGACACCACTTTAACCTTTTCCCAAAGCAGAGGCTGTAAAAAAGACACAGGAGAAACCCCAAACGAAGCATAAACAACAATTCCGCAAATGAATTACACTCGCCATTCCACACAGTAGGGCAAACAAAATCTAAATGACTAATTCATCAGGTCCCAGTCCAAATACAATACGCAATAATAGAATCTAATTTGCAGAAACAATTACTACCCACAAACAAACAAACAAAAAGAATAACAACAGACTCGACACACAAGTACAGATTAGAGCCAAATCATGACATGAAAAAGAAAACGAACGAAAAACATCGTTGTTCGAGCCTAAAAAAAGGCGATAACCAAAGAGGCGCATACATACATATACTATATTCGTTCACTGAAACAAAATCGAAAGGGAAAAAGAATCAGACCTGCAGATTGTTAGAGAAAAAAGACGAAGATGGAACAGAGAGATTGAAGAAAGCAGGCTAGGGTTTGCCAAACTCCTCGGATCTGATCCGTGGAGTTGGAGACGAGTATTGGACAAAGCGCAGCTAGCGAAAGAGGGAAACAATACTGAAGGCTCTTAGGTTTTTGTAGTGCAACCCTTGGACTCAGAATAATTAACCAAATTTCCAAAACTACCCTTCTCTTGTCTCATTATGTGCTGTCTACAAAATCTTGATAGATTTTTTTTTTCTTTAATTGTGTATTTTTAAATGTTTATATGGTGGATTTGTTTAAATATAGTTAAAGTTAGGAAAATATTTTTAAAAAAATAATACTTAGTTACTTGAGCATTAAGGAAAATGGTTATCTTTTAATTTTAAATTCTTTTAAATAATTTATACTTACTATTTTATGTATTTTTTAACTGTGTGGTCTTCAATATCAATTTTTTGTTCTATTATAAAACTTCCTAACTTCAATTATGTAGAAGGGTAGAACCAACTGCCTGACCCTACTACATTTGGTTGTCAAGGAAACTCGTAGGATATTAAATATCACCATGGATTGAACTCATTTCCTTTTAAGCCCTTTATTTTTTCCATTCCATGATGGTTAAATAATCAACGTAATATTAATTAGTTATAATCTTAATATGTTGATTAATCATATACTTTGGTATATTTTAACTTTTACTACATTCGCAATTATTGTTTTTAGTCACCACCGTTGGTAATATTTTCAATTGTGGTTGCCTCTCATAATTCATAAATAATCCAACAAAGAAGGCCTCATAAATATGCATAATTTGTTTGATAGCCGATGACAATGAAGCGCAAGCTATAAAAGTGAATAAGTTTTGACAATAAATAAAAAACTTATGATATCAACAATATCAAGAGAAAATGACTACTACTCGATCATGAGTCTCTTTCACTTACTACACTGAGAGAGAAATATCAAAACCACGTTATAATAATGTTTTTTTGAAGAATCGAACTTTCATGGAGAAAAATGAAAGAAATCCCAAGGACATAAAAAACATCGTAACTTGATGTTTAACGAAAAACTCATGATGTTATTTTGTGCTTACTTGTTCTTAAGATTGTTAGAAGATCAGAAGAATAATGGAAGGGAATTGCTTTTGACTGATTTTGTGGAGTCATTACATCTCATCCCAACATTGAAAAGTGTCTTTGTTTTACAAGAATATAGACACGAGACACAAATAGGACACAACATGAACACAATGACACGTTAATTTTTAAAAATCTAGGACACGAACACGACAAGGACAAGTCAATATGTTTATGCATTTAAACGCTTAAAAAAATGAGCGTGATATATTTCACTCACAAAATTTATTATTTTTGTTCTTATAGTATTATGTATCTATTTAGCATACTTAGCAAGTACTCAATGTGTCTAACAAATGTTGTACCTATATTGACTTTAGACAACTAGTGTTTAACACGTACCTATTGTACTAACAAGTGTCTGATAAGTTTTGAAGTGTGCAAGAGTCGACACAAACATGCTAGCCAAACTAAAGTGTCCGTGAACACGTACCTCAACTGACTAGTTGAGACTAACACCCATCTATTATTATGTTTCTACACTCGCTCTTTTCTCATCCTCCAAAAGATGATTGCCTCTCCTCTATTTGTTGAAGGCTGCTGCACCGACTTTGGTTCATTTTGTGAAACGTCTCAAACGCCTCGAGACTAGCTCTTCAAAAACCTCCTCGGTGCAACAGTTTCTGGACAGACATATGCCTACGTTCAGTCAATTCAAGATATTCTTGTTACTGTGGCCATCCTTTCCATAGCTCTACTTACCATAAAGAAGTTTTCTCTGGTAAATTTTTCAGGTTGACGAAGCCGAGCAGCTGAATGAAAAGGCCAGAGCATACGCCTAAATAGAGGACAATTATCGAGTCTAATATGGGAGGAACATTAATCTATAATAGATATGGTTAGAAGGCTGCTGAAAACGAGACACATATGAACATGATGAAACTATAGAGATGAGAAACTATAACAACAATGCACCTGCCTTACCATTTTGGAGGCATTTGGCTCTCTGATGGCCGAAAGCGTTCGAAGGACATTGAGAATCCAAAACCGATGTAGATTGAGGTTGCCAAATTTGTTTCCATTGCCCCTAAGTAATAGCTTCCTCTCAAATAACAATCAAGGGGAGATACTTGAAGTAATGCCACTTTAATTGCTTAGTATAGGACTATAGGTAGTGTTGAGTTCAATCAATGTGCAATATCATTTTCTTAATAGGTACGTATCAAGAGAGCAAGAAACTACAGAGATAGCATTTCATTTGAAACAAACCAACCAACAACTAGCAAAATGCTAAAGAGATGCCAACGAACATTAAGTACAACATTCCTCATTTTCCTCTCCCATATAGAAAATTGAAGACATGAAGCCTACAAACCAAATTCCCAGTAAAGATTTCATGGTTACACCGGAAACGGACCCCTTTACCTCGTCATTGATCAAACAATTGCTAAGAACAAGCAAGGTAAACATTTTCCACGAAAAAAGGAATGGGATTATAGAATCAAGGATGATCAGCAAGGTAAAATTGTGAACCCAGATAAAATCATATAACCACATTATTAGGGCGTTTACAAAAGAAATATAAGTTGAATTCCTTGTACCATGCATAAGAGCATCCAATTTCCTAAAGCTCAAAAGGGCCATTCTAATTTTCTGAAAATTTCTAACATCAATGACAAACATTGAGCAAGAAATCACAGATCTTTCAAAAACTCCCTCCAGCCATGAAAGAATAAAAGACAGATCTACTAGAAATTTATGCTATCCTCAAGCAGCAAAACAATAAGCTACTACTAATTAATGAGATAAGACAACACGCACATAAAATCAATCGAACTTCGAATAATTTCATTAATTACATCCAAATTATCAGACGTAATGGAAACAATGGATCATTCCCATACCACAAGTTTAAATTCATGGAGATTATTCATTATCAGAGAACTCGACGAATTACATCACTCAATGAAGCTAAGAAAGAAGCACGAGTGAACCTCGTATAGAAAATATCAAGTGAATTAGTTAATTGCATCCTCAGCATTCTCATCACAGTTTCCCATATAAAACTATGACTGCCTAACACGAAGTATATCGATCAAAATTGCAAAATAACATTCCTTTCCCCCCATCATATCGGCACGTACCGCTTCAACATCTGCTTACCCGTCACCGCCACTCCAACCACAACGCCGCCAATAGCGCCGGCCACCGCCGCCGATCTCACCCCTCTTGCCGCACGATAAAGCGCACCGGTGCCAAGTCCCGCTGCTACACAGTTCCACACATCGTCCGTATCCCTCACAGCCTCAATCCCGCTTTCCAAACCAGCATATAGCAACCCAATCACGCCGAGCCGATTCCCCCAGAGACGCCCTGAATGACCAGAAGAGTTTAGGATCCGATTGATCCGGAGTTTCATGGTATCGCCTGATTCGAAAGATTTGACGCCGGACACGAAGCCCGTAGACGCGCCGCCGACTGCACCAGCGAGGTAACCGCAACCGGTGTAGAAGGTGAGATTCTCGCCCCAAGATCGACGCTGGCGGCGAGCTTCTTCGTCGAAGAGAAACTCGGGGGAGGTTGGAAGCTGGAAGTTTCGATAAGGAACCTGGAGATCCTTGTAGGGATTGTAAAGACGTGGTTGGGATGAGCCATGATCAAAGCCTGAATCGGTATCGCGATTGGAAGAATGGTCCGCCATAGTTGAGGTTTTGAGTTCTGAGCTTAGGGTTACGTTCCTTTCTCTCCAAAAGAGAGAAAAACAGAGAGAGAGAGACAGAGAGAGAGAGAGATTCCTTTTAAGAATCGCGATTTTCCTTATTTTATGCGGGAAAAATAATCGCGCCGGTTTTCGGTTCAGTGGGGAGCTAGGCAAACCGGTTTCCCGGTTCACTTTCTTTTTTTGCCTTTATCATTCCGGTTGATCGAGTTGAACCAAACTTATATGGCGGTTCAACCAGCCGAACCCAGGTTGAACCAAACTAGTTACGAAGGCTGAAAGGCGGTTATTGAAAGATGCAGCAAATTAAATTAAGCTCACGTGTTTTTCACGTGATGTTTTCGTTTAGTGTTTTTTTAGTGCATCAACATTGAGGGGTTGAGGGATTCGAATCTCTTACCTCTTGGTCGAGAGTACATACCAATTACCGCTATGCTCGTTTTGGCTAGTGTATTTTGTTGATGGTCGATTTTGGCCAGAGGATCTCACCTGACCTTCACGTGCCACCAACGGTAAATTTGTAGTTGAGGGGGAAGACGTGGCCTGCAAGACAGTAAACCTGCACACCGGTGTGGTGCTCGCCACACCGGCTCCGATGCTTAAGTCAGCAAACAGAACGGTAGGGCGTGGAAAAGTAAGAGCAGGAGGAGAGAGTCGAGAGTATAGAATATAGTTTAGGGATAGAATTCGGGATCAAATTCGGGATCCCCTCTTCAGTGGCAAAGAGGGATATAAATACCTGTTCATCCTCCTAGCCTTTTTAGGGTTTCGGAGGCGTTTTAGGTCAAACCAGGCGAAACCGGGGCATCCAGAGGCGGTGGGGACCAGACGGGACCAAACGGGCTCGGCCCGCACAAGCGGGCCGAGGGTCGGCCTCGGCCAGGGGTCGGGCCGAAAACCCGACCCCTTCAGTCTTGGCCCGTCCCATTTGCCGGTTTTTCCTCCTTGGTCCATCTTTCAGCCCGATTTCTCCCCGGTTGTCCTCGTCAGCTCCTTGTATATCGGGGTGGTCCAAAATTGCCTATAACATTAAGCCCCCACTCTTGAATTGGGATTCGGGGTGACTTATTGCTATAAGTTGAGCTCCTTAAGCCCGATTTAAGAGTAATGACCCTTGCCTTGGGCTGGCTTACGTGTAGCTTTGTTGTCATCCTGCAAAGTAGGATAGAAGTAGACACTCCCTGAATAGGGGTTAGATGAAATGAAAATGAAAAAGGGTGAGAGATTACAAAAGTGGTGCTGGTCGGCCTCGGCCTCGGGAAGAGGCCGAGCACAGCTAGGGGAAAGGCTAGGGTCATTTGGAGTGCTTCATTTCAGGTTCGTGTCTGCAAGAGAAAAGTTAGGGGAAAGGCTAGGGTCGGCCTCGGCCTCAAGCCCCCTATTAGCCTAAGATTTGGCTCCCTGTATCCATATGTTAGTCCTTGTAGGGAAATAACAAGAGAATAGGTTCGAACATGTAAATTTTTGTAGAACATGCTAAACCTGGGTGCTTTTTGTTTAATAGGGAGTGCATATCCCCTGTTACTTGCTTTTTGTTTAATAGGGAGTGCATATCCCATTTACAGCCCCCAATCTCAAGAAAAACTTTATTAAAACACAAAGTATAGTTGAGTAAATAGGAGAATACCTTTAAAGTTTGTGCTCGGCCTCGGCAAGGGGTGCTCGGCCTTGGCAAGAGGTGCTCGGTCCTGGCTTCTGCAGGGTGAGCTTGACTTAGATGAAGTGTATGGACTCATGTCAGGTGAGGTGAGGTAGACTTGGTAGTCCAGGCTCGCATGGTCTCACTTTGGATGAGGCGAGGTAGACTTCGGCAGTCCAGGCTCGCATGCAGGCGTGGGCGCTAAGCTGAAGAGCTTAGGCTCGCAAGGTAGGCGTGGGCACCATAGGCTCGCTGAAGCGTGGGCTCTATGGGCTCGCATGTAGGCGTGGGCACTATAGGCTCGCTGAAGCGTGGGCACTATAAGCTCGCATGTAGGCGTGGGCACTATAGGCTCGCTTGAAGCGTGGGCACTATAGGCTCGCATGTGGGCGTGGGCACCATAGGCTCGCTGAAGCGTGGGCTCTATGGGCTCGCATGTAGGCGTGGGCACTATAGGCTCGCTGAAGCGTGGGCACTATAGGCTCGCATGTAGGCGTGGGCACTATAGGCTCGCTTGAAGCGTGGGCACTATAGGCTCGCATGTGGGCGTGGGCACCATAGGCTCGCTGAAGCGTGGGCTCTATGGGCTCGCATGTAGGCGTGGGCACTATAGGCTCGCATGAAGCGTGGGCACTATAGGCTCGCGTGACGTCTTATTACGATCCTAGAAACACACTCTAAGCCTTGACAAGGGAACATCTAGGTCCTATCATTAATGCTAACGCTTGCTTTGAATGGTAAAACAAAAGGGAAAGTCTACTCCTACCTACCAACAGAAAAATGAGCGACAGTGCTCTGATTACATGATAAATGTGCAAATAAAGAAAACTAGAATTCCCTAAACTAAGGCTTAGTGTGCTCTCCAGAATGCTGTCCTTGACCCTGGCAAGAGGTATGGTAGGGCTCGGCCTCGGCCTCGGCCATGGCCATAGGAGAGTCTGTCTTGATCCTCAACGGATTTCCAGAAGTGGTCCACCACCATCTTTGCCCGGGTCATCTCTGGTCGGCCTCGGCCATCTCTGGTCGGCCTCGGCCTTTGCGGTGAATTCCTTCAGGTATCCGTTTCGGATCAACGCTTCGATCTCGTCTTTCAGCTGAATGCAGTTCCTGGTTGAATGTCCATGATCTCGATGGAAGAGACAATACTGGCTTTTGACTCTGTGGTCAGGATTTGACTTCAACTTCCGGGGTGCGCTGAGGAGGTTTGTATTCCTTATCTCCATCAAGATCTGCTCCTGTGGGACTGAAGTAGGGGTGTACTTTTCAAACTTCTTCAAGTAGTCCCCTTGGTCTGGTCGGCCTCGGCCATTGTCTGGTCGGCCTCGGCCATGGTCTGCTCGGCCTCGGCCATGGTCTGCTCGGCCTCGGCTTCCCTCGTCGGTCCGCTGCCTTTTGTCCTTTTTACTGTCGTAGCTAGATGAAGAAAACCTCTTGTATTCTCGTTCTGACCTCTTTGACTTCAGTAACTCCTCTGCGCTCATATACTTCTGTGCCCGGGAGACGAACTCCGCATAGGTTCGAGGCTGGCTCTTACCTATTGAATTGAGCAGTCTTTCGTCTTCCAAACCGGCTGTTATGGCTACCAGGGCTGCTCCCTCGCTGTACCCCTCAACCTGTAGTGCCTCATCATTAAAACGAGTTATGTAATCACGCAAGCTCTCACCTGGCTGTTGTTTGACCGTCAAGAGGTTGATGTGAGGCTTGCGCTGCTCTCTAGCTCCCATGAACTGTGCAAGGAATGCTTGGGCTAACTCTTTGAAACAGCTGATGGATCTTCTTTTCAGTCTCTCAAACCAGTGCCTAGCTGATCCTGTCAGGGTGAAAAAGAATGCACGACACCTGATTGCATCTGAGACGCCGTGGAAGTCCATCCAACTTCTGTATGCATTTAGATGTTGCACGGGGTCTTTCTTGCCATCGTACTGTTTGAACGTGGGTACCTTAAACTTTTGAGGCACCTCGGCTTTCATGACTTCCTCTGTGAAGGGCGGATCGACTTGGTCGGCTAATTCCTCCAAGTTTTGATCTCCAAAGTTCTTTGACCTCTGCTGGTCTCCCTGAGGATTTCCGAGCTCCTTTAGTGCATTTAGAAGCTCGGTCTTCCAAGGGAGGTCGTCTTTCTTGGCCTCGGCCTCGGCCAACCTAGCCTCGGCCTCGGCTACTCTGGCCTCGGCCTCGGCAGCCCGGGCTTCAGCTTCGGCGGCTTTGGCCTCGGACTCGGCAGTTTTGGCACTTCTGCGCTTCTCAACGATCAGATTCCTCAGGTCTGTCTTAGTATGACCGTAGCTTGGGGTAGAAACTGTGTAGTGACGCCCCTTAAGTGTGCTTGACTCTGGGCTCCTCAAAATCGTGCGATCAGTGGGTTTGAGCCCCCTGAACTTGCTGGTCATGCTGTCAGTCTTCTTTCCCTTTGACCTCGTCCCTGACTCTGCAGTGTGCTCCATAGGCTCCTTCCCCTTCCTCGGGTCTCTAATCAAGCTCCCCTCATGGACTTTGGTGCTAGGGCCGGGTTTACCCAGGATTTGGAGTATTCTGGATAAACTCTGATTCATTCCCTTCACCCCATCCTCAAGGGCGGCAATCTTGGTGTCGGCATCCTCTGCTCGGCCTCGGCCTGCTGGTCTCGGTGACCCCCGGATGCTGTCATCGTCACGTGACCTCCGCTGGTGGCGGTCGCCATCCGAATTCTCTATGTTTACGTCTTGGTCTTTCTTTTCCATACCCTTACTCATGGAATAACCGATGTGCAGATTAGCAAGCTTTCTTCCCCACAGACGGCGCCAACTGTTGATGGTCGATTTTGGCCAGAGGATCTCACCTGACCTTCACGTGCCACCAACGGTAAATTTGTAGTTGAGGGGGGAAGACGTGGCCTGCAAGACAGTAAACCTGCACACCGGTGTGGTGCTCGCCACACCGGCTCCGATGCTTAAGTCAGCAAACAGAACGGTAGGGCGTGGAAAAGTAAGAGCAGGAGGAGAGAGTCGAGAGTATAGAATATAGTTTAGGGATAGAATTCGGGATCAAATTCGGGATCCCCTCTTCAGTGGCAAAGAGGGATATAAATACCTGTTCATCCTCCTAGCCTTTTTAGGGTTTCGGAGGCGTTTTAGGTCAAACCAGGCGAAACCGGGGCATCCAGAGGCGGTGGGGACCAGACGGGACCAAACGGGCTCGGCCCGCACGAGCGAGCCGAGGGTCAGCCTCGGCCCATGGCCGAGGCCGAGCAGGGGGTCGGGCCGAAAACCCGACCCCTTCAGTCTTGGCCCGTCCCATTTGCCGGTTTTGCCTCCTTGGTCCATCTTTCAGCCCGATTTCTCCCCGGTTGTCCTCATCAGCTCCTTGTATATCGGGGTGGTCCAAAATTGCCTATAACATATTTAAAATATAGAAAAACATCAATTTATACCCTAAATATTGAAGGTTGAATCAATTAAATCTCTAGAGTTTTAGACTAATAAACCAATAATTGTGTCGATTCAAATCCTATTAATCTTGAAAAGTGAATCGATTTAAACCGATTTCATCTCAAAAATCGTTAATGTAAAGTCAAGTGAGTAGTAGTATGTTGTCAAAAAAAAAAAAAAAAAGCAAATAGTAGTAATTTTCATTGATGTTATTTAGATAATTTTAAATTGATTTTGACGGGAGTCAAGTGAAAATAATTATGAACTACTAAGAGAGATTAGACTGACTCACTTATTAAAAGTTTAGATTTTAATTTATAAACTATTAGTTTAGAATTTTAGTTGATGCAACCTGTGAAGTATAATGGTATAAATTGATTTTCTCCCATATTTGCTTCATCCCTAAGCTTCATATGTAATACATACATTTAAGTTTTGTGATAAAAGAGTATGTTTCTTTTACTTTTAAGTATAACTAACAAGTATGCTAATTTTAACATTGAATTTTTAACTTAAAAAACATAGTGATCCAGAGGTCCGTTGTTCAAATCCCCAGAAAAGGATTCAATTTTTAAGTAAAACAACATAATTATCATTCCACGGGCTTTTTCCAAATAAAATAATTATCCATCAATTCTCTTTAGATTGTAGCATTCTCCTCTGTTTGCTCTTCTCACTCATTGTATCATCTGCTCACTCTTTAGATCCATAAAAATAGCTTTGTTATCATTGTAATTTACTCATCCTATAATTTGAAATCATAGGGACCAAACCGAAACCAAACTCGAGATGAGAGAGACTAAGAAAGTAACAAATAACCTGAAAATGTGTGAGCTGCGATTCAGAGTGTTTCTCATTTATAAATTGATAGGATATAACCCAAGAGTGATGAAAAAGTATTACAAGTGCGTTGTTGCAGGCATATGCATAAATGATTCAGTTCTTGTCAGATAGAAATACAGAAAGAAAACAATGAAAATAGACATAATAAATTTGTCTTATGAAAATGACTGTAGTTTTTTCATCCCTGAAGGAGTAGCAGAAGCACAACTTACAAATGACCAACAGCGTACAGAGCTTTGCTGCCTCTTCCTTATTTCATCAACTTGTTTTCCGTTCAGTGGTATAGTTAAGACTTTTTTTGCATCACTGTCCTTCGATGTCCATTTTTTCTTTATCTGTGTAGAAATGGTGTTCAAACCAATACTCTTTTGGCCCCAAAATCTCGAATTGAATCTCAATCGCACCCATCTTTGTTGTCTCACATTGATCTACGTTGAATTTCCATTGGCAGGTTAGGATTGTTTCTCATTCCTTCCTGATTATACATAATAGCAAGATATAAATGCAAAGGTTTCTAGTGTGTAGAAAGTTTAAAGCCTGAACTTTTCTTTTTTGTTCATTTATTTTCACACAAGTTGTAGCATGAGATTTTAAAAGATGCCATTCCCTTCCGTTTCATGATATGGTCTTTTGAAACTCTACATAAGAATCAAGAACAAAGAAATTGCAGTTTTGGTTTAGGGACTAAGATGCCAACTAACCTCATCTTTTGATGCCTTCAGAGTTGGAGCTGAGTTATAAGCCCGTTGATCAGGTGCTATGCCGATGTTTGAGAGTGTTCCCTTCGGGGGTGTTTCGCTCATTCCCAGATTTTTTAGCCTGACCAGTTCTGGCAATAGAACTGTACCAAGGTCGGGCCTATCTCTTTTCCTTAGCTCACAGCACTTCAGGGCTAATTGAGCGAGTCCAAGAGTATCTTCAATAGGCCAATCTGTAATTGTAGGATCGAGTATCTGTGGAAATGTGCCGTGTTCAATGGCCTCCTCAACCTGATATGAAAGACCCATCGGTGACCTTGCAGTGATGAGCTGGAGTAGCAGAACACCAAAGGAGTAAATATCTGATTTCACACCCAACATTCCTGTTTGTTGGTATTCTGGATCAATGTAACAGAAGGTTCCAGCTGCAGCTGTCATGTGATATTGAGTGACACTATCGGAAACCGATGGTGGAACTAGCCTTGCCAGACCCACGTCACCTATTTTGCTCACGTAGTTGTGATCCAAGAGAATGTTGGCTGGCTTGAGATCACGATGCACCACAGGTTCTGGCTTCATTTGATGAAGGAAGAGAAGGGCAGTGCCAATGTCAGAAGCTATCCTGAAACGGGTTTTCCAAGGGATCGGAGGAGTGTTGTCTTTCCTGAAAAGACGGTCTTCTAAGCTCCCGTTTTCCATATATTCATAAACAAGGCAACCATATTCTGGGCAAGCACCTAAGAGGAGAACCATGTGTGGATGCCTCATGCGGCTTAAAACTTCAATCTGCAATGATGAACAGCGCAATCTTCAAGAACTTCTTTAATGCATGAATTGCATGGAAACTTAAGCATTATCATTCGTTACAAATATGTTTCTTATTCAGTTTCATGTGGTTACAGCTGGAGTCAATAAAGCTTCAGTCAACTAAACGATCTACAATCTATGTTAATTCCATGCCTTGATTTCCAGCCAAGGAAAAAAAAAATTACCTCTTGCTGGAATTGTCTTTGCCCATGAGATCTATCTGGTCTCAAGATCTTAATGGCAACAGAAGTATGATCGAGTAAGGCTTGGTAAACAGGACCATATCCACCTTCACCAATCTTGTTTGACTCGTTAAAATGATCTGTTGCAGCTTCGATCTCGTTAATGCTGTATCGTCTATAGCAGATATTATTGCGTTCAAATAAATCAAGTGTTTTCTGTTTCTCCTCTGCCTCCACCCGAGCCTTCTTTTCAGCAATATTTCGTTTTTTCTGGGTCTCTAATTCTGCCAGCCTTTGTGCCATTAGAGCTGCTTCTGTCGCAGCCTTGCTCTTCTGCTTCTCAAACTCTGCCAATGCTGTTAGGGCCGCTTCTGCAGATCTACCTTGTTCTAACTTCTTCTCTTCTTCCATCTTCAGTTGTTCAAGTTCTTTTGCCTGGAAGCAAAAACGTTATTTCTTTCAGGAGCGATTAGGTTCGAACAATGTACCATTTACTATTTAGGACTTAGATTAAGAACATCATCTGATATAGAAAATGTGGTCATCAGTTCTTACCTTTTGTTTTGCTACTAGAGCTTCCTTGCAAGCTGAGTCATACATTTCCATCGTCTGTTTGAGTTCAAACCTCAACTTTCTCATCTCAGATTCTATGGGAGACTGTAAAAGCAGATAAGCTAACTTATTGAGTCAACCATCCATGTCTATAACTATATAACTCATAAAATTTTGTTGCCGAAATGTAAACTCAAATACAACTGATGTTGGAAATGCAACCATTAACTGGCCAAAATTAGGTAGCTCCTTAGCTGGACAAGAAATTGTATATTCTTTACTTACTGTAGTGTTAGAGGTAACAAAGCTCTTCGAATTAGTCTCTGAGGAGTTTAAGGAAAAATCTAAGTTCTCAGAGGATGTTTCAATTGATTTGAAACTGAAAGGCCCCGAAAAGTCACTACTGCCTGACAGTGAATCATTACTGATGGCAGAAACATGCCTACAATTGAAACAAACTGCTGTTAGTCACCTGTTACAAACCATCACCTAGGCAGTTCTAGACTAGCAACCAAAGCCACTGACCAAGGAAAAAAAAGGAAAAAGAAATTTCATTAAAAACCTGTATGCTTATCCTATGAGTCTATACAAACAAAGACCTCTGAATGAACAACTTAAAAGGAAAATTGGGCCTTTGTTGTGGCACACCAGTAACAAAAAAGGACAGAGAAATCTAACATCGCAGAAATTTCTATCAGCTCTTTGACTTTTACATTTCACAAGTACACAATTTCAGAAGGCCACTACATCTGCGTCCCATCAGATTCTATCTATACAGGCATTAGTGAAGAAGCAGAAATAAGTTTATCAAACAAATTTGTCACATATGAGGAAGATGAGTGTTCTGGAATATTGTAACTACCCAAAAATATATCTATTGAATTCTACCTGTCTTTATCCTCGGAGAATCCTGAGATATTAGAATATGCTGGTTTTTGTATTTTTGATAGAGACCTGTCAATGTGTGGAGTTCCAGATGGTGTTTCTGTCCCATCAGTTTGTGACTTTTGTCGCTTTCTCAATCTCTTAGTATGAACTTTGCCTCTAGCTATGACATATACAGAACATGATTCTGGAGTTGTTTTGAGTAGGCACGTCGCAACATCTGGGTGTTTGAACTTCCTGCATCAATGCAAATGCTAATAGCTTTAACTAATTTCTTAAATACACTGTTAAGTTCTTCCCTACCACAGAGGCAGAGAGAGAGACAGACCTCATAATAGCATTCCGGTGGGAAGCACCCACAACAATATTGCTAATGGGGTGTTTACTGACATAGTCAATAAGTGCACTTGGAACATCAATGTCATGGATGATAATCTCCTTAGCAACTATCTGAAAATGCAGAAATGAACATTTTTCCTTTAAACAAGGTGAAAAATTAAGATGCATTTTATGGATGATTAAGGAGAAAAAAATAACAAAAACCCTAATTAAGTGCAAGGGTATCTCAATGTGTCATATGCCATACTCATAATATTATGAGAGTCTTTTCAAATATTTTGATCAAATTCAATCATGATTCATTATCCCATCAAACGCCTATTTCAAAAACCGAGAACCATCCGAGACTGTTGCACTATTTCTACAATTGATTATTTGTTTAACAAAAGGAATTGGGAAAATGGCTTACTCCTTTTCGCGCACAGAATCCTCGGTAGGGAAGAAAGAACTGATGCAACTCGGCTTCAGTCGGTGGACGATACTCCTTAGGAACCGTTTCGGCATCCTCTGCATACAAAAGCCAAATCACAAGAAATCATTGATTCATCTCCAGACGCCATGGCGAATTTCAGTACATTTCGATTAAGGAAATGGCAGTTTAACCATAGACATGATTAATCAGAATGACGCCGGCCAAACGACGTCAACAACAAGGGAGACGGATACCTACGGGGATGCAAGCTCTGGCTCCGAACATGGATGAGGATACAATCGCCGGCGTTCTTCCGGTTGAACAGATGTTCCACAGCCCATTTCACCGCGTATTGACTGTTCTTGTCCCTGTTAATGGCGATCACCGTGTTGGTGGTGGTAAAGGAATCGTTAGCTTCTTCTTCAGCCGTAGGAGCTGCCATAGCCCGAAACTCCACCACCACCGTCGATGCTGCCGGACAGAACTGACGGAATACGGTGACGAGCGATGAAAACAAGGTAAGGGTTGGAAGAGGGAGTGGGGAATGGGTTTGATTGCAATTGTTTTACTAAATTTGGGGACCATAAACAAGAAATCGAACACCATCTTCTTCGCAAAGGATCTCAAATCCAGTCTGTGATTGCTAATTTTAGGGATTGTGAAGAAGATGATAATTTCACAAATTCAAACCCCACCGATCCAACTGCCTTTCTTCGATTTTCAACGACCTGTATTGCTAATTTCTTAACTGATAACGACGCGTTGCTTTGAGGGTTGTAGAAGAAACCAAGTTATCCCGCCAATGCATGCTCCGATTCGAATCCGAATTGTGGTTAGTTATTGTAATAGTTAGAGTTGGAATGACAGACATTGAACGTTCAAACCAGATAACAGACAAACGAGGATAATATACCATTTTCAAAAAATAAATGAGAATAATATACTTTTTTTTTCAAATATTATTTGGTGTAGAGAATAAGAATAAGATATTGATTATATATATATATATAAATACATTTATGTGTTTTTTTTTCTTTTTTTATTTTACTAAAAATGGGGTGAAAACCCACGTCTTTTTTTTTTTTTTTTTTAACCTTATAATCGAGAATATAATGCACATTAATAAATTGAGTTTTATTCATCTTAACAATTTATATGAACCAACAAAGCATCTCCAACTGTTATAAATTTTGTACCCGACAAAAGGTGGATAAAATTATGTTTAAAAATTTTGGTCGGAGGTTCCCCACCTTACACGTTTAAAAAAGATTATACAGGTGGATAAAATTATATATCACACATATTCGAATAATAAATTTGTGAAAATTTCCATTAAAATATTTGGATATCTTTCAATTTATTTTCCATTGTTTAACAATTTTGAATTTAATCTTTTATATTCCACCATGCATATTAAGATTAGTTATTGATAAACACATTAAATTTATATTAGTAATAAATGAATTCACATAAATTTAGAAGAGGAACCTAAACATTTAAGAGAAGAGAGAAAAGTATAAATTTTTGTCAACTTCCAAAATTATGAAAGATGAAACTCTCAATTTCCACTAACTCATGTTAATTTATTGTTGACCAATTTTAACAATATTGGACAGTGTGGGGTATAATTGAAAATTTTTTAAACATAAAAAACAAAATTCAAATTAGTTAACAATAAAAACTAAATTGAAAAAACATCAAATAGCCTAAAGATTTACTAAGCATTATTTGTTTAAAAAGTTATCTAGCATACATATTTACTTAATAATCAACATCTACAACTATAAACAAAAGGTATATACAAGTTGATTATTGTAAGAAGAAATGAAGAATAATCCTTTGACTCATTTCCAAATAGGCTTTCAGCATCCAAAGTTCCAACTTCCAAATAAGAAAACACCATTCTATGCCAGAGCCATTTCATAGAAACAAGTTGCCATTTGCAATATGAACGAAAGAACATATGAATAATTATCAATATGACCATTTACCCGTTTTCCTCCACAAAATTGCTCGAGCTTTCCTGTGTAGAATTCAGCTTCTCCAAATTACAAAATCAGTGTAACTACTACAATCTAACCGTTTCAATTATCGTCGTCTCTTTTGCCTCAACTCTGGAAATTGAAGCGGGATGGGAAGCGTAACCAACGACAAGTTGTTCTTGCGTATGAACTTGCAACCCAGATTATCAAAATGGAGTCTTAGAGTGAAAGGGCTAGTTCTGAGATCCTTCGCTATGTCTGATGGATCGCTGCTGAATTCATCGGCAAATAGCGTAAGCACCAACACGTGGCTAATGAGAAGATCGGTTTTCTCTGCTGACAGTCTTCTCGACTCCATAGTCGAAAACATGGATGAGAACTTTTGGCGTAGCATGCTAGGGATTTTGTGGCCCTTTGCAGAAGAAACACCATCCATAGAATGCTGGTCCTTGTACTTAATTAGATGCGTGATGTATGAAAATATGCAGCAGATCTTCTTCTTCTCTTCCTCGTCCTAAGATGATTTTAACATCAAAAAGGATTAATACAAATGAACAAAAAGTGAAAGATCCTGAATAAACAATACTTGTTTGGTTAAGAACAGGTTCATTTCCAACAAAGAAAACAAGACTTGTTTCAAAAATAAATAATCTATACAAATTAGAACAAGAATCAAGAAATAAATAAAGCATGCTTGTTAAGACTTCAGCAAGCTCCTTTTCCAAAAAAATTAAAGGCCAAGAATCAAACTCCACACACAAACATAAAGGCCAAGTAGTTTCAGAAAGCATTCAGTCATTTTGAATTGAAAACGTCAGCGAATAAACAAGACAAGATAGCTTAGCTTGATCCAAGAATTAACATGATTCATCATACTCGAAAAATACTGTTGACCATCTACACAATTCATGAATATGCATCAGAAAGGCAGAATGTTTTATCTCAGAATATTCATAGAGATAATTAGAACCTGCTTAACACCATACCTGAACGTCTTGCAATTTATAAATTCTGTTGCGGACAAAGGATGGATAATTTGCACTTATTTCAGCTTCTTCTTGCAAAAGGAAATAAAGATCTTCCAGGAAACTCCATTCTCCCTTGAGGATAATCTTGTCGAGTGGGTAAGCTTCTTGTGGAGTAGTTGCAGAAGCATTATATGTTGGTATATTGCGAGCAATTTGTGCATTTGTACTTTCCAAGGCCTCTTTATTTACAACTACATTTTTCATTTTCACATCCAGATCCTTCTTGGTATCGGGATCATCCTCTTGCTTCAAAGAATGCAGCTTCTTTGCCTGCAACAAGTTAACAATATCAAACAATTTGTTGCTACTTCTTAAAACTGCCATTTGGAAGCGACTCCATCCAAAGCCAAGTTTCTTTTACTTACTATCAGTCATCACACATCTAAAATGTCAAATCAGATACTTTTTCAATTAGAGTATAGAAATAATGATATTGGATAAATGGAACAGATCACATCCAAAACAACTTAAAAGCAATGAAACAGGTAAAAAGAAGATATAATCTTTTTTCAAGATAACATGCCTCCCATAATTCTGTTCACTTGCTGATAAGGTTGAGTCCAGCATTTGTTTAATAAATAAGTTACCACCATTAAAAATGAAATGATGAGTGCTAAAGTAGTAACAGAAAGCAATTCCAGGATTCTGTTTCTACCTGCTTTATTGACCTCTTTGTTCCATAGAGATTGGTCAGCTCTCTCATTCTATCAGCTTTCTCCTGCACAGAAAGTTCGTCATTTGCCACACTTGGGGATTCCTTTTCAGGAACATCTGAACCTCTGACTTTTGGATCCAATCTAAATATCTGCAAGGATAAATATCAAGCTTAGTAATTTTACAGCATGGAACATTTGGTAAAGTAGATAAAATGCATCTCAAAGGGTAAGCCTAATTCTAGCAACTTCTGCAGTGAATTGTGAGCGAAATGGAAATGAAAAAAATATGTGCAACCAAGTTTTAAAATAGATAAAATATAATCAGCCAAAAATTTGAATAATTATGCTCTCTTAACTAGATGAAAACAGCTCAAAATCCATATTGAAAGACCATCATCAATCAATGGTCTTTCCAGAGAAAAATCAAGCACAGCAGATCTAGGAGCCAAATTCCTTCAAAAGAAAACATACTAAGATTTTGAAAACAAAAAAATAAATAGATGAAGAAGAAGAATAAGAGACGTCTCTTTAGGGATTAGACCAAAACAAACAAGCAACAAATAGGATCCAATTTCCACAATTCTTATATTCTACATTCATCATCAAGACTAAAGTACCATATTTGAAGCAATAGGCACAATCTTTAAGCTTTGGGTCGCCTTATCAAGAACACCAAGAGCATAGGTGCAATGCTGTTTCCCGGCAGTAGCCTCGCCCAAATAATTGGTGCCAACAAAATCCACATTTGACCCTGTTGGACTAACAACCAGCTGCATCCTATTTGGTTTGTTCTTGTGCCTGTAAACCCTAGCCCTCACAGAATTCTGCTCCTCAACTGCTTCCTCATCAGCATCCTTGTGAGGATCAAACCCAGATGGGAAATAACCAACTAGTGGCGGAGTTTTCTCTGGATGGTTGCTAAGGACTTGGATTTTGGCAGTCACTGGTGGAACTCGCTTCTTCTTCTTTTCACTCTTCTTCTTCTTCTTCGCTGGAGACTGTGAATTTGCTTCTGGTTCTGTGTAATGAGTTTCTTCCAATTCAAAAGATCTAGAATCTTCCGCCATTAATTCCGTTAACAACCTCAGTGTGTGTAGAAGTCAAAGAAAACCTCGGATTTTACAATGCACCAACAATCATCAACACATGAAGTTTCAGCTCGTTTGTAAAAAGAAAACGTACACGTCAATTTTCCGAGAGCAGGCTGGGAATTACATCTCATTCATTTTTTGCATCATAATGGCGAGAATAAAACTGGAATCCTTCTGGAGCCACACCTGACATGGTTGCAAGGGGAAAATAGTTCAAAATATAAACAAGAGATTATTAAAGAAAGGGAAAATTAAGATGAACAGATAAACAAATTAAAATATACCGATCTATACAGCCAACAAAATCGTGATCATTTAATCAACTCAATTCATTCATTGGTCATGACTCGTGAGAGAACAATGGATAGACAGAGAAACATAATGAAATTGTCCAAGAAGCTATCGTGAGAAAGGAAATCTGTAACAGAAAAGCCAAACTTGCAGTCCATATAAAGAGGAGAACAAGCATTAAACTTCTGTTTCAATGTAGGAAAAGGTGTAAGGGCTATCTGATATCATCATTCATAAAAAGAAAAACAAAATCTTTAGAACCAGACACCACTTTAACCTTTTCCCAAAGCAGAGGCTATAAAAATTACACAGGAAAAAACCACAAACGAAATAAAAACAACAATTCCTCCAATTAATTACAATCGCAGTTCCATAGGAACGGACAAAAAAACTAGATGACTAATTCAATAGATTAAGACTTAATAATAAATTCATGTAATTTACAGAAACAATTACACCACCCATAAGCAAACAACAACAATAGCAACGAACACGACACACACAAGCACATATTAGAGCCAAATTTTGACATTAAAAAGGGAAAGGAAAGAAAACCTATCATTGTTCGAGCCTACAGAGAGAGATAGCCAAAGAACGCTCATACATAATTAAAACCATATTCTTCCACGGAAATAAGTAGAAAGCGAAAATAATCAAACCTGCCGATTTTTAGAGAGAGAAGACGAAGGTGGAACAGAGAGATTGAGGAAAGTGGGCTAGGGTTTGGTATTGATCTCAATTATTAATCTAAAATTTACTTTTTTACTTATGGTCCTCTCACTTATGTCATCACAATTTTATATGTATCCCTCTAGTAACTTCTTGAGTTAAACCAGTGGAGGATTCGCAAATCTAACTTTTTAGTCGAAGTTATAATGTCTCAATCAATCAGTTGAGACGGCCAAAGTTATAATGCCTAATTGTGCTCAGGATGGTTTTCAAATTTATATTGACATTGTGTATTTTATTGGAATACCTTCAAGATATGAAAATACAACATGCATTATAACTTGACAACATTTAAAAACTGTGAGAGAAATTGAGAAATGAAGACGTTAAACCTCATTTGGTATTTAAGGTCCAATTTGATAACCATTTGGTTTCTGTTTATTGGTGGTTGAAAATTAAGCTTATAAACACTACTTTCATCTCTAAATTCCTTTGTTTTGTTATCTATCTTTACCATCCAACATTCAAGTCAAGTTTTCAAAACTAACAAAATCAAATAAAAATAGTTTTTAAAAATTTGTTTTCTTTTCTGAATTTGGATAAAAATTCCAACGTCTACCTAAGAAAGATGAAAATCATGAAATTATGAGAAAACAAACCTAATTTTCAAAAACCATAAACCAAAAATTCAAACAGACCTAAACTTTTTAAGTTTATTTTTTCTATTTACAATTTTAAAACGTTTATTATAGCATATAAAAATTTAAAATAATAATAATAATAGATTACTTCGAATACTTCTCTAGATATACAGATGACCAGAGTGTGGTGCTTCGGAAGCAACTTTGAGCAGAGACCAAAGAGGTATACAGATGACCAAAGCCTCAATTGACAAGTGACAGACATGTGCAAGAAATCAAAAGGCCGAGTTTAATACAAGACAGTTCGAAAAGTCTCAATTTGCTACGAAGGTGACTATATCCTCGTTGCTATTCTGCCATTGTTATGAAATAAAAATGATCAAACAAATCAACAAATAAAAAAGAACAACTCCTTTATTTCACTGATTTAAACTTTTCAGGTGAGAAGAAAGACGTAGATGAAGATTAAGAGAATACCAATGACCACAAGAGACTGGAAAATCAGTGCTAATCTCTGGGAGGTAGGCGGCGGCGGGACTGAATGGGAGAGAGACGACGGCGGGGACGGCGGCGGCGACACCAGCTGCCGAAAGGGATGAGGAGCCGGCGTGAAGGTGCAGTGTTACTGTGAGTGAGAGGAGATGAAAGGGTTTAGGGTTTTCTCTTTGTTTTATTTATTTTTATTTTATTTTATAAACTGGGCTGAATTATTGGGCTGTTTGATGAATTTGACAGGATTAAAAAAAAAAAAAAAAAAAAAAAAGCTCTTCCTTTTTTAGCATTATGAATGTCAAATATCAATTTTTCAAAAAAAAAATGTCAAATATCAATTTTGTGTGAAATAAATTATTGAACTTTGAAGAGTAACTTTCAATCATTTTCGACCTTTTTGAGTTCAACAATATTTAGAGGTGATAGATTTAAACCTATGACCTTTTAGTCGTTGGTATATGTCAAATATTACTAAGTTATGCTACAAAATATGAAAGGATTATTAGCATTCTACAGTACATACAACAATGTTAACAATTCTTAAATATACTTTGGAAAATATTTGGCTGACAAGTATTTTCTCATTTTCTTTCTTTTTATTTTTTAATTGTCAATATTTTAATTGGGTATGTGATATACAGTCAAGTATTATTCATATACTTTTTCAACCTTCCAATTGTACTATATTGACAATTTTTATGAAAACGATCAAAGTATCAAAATACTAAACTAAAAGTTGTTGCATAGTCTATTTTACAATGATAAATTAACCATTGTCATAAATTTTAGTTTAGATAATATTATATCTCCAACATATTTTTCTCTAAATATTTTCTTTCACATCTTTAAATGTATTATGTTTAACTCGTATCTCAAAAACATTTATATTTACGTATCTAAAATTTAATTATAATGTCTTCATCCATTAAATACACAATTACGTGACATTTAGGGTTGTTTTCAAAAAGTATGAACACAAAAAAATAAAAGATTGAAAATTGTTACGAAACGGGCCGAAATACCAATAGATATATATACTTTTCTAAAATTTAAGAACAATAATATAATGATTTTTAAGTTCACATTTCACAAGACAAACATAATTTAAACATAAAATAAACACATTGTATTGGATGCATGTATTCGTTCATCCATTAGTGCATAACTTAGTGGATAAAATACTAATTACCATTTCAAGAGACGATGATTCAAATAGTTGAACTAAAAATAAAATAAAATAATGCTGTGAGTGAAAATTAGGTATACCAAAAACAATACTTTGAGGTTCAACTTGCTTAAATAAAACATATCTTTGAAATTTGAATGGTCAATTTTAAAAGGCAACTTACAGCCAAAGCTTAGTAAAGTGTTTTAAGTACAAATAAACTGACAGCTAAGGCACCAATTTTCTGTATACCGACTTATTGAAAAAAAAAAAAAAAAAAAAAAAAAAAAAAAAAAAAAAAGTATAAAAAATTAATAATTTATTTCTTATATAGGAAATTTATCTATCTCAAAAAATATATATATATAGGAAATTTATCTTTTTTATTTATGAGTTTTAAAATTTGTTAGTTTAGGTTGATTTTCTTTTTGATTGGTTGGTTTTCAAATTAGATACATTTGGTTTAATCTTTGAAGTTTCAAAATATATCATTTTGATTTCCGAGGTTTGAGAAATAAGTTTTTAAAAATCTTTGATATTGATTTTTCCACTAAGTATTTTTTTATTATTATTTTTAATGTTGGTGTTGAAAAATTATAATATAATTAATAATAATTAGTTATAATTAAATTAATAAACAAAACAAAAAACTCTTCTATTGCCACTCTATCACAAGTCTCGTCTCTAAGTGACAATTCACTGGTGGCTCTCCCTCAACCATCATTGCTCTCGGGATTTGTTGCCATTGTGCATTATTGTTGTTGTTGGTTAGTCGCCAACGATCAAAGTTATGTCGCGAAATATGTTGAAGACATATCATCATACCAAAATAAATTTTACGTCGAATGTAACATATCATTTTTAAACCTTTCAAACATGTCAGATACATATTATTAGATACAACGTTCAAAGTTCAAGAAGTTTGAAAATTCAAGAACATGATTACACACGTCTAAAAGTTTATAAACTACGTAGATACAAACCTACAAGTTAAAATGCATAAAATTATAATTCGACCTTATATGAATTTGTGTCTTGACATAAAGTCTTGGATCGAGCACGATTTATATTGGTGACTAATTGATAATATTTTTACATTTTACTACTCGTTATTCGAGATTGGATTTGACACTGTCAAGTCTTACTATTGACGTCGAACCATTCGATATATGGATGTATCAACCTGTCGATGGATGTGTATGCAATTTGACGTCATAGGTACACAAGGACATTACACGAGTTTGAAGTTGCTTTGATAAAACTATGTTTGAAAATTGAGTGGTCAATTTAAAAGCTAATCCTTGCAGCCAAAGCTTAGTACAGTGATTTAAGTCTTAAAAAATGACAGCCAATCCGCATATAAATAATTACACGGCTTTGAATTTATTCAAAAAAAAATTGGAATCGATACTTGATGGTGACAATTAACAAATAATCTATGGACTGAAAAAAAGAAAATTAAACAAATAATCTATGAACTAAAAATAATAACAATAATTAAACAAATGAAATAATATGGACAAAAAACGCGTCCTCTTATCTTACAATGTTGTTGGACTCTTCTAATATTATTTGTTGACTAAATATATAAAATGGTTTGTAATATTTTTGGTAATTTCCAATTAAATTAGCAATCAAGTTACTTTTGATTTTTTTTTTATTTTTTATTTTTTTATTTTTTTTTATGGAAGTTACTTTTGATTTGTTGACATACTTATAGACGTTATTTAGAATAAATGGGTTTTGTTGGATTTCATATGTATTGAAGGATATCTAAATAGCATTTCTACGTTTCTAAATATGTTAATGAAACAATATTTTGATGATGCATAAATTTGTTGTTAACAAAATTTAACATTTTTTTTTAATAAACGATCTAATTGAGCGTCTTTGATATATCAGGAATAAAATAGAAAATTTCAAAAGATTAATGACCAAATTGATACTAGTTTGTAAAAAAAAAAAAAAAAAAAAAAAAGTGGGGGTAAACTAATGAGCTCGGATAATAATAAACTCTATAAAAGAGTTATCTATCGGAACAATACTCTTATTGATCTATTAACAACAAGTAAATCTACGTCAGGAGAATTAGTAATGTGTTTGGAGAAATTTGTACAAGAAGCCGTGTTTACCAACCACACATTGTCTAACCAAATCCAATTCTCTCCCGATATGTTCCTCAAAATATCGATTCGTGTGGATTCTTCCCCCAACTAAAGAAGAGAACTTGGTAGAATTGCCCCATATGAAATTGAACACAATTTTGCAAAGAAACAACCCACTTGATAGGTTAACTAGTTAAGACATTATGTATTTTTTTTTTCCTAAAATCCAGATGTTTGAATGTCTATTCTAATATTTTTTAATGAAAAATCAAATTGAAAATTATATTAAAAAAAAAAATTATTTTAAACAACCTAAAGAAGTATAGGTCATTTGATACATTGAGAGTTGTTTTCATTCATGATGGGCTTTAAAAATAAAAAATAAAATAAAATAGGGCTGGTTGCAAGGATAGCAATATGGGCCAAAATAATTGCAAATCTAGCAACCCACAAAAAAAATTGCAAAAATGGCAAAATCTAATAGTTTGTGTGTTGCATTTACTAAAATACTCCTCCAGATTTTATTTCACTGATAGAAAGTTTTTCTATCACTGATAGATTCTATCAGTGATAGAAAGATTTTCTATCAGTGATAGAAATTTTCTATCACTGATAGATTCTATCATATGATAGAAAATTTTTCTACTACTGATAGATTATATCGGCGATAGATATTTTTCTATCACTTGTTCGGTGTTCTATCAGTGTTTGGTTGTTGTTATTTGGTTTTCTATCAGTGATTGGTTTTTGCTTTTCAGTGTTTGATTTCTATAATCGTTCGTTTTTGCTTTATTTTTCAATGCTCGATTTCACCATGTATCACCATCGCTGATAGAAACAAAATATCTTCTATCACTGATAGAAAAATATTAGTGATAGAAAGATTTTCTATAACTCACGAAAAGTTTTTCTATCAGTGATAGAGATAGAAAGTTTTTCTATCACTCATAGAAAATCTTTCTATGAATGATAGAAATTTTTTCTATCACTCATAGAAAAAATTTCTATAAGTGATAGAACATTTCTATAAGTGATAGGTTCTATCAGGGATTGAAAGATTTTCTATCAAGAGTTTTCTATCATTGATAGAATATTTTTCTATCACTGATAGAATAGTAAAAATTTGTATCCGTGATAGAAATCTTTTATCACTGATAGAAAGCTTTTCTATCGGTGATAGAAAGTTTTTCTATCACTTATAAATTATATCGGTGATAGAAAGATTTCTATCGGAGATAGAAAGATTTTTATGGGTGATCAGGGATTGAAAGATTTTTTATCAAAAGTTTTTCTATGATTTTCTATAAAAAGTTTTTTTTATCACTGATAGAACCTATCAGTGATAAAAATCTTTTATCACTGATAGAAAAAGTTTCTATTAGTGATAGAAATCTTCTATTCTATCAGTGATAGAAACTTTCTATCACTGATAGAAAATTTTTCTACCACTGATAGAATCTATCAATCATAGAAATATTAGTGATAGAAACTTTCTATCGCCGATAGAAAATTTTTCTACCACTGATAGAATCTATCAGTGATAGAAATATCACTAATAGAAACTTTATTCTATTAGTGATAGAAAGTTTCTATCACTGATAGAAACTTTATTCTATCAGGGATAGAAACTTTCTATCACTGATAGAAAATTTTTCTACCACTGATAGAATCTATCAGTAATAAAAAGACTTTCTATCAGTAAAAAAAAAAAAAAAAAAAAAAAAAAAACTGGCGAGGAAGAAGAACATGAGCACACAATGACAATTTAGGAATATAAAAAATTAATTCAAAAATTTTGCCATATTTGCAAATATTTTTAAAAATTGCTATATTTGTAATTATTTACCTTCATGTTGCCACCCATTACAATTATCCAATAAAATAACTAAACAAAAAAAAAAAAAACAAACAAACAAAAAGGTTTAAAAATAAAGAAAGACCGGCTCCATCAGTGTGGAAATAAGAGAACCGCGGGCTTAAGCAATGTTTTTAGGCATGGCGCGTTTGACCCATACGGCTTGACCCATGGCCATGTGCTCGATCATGTTTTAAATTTCAAGGAAACGTGAAAAATAGTAGCATTTAATATTTTCAATGTATTTATTGTATTATTAAAATAACTCATTAAATTGAATGAAATAGAAATTAATATGGATTGAAAACAATGTAAAAGGTGATATGAATGTATTTTAGAAAAATTAAGTCAACCGTCAAAATGATCCTAACTCAATGATGTTTGACATATATTCTTCACCAAAAGATTAAATGTTCGAATCTCTCATGTTTTATTAAACTGAAAAAAGAAAAAAAAAACCAACTAGTTCATTAGAGAGAGTGGTAAAGCATAGTTCAATTGACATGAGACTCTACTAATGACTAAGAGACCTGGTTCGAATCCCCACCCTCCACATGTTGTAAAAAAAAAAAACTTTTTTCTTCGATTGTCATAATGATGTTAAAATATCAAATTCTTAGTTGTGTTGTAACAGACATCATAAAGATCGGTTTGGAATGACTTCCTTAGTGTTTAAAAATGTGTTTTTAAATGGAAAAAAAAAGGTTTTTAACGCTTAAAATTAAAAAGTCGTAGGAAATACTAAATCAATTACAAAGCTTATATTTTACAACCAATCATCTAAAAGAATATCGTATGTATTAATTTACTAAAAAAACATCATTTACTTGTGGCAGTTTCATTTTATTACGCAATAATTCGATTAAGAAGTGTAATTTGAGACTTGTGTTATTGGTTAGAGTTGTATTTAAGGATTAATCGATTATAATTAAATAAATGATCCACACCCATTTTTATTTATATTAAACTGTTGATGCTTCTCCTAGAAGTATATGATAAGTTAATAAAAGAAAAAAAAAAGTTTTGTACAACATACTTCTTATCCAATGAAAATACATTTAGATATATGGATATCTTGAAAGGTAAGATTATGGTAGTTGTTTGTCTTACTCTATACTAATTATTAATATAAATCATGTTTAGAAATAATTGGTTGGTGTTATTGTTTTGTGTACTTTGTGCATATGCAAATGTGACGACATTAACATTGTTTTATATGTTAACACTTTTCGAGACTTGAGAACATAAGATGAACAATTTCTATAGACAATATATTAAATATTGTTTGGATATTTTTCAAGTCAAATCATTTTGTCTAAAACTTTCGTTGCTAAGCCAACAAGAGTTTAACTTAAGTGACATAAAGTTGTACCGATAATCGGTTCGAATTCCCCTCTCCACATATTGTCAAAAAAAAAAAAAAAAAAAAAACTTTCATTCCTAAAAAGTTGAATAGGGATGTCCAGAGGACAAAAACGTTATATTTAATTATATGTGACAATGAAATATCCGGTGGATTTTCTTTTCCACTCACTCCTCCATCTTCCCACATCGAAAAATCACACCCATTAAAACGAGCAACCTTATTTCCTAAAGTTAAGTTTTACATTCAAACCATAGACCATATGTATATAAATTAATAATATAAAATTTCAACTCATCCTCCAAATTCATGTTATCATATGACAAATAACAACATATATAACTACATAGAATTACAATTCAAAGCTTAGTGACATAATTGAAATAAATGGTTGGATTTTGACTCTTTTTCTTTAGTCCAATAAATGTGGGGTAGGGATTGAACTGAAATGCCTTATCGACTTAGCATAAACATAACATCATCATCTAGATGGTAATTATTGTCCTATCCAACAAAAGAGAGGTAAAATAAAATATCAAACCTTCAATCTTTCTTAATCCAACAAATGTGGATGTAAAATTGTCATAAATGTTATCCTAATGACCAAAATGTATGTGGTTCAAATCTCTCTCCCTCACACGATGTAAAAAACAATGTGGAGTACGGAATTGAAAAAAAGTACATATCAAATTACCGTCTTAGTTTTAATTAATTCCGAAATGGCCTAACCAAAAAAAAAAAAAGTGTTGGGATTTTAGAGAATGGAAAGTGGGTCACATGACATCTTGCATTTACAACTCGCTTTTGGTTATAAATAGCCACACGCAAGCAAATAAAGAAACGCAAAAGCGATATCATAATACGGCACAACAAAAGCAAACTCAAAGCCAAAAGCTAAGAAACAAAGAAAGAAACCCACCATCGCTTTCTCTAAACGAAAAACCAAACCAAACCCGGCGACAATGGACGAAGATGGCAACGCGCCGCCGCCGTTCTGGCTTCAATCCTCCAACTCTCTACACCAAGTCGACTACAATCACCGCCGTCGTCGCCTCCACCGCGCATCGTCCTTCCTCCTCAACTCCAGCGCCTTTCTCATTGTTTTGTTAGTCGTAGTTCTCTGTTTCATCTTGATTGTGGTTCCTAAATTTGTACAGTTCGCTTCTCAATTGATTCGGCCTCAATCGGTCAAGAAGAGCTGGGATTCGCTCAATTTGGTTCTCGTTCTCTTCGCCATTGTTTGCGGATTTCTCAGCAGAAACACTGGTGATGATAGTAGAGGCTCTTTTGAAGATCGGAGTGTTTCTTCGAGGCGAACAATGAAGTCAAACCCTACGACTCCACGCCGATGGGATGGATATTCCGATCATCGGCCGAATCATTACACTGTCAATCGGATGAGGAGTAGCAGTTCGTATCCGGATCTACGTCTGCAGGAGTCTTCATTGGACGCAGGTGATGAACGTTGGCGATTTTACGATGATACTCATGTGCCTAATCATCGGTTTGCGTCCTCCGATCAGCTTCATCACCGTCGTGAAGCTCGGCCGGAGCCTGAACGCGAAGATTCTGGTGCCAAAAGTATAGGTTTCGACAGATCTGAGATTCGTGAAGATGTATATCCACAACCGGCGATACCTTCTCCGCCGCGATCGCGATCGCCGCCGCCGCGGGTGTCTCCTCCGCGATCTCCATCACCGCCTCCGACGCCTCCACCTCCCACTAATACGACGCCTAAAGTGGTTAAACGGAGGCCAAAGAGAACACATAAGGTCCACAGCCATACGCCAGATGGAGAAATCGATCAACAGCAAAAAAATGTCGACTCGGACGTATCGGACTTTCAACGGATTCAGCTTCCACCACTCTCGCCGCCGTCGTTCTACCGGGAATCGGAGCAGAAGAGCGGCAAAAACGAGAAGAAGAGAGGTGGCGCTCCAAAGGAATTTTGGTCCGCACTGAGGCGGAGGAAGAAGAAGCAAAGACAAAAGAGCATCGAGAGCTTCGATGCAATCATCGCCTCCCAACGCGCTTCAACATCGTCATTACCACCGCCGTCACCTCCGCCTCCTCCGCCGCTTCCAGTTCTGCACAATCTATTCTCATCCAAGAAAGGAAAAGCCAAAAAAGTACAATCGGCACCTCCACCAGAGCCGCCTCCACCATCAATAGCCTCCACAGAACCTAAACCAGAGATCGAAGTTCAAAATCCTCACGATCCTCCAATGGAGCTTGAGAGACTGAGCAGTTTAAACGACGAAGAGTACACTCCACGCATTGGTGTCGAGTCACCATTCCATCCGATTCCTCCGCCGCCACCGCCTCCGCCGCCGTTCAGAATGCATGGAGACTTCGACAGTGCAGGAAGCAACAGCAGTACACCGAGAGCCTTCTCGCCGGAAATGGACGAGAGCGGAGCCGATGGTCCGCCGGCGGCCGGCGGAATAAAGCTCGTGAAAGATTCATCAACTCCGATGTTCTGCTCAAGCCCGGATGTTAACAGTAAAGCCGATAAGTTCATTGCAAGATTCAGAGCCGATTTGAAGTTGCAGAAGATGAATTCCATCAAAGAGAAGACGGCGAGGAAGAGATCTAACCTAGGCCGAACGCCAGGCCCAGGCCCAAAGTAAATCAAGATAAGGCCCAGCCCATATAGACTATTTTTTTTTTAATCAATAATAAAAATTAAAAAAATATATATATCTCAATTCTTTTGTTTGTTGTTTTTTTAGAGCATGCTCGAATCATTTTAGAATACTATGACATGATAGGTCAAGAAGAAACATAGGTTGATATATATTGTGAGATATTTTGGATATGAATTTGATTTTTTATTTTTATTTTTTAATTTCCTCTAATTATTCGCTTGGTGAGGAATGAAAGGGATGCCATAATTTGAATGTCTTATTTACATTAAAAATATATATTTATTTATGTGACATGGAATGAGAAAGAGACATGGCTTGAATTCTATCAATCAAGCTTTGAATTATTGATGTCCTTCAATTGATTTATTTTTTAATAAATTTGAAGTTGAATTTAAGGGTATATCTGGGTCATGTGACAACATGCTGTTATTAGGTAGGAAGAAAGAGAGAGATGGTGATCACAGTTGACAACTAACTCGATGTTTGATGAACAATTTGGAAGTATGTGAAACACATAAGACAAAAACACAAGAGCAGTGTCTCAACATTTACGCAATTAAGAGCTCCCATCTATCTATGAAATTTTATAGTGTTCTCGTAGTACCTAGTCTCCCTTTACTACTACCAGTAGTCATGTTCTACATCGTCTCTTTTTCTTAGATGATGTTTTGATGTGACAAAGTAATACTCGTGTTATTGTAGTACTAAAAAAAATCGTTCGTTGGATATTGATTTGAGAAACTTGGAAAAGGAAAGATCTTTGGAAATGGAGGTCTAATTCCATATAGAAAGGCTCAATGGCTTAAAAGAAATGTAGGTGAGAGGTTGGCAACCAACAAAGCAACACAACACATTAGCCAGGCTGTGGAATCCTATCCCCAATTTAACACTACTATTCAACATGTACTCTCAATTGGCCACCCAAGCAACAGCCACAACACTAGTTCCCTCCAAAAAGACATGGGAATAACCAACTTGCAAATCTACTCAAAAAGTAATGATAAATACCTAAAAATAATTTTTAGTTATTCCCTTTTTCTTTAAAAAAAAAATATATAGTTTTTCAATTGTTTGAGCATCGACATTAGTGTTTGAGATGCGATGAAGAGAATTAAGAGACTGTGAATCAGATCTACTTAAATGTAATGATACATACCTAAAAATAAGTTATTAGATATAACTTTGAAATATATTTGTGCTTAAAAAGATGTAACTATTTAAGAACCCTCTAGAGCAATGACATAATATTTGAAAAGTGATGTAGAGAATTAAAAGAGCATGAATTCGTGTGACGCGTCAAAAACGAAAAGCAAGAGAAATGTATTTTTCAAGTTTTTTCTTACTTGATTAGTTTCGAATACATTTTGAAATATATTGTTGAAAGATTTTCACTGACCATTTTGAAATATATTGATTTTGAATGATTGAATGTTTGCTATGAAGTGATTTTGACATTACAAAACTAATTTGAACGATGTCAAAATTATTTTCAAACATGACGAGTGAAAAGTGGAATAGAAGTAGAATAAAAATCAGGTTGATGGGGAGTGGAACTGACATAGGATACTTTTTTGAGAATCCTAAGAGATTGGCTTTATCATCAATGAGCACGCCCATCTGTAAACGAAATGGCATTGAGTCATTGACAGTGGTGGCCTTGCAATCAAAGAGATTGGCGGAAATTGTGGAGGAATTACAGGAGACACCATCTTTAACATTGCCCAATGTCCACTTGATAACACGGCACACTTATACATACCTTCCACACTTATACATACCTTCCACATTCTCCTTGGAATCAACACACTTCTTTTAAACCCCAAACACGTTACTTTTGAAGGAAGGAACTTCAAACCTATAATCTTTTGGTCAAAGATACATGCAAATTACCGTTCAGCTATGCTCATGTTGATATCTTCATATGCGGTAAATAATAACATAGTTTCTACACTCCATTATATGCCCTGTTGAATGTTGGGAGAATTTAATGTATATTTAGAATGGATTTGGTATACTAAGCAAGGAACAACCATGAATAAGAGATTTATTTTGAATGGGATGTTTTCTCTTGTTGGCTAAAACCCACGAATCTTCGAGCAAATTTACACAAAATTCACTGGGTAGATTATACAACACTTTGACTTGATGATCGCCAAAGTTTAAGTCCATGATTTCAAAGACACTTGAGTTACAACACGTCTCTTTGATGGTTGGAAAGCAAAAACTTTGATGGGGGGTTTAGGTTTAGAATTAAGGTAAATATTTACTATACATAAAGTCAGTAAATGAAGAATTGATCTTGCAGATCATCATGTAAAATGATCATCATAATGGCAATGTTGATTTGGTTAGATAAATAAACAAAAGTCATACATAGAATAGAGGGTGAATGGAACAAATATGGCTTTAGGTTGGATTAATCCAAGGTTTTCGGTTTTAAACAACTATAGCTTGTACAAGGCAAATTCTTGGGATCTGCATTAAAAGAGATCTAGAAAGGCAACTTTCCATTTCTTGTAAATCCTAAAGAAGATCAAGATCATTCTGATATTTACCGGTTTTTTGTCTCAAATCATATGAAAATGAGACATTCAGCTTGATATACCATTTCTAAGCACAACTATTAAACTAGCCAGACTATCATGTATATGTAATTAGATTGGCTATCAAATCATGGAAGAACTACCTAGCTTACTGATTTTGGATCTAAACTTGTAACTTGTCACGTCCTATGACCTGCACAATGTGATTGTCTCTTGATAATCGATGAATGTAAATTCAAAAATTTACATGATCTCCAATAACCATACAATAACAATTTTGGAGCACTTCTGCAGTTTTTCTCTCATATATTCAACAGAGAAAACTACTAGCCACATCGAAGCGACCTCCTCCAATAATTTCTACTCCCCATCGAACAAAAGTTGGCTAGTTTGCTTATGATTTTGAATCTGAAACTAGAAGTAAAAGCAAACCTCCGTGACAAAACTGGTGAAAGTCCAACTGTATATATATTATTGCTACGATCCATTTCAAAAGGAAATGACTACTTCGTTCACAGATAGAAAAACTGGCCTCTGTCAAACACAAACCTACTGCAGTGACAATGAATTAAGGTCTACCAAACAAGACCTTGTTGGCTCAGATCGTTCATATATTATCGATCAGCAATAATAGCGCAAGCCAAGTTAGAAACCTAGCCCAAGTAACCTACAATTAAAGTTAGAATATTGCTAAACATACTACACATTTACATAAATGATAACCACAACTGGTAAGAAAGACATGGTTCAGTTTGATTTAGATAAGCTTATACTGCTAAAAACTCCTCCATAGTAGCTCATGTTCTGAAGAAGAGACAAGTCTTATAACAGAAATGTCAACAAACTTAAATGACTAAAACCGATAAGTTGGAACCTTTACCCTTTCGATTTAGTCTATCTGGTTTGCTACATAATTATAGAAATGGGCACATTCCAAAATTGAAGCTTCTACTTCCTGCATGCAGCTGAGTTTTGTTCTAAACACATTATAAGCTAGTTTAGTTAACATAAACGCAAAATTGATAGAGATAGAGTCAAGCCGTTACCTAAGCATTATAAAAATACAAGCAACAATGATATAACCCAAGTTATTGAGTGTGGCTAGAAGAAAAGGAGACGCTGCAATAAAAAATCAAGAATGGTCTAAGCCTAACAGTTTGGATTCTTACTCAAGAGATACTTCTTCAAAACATCCATGACAGAACCAAAATCTGCATTTACTTGCACTGGTGGGTTCGCGAAACGGCAAGCCATATCCTTGATCTCGTTTGAGTGATAGTCAACCTTAGCCTGAGTGAACTTCAATCCATGAGCCGTGCTGACGACCACGGTTCGATCCGTAGGCGCTATGACTCCCCTCTTCACAAGCTTGATCAATGCTGTCAAAGCCACCCCTGTATGGGGGCAAATAAACATGCCAGTTGAGTCTGCTTGAGCCATGGCATCCATCAGCACCTCCTCCGTTGCTTCCTCGACAATCCCGTTCGAGTTCTTCAACGCATAAATAGCTCTATCAATGGAGACTGGATCCCCAATTTGTATCGCCGAGGCGAAAGTGGTGTTCGCTTTAACAGCCTTGAACTCACCCCAACCTGATTTGTAATTCAAGTAGAGTGGATTGGCATTTGCAGATTGAGCACAAACAAGCCTTGGAATCCTATCCACAAGTCCCAATTCCTTACACATGTGAAACCCTTTGTAAAATGCATATATGTTCCCAAGATTACCTCCCGGAACTATAACCCAATCGGGAACCTGCCAATCAAACTGTTGCAAAATCTCAATAGCAGCGGTTTTTTGCCCTTCCAATCTCAAGCTGTTTAGAGAATTTGCCAAGTAAATGGGTAATTCAGCCGTAACCTCCCTGATCAACTGCATGCAACCATCAAAATCAGTGTCGATACTAAGAACAAAAGCTCCATTTGCAATCGGCTGAACCAACTGCGCAATTGATATCCGATTGGCAGGTAAAAAAACAATCGACGGAATCCCCGCAGCGGCGCAATAAGCCGACAGGGCGGCGGACGTGTCCCCGGTAGAAGCACAACCAACTCCGACGACAGGCTTGTGCATTTTACGCAATCTATTCACCTGACTAACCAAAACCGTCATCCCCAAATCCTTAAAACTTCCCGTATGACTAATCCCACAATGCTTCACCCACAAATCATTCATGCCTAGAAACTGTTTGCCAAAACGCTCAGCCCAAAAAAGATTAGAGTTACCTTCAAACGCACTAACAATGTCGTCGCTATCTATCTCCGGCAGCACCCACTCCTTCTTCGACCAAACCCCCGAGCCATACGGCCACGTCGTCTTCCCGACGCGAGAGTCGAAGAGATTACGCCAGTATTGACCATCGTAATTCTTCAACGCAGCCATATCATGCTGTACATCGAGAAGGCCGCCAGATTGGGAGCGATAGATGATCTCATCGAGCGAGTACGATTCATCGGAGGAAGGGTCTGCATTGAACGGGACGTATTTGGCGGAGAACCGGTGAGAATGAGTGGTGTTGTGACGGCGAGCCTCGTCTCGAATGTTCTCATCGGCGGGACGACGATGCTTCGAAAGTACTGGGTCGATGTTGTTGTCTGTGAGAGATACATTGGCGCCGGAATTGGAAGCGGATGAAGCTGATGGTGATGACGATGAAGATGCTTTGATGGTGAGTGAGGAGAAATGGAGCTTGCACTGTTGTGGGGATTTGAGAGAATCGGATCTGAGGAGAAGGGAATGGGAGTTGAAGAAGGCGGACGCCATTGAAGAGGAGGGATTGAAGGTTTTTCAGCTTGTGAGCTGCACGTGTGGGAATGGTGGCGACTGAAATTGAAATCTGTTTTTATTTTCTTTTGCAGATTTAAGGGCTGATGCCTACTTCACTAAATGACGTCGTTTTTAATGTGGAGAGGAAGAACCATCTTTGACTGGATAAATTTTTAGATGATTAAGTCGTAGTTTTGTACTGTTGGATGCAAAAGAAAAATGATATCTCGATTTTGTATCTAACAGTTATGAGGAGCAAACAAATTTGAAAAATTTACATCCGGACGGTTTAAAAAAAAAAAATCTCATTGCACCATAGACGCCTAATAATTTTAGCTAATATCATATTTCTTTTCTAAAACTGTTTTTTTTTTTTTAATGGTGTGATATACATTTGGAAAATTCTAAAAACACATTACTTATTTGTTGTCTTTAGAACCTTGGCGGGTCGAGTCTTAGAAATACGTGCGGTAGAAAAGTATAAATGGATTGCTTTATAAGTAAAGTGACCGTTTGGTCTTGAGTTTTCAAACTCAACAAAAATACCCTGAGTTTTGAGATAAGGATCATCTTGGTCCGCCGTCAACTTTTCTGTTAAATTTTAACCGTTGTTGACGTGGCACTATTATTTTAATAAATAATTTTTTTAAAAATTTTTTAAAATAAAAAAATACAAAAAATATTAAAATATTATTATTTTTTTAATTATTTAATTTTTTCTCCATCTCTTTACTTCCCTTCTTCTTCTTCATCTTCTTCCTCTTCATCCTTTCATTCTTCTTCTTCATATCTCCGGTGGCCGGCGGCCACCGCTCGCCGGACCCCCTTCGTTTTGTTTTTAACAGTAAAAAGAGGGAGGAAGAAAAAGAAAAGGAGAGGGAGGGGAAAAAAAAAAAAAAGTGTCGGCGCCGGCGAGCGGTTGCCAAATTAATGGTAAAAAGCACACCACTAAGCTATAAGGTATCAATTTGTGGTAAATACTTGATTTTTTTACTATGATAACTAGTATTTTTAGAAGTCGAGGTCGTCGCATGTATGTATACATATAAATTAAAAATACATACTTCTACCAAATTAATGTATGTATGTGTTTAACTTTTAAACACCTAAAAAGTTACCCAATTTTTATTACTTTTCATAAACTATATGTTCCTCTCTGCTCCTAACCACTTATGCTGCCCCAACGTCATCTTCGCCATCGCATTGGAAACAGATTTTTCCTTTGTCAGCCGCCTACAATAATTACAATAGCTTTAGTTATTTATTTACAGCATGTGAGGTGAAAGATTCAAACTACTAAACCTTTTGATCATTAGTATAACTTTATTCGTCTAAACCTTTATGTCAGCTAAACTATGTTTTTTTTTTTTTTTTTGACAATATGTGGGGGTGGGGATTCGAACCACAGACCTCGTGGTTACAAGTACAACGTTATGCCAGTTGAGCTATGCTCTTGTTGGCATGTCAAATAGAAATTAGTATGAATGTTTATATCTCTATCTCTCTTTTTGCAAATCATCCTTTTTTTTTCCAACCCCCGGCTATTATTTGGTTTTGTAAATATTTTTTTCCCGTTTGAAAATTTAATTGTTTAGCATAGAGTTTACATCATAAAAAAGATGAAATTTATTTCAAAAAATAGAAAAATACTAACTAGATTTAGATTTTGAATAGAAAAATGATAATTAAGACCAAACCAATTCATATGTTATGTAAATGTATATTATTTTTTCTCGATAGTGGAAGATTCAACTTGTAATTTATGAAATTGAGGCAAAAGGATACAACTTTTACAATGAAATGATAAAGTCTGCACAACAAAATTTTCCTCATTGTTAAAAAAAAAAAAACGTTGTGGCTTTTTAAAGAAAAAAAAAAAAAATCAAATTTGAGATACACAACGAGAATATAAAATTCATATTTAATTTTAACATTGATTCAATTTAGAAAACCAAATTAATAAATAAAAAAGGAAACAATTTAAAATTAATCAAAGAAGCTGGACAAAATAGACAGAGATTTTCTCTTAGAACGAAATTTTTGTTTTTGGTTTTTTTAGGGGCCGGTTGCAAGGATAGCAATATGGGTCAAAATAATTGCAAATCTAGCAACCCACAAAAAAAATTGCAAAAATGGCAAAATCTAATAGTTTGTGTGTTGCATTTACTAAAATACCCCTTCAGATTTTCTGATAGAAAGTTTTTATATGACTGATAGATTCTATCAGTGATAGAAATTTTCTATCAGTGATAGAAAGATTTTCTATCAGTGATAGAAATTTTCTTTCACTAATAGATTCTATCATATGATAGAAAATTTTTCTATTACTGATAGATTCTATCAGCGATAGATATTTTTCTATCACTTGTTCGGTGTTCTATCAGTGTTTGGTTGTTGTTATTTGATTTTCTATCAGTGTTTGGTTTTTGTTTTTCAGTGTTTGATTTCTATAATCGTTCGTTTTTGCTTTATTTTTCAATGCTCGATTTCACCATGTATCACCATCACTGATAGAAACAAAAGATCTTCTATCACGGGTAGAAAAGTATCAGTGATAGAAAGATTTTCTATAACTCACGAAAAGTTTTTCTATCAGTCTCAGTCATAGAGATAGAAAGTTTTTCTATCACTCGTAAAAAGATTTTCTATGAATGATAGAAATTTTTTCTATCACTCATAGAAAAAATTTCTATAAGTGATAGAAGATTTCTATCACTGATAGGTTCTATCAGAGATTGAAATATTTTCTATCAAGAGTTTTCTATCATTGATAGAATATTTTTCTATCACTGATAGAATAGTAAAAATTTCTATCGGTGATAGAAAGTTTTTCTATCCCTTATAGATTATATCGGTGATAGAAAGATTTCTATCGGAGATAGAAAGATTTTTATGGGTGATAAGGGATTGAAAGATTTTTTATCAAAAGTTTTTCTATGATTTTCTATAAAAAGTTTTTTTATCACTGATAGAAATCTTCTATTCTATCAGTGATAGAAACTTTCTATCACTGATAGAAAATTTTTCTACCACGGATAGAATCTATCAGTCATAGAAATATTAGTGATAGAAACTTTCTATCGCCGATAGAAAATTTTTCTACCACTGATAGAATCTATCAGTGATATTAGAAACTTTATTCTATCAGTGATAGAAACTTTCTATCACTGATAGATAATTTTTCTACCACTGATAGAATCTATCAGTAATAAAAAGATTTTCTATCAGTAAAAAAAAAAAAAAAAAAAAACTGACGAGAAAGAAGAAGATGGGCACACAGGGGCAATTTAGGAATATAAAAAATTAATTAAAAAATTTTGTCATATTTACAAATATTTTTAAAAATTGCTATATTTGCAATTATTTACCTTCATGTTGATTACAATTATCCATTTTTGAGAGATAACGAAAATTTTGTTTTACAATCTCTTAGAACGAAATTTACACATTATTGAAAATCAACCTAAATCAGAAAAGGTTAAAACTTAAACTAAAAGGAACAAAAAGGGGAAAATAACTTTCACGTATGTTTTTCTTTTTCTTTTTCTTTTTCTTTTTTGGAAAATAACTCAGCCCCGTTTTTAGCCCTAAAATAAAATTAAAAACAATAAAAGAAGAAGGAAAGCTCCCGCCACTTCTTCTTCTTCTTCTTCACGCTGTTTCCTCCGGTCAGTGTCGCCGCTGCCTCTGTCCCGTACGCTGCTGCCGCCGCCGTAGTCTTTCTTCCGCTCGTGCCGCCGTCACCGTCGTCTGTCTTCCGTTTGTGCCGCCGCCACCGTCGTGTATTTCTTCCGTTCGTGCCGCAGCAGCCTCCCTTGCCGTTACTGGTATTTCCCCAATCTCCTACCATGTCGTTCTGCTTACTTGAAAAAAAAAGTTAGAACTTTTATAATGAAAGAATAGAGGAGTTGTTTGGTTTTCCTTTTTATAATAATAATGGTTGAATAGTAACAAATGTTCTTAAAGAAGAGGTTTAAGAAGCCGGAGAGTAACAATAGTTGATCAGTAACTAAACAATAGCAAGTCCAATGAATCCTACATAAGCATACTAAATTAGACAAGAGAATTTGTTGGTTTTATGCTCTAACCTTTTGCATTCTTCTGCTTGGTGGCAACACTTGGTTCTTGCTGCATGTATGTATGCATGTATTTGATGATCAAGTCCGTCTTTCTTTAATCAACTATCTCGGTTTAATTATGGGGTGTGTTCTGTTTTGCAAGATGTCGATGGGAACGTGTCATTTTGTATTTTTGGATTTTAATCTGATTTATGGGCTGTGTTCTTTTGCTCTGGATTTTTTCCTTTCAAGTGTTATTGATTGTTTGATCGTGTAACAGGGACTGGTTGAAGTTGGGAAGACGGGAGAGTTGCTTTTGGAATCCTTTATACTCGTCACTTAAATTATCAATACTGGGCATACTTTACACCATTATTTTTGTGAATAAGTTACGTGCTTACTAATTATATACATTTACTTTATCACAGATTTTTGAATTAGGAGAGATATTCAGTTTTCAATGGCCATTGATGGGAGTTTTAAAATTGAGTCCGCATTGGAAAGGTTTCTTTCCCGTTGCCCAGCTCTTGCACATCTCTCTCCGTCTGATATGTTTACTAAAGAGGTATTTTGTTTCTCACTTGTGCATGCAATGTTTGTTAAAGTGTTGATATTAGATTAAATTTACAATAATTCATCTACTTAAGCGGTTGGATTTAGGAGTGATTAACATGGTATCAGAGTAGAAGATTCTCGAACTCCTACAAATCATTTCTTACCCAATTCATACTGATTTCCACTTGTTGGACCTTCTACAAATTTAAGAACCACAAGACCACAAGTGAGGGAGAGTATCAAAATATTGATATTAGTTTAAACTTATTGTAACCTATTGACTTAAGCTTTTGGGTTCAGTGGTGATTTAACATTGTTTTTTAGAACATGTGTTCTTTTCTCATTGTTTGATATGTATTGTCAGAATGGTATGTGAAACAGAGTAGTAACAGAGCAATCTCAATATCTATACTTTTGACTGCTATTCAATGAATGGACACTATAACGCATTTTTCCCTGATTGATATGAGAAGTTACATTTAGGAATTGAAGGATTTATTTCTCTGCCTCTAATTATGTCTTAATTATCCTTTTTATACTCTGGATTTTATAGGGATATGCGGTGACGGAAGAGGAAGTTTTGAGTATTGCAGCAGAGCTGTTTCTGAATCCAAATTATTCAATATGTATATTGGGTTGTTTCCGTCCATTAGCTCAAAAGATCTTGGACAGAGTAATAGGACTGCTAAGACTTGTGCCCAATCTGAGATCAAACTCAGATATCACAGACTCTGAAATTCACGAAGAGGAGCTGAATGAAGTTGTCAATATAATTTCATTTTATGACAACAGAGGGAGGGGGCTCGATCTTCACGAGCTTGCTTGTCTAGCATTCTGTCGTGCTCTTGATTTGGCCCCCTTCTTATTAGGGTTTGTCACTTAATCTACTTAATTATTGCTTGTAGCTTTTATTTGGTCCCAGTTGAATCAATTATAGGATAGTTTGCTGCTTACCTAGTTCCAGTGTAATTATATAATTGAATAACCAGTTCGTTATGTTGGTTTCCTGATCTTAATTCTTTTGAATTTTTAAATAGGGGCGCACCATGTGCGTCTTTCCTCTACCTACACCACAATTTATGTGAATCACAACTTTCATGATTGTGGGTGGCCATGAAAGCATTTTCTTTTAATTCCTTGAAAACCACAAATTGGTTATTTCTTTTTAATAAGTTCTTTAAGTGTGGCCATCACACATTCAAGTTTATGTACCCACGTTTTTTTTTTGAACAAGATACGAAACTTTTCATTGATGAATATGTACCCACATTTTTTAAAGTATTTTTGAAGTACTTAGGTTATGGATATCTAATTGTCTTACCTTCCCTCACCAATGGTTCATTGAACTTGTCTAATTGCTTTTCCCTGCACGTAGAGATAAGTTCTTCATGTTTAAACAATACTTGGCTTCATGAATTCTCAGTTTCTTCTAAAAAAAAACTTGGCTTTCTAAGGGAGTAGGTGAACTGTGTTTGTGGACTTGCTATCTGATTTCAGTTTGGATTTGTTTAGTTTGATGTGTGTGTTCATGTTTTCCATAGTCGATATACTCTTAAAATATTTTATTTTCTATTTGAACAGGACTATTTTAGATTATTTCAAGTTTGCTCCATGCCCTTTTCAACGCATCGTGATCAAAGGAACGAGTTCTGAGGTTTATAGCAAGGTATCTATTATGAATGCTTGTTTGTGTCCTTTGGAGTTTTGTGGCTAGAGTGTCATCGTGGCTTACTTGGAGGGAAAAAACCAAATAACTCTACCAAAGAACTTTCAGAAATAGGAAGACTTGATTTCTTTTGCGACCACTGTATAGTTCATGGCCTAGTGATCTACACTTTTTTTTGGGTAATCATAGTGTGTTTTTTTTTTTGACCTGTAATTGTTCTTTTAGATGAGATAATTTTCAATCCCCCTACCCATAAGATGTACTCTCCTTTTCCTTTGTCTATGAATCCTGTTGATTATGTATATATTAAAAAAAAAAATTAACCCAACGTCCATAATTTCTATGCCTGGCTATTCAACCTGCTTCAAGCATGTAATTTGTACAAAATTTTACTGCTATATCTTTGAAGAAGATAAGTCACCTAGTGATTTTCCCTTATCTAGGGTGGATTGTTTGCTATTCGGTTGTCCTACCGCCTCCTACTGGTGGAGCCTGAAACTTTTACTAAACTCTGGGATTGGTCGTGTTTCCTGGACTTCATGAAGCAACTATCAAGCATTGACCGACACCATTCAGAAGTTTCACTCTTACCTGATATAAGATGGTGTGGGATACAGATACTATCAATTTTGCTTAAATTGGGTTATGGAGCAACCACAAATATGTCTTCTGGGTCTGAAGAAACATTAGCTTGCTTACTGCGGTTTGGTCTAAACCTTGGTGTTTTCCGCAATATAAAAAAATTACTTCTACAAGCTTCATGTTGCCCTTTTCATTTGCAGATGGGAAGATTTTTGTCAGGATGTATCCTTGGAGAAAGCTGGCTCCTATATTGAGTTATTTGAGAAAGAATGGGATTCTCAAGGCATAAGAGCTGATTTCAACTCAGAAAACTGCCTGCTTGCCAACTCTAGCTTATGTGGTCCTGCGATTCTCTCGAATCACGATGAGATTGAACGACCAATGAGAAGTCAACGACTTGCTACGTGGTAGCACTATGATACTTTAATATAGGCTACTTATTTTCTTTTCACTGGCTGGCAAGAAAGTAGAAAAGTTTTCAATATTGTGATCCTCTATTTTTTCATTATCACTAATTTGCAATAATTTTAAGGATTCCTTTTTCTTTCTTTCTTTCTTTCTTTATGTTTGATATAATCATTTATTTCACACAGGGGCAGTCCGAAAGCTGATGATTCTTTTGTTTTGACATCATCTATAAAGAAAAGTTATGAGATGGTTATGTTGGCATTGAGTCAAAAGTGGCCAGTTCTTTTGTATGGGCCCCCTGGAGCTGGGAAATCTGCTCTCATAAACAAGATAGCCAGTGATAGCCATAACCAAGGTAGTAATAGTTTTTACGGTTCAGTAGACATGATTTCCTTACATATTTCCGTTTTAATATGTACATCTTGTCTCACTCGGGCCCTTTTTCTTGGAATGGAAACAGGACAATTTCTTTAACAATGTGTAATGCTGTTCAAGCTCACATCTACTTCATGTCTTTCAAAAAAAAAAAGGACAAAGTATATACACACACATATACACATACTAAACAAAATTGTCAACAGACAATATATATATTCTGTTTTGTTCCTACGTTTTATGGCAACTTTTCTTATCACTCTCTTAGTTTTATGGTAACTTATCTCTCTCCTAGACTTAGTGACAGCTTGGTTTTTTTATAAAAATAAAATGGTAACCTAAGAAGCACGGATACGGACACGAGACACGGATACGACATGACACGGACACGGGGACACGTCATTTTTTTTAAAAAATCTAGGACACGGACACGACATGGACACGTTTAGTAAAATATACATTTTAAAAAATATATATCATTTTTATACAAGAAGGAAATTCGAAATCAATAAATTCATGCATTTGTATGCTTAAAAAAATGAGTTTATTGTATTTCACTCTTAATATTTATTATTTTTGTCATTTAGTATCGTGTCTATTTAATATACTTAACAAGTGTTCGATATGGGCCGTTATTGACTTTGTAGAACTAGTGTTGCCATATTATCAATTGTGCTAAGAAGTGTCGGATACGTGTCCAACAAGTGTTGGAGTGTCCAAGTGTCTGACACGTGTCGGACATGGACACGCTAGTCAAACTTAAGTGACTGTGCTTCTTAGATGGTAACTTCTCTTAGTTTTGTATTATTGCTGAGACTGGCTCATATATGAATTCCCTTGACTGTCTTCACCTTTCTTGAGCATTAGAATTTTGCATCTTATTAACTTGGGGACTGTTAAGGAAATCAATCTGTTGTGTGGTTTATGATGTATTTTATTTTGATAATTGTTAAAAATTAGTTTATAGATTGAAATAGGAGATTAATGATGATGAGTTCTTGTTGGATTTCTTGGTCATTCCAGAGTTCTAATTAAATCAGGATTCTTGAATTATAAATAGCTTTAGGTCCTTAATTTTTTAATTAAAATATTTCTTGATCCTTGCTTTGTTGGAGATTTGAGTTTCTAGTTGCTCCCCACTTTATTATTTTTCCTCCCCTCTTATTTTTATTCTACCCTTAGAGGTCCTGAGTAATTTGCATTGAATATTCTTTAACACCAGACGACTTTCACAACTCCTTTCTAAAGATTGCATGAATAATCTCATGTGATGATTTTTTCTTTTTTTCTTTCTCTTAGTTCTCTTCATCCACATGGACGACCAAATTGATGGTAAAATGTTGATTGGAAGTTACGTTTGTGCGGAACGTCCTGGTGAGTTTCGATGGCAGCCTGGTTCACTTACACAGGTGTGTGTCTTTTTTTATTTTTATTTTTATTTATTTTTTTATTAAGACACATATTCATTCTGCTATTCATATATGTTTGTCATTTACTCATTTCAACTCTTCTATTTTTATTTTTGTTTTCCAGGCTGTTCAGAATGGACTCTGGGTTGTTTTTGAGGATGTAGACAAAGCGCCATCGGATGTGCAATCCATTTTATTGCCGTTACTAGAAGGTGGAAACACATTTTCAACTGGGCATGGGGAGGTATTGTTTTTATTTTTTCCATGGATTTTGATGTTCATGCTGATTGCTGACTCTATGATTGCAGTTCTTGTTGTTGTCCTTATTTTTTTTTTGTTTTTTTTTTCCGTGAATATTGTCACATGATTGTAGCATAAGATTCTTGGATATAGTTAGATTGGTTTAGATCATTACTTTTGGATGTTTATATAGTATAGTATTTTAATAATCTATTTACTTATTTCCATAAATATTGAATAAAAGATGCTAGTTTAAAGTAACATTTTATTTTTAGTAATGAGTAATACTTCAAGGACCTTTTTTTTCTTTCTCCAGATATAGTGAGTAATAATCTAAGGAGTGATTGAGTGAAATGAAACTAAAAGTGACCTGTGGACGGTGTTTATTTGAATTTTGGGCTTTATTTGTGGGTTGTTTTGTTTTAAGTTCTGATTACTCTTTGCAATTGGCGAGATCTGGTGTAAATGCCATCCCTATATAGCTTTTCCTCCCTCATTTTCAATTGGAGAGATGAGATCTTGTGGAAGCTGGGGATGAAAAGAAAAAAAAAGACTAAATGTATTGCAACCAGTGTTTTAAAAGGCGCGCCTAGGTGTAAGGCACCCCTTTAGCACCTCGCTTCGAAGAAGCGAGGCGCGGTGAGGAAGGCGTGGCCAAGGCGCGCGCCTTAGGCTCCTTTGGGACTTCACATTTTTATATATTTAATTTTTTTTTTTTTAAAACCTAAATACTTGTTATGATGGTAATTTTAAATTTAGCTTATGGGACGTTGTCCCCGAACCTCCATCGGGCTCACGTTGTTTATGGTTTCTGCGGTATTTGAAGATTTCTTCCAAGTCTGCTGCACATTTTTCTTCTAGTTTCTTTTTTACATGGAGTTTTTAAAAAATGAAGGTTCAATTCTAGCTGGTGCTTTCAGGTTTGTTTATCCACCAACATTTGAGATAATTTCAAGAATTTTGTTTGACAGATTAAATTCCAGCATGTGCCAACCAGCAGTATAACTGTTTAGTTTAGTTGGTTTATTTATTAAATAAATTCAATTCTGTTGGCCAGCTCCAACCAATGGTCGGTTTTGGGGCTGGTCTGATTTCCATCTCGATCAACTCTAAGTGACTTTCACCCGGAAGCATTGGAAATCCTAGAGGAATTTATCAGCCTTTTGATCTCTGTTTCTGACTTAAGTAATGGCAGTGGCAGACCATCATCATGTGCATTGTTCTCTCTTCTAACCTCTGGACCCTTCAACCACTTGGTATCGCAAGCATTGTTTAGAAGTTTACAAAAGTACTCCGACCCTCAACCCCAAAATCGGGAACCCCCAAGTCATAAAATAAAAAAATAAGGTCAGAAGTACTCTGACCCCTTGACCCCACATGTAGAACCCCTCCACTCATAAAATCAAAAAATCAGGTTAGGGTAACCCACAAAAATATATATAATATGCAGGAAAATTAGTGGAACATGGAAATTGTGTCCAAACACCTTAAGTACTCTGACACGTCGACCCCAAAATCAAGAACCCCCACTCATAAAATAAAAAAATAAGGTCAGATTAACCTACAAAAATATATATAATATGTAGGGAAATCAGTGGAACATGAAAATCTGGTCTTGATACCCTCATTAATTATTCTATCATTATTTTCAAGGTATCAATACTCGATTTCCATGTTCCACTAATTTTCCTACATATTATATATATTTTTATGGGTTACTCTGGCCTTATTTTTTGATTTTATGAGTGGGGGGTTCTCAATTTTGGGTTTGAGGGGTCGTAATTCTTTTTTAACACCTGTCCATGACCTTGACAAAAAGGAAGGGAAAAAAGGGTCTCCGTTCAGTTTAGTTGTTTTTTACGTTAGTTTGTTGTTTCCTCCTTCCTCATTTGAGCTCCCATCTCTCTTTCCGATTGAATAGCGTGCATTGATATCATGTCATTTGTGCATTTTCCTCTTGAAGGTGAACATATACTTTTTAGGATTTGAAAATTTAATAAATTTTGGCTTTCTCATTGTATTTGTTTTCCATGGGCTTTTGCAGTTAGTTCTTTCTTCGAATTTCGATTATTGGCGAGTCAGTGATGTTGAGGTGACCCCGGGCGTTCGCCTATGGCGAGAGACGAGGCAACCACAGGGTCTTGTACCTCGTAGGTTGGTCAGGCGAGTGGCTTCAAAGAGGCGCTCACCCAATTGCACCTCCTTGCGCCTGGCATCCGAAGGCGAACACCTCTTTGAATTACGACATTTTTTTTTAATGGTTTAACTTATACTAACTTAAACGAAAACCTAAGCCCATGTAAAAAAGGCCAATGAGAAACTAAAAAGCCATGCAAACCTAAGCCCATGTAACTTACTTTCCCATGTCAAATGGGAAAAGCTCCTACATCCCATTGATCAAGGTGGCCTCGGTCTTCATTCCATGATGGACAAAAACAAAGCCTTATTGGCAAAGTGGACTTGGAGATTCAATTAGGAAAGGAATGCTCTTTGGAGAAAGCTCATTAAAGCCATCTATGGATCCCACCAACTTGAAAAGGTCTTCCCTAGCTAAATCCAAAAGACCATGGAGAGACCGTGGAGAAATATAGGTAAGCATCGCAACCTCATTACCAGTTGTATAGTCCACCAGCTTGGAAATGGTGAGGACACTTGCTTCTAGACAGATCCTTGGATAAACAACTCCCCGCTGGCTATTAGATATCCCCATCTTTTTAAACTCTCCCAATGCAAAACAACATCTGTCAAAGATGTTTGGAATGCTCCGAATCTCTTTTGGGACCTTAAATTGGGTATGAACTTGAAAGACTCCGAGGCTGCAGAATGGGCTGATTTTAGTTTGAATCTCAACCCCATTCACTTATCCCAAACAGTAGACTCCTGGAAATGGCCCCTCAATCCTAATGGAAGTTTCTCCACTAAATCCCTCATCTCTGACATGGCTGGAACCACTAGCCTCATGGATCCATCATTGGCTAAGGCAATCTGGAAAGAAAACTATCCTAAGAAAGTCAAGTTTTTCTGATGGGAGCTAGCTCATAAAGCCATCAACACCGAAGACATTTTGCAAAAGCGTATGCCTTATATGCCTCTTTCCCCCGGGAGGTGTTCTTTATGCAAAGCGGATGACGAATCTCAGATACATATCTTCGCCTTATGTCCTTTTGCAGGGAAATTTTGGTCCAGAATTATGAATCCTTTGGCTGGTCCTCTATTCTCCTAGATCGAGTGGAGGATCTCCTTGCATCATCTTTGTTGGGCCACCCTTTCAAGGATATTAAAGCACGGTTTTGGTTGAATATCATCAGAGCCTTCTTTTGGATCTTATGGAGAGAGAAATAAAAGAAATTTTCAAGATATGGAGTCCTCTTTTGAAGCCTTTTTTGATTCGGTTATATTCTTGGCTATTTCTTGGTGTAAACTCTCCCCATTACTTACATCTTACTCTTATGCTTCCCTCATCAATAGTTGGGAAAGACTTTTGTAATTCCTATGGATCTTGTATCCCTTTTGTAAATTTCATACATCAATGAAATTGCTTCTTCTTTTAACTTCAATTGTTGCTGCTTTTTCTCCAATCTTTAGCTTCACCTTATTCGGCTTCTCCTTCTGTCCTTCAATTATTCATATTGTTCATACTCGTTCTTGAGCCATTCCTTTTCAATTTTCTCCCTGCTGGTCATCCCTTATCTGTGAGGTGTGAGGTGAAGTTTTAGTTTTGTTTTGTATTTTTTTTCCTAAGTTTTAGATGGGGAGGAGGGTGATTTTGACCTTTGATGTTTTACTTTTAGACTTTTAGTTTTTGTTCACCCTTGACGTCTTCATGGTATTTTGGAACTACTAGAAATTGATTCTTGTTTGATATTTTTGCCATTTTGGTGCTTTTACTATTTAGTATTAATCTATCAGGATTTGACATTTTGTGTAACTATATTTACTATATAAATTTATGCTCTCTATATTATTTATTTATGCATATATTCATTGCGCCTCGCCTCGCTGGGGTGTCGCCTTTTTGTCGCCTCTTGCCTTGAGGTGATCAAGGGGCTTGTAGCCTTGAGGTGCGCCTTGCGCTTTGAAAACACTGTGGCGAGTGAAGTTTTCTTTTGGCTTTCTTTCTAAAACTCTCCCTTGGCCGTTGTGGGGGGAGGTTAGCTTATCTTTGTTTCTTTTTTACCTATTTTTCTTTTATGGAAACTTGTTCCTTATCTAGAAAATTGTTGGGTACATTTGCAGGAAGTAAGGGTAGCTGAAAATTTTAGACTTTTTGCTACCATATCAGCCTTTAGACTTGATCAATTTCGCAATAAAGAAGGTTTGTGCAACTAATGTAGCATATTATTTTGATGTCCTTATCAATATTATTTCTGCCATTTTTTGCTGTATAAAATTTTATACCTTGTCAACTTGTTGCATTTTATATGAAACTTTTAGAACCATTATGAGGAGTTACAGAACTTGCAATGCTTCACCCTTAATCCCTGAAAACTATTGCTCTAGTGTGCCTTGCTCTTCAAAGAACGCTTGTAGGATGAATGATGTTATTGAGTTTGGTTGTAGAGCATTGTATTTGATTTTGGGTTGTGGTTGCGATGTGGAACAATCACTCTGGGTCTCAGTTTCCTCCATCCTCTCTGGACTCTTTGGGTTTCAATTCTCTGATCTCTCTCTCTCTCTCTCTCACACACACACACACACACACACATACTCACACACTTGTTATTGAAAACAGAGAGGTGAGGAGTCCTTGATTTAACTTATCCTAAATATCTTTTATTGTGCTTCTATTTGGATTTATGTACCATAGACATGCCTTTGCTATATTACGTTTCAAGTGATTTGTGAAGTAGCTGTCTTCTGTTCCTCCTTTCCCTTTTTCCCCCCTTTCTCTTCTCTCTTTGATAAATAGATCCGCATATTGTTTCACTAAGGTTTTGCATATTCACGTGCATTGTTTTGTTGATTGGAAAAGTTCTTAGAATTGATAGCTCTACCTCTCTCTCTTTTATTTGGCTGCAGGTGGAAGTACAATTGGTATGCTTTGGAGGAAAGTGATGATTGGACCTCCGAGCAATGAGGACTTGCAGAGTATAGTTAAAATTCAGTATCCAATTCTTGAGTCTATTGCTTCAAAATTAGTTGGTGAGTTATAATTTTCATACAGGGATTTCTGAACCATGCTAAATTGCCTATATGTTATATGTGGTTGATCAATTTCTTTTCTTATATATTTGGTAGAAACCTTGGAAAAGGTGAATTCTTATACCCAACAACTTCTTGGATTCCGCTGCGAAGAATCTACTTCAATAAGTTATCCTAATCGGTTCTCATTAAGGTATTTTTTAAAAATATTTTTTGTATGCTGCTTGGTGTTATTGGGATTTAACTGGTTTTTATGCGTCTTCATGTCAGGGATCTTCTTAAATGGTGCAAACGCATTTCAGGTTTAGGTTTCAGTTTTATGGGTGGTGGTATTTCAGCTTATCAATGCCAGTCCATTTATCAGGAGGTTTGATGCTGTGATTTTTATGCTGGCTTTATCTTGTTATGAAAGTTGTGTTGCCATAGAAAATCTGTAAACTTGTGAGTTGATTCTAGGCAGTTGATATATTTGCCGCTTTCTCAACTTCGGCGGAGAACCGGTTGACTATCATGAAGGAAATAGCAAAGTTATGGTTAGGAGATGCTTCAGTACCTGGGACCCTATACCCTCAATATAAACCTGCAATTCAGGTTACTTTCGCTTAACGTTTCATGTTTTTTGTCTTTGTTTTTATTTTTTATTTTTGCAGAAGCTTTTTAAATGATTTAGTGCATTGTATTCATTTTTATTTTCTGAATGACATATACTTTCTTCTGTTTTACATTTTTGCAAATATGTTGCAGGATTCACTCACAGATTTAAGAGTTGGTCGAGCTGATATTCAACGAGTTCATCCAACTGTTAAGTCTATTTATTTACCTTTATGCTTCTATATTTTTATGTTCTTTGCTTATTTTCATGTATACTGTGCAGTTGAAACATAAAATCCAGCCTTTTGTCGAGATTCGTAGTTCTGTGCATGTGCTTGAAAGAATAGCTTGCTCTATTAAGTATAATGAGCCTGTCCTCCTGGTTGGTGAAACTGGTACGGGGAAGACTACACTTGTGCAGAGCTTGGCAAGAAGGATTGGTTATAAGTTTACTGTCTTGGTATACTGCTTCGTTATCCATTTTTAGTTGTCCATTTTTTCACTTCTTCAGTAGTTCTAAATTTTGAATCACTACCGTGTTGTTTCAGAATTTGAGCCAGCAAAGTGACGTTGCAGATTTGTTAGGTGGTTTTAAGCCTATTGATGCACAGTTTATATGCTTTTCCCTTTACAAGGAGTTTGAGGATCTATTTTCAAAAACATTCTCTCTTAAGGTATCCTCAATTTTTGAGGCTCTCCTTTTGTGGTAGTCTTTTATTGTATTTCTTAATTGACTCACTTGTTCTATTTAAATATTCAGGTCAATGGGGATTTCTTAGCTCGTTTGCAGAAGCATTTTGTAGATAAGAATTGGAAAATGCTACTGGTTGGGTTTGAGAAAGGTGTTAAATTTTTCAAGAAGTCAATTGAAGCGGGGCGAGCAAGTTCTGATAAAAAACGGAAGAAGCCATTTGTTGAAGATTCGATTAAAGCTTGGGAAAATTTTTCTGTGAAGCTTGAAGCTGCCAATGGGCAGATTGACGCTTCATCTGGAATGGTTTTTTCATTTATTGAAGGAGCTTTTGTGACTGCACTTAGAAATGGAGAATGGATTTTGCTTGATGAGATTAATTTGGCTCCTCCAGAGACCTTGCAGCGAGTTATTGGAGTCCTTGAAGGGGATACTGGCTCACTCTGTTTGGCTGAAAGAGGTGATGTCACCTATATTTCCCGACATCCAAATTTTCGAATCTTTGCCTGTATGAATCCTGCAACCGATGCTGGAAAGCGTGATTTGCCTGTCTCTCTTAGGAGTAGATTTACTGAGTTCTTTGTGGATGATGTGTTAGATGATGAAGATTTGGCTTTATTTGTTAATCAGTTCATGGATGACTGCCAAGGTAGTCGGGAGCTAGTAAATAGAATTGTATGTTTCTATAAAGCAGTAAAAAGGGGATCTGAAGAAAGGCTACAAGATGGTGCTAATCAGAAGCCACAATATAGTTTAAGGTCGCTTTACCGTGCCCTAGAATACACCAAAAAAGCTGAAAGACGTTTTGGCTTCCTCAGAGCACTATATGATGGTTTTTGTATGTTTTTCCTGACTATGTTGGATCATCCAAGTTCACAGATAATGAACCAGTTGATGTTATCACATCTGTTGGGGGGGAAATTACCTCCTTACCTATCTTTTGATGCGTACTTATCCCCAAAAAAGGACATTCATTCTGATCTTTCTGAGAGCTATGTATTGACTAAGAGTGTCAAGGAGCATCTTAGGAACCTGGCACGGGCTGTGTTGATTAAACGATATCCTGTTCTCCTGCAAGGACCCACTTCTAGTGGGAAAACTAGTCTAGTTAAGTACCTTGCTGCACTTACGGGTCATGAATTTGTAAGGATCAATAATCATGAACACACGGATTTGCAAGAATATCTAGGCACTTACCTTACCGATTCTTCTGGCAATCTCGTTTTTCAAGAAGGTATGCTAGTTAAGGCTGTGAGGAATGGCTACTGGATAGTCCTCGATGAACTTAACTTGGCTCCGTCTGATGTGCTTGAAGCATTGAATCGGCTACTTGATGACAATAGGGAACTTTTTGTACCCGAACTCAGGGAAACCATACAAGCACATCCGGATTTTATGCTCTTTGCCACCCAAAACCCTCCCACTTTCTATGGTGGTCGTAAAATGCTCTCTCGAGCTTTTCGCAATCGTTTTGTGGAGATCCATGTGGATGAAATACCAGAAGATGAGTTGAGCACAATAGTAGAGAAGAGGTGTGAAATCCCCCAAAACTATGCTAAAAAAATGGTAGATGTGATGAAGGAATTGCAGTTATTCAGGCAAAGTAGTAAAATATTTTCTGGAAAGCATGGATTTATAACACCACGAGATTTGTTTCGTTGGGCATATCGTTTTAAGGAATTTGGATGCTCATATGAAGATTTAGCTAGAGATGGGTATTATCTTTTAGCAGAGAGATTACGTAATCTGGTTGAAAAATCTGTAGTTCTAGATGTTTTGGAAAGAAATCTCCGAGTTAAACTTGTGCCTGATGACTTGTATAAGCAGGTATTTTTATTGTTCTCTGCTTCTTCATGTTATTTGTTTATGGCCTCGTCTTGGTGGCCAGTACGATTTTTCAATAAAATGGATCCCTCTCTCATCTGAATAAACTATATTTACTTGTAAGAAAGAAATTACGAAGATTAAAACAGTTTACATGTATGTATGTTTTATTGCCTCCTTTTTTCATTCTTGTCAGCACCCGTGCCCTTTTGATCTGGAGAGCCCCAACTTTAAGTCATCAGGCTGGCTTTCAAATTATAGTTTTTCCGAGCTCTTTCATTTAGAAATTTTATTATTATTATTTTTAAATATAAGACATCGTTTTTTCTTTTCTTTTATTTTATTTATTTATTTTTGGGGGGGGGGGGGTTATATAATAGTTGTTTCTGATAATTGTTATATGATTAACAAAAACATTTATGAAAGCATGAATGTTTTGTGATGACTGACAAAATTGAATAATAGTATATCATAAACATGTATAATGTAGTCTGATGTTACATACTTTGATGTTTAATCATGTGATTAATGTGAACTTATGCTTAATGAAAGGCATCCACAATTCTTTTCCAGGACCCTAATGGAGGGGAGTTCTCATTTAGGATGAGCGATGGTGTAGTAATTTCAAGGATTCTTCCAAAGTAAGTGCTCAAATACCCCATTCCCCAGTTTGTTCTGGTAGCTTCTTAGAGTCATTTTTCTGACTTTTATCTTTTAATATCAGTATTACCTTGACTAAGAGTATGCAAAGATTATGGTTTCTTGTGGAAAGATGCTATAAAAATGGTAGGAACCGTGAACCTGTTCTCTTGGTTGGTGAAACTGGGGGTGGGAAGACTACCATTTGTCAACTTTTGAGTGCTCATATGAACAAAAAATTACACATTTTGAATTGCCATCAATACACAGAGACGTCAGACTTCATTGGGGTGTGTAATCTATTACAATCCTTCTACTTCTGCTTTTCGGGCTTTAATTTTATTAATTTTTCGCTGTTCCTTAATCTAATAACTATGAACTTTTATTAGGGATTTTACCCTAATAGGGAAAGATCGAAGCTCACGTCACAGTATGAAAAAGAAGTTCAGGAGTTGATATCAAAGATATCTGAGTACAATCTTGGGATTGTAAGTTCTTTTTTACCCCTTTCTTTTTGTTTATACTTCTGTTTTATGTGAAGGTTATCTAACACTTTGCTTGTGTAGCCTATTTCTTCTGATATAGGTCAAATGTCTTTAGCCCTTGATTCGCTGGACCGGATCATGAAAGTTCTCAAAGAAGGCAGGGGGAATTATGATAGGCTCTGCATAAAGGAGCTTGAGCATATAAAACAGAAGCTTTCAGAGTTGCATAAACAGTGGCAGACCATTTTCACCTGGCAGGATGGGCCGCTGGTGCAAGCAATGAGAGATGGTGATATGTTTCTTATAGATGAAATTTCTCTTGCTGATGATAGTGTGCTCGAAAGAATTAACAGTGTGTTGGAACCAGAAAGAAAGCTGGTAATTTTGCTGTGCTATATATATTTTTTGCTTTGTATTACTGTGCTATTCTAAGATTATCTTCTTAGTCGTTTTGTGCTTGACTTTTGTTTAATGAGCATGAGCATATTTTCGTTTCATATAAAAGATTGCTGGATTTTTACCGTTGTGCCCTTGTTCTAGTGTATAATGTGAAACAGGTTCTTAATCCTGTTATAGAAAAGGTCCTTCTTGGGCTTCTTTGTGCAATTGAATTGCAGATAATTTCCATTATTTTTATTGTTCAGGATTAGATACTTTGTTGTACTCTGCAGATTTTGATATCTTAAATAGCCTTCCTTGAGCTATATTTACTTATCTGTACCTATTGTAATACTTACCTAGTTGTTTTGAATATTGCACTTTTGTTTACATTGTATTGAAAATTTGTAGGCTTTGGCTGAGAAAGGAGGAGAATTTCTGGAAACAGTGAGCGCTCACCCTGAGTTCTTTCTCTTTGCAACAATGAATCCTGGTGGTGATTATGGCAAGAAGGAGCTATCTCCCGCTCTTCGTAATCGTTTTACGGAGATATGGGTTCCTCCTGTTGGGGAGCTGGATGAGCTCAAAAGTATTGCCCTGACTAGGTAGGTTCTTATCGTACTTCTAGTATTGTAGCAAAATTTAATGTAATCTTCCGTGATTTCTACAAGCATATTTTTTACAGGATTTCCAACCCTAGAGTTACATATCTGGTGGATTTAATGCTCAGTTTTTGGGAGGTATGTTCCTTTGCTTTATGAATGAAATTTATTCTTTTGGGGCTACGTATTTCATTTGCTTAGCGTATTTGTAGGTTGGTATTAATTTCGAGTCCTACTCATCTGTTTTGTCCCAGCATCTTTTTCCAAGAGTACTTTTTTCTTTTTGACTTTTGAAGAAAACAATTTTTTTAATCAATGAAATGAATAAATACAAGAGTATCTTCATTTAACAAAAGAAACATCATCCACTCGACAAAGTAATTACTAATTACATGGTTCAAAACCCGTGAACTTTAACTAAAAGCCAACCTTCTTACAGTTGCAGAGCAAGCCATTTCCAGTAGTACTATTTGTCGACTGGAGAACTCAGTATCTGTTTTTGTTTCATTTATTTCAATTATAATTATGAATATTTATTTTATAAAAAGAAACAACTTTTCATTGATACTGCAAAAAGCGTTCCTTTTTTCTTTGAAATTATAAAAAGAAACAAAGAGCCTCCTTTTAGAGTATAAATTTAATAATGAACACCAGAATAGAGACAATAAAGGATCAAAGTCCCATACTGAACAACAGATAAAGCAGCAAAGCTAAAAACTCCACAGAGCCATTGCAAACTATCAGACAGGGAGCTTCAACTTCTAATTACCAGACACTTTTTGGTCAGAAGCTTGATTCCCGAATAATTCCTTTTTTTCTCTTTTCCCAGAGAAACACTTGAAAGGAGGCACGAATGAGAAGAGCAAAACCAATACCATTTACCCAAACAAAACCTTGGACCTTGGGAACAATTTATCTGCTGAAACCCCAACTAGAATCTAAAAACCCCACAGAGCTGAACAATGAGCTTTTACCTACTGCAAAAATCTCAAATAAAACCCTGACACTAGTCATAATTAAGAAACCAATCTATAGCCACCCTTCGGAACAATTTTCTCTGTCTTTTATCCTAAATGTTTGTAATTGGTTCAAAGTTGAGCTCTCCTCTTACTAATTTGATTTGGGGTTGTAAGTTGCCTAAGTAGAATTTCTTTTCCAATTGTCAATTGCCTCAAAGAGCTTAAACATGCTATGTAGTATCCAAATCTGAAAGTAAGTTTTTTTTTTTTTTTTTTTTTTTTTTTTTTTTTTTTTTTTTTTTTTTTTTTTGGGGATAAGAAACAGAAGACAGAAAACATATCAGGAGAAAGACAAAAGAAAACAGCTTTAGAGGCAAAGGGGCGAGGCACCCCCTCCCTGACCCAAAAAAAACTAATGGACCACAGTCTCCCTATTATGTTGAATTTGAGCTAAGCTCTAACTACCAAGAATTTTATGTTTCTAAGACACCACATTGTTATAGCAAAATAAATGTTCTGGTGTAACATTCTCTCTTCATATAGCTATGTTTCCCTTTATCCAATCGGGATAGCCTTTTGTAATCATCATGGAGTATTTCTCTCTTTTGTAAATTTCATACATCAATGAATTGTTCTTATCACGAAAAAATAAGACACCACAATGAAGTAGTAATTTGAACAATGGTATAGAACAAATCAAAAGGATGAGAGTTATCTTCAAAAGTCCTATTGCTTTCCTTCCACATCTCCCAAACATAGGCTCGAACAACACTTCTCCACAGCACGCGTTGCTTCCCTTTAAGGCTTCACCCGTTTAAAAAAAAAAGAAATCCCCATTTCTCAATCTCTTCTCAGTTGTGCTCTTATGTTAAAAGGATGAGGAAAACAGTTAACCGTATTCATTTCTGTGATTTTGCATGAGTGTGGTGTCTACTTGCTGAATTTGGGATGGCTTTCTGTTCTCCTTGGGACATTGTGAATTGACTTACAGAGTTTTATGGTGTAAACCTAATGAGAGAGAATTTTCATGAAAGATTATTAACCTCTGAAGATAGAAACTAGGGGTATTTATATAAGTAATCCCAGAAACTAAACCTTAACCATGGGCTTAACTACCAAGATACATTTTAACAACCAACCAACTGGCCTAACAAAAATAAATCTTAACAACCCAAATAATAAAGACCCAACAATCACAGAGAATTAAATGATACAATCGGCTAATACACAGCCTACATCAATTTTCCCCCACCCAAAATCAAACTCGTCCTCGAGTTCAAGTGGCCAAATGAAAAGAATCTGGGGCTTTATACCATATTGGATTGATGTGAAGGTCAGGAGGAAGTTGAAGCTTATAACCATTAGTTCCATATTGTTGTAAGACTTCAACCAGACCTATTTTCCGGTCCTTCAATTTATTATAAGTGCCAGTAGGAAACCGAGTTTTTTTAAGATGAACCATGACCAATTCTTTTGGTTTGAACTCTTTAGCTTTCCAATGAAGGTCAGCTTGTCTCTTATATGTTGCATTCATTTGCTGAAGATGATCAGTGACTTCCTTGTGCATTTACAAAACTCTTTCAGTCATTTGATCAGCCTCCTGATTAAGATCATAAGAACAAGGAACATTAGCCAAATCAACGGTTAAACGAGGAAGTTTGGTGTAAGAACTAGATTCCACTGTTTAGTTTATGTCCGGTCAAACATCGAATGAGGTTTCCCAATGTCCTGATAGTTACCTCCATTAGGCCATCAGTTTGAGGGCGACTAGTGGTGCTATAATTATTTCAAATGCTACAGTGAGTTAAGGAAACACTCGTTTATTATTTCAAATTTCAATCCTGCAGCTTGGGTTTTTTCTTTTACCCGTTGATTAAAAAATTCTTCTTTTGATTACAGTGGTTTAACCAGCTTCGATCAGGGAGAATGCTCACAGTAAGAGATCTACTTTCTTGGGTGGCCTTTATTGACTCAACTGAGAGGAGTTTAGGGCCTGAATATGCATTCCTTCATGGATCATTCCTTGTTCTGCTAGATGGTTTAAGTTTAGGTAATTCTTGCAGTCTTAATATGTTATCTGTTTGCTAGATTGCATTCAATAATGATATCTATGGGATATTCTTTATGCTTGTGATTTTGTTTGCATATACTTAGAAGTGCAACACATCTTTTTTATGCAGAAAATCAGTTCAAAAGCCTAATAGGTGACTAAACTTGATAGAATAATAGGAATAGAATGGAAAAAGTGGAAGCAAGTAGAGTAAAAATAAGGAAGCAACATGAAGCCAAAGGAACATATGTTTTATTAATCTAATTGTAAACGGGTGAATAACATTATACTGTTCACTTGAACCCATTAGTATTGTACTTTATCCAAAACAGAGAGGTTGAGGATGGTGTGTTTCAAAATTTACATATTTAGGAGACCAGTGTATTATTTTCTGCCTATGTTTTCTTGCTTCCATAATCATTTGGCTTTTATCCTGTCTTTTATGTTTTGCCAAGTATGTGTGAGAAATATTATGAACTGAGACCATACCCGTTGGTCTTTTTTCAGATCATGAAAATTTTGATGTTTCTGATGACTCTAAAACTGAACGTCTTTATTGAGATCTTTAGGTTCTGTTTGGGATTGTAGGAATAAAAAGTGATTATGGAAGAATCTTAACCGTTAAGGCTGTTTGGTAAATTCATTTTTTTAATTCTTTTAAAAGTTATCTGATATCAAAAATTCTTTTAAAAGTTATCTAAAAATCACTTTTCTATTTACTCTTATGTTCAAACTCATGCTCATACTAGTGTTGAGTTCAATTCTCCTAAAAATCTTCCATCTTCACTAACTAAAATTAAAATATTCCAAATCTATCATTGCATGTCTTTTTTTCTCCCCCACACCTATTCTCTTATATCAACAAATAATTTGGATTGATTAAACTTGTTATAATAATTTTTTTCCTAAAAGTTTATCAAACAATTTAGATTTTTTTTTGAGATTAAACAAAGTTACTTGCATTTTAAATTATATAAAATTTTAAATAATTATCTTCTAATAAATTTGATATGTAATATCAATATAAAAAGAATTGAAATAATATGCCTAATTTGGTCCCAAAAAAACGAGCCTAACTTGGTCATTATAACTAAATCACAACAATTTAGTTTTAATTTACCAAACATAACAATATGTTTTTTTTTTGTTTTAAAATTGAAATTTACTAATCACTATTTTTACTTCACGTCACAGCTCATTTTTTTAATAGCATAATTGCATGCAATTATTTTAAAAGCTAAACAATCCGAAACTAAGCTCAGTCATGCAAGAATTTAAAACCGTTAATTCAAGCAAAATTTACTGTCTATTTTTAAAAACTGTTGGAAAGGGCTTTGGGTATTTGGGTATTATAATTGGTAAAGAACTTTCTTCACCAAAATGTGCATTAGTTGCTTGGTTATCAAATGCGTTGGATAGAAAACCTCTCTCTCTTCCAAGTTGCTCAGGAATTAGAAGGAAAAGTAGCCAGATGTTTAGACTTAACCATAAACTGCGTTTTAGCCATGTCTTTTCTTCATGTTGGTTGTTTATGGTACTTGTTGATAAGTTATCACATTAGGTGTTCATTCGCAGATGTGTGGCTTTGTTTCTTCTTCAGTAATGAGAATTGTTTTTCTTATATTGGTTCTCAGGGACAGGTATGTCAAAAAGAGATTCTGAAGAATTGCGGGAAAGATGCTTTTCGTTCCTTTTGGAGAAACTAAAGGTTGTCAACCTTCTGTCAACCTCCTGTTGTATGGTTTTGATAACGTTGCTTCTTAGATGTGTACTATACTCTTTCTTTTTTCTTGACTGTTAATTCCTACGAAGCAATAGAATATTTGTTTGATAGGAAACTAAGAAGTAGGAACCATTTCATTATTTCATTAGATCAGTGATATACAGAAAACAGAGCAACACTAAATCAATGAAATAAACAAAATAGAGCAAAGTTAAATCAATGATATATACAAAACAGAGAAACTCGTAAAGGTCAAAGAAGCTGCCCTTACAACTTACAAGAGATGACACGAAAGGTTGCTCAACTACAATTGCAAAAAGGAAAAAAATGTAGGTAGAGGAGAAAACAAGGAACATATCCCAATTGTTCTTTGGTATGAGTTATGTTTTTTTTTTTTTTTTAAAGATGAAGGTTGTTTGGAAAATTTTAGTGGGTATGATAATTTGGGCTATTCAGTGGAATGAATTTTGCAAAGCTTTTGATGTATTCTTTTCAACTCCACGGGAAATTGTAGTTTTTTAATTTAATTTTATTTTTATTTAATAAAGTCAATTAAATTTTGATATTCTTTTGGCTAGCTCTTCTTCCTCCCTTTTTGTGGATTTCTTTCCCAGCTTTTTAATCACAGGATTCGGACATTGTTTCTTCTGCTACAGTTAGCTGACCCTGAACTTGAATGCTCAAAACTTGCGAGACTTCAAAGTTATGGCTGGGGGGAGCTTAGAACAGCTTCAGATCTCTCAAACTTTGACTCTATGCAAGACAGCAATCTCTTTGGTATCGATCCATTCTATATTGAGAAAGGTATACGTTTTACTGTTTTTATAATGACGGGACTGATGCTGAAGTTTGATTTTCTTTTTATACTTTTTTCTAGGTTGATCTATGCTTCTGTTGTTTTCCTTCTAGGATAATTTTCTCTTTCATTCATCTACTATATTGTTTGCTTGTTTTCAATTAATATTTGGTAGTTTAGTTGCGATCAATTATTTTTTCATATGATTTAGAAATATTCATTTTTCCTGCCGTAGTTAAGCAATAGGTACTTTGTTTATAGGCTGTCTGCCTTGTGAAACTGGTAAATATGAGTTTTTGGCACCAACAACCTACAAAAATGCATTAAGGGTACTGCGGGCTATGCAGCTTTCAAAGCCTGGTTTGTCCGAGTAAACTTTTGTCTTAATTTCATCTTTACGTGATTCTCAAACTTAAGCATACTGAATGGTATTGTACTTTTCAGTTTTACTAGAGGGTAGTCCCGGTGTTGGGAAAACAAGTTTGGTTCTGGCTTTGGGACATTTTTCTGGACATAGGGTTGTACGTATAAATTTGTCTGAGCAGGTAATGATTTTCCACGTTACTGTCTTTTCTCATTTGTGTTCTAATCATCATTTGACGTATACCTAACTAATGCTCTATCTTACTGATGTCATTCATCATGTTTGTGATACAGACTGACATGATGGATTTGCTGGGATCTGATTTACCGGTAGAAAGTGATGAGGGAATAAAGTTTGCATGGTCTGATGGGATCTTGTTGCAGGTTAGAATCCCTTATATTGGAAATAATAATGTTATCAAGTTAAGTATATAACATTTTCCTCATCTTTCTGCAGGCTCTGAAGGAAGGTTGTTGGGTTTTGCTAGATGAACTGAATCTTGCTCCACAATCTGTTTTAGAGGCAGGGTTTGAATATCCCATAATTTCTTGCATCTTTTTTTATTAATTTATTTTGCAGCTGACCTTCTTCCTCTTAATAGAGATGAAAAAGAAGAATAAATTTTTGTTGATGGAAATTATTTTTCAGGGATTGAATGCTATATTGGACCATCGAGCTGAGGTGTTTATTCCTGAATTGGCACTTACGTTTAAATGTCCACCATCTTTTAGAGTTTTTGCATGTCAGAATCCTTCATACCAAGGAGGTGGAAGGAAAGGCCTTCCTAAGTCATTCCTCAATCGGTTCACTAAGGTATTTTATGCTGGCTAAACTTTGCTTTTTGAACAATTTATTCCTTATCTTGACATTTGGACTTGAAATTGATTTTTTAATTTGATTTCAGGTTTATTTGGATGAGTTGATTGAGGATGACTATCTCTTCATTTGTAGCTCACTTTATGAATCAATCCCTTGGCCTTTGCTATCAAAATTGATCTTGTTCAATAAAAAGTTGCATGAAGATGTTATTCTATATAAAAAATTTGCTCAGGATGGGTCACCTTGGGAATTCAATCTTCGTGATGTTCTTCGATCTTGTCAGATTATTGAAGGTATGAGCTCTTTGGTTGAACTTGATTGATTCTTTTGCATAGGTCTGTGCTCTTAAAGGTTTTTCTTCTTTTAACATTTTAAGGTGCACCGGAAAGATTAAGAAATTATTGCTTCCTCAACATTGTCTACATTCAGCGAATGCGTACAGCTGGTGATCGAAAGGAAGTTCTCCGGCTTTATGAGCAAGTATTTGGAGCAAAGCCTTTTATAAATCCTTATCCACGAGTTCATCTTAATTCTCAGTTTGTAATTGTGGGGAATATTGCTATTGAAAGGAATAGCATTCAAGCGTGTAGCATAGCGAATAGCCAACTTAAGATTTTGCCAGGAATTCGTCAAAGCTTAGAAGCTGTTGCACATTGCATTCAACATCAGTGGATGTGCATTTTGGTTGGTTCATCTTCATCCGGCAAAACTTCTCTCATAAGGTTGCTTGCTCATCTCACAGGCAATGTACTAAATGAGTTGAATCTTTCATCCACAACTGATATATCAGAATTGCTTGGATGCTTTGAGCAATACGATGCCATTCGGAATTTCCGTCATGTTATCGATCAAGTTGGCTATCATGTCAACAAATGTTGTAGTGTGCAAATAAAATCTTCTAAGAAAGAATTTGATAGGGGTGGAAGTGGTATAATGACTAAATGGCTTTCTTTTTCATCAAAAATCAGCTTCCAGTTGGCAACAAGTTCTGTTTGTGTATATGCAAAGAATTGGAATAGAATTGTGGCTTCTCTTGGCTTGCTGATTGATATCATTAAACAACTTATGTCATATCTGCAAGATGTTCCAGCCTACAAGGAACTTGAGAGATGCTTGAAGACAGTTTTAAAGTTGGAAGAGAATAATCAGAAACAACCATTTTCAGCAAAGTTTGAATGGGTGATCGGAATACTAGTCAAGGCTATAGAACGTGGAGAATGGATCATTCTTAAGAATGCAAATTTGTGTAACCCCACTGTAAGTGAGAGCTATCATCATTTTTTTTTAAAAAAATTCTTATGATAAGTTGCACGTGTATTTTTTCTTCTAATTTTCCTTTTCTTTTTACAATAGGTACTTGATAGAATCAATTCATTGGTGGAGTCATGCGGTTCAATTACTATTAATGAATGTGGGACTGTTGATGGGGAGCCAGTGGTCCTGCATCCACATGTTAATTTTCGAATATTCCTTACCGTTAATCCAATTCATGGAGAGGTTTCTCGTGCAATGAGAAATAGGGGGGTGGAAATATTCATGTTACAACCTCATTGGTTGCAAGATGGAGCTCAGTGTGGTAAAAAGGACATTGAACTCAATGACACACGAAGATTTCTTGCTTTATCTGGTATCCCTGGTGCGAAATTGGTTGAATCCATGGCAAATTCACATGTCTATGCCAGGGAAGAAGGTTTTCACCTTAATGTTCGCATAACGTACATTGAACTTGCACGCTGGGTGCAGCTGTTCCAGAAACTTATCATGAATGGCTGTAAGCCACAGTGGAGCCTTTATGTAAGTTGGGAGCATACATATCTTTCTTCTTTTGGTGAGGCTGAGGGAATGGATATTGTACGAAATGCAAAAATTTTATATTTATCAGATGCTTGCCTCTCTGAATCTGATGCATCAATGGCATCTCTGAGTTTGCCTGGAGGATGGCCAATGCCTATAAAATTGAGAGATTATGTCTGGCACTCAAAAGAAGCCTGTGTAAAGCAGAATTGTATGTATTTGGAGTTCCTGGGAGCTCAATGTGCATTACATGAACTTGGAATTGCTAGTAAGAAGGGATTTCCTCTTGAATGTAATTTGTCTGTTGGTGGATATGCACGGACATATTTAATGGATTCGAAGATGTTACATAAGTTATTGTTTCCGAAGGCTTCAAACAGTATGATATTGAGCTCTCAAGTGAGAAATGAATTCAACTTGAAATCAGATAATAATAAGTTATTTTTTGCTGCCAACTGGGCAATTGAGCAAGCTTCTGAAAGGGATATTGAGCTTTATATCATCTGGTTTAGTTGGTTTAGTTCTATATTGCAGCCGTTTTGCCAATTTTTCAATTTTTATTTGACATCAATCAAACAGGTTATAGAGCATCCATTGTGGAAGTTTATTTGTCACCATCGCGGTAAGATCAAATCTCTTCTTGGACTAGATTTTGATGTGCTTCCAATTCCAATTTTGTCATCTGAGTTAGTTGCTATGACGGGTGAAGAAGATAAGACTGATGAATTGAATGCATCAAAAGGCAAATTAGATTTGTCAAAAGATGAGCTTCTTTTGTCCCGCACATCCCTACGTAATGCTATCAACTGCATAGGTCTTTTAATGCGTACTTATCAACAGTGGAATGCTGAAAGCAGGCATGAATTAAGTGGTAAAACTCGAGGGTTCTTACCAGTTTTGAGATCTCTGCGAGCACTAGAGCAGGAAATCTTTTACAAGCTCGTAGATCCATCTTCTATGCTTGTTGAGTCTGCTTCCTTTAACATGCTTATTCAGTCTTACAGCATTCTTCTTGATGATCACATATTGCTCTGGGATGGACTTGTCTCTTTGAATTTTGAACTGTTACAAGTTTCTGGACGATTTGTGATTAAAGATGTCCTTCGATTCAAGGATTTCTTTCCAGATGCCGTTGAAGTCATACTGGTAAGCTGGTAATGAATTAAAAAGACTATGAGCATATGAATATTCTTCTTTAGCTAATGAATTTTCTTATTTTACTTAGATGGAGAGTAAGAAACTTGAAAAGACTTCGTGGTCCTTTCACTCAGAGAAGTCCTTACTTTGGATTTATGGTGGTCACCCAGCTTTACCTTCTTCTGCTGATCTATATCATAAGCAACAGCAACTTTGTAAATTATGTGAATGTCTATGGCCAATAAAGCTAAAATTACATGATCGAGGTAGAGGACTTTGATTTCTTGATCCTTTGTCCTGTACAGTTTATGTTCATTTGTAGTCTAACTTTCCTTTATTGTGAAAAAATTAGGAAAATATTGAACTAAGGATTTACTTACTTGTTCCTTTATATTCTGTATAAGAACAACAACAAGCTCTATTCATTTTGTCATGCAGTCTCAGCTGTATCAGGGAAGGATCCTTTAATTGAAGTTTTTGCATCATCCAATCCTGAGCTACGCTGCCTTGCAATGGAAGGTAGATTCTTCGATATTTCCTTGGGATCTTATGTTATTGTCTCTTTTTATATGTGGAAAAAACAGAGGTGGGACTGTAAAGAATGCCCATGTACATCTTCTCACGTGTGTATGTATTTTTATTTTGATACCTATAACTGGGTAGTACTTTTTTCTATTTTCTTTTTTCCACATGAAAACCATAGGAACATGATATTCATTAACAGATGTTATATACAATGCTCCTCCTGAAAAGAATTCCAGAATAGCCATATAGTAACTAAAGATATTATCCAAATAAGCCCGAATTAAGCAATATGCAATATGGTATGGATTTCTAATGAAAAACAACCAGACTAGAAGCCTAAAAAATGCAAAAAAGGTTCTTCTAATCCCTGTTAACTAAATCCTTTATAACCTATCTTCAAAGTTTTTTTTTATTCTTTATTTTAAATGAAAGTTCGGTTTGTTGCGCAAAAAAAAGAAAGAAACTTCTAAGTTTTGCTTTAGTCAAGACTCAAGTCTGTTAACGTAAAGCTGCTCAAGTACAAAATTGAAGAGCTTCATTATTTTTTGGCTTGAAAGGAGCTACTAGTTAGAAGGATGTTTTTAGTACAGAGGCTTCTTATGAGAGGTGGAATTTAGTTATGTTTAATGCTTTTGCTTTCTCTTTGAGCTAGTGAAATTTGTTGTTCTAGGGATGGGCTCTTTTGTTTAATTTTTTTGTGCTGCGCCTATTTGAGGTTGGATTTTGTTCGTAGCTCATTTTGCACATTATACACTAAGCAGGGCATGCGAGAAAGCCGTCTTCCTTTTTCCATGAAATAACAAACTCTCAACTTTTTTGCTTCGTATTGTTTTTTTGGATTGGAGTCCTTTTTGGTAGTTAGTGATAGACTCCTGTTTCTTTCGGGCTTTTTTTTTTTTTTTTTTTTTCTATTTCTTCCCTTTCTCGTATTCTTTCCTTTTTCTCCGTAAAAGTTCGGTTTCTCGCAATCCTTTTTTTTGTTTTTAAAATTTGGCTTATTTTTATTTTAGTACAAGTTCCTTTTCTTTTTCGAAATTGTAGCTACCGTTGGTTTACCTATTGAAGTGGACATTTGTTTACCTTGTAATCTTGTAGGCCTTTCAATGTCCTCTTGTATAGTTGGTAAATCTGATGAAGATGATGTTGCTCAGAATTTGCAGGACATTTATCAGGTTTTGTATCTTATATTTACTTCTTGTACAAATTATTTTTTTTCATTAACTGAAAAAGGAAATCAACTTTCTTTGTAACAGATGCTCTTGGTGAGGTTTGAACATGAGAAGAACAATGCTAAGTCAATTCTGGGTTCGGAGGATTGGCCTGTTCAGAAAGAAATGTCATTTGTCTGTTGTCCTTCTGGCCATGACATATTTATAAAGGCAGATCCTGATGTTTGGTTGGACACTCTTCCTATAAATGACAGTACCAGTTTTTTTCTTGATATGTTGTTGCTGCAGGAGCTTTCATCAATTCTTTTGCTTGATCAGGGAAAACTGAAGCAAGTAAGTTTAGCACCTTTATGCTTCATTCTGCTTTCAAACTTGGCTTGCTTTATAATATGTACACAAGTAGCTATCAGTTTTAAGGCTTGACGACTATCAATATCTGAAAGTCACAAAGTCCTCGTGTAATCTTTTTTATTTTTTATTTTTTATTCTTTAAGAAACAGATAAGTATATTCCTAAAAGAAAAGTACTTGCATAGTTAACTGTAAACTATAAAACTTTAATATCTAGTCTTGGATTTTTTTTTAATCTGTGAATGAAAAGTTGTTTTTTTGTTAAAGAAAATAATATTTTTTTTTTCATTTTATTTTTTGGTTGTGTAAATTATAAAACTTTGATTGGGACAAAATCGAGGCTTATTCCATTTTGCATCTTGGTATTTCTAAAAATGGCTGTTAGGGTTTTTACCGTGGTTGGTTCTTCTATTTTGTACAATCCCAAGTTTTAGTTGCAAGGGCTTTCATTATGATATATTTTTTTTCTTTGATGATAGGCACTATGCAGCTTATCCAACCTCATGAAAGATACTTTACAGTTTTCATTGAAATTCTCCTCAAGACCTCCCCAAATGTTTATTGCTCATCAAAATATGCTATGGACACTGGATGAGTGGGATTTTACCGATACAGGTTTTGTACAATTCTACTACAGTTTTTCCACCTTGATGTTATTCAGTAATTGTATGCTCAGTAGCCGATGGAAATAACATTCTTTCTTCATGGGGATTAGCTTTGTTTTAATTGGAGGATGTTCTCCTTGGATCTAACCTCACCTACTTCACATGCATTCTAGCACATATATGGTTCTATTTCTTATAAAATTGATTTGCCTTGCTTATCAGTGCGTGCAAAGGCAGCTGGTTTTTTTCTTGAGATGTGGTTTAGGTGGCATCAGTCTTTGTGGATTCATTGCCCTGATTTTATCAAGGTAGGGGAACATTCTAAGATTGATTACCAATACGAACCTTTGGTTTTTAATCATGGAGCCTTTTTGATGATTTTCTTGGATGCAGAACTTCTCAAAGGTTGTTGATTACAGAACTCCAGTGCCTCACGTACTTGTTCAGCCTGTGATTGCAGCAACAGTTTCCCAGATTCTGTAAGATTATATATATATATATATATATATATCCAGATAGCAATGAAATTAAACGGTTGTTTTCTTTTAGGAGATTTGATATTTAACCTAGCATGAAAAAGGGGGCAAAAGGAAAAATTGCTCAAGAGTTGTGGTTGTTGTTTGTATGGATGCCAATTCATCTTTGATTGTTTCCAATAGATTCTTAAGGGATGTGGAAGTTTTGATTCCTTGTTAAGTTTTATGTTTCACTGTGGGCATTCTTTTGATTGACTAGAAACCCTTTCTGTAATTGGTTTCCCTTGCTTAGGGCTTGGTTTTTTTGGATACCCTTGTATTCTTTCATTTTTTCTCAATGAAAGCTTGGTTCTTTATTAAAAAAAAGTAAAAATTTACCCCAACTTCTGTAAATTATCTTTGCTACTAACCTACTATTCCTAACTTCTGTAAATTATCTTTGCTACTATTCCTAGAAGCTAAGAACAATGTATGGTTCAAAACAACATTTAAAAGCTAAAGGACAAGGTAAAGTTTATTCGATTTAAGCCAAGCCTCTGTATGCCAAAACAGCTTGATTTTCTTAGGACTTATTAGCCCTTCGAAGCATTTATCGTAGTTGTATCAATTATAGATTTTGAAACGATTTGAGAAAACCACATGCAAGCAACCCCTTAGTATCAACATTTTACACATTTGGCTTGAGAATGATGCAATTTTCATATCACCTACTGAAATTTGAGAAGTTTTGATAGGTTGGTTAACCTATGAGGATCAATATAGCATGAGTAGGCATGTTTTCTTATGCTTCACTTTGGTGTCAGGATTTCCTTTTGATAACTGGCTATGAGAAACCATTTTAGTTTGCTTCAAATATAGTGCTTCTGGGATCTAGACAAATGGTTCTGACTAGTAATGAGTTTTATATGAAGTAATTTCTCTTTGGGGCTTTTATTGGCAAAGGAAAGTCTAGATTCAAAACAGTGGTAAAAAGTTGAAGTTATTGGCTTGGGGATAAATAGATATGAACTTGGAAAAAATCTCTCTTTAAGGTGTAGGAATTTTGCATGGTACATCCTTCATGATTTTTCTCTCCATTAGGTGGCGCCCTGCTTCTATCAGAGACTTTTTTGCAAAGCGCTTGAAGATGCAATTAGTGGCTTGTTATCTCTGGCACAGACCACTACGAGAAGTAGATGCACATACTTCTCTTTTATCAGCTGCTTTTAATCTTTTCCAGCAGGTAGGTTTGCATTTCTTTGATCTGGAGATCCTATGTTTCATGTATGGAAGTCAGAGTTTGAATTGACTCCTGCTATATGAGTGTTTGCAGATTATTTACGCTCATGAAAAATCTTTTGATGCGGGCCAGTTTGTTGAGATAAAGTCCCTTCTTAGTTTCTTTCAGAAAGATAAAATTCCGGTATGCTCATTGCAAAGCTATTGACTTATGTTACCTTACGAAATATTCCACATCACCATGCTCATGGATGCTCTTATTGTTTGGTGTGTCTTGGGATGTCGTCTCTCACTATGAGCTGTACCCTACAAGTTAAGGGCGTGTGGCATATTGTTTAGTGTGTGGTTTATTTTTAAATGATGAGAAACAAGTATATTAAATAAGAAACAATAGTATGCAAAAGGACAAACAATTGAGATCAATCTCAACCTCAGGGTAGGGAGATACCTTGCATTTAGTTGAGGCAGATACATGATTGTCCAATTTAGATAAAAATATATACAATGTAAATGATAGCTTGCTTCTGGGTTTTACTATTCTTTTTAAAAACCTTAGCTTACTTTTTTGCAGCTAGAAAGCATCGGGCTGTTTTGCTCCCTTGTTGCGAAGTCAAGCCAACAAAGATTGAAAAATTCTGTGCATTTATTCATTGAACCTCTGCTTATAGATCTCTTTTCTCATGGTACCTCAACAGGTAAGCAAATAACCATCTCTCTCATATAGCAGGAGTCAAGTACTTAAATTTTGGGTTAAGAAATGTTTGTATCGATAAAACTGTATATGAAGACTGACTAGAAATCCAACCCAAGTCTAGAGCAAAGGAGGTTAAAAGGATCTCCAATTAATTGGTCAATAAATAAATGGGCAAGATCATACACTTTGGTAGTAGTAGACCAAATAAAGGCCGGAGAAAATGCTTCCTTTCTATTCTCAATGATTCCCATAAAGAATTCAAAAAGATTTTCCCATCCTTTCAAAACCGTATATGCCTGCAAAATACTAAAAAGTAGAGTTTCTGATTGACAAAAGGGGGAAAAGGTATGGTTTATCACGAAGATCCTAGATTCTTGTGGCATAGGGCCAACAATCTTATGGAATCAGAAGACATAAATGTACTTGGGAGTCTGCCACAAGTTTCTGAAAGTCTCAGAGTTTTGGAATCTTGTGAAAGAACAATGAACGGAAGGGTGATCCTAGTCCAGGCCAACTGCTTCATATAAAATAACTAATGAGGCTCATGGAGGGATATCTTCTCTGCATTCTTTCATTTTCTTACTTTTGGATGTAGAGGTACTAGATATATACATTGTTAGTTGCAAAGGAGGTAGTGGAAGAATATAGATGAAAGAAAAGAAACGGGTGGATCTTGAAATTAGATAGCCTTCGATTGCATGAATTGGGATCTTCTGGATGAATCCTAAAGCTTAAAGAATTCAATAGATTTTTGGTTGTGTTAGATCCAAAAATTTTTGTTTGCATTAACGGTACCCTTGTCATATTTTGGTTTCTCGTGGAATTAGGCAAGAAAACCCCTTCGTTCCTTTTCTTTTTCTACTTATTATTGATGTGTTAAGTGTTGTTATTTAAAACATGCATGCCAAAGGATTGTTTGAAGGATTTCTAGTGGGCCAGGATAATATTCACGTTTCGATCCTTCAATTCAATGACAATACACCTACATTGTGGTTTTGAAATATGATGACTCTATGCTTGACATTTTGATTCAAACTACTAAGCTCTTTGAATGGTGTTCTGAGCTGTTGGTTAACTGGAAAAACTTGCTTTATGTGGAATTAATGTGGAGGATTCGAAGTTTTTTTTTGCGCCTATTTTGGAAAAGCCTCTCGGTGAGCATCCCAAAAAGCTTTCCTTTTGGCAGCCAGTAATTGACAAAATCCTTAGGAAGCTTGATAGGTGGAAGTGTTTTAATCTTTCAAGAGGTTAAAAGAAGAATTCTCTCCAATAATCAATCAAATCTTTATTATGAATCAAAAGTTATCAATACAATAGGGCAATTCTCTACTTATATAGAGAATTGGAAAACAAACTAATCATAACCCTAATTAGACAAGGAAACTGTCCCAAGATACCCTAATTCTACTACATTTTTATTTATTGCTTTCTCTTTCACTCCCATATGGATTTTGTATCTTTTGAGCATTATTCTCTTTTCATTTCTTCAATGAAAGGTTTTGTTTCTTGGTTAAAAGAAACATTAGATTTAGATGGCCACTGCATAAGTTTCTACCATCATATTACACTTATATCTTCTTTTGAATATGGTTGGTGTTTCTACAAATCAGTGACTATTAGTTTGTTGACCTGATATCTCTTTAATAACGGAATTGCTTAATTTTTGCCTTCTCATCATGTATTCTTACAACTTTTCTTTTCTTATCTTTTTTCAAGATCTGCATTATAAACTTGGTCGTGTGTGGTTAAGACTTGGTGGATTGCGATTGTATCTGTTGCTTAGTTGCTGTCATTTGGATCCTTCCATCAAATACTATTACAAATATTCGCAATTAGTGGAAAAAAAATCTTCACTTGAAGTCGAAACTGAGGTATTATCTCATGCAAATCTGTATTAAAAGATGGTGTATGTTTTGTATTTACATGTTTTTTCTATGACTCTCAAATCTCTTTTCTAATGTGGGGTTTGTAGGGTGAGCTAGAGTGTGCATGCTGTTGGGGGGGGGGGGGGGGTTGTGGGGCGAGAGAAACAATAGAGTGTTCAGCGGTGGAGAGGAACCCTTGTCGTGTTGGAGTAGTGACAAAGTTATTTTGTAATTATGAGTTAGGTATTATTTTACTTGATTCGAGTCCCTTTAAAGGGATCTTTTTGTGAGCTTGTTTCTGTCATTGCATTTTTTCATTTTTGATCGATGAAACTTGATTCCTATAAAAGTGAAGAAAAAATTATGCCTTCAAAATAACCCATGCCACAATTGGTTGGCGATTAATAATTTTGAAACCACAATCTTCCTTGATGCTTTAGTAATATAAACAACATCAATTCTTTCTTTGTCGTCTTTTTTTTTTTTTGAAGTGAATTCTGGTTTGTTACTGTACGATGTTTTGCACTGAGAGTGCATCTGCTTCCCTTATGCTCACCTGTTCCTTCTTGCCTAGGCTGAACTAGAAGCCAATCTTTCATTTTTGTTAGATGATAAGTTGAATCTGCTAAACAATGCTGTTGCAGGTGCGGCAAGAGTGTGAACTTTTGGCAGGATTGTTTTCCATCATGGGAGAAGCTGATAAGGAAAGAAAACAGACAATTGAAAATCTTGAACTGGAGTGCAGAAAATTGCAGAAAAAGGTCTGCCTTTTTTACTTCAATGGCTTCTTAGCCTTGTGATCTTTTCGTTGGAGGAGATAATATTTGACTTGCCTTTTATATGCTGGAGATGCCATCTATATAGTTTTGACTGTAGAACCCACTTCTCATTTAAATTTTAGAAGAACATATCTGGTACTGAACTGGTGGAAAGCATTATTTTACCTTTGAGGCTAAAAATTAGATACTCTTTTACAGCCGTTTAGAGATGGAGAAAATCTTAATTTTAGTTATTGATTTGTGTAGATTATTTCAATTTTTAAATTTATTTATTTTTTTCCCTTATTTAGATTAGATTTTATTCTATCTTTATAGTTTCCTTTTATGTATTTTTATGGTATATATATCTTCTTGTATTTTGGTGATTAAGTGAAAGGAAATAATTTTTCTCCCAAAACCACATGGTATCAGAGCAGCCCTAAAAATAAAACCCTAACCCTAAAATAAAACCCTAGCCGTCAGGCACTATCTTCACCGGCGAACCCTCCTTCCGACAACCCTCCGGCGAACTCTCATCGGCGAACTGAGTTCCTACCCATTTTTGGGGGGAAGCCATTCTCACTGCAACCTTTCTTATCAATCGGTTGCCTAGTCGTGTCCTCGCTTTTAAATCCCCTCGAGATGTCCTTCTCCAAATTCACCCTCAATTCCAAAACCTTTCCTCAAATTTACCCCTTCGGGTGTTTGGTTGTTCTTCCTTCGTTCATAACCATTCTCCTCCCAAGTCCAAACTTGATCCAAAATCCATCAAGTGCATTTTTCTAAGTTATGCATCCCATAAAAAGGGGTACAGATGTTATTCACCTATCACTAGAAAAACGTACACGTCCATGGATGTTACATTCTTTGAAAATCATCCTTTCTTTACCAAGTCTCAAATTCAGGGGGAGAATATACAAGAATTTGAGCTTTTGGATGTTGAGCCTTATTCTGTCATCCCTACTATTCCCATCATAAATGAGGTCATAAATGAGGTCTTAACCCCTACCATAAGCGAGCCACCTATTTCTGAGTCTAGTATTTCTGAAGTCGAAGTCCCACAAACTCGCACACCTATTGTTTATACAAGAAGAAAAGAGGCTACCATGCAAAACCAAGAATGTCAACCACCTGAACCAGATTCATCATCACTGAATTCCACTGACGAGAACATCACCGTTATGGCACCTGCAATTGATGATCTGACCCTACCAATTGCTCAGAGAAAAGGTGTTAGAAGTTGCACTAGTCATCCCATTGAAAAATATGTTGCATATGGCAAATTGCTTCATACTTATAAACCATTTGTGACTCAGTTAGACAATATTCACATTTCACAAACCATTCAGGATGCGCTCAAAGATCCGAAATGGAAAAAGGCAGTGGATGAAGAAATCAAGGCTCTTGAAAGCAATGGAACATGGACTCTTACAAAACTTCCTCATGGAAAGAATCCAGTTGGTTGCAAATGGATTTTCACGGTCAAATACAAATGTGATGGCAGTGTGGAACGGTTTAAAGCTAGGCTTGTTTCGAAGGGTTTTACTCAGTCATACGGTATAGATTACCAAGAAACCTTTGCCCCTGTTGCGAAATTGAATACTGTACGTGTTCTGTTGTCTCTAGCTATGAACCAAGATTGGCCCCTTCACCAACTTGATGTCAAAAATGCATTCTTGAATGGTGATCTCGAAGAAGAAGTTTACATGCAAATTCCCCCTGGAATGGAAGACAAGTCTAATAGCAACTTGGTGTGTAAGTTAAAAAAGTCTCTATATGGATTAAAACAAGCTCCACGTGCTTGGTTTGACAGATTCACTAAAACACTGATTAAAAGTGGCTATTATCAATGTCAAGTTGATCATACCTTGTTTGTGAAATCCTCAAATAACAAAACTGCAATTTTGATTGTATATGTAGATGACATCATCATTACAGGGAATGATCTAGAGGAGATCCTCAACCTGAAAAAGCTGCTTGCAACTGAGTTTGAAATCAAAGATTTGGGAAACTTGAGATATTTTTTAGGTATGGAAGTGGCACGATCCAATCATGGTATTGTAATTTCTCAGAGAAAGTACATCCTAGACTTATTAAAGGAGACCTGCAGAAACACCCATGGATCCAAATCTAGTTTTACACCAAAGTGAAGATGTTGTCCCAGTTGACAAGGGCATGTATCAAAGACTTGTGGGAAAGTTAATTTATCTATCGCATACCAGACCAGACATAGCATACTCTGTTAGCGTTGTTAGCCAGTATATGAACAATCCAAATGAACGTCATCTTGGAGCTGTGAACAGAATTCTGAAATACTTGAAAGACACTCTAGGTCATGGTTTATTATTCAAAAAATCTTCAAACAGACTTGTAGAACTCTACACTGATGCTAGTTGGGCTGGAGAATTGACTGACCAAAAATCCATGACGGGCTATTGCTCATATGTTTGGGGTAACTTGGTCACTTGGAGAAGTAAATAACAAGCTGTTGTAGCTTGAAGCAGTGCAGAAGCTGAATACAGAGCACTTACTTTGGGAATATGTGAAGGAATATGGATTCAGAAACTTTTGACAGAGTTGAAAATTGATACTCAGAACTCAGTGAAATTGTTTTGTGATAGTCAAGCAGCCCTCAGTATTGCAAAGAATCCTGTTCATCATGACAGAACAAAGCATATAGAGATAGATCGACATTTCATATTTGAGAAGATCAACAATAGAATAGTGGAACTAAACTATGTTCCATCTTGTCATCAAGTTGACGACATTCTCACCAAAGCATTACCAAGAACAAGCTTTGAAGGATTCAACTCCAAGCTTGGCTTGTATACTATATACAATCCAGCTTGAGGGGGAGTGTAGATTGTTTCAATTTTTAAATTTATTTATTTTTTCCCCTTATTTAGATTAGATTTTATTCTATCTTTATAGTTTCCTTTTATGTATTTTTATTGTATATATATCTTCTTGTATTTAGGTGATTAAGTAAAAGGAAATAATTTTTCTCCCAAAACCACAATTTGTCATTGTGACGTCGTTTTGTTGTGTTCAGGTTGTTTTCCGTGTGGAACCTGGGAAGTTTAAGAAGTTGAAACAAGAGTGTGAGGAGTTCTTTGAGTTTGTTAATAGTTTGTTGACTAATATTGAAGCAACAGACTCACACCAAATTGACAGAGTCTGCAACTGGGAGGTATTTGTTGCATCTATCTAGTTGACTATTTTTTTCGACAATATTATTTTTTTGTTTTTGGCAGATTTTACATTTCATGCCTTGATTACATAGGAGATGGCTTCTTGCTTTATTGATCGATTATCGGATGAATACACGGGATATCTTGATGTAATTCAACCCATTCAGCTGGCCGTTTATGAAATGAAGCTAGGCTTGTCTCTTGTTTTATCAAGCTTGTGCTTTCCTGGTGTACTTGAACCGTATAACAGGGAGCAAGTTATGGTATTCTTTTTCAGCATTTGCCTTTTTTTTCCCTCCATATTTGATTTCATAAGTTCTAATGCTAATCCTGAAAATTGTGCCAGAAATCAATTTATTCCTTTATGCGATTCCCACGAGGGCTTCCTTCCAATCGGATATCTGTTGATTTAAACAATGGATTGGCTGGGTTGTCTTTCCATGATTTTAGTGCTGATACCGATTGTTTCTATGCAATGGATGTGGGTTTGCTGGAAAAGTTGGTTATTTGTTCAAGAGAAACTGTAGACAATGATACGGTCTGTATTTTCAATTACTTTTCCGGAGATTAATAATCTTTACTTTCTGTTCTTTGTTTATCCTTGACACTATCCATTCTGATAATAGGCCTGCACTATGCAACTTAAAAGTGCTATACAATACAATATTCTGGTTCGTGCTTCACATCTTGTTGCCGACTCCAGGCTGATGGATACCTCATCTTTTCTGGTGGTGCTTCTTGCGATGTTTTACTTCAGATTTATGAATGTTTACAACTATAAGTTCATCAAACAAGTCTTGATTTTTTAATTTCTTTTTCATTCTTCAATGAAATATGTTTCTATTTCCAAAAAAAAAAAAAGAATTTCTCGGTTGATTTTTGACAAACTTTTTTATGGTATGTATTGATCAGCTATTGGACAAAATTTTCAATGGATTTGCGAATCTCTGGATGAGTATGAAAGTGCAGTCAAAGAGTAAAGAAGACCTTGACTCTCAATTATACAAGTTTAAGCCTCGTGTGTTCAAAATTGAAAAGGTTATTGAAGCAAATGCTGACAAATCAATTGACAATGAAATTTCTTCAGAAATGGAGTTACTCTCTGAAGATGAAACCACTGAGATGGTACCACCCCCCCTGCAGATTTTTCAGCAATTGTATATTGTATCTTTGATCTTGTGCTATTTTCATTCATTAATTGGTTGAAATGAAATGTCATCTTCCAGAGTGAAGCTAGCAAGCAACATGAAACTTCAGAAGATGAATGGAGCCTAATAGACGAGTCTATGATTGACCGAATGATCTGCATTCATAATCAGCTGTTTGGCTCTCCTGATCTTGTTTTAGCTGTAAGCTCATAACAGATTTCTGGAAAATTGGAAATTTGGTGTTTTTTATATTTTCACTTCGAATACGTTAGTGCATCACTTTTTTATTGCTGCAATTAAAGATACTTTTGAACACAAACTCTAACGCACACTGTCAGAATTTGAATATTATGATGGGTTTTGATGATATTAACAGTATTGCTTTCGCTTTCCACTTTTATACTGTTTTTCCTATTGTGGCTGCTGTATAACTTCATTATCTGCTGCTTCTCCATTGGTTTCAGCCTGGAACGTCCAAAGTATCTGATGCTTCCCGTTTACTTTCTTTTTCTGGTTCATATAATTTGGGTTTGACATTGATTAAAGGTATTCATGACTACTAAACTGTCGGTCATTCTTCATAATGACTGTTCTTTGAACCTTAAAGTTGAAATTGTTTGTTGTGTTTTATTCAGATTTTGGTGGTTTGTTGCTGTCAAGTCTGGATGCAAAACTTGCACCAGAGCACTTATTACGGCTTTGTTTGGAGCATGAGGGAAACTGTGTTTTTTCTGAAAGAGTAGCTGGAAAATATAATTTCTACAAGGTTTGGCAAAGTGATTAATGAAATGTTTTAATTTTTAACATACAATTATTTAAGATTATGTTTGTAACGCTTTTACCCAGGATTCCAATCCTTCGATGATAGCAAACATGGTGAAGTCACTTGCTCCTCTTCAACAACGTATTTCTTCACTTTTGCTTGATCAAGCAGAACATCACGTTCTTCAGAGAATCTTGGATATAATTGAAATCCTTCAAAATTCTTCTATGGACACCCCGGTAGCAAAGGTATTTATACTGCTACATAATGCTACATTTAAAATCTAAGGATCTAGTTTATAACTGAGATTGAAATCTTCTTTTTTTTTTCAAGGGGATAAAGTATCTTGACTGAAATTGATGTTAGTAAGACCAACGCTTTAGATCATACTTAATTATCAAGATCGGGGCATATTTATGCTTCGAATCTTAAACATAAAATTTAGTCCTTAGTTAAAAGCTACTCCTTATGGAACTAACAGTACTGCATCTGGCAATTCTTATTTTCTTGTAATTATCTATTGGGTTTTTATATTATAAGCAATTAAACCTTTTTTTTCCTTGTGTTTTTGCTTACGATCTTTACAGGCTTTATCAGGTTTGCAAATCCTGGTTAACAAGGTGCAGACATTACCAGAACATGGGTCGAAGTTTTCTTCCTCTAGTAAGGATTTTCAATTAAATATTTTTGGCTTTGCTCTTGAAGTTCATCTTCTTCAACTATTTGCATAACAACTTGCAGAGCAACTGGAGCCTGTACTTGAATTAGTTTCATCATGGAAAAAGATTGAGTTTGACTCATGGGCAGCATTGCTTGATGAGGTGCAGGACCAGTACGAATTCAATTGTGGAAAGGTGACACTATGGTCCATTCTATGTTGTTTTATAATGCTACTTTTGCTTCACAGGATGAGGGATAGTTCTAAACCGTAGAGAATCTTTTGTTTCGTTACCTTGATTTATACTTCTAATTTGATTGTTTTAGTAACTTGACCTGGAATGGTTAAGGGATGGTTTTTCCCACTTGATATCGTTACTGGCTATTGCTATAAAAGTTAACAATTGCACGTGCAGAAACTGTTCGAGATTTGGGTTTTTTGTGTTTTTTTTAATTGTTATTATCAAAATTGCATGTGGTCTCAGGTGGCTGAAGCACAAATTCTTTCGTTGCTGCTTCTGACCAAGTGTCTCTGGTCTTGAACAACCTATATGTTACATCTTTAAGCGCTAATAAAATACTTCTGCCTCATTTTTGCTGCAGTTATGGTTTCCTCTTTTTTCTATCCTTCGGCATTGGCATTCTGACTCTACCATCAATAGGCATGTTCTTTACCTATTAAACCCTGCACCCCTAATGTTTTTTATTCTTCTGCTATTTTATATCAAACAGTAGCATGTTTGTTGCAGTTTGGAGGATTTCATCCATACGTCAAGTGTTGGGGAATTCAGAAAACGCCTTCAACTTCTTTTTTCATTCCTTGGACAAATTAGGACTGGTGCATGTGTTAAAGTTTCAAGGTAATACAAAAAGATCGTTTCTTAAATCTTGCTTGTGAGAAGTGGTATAATAGGAAGATGGACAAAGTGGATTGTATGTGATTATTATACATTCTTAATCCTATAAAGATTTGGTACAAACAGATTCAAGTCTAATGGTTGAAGTACCCTTTCTCGCTTCATTGTGATTAGTTTCTGCAGTTAGCTATCGGTATTCTAAACTCTTTCTTTCTAATCATGAAATCGTCTCAAATAATGCAGTCCTTATGAGATGGAACTTTTGAGGGCCTTGTACAACTTATTTGGATATTATGTTCAATTTTTACCAATGTAAGTTCCACTAGATATGATATATATTTTTTTCCACTTTAGAATATTGGATGCTTCTTGTATTGATAGATCAAGAGATATGATCTGTTTTTTTTTTCCACTTCAGAATATTGGAGCATATAGAAGGTTTTCGGAAGAAAATTGAAACGGAGTTGAAGGAACTTCAGAAATTATGTCGTTGGGAACGTGTTGAGAGTTATTGTTCTCTGGAGAACTCAAGGAGAATTAGGCTGAAGCTCAGGAAGCTTATTAAGAAATACAGTGTAAGTGATAAACAATCACTTCAACTAGCTGTTTATACGTTTGCAGGGTCTTTGGTGCCGTCATTGAGCTGAAATCAGTATAATTTGTATCTTTATGGATTAGATACTTTATTTTGCAAAAAAATAAAGTCCCTGCTTCTGGAATTTGAATTTGGAAGGGTGGGTAAATGAGACCCTTGGGTTGCATCCACTACTAGAGAGGATGATATGGAATCACAAACCTTGACATTTTTCTTATATTTTTCCTTTTGTTTCTACCTTCTCTCCTTTTCATTATAGGATCTATTGCAGCAACCTGTGTTGCTTTTTTTCAATCAAGATGCAGGAAAAAAAGAAACCAAAATACAATCTCTTCAATCTGGTGCAGAAGACAGGTTAACCTTTTTTTTGTCTTCATGCTGTTTCATGTGATTAAAGCACTTAGAACTCCTTGTATAGTGATCCTAACATGCATTGTATGCTTTTTAGGTTTAATTGGTTTACTGACTGGAGAAAAAGTGTGCGAAGTGTGCTGCAAAATTTCTGCCTGAATGGAACTCCTGAACTCAAGCTTCCATTCTCGTGTTTAAGGAGTGCTGAAGGTTATTTATTAAATTTTATAATTTTTTTTTATTGTTGAGTCCTGTTTCCTATTTAATGCATAAGGATATTGCTACTTTTCAGATTTGATTAGTGTTATTCAGCAATCAGAATCTCAATCGCCTTCCTCTTCCTATCAAGAAGAATGGAAATCTTTAAGTTGCACCATTGAAAGAATATACCAAAGTGCAATCTATTGTGATGATATTTGGAAGGAATCAAAAAAGAGCCAAGGGAAGAGAAGGGCCTTGTCTGACCTTTTGAAGCTCTTGGAAGCCAGTGGTTTGTCGAGGCATAAGTCTATTTATTTAGAGGTAGTAAATATTAGATGTGAAATTATGGAGCCATCTAGATTGTTATGTCATGTTTGCTTAAATGTTGGCTTGGCCCTTTCAGGAGCATCCTAAATCTTGGTGGTTCCTTCAGCAATCAGATGACATTGAGTATTTGCTTCTGACTGAAAGTAGACTGCCACGTGGATTTTCAGATGACACTACTTCCGGTGAAGGTCAAAAGTTTCAGAATGTAGGATTAGCTGCTAAAAGAAGTGAAGCCATCGAATACTACTTCAAGAGTGTAAAAGCAGTGTTGCTCTTACAGCAGATTTGCTTGAACTCTCACAAAGATGTCACTCGGGAGCAGGTAACTTCTATTTTGAAAAACCACATCATCAATATTGTAGAAATTCTGCTGTGAGGTAACCAGCACGATTGCATGTCTGCACACTGGTTTTCCATGTTCAATAAAAAATGACTTTACATTCTTGTTTCTTTATAATACTGTCCTGCTATATTATGCGGCACAGTGGTTGGATGTTCCCCATGTCCAGTTTCTTCATGCATTATGGAGCCACAACTTAAATTTGGCCATTATATCCGGGTTTTCTCTTTTCCAGGTTGAGCGGTCATGCTCTTTTCTGAACCAACTTATTGTAACGCAGCAAAAGCAACACACTGTTGCTGATCACTTTGCTAAGCATTTAAATCACTTGAAAAGTTGTGTATCACTTTTGGAAAAGTTGTACTCAAGTTCTAAGGATTCCAGTGCTTGTAATGGTTCTGAAATCAGAATAAGTTGTAATCAGGATATCATATATAGATGCATGTGGCAGCAGAAGGTCAGTTTGATTTTCATTTCCTGATATCAATGCTATTTCATCATTTTGGGAAAAAGTTCAACTGTCTTTCTGGATTTTACAGCAAATCTTTGACAGTTTGAGTACAACGGCTTACGAAGAATTAATCCTGCTCAAATCCTATAAAAATGTGCATTTGAAGTCCTGCCAAAGCATCAAATCTGAAGAAAATTGGGTTCTTGAAGCAATAGAGAAATTTTTGCCTGTGTTCCAGAAGTCAAAGGTTCAGAATTTCATTTCATTTTTTATTATTTGGATTCTGTGATTGTTGCTCTATATTTATGTAATCCATGTTGCAGGATTGCCTTGATGACTGCCTTCTCGGCCAGAAGGAAGTTATATCAACGCCTGCCAGTGTCTTGCAACCATATGTTGTAACAGATCAAATGAAAGAGCTTGTCGTTCAGAATTTTGAAACTATCAATATCTTCAGGGAGTATCACTCTGCTCTGTCCAAGCGTGTTGCTAATCGAAGCTCAGTTGAAAATATTCTTCTTGGTCATTTTGATGTAATATTTGAGAAGGTATGCCTTCAATAATTTTTATCCCCATTATTTTTATGTTAACCGATACCAGTTGCTTGTAAGTGGATTCAACTTCTCACAGATGGTCATTTGAAAATTGAAATTTTTGCAGTCAAGTCTTGTTGAGGAAGAGTTCCGATCTGGTCTGGAGGGAGAGGGTAGTTTGAGAAATGGTGAAAATTTTTCTGAGATTAATAGCAGATTTAATGAAGCTCTTGACGATACTTTCAGACATATTTTCAGTTCATTGGAAAATTTTACTTCATCCTGCTCTGAGCATAGTCTGCCAGCAGAAAATATAGGGAATGTTACTTCCTGGGAATCTTTATTGGGCTTGTTTATGAAAAATTTGAGCTTGGACACTTTATGTGATAAGCTTCTCAAGACAATCTCTTGTGCTGTAAGTTGATATTTTTCTCACTCATTTTTCTACATATTCTTTTTGAAAACGTGGCCTGACTTTTCATTTGTTGTTATGCGTTCACTGTTCAGGATAAACTGCTTTATACTTCTGGTACGGAACTCAAGGGCAATTCTCTCTCTGAAGAGCACATATTGCCATCGCATGTGGGTGCTTATTTCGAGCAATTACATACACTTTTAGGCTTAATAAAGAATATTGGTGACCATCTGCTACAAGATGTTCTTGACTTCAATTGCTCGGTAGGTTGTCCTAACTCGATTATATTCCTTCAAAGTTTTGCTGATGTTCACATGCATGCCACATGGATGAACTTTTCTTTTTCTCTTTTATCCCGTTAATGGAAAAATCATGTTGTACCATATAGACCTTTTGTGAGCATTGATTTTCAATATGAAGTAAGAAGTCATTTGCATTTCCATTTCATTTATACCGGTGTTCATCTCAAATTTTCAATGCCAGGTATCAGTAACAACCAATGTGCTAGCAACAGTTTTAGCTAATTTGTATTCTGAAGGATTTGGAGTTTCTACTGAAGACCCAGACGATGATGTCACTGATAAAAAAGTTCAAGATGCGAGTGGAACTGGTATGGGAGAAGGTGCAGGATTAAATGATGTGAGTGACCAGATAATGGATGAGGATCAGCTGCTTGGTGCTAATGAGAAGGTATGCTACACGCATAATCATGCTAGATAATCAAACTTCCTGTGGTTATTTTCAATTGTTTATTGATTTTTCTAATAATAAATTACTTGTTTTAGGCAAGTGAGCTGGATGATCCAACTGAAAACCCGAGTAAAAATGATAAAGGTATTGAAATGGAGCAAGATTTTGATGCAGAAACATTTAGTGTTAGTGAGGATTCTGAGGAGGACGATGAAGGTGATGATGGAGATGAGCAATTGGACCCTGTCCTAGGAAAAACAGGAGCTGAAAGTGAAGTAGTTGATGAGAAAATGTGGAATAAGGACGAAGATGAATGCCCTGATGACAAGAATGAAAAAGTTGAATCAGGGCCTCCAGTTAGGAACGAGGATGTCAGCTCTAGGGAACTTAGAGCCAATGATGAACATTCTGCTTCTGCAGATGAAAATGGTGAGACAGATATCAATGAACAAAAAGAACGGAATGATGAAGGTGAAAGTAATGCTGACCCTGTTGATGGAGAGGAAGCTGAGGAAATGAATTTTGATAAAGAGGATGAATTTGCTGAACCATCAGAATCGAAGCATGAAGAGTTAAATGAATGTTCAGATCTGCAGATGGATGAAAAAGAGGATGCATCTTCTGTGCAAGATGATCTTGAAGAGGATGGAAATTCTACCGAGAATGGGAACATCGAGGAGAATGTGACAGATCCAATAGATGAAAATATGACTGAAGCTGAGACTGAGCGTGAAACTTCTGAAATGGACATTGAGGGTGGTGATCGTGAGGAAAATAATCAGCCAAATGCATTGGCACCTAGGAATGATGCATCAGAGGCAGGTGAAAATGCGAAAAATGCAGAATCTGCTACGCAGGCAAATGGTGGCTTGCAGTCATCAGACTCTAGGAACATTGACCTGGAGACTAGCTTGTCTAGAAGTAATGAAATACAAAATGATGGTGCTCCATCAAGAAGCATGCCTACTGGTGATGCTTCGGAGACTGATATCTTGGCCGCAGACTCATCAAGTGGTGGGAGATTCACTGATGATCCTTTAAATACTCAATTGCCACAGCATGAAGCATCATCTTTTCAGAAAATGCAACCAAATCCTTATCGGAATGTTGGTGATGCACTAAATAAGTGGAAGGAAAGAGCAAGAGTTTCAGTCGATCTCCAGGCAAATAATGCAGATGTACAAGAGGAGATGGAGGACGAAGATGCAGAAGAGTATGGATTTGTTTCTGAGTTGGAAAAGGGCTCTGCACAGGCCATGGGACCCGCAACATCTGAGCAGATTGATAGAGATGCCAATGTTAATAACGTTGACAAAGATAGTATTGCTGCCACAAAGTCCGACAACTCTGAGCCAATGGAGTCTGAGAGACAAAATCTTGACACACATGCTTTGAGTCGTACCTCCATTCATAAAAGTACAGTGGATGATCCCATACCTGTTTCAAATTTGGAGAATCCAACTGAAGATGAATCTCAAGAATTTCGTAACACTGAAAATGGTGTTTCTACACATTTATCAGATAACCTGGTATCTGTCAATAGAACTTACTTAAATGAGCCAATGCGTAAATTTGAAAAGCTCACTGTGAGTGAGGATGAGTTGGGGAAAGTGAACAATCCTGAGGTAGTCTCTAATGAGATGAAAGATAATGCAACAGCTATCTGGAGGAAATATGAACTGCGCACAACTAGGTTATCTCAGGAGTTGGCTGAACAACTGCGTCTCGTCATGGAGCCAACTCTTGCCAGCAAGCTCCAGGGGGATTACAAAACTGGCAAAAGGATCAATATGAAAAAGGTAGCCTCTATGCAGTCGTCTTAAACTTGTCACTTTCTTTTTTTCCCCCCTAAAAGGTCTCAAAAAATCTATTGCTTTATGCATTCAGGTTATTCCCTATATAGCAAGTCATTATCGTAAAGATAAGATTTGGATGAGAAGAACAAGGCCTAACAAGCGCGATTACCAAATTGTTATTGCCGTGGATGATTCCCGGAGCATGTCTGAAAGTTGCTGTGGAGATGTTGCTATTGAAGCTTTAGTGACTGTATGCCGTGCCATGTCCCAACTAGAAATGGGAAGCTTAGCAGTTGCAAGCTTTGGGAAGAAGGGAAACATAAAGTTACTGCATGATTTTGATCAATCATTCACGGCAGAAGCTGGTGTCCAGGTATAGATATTTCCGATGCTTATTTAGAAACTAGGATGTTATGGATGATAGACTGAGACTTTATGCTTTCGTTTCGTTTCGCTTACGCCTTACCCTAAGATATACCAGACGCTCAACCCTTTTTTTATCTGATAAATGTGGGTACAGATGATCTCCAATTTAACATTCAAACAAGAGAACAGCATCGCTGACGAACCTGTTGTTGACCTATTGAAATATCTGAATGACACGCTGGATAATGCAGTCACCAAAGCACGTCTTCCATCTGGATACAATCCCCTACAGCAGCTTGTATTAATCATTGCAGATGGAAGATTTCATGAGAAGGTGATACTTTTTCTTAGTTATTATTCCTTATTCATGGGCCAAACTCTCATCTGTTTTATAAAAACAAAAATTCAGGTAAAACATGTTTGTGTAGCTTTATTGTAGAAGTTTTTTCTTGTTTTATTTTTAAAACAAATGACTCTTTGAGAGTAAGTATATGCCTTAACCAGTGAAGTTACGTTTTGGCTAGCTAAAACAACGGGTCGTTTCGTACCTTTTTCCGCTCCTCTTGGAACATGAACTGTTTATTGGATTATCTTATACCGAAGAAAAGTCCCAGCTCTTGTATTATTTTTATAACCAGCATGTTGCCTCGTGCAGGAGAACTTAAAACGATATGTGAGGGATCTTCTAAGTCGAAAACGTATGGTTGCATTTCTGCTTCTTGATAGTCCGCAGGAGTCCATCATGGACCTCATGGTATTCCTTTCATGGCTCTATTTCCATCCATGATTTTTCTTCTTTCCATTTCTGAAAAGTATTGGCCCGTTTAATAACCATTTGATTTTTAGTTTTTGAAAATTAGGCTTGTTTTCTCCCAATTTTCCTACCATGACTTTCATCTTTGTCAATGACACATTTGAATTTCTAGCCAAATTCTAAAAACAAAAACAAGTTTTTGAAAACTACTTTTTTTTAGTTTTCAAAATTTGCTTGGTTTTTAAAAACAAGGAAAGAAAAGTATTAGAAAAACAAAGAAGCTTGTTGGTGGAAGTATGGTTTATAAGCTTATTTTTCAAAAACCAAATGGTTATCATGAGAATTTAGATTTTAGATTCAAATCTTCTTTCCACTGACTACAATCTCTCTCTGGTTTTCAGGAAGCTTCTTTTGAAGGTGGAAACGTTAAGTTCTCAAAGTACTTAGATTCTTTTCCGTTCCCATATTACATAATTCTAAGGAATATCGAAGCACTTCCAAGGACCCTTGGAGATCTACTGAGACAGGTAAAAATCTAACAGCAAAGACTTTTTTTTTTTTTTTTTAGTACAACAACATTTGGGGTGGGGGATTCGAACCTCTGACCTCATGGTTTAGGGTACATGCCAATTATCGTTGAGTTAAACTCGCTTTGGCCTAACAGCAAAGACTTGGCTCTCAAAATAGTTTTTTTTTTTTTTTTTCTTTCCTTCTTTCTTTCTCCTTCATATAATGGAAGCCAATGATGTTCTTATTTTTTCTTTGGTTGCAGTGGTTTGAGCTTATGCAAAATTCTGGGGACTAAGTTTCGGGGATTTGATTTTTGGAACTTTAGAGGGAAGGATTTGGAAGTATTTCATGAAGCTGAATGTAAATTGTATCTTACAGTTACTTAAATGTAATTGAGATCACAATTATCATCAATAAAGATCAAAAGTTTCCTTCTCTTCTGAGCACCTGGTTCTTGTTTTCTTGTTGGCCTTTGGTTTTTATAGCACAATTGTGGAAGTTAAACTAGTGAGAATTTGGAAGGGATTATTAGTGTTTTTTTTTTATTTATCTTTTTCTTTTTTAAGTATAAAAAAGAAACTATTAGAGTTGAATATATTCCTGTCTGATAATTAAAGGACAATTGATGTATGCAAAATAAGGCGGCAAAATCATAAAAGAATGATCAACAAACAAAGCAATTGACTCGGACATGTCTAACATTAACATTTTGCATATTATATATTTACATGTGGCCCATTAAATAATGTGTTACAAATTATAATATTATTGACGATTAGATCACCTTACATCATTTTTGTTGACGTAAATTGTTTGTTTTTTTGGTTCTCTTAATATTAGTACAAGTGTAGGTAATTTAGATTAAAAAAAGATAGGAAAGGGGAGATTCTATTCAGAAATAATAATGCATTAGAACAAATTGATTTTTCTTTCTCAAATCAATTAAAATTTCTCAAACAGAAGGAATATCTCTTCAATTTTAATCCACTTTTCAAAATACCTTCTGTTTGAAAAAGATATTGGAGCCAAACAATGCTCAAATTATAAGTATTTTAGGAAAAAGAATATTCGAACCATAAAAGCTAGATATTAAAAGGACATAAACATTCCTAGCTTGTCACAGCCTCATTTATTCATTCCTAGAGGCTTATATAGCCTAACAACTTTCCTCCATGAAATTAAAATTTTATTCAATTGTCAATTTTTGAGTTAAGAAGGCATCAATTATGTTACTTCGCATCAATAAAGTCTTATTTTACATACATTAATATTATCTTTTAGGGTCGTATTTCACATTTATTTAGTCTTTATAGTTTTCTTTTCAAAAAAAAAAAAAAAAATAGTCTTTACAGTTTACAAGACATTTTTTTGAGTTCAACAATTACAAGGATAGAGAATTAAACCATTAATCTTTAAATAAGCGTCTTATCCATTAAATTATGTTCAGATCCTTAAGCGATCTTTATATATGTAATTTCATGAACTAAATTTAGTTTATTATATACTAAAGTTCAAAAGTAAATTATTACTTAAAAAAAATTATTCCAAAATTTTAAATTTTATTAACTAAAAAATATTTTAAAAAACAATAATTTTAAAGAGAGAGAGAAAAAAATAAACGTGAAAATATGATTGGTGGAGTGTCATGTACTACGCCACAGAGGATAAAAACTCGAAAAATACGGTCTTCGATGGATAGGGTTTACACGTCACTCATTGGTTCGAAGGACCCGCCGCCAAGAAGGAAACCCTAACAATAACAAAGCAAAGCCATCCACTTTTTCTAATCCATTACCGCCACGTGTCAGTCACCTTTTACCTCTTCTTTATCTTTCCTTCACTTCCCCTTCCCCCTCTCATCCGGTTCCCCTTCTCCATCTCCGACCGCCATTAACACCCAATCGGAGCCCTAGATTCCCTCTTCTTCAATCTTCACCTTCCCATCTCAATTCCACTGGTTCTCGACGATTCTTTCTCCGGTGAATGTTGTCGTTTCACCTGGAAATGGTGGATCAATACGTCGTCGATTGTGTTCCATCCAAGACCTGGTTCCACAAGAGGAAAAAACTTTTGAATTGAATTGAATTGAATGATTCGAGATCCGTCTCCTCTGTGAAATTTGTATATTAATCGAAAAATCTGTACAGTTTACCTTGTTCTTCACATGTTATCTTCGCATAGATTCGGTTGTAGAAGGAAGAAGTGGCGCCGGAGATTTGAGCTCTGAAGATTGGAATCGATTCTGGATTGTTCGTTTTTTCGTTCTGGTTTTTTGGTTTTTTTGATTCTGTGAAAGCTTGGAGAAGGTGGCGAAGATGAATTTGGGTGCGGCGGAGGAAGAATCGCCGCAGGAGATTCATATTCCAGCCGAAATCGATTGGCAAATGCTCGATAAATCTAAATTCTTCTTTCTCGGTGCGGCTCTGTTTTCAGGTGTTTCGGCTTCTCTTTACCCTATGGTGGTGTTGAAAACTCGGCAACAGGTTGCTCATTCGCAGCTTTCTTGCATCAGAACTGCATTTTCGCTTGTCCGCCATGAGGGTTTTCGAGCTCTCTACAGAGGATTTGGGACTTCTCTGATGGGGACTATCCCTGCCAGAGCTCTGTACATGGGAGCTCTTGAGGTTACGAAGAGCTACGTCGGAACTGCCACTGTTAGAATGGGATTTCCAGAGGCTTCTGCTGCTACAATTGCTAATGCAGCTGCTGGATTGAGTGCTGCAATGGCAGCTCAGCTTGTATGGACTCCTGTTGATGTTGTGAGTCAGAGACTCATGGTTCAAAGTAGCTACAATCCCACTGCTCCGAATGCCCATTACATCAATGGGATCGATGCGTTTCGAAAAATCCTCAACGCCGACGGACTCCGAGGCCTCTACCGGGGTTTCGGGATATCGATTTTGACATATGCACCGTCGAATGCAGTGTGGTGGGCTTCGTATTATGTAGCGCAAAGGCTGGTTTGGGGTGGAATTGGATGCTATCATGCTAAGAAGGTTGATGAAGGGAATGAAAATGGAGCTACTAATGTTTACAGACCGGATTCAAAGACTGTGATCGCAGTTCAGGGTGCGAGCGCAGCGATGGCGGGTAGTATCTCAGCCCTGATAACAATGCCTCTTGATACAATCAAAACTAGGTTGCAAGTTTTGGATGGTGATGAAAATGGTAGACGAGGGCCAACAATTGGCCAGACTTTAAGAAATTTAGTAAGGGAAGGCGGCTGGTCGGCGTGTTACAGAGGTTTGGCGCCTCGGTGCGCCTCGATGTCGATGTCTGCAACAACAATGATCACTACATATGAGTTTCTCAAACGGCTATCAACCAAGAATCAAGAGGGTTTAACAAGCTAAACAGCAGCAGAAAAGGATGAGTTTTCATGGAAGTCTAAATGCTGAAGATTGTCATTTTCTGTAACTGTTTCTGATAATTCTCTTTTTGAATTTCTTTTTTCCTTTCTTTTTTAATCAATCTACCTTGTTGATATAATGTAAGGCATCGCAATGTTCATATATAAAATGTACAGAAATAATTACTTCCTGTAAAACTGGCAGCTTTGATTTAGTGTTGGTTATTATATAATTATATAATACTGTGAGTTTTTCTTAGACAATTTTCATTTATTTCTTGAGTTAGTAATAGCTTGAATTTAGAATAAAAGAATATTGCCAACTGATCTGAAGATTGAAATCTATCTGGATGAATTAAAACGTTATTCTTTTTTTTTTATAAGAATTAAAACGTTATTCTTGTCAAGGTCAAAAGAAATAAACGATAATGTTGAAAAAAAAAATGAAAAAGATATAAATGATAATTACAAGATTCCATCTTCTAACTGAAGATTTCAAATAGAATTTAATCATAACGCCCAGATAAGACATTCATGTACTAAGTGGGCCTACCTTATGTGGACCTTTAATGATAATTGAAATTATAGTGGTAGTGGGACCATGGGTTTCTAATTTCTAATTTTAGGCATAGTGTGATAATTATGGATTTGATGTATTTTCACAAAAAAAAAATTATGGATTTGATGTTAAGTTACCTATCTTCTTATCAAAAATAAAAAAATAAAAAAAGATGTTAAGTTACCTATCTAATCCGTACAAAGATATATGTAACTTGTCAACTTGGACTCAGCTCAACTAGTTAAGGCATTATACCACTTAAAAGTTAAAATTTGAATTTCTTAAAAAAAAAAAAAAAAAAAAAAAAAAAAAAAAAAAGGTCTACTGATCAAATGTTAAACATGGTTGTCATTAAAAAGAACATCTAAAAAGAAGAAACCAATTTCAGCTCTTGAAACACTCAATCCATCCATCCATTTGATGTTAGAATCTAATAGGCAAATAGAAAAACAGTTGGTTGGTTTAGATGATCACTGAGTATATTCTTTACTAAATCAAAAGGTTAACAACAAGGTTCATTGTTGAGAGCTTTCAAAGTTTTATAAGCCTAACTCTCAAGGATCATGAAAAGACTAAGAGGACAATCTTACCAGACTTTACATGGAAAACTGAAAAGGCAGTGTTACCCAAAACTGGAAACCTGAAATATGCTAAAGCAAAGGCAAAGCAAAGCAAAGCACTTGCCCTGTGATTCCATAATCAAAGAAAGAGGAAAGTAAACAGTGGTATTTTCCAGAATTGCATTATGCTGCTATTTAAATGCGACCTCTCTTGTTGCTGCAGGATGGGCATTTGTACTGCTTGATGTGCTCTGCTTTGGCAGGGGTTATTCTAACGCATTTTCCATGGAACCACTTCTCACAGATATCACAGCAAATCCAAAATTCATCTGATGCGTAATTCTCACCACATGCCCCACACAAGGTGTCACCGTGCTCGTCTTCGTCTTCTTCATACAAGGCCTCCCTCTCGTCCCTTGCCTGCGGCTGCCTTGCATACATTCCTTGAATTTCAGCTTCCCGCTGAAAATAGTCGAAAGATTGAATGAAGTAAAAAAACCGAGTAATCAATGCTTAGATTATATGACTCCAACAAGCAGCACCAATAAGTTCGCCATGGGGCATCTCTTATCCATGCTCAATTTCATTCTTGAGTAGGTGGATGGGAAATAACTGAGCCACAGGTACATGCATGAAAAATTATAGACTGTCCACCATAGCTATAAACATTATCGTAATTAAGCACCACACAGTTCTATAAGCCACATAATATCACTGTCCCAGCTCCATTATTTTTCTATATGTCTCTACACCATTTGATACAAATATGAAATCAAGACAAATTATATTCAGCAATGGAGTAACACAAATAAAATCAATCTACCAACTGAAAAGAAGAAGAAGACCTATCCACTTACTGATTTAAAGTTTGACTTGGTTCTGCTACCATTAGCACTTGATGACTTTTCCTTGACTTGTTTCTTTGCAATACCTGTGACTACTTCAAATACAGTTGGCAATTCATTTATCATATTAAAAAGCCGCCTCCTGCATGAAAATATAAGGTTAGCAAAACCACGGTTGTTGAATTAACTCATATATGAACTAAATTTAAAATGAAAATACCTGTCAGATTTATCAAATCCAAATCTCGCACCAAAATAGAAGGCAACAGAGAGCAGCCAAGAATCGCTATGGACAGCAACCAGAGCCAACCAATCCCTTTCTTGCATGCCATCTCTTGCAAAATTAATACCCAATGCTGGCTCTGGTAGTTCTGGAGGTACTTCTTCAGCAGGTAAATTAACTTCCCATACTTCATTTGGAAAGCCATACAAGCATAGATTTTCCTTCTCTGTAAGCACCAAATAACCATTTCAAATATAGCTAAGGAGGGAGTTCTAATACAAAATACTAAGAATGTAAAAATCTAAAACTTCTAATGGTAGACGAAGAACAAGAGACAAAAAAAAAAAAAGGACAATTGCATGCACATAATTTTAAACGGATGAGGGTGGGGACATCAGTTTGAATTCCAGATAACATGAAGAGACAATTGAACTTCGTACACAACAAATTCATGGCTTAAAAGTTAAGGAGAAGCAAACAGAGATTACTAAAGGCATGTACCAGGATCACATTGTTGAAAGAACTCTTCGACATCTGCAATGATAAAACTGAGAAGAATTAGAAATTCACAGCTCCCAAATGAAACCAAAAGCCAAGGTCCAAACAACCAAGCACTCTCAATCAAAGTTACAGAAATAAAGCATCCAACCATTCCGTTTCTTGAATAAGAAAATCAGCAAGACACGAAAAGCAGACAACATAAAAACAAAACGAAAAGAAAAAGAAATAGAAAAAACCACTCCACTGCCTGAACAGGATAAGTTTTACAGTTTACATTTATCTACTAAAACATCCAACACAAAATCCGCCAATTGAAATCAAAATTGTTAACAAACTGTATAGGAACATAAACTTTTAGGTTTTGCATCAACTCACACAAAATATGACATACATGTACACAAGAGATTAGTTGCAACAACTTCAAAAATGCAGGCAAAGGAAGAGAGCTCTCTGGCTGCAATACCAATACTCCGTCGCTCTCTTATTTCTTACCGTATGTAAACGGCCATGCATGTACACAAATCGACCAAAAAAATTGATCCACATTCAAGAACGAGATTCACAATACAATTCAACGCTTATACAGTCGAAAACTAGACTGAGATTCAACATTGCACAGCCACAGTCATGAAAGGCAAGAGTAGTATGAGAGAGAACACATTTTCTTTTATCCTCATTACTCCTTTTTCACAAAGCACTTCCGTTTTCTCTCAAAAACCAAACGGCAACATCACGAACAAGAACGCCAAAATCAACCAAAAAAAACAACGAAAACAAAAATAATCCATTCCGAAACGCAAGGTGAAGGACGTAAGATAAATACTAAAGCAATGAAAACAGAAAAAAAAAAAAAAAAAAAAAAAAAAAAAAAAAAAAAAAAAAACACACACACACAACGAATTTCCATCACGCCTAGCTTTATCCTTCTCCTACAACGAGTCAACAAGAAAAGGAAAGACGAATACCTACGGTGAGGGCTTTGATGACGCCATTTCTTCGGCCTCTAAAATCACTGAAAACATCTTCGACTGAGCGATTGTGCACTGCGCCAACTCCATCCATTGCCGTTTCTTCGTGCTCGTCCTTGTGGCTCTGTACCTTCTCGAGACGAAATTGAGTCAAAAAAGGAAAAAGAAAACTACAGATTACCTAGAGAGAGAAAGAGAGGGAGAGAGAGACAAACAGAATCAATTTGCGAAGATGAATATATATTGTAATTAGATCGTGAACGATAAATTTGAATTTCTTGAAGGGCAAAGTCGGATTATTGAGATCTCTGTTTATCTTTCTTCCATGACCCTATTTTATTACCAAAATAATAATATTCTATTTTATCCTATTTTTAATGAAAATATATTGGGGCAACAAGAAAAATGGCTACAAATAAAAAGGTGGCTTGAAAAATGGCTACAAACGTTTGTAAATTAAATAGATGGCTAAACCATTTATTAATTAATAATTCCCTAATTATACAAGACAAAAATGCCCCTCAACAAACTTCCTAAGTGTTGTTAATGTTTAAAACCAAAATCATTTAAGAGAGATAAAAAAACACCCCTAAAAATAGTTGGAGACATTTTAGGAGGTTTAAAAATACGAAAATAAAAAAGACACACAACTATTTTGAAACCCAAATGTACCAGACCCTAGTTGTTCCCCGGGAATAGGAGTAAATACCTTGTCGGACAATGAGTACAAAGTTCAACCACCCCGTCAGTAGAGAGAAACACCTCTGAACTCCATTGAGAACCTCTGAAAAATTAAGAAACCGGAATTATGACACATCTGCTGAAAAATTAAGAAACCGGAATTATGACACACCAATGAGTACAAAGACCCTAGTTGTTCCCCGGGAATAGGAGTAAATACCTTGTCGGACAATGAGTACAAAGTTCAACCACCCCGTCAGTAGAGAGAAACACCTCTGAACTCCATTGATCAGGAACAACATCCCTGTCCATCTGCATATTTACTACCTGCACCTAAGAACCTTGAACTTTGTACTCCTTCCCCAATAAAGGTATTTACTCCTTTATTTATTTATAGTCATTTTTCTTGTCAAAGTTCAACCCCCTTCAGTAGAGAGAAACACCTTCGAACTCCATTAATCGGAAACAACAGTCCTGTCAATAGGAAGATTTACTACCTGCAACTAAGAATACCTGAAAATTTTTAAAAACAAATAAGAACACAGTAATTATGATACCTTAGCTGCTGCAATTATGAGTTGTCATAACACCGCCCACCCTCCCACCAGAACCGCCTTCATGCACCAGCCCGTTCGTCCATCTTCATCTTCCACAACCCTCCCTTCCCACCATTGCCCCCCCTTGAAAGACTTAATCCTCCATTTCCCACCATTTTCCACCCCCCAACACAGAGTGTATCCCAATCCCTACCTCTCGCATCGCGCCGGCGACCCACATCCGCCGTGCCGACGACCTTCTTCCGCCGTGCCGTCGAGACTCTTGCTTGCCCCACATCCTCCATCGATTCTCCTTCTGCACGAGGACTGTACAATTTCTCAGAAATTCAAACCAAGGTAACAACTTCATTCTCATTCCCTTATATTAGCAACAAACTGATACATTCCCCCAAGATTTTAGGGATTTCGTTATTACATTCCCCCGAGTGGTATGTACTGATAAATACCATTTCTATTAGACATGAACAACTTCATTCCGATTCCCTTATATTAGCAACAAGCTGATACGTTCCCCGAGATTTTAGGATTTCGTTATTACATTCCCCCGAGTGGTATGTACTGATAAATACCATTTCATCGTTATTACAACTTCTCTGGAAAAAGTGTGCTTGTGGTATACTCATATGTATGTGTGCGTACACATTGACATGTCTAATAGAAAAAATGCTTTGATTTGTCTGTACTATTATATACATCCATGGAATGGTCTAATGTGTCTACTTGTGTGTGTATACACTTAATCCCCCCTGTATTTGAGTTAATCACCCCTGTATCGTGTATGTCTGGAATGCCCAATAAAAATACACTTTGTCTTTGTCTGTGTTGCTATATGCAACCATAATAACCCCCGTACCATGTTCACCTGAATGCAAATACCTGATGAAATGCCATAACTGATATCTGTATATAGTATTACATACATACGTGTTCCGCATGCATCCTGTGTGTATGCATACTTACCCTAGTCCCACCCCCATATGAGTTATATATACGCTGTAGTTTATATGTACTGTCATCTGTCTGTATGTACTGCTACTTACGACTTTTATTGTTGTTCTTTTGTAACATGGATAATGAGGGGCAAAATGTGAGGGATAAAATCTTTTTTTTATCGTTGGAAACGCTGAACCTAAGCCTAAAAAATAGGTAGATCTTTTTATACACTTGAACACAAACCGCCAATTGAACTCCCTATAAATCGGGATTCATCCATCCCGAAAAAAGGGGGAGAAACTGAATGAAAACAAAAAAAATCTGTTAACGGCGTTTGTCTATAGTCGTATATACTAGGGGTAAAAATGTCAAAATAAATATAGAAAACAGTTCCTACTATTCTGGTAGCCACGCTTGCAAAGACCAAACTTCCGTAGCCAAAAATCAAGCCCGCTTTTTTTTTGTAGCCATTTAGCACAATTCCCCAAATATATTCTAATTTTATTCAACATACAATATATTTTCATTTCCATAATGGTTTAGCCAAAATAAAATATGCCCAAAAAAAAGTTTGATGGTCAAATTACCCCACCTTAGTTTCAATTTGGTTTTTTTTTTTTTTTTTTAATTTGGACTTGAATTTGCCAACTTGAGCATAATTTTTTTTTCAATATAACTTTTATTTTTTGAAACACAATATAACTTAATTTTAGTCCATAAGTTTATCAAATTTAACAAATCATTCCTACGGTTGCTAGTCCTTGCGATATTGAATACAAATACATTTTTAATTAATGTGGCAATGAGTTGGTGTTTTGTATTTGGTTAGTTATGTCAACTACCTTGTTGTTTTAGGTTGATTGAAAAACTATGGAAAAGTCGTGGGATTTTAGCAAAGTAAAAAATGGTTTAAGACTTATTTATGATATTTAATCAAATGTCATATTGAAAGATTTACTCCCACAAGCTAAAACCTAAACTATATGAACTAAATTGAAAGAAAAAATCCATAAAGAAAATTAAAACTTTTAGAATCACAATGACCGAATTAGAATTATATTTGTTGATGCGTGAATTTGACTAGTGAGTCAGGCCTAGAACGTGTGTAATTGCTCTAGTCATCTACTCTCGATTGCACTGGTTCAGGTTCGAGTGAGTTCCTTACACCGATATAATGTTGTGTCTTGTCCACTATGAAGTTTAAGTCAACACAAATTGGTTTAGAGTCGAGCACTAGGTGAGATTGCATACCTTTGAAATGGAGTGATCCCCTATTTTATAGTGTTGACCTCCCTCGATATGCTTGTCAGGAGGGTTCAAGAGGTCTTCCCCCTTTGGATAGTTGGGAGGTGCTCGACTTGGAGAATGGAGCTGTGTGGGTTGTTCCCTTCTCCCCAAGAGGCCCTTTAGGCCCCTAGGTTTACCCTCAACAATATTTGTTTTATACTATTTTTCACAAAATTTTAAAATTTTAATCCTTATCCACCTCTTTCGATTTTTGTAATAGTTCATCTTTTGTTATGTAGTAAGGAGAAGAATTTTACTTTAAATAAGTTAAATGATTGAAAATTTTAACCCTTATCCACCTCTCTCACTTTGTTGTAATAGTTCATCTCTCCATATCTAATATCCTATAGAATTTATTTTAAATAAGTTTAATGATTTGTGTTTATTATTATACTTTTAGTTTAAATTATATATATATATATATATATATATATATATATATATTCAACATGCTATTTTTTTTTAATGACAACGGCACAAACGATGATTTACACTTATAATTTAAAGGTAAGAATTTAATTTGAAGTAACTTAAAAAGGCAAAAGTTAAGAAATGAAACATTTCATCATGACTTTAGTCTAAAGTAGCTTTTCTTAACTACCACATTGCCCAATTGAAAATATCAAATTTACAGTCAGGTTTTTGTTTCAAAATTGGAAAAAACAAAACAAAACAAAAAACAATGGATGGATATGTGTGTGCACCAATAATTTATATTTATACATCAAGATATGATCATACTAATGTCTACATTAATAATTATGTAAAACATAAACAATGGTGAAAAGTAGATTTTGTGCTTAGCCAGTTCAACCAGTTCTAATGGAAAAACACAAGAGATCTGAAAATGATCTTGGACAGCCAAATTAAAAAGTGGTTTTCCCATCTCCTAAAATTACCATAGTTGAAATGCTGCAGTTTTAAGCACTTTTGTGAGCTGAATTTTGCTATCATATCAGAAGAACATATATCATCAACAACCAACTGAGATCATCACAGAGGCAATTTGATCTTCTCTGACCATTTGAAGATATCAGAATAGACTTGATCACCTCCCAAATCTTCCCCTTGAGCCCCGGCTGCTATTCGAATTATATCTTCGATCAGCGCAAAGTTCCCCATTATATCGACGTGAGCACCACTCTGCGTTCCTCGTCCTTCTAGCAAGTTTGATGGGGGAGAATGATTGTATTCTCTAACGTATGTTCGGATTCCCGATGGATTAAATCTGGTTTTCCCACGCCAGCCTTTTGCACACATGTAACCAGCACTTAGAACAGGCACGGTTTCGTCTCCGTCGACGGTGTAAACTCCGTCCTTCAGACAGCCATCTTCATCCCCCTCATTAGCTGCAGTATCTATCTGAAATGGAATGTAGCATTCAGCAGCAGGAGATAGCTTGTAGACATAAGCTCTTTCGGTCGGTATTCCAACTCCATACAAAGAAAAGATCTCCATGTCGGGAGCATTTGGCAATCTGCAGAGTAGTTTGATATTGTACAAAGTTTAATATAGCACAAGAATCTGGATAAGGATTCTGATATGGTTCTCAAAGGTATTCAGAGTTCATTGATACCAAATAGCAGCACAAGAAGAGAGGGAAAAGTGCAAGTCTTAGCCAATTCAAGAGGTTCGAGAGGCCCAAATCTCTCCCAAAAGTTACTACAAAACACACAACAATTTATCTTTTTCTACCATCCTACCTCACCATCTATATACTCACTTGTAACCAAAATATCCAGAGGGGGCCTTACTAACCTACATATATAAAATAAAATTATTGAATATCGCCACCACAATTTCGTGGCTCCCAAATAACCGATGAATCCATATTTTACATCAGTATACCTTCTAATAACCATTCAAAACAAATTCGAAATGCATTTTGTCATTATCATACATCTAACGGTAAAATACTATCTGACGTATTTTTCCAACCTTGTCCAATAATTTCTCCTCTCATGAGGCATATAAACTAACTAATTTCCTTCCGTGGTCCCACATCTTCACCCTTCTTTCTTCTAACATCAATGTATTGGATCGGAGGTCTATCAAAATGTTGTTATGGTACCTAAATCTATATATTAACCTAAAATCAAGAAGGATAAAGACACTCACCTTGTCTCCAATGGGTTCGACCAATACTTGTGGTGGTTGTATTTCGGATCATCCAAGTTGTCGGCAATTCCATATGAGAAATGGGCACTCCCACGTTCCATTGTATGTGGAGCAACATAATGAAGTAAATCTATGATTGATCCAGCTGTATAAACTTTGTAATCTGAGATTGCTCTGATACCCTCAATTCCCATGTCATGGTATTCAGTCCAAACGTCTTGGCAAGTAGTATTTGCAACATTGTGACCCTTGATAGCATCCTACACGATAATAAGATGTGCAATATAAGACTTCTTTGAAAGAATATCATCAAGATAACTGATTTGGGTTCCTTTTTCTTGCACAAATACAAGGAGACTGCAAGTTTTTCCATAAAAGAATCAAGAAAGTGAGGAGATCGACCATTTATCCATAAGTGAAGTTGTGCTTCAAAATATTTCGACAATAGACATAGTGCTAGCAACCTATCGACACAATAAAAGCCTATCCCTCACCACAGGACAATCAGTTACCTAAGTATTTATTTATGGTTTGAGACATGATTGATTTATTAAAATAAAAATCATTATACTAAAGAAAAGAGCCTTACCAAAAACTCAATCCTCTCAATCTCAGATGAATCTGCCTCTGCTATGTCTTTTCCAAACGATATAATCCTTCCATAGTGGGTTTTCTTCGAAAATGAAACCGTATCTCCATTACCATTATGGTCTCCATCATGTGTATCATTGTTTTTTAGCTTTCTTCTGCTGGGAAGATGGCCATCTTCAGGTGACCAATCAAGGCCACCCCATATAACATCCCCTCCTTTCGGTATCATTGACATGGTCGAATCCCATGTACGCGTCATCTTCATTACATGCTGCAATGTTTGAATGCGAAATAGATCATTGTCCAAGAAAACCGGTGCAATAGCCCTGTATTATGGGAAGGAAGAGACACGAACTCTATAAGTCAACAGAAACCACAGCATCAAATGCTTATAGATTCATAATCAAACAAAACGATTGTTAATGAAGCGATCTCACATAAACAAAAAGCTGTTAGCATTTTATTTTACAGAGCAGCCTTGAGACTAAAACAAATACTCCAAAATGTACCATATATGATTCAAAAAAATAAAGGTGTTTAACAACATTGGAAATGATGGTGGCTTGAAATTCATCCAGGAACACTAGGAAAAATCTACAAGCTAAGAATTAGAGCCTTATTACTATTGGCATAAACTAAGGTAACCTGAACGGAGATAAAAAAGATTGAGTTTATTGAATTAAAACTTTCACACTAGACAACTTTCAGATTTATGAATTCAAGGACAAGTTACATGTGTCTACTATAAAAAGAGTCATCTGTCTGAATATTGAATTTTCTTCCCTAGCCATGGAAATGCACAGACATACACACAAAGCCAAATTAACTAACTACAATACAATTAAAGTGATAGAGACCTGGCAAATGCAATATCCTTAGCTTCAGCAGAGAAGAGCCCAGCAACAGCTTTGGGAACACCTAGAAATGGTCCACCAATATTTATAACTGCTTTTATATGCTTAGCACACCAGTCTGGTCCTCCCCCACCACCCATTGGCGCTGGTGCTTCAACCCACTTCATAAAGTGCATGAAGTATAAAACACCCATCGAATGTGGAATTATCACTGCTTTTTTCCCGCCATTCGTTTTAACCATCAATTCTATGTTACTTTTTATTCGGCTGAGGGTTTTATCTCTAACCTATATCATTTGAGGAATGATTACAAGCGGTTAATAATATTAAAAATGGAACAACTTGGTAAGCTGAAAAACGATGACATTTTTATTAACTATTAGATTGTATTCCACCAAAATGATTACCTCAGTGTTTTGATATGAAATTCTCCAGTCATATGAAGCCATGTACATAGTTTTTTCCTCGTAACCAATACGAGCCAAATTAGCAATCAGGACTGCCCACACAAAATAACCAGGAGCAAAATAGTCAGCAGCAACAAGCCCAGTGACAGGCCTGACCCTGATTCCTGGAGGATCTAATCCAGTTTCATTATCCAATGACATGTGCTCTACCCAGCACGAAGGCCTGCAAGGGAAAAGGTTGAACAAGCATACCAAATTTAGTCATATAAAACCAACCACCAGTTTCTTGCATGTGCACAGCATCAAACAGTTCATTGCAAATGTTACTATCCAGGAGAATTCTTTAAAAAATCAACCGCACAACACTAACAACTTCAAAGAAGGAAATGGTTGAAAATCCAATAGCCATCAATAATCTTAAAACCTCAAACTAGATAGCTGCTATAGATCACTCTTTAATTTCAACAATCATACAAAGAAACAGGATAAAATTAAACCATCTAAATGAAAAAAGGATTATTATCTAATACCTTTTGTATACTTCGCCGAATGTGCCGCCCCACAGACGCTTCCTGAACAAACCTTCTGCGCATTCATGGCCTTCCCAAAGTTCAAGCCCACCAGTGACAATTCCCGGCACAAAGACCACAGGGTGCTTCACCTTCAACCCCTCTTTCTTCAATTTGACACCCGGTGGATCCGGCAATGGCCCAGTGATTGCCTCTGTCACATACTGAGGCAAAGATGCCGGCATCGCATTGTACAGAAACAACAAGAGCCACCACGTCGTACAAACGCACCCAACAAACCAGCAACAACTATCTACACACGACCACTTTTTCTTTGCCTTAACTTCCTTTACTTTTCCACTGACTTTCTCCTTCTTATCGTCATCTTCATCCTTCCGAATATTGGGATCTTTTTCCACCGCCTTTCTCCGACGAATCAACGACATATTTCGAAGTACTCAACCAATAACACCTCTAACTAAAATTTCATAAATTAGCCATTCTACAACACCGTTTCAATCTCAAGTCTATACCGCGATTCAAATCGAAAATTCCCTCTAACTTATAAGAAGGGACTGAAACTCCAACAACCCAATCTGGTGAAAGAAAAACTAAATAAACATTCGAGTATGTATTAAAATTCTGATGTAGTGAAGAAGAAATGTGTCTTCTCAACCGGGAAAAAAGTTGCTATTCTCGGCAAACAAACAGCGCCAATTCAAAGCTAAAAAAGATACCTAAAAAGCTGAAATAAAAAACGCAGTTCAAGAGATGAATAACCGAAAGACTGCCTTCGAATCGAAATGGAAGCTTTGTCTTCACTTTGTGCAGTTACGAACAGAAGCTTTAGCTTATCGATCAATGGCGCGTCGGATCGGGAGAAGAAGCTGCCGACTGCTCTCAGCAAGATGGATAGCAAAATTATGGCGCAGAAACAAAACTGGGCTCTACGTGTTTGCTTTGCTTTCAGATTTTGACTAAATCGTTTTTTTTTTTTTTTTCTGATAAAATGGAATTTTAAAAATTGGATATTTATTTTATTACGTGGCGGTATTCTATTGGTTGAGGTTTTTTGTCATTTTATATTTTACTTCCAAGTTCCTTTGTTTGTGATTGGCTGTTTAGTGTTTGAACAGAACTGGGAGACGTAATTATGGAGGACCATTCTCTTTTCCGTGTGCGCAACTGCAGTGGATTTTAATTTCCATGTCTCTGGGCCCCAGCACGTGAAACATGTGTGCAACGTCGTCGTTTTTGCATGATGTAATGTAACGACAAATATTAAAATATATTTATTCATAACTATTTAACATTTTCACTTGATTACCTTTAAAATCGATGGATGATTATTAATTTAATTAAATAAAAGAAGTGAGGAATAAAATATAAAGGTCCCTCGTATTAATAAAAGTTTAGAATCTTTCGTTATTTCATAATTTTTTTTCTAATATTTTTAACACTTACATTTTAATAAGTCATTATACAGGTGTGAGAATTGTAAATTGACGGTGATAAAATGAAACCCTAATTAAGCATCTAAATTCTAAATTCATCTACTTTGTAAATGATTTGGTTTTAAACTAAATTCAAACTTTTGACATCTTGGTTGAGCTACGTGACAATTACTGTTTAACTATACTCATTTTGACTATTTAAGTTCTAATTTATTCAGCTTCGTCTAAGGTGTAGGGATATAAATTAACCTTTCTTTGAAAGTATATATATTTAATACGTTTTACTAACTAACTATTTTAAGTGGTGTAGCTTTTTTAATTACTCTTGAACATAGATTATGCTACTTCTCGATATTTCTCTATAAAGCCTATTAGGTACACAAAATTCAAAATCATTTTAATCTGTTATGTGTGAATATTAATGGTTATTTGATATACTTTCAACATGACTACTATTGGAAGATGAATATCGATGCTTCTTGAGATGAGAAGACATTTAGCTAGATGATGCATGACTCGAGCTCGAGCGAATCCTTGATTTGTTTTCGACATACAAAAAATCAAAAGAAAATGAAATATCAAATCGCTATAAGCAAAGGCGATATGGGAAGGCCTCAAAAGCATTTTGAGTACCTGCAATTGAAATCATGTTCCCTTTGAGATCGAATCAGATGCAACGTTAAATGCAATCAATGGGATCCCGTGGACATCATTGAGATGAAAAATAATTGAGCTATGCTCTTGTTAGCTTGAGATGAAAAATTTGGTGAAAGTCATTTTGTCAATTTCTTCATTTTCATCATTATCGAAGTAGCCCGGTAGTTCATTAAACTTGCTTTTCTTCTTTTTTTTTTTTTTTTTTTTTTTTTTAAAGAACTTGTTTTTCTTCTTTTGAGAAATAGGCAGTTTATTTTGTACATTTGTTTTCCAAATTGGATATTCCTTGTAATCAAGGAGGGTGGTTGTAACTTCTCTTGATTTCATTTATTTCAGCTTCTTTTCAAATATAAATATATAATATATATATATGACCACCAAACTTTCTCAAAATAAATAAATAAATAAAAATAAAAAAACCACCGATATTTTAATACAACTCGCAAAAGTATGGTACATAGTAGATAGTACCACGCATTGAAACTGTGCATGCATGTGCCGCTCACGTGTACTCATTTATCTTTCCTTTTTTTTTTTCTATTTTTAAAAATCGGATACTAAAGGTGTGTTTGGTTTAACTTTTAAAGTGTTTAAATTTTTTAAAAATCATTTTGAAAAACTTTATAGTATTTAACCACCATTAAAAATGACTTCTTAGAAAATGAGATTGATAAATAAACTATTTTGAGAGAAACACTTGAAACCAACTTTTTAGAAAAAATCTTTAGCATACAATAACTTGTGTATAAAAACACCGAAGAAATGCAACCGAACATATGAGTGTTTAAATCCCAAACTATTTTTGTACAAAATGTTTTTTTTTAATGTATTATTAAAAAACATTTAAATTAAAATGTATGGAAAAGAACACAGATAGCCCAAATTAGGACCTTATATTTCATAATTGTCCAAATTTCTCATTTTTTACACAAAAAGCCTAATGGACCAAATTTTTTTCATAAAAATCAGGCCCTTTTTACGTTTAAGCCCTCATTTTTACTACTGAATATTTAAAAAATAAATAAATAAATAAAATAAAACCAAAAAAGGAAACCACGATTCTTTCCCATTTTCAGTTTGAAGACCGTGGGTGTGAGAGTTTGAACGGAAAAGGAAAAGTCGCGAAATCGGTGAGGCGAAAAAAACCTTGGATTCTTGCTTCAGAACTACCCACCATTTTTGCTTCGTTTCTCCGGCGATTTGCGAGGAAGAAGACGCAGAGATTTCTGGAAGTAGACTTGCAGCTGTTTGTAAACAACCTCTAGTATATTTCGAACTTCGAAGGTACATTTTTAGGGCTTTTTTCATATTGTTTACATTCTGGTATATTTTTTCAAAATAGATAGTTCATGCGCGACATTCCCACGATTGTTTAGAGTTTTTTCACGCCCACTGTCCCTTTATCGTCGACACTCTGTTTTTTCGAATTTCCTTGGTTCTTCACTGTTGCAAAATTTCTAGGGTTTAATCTTCTTCAACATAGTTAAATAAATGTCATTAAAGATTTCTAAAACTAAAAACATTCATGGTTATAAGCTGAAATCTACATGCATTTTGTTGATTTTTCATTATGATTCTCAGTTTTAACCCAAAAAAAATAGTGGAATGTATATATAAAACATAAGAAATTTACACTTGATATGAACGATATAAACAATAGGACACATAAACTGTTACTAAGAATATATGAATTAGGGGATTACTACATAATAACTCGACTCGAAAATACCCCGGAGTATTAAAAATAAAATAGTTAATGATATATACATAACCGAATATGTCATATGTTCCCCTGGATATATTAACTATTGATAAACCATTCATAACTGAATATGTCATATCTTCCCATCAATAAATTAACTTTGTATCGTATATACCATTCATATATGATTATGTGGTAACTACTGGTGGGGTGAAATATTTTAAATGTTATACTACTGATTTTGAGCATATACTCCCGAATATTAAAAAAAAAAAAAAAAAAAAAAAACTATTAGGGAATGGATAAATATAAGAACTTGGGAGGGAATGTAAATATACGCAGGAGTCAAAGGATTCTGAATTTGGTTAGCAGAAAAGCAACTAAAAAAACCAATGAATGTGAGGTTGTGACAATATATTCAGATGTATGTTCTTTCATATAAAAACATTAGTGGCTGATATGATTATTTGATTTAACTAACTATGTAATTTAATTTCAACTGCAGACAAGAAAGTTTGGAATCTATAACTGGGAATATGTCTGGTGATCAAAGCCAAAAATCTGAGGAGCGGAATGTAGGACAAGAATTTGAAGATGAGATTGAGCAAACACAACTGATAACAACATAAGAGCAAGGGGACACTGAACAACAATCTATTGGAAATCTTTTAGGGACCCAAATAGTCCCATACGAAGATTCTTCTGAAATGCATCTACAGAAATAATTGGACGACAATGCTTCAAACCAGAAACGCATGCTGATAACGCCATGAAAAAGTATCGAAATCTTCCATCGGCATCAATCTTATATTCAATTATTGAACCTGAATGAATTACAAATAACAAGTATATATTATATCAACATTTGTATATATTATAGCTTACGGTAAATATAAAAGAAACAGCTGTATATATTAAACGAACCTGGACTTTTAATATTCACCATATGGGCAAATGAACCCAGCATATAATCACGATATAAAAAATATGAAAATATATAATTTAAAGTTTATATTCTTAATGAAACTGAAATTGACTTAAATGAAATATCTTGTTGAATATATTAAATATTAAATTTGAAAACATAGCCATAAAAGAACATGTTTATAATGTGTACGAAATATATACGAAACTTATATTGACTAAAACGATATATCCCTCTTGATATATAAAATATAAAATCTTAAACGTATACATATAAAAACGTGTTTATAATGTGTACAGTATACGAAACTTACACAGACTAAAACGATATATCCGTTAGCATATATCAAATATAAAAACTGAAAACGTACCCATCTTCAAACGACTGGAAAACGGAACGTAGAGGCTCACTCGATGAAGTCCGAAAACACTGAAAAACTACAGAAAAAACCTAAATATAGTAGGGAAACTTCTGTATGCAGTCCGAAAAAGCAAATTTACTAATAACTGCTGTTCGAAACCGACGACAATGGCTGCCGGAAAAGAAAAAAAATAAAGATAAAGGCGGCTGGAAAATATAAGAAAATACAGAGAAGGCTGCTGGAAAAGAGAAGAAAATAAATGGGAATAGGCTGGAAATAAAACCAAAACGACACACGAGAATGAAGGAGAGAACCACGATTATGGGAACATTCCTTAATTTAGGAGATTTGGTGAAAATTAACCTTCCTAAAATGTAGCATATTCGGTTGGCATTTATGGAATATATTATTGTCAATTTTAATATTATTTGAGAATAAATGATAATACCAATGGTATAAATGTCCAAAAATCTATCCGAAAATCTAATCTTGTAAATATCGAAAATTTTGGACATTTATGAAAATATGTCTCCAAAACGGTCTATCTACCAAAATTTCTCTAAAATGTATTTCAAACGGACCTAAAAGTGGCTATCTAAACTTATTTTCCATTTTATTGTGTTTGGGCCATCTAAAACTGGTCCAGCTTTTTTCCTATTGGGCCTTGGGCCGCAGTCTTCTCTAACAGAAAGGACTCACCTGGGCTTTCAAAGAAGGTCAGTCCGGTGATTATCATTCTTGTAACATTTATATAAAGTTTGATGGACTAAATTCGACATGTCCTTTAATTCATGATTCTAATACAATATTTTGCGGAAAACGAAAACAAACTTTTTTTATTGATCTATTAAAATATAGAAATCTCTAGTTTCCAACCTATAAAGAATTTACATAACGTCTCAATCAATTGAACGATACACAAGTTGGTAATCACACACATTTATAATATTATATTGTATTGACTAAATATATGTTTTGGCGGTCTCTAATGTTTGGACATTTTTCAACTTAGTTCATACTCGTTTTAAAATTTCAATTTAATATACTATGTCTTAAAATATTTCAACCGAGTCATTTGTCATTGGTGAATGTTAAAATCAATTCATGATAAACTTATATGATCTAATACACACCAATGGAAATTTGGAAAAAAAAATGTCATCTAAAAAACGAAAACTCAAGATTTCTAACAACTTTTTTAGAAATTTAGAGAAATTAGAAACTTTTCTCTCATAGATGTTTTTGTTCCTCCTCAAAGTTCAAATAAAAGTTTATCATTGGTCAGTTTTAACATTCACGAAAAACAAATAATTAAAAACTAAATTGAAAAATATTAAAACATACTAAACCGACACATCTTAAACAACAGTGACTAAAAAAAAAAAGAAGAAAAGAAAAAACGTAAACGCTAAGGATTAAAATATATATTTAACTTTTTTTTCTTCGAAAAAAATAAAAGTATATAAAAATAAAATAATGATGTGATTGGATAAAAATTATTGCAAAGTTAAGGAGACCCCCCGGGGTTGGTTAGGGGAGTTCCAAATAGAGGGGTTTTGAATTCCCAACGGCTTCATTTATATTAATTGTTTTTGTTCGTTTGTCATTTTTATTATAATAATAATTTTATTAGTAGCCATAAATTAAAAGAATAATAAAAAATATATATATATATATATAAATTAATTCCATTTAAGAAGTCTACAGCATTATGTCTGCAACTTCGTCCAGCTACGCCAAATACAAGTGCATGTGACTGCTGGGGCTGCCTCCTTAAAAGCACTAAAATTAATTTAAGTAATACACATGCTCCCAAAGCTAAACCCTACTTACTATTTTAACCAAATATTAGAGAAAATAATATAAGAGAAAATATTGAGAATTTTAAATTAAATTGATCCTTAAAATTTTTAATTTTACGTCTAATAAGTCTTTACTATTTAAAAGTAGTGTTATAGGCAATTTTGGACTACCCAATATACAAATAGCTGACAAGGACAACCAGGGAGAAATCGGGCTGAGAGATGGACCAAGGAGGCAAAACCGGCAAGTGGGACGGGCCAAGACTGAAGGGGTCGGGTTTTTGGCCCGACCCCCTGCTCGCCCCGCTCGCGCGGGCCGAGCCCGTCCGACTCCATTTGGTCCCCACCGCCTTTGGCCGCCTCAGTTTCGCCTGGTTTGACCTAAAACGCCTCCGAATCCCTAAAAACCCTAGGAGGATGAGCAGATATTTAAATCTCTCTTCGCCACTGAAGAAGGGGACTCCGAATTCTATCCCTAGACACTATTTTATATCTTCTACTCTTACTCTTACTTTTCCACTCCCTACCGTTCTGTTTGCTGACTTAAGCATCGGAGCCGGTGTGGCGAGCACCACACCGGTGTGCATGTTTACTGTCTTGCTGGCCACGTCTTCCCCCATCATCTACAAATTTACCGTTGGTGGCACGTGAAGGTCAGGTGAGTTCCTCTGGCCAAAATCGACCATCAACAAGTAGTATATTGAAGTTTTAATTTCGTGTCAAACAGGTTTATTGGGTATTTATTAAAATTCACAGACTTGGGAGACAAAATTGAAATGTTGGGGTTATGTTTTGTATCTAGTTAATTTATGAATTTTAGAAAATAAGTTAACTTATAAGTTTAGTCAATAAACTTTCAAGTTTGTATCAAACTGGTCCATGCACTTTAAAAAAAGTGTCTCTTAACTCTCAATTTTGTGTTTAGTAGGTCTTAGAATCTAAAAAGAATGTTTAATAAGTCCATAAACTTTCGATTTTGTATCTAATGAATCCCTTAAAATAGAGAATTAGAAAATTTTTCGATTCGATATATATTTGTAAATTAGACGACTCAACGTCGACGTTAAGACTTAATAAATAGGTCAAATATCTCTTATAAATATCCATCAAATACAAAATAATATCATCAATGGATCACCAAGAAGATTGTACTTATTAATTCATATGATATATATATATATATATATATATATATATATATGTATATATATATATTACAAAAGCATATGTTGATGTTAATATTTTATTTATACACCCTTAGAATTAAAATCTCATATCACCATTGATATGCATTTCAATATTTTTAATACGGCCTAATCTTCTCTCATGAATATGTTACTTCTTTTCCCCCAAAGAGCTGGTACTGTTGTTTTTACTCAAAATAAGAATATATGTAAAATGTCAAAATCAATCCTATCCTATCACAATCCAACTCTCATATGTTTGTTTGTTAGGAAGAATTTTATTTTTAGTATGAGGGAAGATGATCTACGTGAATATAAACAGTAGCTTTTTTATATAGTTTGGTAAGAGGTCAAAGAAAACAAATAATGAAATGAAAACGTTTTAAAAAATAAAAAATGAAGGAATAACGATTCAACGCATAGATATAAAGCATTGATCATAAGCATCGATTCAACGCATGGTTAGAGGTATATGCTAATTAATGTTGAGTTATGTTCATTTTGGCCTACTAAACATAATATTGAAAGTTTAAGATTATATTTGAAACTTTTTTTTGAACTAGTCTATTAGAAACTTTTTAAAGCTTGGAAAACTACCCGGCACAAATTTTAGAAGTACCTAAACCAAACTTATATATAATTTAACCTATGTTATTATTATTATTTTTTTTTTTTGTGTAAAATATTATAAACTATATAAAAAAGAATAAGAGAAACTCTACCAAATATCATAATTCTAATACTTATCCTAAAAAATAATACAAATTCTCATACATATTTTTTCTATTTTCCTAAAATTTCAAACTTTTTTTTTCTATGTATAAAAATACATATTTAATTTAAGTTAGTTCTATAAATGCCTCTAAAAATAAATGTAGGAAAAAAAAAAACAGATAATATCTAGTGAGTTAGGTAGTTCACACAAAAGCAAAAAGTTCATTTCTTTATATCACTTTGGAACTTTCACTTTTCCCACTTGCATGTGCAACAGTTATGGTATATTTAACCTGCCAAATGGAAGCAAAGCATAAAGCCCTAAAGTTTTTGCTTTTTGTAATTTTTATGAATAATCATTAAGATTTTTTTTTCTTTTTTTTTTCTTTTTTTTTTTTAAAAAAACCATTGCCTTGAAAATCACAAACAGGCCAGCCCTTTAGTATACAAATTCCAATCTTAGCTTGCAAGGAAAAGTGAAAGCATGACCATACACTTATAATCTTAGTTTGCCAAATATTTTTAATTTTATAATATATAGTATTTTAAAGTTAATTAATAAGGAAAAATACCTTTTTGGTCCCTGAGTTTTGAGGAATATGTGTGTTTGGTTACTGGGTTTTCAAAATAGGTTTAAAAGGTCTCTAAGTTTTCAAAATAGACATTTTTAGTCCATAAGTTTCGAGAAATAAGTTTAAAAGATCCTTATTATTATTTTTTTTTCAAATTTTTAAATCAATATATATTTTTTAATTTTAAAAACCATTCGATATTAAAAAATAATACAAAAATATTAATTTAAAAAAGTTGAAAAAATAATATTAGGGACCTTTTAAACCTATTTCTCAAAACTCATGACTAAAAATGTCCATTTTGAAACCTTAAGGACCTTAGCTTTTAAATCTATTTCTCAAAATTCAGGAATTAAAAATGTCTATTTTGAAAACTAAGGGACCAAACGCACATATTTCTCAAAACTCAGAGACCAAAAAGGTAATTTTTCCTAATTAATAACATATTATTAATATATTAAACATGTTATTAATTATAAAGTTTTATTTAATTTGGACTTTCCACTTTGGAAAGACATAATCCACGCTTGTCACCCCAAAGAAAAGCATCTTCATTATCATGTTGCTTTTTTTAATCAATAAGATATTAAAACATGTCTTTCAATTATGTACTCAAAGATTTTGTATACGAAAAGAAACTCAATTTTCAAACATTTAGATCATGTGTTTGTGAAGTTTGAATATTAAGAAGTTTAAATAATATGTGTAGCATGTGTTTGGAATCCTACTTTAAGAATTTAAATTTATGTGGAACATGTTTCATGGTTTATAAAATTAATTAGTACATATTTTTAAGGAGTGGGTTTTAAAAACTTAAGACTCCGTTTGATAACTATTTGGTCTTTGATTTTTGAAAATTATGTTTGTTTTCTCTCAATTTCCCTGTCATGACTTTTATCTTTGTCAATGATACATTTGAATTTCTAGCCAAATTCTAAAAACAAAAACAAGTTTTTGAAAACTATATTTTTTTTAATTATCAAAATTTGCTTGGTTTTTAAAAACAATGAAAGAAATGTATTAGAAAAACAAAGAAGTTTGTTGGTAGAAATATGATTTATAAGCTTAATTTTCAAAACCTAAAAATCAAAAACCAAATGTTTATCCGTCTAAACTATTCAATTAATATTCAATTAAACGATTTATAACGTACATCATGGGCTAAATTCTAAAACAATAAAACTATTACTACATATCAATATTTATATTTTCTTACCCTACTTCGTTTGCATACTATAATAATAGAGGTGTGAAAGTCAACTAGAGCATATAACTCATTTATTATGTGAGCTTGTGTTTATTTCTTGTATTTCAAATATTTCATATAGTGTGTGTCAAATAATTTATTGGGTATTTTTTTTAATAGTAGTTGAAAAATTGAGTCCTAAAAACCCTACACTTGATATTTGTTTTAAAAAAAAAAAGGTGTGCAAATGCCGATCTAAACATAGCTCAATTCACTAACCTAAACATAACTAAGAGTTGAAGTGTATATCATATCAACTAAAAGGTCAGACGACGTTCGAATCTACTCAATTTCTACCTATTGTTGAACTCTAAAAAATATCAATTCATTAATGCACTAATGTCTTCTCTTAAACATCGTAATCTTAAAGTTTCACCCGTGATTAACCTCGAGAACGTGGGGTCAAATAATGAACCGAATATGGTTATGATATGAATAAATATTTATACGATGGAGGGGATGTTTTGATTGGAAATACTAATAATTAAGAAATTGTACTAAAATACGATGTTTTTGTGTGATTGGGTTAGTAGGAAACATGGACATGACAAGGTTCGTACAATAGTATCATTGTTATAGTTAGAGAAAATCATATTATTGTGTTGTGTTTGATAGGTTTTTGTTTGTCTGGGATAGGGACAATTAATTGCCACCATCCAAACAGGCCGTATTCGTGGAGTGGGGGACGAGGGCAAACGGAATGATCCAAACGGATACTGCTCGCAACTCACATGCTTTTGTTCCCATGGAGACCTCCTCGTTTTTTTTTTTTTAGGGTTTAACAAGTTTAATTGAAGTTTTAATGTTTAAATCAACTGAGTTAACGTCAAAGTGAACATAGTTCAAGTAATTGATATGTACTAATTTCGATCCAGATGTCGTAGGTTTGAATCTCGAACTTTTTTAGAAATTTTGAAGTGATCTTTTTACTATTCTAAAATCTTGTCAGTTTCAATTTATGTGTAAGGTAAGTTTATCATCATCTATTTTTAACATTTACCAATAGTGAGTAACTAAATTAGAAAGTATTAAAGTATAAGAAACTAAATTGAAAAAAAAAAACAATCAAATAATATATATACATATATTCTAAAAATAGGTTAAGTTATAAGTTTTGTTCATTAAAAAAAAAAAAAAAAAAAAAAAAAAACGTTTAGAGGGTTAGGTTTATTTACTATTTAAAAAAAGTTTTCAATAAATCCTTTAAATTTTGTGTGTTTATCCAATCTAACTTTTCAATATCCTATTCTAAGGATAGGTTTAAAATTTCGTTTGAAAAAAGTGTCAAGCACTCTTTAAAATTCAAACCAAAAGTTACCAATTTTTAGAAAAACATTTGTAGTACTTTCTTAGCAAACAAGTAAAACAATTTTTTTTTAGTACGTCAACCTTTCGAACTTCTGACTTTATAGTTGATGGTATATGTCAATTACTGCTGAGTAGACTCGCTTTGACACAAACGAGTAAAACATTGAAATTTGAACTAATTTCTTGATTGAGGATATAAACATTATGTCAAAGAGCAAAAATCAGAAGTTTGAACAATAAATGTTCAAATATCAACTCAAAATTTCAAAATATATATCAAATGTAATACACTTTCAATATTTAATTTTGTTACTTAAAATATATAATGACAATTATCTTATTAAATTTCCTATTTGTTCCAAAACAACAACAAGGTTAAAGTATCATTTTGGTTTTTGTACTTTAAAGTTTGTTATATTTTAGTTATTGTATTTTCAATAAAACTTAAAATTAGTTCCTACAATGAATTTATTATTAATTTTTCTTTGAAAAGAAGATCAGTCTCTACTCTCTACCAGCATTGTTTCTATAAATTTTATAAATATATTCACATGGTGACTTTTTTTTGTATGGAAACTATCATTATTATTGAACCAAATTCGATAAAAATTAACTTTAGATTCATGGTGTTAACCAATATTTTAAGCTGAAAGTAGACATATAAAATTATGGATGATTAAAATGAAACAAAACTCAAAGTACATATACAAAAATAGTATTTTAACGATAATAATAATAAACCTAATAATATATATTTTTTAAATATATATAAAAAAGAATAATAATAATGGTGTATGGAATATTTAGGATTTGGGTCAAAAACACAACTAGCGACAAAAACGGTGCGCACAGTGCTTCGGTTCCATTCCCTTTGGTTTTGCATGGACGTGAAGATGGAGCCATTTTAGTTCTCCCAAGTCGAGTCGGTTCCCAAGCGGCTTGAGAAGCCTCTTCGTCCACTCTGCCAAAAGATGACAGCCTATCCCTTGTCTCTTTCTTCATTATAATGTTAATTTTTTTTAGTACACCAACATTTGAGGCACTGGAAAATTCAAAACTCTGACTTCATGATTGGAAGTACATGTCAATTACTGTGGAGCTATACTCGCTTTGGTCATTATAACGTTAATTTTGTTTGCATTCCTTCAAAATTATTAATATTACCCTAATTATATGTATTTTTAATTTCGTTAAATTACAAGTTTAGGGTTTTCAACGTAATTTTATGAAAATGTTGATGAAAATATTATCGATGGTTGATTTTTTATGATATAATGAAAATGTTGATTCATCTCTCATTGTTGATTTTGAACACATGGACGTTGGCTTAAAACTGTATGTGGACTTTTATGTATCTATCTGGTCATTGGAGTTTAAAAAGTGTCTTTAAGTACTTAATATTTTAATTTTGTATACAATAGATTTTTGAGCTTTAAAAAATGTTAAAGACATTTTTAATCTTTTAATTTTATGTTTAATAGAACTCCAAACTTGCAATATCGTAACAATGTCTTTGATCTAATCGACATTAAATTTACAGACGCATTAGACGCAAAATCGAAACTCTGAAGATCTTGTAGACACTTTTAAAGTTTAGGGATTTATTAGACATAACATGAATGTATGTTGGCAAAATAGAGATGTCTTCCGAGCTATGCTTATGTTGCCACTAATGTATTAATGAGTTTCTTTATTTTTTTGCAACATTATAACTTATAGATGATATAATGATATTCTAACCAATTGAATTATGTTTAGATTATTATCGGTTAACTTATGCTCAAGGCGGTAATTATAGTCTAGTTAATAAAATATATTTAGTAATCAACGGTAGAGGATATTAAAGTTTAACAAATTGAAGTACCAAAAATAAATTAACACGCTTTTTCTACAACAAGATATGGGTATTTAACTTTCAACTTCAAAGTAAGGAGTACAATCCATTATCGTGACAAAAATAATACATAGTTTGTCAAAATAATAATAATAATAATAATAATAATACATAGCATTTATTAATATTTACAAAGGCACTTCATTTCCTTCGTAAAATGTTGACATCATAGATTTTTATTTATTTATTATTATTATTTTTTTTTAAAGTTGGAGAGTTTAATTCATATAATTATAAATTTGTACACGTGTAAACTATTTGTTTTTTTTGCCAAAAACTTATTAATTGACACGTACCCTCGACCATGAGGTCAGAGGTTCGAATACCCAACTCGAAACATTTTTTAAACTGAATCAACTAGAAAACGTAAATTGATACAATTTTTATTTTAATATTTTTTTATTGATATAACAAATTAATTTTAAAAGTATAAATTGATTTTTAGATATAATTAATACAATTTGTCAAGTAGAAGGTTAAAATTGATATTTTCTAGTTGTCAAAAGAAAAAAAAATTATATATATATATATATATATATATATATTGTATTGATTCTATTTGGATGCAGAAATGTTGGCAGCACACGTGAGTGGGTCACCAACCTCGTGACTGAATCATATCAAATTCCCAAACACAAAAACGCCTCTCCTCTTTTTGCAGCAGCGGCGGCGGTCCTCGGCTGCACTGCGCATTCAAAACCTAGCCACATAGGGCGGCTCTACGCCGCGCCGCGCCGCGCCGGAACGAGCGTTACGGAGCGTAGAGGTCTGCCTCTGTAGTCTGTACGCTGCTGCAGCCCAAATCTCAATGGTCCACAGAGAGAGAAGAACGAAGAACAACAACAAGAAGAACGAGGAAGAAGAAGAAGAAGAAGAAACCATTGAGTGTTTTTCACTCCTCGTAACTGGCTTTCACGCTGATCATCGCAAGAGAAAAAGCAAAAAAGCAAAAAAAGGTTAAAGGCTTCGAATGAATGCGATTGAAGGAAGGAAGAATCTGATGAGTTTGTGTGTGTTTTTAAAGTTTTGTAGCCACGAAACCCTCTTTCTCTAATCCCGACGATTCTATTCGATTCGATTCGATTGCTTCCAATCCAATCGACTTTTTTCTTCTTCTTCTTCTTCTCTGTAATCTGTTTCTTTCTCTTTCTACGGGACCTGATTGAAAGTTATGGAAAGCGACTGCTCGACGTGATCGTTTTCCAAGTCAATCTTTTGCCTTTTTCTTGTCCTCTATAATCCGTAAGGTGCTGCTGAATAGTTCTCTTCATTCCATTCCACTTGCCTTTCTTTTCTGTTTTTTGTTTGTTTGTTTGTTTATTCCACTGCTTTATTTCGCGTTTACTTTATTCTTCCGTATTCCTTAGGCCTTTCGATTTGAGTTTTTTTTTTCTTCCTCTCTTTTTGATCTTGTTCTAGCTGATAAGAGACAAGATCTTGTGATTCCGCACAGTGACTGAGCTTCTCGAACTCGTTTCGCCTTTTGTCATTCGCTGTGAAAATCCGGTGGATTGGTGCCTTTCTGTATCGGAGATGTTGACGTGTATAGCCTGCTCGAAGCAGCTCAACAATGGATCTCTGCACCAGCAGGAGGGAGAAGATTCCGTTGCTACACCGAGGACCAAACAAACAATCAAGGCCCTAACTGCTCAGGTAAACATTCTCCGTTCTGAGTTCTCTCTCTATTCCCAGAAATTTCAAGGAATGGATTCTGTTTCTGATAAATTCGCGCAATTTTGAGGAAAATGCTCTCTACTGGAATCGTGATTGATGGAACATTTTGAGGATATCTATTCTTTCGTTTTCAATTTCTTTCACTTTCTCGGGAATCAAGATGGAGAGCGAGATAATTGTTCGATTTTCAAAGTTGGGGGAAAGAAACTAGACAACAAATTAATGTGAAATTGACGTTTTCCGCACTGTTTTTGACTTTCTTGAAAGCTCATTTTACTGTGGAATCGATGTTTATGGCTGAAATTTCTTCTTCTACTTTCAGATCAAGGACATCGCACTGAAGGCCTCGGGCGCTTACAAGAACTGCAAGCCATGTTCAGGTTCATCGAGCGAAAACCGCAAGTATAAATATGCAGAATCTGATTCTGCCTCAGATTCGGCAAGGTTTCATTGTTCTTATCGACGGACTGGGAGTTCAAACTCCACACCGAGGCAATGGGGAAAGGAAATGGAATCCAGATTGAAAGCTCTGTCAAGTGGGGAAGGGACTCCAGCTTCAGGAAGTGGACGAACAGAAATTGTTTTCATGGAAGAAGACGAACCAAAGGAATGGGTAGCACAAGTTGAGCCTGGTGTGCTTATCACTTTCGTTTCATTTCCGCAGGGAGGAAATGATCTCAAACGTATTCGTTTCAGGTAAATCATTTGGAATTCAACTGTTACTGAAGATACCACTTTGTCTGGATGTGGATCACTCTTGTTTGTCAGCTTGTGTCGGTCGTGGCATTTAAAGTTTGTACACTCTAGTAAGCCCTTTGTAAACTGAGGTCATTTTTCTAGGTGATTTCTGTAGTTTTTCTGTTTGTAAGATGAAGTTTCAGACAGTGAAATTCTAAGATGGTTTGTTGTCTGGTGGAAACATCTCCAATGTTAACCAAGCCACTTCAACTTGCTTACCATTTAGATCAGTAATCACCTTGTCCTGTAAAATACGCTTAGGTGGTGGAATCTTGTTATTTAGCTAGAATTTTAGGTCCCGTTTGATAACCATTTGGTTTTTGAAAATTATGCTTGTTTTCTTCTAATTTCCTTACAATGGTTTTCATCTTTGTTAAGAATACTTTTGATTTCTTAGCCAAACTCCAACAACAAAGATAAGGTTTTGAAAACTACTGTTTTTCTTTTTAGTTTTCAAAACTTGACTTGGTTTTTGAAAACATGGAAAGAAGGTAGATAACAAAACAAAGATACTTATTGGTGGAAGTAGTGCTCATAAGCTTAATTTTCCAAAACCAAATGATTATCAATCATGGTCTTAACATTCTACTTCATTCCCTTCTTTTCCATGCTCGTGTGTATAAGAAGAATCATGAATTTGAATGTTTTAAACGTACTAAATTTCTGGTAACTGTGCTTATGATTGGTTGCTAAGCCTGATTTTCTTTCATCGATCAGCCGTGAATTGTTCAACAAATGGCAAGCTCAAAAATGGTGGGCGGAAAATTATGAGAAGGTTATGGAATTGTATAATGTCCAGCGGTTCAACAGCCAAGCTGTTCCCCTCCCACCTTCCCCTCCACGGTCGGAAGACGAGGTGAGTTTCGAGCATCATACTAATTGTGATAAACTGTCATTTGGTTTCAGCAAGTTTGGAATGATTGCAGATTTTGTTACATGATTAATATGAGTTCTATTCCATTCCAGGCCTCCAAGACTCAATCTGCCAAGGACAGCCCTGCTACTCCACCTTTAACGAATGAACGGCTTCCTCAAAACTCTGAACGCCCATTGGGAAACTCGTCATCAGAATCACTTGATCACCATCCTAACCAAACCCCTCATCGCTATGATTTAGGTGGTTTAGCTTCATCCATTAAACCCTCCAACGCTAATGATGCAAAGGCCGAGGCATCATCTATAGATGGTTCTGTGAGGACCAGTGAGGGAGATCAGTCAGAAGAAGAGCTTTCTATAAGTAATGCCAGTGATTTGGAGACGGAATGGATTGAAGAGGATGAACCAGGAGTCTACATCACTATCCGGGCGCTGCCAGGTGGCTCAAGGGAGCTAAGACGCATTCGATTCAGGTATTGAATTTTCTTAATGAGAATAATATACATTTTTGCTAAATCTCTCAATTTCTGATTATTACCTCCTCATACATATAGGACTCAAAAACCATTATAGACATTAGGCACTCGCACTCCATATGCGTATCCTGAGAGAATTACTAAATAAGTCTATGATAAATTGGTAGAGAAGTTAGTCTTGCACAAATTGAGGTCCTGACCTGTTAGTGGTTTCATGTTTGAGTTGGAAATGTCAATTTGAGCTTGACTCAACCAAAAGATCAAAGGATCCAATCCTCACCTCAGATGTTGTTGAACTAAAAAAATGTTCGAGTTGGAATTGTCTGCATTGTCAATTATCATATATTCATTTTCATCTATTAAGCTGGAAACTATAACATGGTTTATGTTCACACTAGATCTTTCATCTTGTTTTCGATTTACTGCAAAAATCTGACCCCAAGTTTGGTTCGTATTGACCCAGTCGAGAAAAGTTCGGAGAAATGCACGCGAGATTATGGTGGGAAGAGAATCGAGCGAGGATTCAAGAACAATATTTGTGACAAGGGTAACTCAATGGAATTGCATCTCCTTTTCCATCATTAGCAAATGATGTTTTAGTTGCAGATTGTGGGTTGTTTTTTTACGTATCCTCTCTGCCCCTTCTTTCTCTTTTAATTTAGACTACTCTAATCAAAGGATGTTGGTTCTCTCTCTGCCCCTAAATCAAAGGATGTTGAAAGATATAACATTGGTTAAGTTGATGGTTTTAGAGGAATGGTTTAGAAAAAGATGATAGTAGAGATAACAGAATCTAATACTGCTGAAATATTCCTTTCATGTTCTTCATTCTCTGTTTCTCATTTCAGAAAGGACTCAATGGTTGTTGTACATTTGGGTGGGACATATCCAAAGATTTCACTTTCCATGGACTTTTAATGGCCCATAAAGCTCTCTGATTTGAGGCCCATTTCAGGCCCAAACTTCTGGCCCCTGGTTGAGTTCCTACTGGGCTTCCTCCTTCAATCTCCCACGGAGAATATATTCCTTTTACTGCATCTTCAAAGTTGGACATTTTTATTATTAGTATATTATATATAATTATTATATAAGGTAACGAGTAATAAATTATTTTTTTTCTATAATTTTTGGAATAAAATTATTTTTAATATGGTGGTTAGTGAGTGTTAATCTTTTACTTGCCTAATAACAAAATTAAAATATAAATTAGTTTTTTGGTTTTTTCGTTTTTGGATATAGAAAATCAAAGAATGGGATGATAATGTATATATATATTAATAATATGAGCGAACTTATTTCAATTCATACTTATACACATATATATTTATTATATTATTTCTAACATTAACCAGTGAGTTGTACTGTAGTTTGTTTAGCAATTTTTCTTTAATTAATTATAAAATGTCCAATGATTATTTATTAACAGGAGTCTTTATTATTTTTTCTTAATTAATCTGCTCATCAACAAATGTTGATATCACAACTTGACTGAATGATCTCTCTCAAAAAAAAAAAAAAAAAAAAAAAACTTGATTGAATGAACAAAATCCTATTATCTTGGTTCGGAAATGATCGATTTCAAGTTCTTTCTATGAACTATTGATATTTATTCATTGAATGAAAAGTAATATAACTTCTAAAAAAATTATGGAAAAGAAATTTTATTGGTGACTCATTGATCATAGAGATGTTTGATGAAATTTAAAGATGGAAAGCAAGTGGCAATAAATTAAGAACCTCCTTGAAATAACGGTTGTAAGTCATTCCAAATAGGATATAAATTTACACAAAATTAAAAGGTTGAAATCCTTTAACATACAAAATTATATGTGATTTTTTTTTTTAAAAAATAAAATATGTCGTGAATTTATTAGAAAGTTGAAACATATTAAACACTTTTTAAATTTATTAGATCATCACATAAGGGTGTTCCTTCTAGCACCAAGAGATGACAATAAAGTAGTGCACCGGTTAGCTACTCATACACGTACAACAAAATATTGTGAAATTTGGCTAGAAGATTGTCCTCTTTGGACTCAAAGTAGTTTAACCGCATCTTTTGTCTTGTTGTAATTTTTTTGTTGTATTTTCCTTCCAAAAAAAAAAACCCTAAATTACTTTTTTAATATTATCGAGATTTAATTGAATTTAAATATAAGCATCGACTTTTTTTTTTTTTTGTTCTTAAGAAAGTTATAAGTTTCTTTTCTTTTTTTTTCTTTTTTTTTTCTTTAAACAAAGAAATTTCGATGTCAATGAAAAGACTGATAGACTAATCGGATAAATAATAATTTAAGCTTTGGACGTCATTAGTTGTGATAATACGTCGTAAGCTGCTGGGATTCCGGAGATGTTGACGGGGACGGCTATAGTACGCTGCTGCTCGAAGCAGCTCAGCAATGGAGGTTCTTTGCACCAACACGAAGGAGAAGGACTCTAAAGCAAGCCGTTAAGGCACTTATGCTCAGGTAAATACTGATCGCGCTTGTTTCCACATACTTGATTCCGAAGAAAATGCGTCCTCCTTGTTCTTCTGGAGTTTGCTTATTGAAATCTCATAGGAAAACAAGAAGAATTAGAGGTAATGCGGAGTAGTGAGGTTTTCGTTTTTTGATTTTAGTTGCCTTCACTTTTTCGTAGTGAATAAGAGTCTAAGACAGCTTGATAGTTGTTCTAATTCTAATTTTGTAGTGAATCGGTAATGAAACTAACTCTGAATAGTTTCGAAGTGTTTCCGATTATTCATGAAGGCTAATTTTACTTCGAAATTGATGTTTGCTTATAAACAGAGGAGTTTCATCTATTATGCGGACGAATTAGTTTCGGGTATTGTTTGGCTTTGAGTTGTTGGTGAATACTCCAATTTGTTTGACTGTGGATCAAATGTTTGTCTTCTTGTTCTGGTAATGATATTTGTGACCTCGCACTCTTCCAGGGCCTTTGAGAACTGAGGTTTTTGACTTGGTATTGCAGAAACTAGAAATTAGAAATGAGAAACTTCCAGTTGCACTGGGATTGTGAATTGACGTTTTGTTTGCTTCCTAGCGTGTCCCTCAATGGGACCTATCTCTCGCAGTGGAATTCCTTTTAAAAAGCTTACGGTCAAGTTACTTCTCCTTCCTGTTTCTCCTGCAAATAAATTTAATAGTTTCTCTCACTTGTTGCCTCTTAAAATAATTAGAATACACGTGCAGTAGAGTTATGAATACACAGTGATCTTGCAGGAACATTGCCTCTTGTTATTTCCATTTCAATTTCTTAAAGCATGTTGTGCCAGTAAGTAGACTTCCAAATTCAATGTGTACAAGCGTGTTTTTTCTATCATATGAGCTATGAATCTTTCAAAAGATGGCAAGCTCAAAGATGGTGGACAGAAACCCAAGAGAAAGTTATGGTATTATACATGTTCGAAGGGTTCAATAGCTAAGCAGTTAACCCTCCAACCCATCCAAGATCTGAAGATGAGGTGAAATCTGATTCCACGCTTTATACCCTGTGATTTGGAGCTACATACCTTAATGAGATGGTTGTGATTTTACACTCTTACCATGTACATGATCTGGAGATTTGATTCAATCGTGGATCATTTCGTTGAATCAAATTTGCAAATATCGTTTCCTTTTGTTATGCTTTAAGCACGAGTTTAATGCCATTTCAGACCTTCGACTGCACCTTTGACTAATAATGATCTTCCTCAAAACTTTAACAGCCCATGGAACATAGGTGACCCCTCGTCAGAAACACTCGATTACCTTCACAACAACCCATCATTTCAATCGGGCTGGTGGTTTAGCTTCTTCCACTTACCTTTCCATTATGAATGGGACAAAACCAAGACGTTGTCTGTTGACGGCTCTGTGAGCTGGGTGAGGGAGATCAATCGATGGAGCTTTCTACCAGTAATGCGAGTAATGTGGAGTCGAAATCTTGTGAAAGGATGAATCGGGAGTCTAAGTCCATATCAGGGCACTGCCTGGTGGCACAATAGGGAGTTTAGACGTGTTCGCTTCAGGTATTGAAGATTTTATTTATGAAATCGACTGTTTTATGCCCCACATATTAGACTTGAACCATTAGATTTACTATATTATATCATCAGACAAACTCTTACTAGATTGTGAGGAAGAAACTGCACAATTTTAGGATCTAAACTTACTTTTTGAAGTCTTAAACTTCATAGGAGTGTTTGGGTGAAGGTTTAAATTTCAGGTTTGGCTTAAGATGCAAACCCATGTGTTGCTCCATTGGTTTATCAAGCCAGGGTTTGTTGGACTAACCAATGGGTTTCGATAGTCCTCCAGGCCCACTCGTTCACACAACCTTTCTAAATTTAGGCTTCCTAAACCAGCACTCCATCCATAAATGCTCCAGTTGAACCCCACACTTAACATTCGCGGAACATGTGCTGTGCAAAAGTAATTTTGTTACTACATACAACTAATGGATATTGCTAATTCAAGCATAGTTTAGTGAATAAAACACCTATTACCTTTCCTAAAGTTGAAGGTTGGATTCTCCACCCCACTTTCATAGAATTGAAAAAAAAAAAGGAACTGATTCCCTATTTACTTGGGAAATTGGGAAAATGTTCGCATTCTTTTTTAGATTTTTTTTTAAAGTTCAACAACATTTGAGGTTGACATACGCATTCTGCTGTTAGTAGTCATAAATTTCTTTCGGTTTTGTTAAGCTGGAAAATGATGCTTTATGTTCAGAATTACTGTAAGGTTTTTTTTTTTTTTTTTTTTGTCCCTTCTGAAATTCCTATTCCCTATACCGTGAATAATCAGCGGACAAAAGTTTGGAGAAATTCATGCGAGATTGTGGTGGGAAGAGAATCAAACAATGATGGGAGAACGGAATTTATGATGAGCAAATTAAGAGCTCATCAGTTGTAACTTCTGGAGTTCCATCTCATCCTCACTAATGCAATGTGACTGGTAACTGTTTTTCATATTACTTATCCTATTTCATTTCTTTTTCTTCTTAGACCCGTGACTGTGGATGTTTGTTGGTGTTTTTTTAGTTCAACAATTTTGGAATGAGAGGATTCGACAGATCTTTTTGGTTGAGAGTACATGCCAATTACTACTGATCTTTTGTTGGTATTTGAATAGTAATTGTTAACATAATTTATATTGACGGTTAGTAATCAAATAATGGTGAAAGCTGACACTAGTTACTTTGTATAATACGAATCAAGGGATGGTGAAAGCTAAGTTTAGCTATAGATTAACAGGAATCAAAGGATGGTGAAAGTTTATATTAGCTATATATATTTTTTCTATAGGAACCAAGCTTTCATGGAGAAGATTAATGAAAAGAACATTTGCTATAGACCGATAGGTATCAAAGGATGGTAAAAGCTAAGCTTGGCTACAGATGGATAAGAATTGGAGGATGTGAAAGCTAACTTTATTTCCATTGATATGTCTTTCCAACTTGGCTTAAAACTACTTCGTTCCTTTATTAACAAATGAATGATTATTATTACTTTTTTTTTATTATTATTATTTAGGATTAGTATTCAATTATTAAGGATGAGGATTTGAACTTATAGTGGTTCATGCATATAATTTGTCTTCCCTCCTTTATTAATAAGGATTTGAACTTTATAATTTTGAAGATGTAAAAAATTAGCTGAAGAACAATATATAATTGATCAATATTGACACTTTCAATTATTTTGAAATTGATATTTTTCTTTTGAAAATTTGAATTTTGTTCTCTGATCATTCTTGCAAGTACACCCCCCTGAAATGTTCGCAGTTTCTCATTCATATCAATCAAGTCAAGAAAGATCGAGCTAAAGTAACATATACAATTACATGTATAACGAAATGCAGATAAAAAATTTACCCCTTAGAAAAATCCATGAAAACCACTATCGAGAGAGTCCAAATTCAAGTTCATTCAATTTCTTTTTATTATGAGAGTTTGGATACTACTATTGATTGTCGGTAATGTTAACCTAATTTAAGAATGATGTGCGATTCAACTCCATTAAATAATTATTTACAAAAAAAAAAAAACATAGCTCTTTTTACCTTCGAAGTAAGCTTCTCAAAATTTAGCTTTTAGATTGTATATAAAAGGGATCAAAGTGTTTGCGGAGGCCAATAGTCCATTGCTTCTCACATTTTAAATTTGAAAAAGAAAATGTTAATTTCGACGATAGAGGAAAATGAAAGAAAAGAAGAACTTAGCATATTCAAAATGACTCTATTAATTCAAGGTCAAAATAGAAATGAGCTTGATCGATGGATCAATCAAGTGAAGGAAATTCTCTTTAATTTGTAGACCGTTGAGCATATTAATTTTATACCATCCCTTTAATAATTAATGGTGGTAAGAAAAAGGAATGAAAAAAACAAATTAAAAGAAAAGACAGTGGGAAAAGTAATTCCCATTGGTATGATGAACTTTATAAAAGTTGAAAGATTAAAGTTAATTTTGAGCATATTTCACATGATTAAGAAAAAAAGGGGTAAGTTTGATTCCTCTACCACATGTTATTCTAAGCCTTTGAGAGTTGTCTAATCTAATTTTGCATAGTGGTGAACAATTGGAGGCTGCATCCCACCATCATCAATTCTCATTATGATTTCTCCTTATGTGGGAATTTTTGGGTCCCTAAGGATGAAATTGCATTTCATTTCTTCTTTTAAACTTATAATCTTTCCTTTATCATTTTTCAATTTTATTGCTATTTTTTCAAAAAAGAAAAAAAAAATGATTTCATTTTCCAAGATACGCTTTCAGTCTCTGAGATTAGAACTTGTTTCTATTTGGTCACCAAGTTATTCAAAACGGTCACTTTTGGTTCTTCATATTTGAATTTAATTTCTATTTGGTTCTTGAAGTTTCAAAAGTGATACGTTTGATCTTTGAAGTTTGAATTTGATTTCAAATTTGCTTGTGAAATATTAAATTAGTTTCTAAATGATTCGTAAATATAGTTAACCGTTAGTTGACCTAACAAAACGATGACGTGGTAGTTAATATGTGCTAACCAGACTTTGTTGATACGTAAATGAGTTCAATTTTATTTTTCAAACTTCAAACTCCAGGGACCAATTATATATCAAATTTCAAACATCGAGAACCAAACATGTCACTTTTGAAACCTCGAGCTCCAAATAGAAACTAAATTCAAATCTCGAGGACCAAAAACATTAGTTTTGAAAATTTACTGACCACGGATAAAAAATGTATTTTACCCTTTCTTTTTTTCAATCTAAAGTCGCCTTGATTGATGTCGATATTCTTTTGGAATCTATTAGCATAGGCTTTATAAATTCTACTTGCAAGTGGAGTCAAACAATGCACCCTAAGAAATTTAGAGGATTCAAAACTATATGAAAAGGCAATTAATTAATTAATTAGAATATAGCCAACTATTTTGGACTTTGGCAAGGAGGGATGTTTGTTGTTTAGACTAGCAAGGAAAAATAAAGAAAAGCAACTTTTTACTTAGTGTGTGTGTGTTGGTGTCTAGCTCATAGTTTCTCACCTTTATCAACCAATTTGATTGTGAAAAATGAATGAATTTTTTTCATGGGTTTTGAGGAAGAGAGAGAGATAGAAATTAAAGTGGAGTGAGAAACAAAAAGAAAAGAGAGAGAGAGAAAGCACATGGCTTTTTTGAAATCTCCTTTGTCTTTGCACACACATCTCATTAGCTTTTTAAACCAATATTCTCACTTTTTTTTTTTAATTTTTAAAAGTCTACCCCTACCCTGTCTCTTAAGTTCGTTTGGAATACATTTTAATTTTAATGTTTTTCAATAATGCATTTTTAAAAAAACATTTTGTATAAAAACAATTTAGAATTTAAACACTCATATGTTTAGTTGCATTTTCTTATGGGTGTTTTTATACACAAATTATTGTAGAGTAAAAACTCTTTAAAAAAAAACTGGTTTTAAGTGTTTCTTTCAAAATGATTTATTTATCAATCTCATTTTCTAATAAGTCATTTATAGTGGTTGTCAAACACTAGAAATTTTTTCAACATGATTTTTTTGTTCAAAATTAAACTCTTGAAGAGTTAAACAAAACACACCCTTAATCTCTCTTCATGTGTTATAGGCAATTTTGGATCACCCCGATGTACAAGGAGCTGACGAGGACAACCAGAGAGAAATCGGGCTGGGAGATGGACCCAAGAGGCGAAACCGGCAAGTGGGACGGGCCAAGACCCCCTGCTCGGCCCGCTCGCGTGGGTCGAGCCCGTCCGACTCCGTTTGGTCCTTACCGCCTTTGGTCGGCCCGGTTCCGCCTGGTTTGACCTAAAACGCCTCCGAATCCCTAAAAACTCTAGGAGGATGAGCAGGTATTTATACCCCTCTTCGCCACTGAAGAAGGGACCCGAACTCTATTCTCGACTCCCTACTCTTACTCTCTAGCTCTCTCTTTCGTTTTCTGACTTAAGCATCGGAGGCGGTGTGGCTAGCACCACACCAGTGTGCAGGTTCTCTCTTTTGCAGGCCACGTCTTCCTCCACTCTCAAACAAATTCACTGTCGATTATCACGTGGAGCGAAGGTAATTTAGCTAGCGAAATTTGATCATCAACATCATGTTTACTCACTAGGTGCTTTGTTTTATTCTAATCCATATTTCTTTAGGTTAATCAAATCACATCTCTCTCTCTCTTAAAAAGAAAATTAAAAAGAAAAAAAGAAAAAACCCTCTATGACCACGAGCACAATTATTGTTCCAATAAGAACTACCCACTAATTTCTCTCTCTTTCTCTCTCTCTCAAACACACGTACGCATAAGAAAGGATGTGGGAAAATAAAGAGAGAAGTGCTTTTCAAAAAAATAATAATATGAAAAAAGAAAAGAATCCATGAAATCACTTTACATTTCTAAAGATAATATATATGCTTGTGTGTTTGTGTTGTGCCTATCCCCTATTGCATGGTTCAAACCCTCCAATAAAAAATATATATCTATATATATTCAACTTTCAACATTTCATATTCCTCTTTCAAAATATATATTATATATTTGAGTGTATATATCAACCTTTCAAATTTGTTAACTAGTACAATTATTCTTTTCCCTTTTGACTTCTTCACATGAATAAATAAATAAATAAACTCCTATTTTATGGGTAAAAAATTGTTACACTAAAAGTCCTTCTATAAAGTATTCATATGTTTTGAATTTGTCATCTAGAGCTCTAAATGACCAAGTACAAGGGCTTAGTTTTGAGTCTATTCTATTAAGATTAAGAGTGGTGTCAAATATAAACCCTCTTAACCTAATCTGACCTAATCTATGTAATTTTCTCTTCACTTATAAAACTATTCTTCCCTCTGTCCATGGATGTAGCTAACACACCGTTAGTGAACCACGCAAATCTATGTTTTTCTTCTCTCTTTTATTATTGCTTTGTTGATTTTTCGATTACTGTCATAACATCAAAGTTGATAATCGCAGTATTCTAATTGACCTTTAGTCGTTATATGTTTAAAGAATTTGCTTTATTAGTGGGAGAAACAGTGCTACTTAAGTCATCTCAAATACTCCAAACTCCAACCCGTGACAAGAGGTTTGCTCAATATCATGGAGCTGACATTATAGTCAATCAATTGAGTTTAAGATATAATGATAAGTGATAAGTCAACCATACAAGATCATGAATTCGAACATGGAAAACGGTTTCATATCTTATTTTCGTGCACATCAAAACGCATGCTTCGACATAAATACCTTGTACTATCATCATAATTTAAAAAGAGGGGGGGGGGGTAATTAAGAGATAAATCAGTTAATAGTAAGCATGCAAAGACCTTCTCCAAAGATAAAGCTTTGAATGGAACTATTGATTGTTATTGTTGGAACTGTACTCAATTGGGTAGGTGCCACTATTTTCATGCCTCTTTTTGAGTATGTTTCAAATAATCAAGAATTTGGGAGGTGAGATTTCTTTAAGGTTTAATTTTAACTTGAAAACCCCAAAACACAAATGATTAAAAATGTTGGACTTCTTTATTATTAATTATTCATTTAAATTTTTTCTTTAATTTACACATAATGCAAAATTTAGAAAGTAAATGTCAAAGTATGTATTATGGTAAATCTCTCTACTTTGATAGCCAATAATGATTAACTGTTGGAATTTATCTGTTTGTGAAATCCACATCATTTTGAAAGGTTAAAAATGCTTGACATTATGATAATAATAATTAATAAGAGCAAAGTAATTCAAATGAAATGGTAAATTAATGAAAGAATATTATTATTTTCTTACAAAGTTGAGAATAACATGCAAATCTTTAATCAACCCAACTTTATATATACTAGTAGAAATACCCGTGCGATGCACGTGGTTAAATATTCATTTAGTTGGAAAAGGTTGAAAATGAACTTTATCATCCAAAACACATTCATGAAAAAAGTTATGAAAGAGAAAAAATATTAAAAATAGATAGGTGAATACAAAAAAAAATCATATGATTGAAATAAAAATTGTAAAGTAAAAGCTATAAAGAAAGTGACACAATAATAGGACAACTTATTACCTCAAGGGAAATTATTTGGTCTTTCTTGAAAGAGATTGATTACTGGAGAAAAACAATTACACTTCATAAGAATAATATATCTCGATGTTATAAAAAATTAAATATGTATTTAATGATCCGAACCTTCATTAAAGGAGAATCTCTTTATAAACAACATTCTTTGTATGTCTGGAAGACAAATTTGGATCCTCTAGTGATTTGATAAGAACTTTTGTTGTTGACATTGAAACTCCTCTTGATAATGCAACATAAAGTTGTCCATGTGAAAATACAGGTTCAGGAAGATATATTCCAACATTAGGAACAGTTTGTCCTTGTGCTTTGTTTATTGTCATCGCAAAACATAATCGGATAGGAAATTGTTTCCTTTTGAACTTGAATGGATACCCTTCGTCATTAGGTGGACTTAATGGAATTCGTGGTATGAAAACTTGTTTTCCTGCATGTTCTCCCATTGCTACTTCAGCATGTATTATGTTTTTTCCAAATGATCGACATATCATTCTTGTTCCATTACACAATCCATTGGATGGGTCTAAATTTCTCAATAACATAATAGGACAATTAACCTTTAGTATAAGCTTATGTGGTGGTATTCCATTTGGTAGCAAAGAATTTAAAAATTCTTCCTGATAATAGGCATTTGTATCATCCATTGCCTCATCAAAGCTTCTGAAGGTTTTAACTTCTCCTGGAAAGATATCTATCAAAAGTTCATTCAAATAATCAACATGATCATTTGTTGTAGCTAAAATTGCTCTGCTGGTCATGTATTCCATTGATGTAGCATGAAATTGTAGATCTGGATATATCTGTCTTATGAATTCCATTTCCATGTTACTTCCAAAATGTGGTATTGCAATTTCTTGAGGCAAGGTAATGATATCATCATTATAGGTAGGTTCTTCTCCATTTCCAATTCTTAAGATAAAATCTGCAAATGCTTTGTCATTATGTACCCTCATATTTTGTTTCAAATGCAATTGATGCATTTTATCCCAAAGATACGATTTTCTCAAGCTGATTGCAACAGTTTGTTGTCTTGTTCCTTTCGGAAGTACTGGAAGTACTTGACGAAAATCTCCTCCAAACACGAATACTTTTCCTCCAAATGGTAGAGTACAATCCATTATATCTCTTAATGAACGATCAACAGCTTCGATAGTATATCTTTTTGCCATAGGTGCCTCATCCCATATTATTAGTCTTGCCTTTCGAATTAGTTCTGCTGTAACACTCTGTTTTGACATATTGCACATTGTCGAATCAGTAGCTTGCAATGGAATTTTGAATCTGGAATGTGCTGTTCGACCTCCAGGTAATATCGATGCTGCTACACCAGATGTTGCAGTTGCCAAAGCTATCATTCCATTTGATCTAACTTTTGCTAAAAGTGTCCGATACAAAAAGGTTTTTCCAGTTCCTCCTGGGCCATCGATAAAAAATAGTCCACTTTTATTGCCATCAACTTTTTCCATGATGATATCATATGCAATTTTTTGCTCCTCATTTAATTTTGTTGATGCTAGAACCTCATCTTCATCTACTGTAATGGATTCTTCATCTCTTATCTCTGTCATTGAAATGAAGTCATCATCGAAGTTGTCTTTATGAACTGGAGGGAGATCGAATTGTGAAGTATTTTTCCCCATTGATTGGAGGAAGTAATTTAGGTTTTTCAAAACCAATTGAACTTGTTGTTCATTGGATAAATCATTTGATCGGTTATAGTCTTCTGCCATGGCTTCGAAAAATAAATTCCATAATTTTCTAACTTCTGTAGGTTCACAATATACCAACAAAGTAGCGAATAGTCTTCGAAATGCATACGGCATCTCAAGCAATTCAGCCTCTTTCAAACAATCAATCAAACTTTCATCAGATTCAAGTAGTCCTCTTATTTGTGATGTTTCTTTAAATGTACGGTACTTTTTCCCATCAACTGTCAGCAAATCATCAAAGGATGTTGGGCCTCTAACATTATTCAATAAGAGCCTTAGATAATACCTTTCTCCCTCAATTGGATTCGCTCCATTTATTCTTGCTATAACATGACCCCTTTTACGTTGTAGCCATTCTTTCAATCTTTTATCCCAGACATAGTACTCAGGAAATTCTTTGTACAATAATTTTCTCGCATCTTCATCTCTTTGGCATGTATTAAAAAATTCTGTCAACATTGTTTTAGATACATGATCAAATCCAATGAGTTTCTTTAGATTTTGGTTTTCCCAATAAGAAACAAATTGTTGATTTGGAAGATGTAATTGCAAGTTTATAACTGAAGGAGATATTTCATTTAGTCTGAAATCAAAAATTCTCCACAATGCTTCTGGTGCAGAAACCCACCTAGCATCTTGAAAGTTTTGAATCTCATTCACAGTAAAATCTTCATCATCATTTACTATCGAAACAGCTGCCCTATCATGACCTTTATATATATATTTGTACAAATATTTAACCGCCTTGATTGCAGAACAAATTTCTACATTTATGTGACAATTGTATCGTTGAAGAAGATATGGATTAAAAGGAACTACCCATTGATTATTTAACATGGCATTTCGAACGCATATCTGCGAATAAAATTTTAATATTTATTACTACTGTAGTTTTGGAATTAAGAAAAGAATCTTTTCATGCATTGACATATATAAAATTTGTAAATAATGTAAAAATTGTGCACCTGTGTTCCATTGTTTGTTCTCCGATATATTGGATACGAATCTTTTCCTTGCATAGTTTGAGAAGAATATGGTCTAGGATAGTGGAATCTGCATGTTCCATTCACCATACATGGGCTACTTTTTTTCAATGCTCCACAAGGTCCATGTATCATGTGTTTGATAACCAACTTATGAAGGAGTGGGTTTACAGCCTTATCAGGAATTTCAGCCGAAACATAGTTATCGTATTGATCTGCATTTGCTATTTTATACCCACTTTTAAAAATAATCAGAATATGAGCATGCGGCAATCCCCTCTTCTGGAATTCAATCACATATACATATGCTCCAACCCTTCCAAAAACTTCTTTTCTAAAAAGTTGGTCTTTAAGGTCTTGTAATTTTGCTCGAAAGATTCGAGAAGTAAGATCTGGTCTATCTTGAGGTTGTTGTCCCTCTAAAAGTTCATCTTTAATTTCTTTCCACTCAGAGTTGCAGGTCATAGTAATGAAAAGATCCGGCTTTCCAAATCGTTGTACTAAGGTCATTGCATCCAAATATCTACGTCGCATATCTCTTGGACCTCCAACAAAAGAACCAGGAAGTACTATTCGTTTCCCTACTTTACGTGCATCTGCTTCTCCTGAGTTAACGACATCAACCAATCCTTGGTATAACTCTGATCTTATTTGAGACTGTTGTGTTCTAAAAAAATCCAGTCTTGTTGTTTCAAGTTTTATGTACATGTCGACAGCAAATTGTTGAAACAAACGTCCAGCTAAGAGAAAAACTGATTTTGAAGTCGTTCTAATTTGAAACTTGAAGCAATAATATTCTCTGCATGAAATTCTTCCATGTTGTTTCTTTGCTAAACCTGAATATTAGAATTCAAATAATGTTAACATTTTAAAAAGATAAAGCATGAAATGTGAAATTGAAATATGTGAAATACGTTACCTAGATGTTCTCTTAGAAGGATTTGTTCAGGAGTTTGGAAACCACAATTTTCTGAAGTTTGACAATTTATAAATGATATCATCCTTTTCTCATTTGTTGTGCCACATCTTGTTATTTCTTGGTGCCATCCGGGTTCTCCTTTTGGAAATAACAATGGATATTGTAGCGAGTCATAACAACTAAAATAATGTTTAATCCTATGACGCTTTCCTGAATGGGCATGGATGACAATGTCTCTTTCAAAAGGTGAAGAATCTTGATTTCCCTCAATCCATATAGCAGCTACTTGATTTACAGTAGGTATGTTATAGACTCGTTGATCAACTTTCACATTACTTGCAATTTTTATATGAATATCTTGAAAATGGTCAAAGTCCTTCAATGATCGAAATACTTGTGCATAAGGATTGCATTGTAGTATATCAATCAACTTCTGTACTAAACGGTCACTAATGCCTCCATCTTGCATCACACCGATTCTATTTCGAATTTCATTGTCAGTGTCATAAAAATATAATTGGAAATATCTTGGTCTATCTTCTGGGAGGAAGGCTGGTAGATCATGATATATTTGTCCTTGGGCCCTAAATGTGTATACACCTTTTCTTGACGAAGCCAAATTTTTGTCCAAATTCACACCAAATGAAGTGAAAGAAAAAATGCTATTATATGCTCTAATATTCTTTCTAAACATGATTCCATCATCGTCTAAATTCAAATATAGTTTAAGCAATTCATCTGGAATCATAGCTGGGGAAAGTCGAACTTGTCCATTATAACAGCAAAACGTTGGTGTTTCGTATTCAAATCTTGTTGCATTACAATAGGTACATGGAGACATCCTTTTCAATTCATGAATGAGTGTGTTTTCATTGTTCAAAGCAAAATCTGTTTTAAATACGAAACATAATATTTTAAATTATCGATATAATAAAGAAAATTTAAATCAAATATATGAAAAAGGTAAAAAAATAAAAATAAAAATCATACCTACTATTGTTGTTTCGTTTAGCAGACTTGTGTTAGGTGTATTTTCCATTCCAAGATCTCTATTTTGAAAAGCTATTTTTGCCAATGCAATTTTCTTTGTATTGGCTGACTTTAGGATTTTTTCTCTTCGTTTTTCAATTGACAATTCTGCATACTTTTTTCTTTTCCGTGCATTTGCATTTGCCTTTTGTTTCTCTTTTTGTTTCCCTGTATAAGAAATTAACAATCATACGTTATAGGTATAAAACAATTATATATATATATATATATATATATATATATATATATATATATATATATGTTTGAATAATGTTATGATACCTTTTCTTGAAAAACAAATTAAATGTACATTACATAGAATAAAATAAGAATAAAAAATTAGATGAATTAATTTAAAGAATACATTCATACTGTTTTCCTTCAATGAATATATTCATATTATTTTTTCGTTATCAATAATGGTCTTATAAAAGCTGTATTCTTTCGTAGTCAAGATTGATGAATTAATTTACTCTATGAATCTCTTATTTGGTACAATCTTGTGTATGTGATATATTTTTGGACCACATATGCGAAAAAATTATACTTAAAATATGAACCAGTAAACAATTATGTTACTTTTTTTTTTGAAATAAAACAATTATGTTACTTATATAAACTTGACTTATAAATCCAATTTTTTTGTTTACTTTTGACATTTGGTCCCCATTAACATGCTTGGAAGGCTTTCCTCTAGTCTATCTTTTTTATTTGTTCCATTTCTTGGATGGAGTATCTTCTTTCCTAAAAAAAAAAAAAAAAAACAAAACAAAAAAACCATGCTACTTTTTTTTTTTTTTTTTTTTTTAATTTACCTATATCTCTCTTGTCTTGTTGATTTATATATAGTTTGTATTTATTTATTTATTTTTACATTATATAAGATTTTATCATTGCCGCTCTTTTGACCTTCTTTTTTTAATTCTGTATTTTGATAGCTTATTTATAAGCGGTTTTTTTTAAATTTTATTTTAGTTAGAGATAATACAGTATGAATCTTGAATTATTGAATACGCTAAAATTATTATATTTTGCCTATGGGTATTTTAGTCCTAATGCAATATTCAAATACCCTAGCTATATGTGAATGGTCATGTTTACAATATGTAAAAAGTTAAGTCATTCATGAAAATCTATTTAATTTGGCTATTCATTTTGTTTTCCCTTTTATAAATGACATAGCTGGCTTTTTCTTCATTTTTTTTTTAAACTTGTATTCCTTCTACAACCTGTTAATGTTAGAATTTTTAAGTTTCGTCTTTATCAACTCACTGTTTAAAAATGTATAATAGTAATGAAAAAAATGTTTATCAGTATATTAATTGTTAACCTAGGTTCACTTTAATAGGTAATTAGTTTTTTTATTAAAGAAAACAAAATTTTAAACAAGCCAATAAAGTGGATGAGACCAATCGATTTTACAACTGCAAAGGTTTAAGGCATGAAATTTAAAAATCAAAGGTTAAATTGATTAAAACCCAAAAATCTAGCCAAACTAAACTGAAGGACTATTTTTCAATTTCATATTTTATTAAATCAAGCTAACGAAATCAATGTTTTTTTTTTTCTCTTTTGTTTTTAAGTGTTCTTTTATAATATCATAACATAGTAGGTTTTAAAATTGTTTAAATTTTTTTTTATATGAAAGATATTACAAAAACAAATTGCTAAAAATGAATGGAAAATAAAAATCTAAAAATGGTTACCAAACATGTCTTCAAACATAAAAAATGAAAACACAATAACAAAAAAGTTCAAAAACCAAAAAATAACAATAGATTATTAAACAATCACTTTATTTTTCAAATACATAAATCTTAACAATTTCAACCATTATTTATCCTGGTAAATCTTAACAATTCTAGTTATTTTTTTTTTTTTAAATAATCACTTATATGTACCTTATGAAAATGGACCACCCAAATTTGATCAACTAAACCAAACATAAAATACATAATCATTCACATTTAAGCATATTAATTATTTTTTTAAATAATCATTCTTTATATTTTTTTTAACGTTACTCAAGATGGCATCCCATCCCACCTATGTTTCTAAAATCAAGCATGAGAGCTTCATAACATTCACATTTTTAAATGCAAAACACCATAAAACAAAATGAATTTATAAGAATGAGAAAAACCACAACTGGGGTATATAATTGCCAATAGGTAAATAAATAAATATGTTGACTAAAAAAGTGGAAATAAAATACAGATTCTCCCGAAGCTAAATGATGAAATTCTACACACATCAAACTGTAGGGTAGTCTAGAACTCCATTAATTTAAAAACTTAATAGAACCCAAAAAACAACTAAAAATAAAAGATATGATTTGTTTGAAATATTTAGAGAATAAAGATAAAATTAGCAAGAAAGAAAAAATCTAAGATAATTTGTTTCAAAAAACAGAGAGCCAAAGGACTAAAAAGAAAAGATATGATTTGTTTGAATTCCAAATTAAATATCATGTAATAGGTAAATTCATAAAGATGAAGATACTTGTAATTCAAACTTACCAATTTCAAGAAATTTACACAATCACTTATGGTAGATTTGGAATGAGAGCGAGAAGCACCCTACACCAAAGATCCATGAACTATAAATTAGAAATTCTCAGGAGGGCATCATCATACTATAGTTAAATTAAAAAATGGAAAACAAACGAATAAAAATTGAAGATGAATTTATATATAGTTCGTACCTGAGGAATTTGGTAATGGAGGAACCCAACAAAATTGAATCGATATCTTCCGTTGGAGTTGTAGAAGAAACGGTAGAGGAAGAAGAAACGACAGAGAATAAAGACCCTAGACCTATTTTATCCAACCAAAACCAAAAGGCAAAAACTGAATTAGAAATCTCGATTTAATAGAACCCAAAAACAACTAAAAAATAAAAGATATGATTTGTTTGAAATATTTAGAGAATAAAGATAAAATTAACAATCCATCGATGAAAAAGAAAGAAAAAAAATCTAAGATGATTTGTTTCAAAAAAACAGAGAGCCAAATGAACTAAAAAGAAAAGATATGATTTGTTTGAATTCCAAATTAAATATCATGTAATAGGTAAATTCATAAAGATGAAGATACTTGCAATTCAAACTTACCAATTTCAAGAAATCTACACAATCACTTAAGATAGATTTGGAATGAGAGCGAGAAGCACCCTACACCAAAGATCCATGAACTATAAATTAGAAATTCTCAGAATGACATCATCATACTATAGTTAAATTAAAAAATGGAAAACAAACGAATAAAAATTGAAGATGAATTTATATATAGTTCATACCTGAGGAATTTGGTAATGGAGGAACCCAACAAAATTGAATCGATATGTTCAGTTGGAGTTGCAGAAGAAACCGCAGAGGAGGAAGAGACGACAGAGGAAGTTATACGATTTTCAATTGTGCCCATTCAAATCGTGATTTCATGAAAAGGTGCCATATATATATATATATATTAATAAAAAAATCTGGAAAAAAATTTTACTATTATTTTTTTAATCTATTACGTATTTGATGATTATTTTTTTTTTATCTATAATTGTGGATTTTTTTTTTTGAGAAAATTGTGGATTATTTTTATTACTTTATTGTGTATCTATAATTATGAATATATATATATATATATATCTTTGATTAGTTGAATGTTTTTTCTAATAATATACCTTATTTAAAGTTTTCTAAGTGGTTCTATATTTTAAAATTTAAATTTAGTTTTTGAAGTATTTACACAGTTTGTAATTTTTTTCCTCAAATTTAATAATTACATTGTTTTCTCATTATTATTATATTAGAATCTAATCTCCCAAACCATTTTTTTTATATAATAACCAAATAATTTTTTATACATATAATGTTTAACTAAATCTACAATAGTTGTCCTTCTAAAAAAAAATCTACAATAGTTGTGAACAAAAAAAAAAATGAAATCTACGACGAAGATTTGTCTTTGAGATTTTGTTGACGGTTTTTTAGGATTTTTCATTTTTTTTATAGTCAGTAGTTCTTTATTTTTCATTTAATATATATCATAATGTTTTTATATATTGACTATCATTATTATTATCATCGTTACATTTTCCGTTTATGATCGTACGACTAAAATTAGAAAATTATGAAATACAGTTAATATCATGAGAGTTGATAAATCAAAAACTCATAATATTGAAAGAAATATAATATATGTTATTCTAATACACCATAATATGTTACAAACGAATACTTATAATATTAAGAACATATTTGTCTAAAAAAATATTAAGAAAATTAAGAAATTTACAATATAATTGGACATTTCATGCCCACTAAAGATCGTTTATGATTATGGCACTCAAATAAGAAAACTACTGAAAAACTAAAAGTAGCAAAGTCGAAATATGATAGTTAACATTACATGTGGATCGTTTAAAGTATTAAAAAAAAAGTGAAAAATATATTAAAAAAAAAACTTTGAAACTATCTTTCTATTTTAATTTTTTTCTTAACATGTAAAACTTCAAGAGCGTCACATTCTTCAACTTGAGCTTTATTGATCTCTTGAATAACAAAATGTCCCTTTGATCGATCTCCTTCAGACTTCTTGTCCATGCGAATGAGGAACTTGTAAGTTTTTCCTTGTGCGAGGATGAAATTGCGATAAATTTTAGAATCCTCCTTCTTCATCTGAGCTTGGTATACGACAAATATAAAATGTTAGGTAAAAGTTTAGAGGGGATTTATTTAAGAAATAAATTCATGCTTCTTATGATTACCTCCAAAATTTGGGTTGCATAATGGGAAACACTACATCCAACTATGACTTCTGCAGCCTCAAAAGCAGTTATATGTGCAGTCATTTGCCCATCAGAAATTATAAGCTTTAGCATATATTTTCTAATGAATTGGACAAGATCGTTGCAATTGTTACAATGAGTCATTTTCTGACTTCCATTGGGGTAAACTCTATGGTTGCAAAGTTTGCATTTCTCAAACCATGGATTGTCTTTGTTAACTATCTCGACAATTGAGGCAATGATAGAACAATATAAATCATCAACTAACCCATGAATAATATCTTTGATGCTTACTAATTTTGCTCTTTCCATTTTTTTAGAGGGAGGAATAAAAGTAGACATGTTTGTATGCTCCAAAAGAATTTCCCTCCTACAAAAAAATAGTAGTATAAATGTAGAGGTTAATTTTGGAATAAATGCAAATTTCAAAATTAGAGATATATGGACAAATACCTTTTTTTTAAATCTTTTGAATCTATAAAATTTGGCTGAATTAAAATGTTGCTCGTCACTGTTGTTGTCATGCTTAATTCTCCTAACATAAGGAAAAAAAAGTTAAATTAAAAATTCTTCTCCCCCTTATATTAATGTTATATCTTACTGTTATATTGAATTTTTAAAGCTTACCTTCATACATATCTACCTTAAGATTGAATGCTAAAATTATTGGGTTGTGAATAATTTGTTCTTCTAATTCTGAACCTTCATTGGTAGCCAAATCATTCCATAGCGTCAGTTTAATTGGCTTGCAACTACAAAATAAATTACCACATGTTAACATAAAACAACCATGAAATAATTAATTTTTGTATATAAAACATACATTGACATAGTTGCTAACCTTTGCTCTATCAAAAATATTTCTCTCTTCATCATTGTTTTATTGTTTGAATTTTTTATTTTTATTTCAACCATGGATCTCACAGAGAACGCAATTCCAACAAAATCTGCACAAATAGGTAGAGAATTAATTAACATGAAAACAATCTGTATAATATCTAAATTTACTGTAACTTTTTTCTGTAAAAAAATGTTACCTATCGTTTTTCCTGTCCTAACAAAGGATTCCATCTCAGAAAATTGGATGAAATTATACTTCAAATTATGAAGAGGAAATGGTCCTTCAATTTCTTCTATCATCGTCGATGAAGACAGAGTCATTTCAATTTCTTCATTTACATTTGCATATTTGGAATTCACAGTTTTCACATTTCCATTTTCAATAAAATAAGATTTATTCCTTAGAATACCATTTCCAATGGTTTCTATAACTTCGTTGAACATTACTGCTTGAATTTTTGATCCCTGAAAACACAAGAAATTGAAGAAATTTTAAAATTTTGATTTTCACGGTGTATCTCACTCATAGAATATTAGTTAAGATTGTCAATAAGTTAGTTTCCATATATGGATACCATAAAGATTTAACAAAAAAACCAACATTTTCTCTCTCACACACTAAACTCGTAAGATATAATCCAGTAAACTATGTAGAAAGTGTAAGGTGGAACATGACTTAAATCAGAGAAAAAAAAAATACTTATCCATGATTTGTATTGCTAAATTTGAATAACAATGGATAAATACTAACATTTGAAGATAAAAATGTTACCTCTTCATCGGCGAAAATAAACTTTTGTATTCTCAAAGCGTCATTCTGACACGATTCAATGTTTCCTTTACGAAGAACGAAAACTTTTAACTTCCATTCTCTTTGAAAGGCTTTAAGATCTCTTATAAAAGAAACCATCTTCTTCTCATTTGACATTTTGAAAAGAAAGTTTTGGCCAAAGGAAAACAAAATGAGTTGTATTTAATGGGTGAAATGATGTGTCTAATGATTTGTATTTAATGGGTGAAAGGATGTGTCTAATGATTTGTATTTACTTGGTGAAAGGATGTGTCTAATGATTTGTATTTACTTGGTGAAAGGATGTGTCTGTATGTTTGAAAGGATGTGTCTATATGAATTTTAAATTTAATTTACAACCATTTTAAAATAGAATTAGTTGTATTTATTTTGTGAAACGATGCGTTTGTATAAGGAATTTAATATAAACTTAAAGAAAAAATTCAGAACAAAATAGCAGATGTGAACCGTGTTTGTATAAGGAATTTAATATAAACTTAAAGAAAAAATTTAGAAGATGTGAACCAACTAAGGTACTCCCTTAGGTATGAAATCAAGAGTCATGAGGTGTTTTTGTCATAGTTGACTAACAATGAAGCCTTTCCAACAAAATGACATATTTGGCTCAGTTACAAAAAGCCTTATTCTCTTCATTTTCGCCGTCGGTAGCTTCATTCCGTCACTTCCGATCGCTGGTTTCATCGAATGTCGCCACAATGGATGAAGTATTCACTCAAACATGATTGTTGCCTGCCATCTGGGATTGCAAATAGTACTATCGGTTTCGATGGCCTGACATATGGAACATCGCATCTGAAGTAGCATCTGAAGTACCCCTTCCTCTCCAACTGCAATATGTCTCCACGCTTTAAATTTCACATGTTTGAATCCCCAACAGCAACGGTTTCCTTTTTTTTTCATAAATTTAATACATCAAGAAAATCCTCTCCTTCTTCGAGGAGCAGCAATAACAATTTAAAAGAGGATAAAATCCTTAACTTCTATAGCCGCTTTTCTAACAAGATAAGAGAATGATAATGAGCAACAAATAAGCCGCAACCCACAAATTGTTGCAAGAGACGAATAGTCATGCATATTCATCATACGAATAGGTTCTCCAACAACTTCTAACTTGGCTTAGATTAACATTTAATTTCATAAATCTTTAGAACATACGAATCATTTTTGCCTTAGAATACTGAAAATCATCCATACTTCGACAAACTGACTTACCTACTTGCACATATATATGAATATGGTCCAACCTACTCACCAGAGAAGCTAAGTGATGCACATTGCAATCTGGCTTTTAAAAATAGAAGACGAAAATAAAAGCTACACAAAAAAAATGATTAAATCAAATACTTAAAGAGAAACAAAAGGTTAATTTCTTTGAACTTTTTAAGCCACATCTCTCCTCCAGAGTTTCAAAATCAACAGGAAAGAGAGAAAATATAATATCACAATCAAACCAAAGAAACATTCACAACATTCATCGAAGTGCTTATGATACCATATATTAATGTCCATACCTTCTTCTTTGAGATTAAATAATCAAACTCCTGAGATTAATGGCTTTACTTTCTCCTCTTCCGCCATTTCTTCAATGCCATTCCTTCCAGAGACGCCATTCGCTAACGCACAGCTTAGCTGTTAGCTTCCTTCTTCGTTTTCCTCTGTTTCGTTTGGCTTTGGTTTTCTCAGGTCTATCTCCGAATCGTCCTTCATATCGTTCTTTTCCGGAATCTTCCGCGGCGTTGTCGTTGGCGTCGTGCTGATCATCGCTCTTGCTCGTGCCGGGAGTGTTCGCTCCAAGCGTCGTTCTGATTTGGTATCTTTTCATTTCACTTCTTCTCTTTTCATGATTTAGGTGACGATTATTGCGACATTTGCAAGGATGACGGCTCAGGATTCGAGAAAAAAACCTTCCGAAAGAGTTTTACGCAGCGGCAAAACAACAACAAAAGGTTGATGAAGGCATCCTTCCGAAAGAGTTTTATCCGTCCTGGGTTGTATTTACGCAGCAGCAAAACAGCGACAAAAAGGTTGATGAAGGCATCGACGGATTTGAGGAGAAGAAGAGTTTAAATAGAATCGAAGTCTTGAGAAAACAGATTGAAATTTTCTGGGAAATTAGGGTAAAAGGGCAAAGTAGTCATTATAAAAAATGTTAGGGGCAATAAGGGAACGTAAAAATTCTCCCCTCTAAGCCCCTTTTATATATAGTAGAGATATATATATATATATATATTTTTTTTTTGTGTGTGTGTGGGTGTGTTTTCTCTTTATAACATACATACTGTTTCATCAAGTATAAGATCTAAAGCAAAGTTGATAAAATCTAACACTATGATGAATCTTTATTTGGATCTAAGACAGATCCCAATTGGGTTATTAAAAAATGAGAGAGATGATCATGTTTCACAGTAGTTAAGTCACATTAACATGATTGGGGATCCATATACTTGGCCACAATTAAGAGACATGATTGAATAATGTCATGCACTCCTTGTTTTATTATTATTATACTTTTTTTTTCCTTTTAGTTTAACCAATACGTGGGTGTGTCGGGATTCACACTTGTGACCTCTTGGTTGAAGATATATATATATATATCTCTTAACTAGTTAAGCTATATGCTCAGACTGACACTTTTGTTTTATTTAATATGATATAATCTTAGAGTTCTTCATATGTTATGATCTCAAGAGAAAGGACTTTGTTCTATACCCAGTTAGGTGACTTTAAAAAGAATTGAGATTTAAAGTATGTTTTATACCGATGATCTACTGTGTCCTAACCTTCAACTGTTCGTGCTTTTTGTTGGTATCTTTTTATCTTGTGTTTCAAAGACATATACGTTTAATTAATATGCTTCCTGTTTCAGAAAGGATGAAAATAAAAATGTAAAGCCGTTAAAAGAACAAAACCAAAAGCGAGAGACGATAAAGATGAACATCGAACTTTGAACAAAAGATAAGAATAAGAGGGCCAACCATATCTAATGCCAAAGAGAAAGGGCAATATAAAACCCTAAAACCAACAACTTTGGCTAATAAGAACACAAAAAAAAGAAAAGGTTGTGTGTGTGAATGAAATTCTTTAGACCCTTTAATTTTTTCCACCCCTCAAAAGGGACAACTGAATTGAGATTTAGAGATTCAAAAAATTCTTAGAGAAGGGGCAAAGTGCAAAACCCTAAAATTGAATTTTGACTGGTTTATATATATATATATATATAAAGGTTTGGTTATTTATACATCAGCTAGGGCTATTGATTTTAGGGCTTTTTTTAGGGTTCCCTTGGACTGTTGGCAAAGTTCTAAGTTCCCCACAAGAAAGTTGTCATGCGCCCAAAGACTTATAATGAGAAGCTGCCGCATTAGTTGACCTTTTTAGTCACAAAAAACACACTAACCCTAGCATCAACATTAACATAATTATATACTTCATAATCTACCACACATGTTTAAAACAATGTCGTCTAACACTCTAGCTAGTTAGAGATGACATCAGAGCGAAACAAGATCGGGGGACACACCTTTCCCTATCCCGACTCAGAAGAATTCAAATTCTAGACTCCAACCTCAAACTTAAATTCTTGGGAAAAAATCATGGTCCCTAATTAAAATCAAGGAATCAGCCGGCCTTTATATGTTTTGGTATGAAAAAATAGTCATTTTCATGCTATTAATTGCGACTTTTCGTTCTTATATGTATGACTAAAATTTCAGTGGCAGATGTGTACGAAAGAACTTCATGATGGCACTAGAAATATTACTAGTAAACAATTCGGTTTAGACTATGGCCTAAGATCTTTTACTTTGTAGGTTGTAGCCTTGCACACACTCTCTTATGATCATTTGGTCACATCTTTTTTAGGCTAAGCTACACCTTGTAGCTCACAATTCATGAGAAATAACTATCATCACTTTCTTTTCTTTTCTCATCCTCTCCTTTTCTATATGTTGGATATGAATTATATTAAAAGAAGAATGAAAACACTCAAATGCATTAAATTGGAATAAAAAGTATCGACTTAAATTTTACTTTAAATTTTGAATTTTGTGGGCTTTTGAATATTATATTTTAAGTTCTTGATAGATTAAAAAAAATCATTATTCATAAGAATTTGGTCGTTATTTTCAGTACTTTTTGTAAATTAGTTATTTAATAGAATCTTTGAAGTAAACACTCCTTTTGCTTATTTCTGTTATGAGTTAGGTATTTGCACCAAGTATATTTCTAAGAGCTAAATTATTGAAATTATTTGAATTATTAACTTAGTAGTTAATTAGTAGAAAATATATGAAGGTACTCAAGTAATGTGCTTAATTTTAAAATCACACTATTTAAAAGATTTAAAATGTAAATAAAATAACAAGCTTGTTCCATTTTTTTTTTAAAACATTTATAACTATGTCTAATAAATCATTGTATTTCACTAAACTATGCTCGAATTGACTCTCGATCTTAATACAACTGTATAAGAGGAAATAAGAAACCTAGAAATTGCATGTCTCTTAATAACAAGTGGATACATATTTGAAACATAAAATTTTAACCTTTTAGTCGATGATATATGCTTTAATCAACTAAACTATGTTCAAGTTTGTTTGAAGTTTTTCTCTCCTACATCCAATAGTGCAATCTTGTTAGCCATGTTCTAAAAAAATTATTCAATAAAGTCACTGTTGATGCCAAAATCTGGACAGAACTCACTTAACCTTCACGTGACACTAGCAAAATTTGTTTGAGAGGGGGGAAAACGTGGCCTACAAGACAGAAAAAACCTGCAGTAGTATGGTGTTTGCCACACCGCCTCCGATGCTTAAGTCAATAAGGAGAAAGATAGGAAGCAAAAGAGCAAGAGTAAGGAGAGAGTTTAGAGAATGAGTTTCAGGATCCCTTCTTTAGTGACGAAGAATGATTTATATACCTGTTCCTGTTCGTGTCGTGTCGCCTTCGCCTGCTCCTTATATTTTGGTGTGGTCCAAAATTAACAATAACAGTCACCATATAATAACCACTAACTATGGATTCAAAAATCTTCATATCCCGTGATAATCATGGCATACAATACCAAAATACTTTTGCAGTTTTTCTCTTCTACATTTATCAGTTCAGAATTGTCAACCATAGTGACGGCCTCTTCGAATAATTTCTCCACATCCCGACATTTTCCGTAAATAACCATAAAAATCTTTTGTACCAAAAAAAAAACCCATACAAATATTAATTTTATTTTTTTTAAAAAAAAAATGTTATTCCACGTCATCATTGGCACCCTGGCTGTTCCAGCTTCCCGTGCAAGCGCTCAATGGCCGTCGCCCTTATAAGTGCTTCTGAAGCACAACCTCACAGACTCTCTCTCTCTCTCTCTCTTCAATCATTTTCTGTTGTGTTTCTCTCTCCTCCCTCTTCAGCTTCATCCTCAGGCGTGGCCTTCTCCTCTCATCATTCCTTCTCTCTCAAAACCTCCATTTATGCTCTTCTTCGCTCTCTTTCTTCCTCTCTGTTTTTCTCCTCCATAATCATTCCCTCTCTCAGCTTTTGACGCTCTTTCAACCGGACAGCGACCGACGCCCTCCATAATTGTTTCCGTTCCCAGCTTTTTCTACTTAACCATTCATCCATGGATGTTTGGGATCAGCAACTGCAGGAAGTTCGCCACGGCCGTCACCGGCGCCAGAATCCCTCCTTCTCTTCTTCTCTTCTCGACGCTATTTACCGCTCCATTGACGAGAGCAACGGCGTACAAGGCGAGGAGCAGGTCATCTTGTACAGAGAGACCATGAGGAAGAAGCAGAGCATTGGCTTCAAGGAGGATGAAATTGAAGACGATAGGTTGAACTTCCGCCGCGCTTGTATGATTGAGAAGTGGATGGAGAAGAAGGTCAGTGAGAAGGTCGTTGTGAGAAGGAGTTCTATGGCGGATTTCGATCGGAAGGCCAGGAATGTTCGCGATCGCGATCATCGCGAGCATCGTGAACATCGTGATTTTAAGAAATTGATGAATTCGAGTTCGAGTTCTTCGGAATCGAGTTGCGGAGGGGGATTTTCTTCGTCCGAGTCGGAATCGAGGTCGTCTTCTTATACAATGCAAAGGCCGAGGCCGATTAGGACGGAGAAGGCTCAATTCGACGGCCATGGCGACGGAATTAAAGTTTCAATCCCTAACCAGAAGCCGAAGCACGAAAACGGCTTCGTCAAGACGAAATCGAAAGCCCTAAAAATCTACGGCGATCTGAAGAAAGTCAAGCAGCCAATCTCTCCAGGCGGCCGCCTCGCGACCTTCTTGAACTCGCTCTTCAATGGCGGAAGTCCAAAGAAACAGAAATTCACAAATTCCGCCAAGCCAAACGACGCCTGTATGAGAAAATCAAAATCAGCACAAGGTTCAACGTGTTCTTCCGCATCGTCATTCTCGAGGTCCTGTCTGAGCAAAACACCATCCTCCGGCGAGAAACTCATCAACAATGGCAGCACAAAACGATCCGTCAGATTCTGCCCTGTGAGCGTGATACTGGACGAAGACTCTCGGCCTTGCGGACACAAAAGCCTTCAAGACGAGCTCGGATTAATGGCGGCAGCAACAACTCTGCGAAACGTTCTCAGAAACGACCATTGCCGAGCAGAGGAAGCTTCGGAAGATCTGATGAACAGTTACCAAAAGAAGATCAATGGCGATGTGTACATAAACAGAGAAGAAGAAGAGGAAGACGAAGATGATGATGAAGATGAAGAAGACGAAGAAGATGCATTGAGTTGTTCGAGCTCTGATTTGTTCGAATTGGATAATCTTTCATCGATCGGAATCGAAAGGTATCGTGAAGAACTGCCAGTGTATGAAACAACGCATTTCAGTACGAATCAGGCAATCGCCAATGGATTAATTTTGTAATAATAATTATTAAAAAAAAAAAGGAAAAATATGGGGATGATGGTAAAAAGTTTTTATTAGCCTTTTGGAATTAGGGTCTCTTGGGGGTTTACATTAAGAATAACTAAAGATTTTCTCTTTTTTTTTTTCATTTTTCTGTTGGTTAATTTTCTTTTAATCTTTCTCTCTATTATGACAAATTGCCATTATTGCCATTGTTGATTTTATCTCTTTAAGAAAGAGGAGAGAGATGGTTTTTTTTTTCTTCCTTCCTTCCTTTTGGGACTACAGTTCAACTCGGGTTAGGATTTGCTCTTTTGACCAATTGAGTTGCGTTAGCAAGAAAATTGAAAGATTAGAGAGAGATGCATTCTTCGGTTTTTGTAGAACCTCGCGACCTTTTGGTCAAAAATGCTTTGTCTTAATTAACCATTTGAACTATGTTTAGGTTGATCATTGCATATTATATATTTAATATATATTCTAGACAATGTGACAACCTTTTCAAATGTAACTTAAATAATAATACAACTTTTCTTGGTGTGTTTTTATATCAAATTAGAGTTTGATAGTTTAGTTTGGATTATGCTATTCCATTTTTGTAAAATCTCAAACTTTCTTATGTATGTACATATTTATTTTATGTTATTTATGTAAATATTGTTGATCGATGAGAGAAAACATTCAAATCCGTAACTAAATGAAGACTAATATCTAACTACTTGAATTGTGTTCGGGTTACGTAAAGAACGCTTAAAGAACATGAAGGATAAGGTAAAAGCAAAGGGCAGATTTTCTACGAAATAAGCTAAGGGAGGGGGTTTTTTCTTTTAGACATTGTAATGTAGGGACATGTTTTGCTTTAAGACAACAATGTCTTCATGCATTACGAATCATTGCTGCCGGAGAGAGAACTATTTGGCTTTATACACTTTTCCGGCAAAACCACAGTTATTTTTCTTTTCTTTTCTTTTCTTTTCTTTCCAAACAAACAGACATGAAACACAAACATGAATCATTTTAACCATTTGTGAAGACAAAGGTATAGCTAGCAATTTGATGGGTTAATAATAAATATTGGGTGGAAACTATTTAATATTCATATGAAGAAAATTTAATTTAGAGAGAAAAAAATGAAGATAAGAAATATGTTTGAAATAGAGAAAGAAAGTAAAAGAAAGGGGAAAAAGGTGTGGTTTAATATGCAGTGGTCTCCAAAGCTGTGGACAACAAGATCCAACCTTTGATCTGTAAAGCCTTTGATGTCAAATTTTGGTTGCCTTCTAATCAAAGAGTTTATTTTCAAAGATTTTTTCTTTTCTTTTCTTTTCTTTTCTTTTTCCCATTCCAATTACCCACTTTCACCTAAAGTATATTGCAAACATACATCCTTTTCAAACTTCCACATCATTCCTATCCTAACCAATTTTGTACCATCCATCTCTCTCCAACTTTGTTGTATAAAAAATTTAAAGCAATGTAATGGAAATTTGGGTTGTTATAACGTGTATTTAGCTTGTCCGGGTCACCATGTAGTGTAGTATAAGAAGAAGTAGGCCAACCTGAGCTATGCTCAACGGGTTGAGTTGTGTATTCTCAACTAAGAGGTCAATAGTTCAAATCTCTCACCCCATATGTTGTTGAATTAGAAAGAAAAAAGTTTTGTAAATCTAAATTTATGTAACGACTCTAATTAATTAAAAGGTTAATGTTAATTCGAGTATATTCGAGTATAGTTTAGTAAATCAAGACATTGACCATCTTTTTTAAGTTGAATGTTCAATTCTCTATTTCACAGATGTGGTACTAAAAAATTATATACAATAACATATGTTTGACTTTTTTTTACTTTGAATTATACTTGTCCAACAGGAAAAATTTCTAGTACATCCTGTATTTTTCAAATTAGAAAATTTTCTTTTTAAATAATTCTTTAATACTATTAGACTTACATTATTCTTAAATAATGTTGACATGACAAACAATTAATAAAAAGTAGTTCTTGAAAAAAATTTCATGTCTACCGTTTAAAATAGGGAAGTGATTTGAATAAGAATGATTTGGAGATATAAAACCAAAGCCAACCAACCACTACACTAGGAAGGAAGGAACTTGGTTGGTTCATGACGAATTTGAAAATTAATTAGAGGGAAGGAATTGAATTGGAACACAACTTTATTGGGAGTCGCAAAAACCCTTTCAAAGAAGAGGTACAAAACCACATGGGAAAGGCCTATATATAACCAATCCCAACCCATTTCTTTGTATTATTCACAACTAATTTTAGGCCCCATTTGCTACATAATACCAAAATAATGTTTAAAATAAACAATAAGACCTTTAATACGTTTGGAAGATTTCATTTTTTTGTCGATTTGAGTATATCTTCGACCAAAATATCATTTTACATAGTGAACTAAAAGAAAAAAAAAATTGAAAAGCGATCAGATTAAATGCAGATTTCATATTGATAGAGGATTTGAGTGAGATTGATTGAAATATATGTGTCATCATACTAAACGAAATAAAAGTTTATATCCATTAGATGATAGGTCAATTAGAAAAGTCTTAATTGGTTTCAAATGGACCACAAATATACTAATCTTAATAGTAGAAAACTTCATTTCACAAAAGAAGAAAAGGGGCCAAAAATAAAATTTCATTGCCTAAAACAAAGGAATAATTCTAATAAAAATAGCATAGAATTGACATAAGGAACCAAAAAAATCATTAATTAATTTTTTTTTTTTTTTTTACAAAACAATAATATCAAGATAGAATCAAGGTGGGAAAAATTGAGAGGGCCACTAAATCATAGCAATTTGATTTGTTGATTATAAAGCAACCTCTTTTTAAAAACATTGTTAACTAAAAAAAAAAACCCAAACCAAAAAAAAAAAAATTATATAGGAAAAGAAAGCCTACTCCTACCCCTATAGTCAAAAGTTTCATAGGCTTCAAATGAATTTTCTTTTGTATCTTATTTAGATTTGGAGAATTGGTTCTATATGGGTCCTCCCTCTATATTCTATAGTTTTGGCCTTTGGGTTATAAATTTTTAACCCTATCTTTTACACCAATCCATTTCTAATCAAATTTAAACTTGAGATCGTATCTCATTCCATCACATCAATATGTTATCTTAGTTCAAAATATTATCATTACATTTAATGTCACTCATTAACGACGAAAACCCACAAACACGTTAATTAGTTAAAAGAATCGAGTGAAATTTTGAACTTTTAGAAGTAAATCAATGAAATTGATATAGCTAGCTAGGCAAAAAGTTGTTACAATATAGAGTCTTGTTTTTAATATCTTTATATTTGTCCATTATTTAATAGTGAGTTTGAGATGACTTTTGAGAAAAACGCTTCTAAGTGTCTTTTTTCTCCTAATAGTATCTTAATTTCTTTTTACGTAATTTAAAAATATTTTATTTTTGTTATATATCTAACCAATTTAATATTATGAATGTTCCAAAAGTGATCTTTAATTAGCTAAAACATGTTTCATTCTATAGTTTCCAAAAGTCGTATCTTAAAACTCACTCTAATCATGTATTTAGGAGTGTATTCTAAAATAAGTGATTTTAACAAAAGCAATTAACTATAAACACATTAGTAAAAAGTGTTTAATATTAACAAATCACTTTAAAATAAATAGTAATAATTTTGTTCCACATTCTTAGAAGTATTTTTTAGTACCTCTACGCTAACAAGCGCACTTGAACCAAAAACATTTTACAAATGCTTTCTCACAAAACACTAGAAGTGTTCACAACTTTTTCCAAAAGCACAACTGATAACCTTGAGTGAGAATCATTTTTCATTCATGACCAAAAAAAAAGTAATTTATCCATGACAAAAAATGCTTTTAGTCATTCCGAAAGTAATCTCACACCAACACAAGTCTTAACCCTAACACGATATATAGTTTCATCACTTTTAAGATTCCACTAAAAAACGCTCATACCAATAAAAAAAAAAAAGTTGTCCCTACTTCCATACACCTTTACCAGTTCTAAAACCGACACGAGACTATGTTCACATCTCAACAAACGTACGGTCTGCCATTAATTGTTCCAATAGAATAATTAGCCTTATTACTTGCAACTACGGATGCTTGGGTTGAGGCAAATAGCTAGCTAGTAGGGCCATAACAACCATGCCACCACAAAATTCTCAAAGTGCTTGCCAAAAAACCACACAAAGGACTATTATCAAACATTGTTATATATGTGCAATGATAATCCAAAGTTTAAATAGTTGGCCATGCATGTCACTCAACGACCATGCACAAGCCACTGGCACTTACCCATATCCAAAAGCACTTTTATGGCACTTCTCACTGCAAAAATCAAAATCTCCCCTTCAAAACCCCTAATTTTCTTCCCATTTGGCTCCATTCCCTTTATGTTCTTGTCCATTTATGGTGACACATAAAGGGCCACAGCCATTTGGCTTTGGCCCTTTGTTTTTTTGGCTTTTTTTTTCTTTTTTTTTTTTCTCTATGGTTTCAAATGCTTGTCACTTCTGTCTTCAAGTGCTTTTGGTTTGGTGTATGTGATTTTTAATTCCCTTTTGTTTTGGCCAAATTATTTGGAAGAGTGTTGTGTGTAGAGACACTTGTCTAGGGGCCTCTCCCTTTGTGGTGTCTCTTGGTTGTCATATTTGTCTTCTCTCTTTCATTAATTCTCTCCCCCTTAGCTAGCCTTGGTGCTCTGATCTCTTCAATTATTCATCTCTTAAAAATAGGGTTTTGTTTAAATTTATGTTCATGACTTGCTCGTTTAATATAATATTTTGGTCTGTGTACTTTCAGTTCAACTTTTTTTTAGTTCAATATATAGGGTTGATGATTTGAATCTGTGTGTCGAGACTCAAGAGTATATGTTTTATTTAATTGATCAGCTATGTTCAGGTTGGTTGTTGGACTTTCCGCTTTTGTTCATTTTAGTCATTGTATTTTCACAACATCTGTTTTTTGGGTACTTGTACTTTTAATTAAAAGTATCCATTTTGGTCCATGTTTGCAAAATTCTAATACATATTCTACGTTTAATGGAAGTACTTTAATACAAAATTTGGTCATATTAATTTCAAGTATTTTCTTTAGTGTATTGTTGTAGTGAGGATTGTGATTGAAAAGAATCAGATAGAAAAGAAAATGGAGAGATTGAAACCAACACTTTTTAAAAGTACAAGGATTAAAACGAACATGTCGAAGGTACTGAGGACTCAAATGGACAAAGTTGAAAGTACAATACCAAAATAGATGTTTTGAAAGTATATATTATAGATCAAAATGAAACAAAGCTATGAAAGTACATTCCAATACTAATTTGAGGGTTTATTATTGTTGTTGTTGTTGTTGTTATGAGAGTTTAATAACAAGTGGGTAGAGAGGTTCAAATCCTTCTGATCGAGGATATATATAACTAGTTGGGTTATGCTCAGATTGACTATTTGAGAGAATTTTTGTTTAGTTTGTTGGAGTTAAAATATTGATATAAGATTAAATTTACCATAATCTATCAACTTAAACTTTTAAAGTATACCGTGATTATTTAACAAGGTATCAGAACAAGAAGTCTTATGTTCGAATCTCTTTAATAGTCATTTGAATTTGCAGTGTAATTAAGCATTCAATTGTTTTTGGATTATCTACCCTATATCATGTCACAAACTTAATTTTTGAGAATGAGTTGTGTTGTGGAAGGTAGTATTTGATATTTGGAGTTATCCACTTGAAAGTATTGAAACCACCGTCATCATATATAGTTGGACGATGTGGAATTGTACGATTTCGTTATTATCTTCCTTTCTCATCTATCTTTTCCATCCTCTTCTTTCTCCAAATTTAATGCTCATTTATCTATTTTCAACTATTGTTTTTTTTTTCTTAGGATTTTTCTCTAGGTAACATTAAATGTATGAGATTTAAATAATTTATTATTTAAAAAACTATTTAGTATTTGTTGTTAATTTTTGGTTAAAATATCATTTTGATTTGATCCTTATATTTTAGATTTTGTTCCATTTTAAAGTCTAAATGTTCAATTTCAATTTATGTGCTTTCAATAAAGCTTAAACTCGTTTCCTACCATGAATTTATTGTTAATTTTTCTTTGAAAATAACCATTAGTATTCCTTTCTAGTTTCTTGTATGAAAAATATTATCATTATTTAACCAATTTCAATAAAAATTAACTTAAAACTTGTGGTAGGGACCAATTTTAAGCTTTATTCAAAATACAGAAACTAAAATATAACAAAACTAAAAGTATAAAGACCAAAATAGTATTTTTTTTAACTTTAATTTTCTTTGTTATTCATTTGTATAATAAATAGGGATTATCAAAATGGATAGGTACTACAAATTACATGTAGCAAGTAAAGTGTGGAGTAAAGTTCAAAAAAAAGAAAGTAAAGTGTGGAGTTTCAAATTAGATTTTGATAACTTACAATAATAACAACTAAATAAATAATTTTTATTCCAAGTTTAAGGAGAAAAATAAGACATTTTAAGTTTAAAAGAATACAATTGAACAAAAATGAAAGTTCGAAAATAAAAATAATATTTAAGATGGAAATGTTGTTAAAAATCTACGAGAGTCGTAATTGAAAGTTTTTACCTTTATGATGAATAATAATATTTTAATCAATTGAATTATATTCAGATAGGTGATCATATATATGGATAATATGACAGAGTCTGATTCTTTTTTTTTTTTTTTTTTTTGAAAATAAATAATTCATTAAAAGGAGCAAATAGGTACACCAATTAAGCAGTCTTTAAGCCAAGAAGGGATTCTCTCATCCCTGGCACCTTGACCTTCCCTCAAAAAAGAATTGGGAAAGTGCCCAAAAAAATAACAGAATTCTCCGTAAACTACTCCAGCGCGCGCAATCTTGTGCGCAATTTCATTGCTCGATCTCGAACTCTAGCGGTGGTGGGCCCATTAATTAACAGAGTCTGATTCTTAAACTAATTAATTAAGAAATAATATAACTAGAAGACCAATACACATGTCTCATCCTCCCCTAATTAATGAGCCAAATTTAATAAACACCGCCAAAATAATACAGAAATATATGGATAGAGAGAGAATATTATTTAATACAAATAATAAAAATAGAAAAATAGAAAAAAGAATGATGACGTAATAAAAGTGAAAAATAGAGGTGGTGGGCCCATTAATGCACTCCAAAGTCTGGCACCCAAGCGTGCTACAAGAACTGCGAGACACAGTACCACATGCAATGGAAAGTTACAAATTTCCATTTCAATTTCCATTTTTTGAAAATGAAAAAATATATATATAAATATATATCTTTCTCTCTCCTCTGCCTATTGTAACTTTCTCTCTCCTCCCTCCGCACGTGACGGACTGGGCCATCGTGTCCCTGCCTTGTCGCGCATGCACACGTGCGCCTAGATCCACCCACTCATCTTAATCACAAATTATTGATTGGACCAAAATTTTGATTTGACAAATTTTCCATTTGAATCCAACGGCTACTAGGGACCGTCTTATCGTAATCATCTAATAATATAATTTTTTGGTTAAATTATAAGTTTCGACAATATTTCAATTCTTGTAGTTTCAAATTGGTTCGTAAGGTTTTAAAATTATCAATTTGATTCTCATGATTTAGTGATCAAATCGTCTTTGCCACTACTAGAAAATGAGTTAATATTTTCTATTTGAAAAATATTTTAAAAACCTATTAAACATAAAATTGAAAGTGTAGAGATTTATTAGACATTTTTAAAGTTGAGAGATGTATTACACACAGAATTGAAAGATTACTTCAAAACCAATTAGATATTTTTAAAGTCAATGGCCTATTAAAACAAATATAAAAGTTCATAAACTAGATTTGTAATTTAACATGATATTTTCATGGATTAAAATATTGTTTTGTTCCATATATTTTGAGTCTGGTTCCATTTTAGTCTTGATCTTCTTAAATGTTTAATTTTAGTCCTTGTACTTTTAATAAAGCTCAATCTCGAAACTTTTAAATTGGCAACTTTTTGGACCCGTTTGGAATATCGTCTAGTTTAAGTGTTTTCAAGAATGCATTTTCTTTTAAACATTTTATATAAAAATTGTTTAGAATTTAAACACTCATATATTTTGTTATATTGAGTTACAAGTGTTTTTATACACAAATTACTATATACTTACAAACTTCTTTTAAAAAATTTGCCTTTAAGTTTTTATCTCAAAATGGTTTATTTTTAAATCTCATTTTTTAATAAATAATTTTTAGTGGCGGTTAAACATTAGAATTTTTTTCAAAATGGTTTTTTTTTTCAAAATTGAAAAGTTAAACAAAAAACACTCTTATTTTTAGTTCACGAATCCTAAAAACTGGGTTTCGTTTTAGAACTCCCTCTGGCACTCCTTCCTAACTAACACAAAACTCCACCACTCGTGCTCTGACACCTGTACTTCCATGCCACGTGCTATATTACCCTGCCCTCCAAAAGTACAAAACTACCCTCGGAGTTTGGGAGGAACATTTCACTTTCAGGTGGGCTTAATAGGAAAAATGAAATGTGGGTTTGTGGGTGTAGTGAGAGGAAAAAAAAAGTAAAAGAGGATGGCGATAGAGCAGCTTTGTAAAAAAGAAAAGGCATTGCATTTTCAGTAATGTGGGTGTGGAGAGAGAAAAGGGGAATTATTTTTTTTTTCTCCCTTCTTTTTTTTTTCTTTTTTATGATCCCAAGAAGATTTCTCGTTTTTGTTTAACTATAAATAACCAAAGTTAGCAGCTTTTATTTTGCATCTTTGAGAAAAAGAGGAACAGAAGGCATTTATGTTATTATTTTTTTAAAAAAATAAAAGGCATTTATGTTATCTTCCTAGAATTGTAAAGCGATTAAAATTACACTTTATAGTATAAAAATTATGAGACTATTTTAAAAGATATTAGATATTTAAGGTTAAATTATAAGTTTAGTCCCTAGGTTGTGTTAGTTTGGTCTTTGAACTTTAAAACATGTCTAATAGGTCTATGAACTTTTAATTGTGTCTAATTAATAGGTTCTTAAACTCTAAATATGTCTAATAAATCTTTGAACTTTCAATTATGTGTCTAATAGATCTCTAACATATTTGAATTTTTTAAAAATTAATCAATCTACTAGATATAAAATTGAACTTTATACCTATTGGGACCTTGAACTTCCAGTTTTTTTTATCTTGTAGACTTGTGAATTTTTAAAAATATCAAATAGGTAAATGACTTATTAGATATAAAACTGAAAGTTTAAAGATCTATTGGACACGAAAGTGAAAGTTTAAGGACCAACTGGATACTTTTTTAAAAAGTTTAGAAATCTATTAGATACAAAATTGAAAGTTCGATGATTTATTTGAAACTTTTTAAGTTTAGTGACTAAATTGATACAACCTGAAAGTTCAAGGACTAAACTTGTAATTGAACCAATATTTAAACTTCTAAGGATGAAATTTGATTTTTTTTTTTTAACTCATGAAAGCCTAGGTATATAGACTCACTAGACTAGGAATTACCTATTTTAGTCGTTTTCGGTGCATGAACCGTTGTGTCAGTCTCAAATCGACTACTAAAATTTGTTGAGCATTGAAATCATATAGAAAGCGACTTCCATTAACAAAAGTCGACAAGAAGTTCATACTCAATTATGAAGAAGGACGGTGATTGTGATAGATAAGACAAAGTGCATGTCTCGTGATTCTAAAATTGCTAAAATCACTTATGTCATGTTTGAAATCACTTTGAAATTTATCTTTAATCATTCAAAATAAATTTCATGTTTGATTTTACATTTTTAAACGTGATTTTCATATTATCAAAATTAATTTTGAATTATTAAAAATATGTTTCGGGGTGATTTTGCACAAATTCTTAGAGTGAAATTTAACTCGTGACGATAAACCGCCGCTCATAACGGCTCTTATGGCCACCATCGCAATCACGCTAGCTGCTGAATAGGTAAAAAAAAAAAAAAATGGGGTGTTGGCCTAAAAAATCAAAACCACGTGTGGAAAAAAAATCAAACATGATTTTTTTAATTTTTTTTTTTTAATTTTACATTTTCCCAATCATTTGAAAAATATTTATAGAGTACATTGAATTTAGAAAGAAAACAGTTATTAAACATCATTATTCTCTAAAATTTTAAAGCTAAAAGGAACATTGCAATCAAATAGTGTGCAATTATCTGTTTGGTAAATGGAATTATTATTTTCCAAAAGATATAATTATAGAACAAGGAGACAAAAATACACACTGTTGCTAAATCCAAATCATAGCTAAAAATGATATTGACTGAAAAATGGTTTGTTCTTTGAACATGTTTTTTTTTAAACAAGCTTTATTGGTGATAATTCTAATCCATTCCCAAATTAAGTCAAATTACAATACGTTTAAAGTGTCCAATAGATTCCTGAACTTTCAATTTTGTGTTTAATAAGTCATTGAACTTCAAAAATGTCTAATAGGTCCTAAACTTTCAATTTTGTATCCAATAGGTCATTGACATATTCGAGATTTTTAAAAATTAACCAATATATCAGTTATAAAATTGAATCTTATTAGGAACCTTAAATTTTCAATTTTGTGTCTAATAGGTCCGTGAATTTTTTAAAATCTTGGATATGTCAGACCTATTAAGCTTAAAAATGAAGGTTTGAGAGATCTTGGACACAAACATGAAAATTTAAAGACCTACTAGATATTTTTTTAAAAAATATATTGTGACCTATTGGACACAAAATTGAAAATTCAAGTACCTATTTAACCCTTATTATACATAACTCTAAAAGTTCGAAGACTAAGGCCCCGTTTGATTCATGATCCGTTTTTGTTTTTATGTTTTCGAAAATAAAAAATACAAGGGAAACCATGAAAACATGTTTGGTATACCTGTTTTCAAAAACAATTTTCGAAAACAACTCCAAAAATGGCATGTTTTAAAAAACGATAAAGTGTTGTTTTCATTGTTTTCCAATTTTGTTTTCAAAATAATGGAAACACGAGATACATCTTTCTTTCCATCAAACAATGTTGCATTATCTACAAACAACATTTTTTATTTTTTATATCCAAATTATCTTGGACTCTAAAGGAAAAAAAAAATACAAAATTATTGTTGTGTAAATAGTGTGTTTGATTGATACTGATGTTTTGGTTGTTATTTTTACTTTTTACATAATTCTACCTATTTTGATATACTCCACTTTACAAATCAAAAGTTTCATATAATACAACTATATGGTATTTTTTTTTAAGAATGAATTTCAGCTCATTGATTTATAATCCCTCTAAAAATGAATAAAAGTCAAGTAGAAAAATAATCATATTAAATTAACTTTTTCTAAAAAAAATTAATTTTATCAAGCAAATATTAATATTTTCATGCATTTTCAAATTCATAATCAAACACAATTTTCAAATTTTGAATTCAAATTTAAAGTTTTTAAATTGGAACCAAACATGTTTTTAGATATAATGAAAATAATATACCCTTTTGGTCCCTCATGTTTCGGGTTCGTTTCCAATAGGTCCCTAAGTTTCAAAATCGAACAATCAAGTCCCCACTGTTTCGAAAATAGTTCAATTTAGTCCCTCCACCGTTAATTTTTTTAACGGTGCTGACGTGGCAAACGTTTAATAATAAAATAATAATTTTTAAAATTAAAATAATAATATATTAATATAATAATAAAAAATAATAATAATAATAATAATAAAACTCTCTCTCTCCCTTACACGAAAACCCTTTCCCTCTCTTCCCCTTCTCGCCGGCGATAATCCGCCACCGTCGCTGCCGATGACCTCCGCCGCTACTGCCGATGACCTCCGCCGCCGCTGCCGATGACCCCCGTCGCCGCCCTTCTTCTTCTTCTTCTTCACTCAAACAAACCCACTTCTTCTTCACCCAAAGAAACCCCCAAACATCTCAAACCCACCGCTGCAATAATCGCCGTCGATGGCCACCGCTGCAATAATCGCCGTCGGTGGCCACCGCTGCAATAATCACCGTCGGTGGCCCCCCCCGCATCCTTACACGAAAACCCTTCCCCTCCCTTCTCCTTCTCGCCGGCGATAGCCCACCGCCGACGCTGCCGATGACCCGCAGCCGCCACCCTTCTTTTTCTTCTTCTTCAAAACCCTAAACTATACCCACCCCCACCTACCCCCTTCCTTTTCTTCTTCTTCTTCAAAACCAAATTCACCCCATCACCCCTTATTTTTCTTCTTCTTTTTTCCCAATCGTAACCACCTCTTTTATTTTCTTCTTCAAAACCGAATCCATCATCCTATCCTCTCCTTCTCTCTCTCCAAAACAATACCCACCCTTATATTCTTCTTCCTCTTCAAAACGACAACCCACCCCACCCCCTTCTTCTTCAAATCTAAACCCCAAAAAAATAGATCCAACCACCCACCCCTTTTTCTTCAAAAACCCAACTCTCCATTCTTCTTCAAATCTAAACCCAAAAAACAAAATTTCATAACCCACCCCACTTGAAAATCGGAAAACAATAAAAATTCAGAAGAAGAAACCGGTGGAAGAAGAAGATGTAGAAGCCGCCGCACACCACCATCATCGTTGGCAAGGGAAAGGAGGGGGAAAGGAAAGGGAATGGAGGCTTCGGGCATGGGGAGGGAGGGGAAAGAGATTCTTTTTCTTTTTCTTTTTTGAATAATAATAATAATATTATTATTATTATTATTTTATATTAATATATTATTATTTTAATTTTAAAAATTATTATTTTATTATTAAACGTTTGCCACGTCAGCACCGTTAAAAAAATTAACGGTGGAGGGACTAAATTGAACTATTTTCGAAACAGTGGGGACTTGATTGTTCGATTTTGAAACCTAGGGACCTATTGGAAACGAACCCGAAACATGAGGGACCAAAAGGGTATTTTACCCTAATAAATTTGTTTTCGTTTTATGCTGAATTCTTTATTTTCGAAAACAATTTTCAAATCACGAACCAAACGAGGCCTAAACTTGTTTTGTCAAGGACCTATTAACATAAATTTGAAAGTTCATGGACCTATTTAACATTTTACAAAATTAGAGATCTATTACAAATTAGAAGTTTAGGGACCTATTAGTTACTTTTTAAAGTTTAATTTATCAAACACAATAATGAAAATTCAAGAAAAAAACTTGTAATTTAACCACACATTTTAAAATGATTGGACGTGATTTTTTTTGCTTTTTTTTTGGGTTAATGTTGAACGTGAAATTGAAAAATAATTTAATACGTTCAAAATGGAATTCTGTATGGAACCAAAGAAAATACTTGGAAAGGAGTAGGAACATTTAATAATAAGAATAGTTAGGTGAAAAAAAAAAAAAAAAAGAATAGTTAGGTGATATATATAAGGAAAATGATTATTGATTTATGAGAGAAAAAAAAAACAAACACTTAATTCAGTGCAGTTGTAATTCCAAAAGAAAAAAAAAAAAAAAAGTAGAATTTGACAAATTGATTTGAACATTTTCGAAAACAACAAAAAACAACACCATTATGAGAGAGAAGAAATTAGATGAAAAAGATTTGCTTTTTGGTGATTTCAATTAGTGGCTCTACCACAGCAGGGCCCTGTTGATATATTGAAAGCATAATATATATATATATAAAATATTTATATATATTATTATAATTAAAAACCTTAACCTTGAGTAGAGTCTGTTAATCATAAAATTGAAAGTTTAGGCCCCGTTTGATAACCATTTGGTTTTTTGTTTTTGGTTTTTGAAAATTTGGCTTGTTTTCTTCCAATTTTCCTACCATGATTTTCATATTTGCCAATGACACATTTAAGTTCCTAGCTAAATTCTAAAACAAAAAACAAGTTTTTGAAAACTACTTTTTATAGTTTTCAAAATTTGCTTGGTTTTTAAAAACAATGAAAGAAAAGTATTTGCAAAACCAAAAGCGAAATGGTTATCAAATGGGACCTTAGAGACCAATATAGATTTTTAATCTTGACTTATTAATAGAAAATTAAAATTTGACGAAGTTAAATAAGGAAAATTTGACATTTTAGTAAGGAAAGTCTTTTAGGTAAAACCACACTTTTGAATCCTCTTGCATTCCTTAAAAATGTGTTATGATTTGGAATTCCTTAAAAAAATAATCATGAACGACCATACTAACTATTATTGAATGAGATTTATCAAATCTTTTTCAAAAGATCCATCAAATTTTATCTATAAAATAATTTAATTCCCTCGTTGAAAATTAGAATTGTATTGAACCTAAAGATGTTTATTTTATTTTTGAACTTAGTACAATAAAGGTTTAAATCATTTCATAAGAATAATCATTTTTAAAAAGTTCATTATTGAAAATAATAATTCAAAATATGACAAATATATACATAAAAATATATATATAATACACATTTTCTTTTTAAAATGTTACATCATAAACCAAAGGTGGGTCGACCTTTAAGGGGAGGTTCATAGACTTTTTTTTTTTTTTTTACAATATGGGGGTGGGGGGATTTGAATCACTGATCTCGTGGTAATCAGTACAATTTTATGTCAGTTGAGTTATGCTTTTGTTGACGGTTCATAGACCTTACTAAATTATGATCAAATTGATACAAATATATTACGTCAAGTATAGCTCAACTGACATTAAACTTTTACTCTAGTTTTTAAAACTACCAAAAACCAAATTGTTATCAAACCGAATCTTAATGTTTTAATTTATACAATTATTCATTTCAAAAAAAAATAAAAAACTATACAATTATTAGATTGAGATTTTAATTGATTAAACCCGGAAGTTTAGGGATAAATTGATTTTTTTTTCTAAAGTAGGGGTAAATTGATTTTTCCTATCCCATATTTACATAGAATCTATGTTAATCATCAATTAGATAAATCAATGATTGCTGGATAAAAACAAACTAATTACTATTATTAAGTCAATCAATGCTTGATGAATTGTTTGAAATTTGTTTATATTTGATATTACCTTTTAAATTATGTATATATATGAAAATATTTTTGAAAAATCAAGGTATCTGATATCTTTTGACTTTTGTCATAGAATTTCACTATATGGGCTGGATTTTGAAGGAATATGCTTAGTTCCTTGCCTGAGTGGGCTTTGTATCCAAGCCCATTTAGTTCAACAATTATGGGCTCATGGATTTTCCCATCTTCCTACGGCCCAACTTGTGGTCGATCAGGGAAGGCCCAATAATCATTACGGCCCAAGCTAAGACTTGGGCCTTAAGTCCAGAACCTTGCTTTTACGTACCGATTAAGGTGGCTCCTCCATGGCGAGAGCTCACCGTGGCCGGTGGATTCGTCGACGGACTTCGAACAGGGACAGAGTTGCAGAGTAACGGAAGGTGAAGCGAAGAAGGAATTAAGCTTATCGGGATCGGAAATTGCTCGCATCTTTTGGTTTTATCGATCGACGGTCAAGTATGAGCTTCCTCTTTGGCAGCCGAAAAACTCCCGCAGGTTCGTATCCTTCTTACCTTCTCTAATTATGCATATTCTGAAGCTTTTTTCTTGATGATTGCGTGATTTCTTGTGATGAATTTCTAACTCTGAAGTTTAGTTCTATTAGCGTCAATTTGATGTGGATGAAATTATGCGTTCTTACCTTCTCAATTAGTGCATACTCCGGAGCTTTGTTCTTGATGATGGCGTGCTTTCTTGTGATGAATTCTACTCTGGAGTTCAGGCCTGTAAACGTCAATTGGATGTGGATTAAATTACATGAAATTTTACTCGTGATGTCGAGGAATTAAAACTTTCCTATGCGTTATAACGTGTATAAGTAATTTCGCGCGTTCTATTACAATAGACGGCTCGAGATTGTGATCTGTTATGGTTTTCTGCGCAGAGCTTCTGCGGGAGAACAAGAGGATGCTAGATAAGTCCATTAGAGAAATAGAGCGGGAAAGACAAGGCTTACAATCTCAGGAAAAGAAGTTGATTGTCGAGATAAAGAAAAATGCTAAACAAGGACAAATGGTGAGTTAAGCAATTTAGCACTTGTTCTTTGACATCGACACATTTTCAGTGACTGCATTTCTTTAGATTTATTGGTAGTAAGTATGCTTCTACTCTTAACTCGAAATCTAGTCTTCGTTTCTTTCGTTTCTTTAGGAAAAGGCGATGGATACTAGGTTGGACTTGGAACCATCAACTCCGACAATGTTCTTGATTCATTTTGTCTTTTTCAGGGAGCTGTTAGAATAATGGCCAAAGATCTTATCAGGACACGACATCAGATTGAAAAGTTTTATAAACTAAAATCACAGCTCCAGGGCGTGGCTTTGAGAATTCAGGTAATATAAGTACAACTATTATTGCCTTTCACCTTTCATTTTCATCACAGGCGGGTAGAATTACTGCTGAGAACTATTTCTACAAATTCTTGGAGTATAATTATTGATTTGATGTACTACAATGAGGTGTAGTTATTCCTGATAGATGAGCTCTGGAAGAGTCTAAATTGAAAGTTTAAGGTTATAATAATGTAGAGCTCATTAAGCTTCATTATAGATGCATCCTATTGGTTTAAATTTTAAATGACGCGTGCTCATATACAAGCTAAGAAAATAAAAATTTTACAAGCCATATAGTCCTCTTCCAACATAATTAAGAACAAATAACAAAATGCTTGTACTAGTTTAGTATCACTCACATCCTTTAGTTTTGTCCTTTCATTAAAGGAAGATTTGAAGAAAATTGGGATTTTGAGGAAATACTATTTTCTTGCTTTAAGTTGATGTGCAAATTGGAATTTGCAGTAGTTTATTCAAGTCGCCTTTTAGAAAATAGATTTTGATTCCATTAATCTTATCTGTTTTCTTAGGGCGCGTTTCTTTGTGTTTCCTTTACACTTTTTTTCTAAATTGATTTTTAATAAACAAATTTGGAAGAAACTATCTTCTTAGTGCTTTGTGATCTCAGAAACTCTACTGCGAAGGTTGTTTTTAGTATGGCTGCCTTTTGTTTACTTTTCAATATGGATATTTTCTACACAGGGAGAGAGAGATTTTTTTTTAAAAAAAAAAAAAATATCTATAAAATAAGAAATAATTATTGACAGATTCTTCTGGATTGATGAGTTGAATACTTCTTCAAGTACCAAGAAGTCATAAGATATCTAATGTATCACATTCTGGATCACTAACAATTGAAATGCACTATGAATAATTATAATTTTCTATTTGTTATATTTTATATTTTATGAAACAAGTGGCTATATCATTAAAAGGAGAAAATGTTGTTCTGTTTCGTGGTAAGAGGAGCTTTCAATGTTAAAGAACTATTAAGTGTTCTTTTTTCAAATATATACATAATAGGAAACTATAATTTACTTTTGGAAATAGAAAGTTTTCTACAAACGAACTCTTACTTTCTTTTTGAGACCCTAAGGATATATAGCTGTTTTTTTCTTAATCAATTAACACAATTTCTACACTTGTGATTATTCAAATTTAGCTCCAATTGTTTCCTTCTGCAGACTCTGAAATCAACCCAAGCTATGGGAGAAGCCATGAAAGGTGTTACTAAGGCAATGGGCCAGATGAATAGGCAGATGAACTTGCCGGCATTACAGAAGATAATGCAAGAGTTTGAGAGGCAGAATGAGAGGATGGAAATGACATCTGAAGTAATGGCAGACGCTCTCGATGATGCTTTAGAAGGAGATGAAGAAGAGGAGGAGACAGATGAGCTTGTGAATCAGGTGCTTGATGAGATTGGAATTGATATCAACTCAGAGGTAAACGTGCTTGCATGCATACATTTTTTTCATAATGGTCCATATATTGTCGTGGTCGTGGGAAAAGGTAATTTAAACATAATGGTGATTGCTTTCTGCTATCTCACATGCAGCTTGTGAATGCACCCTCAGCTTCTGTGTCAGTGTCAACTGCAAATAATAGAGTTGCCCAAGCAGAAGCCGAAGATACCGGAATTGACAGTGATTTACAGGCTAGGCTTGATAACTTGAGAAAGATGTAGGTTTCAATTATGTGGAATTAATAACTCTCAGATAATATACATAATAACGCATGTATTGTTTATATTTGAACTCTATTCAGCCAAGTTTGTATTTGAATAATACATTGACAAATATGATTTCTTGTTTGGAGAAATGTGACGGTGTATTTAGAAGTTGTGATCAGGAATTCTCTCTTTTACAAATGCAAAACAGAAGGTTTGAATTGTTAGTATATGCTGGCAATAGTACTTGGAACAATTTGGAAGAATCTAAGAATTGTCATGAAATTAATTATTCTACTTCTTTGTCAAGTTGAACTAGAACTAGAAGCCTAGAAGCTTTCTAACTTCTTAGTGCATATCGGGATCTTCTTATTCCGATATGCGATCAAACTATTAAACCATGTTTTCTGGCCCAGCCTCCCTCCTACTTACACGAGAAAGCTCAATTTGGAGACTGTTATTAATGGCTACCACCTGAGAATTCTCCGCCTCAGATGTCGACTCCCCTTTATTACAAGCAACATGGTTGACTGGACTCCGGCAGAGTGGGCAGTTCGAATGTGAAGAGAGCCATACGTCAATACATGAAGCATGAAAGACATGGTTGCAGCCAGGAAGCTTTCGTATGCATTCCCCGTCTTCAAAAGGTGACAAACACAAAACACACTCAGTTTCAGTATTAGTTTCTTGATTCTCATTTTCCTTGTACGCAATAGTTGAGATCTGTATGACATTTGAGGCTTCATGTTTAATGTTCTTGACAGGCTCAGGCGTCGGGGTCGAACGGCAACCGCAATTACACCGTCCTACCATTGTAAGATGGAAGAATGTAAGGGCTATAATCAGTGAGCAAATAATGGCAATGCCGGAGCAGATGAAGATTACAGACATTGGTGAATGCAAGAACAGAAACTCGCATGCAATATCAGCAGATCAGGAGCTCTTAAGTTTTGTGCTGACCAATAGGAATCAGAAAAAGATGCTCTGCAGCTGTTATGAAACAATGCACGGCAAATTTTATGGACGTATTTTTACGATTTCGGCAAGCATTCCAGGTATGAATCTTCATAAACGACATAAAAAGTGAGTCGACTAGTTGTGTTTTTATTGTAGTACATCCAAGTTTTTGGGGTTCGGAACTGTGCTGAACTTGAAATATCTGCTTTGTTTATGTCGTCGATTTTTGTTCTTTCCAATTTCGTTAACACTTTGGCTGCAGGCTTGCGGCTAAGGTAACTTCTTTCTATAAGCGTTTATTATATATAGTATAGCTTCACTTCAAATTGTCTTGTTTTTTTTTTTGAAAAAAGATACTTCATTTAATAAACACAACCAACCTTACATCTACTCTTCTCCAAAATTGAAGAGTTTAACCAGGGGGGCATAATAGCCATACAAAAGAAATTCTCTTCCGAATTGGAAGAGTCCACAAACCCTGTATCAGACCCACCCACCATCTCGTGAGCAATGGCCCTTCGCGCCAGAAAGTGCGCTTCTAAGTTGGAATCCCGCCGGCTGAATCTGAACGTCACTTCGCCGAAAAGCCCCGCCGTAGCCTCAACGTCGATCGCCACTGATCTTCCTTCCGAGAAGATTTCTGACGCATGGTTGAGAATTTCTACCGCCTCTGCTGAGTCCGATTCCACAATGATTTTGGGGAGAGGATTTCCAAATTTGACAAGTAAGCATCTCAGACCTTCCTCGATGGCTTTCAATTCCAGGCAAAGGATCGACCAATTCTTTTGTATTTTCTTGAAACCAGCTAAGATAAAAGATCCATTTGAGTCATGAACTATCCATCCTAAACCCCCAACCCCTTTCTCTTCAGACCATGATGCATCTGTGTTTATTTTCCAGTAATTCGGAGGAGGAGGAGACCAGCTTTGACTCAAAGGACTCTTTAATCTTGGGGGGACCGCACTGAATTTGTTCAGGTAGTTCTCTGAAAAATTGCTTCCATTCATATTAGCTTCAATTGATCTGAAAATCACGTTGGGATCTGCTATTGCCGCTTTTTGCTTCACCAAATTCCTATGATTCCAAATGCTTGAGATAATGCTAATAGCCTTCATACGGTCTTCTTCGTTGAGGTGTTTGGAAAGGATCACCCATTTGTCCAAAGGCTTCCACTCTTCCCTGAAAAAATCACCAGAATTTTGTAAGATAGGAAAGTATCGAATCCAAATCTGTTTAGAAATCTTACAATCCCAAATGCAATGGCTTATCGATTCCTCCTTGGTCCTGCAAAGAAAACAGAGAGGATTAGTATCGATTCCCCTTGAAATAATATTAGCCTGAGTCGGTAATATGTTTTGGAGAGTCCGCCAAGCACAAATCTTTTCTTTGGGCTTGGCTTGATTCTTCCATAGATCTTTCCAGAGAGCTTTGAGAGGGGAGGGATTTGAGGGAGAGGCTTCCTCTGTTGCTGAAAGATTTTGTGCAAGGTGGTATGCGCTTTTGACTGTAAAATTTCCTTTCGTGTCAGGCCCCCAAAAGATCTCGTCTTTTGAGTCCCTCCTACTCAGAGGAATATTTAAAATACACTCCGCGTCAGAAGGGATGAAGCTCCTTCTAATCACATCCTCCTTCCAGATGCCTCCTTCATCAATTAGGCTAGCCACATAGGCTTCTTTGAGCGCCTCCGGCACCGAAACTGGCTTTGAGCATCCTTCTTTTCCAAGCCAAGGGTCTTCAACGATTCTAATGTGACGACCATTCCCCACTCTCCACCTCATACCTGCCTTGAAAAGACTTCTCCCCCAGAGGATACTCCTCCAGGTCATAGAAGGGTTAGAGCCTAGATTCGCTTCCAGGAAATTGTTGTGATGGAAGTATTTGCCCCTCAGAACCCTGGATAGTAAGCTATTTGGATTCTTGATAATCCTCCAGCTTTGCTTAGCGAGCATTGCTTGATTGAAGAGATTTATGTCCCTGAAGCCCATTCCTCCCCTATCTTTGCTTATGCATAGTCTCTTCCAGCTCATCCAGTGCGCCCTGTTCTTCTCTCCCATCGACCCCCACCAGAACTTCGAACACATTTTGTTTATCTCGTTGCACATGGACTTTGGGAGTTTAAAACAATTCATGGTGTACGTGGGAATGGCTTGGGCCACTGCCTTAATTAATACTTCCTTGCCCCCCATCGAGAACAGGTTCCCCTTCCACCCCTGAAGAGCTTTCCAGACTTTGTCTTTCACCTTCCAGAACACTTTGTTTTTCCTGCGGCTCGACTGAGAGGGCATGCCGAGATAATCTCCTAAGGAGTCCGAAAGCTTAACTCCCAAAATATTGCTTAACTCCAAATTGTCTTGTTCTGTTTGAATAAAACTACATACAGATGATTAAAGAATTTTGACAAATTTTTTTCAAAGAGGGGGTTTTCTTTTTCTTTTCTTTAAGAATAGTAGAAAATCGTTTACTTCGACGAATAGTCTAAACCCTTCTTGGATGATTTGATCAAATAACTAATGAAAATTAATATTATCATATTCATCATGATTGCAGATAAATTGATATTGAAAAACTAAATTGATAAATATATTCCAGTTGAGATGTTTTTTGTTTTTAAGATTTTTCGATTTAGTTCCTCATATTGTGTAAAGGTTAAACTTGACTAATGATGAACTAACATATATGTATTAAAATGTTTCTCCAAATCTTTAATAAATTAGACATATTTAACCTTATAAAAAATATCCATTATGCCAAAATAATAGGTCAATCTTGAAAGAGAAAAATGACAATTCGTCGAAAAATAGTTTCACTAAACTTTTATTCTGAAAACTTGTTTTGCGAATGGATCCAAGACAACCTTCGAGGGCTTTTCTTCAAAACATTTCACATCAGACTAAAATGCAAAAGAAATTTTAGGCATCTAAAGTCAAAAAAATAAAAAATAAAAAATAAAAATATGGAAAAAAAATTGGCGTTCAAGCTGTAGGAGCCACAACAACTCGTTAACGAGAATTTTACAACTAGCAACGTTAAGAAATTCCTATAATTTGCCACCAGCAACAAACATTTGTTGGTACAGCATTCGGACCAGTAATTTTTTTTATTTTCGATTTCTTTTTCAAGAAGGAAAAATAAGACAAAGTTGTATTATTTACAATGTTACAAACACACTGCCGAACTCATCTCGTGCATACTACTCCCACCAACTCCTCCACTCAACTTACCTTGGCCATGATTTGAAGAAGGAATTTGAGCATGCATCTCTGCAAGCTCCCTCACTCGTAACAAGATCTGTGCTGGAATCGACACCGACGCATGTTTCCGAGCACTTATCTACATTGATTATCCAAAAATGAAGATCAAACGATATATCATAAAAGGGAAAAATTTTAATCGAGGAACAGTAACGTTCTATCGAATGCTTACCCCTTCATCAACAGGCGTCTGTGCAAAGCTAGCTTTAAGCAGGTTTCTCCATTTATCCTACAAAAGAGAGACCTATTTTCAGCTAAAGGAAAGGAAAAAAGTTCCAAACAGCTCAGCCATTAGTAATCTCTTTGGAAGATTTAAATTTTCACTCCAGTATTGTGACGCCACATTCTAAAATGAATTAAGCATGATTCTCAAATGCAGAGACCTATTGTCAAGAGTTACATTTTGAAATATTATCGTGTATGGTTTACGAGAAAACGCACCTTTAGATCTACTGATGTACGATATGAGTATGATGAAAAAGAAAGCTTCTTGATCTCAGACCATCTCCCAGCACCGCACTTCGACACACCCTCTACTAATTTCATGACCTCAACAAGAGTCCAAGCACGATGATGCTTCCTCCTCGTTCCGCCTTTTGATGTCTGAACAGTTACTGTTTTATCATCCGATGCATTGCCAGGAGCTGTTTGCTTCTGCTCCAAATTCTTTTCCACTTCATCCGTGTCCATAACTGAAGGATTCTGATCTTTGTCCGGAAGGGCAAACTAAGCAGAAAAATAGAATAACCCAGCATTCAGAAGCCATCCAAACAATTATTAGTATGAGTAACCCTAAACAATTATTAGAATGACCCAGCAGTCAGAAGCCATCCAAACAATTATTAGTATGAGTAACCCTAAACCCTAAACTCTAAACAATTATTAGTATGAGTAACCATAAACTATAGGTACCTATGTTGAAGCCATTCAAAAGATGGGGTCACTTTTCAACATAAGGAGTTAAGAATTTAGTCAGGTGTTTGATCCCTATCCATAAACTGAAGAAAGGAAAACATTAACTTAAATAGGTCTAAACACATACCACGAGGGCTACAATGTCTTTCCTTGGACGGCTCCTTCGAATTCTCGAAACACATGGAACTTGCAAGCCAGATCCTCCAAGTGAATCCAATCTTGTGATGACAGTTCTGCCCCCATCTGAACAGACTTTCTTAATAGGTCTTGCAATAGAATTTGCAGATATGCCATCTGGTACAGACTGTTTATTCAAACTCATCACCTTTTGAACATACTCTCTTGACTCCACTTCAGAAAGTTCCTCAATATACCGCCTGGTAGGTTTCCGAATTCTTTTAACAGCAGCTATCTCTTCATGTTGATCTTCACTTCCATGATCAAGTTCCATACCCTCAACGTCATGATGGTCCTTATTTTCCAAACAGTAAGTTGTTGGTGAACCACTGCATTCAATATTCAAAGCCTCGGCAGTTGGAACAATGGACATGCCTTCCACATTCTGAGAACTTTCTTCAACAAACTTGCCTTCCTTAATTATAAAAGATGAGGCTGGGATGTCACATGAGTTGGTCAATCCCATGGCAATTCTCCTCTTAAGCCACAATTTGTCTTTAACTGTAGTGTCTCTCCCAAAAGTTGCTTTGAAACATTCATGGAGTTCTCTAATTGACAGATTATCCAGGCATATGTCCCCCTTTAACAAGGAAAAATCAGGGTTAGACGTAGTGCAAATGACATCTGAGAATTCAGATTCCATTGATTTATCTGGATTTTCATTCACGTGATTCTCATTAAAACTTGGAGAAGTTGAGTGAGCAATTTCCTGCAGTGAAATTTTAGATTGGAGCTTCTCATCAATAACAGGCAATCTACCATGCTGATCAGACCCCTTCCTGTCTCCATTCACATAAGCAGAAGCATAGTTAGGTGATCCACATGCTAAGCGAAGCCTCTCTTCCTGTTTCACCTTTTGCAATACCTCCTCGATGTACTACGAGATATTAAAAGGAAATAGAAGTTCAAATTATTTGTGATTTGGTAAGGAAGCTTCTAAATAACATGCTATCATACTATTAGAAAATAACAAAAATCTATAGATTTCTCGAAAATAACATGCTATCATACTATTAGAAAAGCTTCTAAACAACATGCTATCATACCATTAAACAGAGAACATTAAGAAATATTAACAACTATTATAGCATATAACAAAATTTCTTTTGCACTCCTAGCAACAAAAGAAAGCATTTCATTCATGAGAAAGCAATTTTTGTACCTCCAATCGGGCATTATATCCTGCATCAGCTTCAAAGGTTTCAGATTGCGGTAAACCTTGCAAATCTTTACAATACAGATATCATAAGCCAAACTCCAAAAAAATATGTAGGTAATTAGTCTCTAATCACAATGAAAGGCTGCTAGCCATATAAATCACACATCGAAGATTGAAAGTGTTCAGTACATCCTATCCTAGAGAGGGCACACTAAGGAGTAACTATGATAACAAAAGAAAGGGGAGAAAAAAAAAAGAAAGAAAAAGCAACCATTTGAGATTTCTACATGAGGGTTCCCAAATAAAGTGCCTTCAGTGGGTCTGCATCCTACAATTTGACCTGCATCTTCCACTTTTTCATTCTTGTCATCTTCAAGTAAATCCTCAACCTCCATTACTTCATCATCTGTGGCAGGAACGAATCTGCCATCACCATCAACCTAAATGTGACATACAGACCTTCATGAGAAGTTTAAATGAAAACTAATATGGAATGAGAAAAGAAAAGGAAAAAGGAAGTAATACTAGTACTGCAATCTCCACTAAAAGAACGATGAAAATGACCAGATCACATAACTTCTTCCACTGATATTAGAAAATTTTCAACAAAATTATCAAACCTGATGTAAGTTGCATGTGGTTCAACTGTACCAAATCAATAATACCACCTGATGATGTATTACTAGCTTAACATACATACGAATGCTTGCTATCTAGAACAGAATTTGGATAGAAGAGACTTCACCAACTTCTTTGAACTTTTTTGTGTGTGTGTGGTGGTGGTCTTTTTTTCAATCTATTTTCTTGGTCCTTTTTTTTTTCTTTTTTTCTTGGTCCCCACGATAAGAAACACGTTTATTTTCAAACATTCATTCGGTACCTTCATCAATTGACATCTCTATTGAGTATGATTGTAATCTTTAACCTGCATAGAGTACTCAAATCAGAATGATGCTCTTGCTCGAAGCTTATGAAGCCACCAATTAGTAACTTATGAACATGGATAGATTGCACCAAAAACAGTTCAAAACCTAGAGGTTCTATTCCATCACGAGAGATTATGCTCGGGTATCATTTGGACATTATTCGTGCCATAAGCAGCAAAGATGCAGAATTAGCACTAGTAGCTAAAGAAATGAAATTCCTTCAAACAAGAAAATCAAGAAGGTATAAAGACATCAAAATTCAAACAAATTAAGTGAAAAGAAGATACCCGGACAAGTTTGTACACAACAGGGTCGGCAATCTGATTTGGAGACAGAGTGGAGCCATCCTGCTCGACCCCGCTTTGCACAATCTTCCCTTCATTCTCCACAAATCCAACCACTGTTTCCATGGAAAATCCACCACATGCAACTCAAATACATAAACTGAAACCCCCAAAAGAAGACAAGAAATAAATAGATAAACAAATAATTCAAACTAACATCTATTTTATTTCAAAAATAAAAATTACTCCTCCCTCCATCAACCAGATGTAACTCAAACCTTCAACTACACATGAATGACCATAAATTCATGAATATTTCATTCTCTAATCTACAAACTAATAACCAATTGACCAGAACCCCAAAATTTCACAAAATTCCCCCGAACAAACTCCTCTATCATCCTACTTCACCAAATTCCAACGAACTAGTAAATACTAACGAGTTGCAAAGAAAGGCACATTAAACACTGATGGAAACGAGAAAAGACCGGAAAATCAGCACAGAGAAACGAAGTTCGTCTCGCGGCTTACCATAGAACCAAGTGCACGCCGAGTTGACTCAGCCACTGAAACCAGAAAATCAACTGAAAGAGACAGTATTGGGCTTATTGACGAAGATTTTTGGCACTCGAACAATCGCGTAAAATCGAGATTGAGAGAGAGAGAAAGAGAAACTTGTATACTACGAAAAAGAAACAGTGAATTGCAGAGGAATTTGGGATTATACGTGCACACGGAGATAGGGTATCTTTCTCGGGCTGGCTTTTTCAGCACGCTGTTTTTCTACTACTGCCATTGCAAGAGCGGATTTCAAAAGATTTTTTCAATTGCAGTTAACTTATAACCCTCGCGTCCGAAACGGTTCGTCGCATATCGGCCCACTAAAATAAAGAGTGTTTATTCACACGTGCTGCTTATCGTTTTGTCATTCTTCGTGGGCCAATAAAAATCTGAAATTTGGGCTTCGGCCCATCGTGTGAGAAGCCCAACCACATTTTCATATCGGCCGAACCATACAATAATGTTGATATTATCGTATTTGAAGAAATTAAATGAATCCACAACCGCATTTGACATGAGCAAAACTCAAATTGATAAAAACATTTCGGAGTCGAAAGTTTGAAACCATGCCGATAACTTGAATATTGATATCGAACCTAAGTAAAAAACCGAACCAAACCGAAAACGGTTTTATGATAACACTAAAGAGGTGGGCATTTTGGCTGATGTTACAAAAGTAGATTAAGATTACGATTACACACTAGGGGCTCTGACATAAATAAAAGTGACAAGGTTTATTTATGTGGATATTTGTAACAAAAACATGCCAAAATCAAAATTCAAAACATAATACAAACGACATCAACAAAACTTAGAATTCCATATTCGGAAAGAAATTGACATTATAATAGAAACACTAGACTACTTGCTCGCTCTCATGTCTGCTCTTCTTCTTTTAAGCTGGTGGAACCTCTATCTCGGCCGAAATCACTGCCACGGGCCTAATGAACTCCTCTTCTTCCTTGGGAGTATGAATAGTAACCAAAGTCGGGGAGGGGCGTCGATGGACCTTGCTTGCCCTTCGGGTCCCAGTCAAGCATGATTTTGACCTTGATACCGACAACACCCTGTAAATTAAAGAAACAGAGACATTGATTAAAGACCACTCCCATCTGCGATTCAAGAAAATGAATGTCGCATAATAGCAGAGCTATGAAGCTCGAGCATCCCGCCTCTTGAAATGATACTGACCTGTCTAAGGAGAACGTGTCTCACGACAGAGTCTATGTATGTACTCTTTCACTGGCTGTCCGGATGAAATCATGTAACCATCCTTGAATTTCATGGATTTTGCTGCATAATTCAGAACAAGATAGTTAGCCCTGAGAGACATTAGGAACCAATGTCATTCAATTAAAATTAATAGTGACCTCCCACCCCTTGGCTCCACTCTCCATGACAAGTCTAAGAACACCATAGCAAGCCCTGGAAAGATGAAAAAGTAACACTTAATAGAAGCAATTGCCCAAAAAAATTGCTGAGCATGTGAAAACAGCCCCATCCCAAACAAAACAATCAGTTAAGAATGTTTTCATCATTATGGAATATAACACCTAAGATTGAAAGTCTCCAATCAAACTAGAAACTACAACACGCAGTCACGCACACCATACTAGCATAACATCCATAATTTCTGTTACATACCTCCTCACAGCAAGGCCTCCAAGAAGCTTGTAGCGAAGAGACTCAGCTCGAACCATGGCACAGAGTCCTCTGTTGTTGACCTTCTCGGCATATAGCTCAACACTGTTTTCAGGAAACTTGAAACGCTTCTGAACAACAGATGTCAATTCTCTGATTCTCCTACCTTTCTCGCCTGAAGCCGTAATTGAATGCATAGTCAGACACCAAATCCAAAAGCAATGGAAGCAACACCAAAATTAAATTGCTCAACAAGTAATATGATGCACCACATATCTCAAAACTTGTATGATACGGGAAACTGCTATTAGCTGAAATTTTCAAATTCACTTCGTTGGAAGCAAGATGCTTTCTAATGCATTAACAGAGTAAGCAAGATGTTTTCTAATACCCGAATCAAGCAAATAGTTGCAATTATGTCAAATATCCAGCATCAACAAACACGATTAGACTGAACATTGTACTTAGCCCCCAGCCCCAGTCACCGTATTAACTGATGGTAAATTCAACATCAACCATCCAACCCAATTTTCGAGGACTTCACAAATCTCAAAGCATTCCCACTTAAACACAATTCCAAAAGCCTGTCTAAGATTCTACAAATCCTAAAAATCGAGATTCCACGTCGTGACAATTATATGTGATTCCAATTATAGATTAATACACACTTCAACTCTGTGGCATCTATTGCTTCAAATATTAGATGCGGAAAGTGCAATCATAATATATATATATATATATATATATACACACACGCACACACACTCGTAGTGGTAGCTTGATACGAAATAAAAGCAGACTCGTCTTCCGAAATCTATTCCAATAATTTGCAGGAAAACAAAAATCAAAACTACGAGAGAAAAGACTCTTACCAAGAACATTCTGTGTACGAGTAGCCCTATAATGATAATTTCAGTCCGCATAGGCGTAACCCTAACCTCAACTCCGGAGTATCCATCCTCTGCGAGTTCTCTGATAAGAACTTCGTTAAGCTCGGCGAAGAACACTCCATCGACCACGAACTATATCCCAGTGAATCAAACAAGTTCCGTAAACATCAAAATGTGCAGAATGTTTTGTGTGTCGTGAAAAATGTAAGATGAAGAAGCAAATTCATTACCAACCTTTCGCTTTTTGCTCATCTGAGTTGCCATGTTTGATTGCTGGTGCTGTCGCCGTTCACCGTGCTGCGTGAACACTAGGTTGAAGATGAATAAAACCCTAGGAAACGCTGAGAGCCTGCGAGAGGTGTTAATGGGTCGTAGAAAGGAGAGCCGGATGGAACTTGGAAGACGTACATGAAAATTTCGGGAAAATAAAATAAAATTCAATATTTATAATTATATAACGCTAAGTTATTTTATTAATTTTATTCGTCAATTTGAGCCCGCATTTTGTTTTTTATTTTTTGTTTTTCAAAATTAAACCTACGAACACTAATTTACTTACGGAAATTTTTCGATACTACCCTCATTTATTGTTTGTCATGCAATAAGTATTTAAGAATTGTGTGGGACCTATGGTTGAGGAAATTGAAGGAAACAAGCATAATTTTCACCAATGCGATAGTTTGTTGGTAAATCTATAATGTTAAAAGTAAATATGTATATAAATACCATTATTAAAATTGACATTTTGAAAATATAGGGATCAAAATTAACCTAGAGTAAAAAATACGAGGACGGGAATGAACCAAATCCAAAGGTGTAGAGATCGAAAGGTTTGATTTAAAGTTTAGAATGTAGGATCTATGGGTTTGAATAACAAGATAGTTTGTTTTCTTATTATATAACCATTTTAGCTTGTAATTTGATTAATTTTTGTGTGTGTATATATATATATATATATATATATATATATGAACGAACGATCAAGTCAGGTTATACTCACTTATCACATTACCTACAACATTTTGTTGTCACGAAAATTGTGATATTTTAATATTTTAGGCAAACAATCGACATACATTTTGAATTTTGAATTAATTCTCATAGAGTTCCATTTTCTTTTTATTTCATTTTTCTTTTTTCACCTGTCGATGTTATAACTTATTAATAAGTAGTTGTTATTTAGACTCAACACAATTGAATTTTCCTACTAAGTTGTCTTTATTTTAAACAAGATCGAATTACTAATTTGGATGTCATGAGTTAGATATAGTTTATTAGTTTTAGTATTTATTACTTAATAATATTTAAGTATATAAAGTTAAAGACATTTATGAGCTTTTAAGGTGTACAAGAGAAAGGCAGTGATAACACGTCTAACCATACTATAAATCTGGTCCGTGTTATTTAAAAATGTTTAATTTAATCTCTTGGTTTATTCACGATGTTTATAGTTGACATAAAAAAGGAGAGAATTTGTGGGTGGACAATAGATAGTTTAGGCACAAAGGTGTAATCAAACTATAAGGATCAAATGGAAACTTTCAAAATCACAAGGACTAAATTGAGACTAACCTAGACTCAGGTAGACTAAATTAGAAAACCTTTAAACTACATCCTAATGATTCCATGCCCCAAATGACATGGAGCAGTTTTATAAGTTAACAACGACAATAATAATAACAACAACCAACCATTTTAGACGCTCACCATTACAAATTCGTCTACGGGAACATAAGTTATTGGAAATATGACTAAAATCTCACACTGGTTAGGAAATATAAATATCATGAATACTTAATAAAAAAACAACATTTCATTGACACTTAAAATTAAATTTGAGAAAATGGCAAAAAGAGAAGAGTTAAATTATCAAAAATACCCTATGAGGTTGGTTTCAATTATACGACTTTCAACCAGTTTTATATTAACTCACGAAGTTTTTTTTTTTTTTTTTTTTATTTTAGAAGGTATTTTAACTCATGAAGTTTGAAGTTTATTTTAAAACAATAATTCAAAATATTTTTTATTGACATGTGTTTTTATTGTTTTTGTTTTTTTTTTTTGTAATGTATGTGTTCAAATATATTCACATAATAAACAATACATATGCAAACATGCAGTTTTCTATCCTTGAATTTAACGGAAAAAGCTTGTAAGAGTCGTTTTGAAATAAACTTCAAAATTTTAGGACTAAAATGAAACTTTGGAATAAAATTGAAACCAAATGGTGTAGGAGTGTTTTTGATAATTTAACCAAAAGAGAAGGGTGGTATTGGAATTTCACGTTGTTATCCCCTCCAAATAGCGGGAATGGAAGTGGTTGGTTGAGACCAGAGATATTACAGAAAGCGAAGAGCCTCTGCCAAATGGTCAGCAATTTCCTTCTCCACACCATTGCTCCCAGTCCGTTATTCACTGAACTCAATCCAGTTTTCAAATGGCCAAATTCCTCTCCGCTCTTCTTCATCTCGAAAAGGCACGAACGACTTCGTTGCTTCGCCAAGAAGAAAATCGGATTCATGGATCAAATTCTTGATTATATTGAAGGTACGCTTCAAATTCAGCAGAAAAAAATTCCAAGGCGGAGAATCTTTTGTTTGATATTAATTTTATGACGTTGTTTTTGAGTTACTCTTACTGTTGCCTTGTGTTTTGTTTGATTTTAGGCGGTCCGAAGTTAAGGAAATGGTATGGGGCGCCTGACCTTGTTTCTAAAGATGAATCCGTCCTTAAAGACGACGAGGATGAATATGCTGGTAATGTGTATAGGAAGTAATTGTTTCATCGGTCTTCCTATTTTTCTTTTTATTGAATCGAGTTTGCTTCATGAGTACAGAGGAAGATACGATCAGAGATGCAGTTTTGGTGACTGATGGGGATACTGAGATGGGTCAGGTGTGTTTTTTGCATTGTTTCACCGTTCTATTTTATATTGAAATTGTGACGAGCACTATAATTTCTCCATCGAGCTCGATTGGTATGTAAATGAAGGCATAAACAATGTGATTTATGGCTATCCCAATCTTATTCAGGTCCAGGAGAATATAGAACAAGTCTTTAATTTGTTGCGTAACTGTTATGTGATAATGATAAATTTTCAACTGTGCCCAACGACTATAATATACAACCAAGTGAAATCTACCCCATGCAGATGGTAATATTGTCGTTGATTGTGAAAAAAACCAGAGTCAAGGCACTGGTGAAAGACAAGCAAGCTGCCCTTGAAGCTTTTGGATTGTATGTCGAGGTGTGTGGACTAGATTCTAGGAAAGCTACACATAATTCAGATAATAAGCTCTACCTTAACTGTTATTTTCCACATCGCATGCGTTTCTCAAGCTTAAAAGAAATGTTCGTTTTTTGGTTCTGGTTTCATGTGCAAAGCCAGTAGCCGGTGACATAAGAGATGAGCAATCATTGAAGAAAGCTCTAAGAGAAGTTCGCACTATCATTTGCCCAAAAGTACGCACATTCAACTCCAATCTGCTATTTTTTTCCCCTAAATTTCCCCCCTATCTCTTGTTTGAAAAATGCTCGAGGCAGTTTTTGTTTTTACTCTTGTTCTCGTCAATTTTAAACGCACTTCTAGATTTCTGTATTTAATATTTATGCTCATCCATTTTTTTTTCTTATTTTACCAGAAAGAATATTTAGAAGGGAATTATAGTTATAGCAAACTAGAAATCGTCCTGGTGTTGGACATGGATATAACTTATAAGATATATGGAGGAACATGTGAATGGAATTATCATAGAGGTTTTCATTCTAAACGTGTGCAAGATAAACATCGCATGTAATAGGGCAGTTAACCACCACAAATTATGGGTCACCTTACATTGCTGGACTAGTTTCTTCATGGATTTTCCACTAGCAAGCACATAGACGATTGAATATAAGTTCACATTTTATCTCATGTGTTAAGAATAGGAAAAAAAGATTAAACAAATCATAACTTATCACCTTTAAGTTTTTGAATTTTGAGGTAGCGTAGTTTAATATGGTATTAGAGTAGGAGATCTTGTGTTCAAATTCCTGTAATGTCATTTCCTCGTCAATTAATATTGATAATCACTTATAGGTACTTGTGTTAATTTCCAAGCCCATCGGTGGGAAGGAGTGTTAAGAATATGAATAAAAGATCAAATATTCTATAGCTTATCAACTTAAGCTTTTGTATTGAGTGTTAGTTTATCGTCAAGTGGTGAGCATGAGCATGCATTTGAACTCCTTTGAGTTCAAACTTACGTGTAAATATATTGAGCCTTATTAAAGGGAATCATGATGGTCATTTACTCATCAGGTTTGTTGATAATTGTATCACCAGGAAGGTTTCATATCCAATGCTGGAAGCCTGAAAGGAGTGAAACATATAGTTCTCTTATCGCAGGTATACTTCCCCCACCTCCCCCCAGTCTCTTTGGGATACACACATACGATGAAATCAAACAAATATTATGTAAAAACGCGAAAAAAACTCATTCTTTCAATTTATATTCATTGTCGTGACTTAATAAGGTTGCAGTTATCCAATTATAGAAGTGCTAGTGGTGTCCAAGCTCTTCTTAAAGGCAATGCAAGAAAGTTGGCTGAGCAAGACGAAGCAATTCTAGGGACATCGGGAATTCCTTATACCATCATACAAGCTGGCTTATTGCAGGATACACCTGGTGGAAATCAAGGATTCAGCTTTGAAGAGGTTATTCTTCAATCTTAAATGCTCCTCTAGTAACAGCTAACTGATATAGGAAATATGTGTTTGCTAACCGTAATGACTGGTTTTTTAAGGGAGTGTATGGAAACTTGATATTGAGAATTGAGACAAGACACTTTATTATATTTGTGGATCTAATGAATTATTTTATTGCGTATTCGGTGCTATTCTTCAGGGTTGTGCAACTACGGGAACTCTTAGCAAGGAGGATGCCGCCTTCATTTGTGTAGAAGCTATTGATGCGATTCCTAAAGGAGGGTTCACATTTGAGGTTGGTGAACTTAATGTTTATGCCGAATACAAGAATTGCTTTAGATAAATTTCACTTATCTTTTGAGAATTTGAGGCAAGAGATCCGGTAGTTGTGAGATAGAATAGATTAAGAGTAAGTTTGAGATGATTTTTGCAAGGATAAAAATTATTTTTAGTCCAACAAAAACATTTTTCAAAACTTTTATAGTGTTTGGAATAATCAAAAAGTGAATTTGAAAAATTTAAGACTATTTAAAATACTTCTTCCAAAAATGCTTGATGAGAAGTGTTTTTACTTGAAAATACCTTCTTAAGAGGTCTTCCCAAAATCACTCCCATTGAAATAGAAATCTAAACAGGATCATACAAGATATTGACACTAGACCCAACCTAATTCAAAATAGGATCTGTTCTATAGGTTGTGCAACCATCCTTGAGCTTTAAAGATATTGACACCAGACCACATCCAATCGTTTAAATTATTTATTTTCTTGCTACATCTCTCCAACTACATTGTAATCTCAAATTTTTTGTTCCTTGTATGTCACAACTCACAACAGGTAGCCAATGGAAATGAGCAAGTTTCAGACTGGAAAGGTTGCTTAGCTAGATTACTGGAGAAAACAGAGCAGCCTCAATGACAATGCTTAAGATGTATGAATGTATATATACATCTCATGCCTGCAAAGTATTAGATTGAATGTTTTTTACCATCTGCTCTTGTCTCTTGATATTGCCATTCTTTTCAATTGTGATTAAGCTTGAAAAAAAAACATTCAAAATCTTGCTAGCAAGAATCCCATTCTTTCATTGGCAGCCAAGATTAAGATGATCTCATGGACAAAGCACAAATCTTGCAAGCAAGAATCCCATTTTTACATGAACATATAATCATTTCACTATTTATCATAGATCTCTCATTCATGATGAACTTATTCTAATTATCTGGCTGTGTTTTTTGTGTATTATAGCAAGTTGCAAAACAGAACATGTCCAACTTTCATGAAGTGACATGCTGTGAGAAGCAAAATCATGGAAGTTAGAATAAACATTCATCAGTTGAGGCTATATTTTATTATACTGTTTTAATTTCTTAAGCAAAAACTTTCTTCAAATTTGTGTGGGAAAAAATTGCATCTAAGAGTGGAAGTGAGCAGGGGAAGAATGTCAGAGAAGAAAATTGAAGTCAATCAACTAGTTCAAGTTGGTGAAAGAGGACCTCTGGACAGATGACTTTATTTTTTTCTTTATTGAAATTCATTGTGTTTTAACTGTTTTATTTCAAGTTACAGTAAATTAGTTGATGCAATTTAGTGATATTTTTTATTTTCTTGTTTTAATTAAAAAAAATTGTAGCATTACAATTATGAGGTAATGTTTGGAGCGTTTGGCATGGCAAACAAAGATCTTGAGCAGCCAAGGTGGGAAGTTGAACTTTATTTATTTATTTTTTGACAACCTGGAGGTGGGATATTCGAACCAAGTTATTCTTACAACTTTATGCCAGTTGAGCTATAACCTTATCAGTTACTAACTCATTAAATAGTCAAGATTGTATAGCATTGATAGAAATTGAATTTGTTATATACTTTGCTACTTTATACAATTAAGTTTGGTTGGATTCCAATCTTTTGATTGAACCTATAGATTAAATTTTCTAACTCATATAAATAGTAAAAATTCATAGGAGAAAAAACCATTCATCCTCATACAACCGGTTTGAAATACCTTTTAGTTTAAGTGTTTTTCAAAATTGCATTTTACTTAAAAACATTTTTATTTAAAAATTATTTAGAATTTAAACACTCGTATGTTTTGTTACATTTTCTCACAAGTGTTTTTATACCTAAGTTATTATATACTTAAAAATTATTTAACAAAAAAATTGTTTTTTATGTGTTTATCTCAAAATGGTTTATTACTCAATCTCAATATTTTTTTTTTTAAAATTAAACACTCGAAAATTAAATAAAACATACCTTAATCTAACATGTGACCTTTTTTTAATTTTTTTTTTTTTTTTATTGATTTCATAGGGTGGAGAAAAACTCAATATTCATTCTATACAATTTTTTTAATAACATTCTATACAAAAATATCACGGTAGGTGAATTGAGGGAAAGAAATAATTTTCCGGTCAGATACGGGAGCACTCACAGTAATGAATCGTACGCTCAGATCGAACGTACGAGAAGAATCCACGTGTTTTGACTGAATCTCTTTGCACAAAAAATCATATATGACCCACTGGTAAAGCGGTTCATCAGATGACGTGTACGAATCCTACTGCTCGCTCTTCAACACTTGTTCTTCCTCCGCCCTCTCTTCCCCGTTCCTCTTTCCTTCTCCCCTTCGATTCACCCGTTTCTCTGCAATTTCTGATGCAATTTCTGCCATGAATTAGCTTCTTCATATTTCCTCATCCTTCAATTTCAATGGCAGACAGTTCTTCGTCGCCTAGACCGGTTCAACCGAACCCGATGGACCCTTCGCCACCGCCGCCGCAGCAACAACCGCAAGTTCAACCTTCAACCACCGCTATTCCACAAAATTCATCGAATCCATCAAATTCGTCTGTAAATCCTCCCATTCCATCTCCTTCTGCGCTTGCTCAATCGCCTTCTATTGACCACTTACATCCGCTGTCGCAAATCTCTTCTCCTCCTCTTTCGCACATCTCTCTTCCGCAAAATCAACAGCAGCAGCAGCAACTGAGCCCGGCGGTTGGATTGGAGTACCAACAGAAGCCTCTACAGCAACAGCAGCAGCAGCAACAACAACAGCAGCAACATTCGCAGCAATTGGTGCAGCAGCCTCAGAATGCGAATGCGATGACGAATTTCCAAATCCAGCAGGTTTTACAACGGTCTCCTTCAATGTCTAGGTTGAACCAAATGCAACAGCAGCAGCAGTTTGGGATGATGAGACAGCAATCGGGGCTTTATAGTCAGATGAATTTTGGTGGGTCTTCTACAAATCAGCAGCAGCAACAGCAGCAACAGCCTAACCAACAACAGCAAATGGGCACTGGGAATCTGTCGCGGTCTGCTTTAATTGGTCAGGGTAACCATTTGCCCATGTTGTCTGGGGCTGCTGCTGCTCAGTATAACTTGCAGTCACAATTACTGGCTTCGGTATGCACTGAAATTCTTGGTTCTCGTTGGTCTTAAATTGGTATTGTTGCTACTTTGGTGTTGGGTTTGTGAATTCGTTTTCTTGATGTTTGAAGTGAACTTGAAAAGTTTTATAGGCCCGACGTTGGCATTTTGATGATGGGTTGTGCATTAGTAGTTGTGTGTGCTACTTTTAATTGTTTAATTATAATTATAATTCTAAGTATTCATTTGTTGACATTAGATGTTAAGATAAATATATTTTGTTTCTGATTTTCACTGAAACTGAAAATTTTGTCTAGTCGAAGCAGAAAGCTGGGTTAGTCCAGGGTCCGCAATTTCAGTCGAGTAACTCTCATGGGCAATCTTTGCAAGGAATGCAAGCAATGGGAATGATGGGGTCAATGAATTTGAGCTCACAACTAAGAGCTAATGGCCTTGCGTCATATGCCCAGCAGAGACTAAACCAAGGTCAAATTAGGCAGCAATTGTCTCAGCAAAGTTCACTCACCTCTCCACAGGTTTCAAGACAACGCATCTCTATTCTGTATCTAATGCTCTTTATTACATTAATGGGTTTACGCTTTTATTTCCATATACGTATTGTTAGATTCTTATATGGGCTGATAGTCCTAATTTGTACCATGGCAGATTAATGGTTTGTTTGGTTACTTTGGTGATTGCTTGGAACTTATTTTTGCAATCCATGAAGGATATTATTTTATCGACTCTAATAGAAGTCTCAGGCTCCGGTTTTTATCACATAGAACTTGTTTTTTGTAATGTTAAACATTCATTGCATTACAAAACAAAACTTGTTTTGTAAAGCTATACATTCCTTGCATACAAATAATGCTCATAGGATGTTCTGATTTATTTATCCGTATGTGTCTAATTTCAAGCGGTGCTCATTAACACTCTCCTTTATGATTTTGGTACTTGGTATAACTCTAATTATTGTCATCATTGCTTATTTGTCCGTCATGCTCTCTGACTCAATCCAATACCTTGTTATTGCAGTAACTGCAGTATAACTTTATTACTTGAATGAATAGGTTAATATGCTAATTTGATTTAATAATCTTATTATGCAATCTTCCTATTTTGTTTATATGTAGCAACTAGTAACTGTAAAATTGCGGGCATGTTGGTGATATCCAGTCAATTTTTATAAATTGTGCAGGTTCAGAACTTACCGAGAATGTCGAATCTTGCATTTATGAATCAACAATTGACTAATATGGCTCAGAATGGGCAGCCAACCATGATGCAGAACTCTTTGCAACAGCAACAGTGGCTTAAGCAAATGCCATCAATGTCTAGCCCTGGCTCACCTTCATATCGTCTTCAACAGACACAGAGGCAGCAACAGGTCCTGTTGCAGCAGCAACTGGCTTCATCTAGTCAGTTGCATCAAAACTCCATGTCCTTGAACCCTCAACAATTTCCTCAGCTCGTACAGCAACAGTCGTCCATGGGACATCAACAGCTGCATCAACAGCAGCAACAACAACCACAGCCACAACAACAACCACAACAACAACAGCTACAGCAGCAGCCGCTTCATCAACAACAACAGCTACTTCAACAACCATCACCACAGCAATCTATGCAACCAGTATTGCATCAGCATCAACAGCATTCTCCTAGGATAGCTGGACTCGCAGGCCAGAAATCTCTGAGTTTGACTGGATCACATCCAGATGCTACTGCATCGGGCACTAGTACACCTGGGGGAAGTTCAAGCCAAGGGACGGAAGCTGCCACTCAAGTCCTTGGGAAGAGAAAGATACAAGATCTGGTTTCGCAGGTCCTGCCTTTGAGTTTTCACATTTTTTATCTACTCTTATCTTTCTTATGCAATTCTGCAAATCTTATTTTGTTCTCACTTTTGTCGAAATTTGAATGTTTGCAGGTAGATCCACATGGAAAGCTGGAACCTGAAGTTGAAGATCTTCTCTTGGAGATCGCCGATGATTTTATTGATTCGGTGAGACCTCCTAGTCCTCCTATAAATTCCCCATACATCTTTGTACCTTTCCATCCAATTTCTTACACATACCATAATAAGTGCATATCTGCCCCGTGCCCCTAGTCATAGTCATTCACTATATGAAACACTATATTATATCCAAAAACATCTACAATAGAAAGTCATTAAAATGAAAAAAATACTGCACAATGTCAGAGTGTTGAGTATTTCCTTAAAAAGTATGCTATTCTTTCAATTTTTCTCAATGAAAGTGTGGTTTTCTCATAAAAAAAATCACCTGAAAAGTATGATTTGGGAACATCTAATTTGCATCGTGGAATGGTGTTTCATTTTATACAGCTGAACTTTGGGATGAAAAAATTGATTTATTTATTTAATTTTTTTGCTTTTGTAAATCTGATCAAGTCCAAACATTTGTTTGTTCTGTTTCATTTTAGACTGCTGTACTTGTTCATTTGGTTTACTTACCGATTCTTGCAGCGTGATTTGACCATAGTCCTTATAAGTTATATCCGAAACCATTCAACCATTTTTCTGATCATTGTGGTAGTTTCTATGATCACCATGGTTAAAACAAAGATTATAATTACTGTATTGCATCAAATCTAAAAACTCAAGAGACATTTGAAGGTAGTAGTTGGAGGGGTTTGAATTAATTGCCACTAGTTTGATGTACCATGCCTTACTCTCGAGTAACGTGTATTATTACAGGACAACACTACTTGAATCAGCATAATTTATAGTAATGTGCAGATTTATTTTTTTAGGCTGTGGCTCGTAGATTTTGCAATGATCATAAATTACTGCCTCTTCTCCTGCTTAAATTTGCTGGGTCCTATTCCTGTGATTTTTTCTTTTTAATAATGTGATCGGCCATTGGTAGAGGGAGAGTGGTAGATACGCTCTTATGCTTTTTGTTCTCCCTGCTTTCTTACCAACAAAAACCTGTGAATCATCTCTCATGAGAACATTAGAAAAGAAATACTGTCTCTGAGACGCTGATGTGTACACTTCTAAGTCCTTTCAAAATCTACAAGTTCTTATTGAAATCTGTTTTCTCATTATTGCCCCATTCCATTACCATTTTCATGTTACAAACAAATCAAGTAAAGTGGCATTAGGGTCCTTTTGATTCGTAATCGTGTGGAATGTGGATTAATTGTTATGTTTTTTCTATTGTAATATTTTTATATAATAGTATCTTTTAATTTATGTTAATTACATGGCTCATTCATCAGTTATTATCATCTCAGTATTATTGGATGATCTATCATGTGAAAACTGAGATTTTTTTTTTTGTCATAATACAGGTTACTACATTTTCATGCAATCTGGCAAAACACCGGAAATCTTCAACTTTAGAATCTAAAGATTTATTGCTACACTTAGGTTTGTACTACTTTCCTCAAGGTCTTCTTTTTACTTGATTTCTTGAATGCTTATGCAGCAGCAGCATATGGCTAACTTTTCTGATTTAAATTTTTTATTTTGGAGAGTTTCAATTCTTTCATGATAATAATGAGGTGATGGAAAAAGTCTGAAAGCAAACATACTAATTGGTAAAGTGAAACTTTTTTTTAAACAACTTTACTTGTTTTTTTTGTTTTTTTTGGACATGTGGGGGTTAGAAGGATTCGAACCACAGGCCTCTCAGTCATTAGTACAAACTTTATGCCAGTTGAGCTATATTCATGTTGACAGACAACTTATTGTTATAAAAGTGAAGAATATCATTCCTAATATTATTTTATTTATGCATTATGGTAATTTAATTGTTTGGTGAGCTATTGAAGGTGACTAAAGAAAGAAATTTCAAGAAAATATGTCCCTGGCTTAAACTCGAGACTCCTGCCTTCTTTTGGATTTTGTAGTCTCAAGATCATTCTCTTGCATAAATGTAAAGAGTAGAGATCATACATTGGCGAATGATATGTTTTTCATTTTTTTCCCTGAAACTGGCTAATGATATGTTTTAATTGTTGTGAACTTTTAGAGCAAAAGATCCTAAGTTGAAATCTCCACTCGTCACTTTCTCATCATCTCATGATTAGTGAGATGTTTTGTTTTTCTATTTTTTTTTTTCCTTAGAAAGGAATCTGGTAAGCCTTTGTTATTTTAATTGTTTATAAACAGTAATCAAATTGAGCCCAATAGTCCAAGTCTTTATCATTAGTGATAATTCAACCTAAATGCACTAGGTAACCAGTTTCACGATTCATCATGTTTGGTAGTAATTGTATTAATTTTATAGTGATTAGACAAAACTCTAACAATCATAGATTGTGGATAATATGCAGAGAAGAATTGGCAGTTGAACGTTCCTGGATATTCAAGTGACGAGTGGAAGAACCACAACAAAAATGTAAGAAAATTATCTTGCCCTCTCAAATAAGCGTCTGTTTAATTTAACTCTCTATAATTTGTTTATGTTTAACCATATGATGTTCAAATGTTATAGTTATCATCAAGCGATGTCCACAAGAAACGTCTGGACATGGTAAGTTGGACTTATCTGTTCAAGTGTGTAATATGTTTCTTCTTTTATCATTAGTCTCAAATCTTCTCTTATGGGGATTTCATCAGATACGCATATTGAAGGAAGCCTCCCGTGTCGAAACAAACGTAAACAGTCCAAAGGAGATGGTCAGACAAGGGGTTGGAATGTCCATTGGTGCCAACACTCTAACGAGGCCTTCAGCGAGTTCAGAACAACTATTGTCGCAGTCAACTAGTTCGCAGCTGCTGCAGCAAATCACAAGGTTTTGATGTATTAACTATGTTCGAAACTAATGCTGGTGGATCCCAACTACTAGGTGAATAACCCCGGTGTCAGTTCAAGGATACAACAATAAAATGAGATTTAGAGGATGCCATTTCAGAGGGGACCTGGGCTTCTGTGTGGAGTGTGATGGTTCTTAGTGATACGATTTTCGAAAGCATTTTTTTAGGCTGTATAATATGAAGATGCATTATCTGGAACATGGGCATAATGTTAATTGTACAAAATATTTGGCAGTCATTAGTATAGGCCTCAAGTTATTGTTGTCTACCATGGAGGACATTTTCAATTTATGGTTGATAGTAGTCTTTACAATCTCAAGTCATCTGAAGCTTGTTGAGGATCATAGCACAATTATTACAAATGGAATAGAAGATATGATTTTTCAGCCATTCTCCATCCCCCCTTTTTAACAGTTTTGATTTTGATTTCTAAGGTCATGGATTGGAGTAATGTTTACTGTTAATTTTCCAGATGAGGAAAAGGACAAAGTTCTTCAATGGTGATAAATGCAGATGACTTAAACGTCATGGCAGGGATTTCATCAAGGCCACAAAGCCATTCATGGTGCGCATGTGATATACAGAGAGACTTGATGGAACCTCTTCATCTTGGTCCTTAGCCAATCTAAAAGTTGGCTTCTTATGCAGATTTTCCACTTCCCATGTGCAGTTGGGCCACTCCACTCAAATCACAAATCCTTGTGTTAATCTTGAATGGTAAGCATATTCTTGCTAATTAAGCCAACACTACTTGCTTCATCTCCCTCTTTATCCTACTTGCCAACATTGTCCGTACAAGATGAGCAGAAGATTGTCCAATCATTGAGTAATTAACTGCAAAAAAGAGAGATTCTGTTTTTTTCTCTGAGAATCTGATCTTGTGGTGGGTTCATTGGCAGCCACATGCCATCTGGAAATCAAATGCCGTGTGGCTCTCATTCAATATTCATCAATCTTCCTATCCTGGCATTGAGTGAATGTTACTGCAACTTGCAGTTGTGGGAGCCAATTAATACTTTCTATATAAACTCCATGAAACTCATCAAGAAACTACACCATATCCCAAAAAGGAAACAGCCACTGTAAAACAGACTCCCCAAAATGTTTCACTCCCTATTCATCATTTCCCTCCTCTTCTCCCTTTCCAATGCCGCCGTCCAGGACTTCTGCGTTGCTGATCTAAAAGGTCCACAAGGGCCAGCCGGCTACTCCTGCAAGAGCGCTGCTGACGTGACCGCAGATGACTTTGTGTATTCAGGCTTAATCGGTGCTGGAAACATATCAAGTCTAATCAAAGCTGCAGTCACCCCAGCATTTGTGGAGCAGTATCCAGGTGTGAATGGCCTCGGTCTCTCGGCCGCTCGGTTAGACTTGGCTCCAGGTGGTGTTATTCCACTTCACACACATCCAGGAGCTTCAGAATTGCTGCTTGTGACACAAGGAGTCATTGAGGCTGGCTTCATCTCTTCTGCTAATGCTGTCTACGTGAAGACTCTGAAAAAGGGAGACCTCATGATATTCCCACAAGGGTTGCTACACTTTCAGATTAATGCTGGTGGTGTGACTGCCGTTGGCTTTCCTATATTTAGCAGCCCAAGCCCTGGTCTCCAAATCACTGACTTTGCACTATTTGCCAACGACTTAAGTACTGATTTGGTGTCGAAGACCACTTTCCTGGACCCGGCTCTGGTGAAGAAGTTTAAGGCTGTTCTTGGTGGGAGTGGTTAGAATTGGCCATCGATGTGTTTGCTTTAGTCATTCCTGCATTTCCAAGTAACAAAATGGATTGATGTTTTTTTTCCTTTTCTATTTGTTTATTGGTGTCATTTAAATTTGTTGACTCGCAGTGTGTCTCCCCCCTCCCCAACAAGTCTAGTGTCTATTCATGAGCTTGATTTTCTTTTGAGAAGATAAAAAGTATCAGTTTCTTTTTCTTCCATTTCATTTCAATAACAACATTGATTAGACTTCAACCTCTTAACTTTTTTGGTCAAGATGAATGGTTCAAGATCTACATTGTCAAGACAAAGACCTTAACCAAAGAACAGATTCCATAGATACCTTGGCTGGGGATGACTAAAAAATGGGTGTTTGGGAGGTTGAAATGAAGCAACGCGACCATATCAAATTGGAAAGCTTGCAATCTTGTCGCAAATCATGAAAGGAAATCGATAAGGATAGAAAGTTCAGAGATAAATCTAGTAGTAGATGATAAGGATGGCACAAGAATGACAGAAACCGATGAACTAACAGCGACTTAGATCCAGGCTGAAGTCAACTTGAGTTTCTCGGACATCCAATCATGATATAGATCAACAACAATTGGAAATATAATATGATTAAGAATGTATATTTTTTTTCAGGATTTAGGGCGTAGAAAAAGGAGTTGGGAGAGATGTTTCATTTTTTAAGGACAAAAAACTAATACGTTTAAGCCTCTCCCCAACGGCGCTAAGGACTGTAGTAAACAAAGACTTTGAATATTTTAATAAGAGGGGGGAAAAAAAGAGTTAGCTGTCTCTTGACAATCCGAATGAAAGCTCAAAACCATGGCTAAAAGTTTCAAAGATTCCTCCACCAATCCCCATTCATGGATTCCAATTTCCAACCACCACTGCATATTTTTCAGAATACAAAAGAATGATGAGTTAATCACCCAGGCTGAGGAAGAGACAGTGCCCGACTTTTATATCGACTTTAAAAAACCTGAACCAAACATCAAATCCTCCAAAAGAACAGCACAAATTGCTTAGAAAATACCCCACAATTGTCTGTTTATGGAGGCTGTAAGTGACCCCTTGCATTATTTTAGTGCTTTCTATGAAAACATTATTGGCTCTATCCCAATCTTTAGTCAATGATTAAACTGTAGCGCCTCCCCCCACCCTTAAACTTCATCTTCTTCCTTCCCCATCAAAAGGGTTTCTTCTCTTTCTCTTTCCCTCTCTGTCTGAAATATTTTTTCAGCAAGCAAAATGACCATTGAAGAACCAGGGCCAAACCACCCTTCAGATCACATATTGGACTGGTTAGAGGACTCAGTTCCTTTCTTTTCCCCTTTCCTGGAGGAGACTTACAACTCTAGCTCTATAAACTGCTATCAATGGTGGGATGAGAACCAAGACATGGGCCAAGATCTGATTAATGGCTGTCTCAGCAGCTCCCCCACCACTGTCACTACTGTCAGTACTAGACCACCAAACACTCCCACTTCCCATCACTTGACGCCATCTGATTTGACCAAGAAAAGGAAAGCCCCAGATGAGACAGTTCATAAGACATCACAATCCCATCAGAACCAGAGGAAGAACCAGAACAACCAGAGCAAAAATGGTGCAGATAAAGGCGGTGGAGCTGTTGAGGGAGTGACTGTGATAAAGAAGTCAGTGGGGAACAAGAAAAATTCATCAAAATCCACAGGAAATAACTATAATAACGGAAGTAACAAGGAAGGAAGGTGGGCGGAGCAATTGCTAAATCCTTGTGCTAATGCTATCATAAAAGGAGATGCAACAAGGGTACATCACCTTCTTTGTGTTCTTCAAGAGCTCGCGTCGCCCATCGGCGACGCCAACCATCGGCTCGCCGCCCATGGTCTCCGAGCTTTGGCCCATCACCTGTCCTCCAATTCATCATCAACTTCTTCTTCTTCTTCCACAGTTGCGCCGGTTACTTTCGCTTCGACCGACCCTCGATTCTTCCAGAGATCGTTGATCAAATTCCACGAGGTGAGTCCATGGTTTGCTTTTCCCAACAACATCGCAAATTCTTCAATCCTCCACATTCTCTCTGAAGAACCTAGTCGCTCGCGAAATCTTCACATTCTTGACATTGGGGTTTCCCATGGTGTGCAATGGCCAACGCTGCTCGAGGCCTTGACTCGCCGTTCCGGTGGACCTCCGCCGTTAATTCGCCTCACAGTCATCGCTCCGACCGTCGAACACGACCAAAATACAGAGACACCGTTTTCAATTGGTCCACCGGGAGACAACATCTCCTCTAGGCTTCTTAGTTTCGCCAAATCCTTGAACATCAATTTACAGATCAACCGCCTCGACAATCACTCGCTACAGAGTTTAAATTCGCAAGTAATCGCCAAGTTTCCGGACGAAATCCTAATCGTTTGCGCACAGTTCAGACTCCACCAGTTGAGACACTATGCTCCTGACGAAAGATTCGAATTCTTACAAAACCTAAGAAAAATGGATCCAAAAGCAGTGATTCTTAGCGAAAACAACATGGCATGTAGCTGCAGCAACTGCGGGAATTTCGACACCGGATTCACTCGACGAGTTGAATACCTATGGAGATTCCTCGATTCAACAAGCTCCGCATTCAAAGGCCGAGAAAGCGACGAAAGAAGAGTGATGGAAGGAGAAGCCGCAAAGGCGCTGATGAACCAAGGCGAAATGAACGAGGAAAAGGAAAAATGGTGCGAAAGAATGAAGAATGCGGGGTTTGCGAGAAAATTCTTCGCTGAAGACACCATTGATACAGCTCGAGCTTCAATGAGAAGGTACGATAACAACTGGGAGATGAGAATTGAAGAGAAAGATGGATGCGTGGGGTTATGGTGGAAAGGGCAACCAGTTTCGTTTTGTTCGTTTTGGAAGTTGGGGATGAAATCCAATGGCGGTTGAAACAGTTTGAACAGTTTGAAAGCTTTGTTTTTTTTTGCTCAATAATTTTCAATGCAGAGTTCTGAAAAGCTATAGAATCAAAATGCTGGGTTTTCGTTGATTTCTGCCAACTGCTTTGAAAGTTGAAAACCTGTTTGGCTGGAAATAAGGACTATGGCTTTGTGTTGGGATTTGAGTGTTTGAATTTGAGTTCTTCTACAACTTCCATAACAAAACAAAGATGTTAAATGAGCCTCTTTTTTAGTTCAATAATAAGGAATAAATGAAAGAAAATCAAAGTGAATATAACTCCGTAATTGGTAATTGACATGTATTCTCGACCAAGAGATCGGAGGTTCAAAACCTACCACCTCAAAAGTAGATCATTTGTTTGTAGGTGTATGTGAGAGAGAGAAACGACCAAACTTGCTATCAATTCAAATTTCCTCCCAAGGTAAGATAATTTTTGTAGTGCAACGTGTGAAAGTGAGGAGATTCAAACCCTTAACTTTTTTGCTGATGACATATGTCTTAACCAATTGACATATACTCGGGTTGGCAACAAAGAAAACCCGTTGAGTTTTAAACCTCAAATGAAAAAATAGAAGAGGACAGAGTAATAATAACAGAGCCAATATTGTGCCTTCAATATTGAAGTTTATTTTCATCACATATCATCAAGTTACAGTGTGAAACAGTATATTATCTGGTATTTACAAGAGCTATCATGGAAGTTACCAGCTCTGTCATCAAAATAACGAATATAAGGACAACTAATTACAATAGATGTTCAGAAACAAACTCCAGAACTGCTGCCCCGGGAATCACTTGCATACATTATACAATAAAATCTCAAATAGTATCAGCAAAAAGGGTCACCTATATAGATGTGTTATAACCTGAAAAGGATAATTTGTTTATCCTCATGAGTCATATATCCGCACAGAACGATGGATCTGCTGGCGACAGACAGGACATTTGGGAGCTGAATCACGTTCGACCGATATGGCACAGCGTTCGCAGCAAACTAAATGACCACATGGAATGAAAGCAGATCGCTTTCTCCTCATGAGACAGATCACGCACAACTGTCCATCTGGAATGTTCAATACCTCGTCATCTGAAACCGCTGCTACCTCGTCGTCTGAGGCAGTTCCAAAATCACCATAAATGGGAATATTATTGCTTGAATCCAGTTGGGACGTGGTGGAATCATTCCCTGAATTCTGTAACCGTCCCTGTTGCGTCCACTGTTTCCATTTATTCCAATTTCTGAAGAGAATGGACACTACTAAGTTCAAACATTCATCAAAGTTTTACAATGTAATCATTTTTTGATTAAGGAAAGCAACCAGACAAGTGAGTATACTTGGAAACAGTCTCGTCATTCATCACTCACGCTCTACACAGTTGAGCTAAGTTATTATTCATACCAGCATTTGAGGTCCAATTAAGAACATTGGTGAGTTCATAAAAGTAAAAGAAATTCAACGGCAAAAAAGAAAAGATTGAAGATCATTTCAGCATTGAATCCAAAATAAACATTTCATGGAAGGTATATATTACGAGTGCATTGCTTCGCCTAAAAAAATATCAACATTAAGATACTTCACGACAGTTTGACAAGAAAATAAAATAAAAGAAGAAAGAAACTAAGAAAGAATGGAAGCATACCTCACAACAGCATAGCCAAGAATGCCAACTGACAACGAACCAAGGACAATACTACTCCAGAACAGAATCTTTGTTTTGAAGACTAGATCTAAAATCATCTGATCCTTGGTCATTTCACATCTGCAAAAGAAAAGTATTATATCACCATAACATCCGTTATTCCAATGAAGATTATCTCGAAGTCAGTTTATTACAAAAGGCAAAATCAATTTATTCTTTTTTTTTTTCTTTGGGTGGGTGTGGGAGAGACTAGCCATTTGGTAGCATCATTAACTTAGGTATAAGCCAAAATCCACACTTCAACTGGAAATGGGAACACACACACACATATGTGTGTGTAGAGAGAGAGTATTGGGACCTATTCAACAAATCCATACAAATCCATATAGCTCCAACAGACAAAGTTTTCTTTTTAAGCTTTCAATTCAGATGCTTGATCCTAGGACCTAGTTAAAATCCTATCGAGAGCCCCAAACCCAAATCAATGAGGCTCACTGTTTGACAATAACACATTTATTATCAATTTTATGTGGATGAGTCAAGGGAAAGAATAAACGATATGCATCTATGATCTACCCTTCATAAATTACATAACATAATTTTGACCTTCTCAACTTTATTTCAACTTCAAAATGTATAATCTTACAGGAAATGGGGAAAATCCTTGCATGACTTTATCACGGGAACTCCATTTCTAAAACTGCATATGCCAACAGCACTGATATTTTTCCCTAAAGGAAGTATTTTCTCCTCATCAAGCACCCCAACCTTCAAAAGTAGAATAAGATAAAGAGATTTTAGCTAAAATCCATAAAAGAAAAGTTATTCAACTTCAATAGAGATTGCCTAACTCACAGGGTACTCATGACCAAAAAGTGCTTGAAGGAAGGTATAAGGAGTAGCACAAACGGGCTCCAGTTGATGATACACAGTTGTAAGAGGCAAGGGATGTCTTGAGCCATCCATGTTAACAACAATAAAATCAGAATATGGTGAAGGACCCTCAACGAGGACAAAAGGAACCTGTTAAAAATTTCTCAAATATCAGCATTAAATAAGAGTTTATGTGCAAACTGCAATGAACTCTGGTACAATCATAAGTGGAATATAGTTCCCTGTTGCTCAACCAGATATCTAAAATATATAATTTACCTTCACAAATCACAACCATAGCGGGGCTGGAGGAAGCACAAAGGCTAAACATCAATCTCATATTAAGTAGATTTAATTTTTAAAGACAACAAGTTAGCTACCATAAATTCCTTATTTCTCGACACTATTGGGTATGTCTTCAAGCCTACTCTGTTCAAACCCGTTTCTTAAGAGGTGGGCACTCACAAACCTAATTGCACGCACCATGAGCGAGAGAAAAAAAAGACCCAATAGAGAATCACAGGAAAAGGACCTAACAGAATGGCCCCAGCCCCCATATTCAAGCGATGCCCCACATAAAAAACCATTCAACTTCAATTGGTTCTTTATTCATAGAAGGAGTAACAAAGGTCCATCATTCAAGTGGAAAGGTAAATGGTTATATATAATACAAAGATCTTTTGTCAGTAAGGGTAACAAAAAGAGTGAATCAATCATAGAAATAATAGAGAGAACTAGAAGCCTTGACTTTACCGTTCTAAATGATGTTGACTCTTGCTTTCTAAAGGTTCTTCCAATAATTGCACGTATATCAGAAGTCCATCCAAAAAAGCCTTTCCATTCGTTGAATATGCACTACACAATGCCAGAATTTACAACCAAAAAGGCTTCAATTTATAATACTGGATTGTACATACACACATCCATAACACTGAATAACAAGGGGAACAAAAACAGACAATTGCAGAACCAATGAGGTTAAGATAGGTAACACTGGCAAAAGAGAAATGCATTTCCCCAAGATTAAATTCATAATTTAATTATGTTGATTAAGGAATTCAAGATTTCCCAATATTTAATCCGCACATCATACTTATACAAATTAGTGAGTGACAGATATAACACAGGCAAGCCAGACGAACTATGCAAATAAATTTAACAGTCATTTCAAACGGTGATCCTTTTCTTTCATTGTTCATCCAGACTAGAATCATATCTTAACTGCCTCTTGAACCGAGGACCTAAACTAGAGAACTTGTAATGTGAAAAAAAATTAATTGGTTAAAACTTTATAAGCAATCTTAGTGGTGCTATCAAATTACTCGAATACTGTCACGACACTCTGAAATCATAACATTCTAACAAACGGAATAATATTAATTTTAATCGCGCAATCTAAACTGCATAGCTCAGTTTTCATCCATCCTCCTAAAGAAGAACGGCAGCCCCAAAAAGAGAATATATAAATATGTATCATCACAATGACGCAAATACTAACAGAAATACCAGAGGAGTTACCATTTGAGTTCGCTGAATAATCACCGCTCTATCTCCGGACTCTTGAGAAATCAATACATTAGGTTGTAAGCTCTTCCAATTACCCTCCACGGACGATCTGGCCTCCACGGTGCCACGAACTACAACAAGCTTCTGATCAGACCCGGATTGTTCCGAATCTCCTTCGGAAATGATATGGCGAAGATCAGAAACTCTAACATAAGGAGCTTTACGGAGCTCTTTGAGAGCGGAACAGGAAGCAGTGAGTTTGAGAACGGTACGAACGGTAGCGTAAGCTAGGGCTGCGCCCAAAACGGCTCCATCAAACGATAAAGCAAACCGGGAGACCAGAGAGACGAGGGCTAGCTCCGATGAGGACATGAGTGAATTCGGCGTCTCTGTGGTGGTGAACACAGTTCCCTCCTTGAATGCGGTGGAGATGGCGACCGGCACAACCGCCGAGCCGGTAAAATAAACGCTGCGGCGACGATTTTCCGGTGAAGGCGCGGGTGAAAACGAAGGGCGATGCGGAAGAGAACTGCAGAATTTGGGAAGGGTAGCGTAGTGGGAAAATTTTTCTTCGAGAAATCTGTTCTTGTGGATGTGGCCGGTAATATTTATGTATCAAAATTCGACCCAGAAATAAAAAATAAAAATAAAAATTGTCGGAAGTCCGTAGGAAATGAGTACGAATTATAAAAAGAATTGTGAATGGGAACAGTGATATTTACGGAAAATTTTAAGAGAAATTGCTTGGAATCGAATCAGATTTACTTTTATTAGGGATAAGGAAATAAACAGGAAAAAGAAGCAGAATGAAAAAAATGTTAAATTACAAGTTTTTTTTTTTTTTTTTTTTTTTTTTTTTTTTTTTTTGAAAAAGTACAAGTTTAGTTCATAGACTAGGATTGTGTCAGTTTGTCTGATAAGTTCATCGACTTTCAATTTTGTATCAGATAGATCTCTAAAACTTTAAAAATGTCCAATATATCTTTGAATTTTTAATTTTGTATTGTAGGTCTCGACAAATTTGAGATTTAAAAAAAATAATAACCGATTTACTAGATATAAAATTGAATCTTATGCTTATTGAGATCCTAAACTTCCAATTTTGTATTACTTGTGAATTTCAACAAAATTGAAATAGGTCAATGACTTTTTTTTTTTTTTTTTGAAAAAAGGTCAATGACTTATTAGGTACAAAATTGAGAGTTGAATTTTATGCTTGTTGGGGCCTAAACTTTCAAGTTTGTATTAGCGTGTTTGTGAATTTTAAAAAGTGTCAAATAGGTTAATAACTTAATAGACACAAAATGCGGGTTGAAATATCTATATAAAACAAAAGTGAAACTTTAAGGATTCTTCGTATACTTTTAAAATTCAAAAACTTATTAAACACAAAATTGAAAGTTAGGAACTATTTGAAACTTTTTAAAGTTTAGGGATAAAACTGTCACAACCCTTCAAAGTCAGGGACTAAACTTGTAATTAAATAAAAAATATATATGTTCAAATCTCATTTTGTTATTGAATTTTTAAAATTTACCCTAGGTACCTTGATGAGCTTTCAAAATATTCCATTTTATTCAAACTTTTAAAATGATTATTTTAGTCCTTGGACTATGCAAAAAATATCGAACTTTGAAAATTTGTTTTTATGATTTTTCTATATTATTGCCCTATCTAATATCAATGTTCGTCTCTCATCCATATAGCTTAAAATCATATGCTTAAATGTACATGCACGTACACACATTCGTATGTCTCTAATTTATTAAAATCAAAACAAATTACGATCAAAATGACTTATTTTTAAACTTTAGAGACTAAAATAAGCGTTTTGAAATTTTAGGAATCAAAATGAAATCAAAGACAAAAGTTAAAAAGTTCTATGACCATAATAGACATGTTGAAAGTTTAGGAACAAAGGTAAAACAAACCTGAAAGTTATAACGTAATGAAATTCAAACTATTAGAACTTTTTGTGTTTTGGAAAACAATTGCTAATAAAATGAACTTAACTATTGTCCTTCTAATTTCCATATAAAGGACATAACATGCATACATACACTCTTTTAACTTCTACAATATTTTTTTATTCTAGAGATTTTAAAAGAAAAATACACACTATTCCTTCTTTTCGAAACTTATTTTAGTTTTTATTTTTTCAATACAATAAATATAAGGGTAAAGATTTGAACTTCCAATCTCCAAAAGATAGTAGCAAAATTTGATCATCAAAGCTAAAGCGAGCTTAGCTCGACGGTAATTGATATGTATCATCGACGAAGAGGTCATAGGTTCAATCCCCCACTCCCAATGTTGATGTACTAAAAAAAAAGGTTAAATTATCAAAAATACCCCTAAACTTTAGGGTTTGTTTCAATTATGCCCCTAGACTTTCAAAAGTTTCAATTATGCCCTTGAAGTTTCAAAATTGTTTCAAAACTACCCTTGAAGGCTTTTTTTTGTTAAATTCATGGATGTAAAATGACGTGTTTGCATATATATTGTTGCTTATGTGAATAGATTTGAACACATACGTGGAAAAAACGATAAAAACACATGCAAACGCATCAATTTTTGTCGATAAATTTAACGGAAAATGTCTCCAAGGGTAGTTTTGAAACAAATTTGAAACTTCAAAGGCATAATTGAAACTTTTGAAAGTCCAGGGGTATAATTGAAACAAAACCTAAAGTCGAGGGGTATTTTTGATAATTTAACCCAAAAAAAATGATCATCAACTACTCGTGTGATTGAATCCCATGAGCTTGGGCTTATCCAAATCACATAACCCAAGCCCATTTATCCCACATGCAAAGCCCAACGGCTCGGCCCAACCCGCTATAATTTTCTGTAATTTTTTTTTTAAATAATAAATAAATAAATCAAAAAACTACAGCCGGCTTGTTTCCCCTCCATCTTCACGCCAAATCCCCTTCCTCTTAGCAGTTCAGTAATACCATCCCCCCGTGCCGCCACCTCCTCCGCCGCGCTCGCTCAGTGCCGGCGTCGTACCTCCGCCGCACCCTCCTCTCTGGACTCCTCCCCATCCCTTCTTCACCGATCTTCTTGCCCTCTCTTGGTCTCAGGTATTTTCTGTATCTCCATTTTTTGTCTTTCAAGTTTCATTGCTTTCAATGGATGAACGTCTTTAAGCTCAAACCGATGGAACTGGAAATCGGTTTTTCATGATCATGGACATTGGTTCGATTGTTCATACTTACGAATAATCGAGACTGTCGATTCTGTTGTCAGTTTAGCTAAAATGGAAGCTCAATGTTCTTTCTCTCGATTTTGCCCAAATCCATCTGTTCCATCTTTTCGATCTCCTAAACATTCGTTCCTTTTGAAGATTCCTTCTTCTTTTTCTTGTTCATTTGTCCGAATCAATCATTCAACTTGGCCTAGTGTTTGGTTCAAGAAGGATGTTGCTCGAAGAAAGAATTTTGTTGTCACTGCCAGTCTTGAAGGGGAAGCTTCAGGAACTGTGATTAGGAAGAAGAAACTTGCTGTTTTCGTCTCCGGTGGAGGCTCCAACTTTCGTTCAATACATCAGGCGTCTGTCGAAGGATCAGTTCATGGAGAAATTGTTGTTCTAGTTACTAACAAAAGTGGTTGTGGTGGTGCAGAATATGCAAGAAGTAAGAACATTCCAGTAATTTTGTTTCCCAAAACAAAAGATGAACCTGACGGCTTATCTGCTTCTGACCTTGTAGCTTGCCTTAGAAGTTTTGAGATTGATTTCATTCTTCTTGCTGGATATCTTAAACTCATACCATTAGAATTGATCCAAGCTTATTCCAAATCTATAATAAATATACACCCATCACTTCTTCCAGCTTTTGGAGGCAAAGGGTATTATGGAATGAAGGTGCACAAGGCAGTGATTGCCTCTGGAGCTCGATTTTCAGGTCCAACGATTCATTTGGTTGATGAGCACTTCGACACTGGACGGATTCTTGCTCAAAGAGTAGTTCCTGTGCTTGCAAATGATGCAGCAGAGGATCTGGCAGCTAGAGTACTTAAGGAGGAGCATCGCCTCTATGTCGAGGTAGTTGCAGCATTGTGTGACGAACGGATTGTTTGGAGAGAAGACGGTGTTCCTCTCATTCGAAGCAAAGAAAATCCTGATGAATTCCTTTAACGAGCTGGAGAAGTGTTCAAAATTTTGAGGCTCAACCTCTATAGTTCCAATGAGAGCAATGTTTCTCAGGTTTTCTGTAATAATAATGCCAGCAAACCATGAAGTTGGAGCTTCTTCTACATATAATAAAGTAGCAGCCTGCCCAATCCAGGTAGATTCATGGAAACTGTTGAAAAATCATTTGACTTTATTTAACAAAGTTCATAGTTCTGTGTTATTTGTAAACTGTGACCTATTTTGAGTTGCTTACTTGAGGTTTTGAACCACGAAAGAACCAAATAGCGATGACTTTTTACAGATTCTACAGTTTGAACTGTTGTCTTTGACAGGAATATCTAATAATTGTTGTCTTCATTTGTCTTGAAAAGCATTATCTTATAAGTTTAAGAAGCCAGATTCTTGTCTTCCTTCATCTGTCCCCATAAGCATTATCTTCTTTGTTTGAGAAGCCAGATTGCTATCTTCAATTTATCTTCAGAAGCATTATCTTCTTCGTTTGAAAAGTCAGATTGTTGTTTTCATTTTGTCTTCAAAAACATCACCTTCTTAGAGTTTTTTTTTGGGGGGGTAAAATATTATCTTATTAGTTTTGAGCAGCTAGATTGTAGTTTTCATTTGTCTTCAAAAGCATTATCTTCTTAGTTTGAGTCTTTGAGAAGTCAAATTGTCATCTTCATTTGTCTTCAAAAGCATAGAATAGATAGTGTAACAGGTTCTATGGTGTAGTGGTTAGCACTCTGGACTTTGAATCCAGCGACCTGGGTTCGACTCCCGGTAGGACCTTTGTTTTGAAAAGTATAGAATAGATAACTTTTTAATGCTTTTGGGATTGTAGTTGTGTTTTTGAACTCCGTTCAGAAAGTTATTGAGGGCTCGTGAGTCTTACTCCTTCAGGATATACTTTTAGGTGTTTTAAGACTCAAAAATACTATTTCTTGAGAATACTTTTAGCATATTGGGAAAAGCTTCAGAATGTTCCATATAATCAGTTCCACAAACCTAGATTTTGTATGTCTTGTTACAAATACTAGTTTGCATTATCGTTCTCTTCAACTAGGAGAAAGGAAAGGTTTGTGAAATATTGGCCCGAAGAAACGAGAGACTCGACTCGTTAAACGAATGAAGTTACCATGGCCAATCTTAGAGCTTAAAGGCATCCATTTTAGACAAGAATAGATCCATGGCAAAAATCTTTTGGCTGAATCAACATTCAGTAGCTATATGAATTGAGAATGATATACAAAGAAGAACCAGTAGCAAGTTTTTTGGTTTGTTTTTCTTCTGCTTATCTGTTCATCGGCATCAAATTCTTGATGATATGACATTGATTTTGAATAATTAAAGGTATGTTTCGAGATGATTTTGAATATGACAAAAATGATTTTAGCAATTTCAAAATCACTCATAAACATGCACGAATAACTTCTTGCAAGACAAAATTTATTGATATATGTAAAGGAATTTTTTGGTACACCCACCTCTATTATATTTTAAAGGCTAAATATGAGTTTATATGTTTATTTCATTTGATTTTATCTTGAATATATTTAAAAGTTCTGCTTTTTTTTTTTTTGGCAATCCAATATATATATTGTTGGATACTAGAAGACCCCTAATTTGGAAGGTGTGGCAATAATATATTTTACTCTAATTGTGACTAGTATATTTTGATTTAATGAAATAGATATGTTGGACTCAAAAAAAATAAAATAGTTGTCCATCTCCCATAATTTAACTTATAATAACTTGTTTCACCTAAAATGAATTGTTAATATATATATATATATGTTAATTTAAAATTCACATACCATTTTCTTTTTAACATGATATTAAAGATTTGATTAAGAAAAAATCAACCAAAAAAAATGTAATAAAATTTTAAGAAGTTAGAAAATGAATTGAAAAAAAAAAAACACAAATATTACACATTAAATTGTATTTAAATTGTACAAATGTGTGCAACATAACAACTCCAAACTATTATAAAATAAAATACAAAACGAGGTTAAGTATTTGTACGCCAAATATTAAAATATAACTATCTCTCTTTTTTTCTTTTTTTTTTTTTATTGATGACGTAACTATCTCTTCTAAGAAGTGAAAACTTATTTACTATAATTGCTACAATATGGTTTTCTCATAATATAATTGCTACTATTTGGGTTCAGAAAAAAAAAAAATCAAAATCTATCTCTAATAACCATTCCATACAAATTCAATTTTCAATTGCAGAAAAGAAAAGGAGGGAAAAAAAAACTATTCCAAATAATTTCGAAAGAGTTTTTAAATTCTCTAAATTCTCCGTAATATTAAATACAGAATTGCCAATTATATTGCTCTAGCCATTCACATTCAGCATGTGAAGATGGGCTTTGTTCAAATATGGGCCTACTTTTTGGGCCTTAGATCCACCGGAAATCTGGTATGATCATCCGGGGCTCCGGATCCGACACGTCAGACTTCTATTCCAGCGCTCGACTCGGAGGAGATGAGGACGAAAGCGAAGAAGAACGACATCTCAGCTTCTTGAAGCTCTGAATGAAACACGAATTACAGAATTGTTAGGGCAAGGAATTGGAGACGATGAGTCGTGGAAGTGGCGGTGGATATGACAACCAAAACACTACTTTCTCGCCCGAAGCTCGACCTTCACAAGCGGGTATGTCGTTGTTTTTCTTCTTTCCGTTGATGATCCCATCGAGCTCTTACTTCTTTTCGAGTTTTATTCAAATTTTCTCGGTATTTTGAGGTTTTAGGGCAACTGATTTTGAGTTGTTTAGCTCGTAGATCGGGGGGAAGATGTGAATTTGGGGTTTCTTTATGATTTTCCATTTTCGAATTGCTGAATTATGGCTCTCGATACAAAATGGTAGTATGAAATTTAGAAATTGGTTTTCTGGAAGGGTTGAATTTGGGGGGAATTAGGAAGAAAAAGTGGGAAATTTCAATATTATACCGTAGTCTTGATAGGCGAAGAAGTTTTAGTTTGAGAAGCCAAATTGTTTTCGTCCTTTGTTTATTTTCAAGCTTTAAGATTAGACAATGTATCTGTTTTTTTTTTTGTCCTGGAGTTGCCATCTACATACTATACTACTATTTTCAAAAATCAATATTGTCAATGAAAGACATTGAATTCATCTCTAGAGTAATGCTGTATCTGAAAGTTGACTGGGATTTTTCATACTGGAGATTAAATCCTATTTGATCGGTGAACTTTTTTCTCTTTTTCTTTTCTTTTCCGAGTTCTACAACATTTTGGGGTTGGATTTGAACCTTTGACCTTGCTAGCGGTCACTAAACTTTTATATTTAGATTACTTTGGTTCTTAAATTTTCAAACATTTATTTTGCATAAAATGATTTCTTACACAAAGTTTAGAGAAAAGAGCAAAGCAGAAGTACAGAAAATATGGAAGTCTATTGCACTTAGATTGTTATTGCCGTTGCCGAATTGATGTTCTACTTCATAATTATCAAACGTGTAATGTGAAACAAGCTGGTTATGTTTGATGGAATATCAGTTAGAAAATTACAAGAATGATGTCAATCTCTTGTCCAGGTGAAAGGGGCAGTAAGGAAATAACTGAGGGAGACGATGACCTGCCAAGGGATGCAAAGATTGTGAAAACACTTCTGAAATCAATGGGAGTTGAAGATTATGAACCGCGAGTTATACACCAGTTTCTTGAGTTGTGGTATCGCTATGTTGTCGACGTACTGACGGATGCACAAGTTTACTCAGAGCATGCGGGCAAAGCAGCCATTGACTGTGATGATGTGAAGCTTGCCATCCAGTCCAAAGTTAATTTCAGCTTCTCGCAACCTCCTCCAAGAGAGGTAACATGGCTTTGTAGTCCCGACTAGATGTGATTTATTTTTAGAGAGAATTTTTGGACAATTGATCTCTGATATAGGACCTACCGATAGGAAGTCTTTTGAAATGTAAATTATTTGAGTAATATGGCAATCACTGATCTCTGATAAGTTACTGCAGCTTACAACGAAATATTTGTCTTGTTAGCAAGAAATATCAATTTGTGCATGTGAAAGAACGTGTAATGTTGGAGAAAGAGGCTTTAAATGGGGCGATATTTATTGTATCTTATCAAAAGATGATGAATCATATTCTCAGATTTACCTTTTCCCTCATTTTCTTCTTTCCCATTAGAGGAAAATTGTTGAACCATGTGTTTCTTTTTTATCAGGTTCTTCTAGAGTTGGCTAGAAACAGGAATAAAATTCCATTGCCAAGGTCGATTGGCGGGCCTGGTATCGCCCTTCCACCTGATCAAGACACATTACTCAGCCCCAACTATCAACTGGCAATCCCAAGGAAGCAACCAGTCGAAACCATGGAGGAAACGGAGGAAGATGAAGGCGTTGACGCTGTTCCATCCCAAGAACCCAGTTCTGAAGTACCTCAACATACCCCACAGAGAGTATCTTTCCCCTTGGCAAAACGTCCAAAAATAACATAGTTGTTTTTTCTTCTTTGTTTCGCTTTCCTCCCAAATTTCCCAGTTAAAAAGGGTTTTGAAATTTCATATACATTCATCTGAAGTTGGGGGAAGTACTTTCTTTTTTTTAAAAAAAAAACTTTGGGGGAGATACTATTGGATCTTGTGATGCTAAACATTGTAATGATTAAAGAACCAGATCTATTTGTATAATACAGCGTTGTTGTTATTAACTTAAAGAATTCAGTGGTTCTCCTTCTACCATGTGTCAATTTCAAAGGAATCTGGATGAATAGAAATATGGATATTTCTTCCCACTTTTATGGAGAAAATTATATCATAGGTCTAAAAGTTGTCTGTCCAAATCATAACTATTAGCCAACACATGATAAAGTTTTCTTTTTCAAAGACATCATAGAAGAGAAAAATCAGGTTAAGAAAATGAAATTCTATCATTCAAGAATGAACTCCAGACAAGAGTACTTTTAATTTTGATTTTGAACCGTGTTGAATTTCAGTTAGTCATCTATTTCTTGGTGACGGAACTATTGAGTTGTTTTGTACAAAGGCCAATATATACAGAATAATTTGATAATCATCTCTAAACATATATCATAAACAAACTAAGGTATGGTCAGCTCCAGAAACCAACAGTGTTGGGAGCAACTGGGGACGGTCCGGGGTTTGATACCGTGCTCCCACGGTCGTACATTCGCTGGATTTCTTCCCTGCACTCTGTCAACGACTTATCGGGTATGGCGGGAGTTAGCTCCACCACATCACCCATCTTCAACTTGCATTTTGGATCGTTCACTCGCTCATGGTTTACCTTCGGCCTCAAGTCTTCTTTCATGGGGAAGCCATTGGAGGTCCTCCTTGAGTCTCCTCGTCCACATCTTTCCATTAAATCCATGATTGTTGAATTTGCAGGAAACTCTTGTACCGACATCTGCGTATTAAGTACAATGTCGTGGTTAGACTACATCAATTAAATGAATTCAATAACCTGTAACTAATATAACATGAAAAAAGGTTACATACTTTGTCATTCTCAATCGTTATGATGAAGACAGGTCCATCTTGTCCATCACATTGGGTTTTGTATGAATATGGACAGCCTTCCGAATGAGAAGGGAATTTGCAGGGTGGCTTGATTGAATCAGCAGAGCCAACGGAAGATCCATCTTTGCTCATAGCCAAACACTGCCAAGTGACAACCCATCGGGCCCACTCGACCATCTGAACAACGAACGGAGAGTATTCACTGTCGCCGTCCTTATATCTCCAATGAGCTGCAATCCCAAACTCAGCTTGCAAATGCATCTCCTTTGTCCTAATTTGAACTTCAAGGGGTGCCATGTCTTCACCCACCACAACCGTGTGTAGAGATCGATACCTTCAGATCGTCAAGTCGAGTTAGACATGGAAAGAAAAAGAGAGAGATGGAAATAAAAAATAAAGGGCACAGAACAAGCAGCCATTTTGAGGCACAACATACCCATTAAACTTGGGACGACTAATATAATCTTTGCACCGCCCGGGCACTTCAGACCACAACTGGTGAACTATTCTCAAAGCTCTTTGGCAATCTTCTTCATTTTTAACAATGAGACGTAATCCATGAATGTCATGGATTTCATCCATGGTTAACTTCTTTCTGTAAATAAGAAAGAAAAAGGTATACACTTTTAATGAGCCATCACTATGTAAGATTCACATCAGAATTCATAACCATGAGATCAAAGGAAAAACAAGCTGTTTTAACTTGAAGTTTTGATAAAAACCTATTTGAGATCTGGGTTTTCAACATAAACATAATTTCTTAAGCTGAAAACTGAAGTATTTTGTGCAATTAGCAATATCCAGCCAATTCATTTCATAAATCAATTAAAAGAATACTTAACAGATTAGAGGTGAAATGGAGAATAGAGAGAGAGAACATACTTCAACATTTTCAAGTATATGCTGTATAAGCTCTTATTGCGTCCAGATAAAAGATGGTAAGAAATCCCTTCATTCTTAAGAGCTTGATCTAATTTCTCAATTGCGGAGGTAATCATTGCTGAATCAAATGACTCCACAAGTTTAGAGGACAGTTCTTTATGCTCTTCGGGATGGAGATGCTTAAAACATAAATTTTCCAACTGCTCCTTCCAACTCAATATTCCCAAGCGATTAGCCAATGGTACAAAGATTTCCAAAGTCTCCTTGGCAAACCTTAGTTGTTTGGCCAATGGCAATGCATCTAGTGTCATCATATTATGCAGACGATCAGCCAATTTAATGAGAACGGCCCTAGTGTCTGCCATGGCGAGGAACATGGTATGCAAACGATCTGCCTCGACGGTTTTGTTGGCTGTATTGTTCTCGCGTGCAAGCTTGCTTAAATGACTTAGTTGAGACACCTAAAACCATTAAAAACTGAAATTTAGCATACAAAAAGTTCAAAGTAATGTCAAGAATATAAAGCAAAACTAGAAGAATCAAAAGACTGCATCCACCAAATGGCAAAGCATACTAAGATCAATTCTCGTGCAAAGGAGAGAGAGATCAACAATTTAACTATAATGAATCAATGATTTCTTTTCACTACATGTGGTTACAGATCCAGATCTCATAGGCATTAAATCCAATCAACCTTCATCAGTGCCTCATCGATTATGAAAGAAAATGTTTCCTCACCTCTTCAACTAAATCAGCAACCCCAGCTCCAATTGTCCCTAAAATGTAGTCATAACACATGAAAGAATCATCTAGCGCATCGTGCAGAAGCCCCGCAGCGACCACCGTGGAATTTGCACCGATCGTGGCAAGCAACAACGCTGTTTCCACACAATGTTGTAAATATGGATCTCCACTGACTCGCATCTGCAAAGAAACAACACGAGTTTAGTCATCATCACTAATGCCACAGATTGAAACAGGACAAAAGAATCATGAGAATGGACTCATACTTGTCCTCTATGTGCCTTTTCGGCTTCGTAAAAAGCCTTGATCACGAATTCATCGAGAAAGATCTTATGCCTAATTTGTGCACCAAGGAGCATATCCCTTGCATAAGGCTCGGAAGTGCACTCCACAAACCCATCTTCCAAATTGAAAGTCAACTCATCCATCAGCACAGCCGATGAACTCACATCAAGAGCATTTCTATGAACATCCACATACGATCCTGACGCATTCCTCAAGAACCCATTGAAGAATCCATTCGACCCAACTCCCATCGAGCTCTGGAAATTCGATTCCCCACTCTTCTCTCTCGAAATCCAAATCGGAGGGCTCTTCGCCGACGAACCAACTCCGCTACTGCAACACGAAACCGGACCCTGAAACACCGATACCGGGCTAGAATCCCTAGTCAATGAAGATCCTAAATATTTGCTCGAAGAATATCGAAATGAGCTGCTCAAATCCTCCCCTCTATCATGCCATAACGATCCCAATTCCTCTCCGCAACCGGAAAAGCTCGTAGTCGACGAGACATGCCGTACCGGAGAAGCGGAGAAAAGGCACGAAAGCCCACCGGCCGCCGGCTTCTGAGAAGCCGATGCCGTAGACGACGCCGACGAAGATCGAGAACTGATTTCGAAATCGAAAGACGAATGAGCATTGATCTGACAAGGATGTGTAGAGCAAATACTGCTCGGTGGACCGGCGTATAAAGCAATCGTTGGAACTCCCATGATCTAGGGCACAAAAAATTACCTCTCTCTCCAAAGATCGAAATCCCACCCAAACAATCAAGTTCTTCAGATCAGAAACCTATTCTAATACAATCAACTCCCCCAACGATCCAACTAATTTCCTCGCTATTCCGACACCAATTCCAACCGACAAAACCAAAAATCTACTATGGTTACAGAACGAACAACTTTCGAAAGGCCCGAAAAGTGTAATTAGGAATCAAACTAAACAGAAGCAACAAGAATCGAACAATTTTATACAAGAGATGAAAGAAACAATCAACAGCCTACAAATTTCCTCAACGACCCACTAATGAAATCGATAAACCCAGATCAGTAAATGAAAAACCCAGCACTATAATCGAAGAACAACCAACTTTCCGAGAGGCCCGAAATTTGTTTCCTCTCAGAAAGAAGGGGAATCGGTACCGAAGTACAGAAGAAGATGAAGGAAAAATTTCTCAATGGAGTAAAAGGAATATGTACAGATTTATAGAAGTAGATATGAAAATTTGAAGAAGAAGGGGAAAATGCGAAGGAATTGAAGTGAAATAATAAGAACAAAAAATGGAAGAAGTGTCAAAGAAGAAGAGGGAATTGGTGAGGAAAGATTGAAAGGAACAGGGAGAGCTTCGTGCGATATTCAGAGAATCCGTGTCCGTGAACGTGTTCCATTCTATTTACGTTATATTTACAGCGAAGGTTAAATAAAATTGGAAAGGAAAAAATCTGGAATTTCGAAATTACGGAAATGTCCTTGGCTTCTATTGGAATTACGATGCTGTGTCCCCCATTTGGGGTTTGTTTGGCATCGAATTTGGGAAATATATTTTCTAAACAAAATAATTTAGGAAATGTAACTTTTTTGGGAAACCTTTCAAATTCTTTTTAAGTTTTGTATTTTTTTTTCGGGAAATTTTTCAAATTCTTTTTACGTTTTGTATTTTTATTTCGGAAAAAATTTCAAATTCTTTTTAAGTTTTGTATTTTCTTTTTTAGTTGAAGTATCAAGTTGGAATGGTCAAATATTCGAATATTTACGATTAAGATATTGTTGAACTCAAAGTAAAAAATAATAATAAAATAACAACAAAATTTGTATCTAATTTATTTTAAAATATATATATAAGCTAATGTGGGTTTAGTTCAACTTCTCAAACGTCTGTTTTTCACTTGAGATTGAATAATAGAATCTTTACGTGTATGTGTTATTAAAAAAACATATATTTTTTTACTTTTGATATATATATATATAGTCTCTAAATTTGTAATGTTTTGTTTAATTAATCATTAACTTTTAAAAAGTATTTAATAAATTTATATATTTTAATTTAGTATCTAATTTGATCCTTAAAATTTTAATTTGTGTATGACTCAAATTTACTATACAATTTTTAAAGGTGAGGGACCAATTAAACACAAAACCAGTAGTTCATAAAAAAAAAGTTACGTGTTTTTTAAATATTAGACAATTGTTAAACACCAACCTTGAAAATATTAGAAACATAATATATTATAGAGTATATATATAGGCCTATTAAACATAAAAGATAATTCAAATTTATCAACTCGATGTAAAAGATAAAAACTGAAAAATTATAGAGCAACCATATTTGAGATTCCCTGACCCTGACTCTGCAGTGTGCTCCATTTCAGTAGGTAAGAGCCAGCCTCGAACCTATGCGGAGTTCGTCTCCCGGGCACAGAAGTATATGAGCGCAGAGGAGTTACTGAAGTCAAAAAGGTCAGAACGAGAATACAAGAGGTTTTCTTCATCTAGCTATGACAGTAAAAAGGACAAAAGGCAGCGGACCGACGAAGGAGGCCGGGGCCGAGCAGACCATAGCCGAGGCCGACCAGACAATGGCCGAGGCCGACCAGACCAAGGAGCACCTCCTTTCGGTAAGTTTGAGAAATACACCCCAACTGCTGTTCCGCAGGAGCAAGTACTGATGGAGATCCGAAATACGGGCCTCCTGAAATTCCCAGGGAGGATGAAGTCGAGTGCCGATAGAAGAGACAAGAGCCAGTATTGTCTTTTCCACCGGGACCACGGGCATTCAACCAGGAATTGTATTCAGTTGAAGGATGAAATCGAAGCACTGATCCAGAATGGGTATTTGAAAGAGTTCGTCGGTGAGCCAAAGGCCGAGGCCGAGCCTTACCAAAGATGGCCGAGACAAAGAAGAACCCCTACGGGAGATCAGAACCATCTTTGGAGGACCAGCAGGAGGAGGTTCGAGCAGGAAGAGGAAAGCTATGGTCAGGGAAGCAAGGTCCGAACCAGAATATCGAGGTATGTACTCTGTCCATCTATCAAAGGCACACCCCTCTTTGGAGTTCACTGAGGCTGAGGCAGCGAGCATTCATCAGCCACATAATGATGCTCTGGTGGTCACTCTAATTGTAGCCAATGTGAAAATCCATCGGATCCTAATTGATGGGGGAAGCTCGGCGGATGTCCTTTCTCTAACGGCCTTTAAAGCAATGCGGTTAGGGAGGGAACTCTTAAAGCCAAGCCTTACCCCACTTGTAGGATTTGGAGGAGAGAGAGTGACCCCAGAAGGTAGCATAGAACTTCCCGTGACCTTTGGGGATGGACAGAATGCAGTGACAAAGATGATAAACTTCCTAGTTGTGGATTGTATGTCAGCCTACAATGCAATCCTAGGAAGACCAACCTTGCATGAGATGAAGGCCATAGCTTCAACTTACCATCAGTTACTGAAGTTTCCAACTCCGAACGGTGTGGGAGTCGTCAAGGGAGAGCAGAAGGAATCAAGGGAGTGTTACTGGACCGCACTAAAAGCTGTCAAGCCACAGAGGGCTGAGGCCGACCAGGCCGAGGCCGACCAGAGAATGAGCCGAGGCCGAGCAGCACACACTTCCACCAATACTGAATCTGAACTTATGGAGTTTTAGGGTTTTTTGTTTATTGCATTCTATCATGTAATTAGACATTGTTTACTTTGTTGCTGCCTCTAGTATAGGTTCAATGTTTTTTCTTCATTCAAAGTGTGAAAGTTTAATTAATAGCCTTATAGTTTCGCCATTAAAGTTCAGTATTCAGGAGTGTGCACAAGGCAACCGACTCAAGCATCTTTACACCGGGCGAGCCTGGACTGCCGAAGTCTACCTCGCCTCATCCAGAGTGAGACCATGTGAGCCTGGACCGACGAGTCTACCTCACATCCTCTGGCTTGAGCATCATTACACCGGGCGAGCCTGGACTGCCGAAGTCTACCTCGCCTCATCCAAAGTGAGACCATGTGAGCCTGGACCGACGAGTCTACCTCACATCCTCTGGCTTGAGCATCATTACACCGGGCGAGCCTGGACTGCCGAAGTCTACCTCGCCTCATCCAGAGTGAGACCATGTGAGCCTGGACCGACGAGTCTACCTCACATCCTCTGGCTTGAGCATCTTTACACCGGGCGAGCCTGGACTGTCGAAGTCTACCTCGCCTCATCCAGAGTGAGACCATGTGAGCCTGGACCAACGAGTCTACCTCACCTCCTCTGGCCTGAGCATCCTTACACCGGGCGAGCCTGGACTGCCGAAGTCTACCTCGCCTCATCCAAAGTGAGACCATGTGAGCCTGGACCAACGAGTCTACCTCACCTCACCTGACATGAGTCCATACACTTCATCTAAGCCAAGCTCACCCTGCAGAAGCCAGGACCGAGCACCTCTTGCCAAGGCCGAGCACAAACTTTAAAGGTATTCTCCTATTTACTCAACTATACTTTGTGTTTTAATAAAGTTTTTCTTGAGATTGGGGGCTGTAAAGGGGATATGCACTCCCTATTAAACAAAAAGCAAGTAATAGGGGATATGCACTCCCTATTAAACAAAAAGCACCCAAGTTGAAGCTAACATATGGATACATGTTCAAACCTACTCTCTTGTTATTTCCCTACAAGGACTAACATGTGGATGCAGGGAGCCAAATCTTAGGCTAACAGGGGGCTTGAGGCCGAGGCCGACCAGGCAAGCAGAAAGGGAGATAGCTGTGCTCGGCCTCTTCCCGAGGCCGAGGCCGACCAGCACCACTTTTGTAATCTCTCACCCTTTTTCATTTCCATTTCATCAAACCCCTATTCAGGGAGTGTCTACTTCTATCCTACTTTGCAGGATGACAACAAAGCTACACGTAAGCCAGCCCAGGGCAAGGGTCATTACTCTTAAATCGGGCTTAAGGAGCTCAACTTATAGCAATAAGTCACCCCGAATCCCAATTCAAGAGTGGGGGCTTAATGTTATAGGCAATTTTGGACCACCCCGATACACGAGGAGCTGACGAGGACAACCGGGGAGAAATCGGGCTGAAAGATGGACCAAGGAGGCAAAACCGGCAAATGGGACGGGCCAAGACCGAAGGGGTCGGGTTTTCGGCCCGACCCCCTGCTCGGCCCGCTCGTGCGGGCCGAGTCCGTTTGGTCCCGTCTGGTCCCCACCGCCTCTGGATGCCCCGGTTTCGCCTGGTTTGACCTAAAACGCCTCCGAAACCCTAAAAAGGCTAGGAGGATGAACAGGTATTTATATCCCTCTTCGCCACTGAAGAGGGGATCCCGAATTCTATCCCTAAACTCTACTCTCTATTCTCTGCTTTCTCCTCTTGCTCTTACTTTTCCACGCCCTACCGTTCTGTTTGCTGACTTAAGCATCGGAGCCGGTGTGGCGAGCACCACACCGGTGTGTAGGTTTACTGTCTTGCAGGCCACGTCTTCCCCCCTCAACTACAAATTTACCGTTGGTGGCACGTGAAGGTCAGGTGAGATCCTCTGGCCAAAATCGACCATCAACATATAGGCCTATTAAACATAAAAGATAATTCAAATTTATCAACTCGATGTAAAAGATAAAAACTGAAAAATTATAGAGCAACCATATTTGAGATTCCCATTCCCACTGGAAAATGTATCTGGCCTTCCTCTCGCGTAAATGAATGACGGAATTGGAATCCTTGGGCTGTGTGCAAGGGAATTTAGGGTAAATATGATTTATTTTTATTTTTATTCCACTTTATACGAATTTTGCCAGAGGTGATTTCATTAAAATGGAGCTCATCCATTTTAATATACATATATATATATATATATGCTTCCATTGATTTAAATTCACAATAATTCAATTCTTTTTTTAATCATGGAGATTCGGCTAGTACAATCTTGTGGATTCTTTTAATATATATATTGTTCATGCCAAAATTTGGCAAAATTACTCACGTGACCTTCACGTGAATTTGTAAAAACTGGGGAAGACATGATCTGCAAAACCAGCAAAAACCGTTGCACACCGACGTGGTGTAGGTCACACCGCCTCCGATGCTTAAGTCAGGGAAGAGTGCATAAGAGAGTCGATAATTCCGTTCGGGTCCCCTTCTTCAGTGGGGAAGAGGGGTATAAATACCTGTTCATGCTCCTAGGGTTTTTTTAGGAGTTCGGATTCGTTTCGGGACAACCCATGCAGATACGGGGCGGCTATAGGCTACAGGGACCAAACGGGGCCCGACGGGCTCGACCCGCACGAGCGGGCCGAGCAGGGGGTCGGGCTTAGCCCGTCCCGCTCGCCGGTTTCGCCTCGTGGGTCTATCTTCCAGTCTGACTTCTGCTCGATTGTCCTTGTCAGCTCCTTGTGCATCTAGGTGATCCAAAATTACCCATAACATATATATATATATATATATATATATATATAATTGAAGTAGTTGTAATAATATATAACTAGTGTCACGAATTAGCTACTTTTTAATATGCAACTTAAAATCGATTATATTCTAATTAAACTTGAAAATAAATATGATAATATAGTGAGTAATATTTCTTTTTCTAGAAAGTGAACTAAAAAAAAAAGTATAATCATAAAGTCATATGGTCCAACGTGAGTATATGTGATCGATAATTGACATATACCTCTTTTCTTAAGGGTGGAGGTTTAAATTCTCAAAACTCACATTTGTTGTACTCCATAAAATAAAAACAAAAAGTTAAATGGTCCCAATTAAGGAGGCTTGAAATTTTTTTTTTAAAGTGTTTCGCCTCGATTAAAGTTATATATACTGAGGAATGAAGTCAACCAACTTACTACAAAATCATCGATCTCTTCCCATGTTTTCCTTTTTGTTTTATGTACATACGAAAAACAGAGTAACTAAGATTGTATCATCACATAAATATCAATATATACTTGAGTCAATTAAGTTAATTACTAGACATCTTCAAACACCACTAACATGTACTAATGATCAAGAGGTCTGCGGTTTAAATTCCCCGCCACGGGAATATAGATCTACTTGGTTGTTGGTTCTCTCACGATCTCTTTTTTAATGAGTTTTTATTTCTTTCTTTTTTCTTAACGAAACATATTTGAGTTTTTAATCCAAGTCATAAAATAAGAACAATATTTAAACAATTATTTTTTTTTCAAATATTGACTTGATTTTTTAAAAAAAAAAAAAAAACCACAAGACAAATAAACTTATACTGCAGTAGTATTTATAAACTTGGTTTTCAAAAACTACAAATAAAAACAACCATCAATTATATCAACGTCTACACTATTAAAAAAAAGGTTCAAACATAATTAATTACAAGTTTAAATTATATAGACCAAGTACATGAATGATTGCTTTTATCACTAATATTGATTATTGACAACTATAGATGAGTTAAATAATTGATTAGGAATAAATCCAAAATCACAACTTTTTTCAAACTTATCCTCAAGCATTACCAAATTATAATTTAATCCATTGTGATTGCGTCATCGATAGAAAACCACTTTTAAATAAACTGGTTTTCCCCCAGATTTGGATACAACCGGCTAGAAAGGGAGTTTTCTATTTATTTGGTAATTTAATTATTAAAGTGACATAATGCTTGCACCCAATTTGGCGTTCATTTTAATTTTACAATAAGATATTAGTGGATATTTCATACGTGTATTGACAATTTTTATTTTTATTTTTTATTAACAAAGTTGTTTTTTTAATTGTTATTATATATATATATATATATATATATATTTTAATGTTTGACAAATTCTCGAATTTGAAAAATGTTCATTGGGTACTAAAATTTGGAGGAGTCGTTGTAATAATGATTTTTAGAATCTTCGATTAGTGACATATCAACAATAAAGTAACGACATTTCTCAAAAAAAAAAAAAAAAAAAAAAAAAAAAAAAAAAAAAAAAACAGAGTGACGACCAAGCAAATTAAATTTGTTATGTGACTTTTATTTGAAAATTATGTGGGAAATTTTAAATGTTTTGACTAAGTATTTATTGACTTTAGTTTGTGTGGCTATGTGTATCGCTATTTTATCACCTACTAATATCGAGTGAAAAAAAAAATCAACACATTTTAAAGTTTGTCAACTAAAACGTAATTCAATATAGCGTGCAAAAACAATCGCTATTTTGATATTTTAATAGACAAATTTCACTATTAAAAAAAATTAGTAACTCAAGGCTTAACGTGAACATGATACAAATATATTTTTTTTTTTCAGTACAACAATCTAGAGTGGAGAATTCAACATTTGACCTCCAAGAATATAATAAACATCTCTATCTATTGAATTGTGTTAACGTTGACAAACATAAATAATGTCTCTTTTTTGTATGATATAAAGATCGTCACGTGTATGGTACTAGTATATATGTAGAACAATAAATAACACGATATAAATTGTTTCCATTATTTTTTAAAATTTTCAAATTATTGTTAGTTTGTTCATAGCTAAATAGTTAACACAATTTCATATTGTGTAAGGTTAAAGATTCATTATCCCACCCCTACGGTTGTTCAACTAGTAAAAAAATCATCAAATATTCAACTGTCTATTTCATAAGTAATATTTCAAATCCACATTAATTTGACATGATTATTTTAAATATCCATATGAATATATAATTCAATATAACCACATGCACCTATTGAACATGGTTGAATTTTATAAATTTATTTAAAATATAGGTGCTAATTTAAATATTGGTTATGATAAGAGAAAATTATAAGCACCACCTAAACAACCACCGTCCCATTTATATATACAGTAAAATAATTAATAAACTTATCCAAGACATCAAATTTCAATTACTCATTAATGAAAAAAAAAAAAAAAAAAACTTTGGTCAAATCACATTGAATATACAAATTTAATGTTGAAGAGGTTGGGCCAATTATGGAGACTGTTATAGGCAATTTTGGACCACCCCGATGTACAAGGAGCTATGAGGACAACGGAGAAATCAGGCTGAGAGATGGACCCAAGAGGCGAAACCGGTAAGTGGAACGGGCCAAGATCGAAGGGGTCGGGTTTTTGGCCCGACCCCTTGCTCGGCCTCGGCCCGCTCGCGCGGGTCGAGCTTGTCCGACTCCGCTTGGTCCCTACCGCCTTTGGTCGCCTCGGTTTCGCCTGGTTTGTCCCGAAACGCCTCCGAATTCCTAAAAACCTTGGAGCATGAACAAGTATTTATACCCCTCTTCACTACTGAAGAAGTGGACCCGAATTCTATCCCTAAACTCTACTCTCTATTATCTATTTTCTCCTCTTGCTCTTACTTTCTTGCTTCCCATCGTTCTAATTGCTGACTTAAGCATCGGGGCCGGTGTGACAAGCACCACACCGGTGTGTAGGTTTTCCGTCTTGCAGGCCACGTCTTTCCCCCTCATCTACAAATTTACAGTTGGTGGCACGTGAAGGTTAGGCGAATTCCTCCTGACCAAATTTGACCTAGAGACAATACAAAGAGGTAACATTTGATATATCTAAATAAAAAAGTAAGGTTGTCAAATGATTATTTTGAAATTAAATTTGAAAAGGTATGGAAAGGGCAGTATTGGAATTTCGGGGCAATTCAATGGGACTTTCATGGTCAAATGAGAAGAAAAATAGGAAAATAGGATTTTTATTCAGTTTTTGATTTTTTCTGATAGATTCAGTTTGGGGAAGGTAGTGGGCAGGCACGTGGCCAGTCGCTTGCAAAAACGAGCGCCACGTGGTCAGCCGACCAGCAGCCATGAGTCGACAAGGCGGATAGAGATTCTATTTATAGATTGGATAAATTTCGTTAAATTATAATTTTTTTTTTTGGAAACCTAAATTTAGTTATTTTAGTTTCGAGGTGGTTTAAATTTTTTAATTTATAATTTTAATAGTTTAGATCCTCAAACCATCAAAATTAAATTTAAACTTCTAAAACTTTGGTTATATCACAAAATCAAAGTTCTAGCCTAAACACTTTTGAGTATCTAAGATCATTCAAAGAGTTGTACTCAATTCACTCTACATTATTAATTTCCCAAAAGATGTTTATATAAAAATTATTATTATTTTTAAATATATCTTTTTCAAAAGTTATTCAAAAAATTCCATCAGTTTAAAGCCCACACACTTGAAGAGCAGGGTCAAGGGTAAGTTTGAGGTACTACAAGAGCCTAAAAAATCACAAGGATAACACAAATTTAACATCTTAGACCAAATTCATTCATATCTAAATTATCACTCTAGGTTTGAATAGTTCAAATGGGAGATAAGAAAATAGTTACTACAAAATTATACAAAAAAATTTGACCATTACTGATGGTGTGTTGCACCGACGGCGGCTCGTCGGTTCCAAGATCTCCAGACGACGGAGTTGAAGAATCGAACGGTGGTGAAAGCTTTGACTTGTTGACGAAAGCAGACAAAACGTACAGGTGGGGTGGAGGTTGCGGCGGCCAAATCAAAGAGTAATGTCAAAAGGGTGGTTGGCGGAACAATGCACAGTCAAAGGGGAAATTGATATCCATTCCAGACCGTTGGATTACCAATCAATCTAGAACATTGTTGGTGCTGTGGGCCCAACCAGTTTTTATATTACAGTAATACTCAAATATATTATTTACGAGAGAAAAAAAAAAAGACACAGACAAACAAACAAACATCACGTTTTTCTTTTCGAAATTAGTATGCCACGAATCTACGGTGAGGATTTAAACTTGTAAATTACTTTTTTTTTTTTTTTTGCAATTAATGTAAATTACAATTTTTTTTTTTTTTTGTTGAGTACAAATGTAAATTGTCTTAAACAATTCACACACTTACACTTGGGTTGCCAATACAAAGTCAGGGCTATATTTAAATAATTTTTTTAAGAGTAATATCATAAAATAAATAAAATAAAAAACAAAACAAAACAAACAAAATATCCCTAAAAAAAAAACAAACAAACAAACAAAATAAGAAAATGAATGACTAAATTGATCCAAAAAAAAAAACATTTTTTAAAATTTGGAAACTAAAATTAACAAAATTTAAAAAATTTAAAATTAAACTTACTATTTATAAAATTGTAACAACAAATGATCAACTCTATAGATATAAAGACAGTTCTTAATAATCCAAAATTCAATGCGTGAACTTAAATCATTTTGTTAATAGAGTTATAATGGGTATAGTTATCTGTTACATGCCAACAAGAACATAACTCAACTAACATAAAGTTGTCATAATAACCACCAGATTTGTGATTCGAATCCCCACTCCACATATTGTAAAATAAAAATAAAAATAATAGTTATCTGTTACATATATTTTGTAATCTCAGGATCAAATTGAAGGTTGGAATATGTAATCATGACCATTTATATAGTTTATGTTTTTTTTTTAACTATTTCAATTTACTTTTAAATGTTGTCAATTTAGTTGACTGTACATTATATGAGAGATATTATATTTGATATTACTATAGTTAGAAATTTAGTTTGGGTAGGCCATGAGATTTAGGAGAGATGATTGACTAATTAAATCAAATAAAAAAAACCTATAATAACTTTTGTTTGTTCATGTGAACATATATTATCCAAAAAAAAAAAAAGTTAAGAATAAATAAATCACACACTAATAGATTGAGATCTAGATAGAAAATGATTTTGGATTGAAATGTGGATTTAGCCCTTCAATTATTGTCCCCATTCTATGATTCATTAATTTATAATTTCCATTGTTTATTGTTAAGTCATTTAAATTATAATAATTTGATTTTAGCCCCCAAATTAAATTACTTATCTAATCTCTACCGTAAAAGCTATAATTTGAATATAAATGAGATCGTATCACACTACCAATATAAAAAATTATCAAATTGACTTTTATAGTAAAAACAATAATTTTACAAATACAAAAAAAGGTGTTGTATCACTTATTTTCTTCGAAACAATTGAGAAAATTACCTGAGAACATCACGATGATATTGAAATTTTATTTGTAACATGTCCTATATGTTTTGAAATTAAAATATTTTATTCATAACATTCCTATCATGGACTGGTATGAAAGGTGTGAGTGGATACATGACTACTGATAGGAAAATCAACAAAAGATGAATAATGATGTTGTTCAAGGGGTTGCGGGAGGAGAAGAATCAATATGTTGTGGCTTATGGGCAGTCATTCGGAACCCAAGCGTCAGCGATATCTTTGTTTACGGACGTTCCTGTTCATTCTTCATTGAATGGTGCTGGGTTTGGAGCTATTGTTATCGATAATCATGGGAAAATAGCAGCTGCGATGAAAGTTCTGAATTCCGCAACACTCGCAATTTTGACAGCAGAGGTGAAGGCGATTATTGAAGGTATTTGATTGCTTCAACGTATGGAAATTTCCCAGGCAATTGTACATTCAGATTCCTCAAATGCAATCAAGATGATAGGTGGAGAAATTGAAATTAAATCCGAGGTTTATCATTGGATCCAACAAATTCGGGCAATGATTACATCTTTTCAAAACTTATCCTTCATTCATGTCTCTAGAGAGGTACAATGAGCGAGCGGATCACTTGGCAAAGCATGCTCTAGAGCACCGAACTTCTATGCGGGAATGTTCCTTAACACATTGTTTCAATGAGTGGTTTTACTCATTGCTCGTGTAATGCTTATTTTTATTTGAATTAATGAAATGATATCAGTATTCTAAAAACATAAAATAAAATAAAATATTTTATATATAATGAAAAGTCAAGTTATATAAATGTGCCCCTCTCTATAAAAAGTTTTGGACCCACCTTGTTTCTTCAATCAATTATTTAAAAACCACATTCAATGTGGACTAGATGTAAATAAAAATCAAAGGACTAGGTCAATATCTTAAAAGCCAAGTAGCAAAAAATACCCAAAATAATTATATATTTACGGTGCAAGATTGATTTATATGTAAAGTCTAAAATGTCCCTATAACTTATAGATTACGAACGTTTTAAAGCGAGAATGAAGTGTTATGAATTCACAATAATCCTCCAATAAACTCGTCCCTATTTGAAAATAATCATAAAGTTATCTATTTTGTTACCAAAAGCAACAAAATTTAGAGGCAAGTCATATGCGAATTTAGGAATGAATCAATTGTCAACAATTACTTGGTTGTCAAAGTAGAGACGTAAAGGAATGAATGAAGAAAAAAAATTAAAATACAAAATAAACAGAAAACAAAAATAAATAAAAAGAAAAAGAAAAGCAAAAAAAGCAATTGATTTTGCCTTTGCGTGTAGTTTGGTTGCTTAAAATGTGCAAGCAATTGTTTAGATGATTGTGGGTCAACATCAATACAAATGCCTACGTGTCATATCCAATCTCTGGATCATTATTTATTTGATAATTATTTGATTTTTTATTTTTTAAAAATTTAGCATTTTTTCCTAATTTCTCTAGGATGATTTTTATCTTTGTGATCCATTTAAATTTTTTTTCCAAATTTAAACAACGTAAACACTTATTTCAAAACTTGTTGTCTTTTAAAACTTGATTTGGTTTTTTTAAATAATGAGAATGAGGTATATAATAAAATAAATAAATTTATAGGTGGAATGAGTGTTTTTAAACTTAATTAAAAAAAAAAAGAAACAAAATAGTTATCAAACGAGACATTATTTATTTATTTTCTTTTTATAGTTTTCAATTCTTCTAAGTTTTTAGAATTGAAATATTATATGTATAAAAAGATAGAATACAATATTCTTGCCGATTTCTATGAAAATATTTAGATTCGTTCTTATATGGACATTGCAAATATCCCTTCAATCACGTGGAGTGTTTGGATTTTTATTATTGACCCATGTCGCTAGCATCCAATTCTGGCTCACCTATCATTCACTACAAATCAATATACCTTTTTTTAAACAATGTGTGAGGGGGATTTTAATCTCTAACATTTTAGTCAAAAATATACATCTTAATCACAATTAGTTTTAATATATTAATTTTAAGTTTATTTAAGTGTAATAAACATGAGATATAATAACTATAACACAGTCGATAAAATAAATAAATTGTCACCAACATGAACATAAATCGACTAACACAAAATGTATATTTTTTACTAAGAGGTTAAAGGTTTTTGAATACTCCACCTCACATATCGTAAAAATAAATAAATAAATAAATTGTCGATTTGAGTATATATCCACCGACACATTTATTATTAGTTATTACTTTGTTTATTATTATTATTTTTTTTTTATTTTTTTACGTCGAAGGTTCAATTTTCAATCTGGCAATATTGGTTTTTTCCCTCAAGTTTGTTAAAGAACATTTCACACCAACATCACGTTTATATAGTGTTTGCTTTACGATGATAAAATTAAAAGATATCATTTTCACCTCGAGCATTTGGAAGCTTGCGGAATAAGGTAGGCTTTATCAATTCATTTGTTGTTTGCATCTTTATTTTTATTTATTTATTTTGGTCTGTTTCTATAAATGAATTTACTTTAGTATCCAGTGAATCTATCTAGCTAGCCCAATTAATATTAAATATTAAAGAAATTACAACAAATACAAAGTACAAATACAAAGAAAAGAAAAACAAAACAACGGTAAACAAGGTTTCGTCTGGTAACCATTTTATTTTATTTTTTTTAATTATAACAAAACTTCCATACCGGTATATAGGGATCTCCCTACATACCCCATTAAAATTTTGACAACTAAAAAAGAGGAAATGAGAAAATGAGAAAATCTGATAATTTTTTTTTATCTCTCCTAGTTGTCAACATTTTAATGGTGGTATGCATGGAGATCCCTACATACCAGTATGTATGTAGGGAAGTTTTTTCCTTTTAATTATACTTGTTTTTCTTGTAATTTCCTTACCGTGAATTTCATTTTTGTCATGGACACACATGAATTCTTAGCCAATTTTTTAAAACAAAACATTTTTTTTAAAACTATATATATATTTTTTTGTTTTCAAAACTTGACTTGGTTTTTGAAACACACGAGGAAAAGATAGACAACAAAACAAATAAATTTATAGATAGACCAAAAACCAAATGATTATCAAACCGTTGTCATATGACTAGGGCCAACTAGCAATGATGATATAAAATATAAATAATTTAGTTTCCATAATAAAAGTGCATGGATGGATGGTACTTTTGTTCTCTTTATTACTCTTATAATTGCTTAGGTTTGTTTCATAAATTTTAAATTTATAATTATTCTATTCAAAATGCACATTTGCAAATGTTTTAGAAAATAAACCTACCATCTAATTTCATTTTAATAATAAATTAAATTAAACCGACAAGTTTGAATTCACGAGCCTCGTTAAGCCCAATAAGCCAATTTCAACCCAAGCTGAATTCTCAGAGATTGGGCCGACTGCTGTTGGTAATGGGCTATATTTGGGCCCATAATTTCCACTCATGGGCGGACTCGGCAAAGCCCATTAACTCGGCCAGGGATTAAAAAACGAATTTACTACTTTATCCCTGATAATCGTGGAATTGCCCAGAGCCGACGGATGGTATTTTGGTCAATGTTGGTCTTCCCATGAGCAGTTAAACAACTAATTTGGCGCGTGACGTGACGTTTTGACGATCGCGTCAGGATCATTCAGTTATAGTATCTAGATTTATATTTCCGAGAAAATCGAACACGTCGGAGGTTCATTTTTTATTGTCAGCTTTGCCCTTTTCTTAAAATAAATAAATTAGAACAAAATAAATAAATTAACGCTAATTTAAATTTCCATCCATTATGTCGCACTCTCCTTTTTATCTAGTAATTTATTAAATAGTTGAATAAAAAATAAATAGTTGATTTGTTTTTTAATGCATATACAAATTATATAATACAATATTCTCTTTATCAAATAAAGCCTATTTATTTATTGTTTTTTTTTTAAGTTTATATGATTTGGACTTCTGTTTTTTTTTTCTTCTTAAAATACATAGACTATATATATATATATATATATATATATATATTTAATTAAATGTTATGTGATTCAAAATTACAAAATTTATCTCTTAAAAAAAATTACAAAATTTATAAGAAGAAATTACTAATATATATATATATATATAAAGTCTAATGGTATATTATGTTTAGTGAATAACTCCTCTCCTATAACTACTAAACTAAAAAAATGTATATCCTTTTATGCTTTTTTTAAAATAATATTTTGTCTTAAACTTCAAATTTTTATTAGAATAAATTTTGAATATTTGAATAAGCGATCTTTAGAAAAAGTAAAAATATTTTAACTATTTAGCTATTTTTATGCGGACGTTCGATATATTTAGTTGAATCCTAATTTTTGTACAATTTGTATTTATTAGTCTGTTGACGACGTCTAATTTAGTTTCTTAATTTAAAAAATGACATTTTTTTAAACAGAAAAAATGACATTATAATATATGAGATATTGATAATTGTTTTATAAATCTAAAAAACGTGGTATTTTTTGAACTCTCCCTTTTCATATTTTGCCACATCTCACATAAAGACGAAAATGTAAATTTTGTTAAAAAAAAAGCGTGAGATAAATCAAATTCATATCAATTGTTTAGAATTTATGTTATTTTCTTTTAGTATTTTTTTTACAAATATTTGAAAGATTTAGATGGGATCAAAATCAAATCCGACGATTAAAGAGATACGAATAACAATTATATGAACTGAAAAAAAAAGAAAAAACAATTATATTCCTTTTTTTTTAAAAAAAATAAAAACAATTATATTCCTTTAATTCTGTATTTATTATTTATTTATTTTTTTTTTTTTTTTGAAAAAATATTTATTATTTATTTAATTTTCGTAGGCGCGATAATTAACAATTGCTATATAAATTGGCAACCACCTCTAAATCACAAACCCTAGAGAGTAGAAGAGGAAAAAGAGAGGGAAAAAGGAAAAGAAAAAAACGAAAACTCCCAGCAAATAAATTCCATTAGAACGTTTCCTAAAACACTTCGCATTATAATGATCCGTGAATTGATCTGAATCCAATAATAAAAGGTAAGCTTTCTGAGAACTCAATCTCAATCTCGATCTCACTCTCTCAAATCGCTTCATTCCGTCGCTGTTCTTACTTCGTGTCACAAACCCCACAAAAACCCTTGAACGATTTTGCCCCAATCTGCCTGGTTCTTTATGTAATCACTGGCTTGCAGTGATTCTGTTAAAGTGTGTATAAATATCTCTTCTGTTTGATTTTGGGTTGTGGGTTTGAGATTTTAAGTGCCATGGATGACTTGGAGAAAGCAATACTTATTATGTTTGATGAAACCAGCAATGTGGATTCCAATTTAAAATTAAAGGCTAATGAGTATTGTGATAAAGCGAAAGAGGAATCGGCTATATGTAGTGTGTGTGTTGAGAAGCTGTGTTTTTCGAACCTTGTTCAGGTTCAGTTTTGGTGCTTGCAAACACTTCACGAGATTATTCGGGTTCGTTATTTGTGGATGAGTTTAGATGAGAAGTACTTTATTCGAAAGTCAGTGTTTTCCATTGTGTGTTTGGAGGGTATTGATGAGAATCAAGCACTTAGAATTTTGCGGGGTCCTGCTTTCATAAAGAACAAGCTTGCTCAAGTTCTGGTAACACTAATTTACCTTGATTATCCGTCAGATTGGCCTTCGATTTTTGTTGATTTCTTATCTCATTTAAGAAAAGGACCTGTGATTATTGATATGTTCTGTCGGGTTCTGAATACAATGGATGATGAGTTGATTAGCATGGATTACCCTCGAACGTCTGAGGAAGTGAATGCTGCAGGGCGGATAAAGGATGCTATGAGACAGCAGTGTGTATCTCCAATAGTTAGAGCGTGGTATGACATTTTGTCCATGTATAAGAATTCTGATCAAGAATTGTGCGCAAGTGTGTTGGATGCTATGAGAAGATACATATCTTGGATAGACATTGGGTTAATTGTGAATGATGTGATTTTGCCATTGTTATTTGAGTTAACTTTAGTTGATGGGCTGCTGGAACAACTTCGTGGAGCTGCAGCAGGGTGTTTACTGGCTGTGGTTTCGAAGCGGATGGATCATCAGGCAAAATTAACACTGTTGCAGAGTCTACAGATAAGCCGGGTTTTCGGTCTGGTTGCTGCTGAAGACAGCGACTCTGAGTTTGTAGGTCAGGTAGCTAGCTTACTTACAGGTTATGCAGTTGAGGCTTTGGAGTGTTTTAAACGGTTGAATTCTGAAGATTCTAAGACCAATTCTTTGGAACTGCTAAATGAAGTTTTGCCGTCTGTTTTCTATGTATTACAAAAATGTGAGTTGGACTCTGCCTTTAGCATTGTGCAATTCCTTTCTGGTTATGTTGCCACCATGAAGAGCCTTTCTCCACTGACGGAGAAACAACTGCTTCACTTGAGTAAAATATTAGAAGTGATCCTTGCACAAATATGTTATGATCCTGTATACCGACACAATCTTGATATCTTTGATAAGATTGGGAGAGAAGAAGAAGATAGAATGGTGGAGTTTAGGAAGGATTTATTGGTTCTACTGCGTAGTGTGGGCCGTGTAGCACCCGATGTAACTCAGTTGTTTATTAGAAGTTCAATAGTAAGTGCTGCCGCTTCTTCATCAGATCGGAATGTTGAAGAGGTAGAAGCTTCACTTACACTTTTCTTTGCCTATGGGGAGTCCATTAGTGATGAAGTACTGAGAAGTGGAAGTGGACTTCTTGGGGAGTTGGTGACAATGCTTTTATCCACACGGTTTTCTTGTCATTCTAACAGGCTAGTTGCACTTATATATTTGGAAACAATTTTCCGATATATAAAGGTAGTACAGGAGAATTCTCGATTTATTCATGTTGTTTTGGCTGCCTTTCTTGATGAAAGAGGCATACACCATCCGAACATCAATGTTAGTAGAAGGGCAAGTTATTTATTCATGAGGGTGGTGAAACTTCTAAAAGTGAAGCTTGTGCCTTACATTGAGACTATTTTAACGGTATAAATCCCCTCATTTATTCAAGCACGATTCATTTTTAAAACTTTGTATTCCCTTGTAAAATTTCACATAACGTTGTTTGCCTCTCTTGTCATGGTAAAATTTCAGAGCCTACAGGATACTGTTGCACGATTTACAAGCTCAAATTTTGCATCAAATGAACTTTCGGGGTCTGAAGATGGGAGCCATATATTTGAGGTTCTCCTTTTGCTCTGAGTGTGTATATATTATATATAAATATATCTTCTTTCTATGGTTTTCTGCTTATTCTGTGTGCATGCACAGTGCATATAATGGTGCTTTGTGCTGTTCTTTTGTTTACATATCCAATATATTTGTTTACAGGCAATTGGTTTGCTGATTGGGATGGAAGATGTGCCACTGGAAAAGCAATCTGATTATTTGTCATCTTTGCTCAAGCCTCTTTGTCAACAGGTTGTCATTAGATTGCTAGTAGAATTTTTTAATAGTCTGGACTCTGGATCTCTCATTTTGTGTTTAATTCTTATATATTTCAACTAAATTTATCATGCCTTAATCTAGGTTGAAGTGGTGCTTCTGAATGCTAAGGCATTAACCCCAGAGGAGGCTACTGCAAAGATCGCTACCATTCAGCAAATAATCATGGCTATTAATGCCCTCAGCAAGGTCACCTTCTTTAATAACCTCTCTCTTGGGAGCAATGTATTTTTTTCCCCGTTACACTTCTTTCATTCTTCTTTTTTTTTTTTCCTTCCTGAATAAGAAACAAGTTCACCTCTTTCATTCAAGTGTTATAGATTTTTTTTTTCAAAATGTGATATTAGTGTTGCTGGTTTCTGTTATATCTCTGTTATAGAACAGTTGTTTCTTCCAGTGAGTTGTAGATTTTCTCAACTAATTTCTTTTTCATCAGTCAGAATTAGTGACATGTACAATTTTGTTTTTTGTAATTCAGGGGTTCAATGAGCGTCTTGTCACAACAAGTCGTCCTGCAATTGGTCTGATGTTCAAACAGGTTTGCTGCCGTGACCTTTTTTGCTATTATTTCAATTTCTTGAGTGGCAGGAGGATTTTAATAATTGGAATATAGAATAGAAATGTATGGAAAAGCACCTATAAATATAATGTCTCGCTTGGTGGTGTTCAATTAGATTAAGAGGCCAGTGGTTAAGAGATTCATTTTCGCGAGCATTTTCTTAGCTTCTATTGATGATTAAGTGGAGAGAATTTTGAATTAAGCTGCCTTTCATTGAGTTATCATTGCTAATCATATACTAACTGAAGTGCATTCTTCAATTCAGACGTTGGATGTTCTTCTCCAAGTCCTTGTTGCATTTCCTAAAGTAGAGCCTCTACGGACTAAGGTACAGGGTTAAATATAGATCCTTAGAGTACTTTTCTATATTTTATAAACTGCATCAGCACTAATGCTAATTTCTGTTGAATTAAGGTTCTCTCTTTTATACATCGAATGGTGGACACTTTAGGTGCATCTGTATTTCCCTATCTTCCAACGGCAATGGAGCAGTTACTTGCAGAAAGTGAGGTACTGATGAACTCAAATTCAGTTGGCATTTGATCCTCTCAATGAATTTGTTAAAAGGAACTACTATAGACATCTCTGTTTTGAGTCTTATTTTATTTTTTTGTATTGGTGAAACTTGTTCATCCCTCATCATGTAATTGTTTTAGAGCTTGACTTTGATTGCATGTTTTCTTGCAGCCGAAGGAGTTAATTGGTTTCCTTGTGTTACTTAATCAACTAATCTGCAAATTCAGCACATCGGTCCATGGCATTTTGGAGGATGTATTTCCTACCATTGCTGGTCGTATATTCAACATCATCCCAAGAGATTCACTTCCTTCAGGACCTGGAACCAATATTGAGGTATTCTTATTATGTTCTTGAATTCTTATTTTATTATATTATTGAATTGCATCTTCAAGATGACAGTCTTTAGTATCAGTTCATCTTTTGTGCATTAATGTGGTACGTTATTTGGTTTATGCTCTCATGTCACTCTTATGTCTGGTCATGTACGAGAAAATAAATTATAGAAATATTGGGATGTTCTTTCCACAACAAAAATCTTTTAATGGTGAAAAAAAGGGGTACAAGCTGTTATAGGAATCTTTTATTACATTGTTCAAAGTGGAACCCGACTTGTACTTCAATGCAACATTTTCTCATGTTTTTGTTTATGGTTTCAATGTTGAAAACATTGTATAAAACCTGGTACGATATGCTTTTTATTCTTTCTATTTTATTCAGTAGTCATTGCTGAATTTTCCCCGTAGTAATTGAAATTTATGAGCATTTGTTATATGACCTGTGTTGAACTGTTTCGAGCAGAAAACTTAATTCTTCAAAGGCTTGGCCTTTAATTTAATGATGAGAGGTAGTTTGCCATCCTTTATCTTATGCATCGCTCTTGCATTTATTGTAGGAAATCCGTGAGCTACAAGAGCTTCAGCGAATAGTCTATACATTTCTTCACGTGATTACCACACATGACCTCTCTTCCGTGTTTCTATCCCCTAAAAGTAGAAGCTACCTGGAACCAATGATGCAGTTGCTTTTAAATACATCGTGCAATCATAAAGATATTCTTGTTAGAAAGGTATAATATTCTTTCCACATTTAACAGCTGTTATATGTTTTAGATTTTCTTTCTCATGTATAAACATCTAGTTCTCTTTGGTTGTCTGAACCTGATCATTGTTTTCTGGGATCTAGGCATGTGTGCAGATATTCATTAGATTAATTAAGGACTGGTGTGCCCGTCCTTCTGGAGAAGAAAAGGTAACGGTACATTTATGCTTTCCTTTGTTGATTACGTGACATGTCTTTTCTCTTCCTTGAAAAAAAAAACTCTTTTCATAACACGTTTTACTATTTTGTTCTTTTGAATCAGGTGCCTGGCTTCCAAAGTTTTATAATCGAGGGCTTTGCAACAAACTGTTGCTTGTACAGTGTGCTTGACAAATCATTTGAATTACATGATGCAAATACTGTGAGGATACTATACCTTATTCTGTTTCTATTATTGAACTCCAAAGATAGAGTCACAAAATGTTCTATATGGTTGAATATTCTATTTGTTATATTTTTATGATATTTTTAAAGTATATTGTACGTTGATTTTGGTTGCAGCTGATTTTGCTTGGAGAAATTGTAGTGGCCCAGAAGGTTATGTATGAGAAGTTCGGGCAGGATTTTCTTGTCCATTTTGTATCAAAGGGTTTTTTAACTGCGCACTGCCCTCAAGATTTGGCCGAGCAGTATTGTCAAAAGTTGCAGGTACCTACCAGCATCAATTAAAACTTCTATTGACACATCAGAAAGGTTACTTAGTTGAAGTTGTAACATGCAGATGCACGTTTTCATTTTGAATTGTTAATTTAAAATTGATATTAATTATAAAATCTGGGTGATTCAAGCAACATAATTCTCTTATTATAAGGTTAGTTAAATTTATTGATTTTGTTTCTTTATAAAAAGAAATTATAGGATTTAGCCATAGGAGACCCAGATGCCTTTGAGTTACATAGGTTCAAACATTTGTTTCCTCTTGCTTAGTTGGTTAATGTGTAAGCTTTCGTGGACATACTTGTTCATTAATAAAAAAAAAGGAAATTTAACGTAGATGACATTTGTGAGGATATTTCATGGTTGGGAGGGTGAAAAAATATTTCACTTTAAGCACACTGTTTATATGATGTTTATTGGGCTTAGGTATATGTTCCCCAATTTTAAAGTAAATTTGATACTTACAGGTTAGGTATAGTGGTAAAATTCAGCCAAAAGAGGTTGGAGAAAACAAAATTTTCCACTCAATTATGCCTTTATTTCTTTCAAATGTGAAGCAGACACAATGGCCTTGTACCTATAAGGCACTTTATTTTTTTCCTTCTTCTTCTCCTTATTTTTTCGTTCGAGAGTTCAACAACATTTGGGGTTGGGGATTTGAACCTTTGACCTTTTGGTTGAAATTACATGCCAATTACTTCTAAACTATGCTCACTTTTGTGGGGTACAAGACATTTATGTTATTGATGAAGTGCATGATACATAAACACATAATATTAGAAAGGTTAAAATACCATTTTGAGTTGTATACTTTGGGACTTCTTTTATTTTAGGGTTTGTTTGGAATGACTTTTTAAGTGCTTAAAAAGTATTGTTGAGTGGAAAAAGTGTTTTTATGCACTTAGAAAGTCGTTCCAAACAAGTTCTTAGTCTTTGTAATTTTAAATGTCTAAATTTAGTCCTGTACTTTTTTAGAATAGAAATTATTATTTTTATTTTGCTAGGCCGGATAAAATTTAATTTCAAACTAACAATGAGGACTAAAATAGTATTTTAACCTATTAAAAATCAGCCTGAAGTATGAGGTAGAAAAATTAATAATAAAGGATTGGCTATATTGAAGGCAAACAAAGTTCACGAACAAGAAGAGTCTACAAAATTCCTGTAAATAAAGGCGTCCTTTTGTAGTGAGGCTTTAATGATGAATAGTTTTCGTATATGCAGCATATGTATTTAGTTTGATCCTCTTATGATTCTCATTTGCAGGGTAGTGACATCAAGGCCTTAAAATCGTTCTACCAGTCGCTTATCGAAAGTTTAAGAGTTCAACAGAATGGAAGTCTTGTTTTCAGATAGCATTGCCACTTGGATGAAATAAGTTAATTAATAATATTTCCCGATAATTCCTCTTTGTGGTGTTTGTTCTGAAATAAGAACTGCAATTTTGTTCACCAAGGGTGAGGATAACGTATCTCGTAGTAATCTACTGACTAGATTCTTATTAAGATTATTTCTCCATTGACTTTATTTGGATTATGCTGTAGGATCAATGCTGTATATACGTTTTTGGCGGCTGTTTTATGGATGAGGTACCTATTTTTGTTATCTTTATGTTCTTTTCAGCTTACTTATTTTGAATTCTTTACTTCATGTATGGATATTACTATTAGAGTTGGCTCATTCTCTTCGTTATATCTTTCTTTACAGTTGTACATTGCCTGAAAAGATCTTATCAACTACAGAAAGTTCAGTCAAGTTTGGTCGAAGCAGATCTACTTATTTACAAGATCATGGTACCTTTTTGTCTATACCATTTGCTTAGTTTTCGTACTTTTGTACACATTTCCGTCCGTTACGATACGTTATGTCAATTATTTAAGACTTGATAAATTTTGATTCTTGGTTTCTGGCTCTGCATCACTGGATAAAGCTTATCAATTCAGATTTGTATATTCTGGTCAATATCATCTCTTGTGTCATCATGAAATAAAATCTCAAAGTTGAATTTCAAGCTCAAATGAGGTTTTCCTGAAGAACCAACTTCTGTTCTGTATTTTTAATTGCAGACATGGAGGTCTTGTTTAAACGTCGTGTTTTTTAATATTTTGAGGACGTCTCTCTCTTCGGTCCCGGGTTTATATGTATGCACACGTGACAGAAAAACACACACACACACACAAATTCAATAGTTGAAATGCAGATTTTCTTATATAGAATTCCATGAATGTGAGCAGTTTTATTGGGTTGGTATGTTTAGATTTGGTCTATGAGGGTTTGAAAAAAGTGGATTGAGACTAAGTTTGTACATAAAATAATTTGATGATGTCAGGTAGAAGAAGTCAGTCTAAAACAGGAGCCAAGACTTTGATTTTGCTATCGCTTTCTGATGACTGACTAGTCCCCTTCTCCTTCTTTCACTTTTTTTTTTTTTTAATTCTCTCATGAATCGTCAAAGCAAGAGTGTTTGAATTTACTTTTTTTTTTTTTTTTCTCGTTTCGAATTTACTTCTTACTCGAAATCATCATGTTTGAAACTTTGTCTCAGTGATGTTTTTATAGGAAAAGTAGAGCATTTAAGATGATTTTTGTGAAAGCAGTTCCTTTTGGCCTTGGAATGTTTGTTAAGGAAGCTTTTTTAGTGTAGAATTGAACGTTAATGTGATTTCTCAATAAACCGCACTGCTTTTAGTTTGAGCAATTTTTTATAAATGCTTTTAATCATGGATTTGGTTACATTTTTAACTACTTTTTAGGGCCAATTTGTTTGATTGCACTTCATAATTATGTCTTTTTCCCAACAATATATTTGGGTGATTTTTTATTAGTCACTGTCATTTATAGATAACCATTTCTAAAGGGTTTCTTCAAAATGAGTTTTTAAATCAATCTGATTTTTCAAAAATGCTATTTATTTATTACCAAACTTGATAGAGCGTATTTTTTTTAAAAAAAAAAAATAAATAAATAAAAACGGGTATAAAATACACTTTAAATTAGTAATCCTTTCAAATGTTTTTTTTTTATAGAAAAATTAATTTGGTTCAAAATATATTTTTGTCAAAAAAAAAAAAAAAATCATCCAAAATGTCTATTCTTAAACGTACCATTTTTTTAATTATATTCTTAAACGTACCAGTAATTGATCATGAGGCCATAGGTTCAAACCCCCACCCCTATGAGTTGTTGAACTCAAAAAAAAAAAAACTTGCATCCATCTCAACTCGGTAGAACCTTTTCGTTCTAAAATCAGCTTTAATGACTACTATGCTAACTAATGATTAAAATTAAGTTAAACTCACTTTTGCCCGTTTAAGAAGGGGTTAATTATACTTTCTTTATCGTTAAAGCTTAAGCTTTTCTTTTCCTCTCTTTATGCGGTCTCCTCTTTTCCCCACCAATTCTTCCTCTGTTTTCTCTTCAAAATTTGCTGTGATTTTTCATAATTACTTTAAATCTTTTTGCACTTTCATTAATCCAAATGAGTTGCCTTATAAATAATCATTTTTTTTCTATATTATTGTCAAAAAAATCAGCTTATTTAAGCGGCTGCATTTTCCCCATTGATGAGAATTTGAATAAAGAATAATAGATTAACCAATTCTCATATCGATTTTAAAATTAAGTGATTTTAGGCTATAAAATATTTTCAGCATCTACACAGTTTTATTCTATATTTCTATTCAACGGCGATAATATGGAGTTCGATTTTCAAATAAGAAAAATAAGTTAGAGATTACGAGGCCTATTTATAATTATTGACTTATAAGAATAAAAATTTTAAAAATAGTTGTAATTTAATGATAAAAGTTATATTTTGTCCTAAAATTAATAATGAAACCAATGAATTAAAAATTCAAATGTTTGAGGATTTCATTATCATAAAAAAGCAGTCTTTATGTTCAGACGTTCAAGTCGATTTGCTTTTTTTTTTTTTGAGAAAAGAAAAGAAAGAAAAAAAAGTCGATTTGCTTTTACAATTCCATGAAATACACGAAACTTTATTATATTATCACTGTTTCAATAACGACTAAAAGGCTAAGTCCAATATTCTAAAGTGGGAAAAAGCAACGCCTAACGATTTTATTCTTAATTTTCTTTTCTGAAATATATTATGTTGTTTAAACTTCAACATCATTTTTCTAAAACCCTAATTAAAATTATCAAGTTGATAAAATACACCTGCTGTTCCTTTTAAACTGAATTAAATAATGAAAGATTAAATTATAAATTTGGTTCATGAATTTTCAAGTTAGGATTTAATAGGTCTTTGAACTTGTCAACGTGTAATTTAGTTGATTAAGTCGTATGTTCATGATTAAAAAGTTAGATATTTGAATCCACACTCTCTCATGTTGTTGAACTAAAAAAATTTATAAACTTTAGAAAGTGTCTAATAGATCTCTAAATTTAGTGAAACTCTGAATAATGGTCGAGATATAGTTTAATAAAATTTGAAAATTTAAAATTTGATTGATCTATTAGACATAAAATTGACTTTTGTGCCTAATAAGACCATAGATTTTCAATTTTATGTTTAAAAAATTCACAATTTTTAAAAAAAATGTCAAATAGGTCATGAACCCATTAGACACATTGAAAAGTCAAGAATCCATTAAACACAAAATTAAAGTTTAAGAACTTAATACATTTTTAAAGTTTAGGGACCTATTTGACAAAAAGTTGAAAGTTTACGAATTTATTAGACACTTTTTAAAATTTAAGGACCAAATAGACACAAATCTTAGAGTTTTAGGCAGCAAACATATAATCTAGCCAATAGTCAATCATAAATTTAGAGAATGTGTCACATTTAAGCAAGCATGTAATATATAATTTAGTCCCCAAATTTAAGTCGTTATATATAATACCTATGATCCCTACTCTTTTAAAGGTTTTAATTTCATCTTTTATATATTTATTTATTTTTCAAACTAATCTTTATTGTTATAAAAAATTAAATTCAACAAACAAAATAACAATGTAATACCAAAATACACTTTATCAATTAAGTTCTAAATACTATATGTTTAAATTTGATGGAAACCAACCCTCATATAAAACTTAATCATTTCATGACCTAGTAGGGAGACTTGAAAATTCTTATTATAAAAATACGACACATTCAAATTTTGATATACTAACAATTGATAACCTTAAAATATTACCATATTTAAATGAATATATTATCATTTTTTTTTTAATATTTAGGAACTTAGTTGAAAGAAATCTATGCATAAAGCATACTTTATGCCAGTTGAACTATACTTTGTTGGCAGAGACATCAATTTATATCCTTCAACTTTGTTGATTGTATCAATTAAAATGTTTAAACAATAATTGTATCATTATAACTATTTCCACTTGATTTCATTTAATATCAACTCATAATGACCTAAATAACATCATTACAGTCCAGGCTAAAGTGAGTATAACTCAATAGTAATTGACATGTACTCTCGACCAGACCAGTCGAGCAATACTCGAGAACCAAACTTCTAATATAAGCCACTTTTGATAGAGCCTAAAAATCATTGAATTAATTGTCCTTGTGCTGTTGTTCGTGTGTAATTCACACGGCATCCACACACACACAACAAACTATGGATTCCCCTTCACATTCATACTTTCTTCCTCTCACAAAATTCAACCAAATATGAATTTGCTAAGAAACTGCAAAATTATCACATGATCAAGACAAAATCAACACCCAAAAAAAGAAAGAAAAAAGAAAAAAAAACAACTTTTAGGAGAAATTAAGACCCTCCCACTAAAATCCCTCTTTTTCCCAATAATCAAAGTCAAGAAAATCCAAATTTCATCTCTCATTCCCCACAAAAACTGGATTTTTTAGCCCATTTTTGAACACTGACCCACATACAAAACCAACTTGTTCAGTCATCATTAGCTTAAAGAATCTGACTTTCACTTTAAAATTTTAGACCCCAATTCTTGAGACACTATAAAAACCCCATCACTTGTCCCAAATTTTTATGAGCAAAATCAAGTGTTCATCCAAAAGCTTCAATGAACCATGGCTTTCAAAAAGTTCCTCTCTCTAAAATATTTGTTACCCAGTTGTTTGAAGCCAAAGAAACTCCTTACAAGCCCTGGATTTCAATCTTCAAAAAAGATTTCTTTGAGAAGAATCTTGTCACTTTCTGATATGAGTGTTAGATCTTCTCTTTCTGTTATCAGTGATCTTTCAAACTCTTGTAATGGTTCAAATCTTCAAATTTTTACCTTCAAAGAACTTACTGACCTCACTCAAAATTTTACCAAAAGTAACTATTTGGGGGAAGGGGGGTTTGGGCCTGTGTTTAAAGGGTTCATTGAAGAGAATTTCAAGGCTGGTTTGAAGTCTCAGCAAGTGGCTGTGAAGATTTTGGACTTGGATGGCTCTCAAGGCCATAGGGAATGGCTGGTGAGAATCTTGAGTTGTGAAAAAAAATTTACCTTTTTTTGAAGGGTATGGCTGCAAATTTTGGTTTGTTGTTGAACTTTTTGATCTGTTTTTGCAGGCTGAAGTGTTCTTTCTTGGGCAACTGAGACACCCAAATCTTGTTAATTTGATTGGGTACTGCCTTGAAGATGAGCAGAGGCTTCTTGTTTATGAATATATGGAAGGTGGAAACTTGGAGAATTTGTTGTTTAAAGGTAATTCAAGAGGGAAAATCCATGGCTGCTCTGTTTTTTTAATGCTCATTTTGCATTTTTTTTTTTGTTCTAATGGATATTTTTTGGGTTTAGGTTGTTATGTTTCAAATTTGACATGGTTGCAAAGGATGAAGATTGCATTAGGATCAGCTAAAGGCCTTGCTTTTCTCCACGAGGCCGAAAAACCGATCATTTTTCGAGATTTCAAGGCTTCGAACATCTTACTCGACTCGGTAACGTCTCAATCTTCTCAACTAATCTCTTTATACATATTGTCATAATAAAAGAACAACTCGAAAACTAATACTGTCGTCGTTGTCGTCGTCGTCGTTGTCATTCAGGACTACAATCCCAAGCTTTCGGATTTCGGGTTGGCCATAAATGGTCCCGACGAAAACGATACGCACATAACGACTCGGATCATGGGGACAGAAGGCTATGCAGCCCCAGAATACATCATGACAGGTTCATAAACCAACTCTCTGTTGGTAATGCTACTTGCACCAATTTTCAACAATTTTTCTGATCAATGGTTTATTCTTTCAGGTCATCTGTCAACAATGAGTGATGTGTTCAGCTTTGGAGTGTTTTTACTAGAGTTGCTGACCGGGCGACGAGCGGTCGACAGGAGCCGCCCGAGCCGAGAACAGAACTTGGTAGCTTGGGGGAGATATCTCTTGAAAGATCACCACAAACTTGAGAAGATAATTGATCCAAGGCTTGAAGGGCAGTACTCAAATGAAGGGGCTAAAAAATTGGCTGCAATAGCTTACCAATGCCTTAGCCACCACCCCAAATGCAGGCCTTCAATGGCCTCAGTGGTCAAAGATTTAGAGGCTGTCCTTAACATGAAAGAGTTTCTAACTGAGCCATTTGTGTACATTGTCCCAAATGAAGAGACCAAAAAGGAAGATGTAGAGAAGAAGATGACTAAAGAGGTGGAGCCAGTGAAGAGACCGGAGAGCCGTCCCGGGGACCAAAAGGATCGCCGCTTTAGGCCTCGGTTGCTGTCATTGAAGTCGAGGTCGAGGTCGAGATCAGGTGCTGTTCATTCTGATACAGCATTGTACAAGACTCTTGGAAGCAGTTTTTACACTTCAAAACAGGCTGCTGCTATTGTTTCTGCTTTGGTGAAAAGCACTGGGAATTAGATTGATTGACTTTGTGTTTATCATTGTTAGAGAAATTAGAGAGCAAAGAGTACACATGTGGAGATGAGAAAAAAAAATTTGTAATTTGGAGTTTTTTGTTTGTTTGTTTTCTTTTTCCTAGATTTTCTCTGGTTTCCAAGAACTTGAGCCCATGAAGATCTCTTGGAATGGAAAATTAAAAAACTTTTGTTCTTTAGTCTAATGGAAAACTTGATGTTCTTGGTCATAAATTTTCCAATCCAAGTTTTCTTGGCTGTGATTTTATTTAAAGATAAAAATTCTTTCTATTAATTTGTTAATATTTTGGTTTCTATACTTTAAAAAGTATCACTATTGTCCTTTTTATCTTTAGATTAAAAGTTAAAAATTATATGAAGTTATCAAGTCCATTCCAAAAAAATATATCCTACGTGATAGGTTATTTTTCGAATTTGGAAAATGAGTTCAATAGTGTGACATTTAGTTTTATGAGGTGAGGGTCTAAGAATTATTTTGACTCAACAAGTGAATTGGATCGCCCACATGGGCATAGTTCTATTGGTTAAGAAAAAAAAAAAAAGGTGAATTGAGTCGATTAAGTTTATGATCATTATTTTGATTGAAAGGTAGAAAGCGGTAGGGTGAAAGTCATTTGAAGTGAAATAGATAATGTTAGAACAAAATTTTGTAACCTTTTTTAGAGTTCATTTATAACGTACTTGTCGTCATTGAATTTTTGTTACTTCTCACAAGCAACGGAGATAATAAAAAATCCGTAATTGTAGGATGAGGGCCTTAACAAAATACAATACTAAATATCGAGACGAAAAATGTAATTTAATCCATTAGTAATAATAAACACACTTAAAAATAAATTTCAAGTCAATAAGCGATCATTACAAAAAAAATATATTTTTTTCTTAAAACAAAGGCTACCAAGTCACAATTTTCATAATTGGTTTTTCTTTATTGTATACCCAGTTGATTTTTCTCATGAAGAAACAATTTGATTATAGAAATGTTCATAGGATGAATTTCAAAGTTGAAAATGAAGAACTTGAGAGGTCTAAGATGGCACATAATTCTTCAAATATATGGCCAATTTCATATCCTACCAACCCACTCAATTTTAAGGTTGTAATCCACCCAACTTGTGGTTGTGAGCAATTTTCATGTGTTATTTTGGTGGATATTTTCAAAAAAAGAAAAAAAAAATCATTTGAATGGCTTAAAAAATTTCAATTTCATCATTGTTCTTTTTTTGTTTTTGCCTTTAAAGATAAACTTCTTTAATCTAGAGTTATTTGAAAGAATAATCAAATTCTAAAAAAGTTAGAAAGATATTTTAATTCCAAAAATTGTTTTGAAAAAAAAAAGTTTTTAAATTTAAAATAATTGAATCTGTTTGACTTATATAGGATAGATTTGTATATCTAACTTCAAAGTTAGGATGGTAAGTGTTTTTTTTTCCTCTTTTATTATTATTATTATTATTATTTAATTACAATACAATGTTTGAATCTCGACGGAGGAAAAAAAGAAAAAGATGTAAAGTCTATATTTGAGAAACTTTTTTTTTTTTGAGAAGAAAGTACTAATTTTAGTACGTCACTTGGACAAATTTTGAACGGTCAGAATCAACCAACGAACTAATCCAATCTGGGATATGATTCACCCAGATCTCACATATGTTTTGCCTTCTAACTCTTTTAGTTATACCATCTGCCACTTCGTTTTTTTTGAGAAACCTTATTTTTAGTCATGGTAAAACCATAGATTAGTTGACGAACTATTTTCTAAATTTAAAATATGTTTCTTTACCTATCCTATTATTTCAAAATATATATTGTCATTTTTTTTTTAAATCGTTAGCACCATTATCTTAAATAGGAATGCGTTAAAGTCTTTCTTCCTTATAAGGATTGTACTATTAAAGTTTCATTCTTTTTTAGTTCAAGTTTCACTTAATTATGACGCTATTAAAGGAGTTCATTAAAGTCTTTCTTCCTTATAGTGATTGTACTATTAAAGTTTTTTTTTTTTTTTTTTTTTTTTTTTTTTTGAGACAATTACTATTAAAGTTTTATTCAATATCCATTCATTTGATATAATGTCGGGTGAAACTATTTGCATTTGCAAATTTGGATAAATGATATACATTGACTAAAGTTTTATGTCTTTATCACTTTTGGGTCATTAGAAAAAGACTCACACAAAATATCTCTCTAAATATTACTATTTTATTTTTCATATATAAATGAGTTGGCGACCTAACGAACACTTAAAACCCTATCTTATATTGAAAGTTTTATTCTCATAAACTATATTTCATATTAAGATGCATTTCATTACAGATGTCATACATTTTGTCATTGAAAATATTTTTCTTAATATAGGTTAATTCAACCATTTTGATTATGGGTATGTTTGGTTTAATTTTGAAAAAATATAGTGTTCGACAACCACTAAAAACGACTTTTTTTTAAAAAAAACCACTAAAAATGACTTATTATACCGTAAAAATTTCTCTGAGTCTCTAAAGTCTAAAATAAGTTCAATGTATTTTATACAAATATTCTATAATAAACTATATAATTAATTTTTTTTGACAATATGGAATGAGAGGATTTGAACACAAATCTAGTAGTTATCAGTATAACTTTATGTCAGTTGAGCTATGCTCTAGTTGGCCTAAACTATATAATTAATTGTTGTTCAAAAAAAAAAAAAACTATATAATTAATTGTATTGTTTATTTTTTATTCAATTAATCATATAAAAGTTACAACTTTCAAGCTTTACATCATGTACAATATCCCTAAAATTACCACTGCCCATTACATTAAAATCTAATATATTCTCTTTCCCGCTAAATATTTAAACATTACATATAAATACTGCTCTGTCAAGTTTCTTTTGAAACAGTGCCCTCTCAAGCTCAACAATGGCGACAATGGCGGCAATTACCTCAAATTGACACACTATTCGGAACTCCTCTACAAGTAACTCCCGGTTCCGAGCTCGGCGCTAGCAGCTCATAAGGTAAAACTCCGGCGCCGCACCGGTTCTTAAGCCGGCCGTCGGTATTCCTTCTATCAATCTCCTTCTCAATCCGTCCGATCTCCGCCGAGAATCCGTAAAATGCCTCCACCATCTCGGCGTCACCCGTCCAAATCGACGGCTGCTGCCTCTCCCCGAGGTACTCCTCGTCCGGCGAGTGGGTCGACAATGTGTCCACCACCGCCATGAACTTCGTCGCCTGCAGCACGCTCGGCAACGCTGACAAGAAATACTTCTGAGGATCGTTCAGGAAGATCGCGTACTCTGGATCGTTCTCGTCGGGGATCAGCCGTCGCATCAACGGCGGCCGGTTCGGTACGTAGCCTCCGTACGGATACTGGCCGAAGTTCAGTGCCGCGTGTTGTGCCGACGAGAGCCATATGAGCGTCGTGAGAATCGAGACGAGATCGTCGCAGTTGTTCAATTGCGGCCACCAGCTTTCATGGCGGAGATCGCCGTGCCCTACATTGACGGACTCCCAGTACCAGGCCTGCAACTCTTCGTCTTCACGGATCATGTTAGGGTTCGGATAGTAATGAGCCACATAGGTTTTAACCCAATTCTCGATTGCGGCCCAAATTAGAAGCCCGTCGCTAGCGTACGGATAGTCCTCCATCAAAAGCTTGAGTCCATGGGGCTTTGTAGGGTCCGGTTCGGCCATTCCCCTTCGTATGAGATCGGCGGGAAGGCCTTCCATGTCGAAGCGCCAAAAGTTCTTGTATGCAGCAGCGCTGATCTCCATGCAGTAGCGGCCTGGAGTGAAGCAAGATTCGATCACTCCCTCGCCGCTGATCAGGCTTTGGCGCGCCAATGCGTTGATCTCCATTGTGTATCGCATGTGCGGGTCTAAGAGCTTGAAGATTGGGTGCATTGCGCTCAGTTGCCTGTGTGCTGCAATTATGAATGGCTCTAAGCCCGCATGCGTCCTCAACCTGTGATCAACAGTAAGCTATTTTAGTCAACAGAACGTTCAGTGACTATGTTCTTTACGAGTTGAAGAATTTTCAATTGGTTCTGTTGATTTTACCAGTGGTTAACTAGTTGATGAACTCCGGCGTCGTTGGAGCAGACGTGAGCCTTGGCGAGCTGCCATATCCAGTTGCTGGTAGCGTCGACGGGTGGAGTAACGATGCGCTTCGATCGAGAACTTGGTCCGGTTGGTGGAAGGCTGAGCTCAATGGCGATAGGTTTCAGAGTTCCAAGTGGAGTCAAGAAGAAGATTGTGCGAGTTGCATATGTTTTCCGGCCGTCGAGAGCGTTGATCCGATCAATAAACGGAAGGTAAACATCATGGTAATCCACTATGAACAATTTGTTTTCATCCAATGCCTGTAACGATCAAAGCAATTTGAGGCGAGATATTGTTAGGATTTGCAAATGTGGTAGTCATTTTAGTGGGAAAAAGAAAAATCAGAGTGATGGGTTAACATCTTGATGTGATTTACCTGCTGCACGGTCATGCCATTGAGTTGGCCAAGAATGTGTTCTTCTTTAAGGGCAGATTCCTGTGGGCCATAAACGTCAGGATCAAGGTTGCTTACTGGAGGGAAAACCTTGAGCCTCTCAATGTTGACTGGGTTAATTCCTGCTATTGCTTGGCGGGCAAATTCGTCATCTCGCAGCCAGGCAAACTTGTCCTCTGCAATTTGGACATGACGTATACATTGATTATGATCAAGATTTCTGAATGTTGGGTTTGTCAATTTGCATTCAAGCGAAAACTGATGTGCTATGCGAATGCCTATCTATGAAAGTAACTTATGAGGTTACCAAAGTTGAAAAGACTTTTCTATTTCATTAATTGGGATTGTTCTAATTCTGTAAAACAGTTGTTTTGAATCTTAGAGAAGTAATTTAGGCCATCTAGATTATCTAATTAGGAGTGGTTTTTGCAAACTGCAGGTTGCCAGCCAATTTCATGCATATATGAATAATACTTTTGAAGGCTGATGATGTCACTTACTGGAAAGGATCTTAGGTGTATTGTATCTTAGCAGTCCTTGGCTGGATTCACTCACAACTCTTGGCAGTGGGAGCTTCTTCAGGAGTTCATCTTGCAAGCCTAATTTAAGGAGCACCCCTTCACTGTAAAGGCTGTCAATGTCTGAAAACCCATGGAAATCATGTTTATTTGACAGAATGCTGGCTTTAAGAGATGGAATTAAGTTGTGAAGAACTGCCTTGAGTCTCCCAAGAGAGAAAGTGGTTTGCTTAGACTCCTCAAATTGTTCATCTCTTGGCACGTACATGGGTAATGGTTTCTCGACTCGACTCTCTGCAGTTATATCTGTAGCATATACAATTATTAGATATGGATTTACATAGCCTTTGCCAATTCTTCGTTATAATTGCAAATGATGGTGTTGGATTTTACCAGTATCGCTAGGGGGACGTCCAGTGCGACACCGTCTAGGATATGGAACTTTCTCGCCACCAAGCCTTGGGCGAGCAAATTCTATTCCCTTGTCTGGATTTCCCAAGTCGTTGTACACATCAAAGTCATATACTCTATCAGACAGTTTTCTCTCTCCTTTTCCATCACCTCTAATGTCTTTAAGCTCTTTCTCTCTTAATGCTTTAATCCCCGCAGGTGTCTCACCTGGTAGATAAGGCTGCAGAATTGTATAACACATCAGCTAGCCATTCAAAAACCCAGACCAAGATTGAAAGAGAATATGTTATTTTGTAGGAAGGTTCGTTTATAATCTCTAGCCGTTCTTGGTTTGAAATTGTTTTTTCTCATTCATGATTGGCATGCTCATATTAGCAACAGAAGAAAACTTGAATGATTCAACTGTAGTTAGTTAGGTAGGCTGAATTCTGGGTCCACGGGCAATCTTTATAAAATAGTTTAGCAGATTCAGGACTGTAGAAAGGAATGAAAGAAATAAAGGAAAATTTTAAACAGAAAAGAAATGCCTGTAAGTTTCCTCCTTTTCTTTTCACCTCCCAATAGTCAAGATAATAGAATTATATTGTCATTCATTACAATGACAAGAGGACGTGGAGTCATTTAAAAGTAGAAATATGAAAGAATACATCACATCAGCTTTAACTCGCATTATCTCATAAAGGTCTTTATTATTAGTTGAGGACAAATAACAAAAGCTGAACTGAGAAGAAAAAAAAAAGGTTAAAAAGAAAAAAAGGAAAAAAAAAACTGACCTTATTAGAGAAAAATATCCTTTTTGCAGGGTGATCTTTTCTGGACTGAACCCAAGAATTGCAGGGAAAATGAATAGGATCACTTGCAAATTGCTCGATGGTGATAGTCTCCAAGAAGAATTCCTGCTGGTGCTTGTTGGTAATTGTGATCGCTCCTGGCTCTCCGAAGTCCGAGGTCAGTAAAAACTCTGCTGTATAATTTACCCTCTCAGCTTTTAGATTAGTTTTCTTTGACCAATCTTTCAACACGGCTTCGTTGCTTTTCTTTGGAGCGTTTGTTTCTTCAATGATCCAAATCAAAACCAATTCAGTAAAACTCTATAAGATTCAGACAAAATTATACAAATCTACTCTCTAGTCAGGGATTTTCTCACAAAAACAACAACGAAAACATGAAAACGAAAAAATACCCAGAAGAGGAAACCTTGAATATAGAACACCCAGAAAGAGAAAAAACCAAAAACAAAACAAAAAACAACAAAAAAAAAGAAAGGGGAAAAATATAAATGACTCACTTGGGTCAATCTCAGTGCTGATAAGTTGGAGAACAACGTTCTGGCCAATCCTATCAGTGAAAGCATCCAAATGCTTAACAATCGTCTCTTTAATGTCTTCCTTGTTCTTGTTTCTTATAGTCACAACGGCTCTGACCTTGAACTTGACCGGCTTCTCGGCCAAGGGCACAGCCTTAACCAAATCCTCACTGATTGCAGCCACAGGGCCGTTCACAGCCTTCCTTAAATGCACCACCTTCTTCCTTTTCTCTACTGGAACAGCCCAAATAGGCCTGAACTGCTTCTCAAAACTACCAGTTTGAAACAATTTAGACTGGGAAGCCAACGATGATTTGTGAAGAAAAGTTGATCCGATAATTTCATTTGCTAGTGCCATCCCGTTCTTCTCCCTCCAAACAGGCCTTTATTTTTTCTCTCTCCTATTGTTTGGGAACTGGGAAGTTGGTGTTTCTTTTTTTTCCCTTCTCTTTTGCAGATATGGGAAATGGAGGTTGGAAGAGAAAAAAATAGTTAGGAGGATAGGTTCTTATTAATTGTCCTTGCCACTGGGTTCTCCTTTTATACAACCTAGAGAGAGGAAAAGGCCAAGGGTGGAGAGAGAGAGAGAAAGAGCAGCTTTTTCTTCATCTCACCGTCCACACGTTTTACAAATACTTAAAATGAGATCTTTTTTTTTTTTTTTTTTGAAAAAAAAAATGAGATCTGTAGTCATATTTAATGTTTTTCTTGCATTATAATTATTTCTTTTCTTCTTTTTTTTTTTTTTTTTTTTTGGGGGGGGGGGGGTGGCTTTTGATAGATTTATCATTTATGGGTAAAATTAATTTAATTTTTTTTTCCTGAAAAAAGTTGTTTCATTTGCAGAAGAATATGTTCAAATCCCATTATTGTTGATAATTAAGTATGAATTTAGCATTTTTTGTTTTAAGTGCTGAGGATTATTTTTATTTTCATTTTTTTAATGGGAAGTATTTGGTTAAAAGTTTACATAGTGCTTTTAACAAAAATAGATAAAAAGTAATTTGAGAAATTGTAATAACAAACTAAAAAAAAGTTTTTTTAATAATGCTTTTAAATGAAATATTTAATTAGTTTTCAAGAGTGTTCACAAAATAAGTGTTGATTGAAAAAAAAAGACGATTCAAAAAACATTGCAAACTCATCCTAAATATTGTAGGTTTATAGTTGTTTAATAAAATTAGGAAAAAGATCATTTTTTTTTTTAATTGTGAATTTAGCAAGTTGTATCAATTTTAATCCTAAACTTTCAATTTCGTTAAATTAAACCCTAAACTTGTCAACTGCATGTTCTTCAGCAACACAACCCATAACATATAATAAAAAGAAAATGAAATGAACTCATGTACAACTTCTAACAACAAAAATTTATTCAAATAAAAAAATTTCTCCAATAAATTTCTTACAAGAAATCAACTCAAGTGCAATATGAATTAAAAAAAGAAAAATGAGAACATTCAATTACGTGCTTTAACAGTAGTTAAAAAAAAAAGTAACGGAAGGTTTTCAATGCAACACTTATGCAAGTTTGGGATTAAAATTCATATAAGATGCTAAGTTTGAAGTTCAATTAGATGAAATTAAAAATTTAGAGTTAAAATTGATACAACTTGTTAAATTTGGAGTTTTTATTTGATAAAATTAAATGCTTAGAATTGAAATTGATACAACATACTAAGTTTAGGGTTAAAAATGATTTTTAAACACTTGAAAAAGAATTAGCACTCTATAGTTCCACTATTCACAAATGAGGAGATTAATCAAGAAAAATTATAGTTGTAACTATTCACAAATGAGGAGATTAATCAAGAAAAATTATAGTTGTCTTATTTTATTTTGTTTTCTAATGTCACTTGTTTAGTTGTGGAATCATCTTGAGAAAGACAGGGTATAGGGGGAGAGAGAGAATAGTGGGATTATTTAAGAATTTAGTATCTGAAAATAAAATAATTAAAGAACTTTGGTAATAAAATCTTGTTTTTTTTTTTTCTTTTGATAGAAATATAGTCGTAAAGCTAATTTTGAAGTTGATTTTAAAATTACGGATCGTGGTCTTATTTTAAAATGTTGAAAAGAAAACATGTTTCATTTGGACATTTCAAACGAGTGGGGCTGCTGCCCAGTCAAAACGAGTTTCAGATTTCCCGAGTAAAAAGAAGCAGACCCGGACGAAACCGGATAGAAACTGCCACTTTCTACTTTTTCTTTTTCCCTCTCACAAATCTCCCTGCCTTTTTTCCAAAATCCCCACTCTATCCCTCTTGCGTTTTTTTGGTGTCCAAAACAACAACTTTAGGGTGGGGATTTGAATCTATGTCCTCTTGATCTAGGGCTATTAGATTACATGGGCTTCCATCTCAAAACCAATTGGCAATGAGTGGAGTGACCCTTGAAGTTTATATGTTGTGAGGTCTCCACCATTCTGGATCGGATCCCAATTTCTTTTTATTGGACCGAATACCCGTTTGGGTTTAATGGGCTCTGATACCATATTAGATTATATGGGCTTCCATCTCAAAACCAATTGGCAATGAGTGGAGTGACCCTTGAAGCTTATATGTTGTGAGGTCTCCACCATTCTTTCCGATGTGGGATCCTCAACAAGGGCAGATGTCAATTATCGTTGAATTATGCTCTTCGACGGTGTCTAAAAGTTCCTACATCACTAATGTTTAAAAATTGTATTAGATTTATTAAATCACCCTTATTTACTAAATTAAGTGCTTGTCTATTTTTTTTTTACATCTGTGAGTGTCTGGGTCAGCTTACACGCACCTCGACTAAACTCACAGGACAACCATCTGACCCTACTACATTTGGTTGCCAAGGAAACTCGTACGATATTAAATCTTAGATAGGTGGCCACCATGGATTAAAGAAAGAAAAATGCTTGTCTATTCTTCAACACACTCCTTTCTATCACACGGGAAAAAAATTCTAATATAGTGTGAACAACAATGGGAGTATGACACTTCTGCAGTAGACTTTTTTTTTAATATAAAAAAGATATAACATTAGAACTATATGTTGGTATAGAGACCATTGGGATAAGTGAAAATAATAACTAACACATACTTTTTTTTTTTTTTTTTTTTTTTTTTTTGACAATAACTAACCCATACTTTTAAAAAAGGTTATTAATGTACAAAGATTCCTAATGAAGGTTAATAATATACACACACTTTGTTTTAAAAGAAGGATATTAATGTACATAAACTTTTGAAAAAAGGTTATTAATGTTTTATACCCTCTTCATCAAGCATTTGATTCATTGATTTGAGGAGTTCGAATTTACAAAATGAGGGTTGTATATTTTATGGTTAAATCACCAGATTTCTTCCACCAGATTAAAAGCTTGGTGGTGAATTGTGACTTAACTTGCTACAAAACTAAGTGGTTTAGAGTTTAAACATTTGTACTCTAATTTTAGGCCATGCAAACTTGCTAGGTTAGGTTCCATGCATTGTTGTTAGACTAGTTAGGTTCCATGCTACTTGTTGGGTCCACAAGTGATGAAGAGTCTAAAGAGGTTAATAACTAATAAGTAAGTTTTAAATTTTTGTTTTAAAAGAATGTTTGAATTTATATGGTTTGTCAAATTAGAAAACCCCACTACATTTTGAATATAGAACCAACATTTCAATATTAGAATATACACTTTCACAACTCATGAGTCAAACAATTCTTAAATAAATATTTGCCAAAAAGTTAACAAAAGAGATAAAAGATTACCCAATTTTTAAATACCATTATGTTTTTTTCATATAAGATGCCGCCAGTTTGGCAGCCTAATTACGTGTCCAATTTGAAGGGACAATGGCCACCCTGACGACGGATTGTTTTTTTTTTCTCCAAACCCCCAAAAATAATATTTATTATAGTAATATACTTTTTATCCACTGAAAAAATTATCCCTTTTTTTTTTTTTTTTTTTTTTTTTTTGAAAAAATTGTCCTTTGAATCTTCAATTTTGTAGTAAAAAATATTTGATCGAGTTTTTTAAGCTTTTACTTTGTCAGAAGTAAGACTTTGATTCTAGCAAAATTGTTTATTTTCTAAAATTATTTTCTCTTTCAAAAATCATGTTAAAACCGCCTATAATATTCAAAGCTGTAGATTTTTTTTTTTTTTTTTTTGAATCATAGTTGTAGCTTCTTCAAAACTTAGTTTAATCTTCTTAGCATTTATGTATGTTTTTATCGGTACTAACTGCATGAGTGAGAATGATTTTGAAATGGTTAAAATCATTTTTGTTAGGTTTGAATTCACCTCAAAACATACTTTTAATTATTCAAAATCAATTTCATGTTTGATTTTACACTTTTAAACGTGATTTTCATATCATCAAAATTAATTTTGAACTAATAAAGACATGTTTTGGAATGATTTTGACTATTTTAAAATTACTCCCAAACACTAAGATTCACTATCTTAATTAAAATTTTCAAATCAAATTATTTGGAATTTTTCAATGTAACTTTTATCAATTATGACTTGTGAATTATTTATTATTTGATGTTTGGTGACTTGTGAATTATTTATTATTTGATGTTTGGTGAAACATTCCTCTACAATAAATAAATAAACACACATATATATAAAAGATTTTTCATATTCGTTACAATCAACTTAAGCAACAAGATTTTACTCTAATTTAATATTGGACCCAGGAAGGAAGTCTAAAGTTTGAATATAATTGAGAATTCCAGGTTGCCAAAATGACCATTGAATATTTGACCATCCAATGATCCAATGTGTACACATTTGGTGTCAATCTTAATATTGACCATTGCCCATTGAACTTTAACCAAAGAATTGAAAAATCCAACCTTCCACGTTATAAGATTATTTGAAAGAGAATAACAAGTTTTGGTCTCCATTCCAAACACAACGCCATATTTCAACAACCTAAACTTCTTCCACGTTATAAGTTTTTTCCCCTTAACTTAGTCAATAAAGACATTTTTACCTTTGAAATTTAAACTCATGAATTTTTCGTTTTTTAGACATTAAAACTTTCATTGTTAAGTCATATGAGCTCTTTCAGTGGTTTTATATTAAATAATTTGGTTATACTAAGTGTTAACGTCAGGTATATAAAATTAGTCTCACATTAGTCAAAAGTAGGTGTAACATCTTCTCATTGATATTTGACTATTGTGGGTAGATTTCGAAAGTCAACAAAGTAGGTTTAAATTTAAAGTAGTTAATATCATATCAAAAAAACATGGAACACTCATTGTCATAACATATGAAAAACCAGAAGTATTTGAAGTATTTTCTTTAATTTGATTGAGATATTCCAAACCAGACAGATCTTAGATACTCATAAAATGTCTTGTCCTATCTCATGGATGATATCATATCCTTACAATTGAATTCTTCTTTAAATTTAATGTAGAAATTAGGGATTGAAATCTCTCGTGATGACTTGGATTGAAAGGTAGAGTTAAGAATGTCTTTTAACATCACAATATTATGAAAATGTGGAAAAATGTATATAGGCCAATTAAAATAAAAGTCTATATGTAAATAAATATTGTAACTAAAGTACAAATGAGATGGCCTAATCTTATAAACATGGTTAAAAATGAGCCAAATAAAAAACTATATAAATTTAAAATAATAAAGTGGTTTTGGTAAAGAATCCATTGGAATGAGAAAATCAGTCGGCGTGTGAGTTGTTAGATTTGTTCTGGTCAGGAATCAAAGGAATGGATTTTGTAGGTTTCTTCGAAGGTCCCATATTGACTTTTTTGTAAAAATGTCCAAAATAAATTAATTCATAAATCAAAATGCAACCAGCTAACCGTACAGCCGCAACCAGAAAAAGTCAACGGTCCAGGGAACTGACCACCGTCCGTGTGGACCACTGGGCGACCGTCCATGAACCAGGCCCGGTTCGACACCACTCGTTCTCTGGCCGCACAATTTATGCTTTTTTAAAACAAGATTTTCATTTTTCATACATTTAGTTAATTAAGTGAATTTAATTATAATTTCAGGAATTGAAATGAAAAAAACTAAGGCCATGTTTAATAACCATTTCGTTTTTTAATTTTTTTTATTATTTTTTTTAAAAAAAACTTTTGGTTTTTGGTTTTTAAAAATTAAACTTGTTTTATTTTAATTTCTTACCATGGTTTTCATATTTGTTAAGGGTACGTTTGAATTCCTAGCTAAATTCTAAAAACAAAAGCAAGTTTTTTTTTTTTTTTTTTTTTTTTCAAAACTTGATTTGGTTTTTGAAAATATGGAAACAAGGTTTATAACAAAAACAAGAAACTTAGTAGTATTTTTAAACTTAATTTTCAAAAATAAAAAACCAAATGATTTTCAAACCGGCATAGTGTGGAAATAGAGTGCTATTTTTCTTTTTTTACCTACTTTATTTTTGTGATGAAGGTATTTATATGTCATGATTTTATTTTGGGTGATTTGTTATGAGACTTGTTTTTTTTTTAAAAAAAAATTAATTTGAATATGTAGGGTAGGATTACAAACTATTGACCTTTTGACTATTGGTACATGATTTGATCCGTTGAACTATGTTCATGAGATATTTTTTACCACGTTGGTTTTGAATGATATTAATTACATAACATTTTAAATTAAAGTTTATTTTATTATTATAATTGAAAAGTACAAAGTCAAAATTGATCCTAATGCAAAATAACGTTGATGAGAATAAAATCAATATTATACCATTGTAGAGATTTGTGAAATATCTTTTATCTCTAATTGACAAATATAATCATGTTTATTTATTTAAAAATGTGTATGATTAATACAAAATTGATATAATGTGACATGCAATTTATTATACTACGAAATATTCTTTACATGAAAATTGACATGCAATGTGCAATATGATATACCATAATCTTTTTCTATGTCGGTCTTAGGGCATATTATGTTTAACAAGCAACCGTATTTTATTCATTAATGCCTTGAATATTTAATACTATGGAGTCTTATCCAATATTTATTTCAATCCATTCCTAATTTATTTTTCAATCTATCTCCCATCATTGAGCTTCCTAATCAATATATAATTGTTCAAAGTCTTGAAAAAAAAAACTTGGACATAGTTGTTACAACATGCATTTTCGAAAACTTATTGAAATTTTATGTCATATATTAGTATTATTATGGTTCAATTATAAGTTTAGTCTACGAGTTTTTAGGTTTGTATCAATTTGGTCCTGAACTTTAAAAAGTGTCGAATAAGTTTAGACCTATTTAATTTTGTGTTTAGTAGGTTCTTCAATTTTAAAAAGTAATCAATTGAAAGTTTAGGGACTTATTAGATATTTTTAAAGTTCAAAGACATGTGTATAATATCATATAGACGTAGTAGGAGTGCAGGACATGACATGTGTGTACCATTTGTTTTTATTAAGAATATTACATTACAAATATGAAAAAATGATCCAAACCTATATATATCTCAACCAATTGAACTACATCAAGTCTCAAATATACACATATATATCAACATTAGAAAATGAAAATAAAGAATTAACAAGCACATAGTTTAATATTTAAAACACTAGTGATATTTTATAGTTATTCAAAAAAAAAAAAAAAAACACTAGTGATATTCTTGTGTCCTACATGATATACTAAGAGGTAAGAGGTTTGAATCTTCCTACCTCCAAATGTTTTTTAACTAAAAAAAAATCCAACTTCATGTTAGGGTTGGTTTATCTGATTCGTTCAGACACTAGGAGTTAATACAAACATATAAGATTTTGTCATACTACCTCTATTCATTGTTTGTCAGGAAAATTTTTCATACTACTTCTATTCATTGTTTGTCATTTAAGAAGTATTTAAGAATGATATGAGACTCGGAATAAAATATTATATCATTGAATGGAGGGAGTATGTATACAGTAGTACTGGAAATTTTGCAGAGATATATATCTTTTTAAGAGATTGGGAGTTGGAATATGGTGAGTAGCATGATCCCACATTTATGGTAGTGGGTGCAATGACGAAAATGACCTTAGAACAAGGCGCACAACGAAGCACCGACCGGGGACCGGAGGAAAGTGAGTCCGTTATTGTTATTGTCTGCCGCTTGATTGACCTAATTCCGTCTCAACGGAAATCGCGAGGGGGTCCCACCGTCGATTTAAAGATCAATGGTTGTGATTCGTTTTCTTTCGTGGGCCCCACTCGACACCGGAACGACAGGTTGCAATCCACTCTGATTCCGTATCTACGATTCTATGTTCCATCTCTTTCTAATTTTGTTTTGTTTCCTTTTTTTGAATAATTCTTTTAGGTTATATATATACATACAGTACAATACAATACAATTAATATTTTAGGTTAAATTATAAATTTAATCTTATTTCAACAAACAAAAAAATTATAAATTTAATCTCTGAACGTTTAAGTTTGTTTTAATAGATTCCTAAACTTCAAAAGGTTTAATAAATTCTTAAACTTTTTCTTCAAAAAAAAAATCTTAAATTTGCAATTTTAAGTCTAATAAACACTTTAATAACTTTGTCCAATGTGTTCTCCATATATTTTACATTTTTTTTTAAATAAATAGTCTACCCGAACCTTAAACCTTCATTTTTGTATATGATAGAGCTATGATTTTTTTTTTTTAAAAAAAAAAAATCGAATATGTCAAAACTCTATTAAATACAAAATGGAAAGTTCACAGACTTATTAGACAAATGTCTATATTGTTTAAAGTTTTGTTACATTTTTTATGCTTATGTTAAATTACTCGAAAAAACACCCATGATATGATAAGATGAAATAAATAATAATATCATATCTCTCAATATAATAATATCACTCTTAGATGACGTCTATATGATGGTACTTTTGGTGGTACTCTTAGTTTCACTCAAGAGGACAAACTCGAACATAGTTCAACTTGGCTAAGACACATTATATTATGGACCAAAAAAATCTAGAGATTAAATTCTCTACCCCACATATTGAACTAAAAAAAAAAAAAAATCACCCAAAAGGTGTTGTACACACATGAAGATCTTATCTTTTAACCTCTCACATGCTGTTGAACTGAAATATAAAAGTTACATCCAAAAAGACCTTTTACCATTATACCAATACATGTAGATCTTATCATATAGATTCATGAATCTTTTTTAACTCTGTATGTTTGTATGCAATTCCTAACCATACATTTCTCCAAGATTGTGGGTGATAAGTTCATATTCAATTAAAGTGACAACAATAAGGGAATAGGCTTTTAGGTAAAGAAAGAAACAAGTTTGAACAATTAGGTTTTCCAAAAAAATAAAAAAAAAAACAAAACAAAACAAAACAAAAAGAAGAAAAAAAAAAAGGGATTGAGATGCCTTTTGCAACCTAAAGAGGGGCTAGTTGAGATTTAATTTGCATGAAAAAAAAAAATAGAAAGTTGTTTGATTTTTGTGCATGAAAGAGGTGAGATTCTTTATTGATTTGTTGTGAAGTAGTGATAAAGAAAACCTAAGTAGGAAGAAGATAGAATGAATCTACCTTGATCATCAATAACAAAAGTACTAAACTCAAAATTTGAATTATTCTCCGAGTAGTTTGATCAACACTACTTAGAATTGTCCTAGGTAATTTGCAAATCTCTAAACACAAGAAATGCAGAGGGAAACAAATTCATGGCTAATTTGGGAGCAAAATATGCAACTTTCATTCATCAACATAATTTGATTTGTGTTTCAACCAATATGACTTTATATAGTCATTCAAAATATAACATATCGAGCCACCAAGTCATCTTGAAGTCCACAAACAAAAGTAACCTAAAAAAGCATGAAAAAAAAAACTCAAAAAACTAAAATGTTACATAATGGACACCATAAATTCGAGATTTGAAGTTTTGGTAAGATCTTATAACGTTTATAATCTTCCATAAATAAATGGAACTTTCCTTGAAGAAGCTTGAAGTGTAGCTCCATTAAATAATGCTTGACTTGCATTAAATCAACTTTCTTGGATTCCTCTTTTTATTTTCAAAAAAAGCCTATCCCTAAACTCATTTCCCCCTATTTACCCAAAACTCTTATACCTAATTTTGTGAACTAAACCTGTTTCTTTTTTAATTGACACATCCCTTTAATTTAAAATCTTATAACTTGTGGGGGTATTTTTGGAATATTTGCATAGTGTAGGGGTACTATGAAACTAGCATAGGAGGACACTAAGTTGAAAACCTAGTCCAATCCATAGGAATGAAAATGATAATTTAGAATTTAATTGTTCCACTATTTCAAATAAACAGATCCATAGATTATTTTATAATATTTTTTTCAAATAATAATTGTGTGCAAAATTAAAAGGAAAGTATATAATATTGTGATAATAATTACAAATTGCACCCAAGTGCATTGCAGATTTTCCAAATGGCCTTTCACCTATTTTTCAAACGGCTTTACACATTCAAATTAATGCTTGAGGGAAGATTATCAAAAGCTAAAGGATTCATATCTTTAACCAAAAAAATGGGGGAAATAGCTACAAGTTACTTCAGAGATATGTTCCTTTCTTCTTCGCCCCAACCAGATGACATCGAGGAGGTGTTGAGTTGCATCACCACCAAAATATCGGCTGAAAAGAAAAGTGAGATGGATAGACCTTTCAACAAATCAGAGGTGGAAATAGTGATAAAGGGCATGAACCCCAGCAAAGCTCCTGGTCCTGATGGAGTGCATGCTATGTTTTTTCAGAAATACTGGGACATAATAGGAGATGACATCTCAAATATCTGCCTCAAAGCCCTGAACGAGGGGCATGATGTTAGTCCTCTTAATAAAACATTCATAGCCCTTATCCCTAAAGTCAAGAATCCTCGCAAGATGAACCAATTCAGGCCAATAAGCCTCTGCAATGTTATTTACAAAATCATTGCTAAGGCCCTGGCAAACAGGTTAAAAAAGGTGTTGGGTGAGATCATATCAAATACCCAATCGGCTTTTGTCCCGGATAGGATCATTTCAGACAATGTCACCCTCGGGCTTGAATGCATCCATACTCTAAACAACAGAAGGAAAGGTAAAAACGGTCTTGGAGCCCTGAAGCTTGACATGAGTAAGGCCTATGACAGAGTGGAGTGGCCTTACCTAAGGAAAGTTATGCAAAAGATGGATTTCCCCCCAGATGGATAGACAAAGTTATGAACTGCGTGGAATCAGTGTCCTTCTCAATCCTTCTAAATGGTTTGCCCCAGGAGTCTTTCAAGCCTAATAGAGGATTGAGATAGGGAGACCCTCTATCGCCATATCTATTCTTGCTTTGTGGAGAAGGTCTAACGGACCTCCTTAAAAGGGAAGAGTCTAAATCCTTAATCTCTGGTATTAAAATTTCCAAAAATAGCCCGATTCTAACTCATCTTTTCTTTGCAGATGACAGTTTGGTTTTCTTCAAAGCGTCAGAGGCAGAAGAGGGATAAATCAAAAGGATCCTCAGAACTTATGAAAGAGCTACGGGCCAAAAGATAAATCTGGAGAAATCAGAGTGTTTGCTCAGTCAAAATGTTAGCCAGGACAAAGCTGAGGCTATTTGCAGAGAGATTGGAGTCAAGCAAGTCAAGTCCCTGGGGAAGTACTTAGGCTTGCCACTGCAAAACGGGAGAAACAAGCAAGCAATGTTCAAAAATCTTAAAGATAGAGTGTGGAAAGTCCTACGGGGATGGAAGGGAAAACTTTTCTCCCAAGGAGGGAAAGAGGTGCTCATCAAGGCCATTGCCCAAGCAATCCCAACGTACACTATGACTTGCTTCAAACTTCCAAAGAACATTTGTGAGGATATCAACCGTGCTTGTGCCAGATTTTGGTGGGGTTCCACAGACTATAAAAGGAAAGCGCACTGGATGAAATGGTCGAAATTGTGTCGAAGCAAATTCAGAGGGGGGCTCGGTTTTAGAGACATTTCCCTTTTCAACAAGGCGTTATTAGCTAAACAAAGCTGGAGGATTATCAATTTCCCCAACAGTTTGCTAGCAAGAGTCCTTTAAGGGAAATATTTCAACAAAGGGGAGTTTTTATCTGCGCCACTCGGATCAAACACTTCGACCACATGGAGGAGTATTGTCTAGGGAAGAGAGCTTTTCAAAGAGGGTATGAGATGGAGGATTGGAGATGGGAGTAGAATCATTGTGGACAAAGATCCTTGGATTGGTAGAAATGGTAACAAAGTTCCTGTTTGGATCCACAATGATATGAGGGGTAAACCTGTTAGAGTCCTACTTGAAGATAATGGTGCTTGGAACGAAGTGGCTGTTAGAGAGTTGTTTCTCCCCTCAAATGCAGATGTTATCCTTAATATCCCTAGAGTGAACATAAAAGGAAGGGATGTGATCATTTGGGACCCGGATCAAAAAGGAAGATTCACGGACAAGAGTGCTTACAATTTGGTAGTGACAATTCAAGCAAAAGATGAGGCTTCGGGTTCAAACTGGGAGGGGATCGAGAGGATATGGAAGACAGTATGGAATCTAAAAATCTTCCCAAGAGCCAAAATCGTGATATGGAAAATCCTTTCAGACATTCTTCCTACAAGGTCAAATATCAAGAAGAAGGGGATTCTATCAAACTCGTGTTGTCTTCTTTGTAGAAGAAAAGAAGAATCAACAACACACCTCTTCTGGTTATGCAAGGTTTCGAAAAAAAATTGGCTCACTTACCTCCCTAACACCCGGTTTTTTATCCTCTTTGTGCAGGGAAACAACCAAGCCGATGGATATTTGGAGCGAGATGATAAACTGTTTAAACAAGGAAAAGCTTGAAATCGGAGCTATAATCCTATGGGTTATCTGGTAGCAACGAAACGCTTGTTTACACAATATGGAGGCAGCGAAAGTGCCTCAAATCTGCAGGAAAATCAGCAATTATTTAGAAGAAATTGAGAAAGGTTCCAGAGCTTACCAAAGAAGTCAATCATCAGAGAACCGGTCGAGTCACCCCCTTTAGAGACCGCCGTCATCAGGTTGTTGGAAGCTAAATGCAGACGCTACCTGGAAGGATAACCTCAATCATGGCGGGATTGGATGGGTCATACATGACTCTACGGGTTCTCTGATCAGTGCAGGTTGTTAGCTAGAAAGGAGGGTAAAATTGGAATCGAAAGACAGAATTGTTGTGTCGTGGATGGAACCACTGCCTTGAAAGCAAAACTCGGCACGACCTTGGTGCTAAATCGTTTAACTGCCGGTATGCTCCCCAAGGTTAACACAACCTCCGAAACAGACGTGCACTCGTCGGGCAGGAGTGGAATCAATTTCATGCTCAGGAAAGGAAAATGAAAGCAGGAGAAGAAGAGAGAATGAGATGGGATGATCAAGAAGGTAGGGGTAGGACTCTATTTAATTGCACAGAGACAAATTTAATTGCTAAAGAAGTGCGGGAAGTAGCTGGAGATCTGAATGTCTCCTTCGATTTTTGCTCGAGAAAATCCAACATTCTCGCCCATTCTTTAGCTCGAGCTGCTGTGAATCATGGGAATTTTGTTTTTTGTTGTTCCTCCCCCGTTCCAAGCTTGTTAGATGGGGGCTTTTTTAGAGGGATGATAGGATTCCCTCTTGGTTCTTTAATTTGGTGGTTTGAAAACTCCCGTGGTGGTGAGCTTCTTTAATGAATTCCTTTAAAAAAAAAAAAAAAAAAAAAAAAAAAAAAAAAAAAAAACCAAAAATCACACAAATCAATCCACTCAAAATATCAAATCTTATAATGCCAAAAAAAAAAAAAAAAAACGAAATTTTCCACTTTTAAGTATGAAAAGGTTGTTGCTTTTACTAATATTAAAATAGAATTTATGTTCTCGTGAATTAAGCCACATTTAAAAAATATATAAGAAATTTTCATTTTTAGTATAAAAAAACTAAAATTAGACATTTGAAAAATAACTTTGAAAACTAGACATAAAATCCTAGAATATAAAAACATACATCACACGTGCAAAATTTTATAGTGTATATTAAAAGACAACTATAAATAGAGTTCAGCAATTATCGAGGTCTTGATCTGAAATCTAAAGGTACTAAAATGCATAATAACAAAATAAACGTAAGCAACGAACGTGTTTTTTTGGTACCACGATAGTCAATTTACTCGATTTTCTTAAGCATCCTCAAATCAAATTTATAAAAACCACAACATTCTTCTAAAAAAACATATGCTTGGAGGCAAGACATGTGATATCTTTTAACCATTACAAGTAATTCAAAAGCTATTCCTTTGAAGTAGCTAACCATATGTATGTCTATTTCTTTTATAACATCGAAGCAATACAGCCACGTTTTTTTCTTTTTTTTTTTTATTATCAACTTTTGTTTTAATAATTATTATGTTACTTTTTAGAGTGCAACTAATTTCACCTTTTTTAATGACTTTCTATTTATATATTATAGTCAAAGTCATGTTTTTAATCATTACAACTTCACAATTATTATGCCTCATTGGCAGGCAGTGGAAGCGGAAGCGGAAGCGTAATTGCAAGGATTTGGAATTTCCTAATTTCGATAAAGCGAAAGCGTAATTGGGACCGATTTGTAGTTAATTTTGTTTATTCAAAAATACTATTATATTGACAAAAAAACATAGAACAAATTCTATATAAACTTAAGGTTAAGCATACAAAAATTATTAGATCTAAATCTAGAGGGGAGAAGCGAACATACCGTCGTTGACGACTCTGAATACTTCAAATGACACATTTCTTGATTTTGGACCAAGCGTCAACAATTGGGACATGACTCTGAGATTAGGAACGTAGTTGTGGGACTACTTAATCTTAAATGGGAAAAACTCTAGAGAGAAAATTCTCCCTAGAGTTCTTGGGTTGAGAGAATATGAGAGGGAGGATAGAGAGAATGCAATAGTGCATTCTTGTGATAGAGAGAATGCAATAGTGCATTCTTGTGGCCTTATGTTGTAGTACATAAACCCTAGGTTTAGTGTTCTATTTATAGGAGAAAGACCATGAATAAAATATTCATTTAAAATCATTTATTTCCATAACTGATTTAATCTTTTCCATAATTAATCAATTCCATGACCAACCAATTCTATGACTAATCAATTTCATAATTGATTAATTTTTTCCATAAATGATTAATCACTTCCATAAGTGATTAAATCATTTCCATAAATGATTAATTATTTCCATAAGTGATTAATCATTTCCATAATTGATTAATTTCCAATTAATTAATTCTTTAATTAATTAATCACCAATTAAATATCATATATTTAATTTCAGATCTTCTATTAGTTAATTAATTAATTACCCAATTAAATATCATATATTTAATTTCAGACCTTCAATTAATTAATTCTATAATATGAATCAAATTCATATTAAAATTTGAACTCCTTCAAATTCTCTTATATCCTATAAATCTAATATGAATCAAATTCATATTAATATTTGAACTTCTTCAAATATTTATTTCTCTCATTGACTATAGTTTAATTAAATCTCATTTAATTTAAACTAAATTGAATAATTAATTAATTCATAATTAATTAATTCATCTTCTAATTAAATAGCATATATTTAATTAGACATATATTTGAACTCTTTCAAATATATCAATCTCTCAATATAATAAAGTTTAATCCCAAATTAGACTTTATATTTTAATGCATCACTATACATTATATTAATTTGTATCTCATACAATTAACTTAATTCTCAATATGAATTTGAACTATTCAAATTCTCTCAAGATATATTTTTTCCTAATTACTATTTACGAGCTAACAGAAGGACCTAATAGACCTACAGATCAGAAGCTCCAATGATATGAGGTTAACCGTTTAAACTCATTACTCAAGTTAACCAATATTCATTAACTGTGGGTCATTCCACTAAAGACCCACAACTGAACTCTTCTCACTGTAGAACATTATTATGTCCACGGATATAGACCTATACCGGTAAGTCAATCCTTTACGAGTGTTCGTAACCACGGTTGGGTCAAATTACTGTTTTACCCCTGTGTTACATTTGTCTCCTTAAGTACCAGTGCTCCTATAATGAACAACATGTTTATGGTCCAACCATTAAACAGAAAGTCCCTCTCAGGCCAGTGAGAGGGCGGGATCCCTTGGTTCAAGTCCTGGAGTCACCACTTAAGGGAACACTCATCTACTTCTCCTTGAAGTGGGAAGGAGTGAATTTCATCTTGTGTTGTCATGTCCCCAGCCCCACACTCGGTCTTGTCCCCAAGAAGGTAGGCTTATTGAGTCGGCGTGCAGGCCACTCTCACCCATACTAATCAAAGGACAATCCCTCGTGAGAAGGAGTTCATGACACACTCAGGATTAAGACTGAGTTACCTAGTTCATCCTATTGAAACAGTAACCTAACTAGTTAACGGTGTTACATCTAGTGGTTTACTATTTCGTGGTCCGGTCTTATGCAAACTCATTGCATAGGATACCCCCCTCGCATGTCTCCTACATGGACGCCTTGGATCAATACGTCTGTATCGAATACAAAGCGGGTCGTATCACATAGTGTTACCAGGATAAGGTACCCATCATTATCCCTGTACTATAGACCTTTTAGGTTGTTACTTGAACATCGATCCTGGTATGTCCCCACATACTGGTTCAAGTCACATGTAAACAACCTTGGATCTTAGTTTATTGGATTTGGGTCAAATTGTGCAATATTTAACAATAACACTTTATTGTAGAAACTCAATTACACTTTATTGAAACAAGTATACAATTTGTTTACATTCACTATCTACGAGTTTTAGGACATAAAAGTTCCACTGAACGACGGTATGTTCGCTTCTCTCCTTTAGATTTAGATCTAATAATTTTTGTATGCTTAACCTTAAGTTTATATAGAATTTGTTCTATGTTTTTTTGCCAATGTAATAGTATTTTTGGATAAACAAAATTAACTACGAATCGGTCCCAATTACGCTTCCGCTTTATCGGAATTAGGGAATTCCAAATCCTTACATGAAACACTGACACGGATTTTAAGAATGATAAGGATTTTAGGAAATCTACATCAGTATCCATGGTCAATCTTTACGAAGGAGCTATAGTATGACATAATTACAATCTTGACCGTATATGTCGAAAACATAGCTGCTTGTGAAGCAGCGATAGAGACTATTGGCTTAGGAAGTTCTTGATTGATTTGGAATGTGTTCCAAATTGTGAACTTGCCCATCACACTTTATAGTGATACAGTGGTGTTGTGACAAAATTCAAAAGAACATCGCAACCCAAGACAAGCACACATTAAATTGAATGAAATATTGCTGATTCACTTACAAAGACCCTCTGAGTACAATTTGTTTACATTCAATATCTACGAGTTTTAGGGAATAAAAGTCCCGACGCAGCGGAAGCGCAATGATTGGACCTTACGCCGTATATTAATTAACATTAAAATATCGTTACGAAAACTCAAACAAACTTTAAACATAATTTAAAGTTGCTGGAAAATCAGTTTAAACATGTTGAAAAATAAATCTAAATTTATTTTCATGTTTTTCTAAAGAAAGGGGAAGAAACGTTACAAACCTTCGTTGTAGACTTGACCGTTCTTCGCCAACGATGCTCCAACGATCAAAACGCAGCAGTCCCCTTTTAAGTTTCTTCGCTGGAAAATCCTTCTTAAATGACACAATAACCATAGAGGTTACACCGGTATGTCTCTAAGTCTAGGAGGCAAAAGACTTGTGGGAGCCTTTCTCTAAGAGGGATGCTAGAGAGAATTCTAGGTCTTGTCTTGAGAGTCTAAGAGCAAGAGCAGAGTGTCATGGACCAATTAGGTCTAGTGTTCTATTTATAGAAGAGAGACCATGAATAAAATATTCAATTAAATCAATCTTTTCCAAAATTGATTCAATCTTATTCGTTATTTAATCAATCATGATCAATCAATTCCATAATTGATTAATCTTTTCCACAAATGACTAATTACTTCCATAAGTGATTAGATCATTTTCATAAATGATCAATCACTTCCTTAAGTGATTAATTATTTCCATAATTGATTAATTCCCGGTTAATGAATTTTTTAATTAATTAACCACCAATTAAATATCACATATTTAATTTCCAGTTTTGAATTAATTAATTCGCCCAAATAGATTTTAGGCCTTAAATTAATTAATTCATTATTTGAACTCTTTCAAACTTCCATAAATTTATATTTTAATTTCTTCAAATATTAATTTCTCTCATAATAATATATCAATATATATTATATTTGTTTCCTTTAGTAAATTGAACATTTTCAATTTACATTTATTACTTAGTTGCCTCAAATTACTTTATGAGCTACCAGTGAGACCTAATGGACCTGCAGATCAGAAGCTCCAACGATGTGAGATTAATTGGTCAAACTCATTAACCACATTAATCAATATTCGTTAACTGTGTGTTCATTCCACTATAGACTCACAGTTGCACTCTTCTCACTGTAGACATATTTTCTGTGTCCACGAATATAGACCAATATCGACTAGTTAGTCCTTCACGAGTGTCCGCAACACCAGCTGGGTCAAATTACCGTTTTACCCCTGGGTTACTTCTATTTCCTTAAGTACCAGTTCTCCTCTAATAAACAACCTGTTTGTGGTCCAACCATTAAACAGAAAACCCTCTCGTGTCATTGAGAGGGTAGGGTCCTTTGTTCAAGACTCGGAGTAACCACTTAAGGGAACACTCATCTGCTTCCCTAAAGTCGGGAAGGAGTGAATTCCATCTTGTACGATTATGTTCCCAGCTCCCCATTCGGTCTTGTCCCCAAAATGGTAGGCTTATTGAGTCGGCGTATTGGCCACTCTCACCCATGCAAATCAAAGGACAATCTCTCATGAGCAGGAGTCCATAATCAACTCAGGATTAAGACTAAGTTGTCTAGGTTGTCCTAGTGAAATAGAAAACCAACTAGTTAACGGTGTTATAACCAGTGGTTACTATTTCGCGGTCCGGTCTTATGCAAACTCATTGCATAGGATACCCCCACTCGCATGTCTCCTACACGAACGTGTTGGATCGCAACGTTTGTATCAAATACAAAGTGCGTCGTATCCATAGTGTCACCAGGATAAGGCACCCAGTCTTATCCCTATACTATAGACCCTTTAGGCTGTTTCTTGAACAATGATCCGATATGTCGCTACATATAGTTCAAGACTCATATTACAGCCTTGGATGTCTAGTTTATTGGATTAGGGTTATTTTTAGGCAAAGACAAATATAAAATAACTAATAACAATTAATGAAAAAATATATCAATATTATTTCATTAATATCCGGTCAACAGTTACATTCACTATCTACGAGTTTTAGGGCATAAAACCCAACAGCTTTTACTAATATTAAAATAGAATTTATGTTCTCATGAATTAAGCCACATTAAAAAAATATATAAGAAATTTTCATTTTTAGTATAAAAAAATTAAAATTAGAGATTTGAAAAATAACTTTAAAAACTAGACCTAAAATCCTAGAATATAAAAACATACATCACACGTGCAAGATTTTATAGTGTATGTTAAAAGACAACTATAAATAGAGTCCAGCAGTTATCGAGGTCTTGATCTGAAATCTAAAGGCACTAAAATGCATAAGAAAAAAAGAAACGTAAGCAACGAACGTGTTTTTTTGGTACCACGATAGTCAATTTACTCGATTTTCTTAAGCATCCTCAAATCAAATTTATAAAAACCACAATATTCTTCTAAAAAAACACATGCTTGGAGGCAAGACATGTGATATCTTTTAACCATTACAAGTAATTCAAAAGCTATTCCTTTGAAGTAGCTAACCATTTGTATGTCTATTTCTTGTATAACATTGAAGCAATACAGCCACGTTTTTGTCCTTTTTTTTTATTATCAACTTTTGTTTTAATAATTATTATGTTACTTTTTAGAGTGCAACTAATTTCACCTTTTTTAATGACTTTCTTTTTTTATATTATAGTCAAAGTCATATTTTTAATCATTACAACTTCACAATTATTATGCCTCATAGCTAAATAGGTTAATTAACCCTTCAATGATTTTATAATTAAACACAAACAGTTATAGTTGTTTTATTAATTAAATATTGATTTACCATTGTTGAGACTTGGTTTGGTTTGTAGTAGAAGAATGATTATTCAAAAGTAGAGTTTAGTTGAAAAGAAAATTATATTTTGTGTCTGTACTAATTTTTAAATTGTTTTTTGTAATCCAATAATATTAAAAATGTATTAGTTCTTCAACTCTACTGATGATGGTGAACTTGGGTCTTGAGGAACTTTGGTAGAACTGAAGCCCATAGTGAATTGGGCCTTGAGGAACTTCGGTAGAACATGAAGCCCAGCAAGACTCGGACGTTAAGGAACTTTGAATGTGAAGCCCAGCAAGATTTGGGCCTTGAGGAACTTCGGTAGAACTGAAGCCCAACATAAATTGGGCCTTGAAGAACTTCAATAGAAACGCGAAGCCCAGCACAATTTGGGCCTTGAGGAACTTCTGTAGAACATGAAGCCCAGCAAGACTTGGGCCTTGAGGAACTTTGATAGAACGTGAAGCCCAGCAAGACATGGGCCGTGAGGAACTTTGATAGAACGTGAAGCCCAACAATACTTGGGCCTTGATGGAATCGAGAACGTCTTGGGCCTTGAGAAACTTTGGTAAAATGTGAAGCCCAGCAAGACTTGGGCCTTGAGGAACTACCGTAAAACGTGAAGCCCAACGTGACTTGGGCCTTGAAGAACTTCAGTAGAAACATGAAGCCCGGCAAAATTTGGGCCTTGAGGAACTTCGGTAGAACGTGAAGCCCAGGAAGACTTGAGCCTTGAAGAACTTTGATAGAACGTGAAACCCAAGAAGACTTGGGCCTTGAGGAACCCATTAGCCCAATTATTTCCAAGCATAACGAGGGTTTTAAAAATGTTTTGTGTGAATGAAAAATGGAAACTCAAAATACATATATTAATAACTTTTCTAAACTTCTATTGATATATATTTCTTTTTAATTTTTTTTAACAATTTGATATATATGTTATCACTAGTGAAGAATAAATTAAAATTGTAATCACTTATTCATTTTCTCTTTAAAGAAATCTATAATTAGCTTGCAAAACTATCTTTAATATATATATAGCGTCCAAAATTAAGTAAAAGGTGGATCATTGATTAAAGGGTAATTATAGAATAATTAAAAATCCTTGCATGGGTTGACCAGACAATAAATCATCATCTAAATGATTAAGTTATTAATCTATGTGGGTTATGATCCATTTTCAATTATTTCTATGTAATTTTTTTAAAATTAATAATGATGACAAACACTTGGTCCAATTCATATAAGTTTAGTCCCTCAACTTTAAAAAGTATTCGGGTCCTTAAACATTCAATTTTGTCCAATAGGCCTCTCAACTTTCAATTTATTTGACATTTTTTAAAATCAACATGTCCAATAGACAAAAAAAAAAAAAAAAAAAAAAAAAAAAAAAAAAAAATTGAAAGCTTAGAATCTCATTAGGCATAAAATTCAATTTTATTGATGTCGGTTGAGCTATTTTCTTGTTGGCGATGTATTAAACTCTTTTAAAGTATAAGAGCTTGCTATTAGTTTTTTTTTTAATAGATAAATTTGTAAATTTAAGAGCTTGCTATTAGTTTTTTTCTTTTTCCTCACATTAGTAAGTGACATTAATATTGAAGTATGGAGGCTTCTATTTAGATTCTCGTATCAATTACTTTTCCTTTTTTCTAATTCTAAAAATCCTTCTGTTTGGTGGACCTAATTCTATAGATCTTTTTATACACTTGAACACAAACCGCCAACTGAACTCCCTATAAATCGGGATTCATCCATCTCAAAAAAGGGGAGAAACGGAATGAAAACAAAAAAAAAATCTAAAAAAAAATCTATTAACGGCGTTTGTAGTCGTATATACTAGAGGTAAAAATGTCAAAAAAAAAATATAGAAAACAGTTCCTGAAAATGCGGTGGCCACCTGCAAATTCTGAACATTTGTACCCAAAAAACAAGAAGGATTTATAAACGTTCTAGCCATTTTTCAAGCCACCTATTTATGTATAGCCATTTTTCTTGTTATTCACCTAACCCAATAGTTGACTCAGCTCACCTAAAAGATGGATGAGACTCAATCAATTTGATTAAGTTTTAAAAGGTCTTTTTTTTTTTTTTTAAATAAGTTTTAAAAAGGTCTTTGTTATACTTTCTTATACAATTTACAATCAACTTAGGGAGTTATCTGTCATTCTAAAGTTCTTTGTTCTCCTTTTCTTCCATATGGAGTTCATCTTTATAATAGAATTAGCTTTATACAAGACATTCAAAAAAGAATAATCAGAATAATTTATCATAATCCATCCCTTTCAAGTGATTATCAAAGAGTACTCTATCTCTTTCTTCCTCATTTTTTTTTTCTTTTTGAAAGAAAATGTATATAAAAAAATTTACTCTGTTTTTCAGTTTTGCATATTTAAATAATATGTTGAACTAGTTTGGAGATGTTATACCAATTCTCAACAACAAAATCGCTCAGACAACATAGAATATGATCATAACAAAGAGTTGGAAGGAAACCATTCTCATATTTTATCTACACTTCAAAGAGGTAATCAATTATTATTATTTGAACTTTGTTTGTGACACCTAGGTCGATGAGAGGTGAGATGTAGTCGTTGATGTATTAGGCATGAACAAGTCACATAGATCTTGATAGGTTTCTAGGAAAAGAAACACGTGGATGAACTGTCACCCATTGAAATGAGAAAGAATTTAAGATAGTAAAGATACAAAATAACATGATTAAAGGTTAAATTACAAAATTTGATTCCTAAAGATGAGGTGCAATTTTTATCTAGTCCCTACGAAAGTTTCAATTTAATCTCTATAGTTGAGCTTAGTTTTAACTGGGTGACTATTGTTTAAATGCTTTTAATTTTGTTCATATGGCTAATTGTAATAGTGGACTAGTGTATTATAATTTAGGACCAAGTAAAAAACAGTTGTATATATGTGAATTTTTCAAGTGGTAAATGGACAATTAAAGATAATTGGTGGGATTTAACTAAACTATAAAGATTAAATTATAATTTCAAGACATGGATCAAATCAAAATGAAATTCAAACCATAGTAACTAAAATTTAACTCTAAAATCATAACCATATATTTTTTTACAATACTTGGGATGGGTGGATTCAAACATCTCATCTCGAGGGTATAAGTTTTTCTCTAGAAATACACTCTTGTTGGCTCCAAATTCTTAGACTTGGCATATAGCGTTAAGCATATTAAAGCCCTAAAGAAATTCTCCAAAAAAAAAAAAAAAAAAAAAAAAAAAAAAAAAAAAAAAAAAAAAAAAACTTGGATGAATGCAACATGTTCTCTGATTCAAAATTCATGAGACATTTTTCCTTTGGTTCAAAATTCTGTTTCTACTTTCAAGCAACAAGAATCAATTTTAATGGAGATTCCAGTTTCAACCATTAACGAAGATTATTATAAAGCTTCATATTGTTTCATTTCATAACGATTCAGAATAATCCAAATGGTTCATGAACAGTGCAATCTCCTCACATTGTACTGTACAGAAAGAGGAGCTTGGAACCCACCAACAATGGCGGACACCACCAAATTGCACTCTTAAATATCCTATTCAAAACCAACAAACACAACTTACATTGAAGCTACGTATCCACTGTTGAACGAGACAGCAATTGGACTTCTAACGTTGTGACTTCCATCACTCCATTGAATCGATCCGAAGCTTTCTGATTTCGTGAATCCACTGATTTTGGTGAATGAAATCTCGTAAGACTGTGTCGTCTTGTTCTCGTTGAACTCCAGCTTCTTTGGAAGAACACTGATTTCCACTCCTTCTGGGGCTTCCACTTTCACTTCATAAACAGCATCGGCTTCGTCTCCAACATTTGTGACAGTTCTTGTGTATTTCACCACCTCGTCGGCGTCGGAATCGAACACGACGGCGAAGGATGGGTAGTTAAGATTGCCGGGGTTGCTCAATTTGTGTTCACAAAGTTTAGCGTATGAAGAATCCTTCACGAAAACAGCTATTTGTTTAGAATCGTAACCGATCGAGCAGAGAAATGAAACGTAGTCTTGAGGATTGATATCGTAAATCAGGCCGGGATTCAGAGCATTGTTGGGATCGATATGGCCGGCGCCATGGACGAATGAATTTGATTCTTTGCTGGTGGAGAGGTCTTTGATCGGGCTGCCGGAAGTGTCCAATGAGTAAGAGGTGGTGACCAGAGCAGATTTGATTGCCGCCGGTGACCATGTCGGAAAAGCCTTCCGGAGTAAGGCGGCGACGCCGCTGACGTGAGGGCAAGACATTGAAGTTCCGGAGATGATGTTGAACTCGACTCTTCGAGGATCGATGCTTAGACTGGTCGGACTGCTGTAGCCGCTCCAGCCGGCCAAAATGTTGACTCCTGGAGCTATAACGTCCGGTTTGAGAATCTCCGCTGTGCGGTAGTTCGGACCGCGGCTGGAGAAGGCCGCGACTCGGGGAGCCGGCGGCGAATCGCCGATCACAGTTCCTCGAAACACGATTGTAGCAGTTGGATTCGGATCTGAATGGATGTATTCTTTAAGTTTGTTACCGGCGATTTCTCCGACCATTGTTCCCGGGATAAGATGAGAATCTGCCAAGAGCTCTTCGCCATTTTCCTCCGTATTGGCGAGTATCATACCAAGTCCTCCGGCGGTTTTCACGGAGCTTCCTTTGGCAACTCTGGCGTTCCCTCCTCGATCGCATACGACGATCTTCCCGGCGACTTTCGACGAATCGAGAGTTCCAGAATAACAATACCTATCACCGCAATCTCCAGCGTAGACCAACGGAAGCTTGGAATCGCCAAGAGGATCGCCAGAATAGAGCGATACGCCGCTGAAAACTCTACCATCTCCGAGAATCACATCCGCGAGAAACTCTCTGTCGATTGTGGAAGCACCGACGGTGAGGATCCATGGAGCGATGTTTACGGCCGTGTATGGACCAGGACCGGAGTTTCCGGCGGAGCAAGAGACGACGACCCCGTGCTGCATCGCGCCGAACGCTCCGATTGCGATGGAATCTCGATAGTACGCAGGGGCACGGCCAGTAGATCCAACGGAGAGAGAGATGATGTGGACGCCATCGGCAATCGCCTGATCCATGGCGGCGAGTATGTCAGAGTCGAAACAACCAAATTCCCAGCAGATCTTGTAGGCGGCGATACGAGCTTTGCTCGCCATGCCTCTGGCTTCTCCACGAGCGTATTGGAAAAAACTCGCATTCTTAACGAACGAACCTGCAGCCGTAGAGGCCGTGTGAGTTCCATGGCCGTCAGTATCCCTAGCAGATTTGAAATCCGAAGAATCTTGAAGCGATCTGCCTAAACTAGACTCGTAACCGTAAAAGTACGCTCTCGCACCAATAATCTTCCGATTACAGGCAGAAGCCGAAAAGCGGTCCCCGGTCTCGCAGATGCCTTTCCAGCTTTCCGGAACCGGAGACAGTCCCTCATCGGAGAAACTCGGCCGTTCAGGCCAAATTCCAGTGTCGAGAACGCCAATAATCACATCTTCGGCGTAATTCGCGTCCGGCCAGAGCCCTAGGTTATCCGCCAAACCTAAGAAATGAGGCGTCCGAGTCGTATGAAGCTGTCGGATCCGATCAGGAATCACCGAAATAACACCGGGAGCCTGACGCAGCTCCGCCGCCTGAGCAGCCGTGATGCGAGCGGAGAATCCATTAGCGGCACGTTCGTAGTTGTAAAGAAGCTTCGTCGGATGAGGAGAAGGAGAGAGTGATTCGAGAATGGAGGAGTGCCAATGATGATGAGAGGAGAACAGTGAAGGCTTCTCCGATTTAGAGACGTGAACGATGAAGGTCTGCTGATCTTCAGGCGATCGAGAGAAAATTACAGGAACAAAACAGAGGATGAAGAAGAAGAAGAAAACTGAAGAACAAAGATGAAAACTCGCCATTGGAGGAGCTCTGTTCTGCAATTGGAGATGAGAGTACGAAGGTCACTGGAGGATAAATAAATATGATAAACTTTATAAGGCCCACTTTATTCCACGTCAGATTATTGTTTTTTCGTTATTATTTACATATTTTTTAATTTTTGCGATTAGGTTGGGTAGGTTCACGAGTCCTATGTGTCATCCAAAAATATTTTCTTCTTTTTCTTTAATATTTTCATTATGGGCCCAATAATTGTATTATTAGGCCCATTTTTTTGCTACATGTGGGACCCATACTTTAAAATATCTACAATGATTCAACCAATGAACGGGCGACACGTCTTCAGATAAAAGATTCTTTGTGGAGCGGGAAGAATCGTCTACATCATGGACATCGATAAGGCTTCAAGAGAATTTTCAAAAAGACCTTTCTTTTTCTTTTGACAACTCTTTTTCCAGATATACATGAATATTTCGTAAGTTATCTTTTTATAGTAAAATAATTATATCATCAATTCCTCAAAAAATGTGTATATATATATATATATATATATATATATTTTTTTTTTTTTCTTTGAGTGTACATGTTAAGCTTGCAGGATGATTCATTAAATAAAATGATGAAGTTCTTTTAAGTTTAATAGTGATAGGAAGGGGGATTAAACCATATAGGATGATAATTGATGTCTTGTTCACGGAGACATCCCTAAATTGACAAATAAAATTATGAATTATCTTCTCAAAAAAAAAATAAATAAAATTATGAATTAAGTAATAATATAATTTGTTAAAATATTTGTATTTAATATAGGTATATAATTGAGCTATGATAATATATAATATACACTGCATGAAAGTAGAGAAAGAGATGTTTTGCAAGTATGAAAATAAAGTGAGGAAAATATAAATAAAATATATTAACTACAATGAATTTTCTCTATTCTTTTTAAGTTCAGTAACATAGGGATTGAACCAACGATCTTTGGAAAAATAACTTATACCTTATCCACTTGGTAATACTTGGACTAACGATAGTGATTTTCTTTTTTAGTTTAACATTGCATAGCGGTAGATCGAACCATCAGCTTTAAAATAATAATAAAAATTGAATATACTAATGGCTAATAATCGATACTATATAGCCCGTATGCACCTGACTTAATATATAAAACTCTTTTTTTTTTTGTATAAATAAACAAGGCACTTATTATCTATTTAAGATAAAAGGAAAAGTTTTTTTTTTTGAACTACACTTATTATCTATTTAAGATAAAAGGAAAAAATAAAAGTAATAGTAGAAGATGAAATAAAATAGGTTAGTGGTTGCGGGGAAAATTTCTAGTAGAAAATTTTCCATACTACCTCTATTTATTGTTTGTCATGTCATGAGTATTTAAGAATGATGTGAGATCCATAAAATAAAATATTATATCATTAAATGACGTGTCAAATTGTGAATGGAGGGAGTATGTACTACGGTAGTACTAGAGATTTTCCCATGGATGCATACACGTGGTTTTTTGACTTACAAATTTCTGATTTTTTCTTGGATAAAATATTTAATTCACTGCTTTAAAAAAGAAAAAAAAAAGTAGTTGGTGGTAAGTGCAATAGATCACATGGAGTCATGGACACATGCCATTGGCTTATAATGGACACGACGTCGTATTCATACATTTACAACCGTTTGGATTAAGGAACGGAGAAAATAAAAAAGGAATATTTAATTGATACAAAGAATTGAAAGATGAAACATCAAAAATATATATACTTTCTTTATATTAATGTATAAGAATATATATTTTTTTTTTCTTAAAAAGTAAAGAATATTTTTTCTTTTTTCTTATCAAAATGTAGCTAATTCAACGCTAATCGACAGGCAGTTTTTGACTTTTGAGAGGAGAAGTTTAAATCCTCAAATTTTACTTTTAAAAAGTAAAAGAATTTTCTTTACGTCTCTTCCTCTCTTTTCTCTTTTTAATTTAATATATTATTCTCTCTCTCCTCTTATTTTAACATCTCGTTTCTATTGGGTATCATCAATTATATCATATAAAATTAAATTGATAATAAATACAACAAATTAACATAATTAATTGCTCAATTTAAATGCAATAAATTAATAATAATTGAGTGATGGATTACTTGATTATTTTTTATCAATGAGAACATATTGAATTAATGCAGTTAAGTAATTATTGAAATATTAATTAATAATAATCTATTGTTTTATTTTAATTTATTAAATTAATTTACGGTATGATTTTTTAATAATTATATTTTTTTAAAAAAAGTAATAATTACAATTTTTACTCATACATAGACACATGTATGTTAATACTAAAGTCGTCTTTAAAATGCCAACAAAAATATAATTTAATTGGTATAAAACTTGTATTATTGACTAAACTAAAATGTCAGAAGTTTAAATCTCTAATCTATAAAAAAAAAATCACCTTAAAAAACAAAACACACGAGCATTTAATTAAACACAAGCGAACATTAAACTGAGTATAACTTGATAGTCAAAACACAGCTACTAATAACTTTATTCCATTTTTCTTTCTTTTCTTTTTTTTTTTTTTTTTTTTTGAAATATTCCATAAAGGTATTAACTCTGTGAAAAAAAAAAAAAAACTAATCCCTTTACTTATTTTTAAGTTTGTTTCCGAACAAAAAAGATGAAAATGAATTAAATAACAATTAGTTAAGCATATTTTACTTTAGATGCACTATACATTAACTTGTTCCATAAGTTTAATCGATTTTTTCAAATTCATGTTTGAGTTCATATATATATATTGTTCCAGTTTCATACCCTAAAACTCAACTATCTACGTTAACTAGAGCTTAGCTCAACTGACATAAAGTTGTATTTGTAACCACAAAAATATATATATATATATATATATTACGACATGTCGTTCCAATGGCCATGAGAGAAGTTTCAGATGAAGAAAACAAACACAAACGCATCTGCCATTAATATAACCAACGAGCTGACTGTGTAACAACCAATCCATTAACATTACACATTTACTTGCAGATTTCGATCAAATTCATTACAAACTACAAAAAAATTTCAGCCACAAGAAGTAATTTTCAAGAAATTTGAGCATTTTCCAAAGAAATCAAAATTCAATCTCCCAGAATTTGAGGGATTTTTGCTTGCATATGATTCCCAAAAGCCAAGTTTAATTTTTCTTCCTTTTTTAGCTAAAGAGAGGAGATCAGATTCAGAGGCAGAGCCACATCATCGCTGGTTTGTTAATGCAATTATCAAAATGGACAAATCGAATTCAACCCAATCCTAAACGTCTTCGATTCTTACACGTCTCTGTGATATTTATTGCTTGCATTTCCATTTTCAATCGCAAATTCTCAACAACAGCAATCGGACTCATACCTTAAACTGCCAATACTTCCATTTCTCGCTGGATTTAACTTCTTTCAGGTAATTTATTCCATCCATTAACAGTTTGCGAATCTCCCATTGAGTTTCTTGATTCTATCTCTCTCCTTCTCTATCTCTACTGCTCGATTTCTTGTGGGTTTCATCTTTTATGGTGTGTTCTATCGTGCACTTTCATCGATCGTTGTTGGTTAAAGAGAGATTTTAGTTTTTGCAGAGATGGGTTTGGCGAAGGAGTATGGATTCTTGAGTGAGATCGGTCTAGGTCCTCGCAATTTGGGGTGTTTCGTCAATGGCGCTTGGAAGGGAAATGGCCCAGTAGTTTCCTCTTCGAATCCTGCCAATAATCAGGTGTCTATTGATTAAACGCCTGCAACAGCGAATGTCTTTCTCTCTTGTTCTTTTCTTTTTGTTTAAAGATTTATAATGTGTGGTTCGTCATGATTCATGTTTCATTTTTATAAAATAGTATTTAGCCGAATCTCTTTTTTTTTTTTTTGTTTGTGTCTGAGTTTTCTTTTGGGGGCTTTCGTTATGCTTTCCTTTATACTGATTCAACTCGATTTTAAATGAACCTGTGGAGTTTCAGCTGAAATTTAGTGTACCATGTCTTGGTGAAGAACGTTCGATTATGGTTAGGGAGATAGTTTATAAACTTTCTGACTGCTGGAATGAGCAGATTAAGATGAAAAATAGTGATGAGGGGTTCTTATTGTTGCATTTTAATTATTCTTATTTTTATAAATAATTACAATTATGGGAGAAAATGTCAACTCAAAATTTCAAGTGGGGGGACTGAGCAAGTTAAATAGTTCCATGTCCACGTTTCTATGTTTGTGCTCTTATTATTCCATTTTTGTACTGACATATGAGGACTAAGAAACCAATGCAGAAGCCTCTGACTTTCTAGGAATTTTGACAGTGGCTGAAACTTATCCAAGTCCTTATTCTATTACTTTTAGCTAGTATATTACAAGATAGTGTCCTTATTCTGTTAGTTTTAGCTAGTAACTACATTATAAGATAGTGTTGTAAGCTTCTGCATTGGATTTTAAGAATATATCCAAGTCTACCTTAATAGCATCCACAAAACTATTTTAATACTTGTAGCCATTTCGAGAGGATATAAATGCAGCCCTACAGAGATTAAACTGCACAGCAGATACTTGCTTTTAGCCAGTTGACAAACTTAACAGACACTCGTACTGTGTTACTACTAGAAAACTGAATGTTACTAGCACACAAATATTATCCCTTTTTAGCATCCGTTTTTTCATTTACCCTCCTAATTGGAGCTGCGGTATGTTGAATTTACTTATTATTGCTTAAGGTTTAATAAGAAAAATTCTCTCGTTCTACTTAGGTGATTGCAGAAGTAGTGGAGGCTTCCATCCAAGATTATGAGGAGGGATTGCAGGCCTGCAATGAAGCGGCAAAAATATGGATGCAGGTGAGTTGTCTTGAGACAAACTGAACTTCAATTCTCATTGTACTGTTGTTTTAAAGTATCCTAGTGTGCACACCAGTGTTGTTCTTCTTGGACTATTTTGTTTATTTTGATGGCACATGCGTCCTAAGCTTCGGAATTGGCCTTTTATGGGCTTGATTTTCATCTGTTACAGGTTCCTGCACCCAAAAGAGGAGATATTGTAAGACAGATAGGGGATGCACTAAGAGCTAAACTCCATCAGCTCGGTCGGCTTGTGTCACTCGAGATGGGAAAGATACTTCCTGAAGGGATAGGAGAAGTTCAGGTATGTTTCTTCTTCATTGGCCATTGTAAATCTCCAATCAGACCCGTCTTTTCCCCTTACAGAATCTGTGGTTTCAAAAAATAAGATATATTTGATTAATGAGGTATTCTAATACGCATACATCCATATCCCAAAAAAAGGATCTGCTTACATCAGAAAGTTGCATCTTAAAGGCATAACTATGGTACATTGCACACCATAATACATGCTTGATGCCCTGCATACAGTATCAGCTTAATGCTTCCTTTATGTGAGTGTGCCGATGGCCCATTTATATAGGCAGGTTGCTGGTCTATATTATTTATCAATCTAATGCTTCTTCAGCCTCGTGTGTATGTGTGTTATGTGCCATTTCTCAACCTTATGCTGTAGATTTTCCCCCCTTTAATAATGGAGGTGTTGTTGCAGGAAATTATTGACATGTGTGACTTTTCTGTTGGTCTAAGCCGACAACTGAACGGATCAGTAATACCATCTGAGCGTAAGCGAATCTTGGACGAATCATTGATATTTTCTATTTTTCTGAGTTCTTCCTCCTTTAAACTTGAATTGATATCCATTGGGTTTCTAATGTTTAATATCTGCGAATAGAATTTCTAATGATATTTACATTTTAACAGGTCCAAATCATGTAATGATGGAGGTGCGTTTTGAGTTTTTTTCCCCCTATTAAATTCATCTGTAAGTGCCATCTTAAATTTTCCATTCTGAATGTGAATTCTGTGCACAGATGTGGAACCCTCTCGGAATAGTTGGTGTTATTACAGCATTCAACTTTCCTTGTGCTGTTCTTGGTGAGTTTATATCTTTATATCAATGTCAAGGATGGATTGTTATGATATTTTATTGTATTCAATTTTGTACTTAGAAGGAGGCACGTGGACACAGTCATCTGTATTAGAAATGTTATATTAATACAAAGAATTTTACCTTTTTCTTGAAATTCCTTAAGAATGTTTAAGTCACATTAAACATTTTCTTTGTATTGTTTATAGACAATATCAATTAACTTTTTTTTTTTTTTTTTTTTTGAGAAATATCAATTAACTTTAATACAACATAAGCTGCAATCTTCTATGAAGATGAGTTCTGTAATCTTGTCTTGATTGTTGCCGTGCAGGTTGGAATGCTTGTATTGCACTAGTTTGTGGGAACTGTGTAGTTTGGTAAGTTATAAATTTTTATTCAGTTTATCAATGATTTAATGTTTGTACAATTTAGGAGGAAAGAGGGAAAATGATCTAAACGGGGGAGGAGTGACAAAGGAAGGGAGCATAGCTTGTCTTAAGTTATAAAAGATTGTGCTAAACAGTTAAGATTCATTAATTCATCTCCTATTGTTTAGAATTGAAAGATTATTATACATAAAAGTTAGAAGGTAAAATTTTGCCCTTCATCATGAAAATTTTTAGCTGCACCCCTCAATCTAAAATGGCTTGAAATGACCTGATTTTGACCGAGACGTTACTATGTATAGATGTTCATGTTGGACGTTGAGATCATTCTTTCTTTTTCATAAATGTTGTTCCCAACTTGAATAGAATATAAAAACCATCATATACTCTTAAATGAAAACTATAAAAAGCTGTTGTGATTACAAACCATGGTTGAAATTTTAAGAAGTGTGTGTATATATATGAAAAAGAAATAAACTTTTCGCTTTAGTATGAAAAATACAAATAGGGAAAGGGAGAAAACGCGAGGATAATTCCCAAGTTAAGGTACTTGTAACATTTTCTAGAAGTTGAAGTTCAAAACCTCGCCTCCACAATTTGCAATGGTATATTCTAAAAAATTACTAAAAAAGAAAGGGGAGATGAGTTATCAAAGCAAAAGGCAGACCCGCGGCTGTTCTGGCACATACCTTAAGAACCTGACCATGCACCGAAATAGGATGACCTAACAATAAGTAAGGTCAATCATTCTAAAGTCAAAGGAGCATACCAAAAAAGTATCCTAGTTAGCTTTATGTTGCTACTTTTTTTTCTTCTAAGAAGTTAGCTTCTGAGTTGATTTGGAAAAGAATATTCAAAAGAGTCTTTAAAAAGGTCAACTTAAGGAAGATCTGAGAGTTCCCTACTTCTCTCTACTTCAAACTTGCTACGGCCGAATGTACTTCCTGTTCACACGACTTTTTAATATACCCTCTTCTAGTCACTAGTTAGTTACAAAGGGCTTCCCCCCCTCAAGTTTCCTCCTATACACTTCAATATTCATTGCGCCCTTTCACTATCAAAATTTAAACATGTATATTAATATCTCACAATTCCTCAACCTAGATTCCTCAAAGATTGAATCCATGATTCTTTCCCAACCAAATTTCTGGTCAAAGACTATTCTAATCATATACCTTGGATGAAATTTTATGGGGGTGTATGACTCATTTGTTGTATATAGTCATGAAAATTTTGAATCTTTTTTACACCATCAAATATACAATATTAAGTCTCTGGCTGCATCGTGAATTATAGGAAGGGTGCTCCAACGACTCCCTTAATCACCATTGCAATGACAAAGTTAGTGGCTGGGGTTCTAGAAAAGAACAACTTACCGGGCGCAATTTTCACGTCCTTTTGCGGTGGTGCTGAAATTGGTCAAGCAATATCAAAGGATAGGCGGATTCCTTTGGTTTCATTTACTGGAAGTTCCAAGGTAAATTTGTCCCTAATCCGAGAGGTGTCCATCTTTTCTTGAACTGGCATCATGTTTTGTTTTCATCCCATTGTTGTTATTATAGACTGCTTTTTTCATTAGATCCGTGATAACTGATGAACAATATTGTGTGTCAAAGTATAGGTCGGTCTAATGGTTCAGCAAACTGTAAATGAGAGATATGGCAAATGCTTGCTTGAATTAAGTGGAAATAATGCAATTATTGTCATGGATGATGCTGATATCCAACTTGCTGTTCGATCTGTTCTGTTTGCCGCTGTTGGCACGGCTGGACAACGATGCACAACATGTCGAAGGCTGGTACTATACCTTTCAATATTTCCCACGAACTTATTTACTCGATTGATCAAGGTGAAAACATCTAATCCTGGAAGTTTGGATTTCCTTCTCTTGTAGCTGCTTCATGAAAGTATATATCAGACGGTGCTTGATCAATTAGTCGATGTATACAAACAAGTAAAAATTGGTGATCCTCTTGAGAAAGGTACCTTGCTGGGGCCATTGCACACGTCAGATTCAAGGAAGAACTTTGAGAAGGGAATTGAGATCATTAAGTCTCAGGCATGTCTATGCAACTTGCTTACTTTTAATTTTCTTTAGCTCCTTTTTTTTATCATACGCATCCCTGTGTGATTTTAGATTCGAGCTCTGTGATTGCTGCAAAAGCTTAGCGTATTTGTGTGTGATTTTGTGGGTGCTTTAACATGTAGTTGTTGTTATCGTCTAAATAAGTTTATGCATTCACCATGTTCAGGGAGGAAAGATTGCTGTTGGAGGTTCAGTTATCGAATCTGAGGGCAACTATGTGCACCCCACGATTGTCGAAATTTCTCCCAATGCAGATGTTGTAAAGGAAGAATTGTTTGCTCCAGTTCTTTATGTCATGAAATTTAAGGTGAACTCTTGACTTGATGGCTTTTTGATGGACTGCCTACATTCATAAATTCCAGAGTCTTTCTGAATGTAACAACATATTGTGAATACTTTTGTTTTGCCCCTCACCAACTTTTCCATTTTGTTCTGAACTCTTTGCCTAGACTTTGAAAGAGGCAATTGAAATTAACAACTCCGTGCCACAAGGGTTAAGCAGTTCTATCTTCACACGTCGACCTGAGATCATCTTCAAATGGATTGGGTGAGCGTTTTATGCTTTCAAGCGAATGCAACAAGTTCATGCTATATCTTCGGCTATTGTTCAACCATGCTTCTGCACATCATTTTCCATATCTTTAGTGATAGTGAGTTCATTCAAATGGTTTATGTCATACGAAAGTTTTTAACTCATTGCAGGCCACATGGGAGTGACTGTGGTATTGTAAATGTAAACATACCAACAAATGGAGCCGAAATCGGTGGTGCCTTTGGAGGAGAAAAGGCCACGGGGGGTGGTCGTGAAGCAGGAAGCGACTCATGGAAGCAATACATGCGACGCTCAACTTGGTATGTATCATGCTCGAACCAATTATTTCATGCCATCTTTCTTTCATTCTTTTCTTTTTTCATAAATAAAGTTGGTGGTAAGAAATTGTTGATGCACTCGGTTATCCTACTAACTTAACCTTAGCTTCCTCATTGTCTGATCCATCTAAAAGTATTATTATAGTATAAGAAAAATACACAGAATATAGAATAGTTCAACATATGCTAAAGAAGACATGCTACAAATATCCACAAGAAAAGGGAAAAAACCACAACCCAGCAACAAAGTCAATACTAGGACTCTTAAAAGCCAAAGAATCAGCAACACGACCACCTTCTCGATATACATGAACAACCTATCACATAACCTATTTGATAAAGCAAAAGTAAACATTCGTTCCAAGCCGAACACGAATACTTAGGAACTTAGTGAGATTGCAAGTCAAGAATACCCAAGATGTAAGCAGAATCACTCTCCAACAATCGATGTCAACCGAAGCTCAACGAAAGATAAGATAAACGCAACCCATCTTTAAACCCGAATCCTCTGGCTGCTTGAATCTGACATGTGTATTCTTCTATAGCCAAAGAAACTGAATCAAACCATTATCAAAACCCAATCTTCCAACAAAAATTCTCAACAACTGACTCATGATATGTTCATTTGCAGCACCATCAACTATGGGAATGAGTTACCACTAGCACAAGGAATCAATTTTGGATAGCAGGTCTGCTGTTACATCAAGTACTCAATATCCTTAATGAATCTCTCATCTTTTTGCTGTTTCTTTTTTTCTGTCTTTTCTCACTTTGTTCATTTTTTTTGGGTGCTTTTTAGAAGAAGGGTTTCAGCCTCCTTGTTCCAGCTTTGACTGAGATGTGATTTGCCTTTACTAATGGCTTTTGGAAAGAGAATTCCTGCCAACTAAGAGGGAGTTCCTTCACAATCTGGCTGTCTTCTTCATCTAAAATAAAAGAAAAGTATTCATAGGATAAATGACATTTCAGTGGCTGCTGTGTGCTGCCTTTCTTTTTCTTCATCTACTGTATAGTTGAAGACTTGCAAGTTTATAACTATAATGGCTTGTCCAATAATATGACATTTTCAGCAACAATATTAATGTTAATGTAGTGGCTATGGTATCTAATTCAATAGTGTTAATGATTTCATTCTATTCTTTGAAATTGCCAAGGCTATTATAAATCACTTCTAAAAGATAAATCAAATTTTATATTTGTTCTTTAATGAAAAACTAGAGTTGGTATCATTGTGTCATTTTGCTAGAATGTTCAATCTAAAAATTGTAGTTTGAATATTGATTTGTAGATTAATATTGTATCAAATAAATATATATTGATTTGTAGATTAATTTATGCCCGTTTGACCCTTTTGTTTTGGTTTTGGCTTTCGAAAATTAAGTTTATAAACACTATCTCTACAAATGGATGCTTATTTTATTTTATTTTTTTAATTTTGTTTTATATATTTTACAAATGTCTTAAAATCCAAACTAACTTCTGAAAAAAATTTAAAAACTTGTTTTTAATTTCAGAATTTGACTAAAAATTCAAATCTTTAAAAGTTGAAAACTAAAAATGGTCTTTTGGTTTATTATTTTTTCCTAAATGATTATTTAATTAATAGAGCTTTGTTGACTATGATTCCCATGGATAAATTTTCTACTAGTTTCTTTTTTCTTTCTTTTTTTTAATAAATGCTTTATGTTTCATAATTATCTGTACATAATAGTGGAAGAATTGGGAGCAATGATAGCCATGACCAACATTGTAGTATAAGTGTGATCCACGAGATAGAAAAAATAAAAGTTTGTTGAATTATTATAATAAATTAGTCACTAAGTCAATTATGAGAATACAATAATATAATTAATTTCATTTGAAAATAAATTTGATTTTTGGCTGCTTTTAATCAACGGATCAGCGATTTGTCCTCGTTCATTTCATGTTCTCGTTCTTTTCACATAACACCAACCATAATAATCTTTTTTTTTTTTCTGAAAAACCATAAAATAATTCTTTTCATATGAACATGAGAAATTTAATTATGTCTCTTCAATGTATATGCACACACATAATGTACATTTACACGGTTCTATTTTACATAGTATGAAAATCTATCATACACGTCAACAATATAAATTTTGACCTTATATTACCAATAGTGTGTCAATTGTTGGATTCATAAAAAAATAAAATAAAAAGTTTATGCACACACATAATGCACATTTACACGGTTCTATTTTATATAGTATGAAAATCTATCATACACGTTAACAATATAAATTTTGACCCTATATTACTAATAGTGCGTGTCAATTGCTGATTCATAAAAAAAATAAAATAAAAATAGTCACTTGAAATTTGATAATGATTTGATGAATAAGAAATTGACCAACCTTTAGGAAGCAATTTTTATAAAAATAAAATAAAATAAAATAGAAAGTAAAGTGACCAATGATTGATAGTTAACAATCATTCCACATCATTAACTTTCAATAATTCATCCACTAATGCATTGGGATGGATACTTTAAAAGTTGACAAAATCAAAGAAATTGAATATAATATTTATCATATTGCTTATTATTATTCTTTTCTTTCTCTTATTATTCAAGTATTGGAAAAAATCTCTAAGCAAAACATTACATGTTTTTCTAGAGAAAGGGAAAGAATTAAACATTAAGACACAAGAAGAAGACAAGAGGAAACTAATGGCACAAGTCTATTTTTAATACATAGAAATAAAAAAAAATATCGATGATAATTAATGATTAGTAAAGACAAATTGAGAGAGTAGTTGGATGTTCTTATTGGAAAGATTTGTAAGATTCATGAAATTAGACGTGAGAATTGATTGAAAGATCGAGATGCTTCGACAAGAGTTGGTGTAGATGTTTGTCTCATAGGGAAATTGATGACCAACTCCAAAGACAAAGATAAGTTATTACGATTTTAGGAAGGATTCATAATTATTTCATTTTAGTCCCTAAATTTTTGAATTTTTGATTTTTTTTCTTTTTTTTAGTACTAAACTTTGCATAAAAATGTTCATATAAGAGTACAAGTTGGGTGTCAAAGTTTCAAATGACAAAAATAATTTTTTTTTACCAAAAGCTTTGACTAAAATGTGAGGAAAAAATCATGAACTAAAATAAGAATATTAAGAGATACATCAACTGACTTGGTGAAATCTCATTAACTCTATCCTCAATGCCTCTTAGCAACATTTTAGACTTTTTTTTTTTTTTTGTTATTACTATTATATTAACGAATGGTACTTCAACGTTACTCTTTAAAAAAAAAATACTTCAACATTAGAGAGAGGAAAAAAAATTTAAATACCATTTTAGTTAATGTACTTCTAGAATTGTTCTACATACTTTCAAGGGTACTCTTAATGATTATTCAAATTAGTCACTATTATTAGTTTATGTTTAAATTTTCGAAAGAAAAAAATATATCTTAATTTTTCGTTATAAATTTTGGAAACATATTCACATTGTACTTTTGTACTTTGTGAAAAAAAAATATTATTATTATTTATGTATTTTTTGATAAAAAGTCTAACTAATAATGGTTACTAATTTTAAAATTTATAGAAAGTATATGAACTGAATTAAATATTTGAAAGTTTGAGAAACAAAATGGAATAAGGGTCTGTTTGGAATACTTTAGAATTTAAACACTTACATTTTCTCATAAACACAGTTATTACATACTAAAAACTCTATTTGAAAAAATTACTTTCAAATGTTTCTCTCAAAATGGTTTATTTCTCAATCTCATTTTTTAATAAGTTATGATTTTTTTAAGTCTCAAATTACATTCAAATTGCTTATCTCACATTTTGGTTTCTTTATTTAGAAAAAGAATATTTGATTGAGTTATGTAAATAACTCAATTTACATCTTCGATTTAATTTTTCTTTCCTCATTTTTAAAAAAGTATTCCTTATGATTTTTCTAAATCAAATTAGAAATTATTAAATAATTTTCCGACTCCATCTTCCTCAAAGTTCGCATATTCCCTCTCTTGCAAAGGAGCTCATAATTTAATTTTTCTTAAATAATAAAAGAACTTGAACGACATTCTCAAAACAAATCCAATCAATTCAAAAACCGAAATGAAATATGATGAATTAATTTATAATGTTATAGATGCCTAAGTAAAATATTGAGCAATGGAATAAACAAACAAGTAGATTACTGCACAGAAAAATCCAACTTCGATTAATATTCAAGCTAAATTACACAGTGAGTTGATTTCAATTTTGCCAATTCTGACAAAAATTAAAAGCCGCCATAGATGAAGAGAAAGGTATAATTCAGCCTAATGATTAAGTTTATTGTTTGTTTTTGTGGAATTGGAATATAAAGTATTATTGGATCCCCAATATTTTTTCTTTTTCAGTTTGATGATTGAGTTTTGTTTGGTCCTTGGAATCCTGTACCTTTTGATGATTCACGAACCAGAGAGGGAAGATAAACAGCTTCCTGATCGAGCGAGCGGCGGCGGGCGAGAGGCTTTCATCGTCGGACTTGTAGGCATCGACCTCATACCTCGTGAGGGAGAATCTAAACTTCGCTTCAGAATCTGTCGCATCGCCGTAATCAAATGCACCGTCGGGTTTGGAGGCGGTTTCAACGCCGTGAATTTCTTGCAGAGGTTCATGTGATTTTCCATGGCTTCCTCCGCCGTGATTAGCCTGTCGGAACGGAGGATTTCGTAGTTGATCGCCTCGGAACAAAGTCCACAGATCCAATTTCCATTGTAACGCTCACGAACGCGTTCTATGTACGCTGGTGTGCACTCCTCTGTAAGTCCGCAGCAATAGCATTTTACGAACTCGGCCTCCATGTGAGCGATTAGCTTCGCCGATGCTGTTTGAGGTTCTAGGATTGTATCGCTGAGAACGGTTGCAGACATGGCGATTCTGCAAACAGAATCTGAAAAATATGATATCAAAACAGCGTTCCACAAACCAAACGACTGTTATAATTACTATCTATAAACAACGAATACTCCTAGAAATTTTCAAATTCCTATTAAGGTATGATGTAGAATCTGAAATTATATGATCAAAACAGCGTTCCACAAACCGCACAACTACAATACTATCGATAAAATCGAAGAGAGGACTTACCAACAGAAGCAGATAAACAGAAATTAAAGAATTTCCTTCTCCCTCCGCCTAATTTCGCGGCTTCTCTTACTGCTATCTCTCCTTTTCCCCCTTTCCTTCTTCGTCATCGGATGATGAAATTTCACAGAGGAAAACCATTTCAACTTCAAAATTCAAGAAATCCAAAGACAAGAAGCTCCGATCAGAATCTTCCGCCAAGAAAATCGAACTCTCTCGCTTGAATTACGATCAGAATCTTGGAAGATAAATATCCCGAAACGAAGGAGACGGATTCTTCGCGATCTTCAGAGCAGATCTCAAACGGAAAAATCGGCGAATGTAATGACAGGAAGATTGATTGATGAAGGAGAAAGGGCGCGATTGGAGTTATGGAGGAGAGATAGACATGAAAGGCTTATAAAGGATCTAATGCGGTTCGGCCACGTCAGCGGAAATTCGCTGTCGGTAATTTTCAGCCGTTGAATATTGGACTGCCAGCTAAGCAGTTATCGAGTTCAGACTAATGTTAGCAAATATGTGCTGTTTTGGAAGGTTTTTTCTTCTATAATTAACCAACCAATTATTTTCGTCCACGTGTACTCCACAAAACTTGTACGGTGCGGCTACGTTTGAAATCTTTCTCCACGTAATTTCCTAGTTGTACTTCCTTTTTTCCTTTTCCTTCCTCTCCCACTCCCATTACGTCAATGAAATTCAACTCATATCCCTATTTTACACCAATAATCATCTTAATAAAAGAGTAATCTACGTAGTTTATTTCCTTTTTTTTTATTATTTTTAATTCATTTCAAAAGAATCAAAATTTGTATGATGAATGATGAAGATCAAACTATTGATGTCAACAATAGCATAGCGCATAAAGTTGTACTACTAATCACGTGTGGTTTGAATCCCCTCAACCTCACATATTGTCAAAAAAAAAAAAAAGATCAAACTATCGACCTTAATAAATGTCTTGTTTATTGAGCTATGTTTAAATTGACAAAGAAAACTCTCCCTATTACTGATCATGGGTGAAACTAAAACTTTTTAAATATTAGTGGAATTTTTTTTACCAACTAATATATGATTTATTTAATTTCAATTTGCCTCTAACATGTCAATTTTGTTAATTATAATAGAAATTGCTAATGGAAGTCCTTTGGTAAAAAACAATAAGATTGAGGGTACAATTCAAACTTTTTGTTAGTTCAACATGTGATGGAAGTTCGAAACTCTAACCAATTGTTGATAATATATAATATATAATTTAACCCATTAATCATTCGAGGTGGAATAAAAGTTTTAAACATTTAAAAGGCAAAATTGAAACACTACATTATAAAAATTAAAATATAAATAATAAATAATAAATTCTTTAAAAAAAAAAATTGTAAAACTCAACCTTTGAATTCAGCTCTCCTTGAGAAAACTTCAACTTTATATTACTTGAGCCACATCACCGTCCTAATTAATTATTTTATTTAATAAATCTCCTGGACTACATTAAAAACCCACCTTTAATACGTGTAAATATATTGCAATATATTATTCTTTTAAAAAAAAAAATTGCAATATATTATTTGAAGAAATCAACCTCAAAGATAACAAATCTCTCGAGTAGTCGTTAATATAATCTAAAATTAAGAAGCGTGGCATAAAAAACCATTATTTAAAAAAAAATTTAAAAAGTAAACAAAAACTAATGTCAATGGATTGTATGAATTGAAACTGTGGCGTTTCCGTTTTCCTTTTACAAATAGGAAGGAGAGTATTATGTCATCGATGATCATATTGTAATTAATGAATATTTTTTATAAAAAAAATTAGGTCTAGTATGGTCAAAGAAAGCAATAATAATTGGAATAGAGAAATGAGTAATGAAGTTTTGATTAAATTACCACTTTATTTCACAAACTTGGACTTTAAAAAGTATATAATAAGTCCGACATTTTTTTTTTTTTTTTGAATTCAACATTTGGAGGTGCGGGGGATTCAAACCTCTAACCTCTGGTCGAGGGAAGGTGTCAATTACGACTGAGCTCTACTCGCTTTGACATAAGTCCGACATTTTTAAACATTTACAAACCTTAAAAATTTTGAATATGTGAGACATGAAAATTGAAACACTAAACTGATAATTTAATTTAACGTAGGATATTAATTATTAAAGAAAAATTGGATTATATATTTGTTGAAAGAAGAGAATAAGGAGTATATACCTGGGCGATTATGCTGAATAAAAAAGATCCGATTTGAGGAGGAAAGTCGGCTGGTCTGTGTCCACTAATATCTTTTTGTTAATAATAATAAGAGAAATGCGTGGACCAGGGATTGCCGATATCAGGAGCTCAAATTATTGCTTTTGCTTTCCACATATAATCTTGAAAAAGACATCTATGTATGATAGTGCCACATCATGAATTATAATAGAGATAAACAACAACCCACCTATTTTCATTTATCAATGAATGCTCCACAATCCCTTTCCCATCAAATCTTATGCCCATCACAAAAAACTTTGTTTTTTTTTTCTCTCTTGCTACGTTAATCAATAAAACGACGAGCGAAAACTATCTTGAGTTGGTCTAGTGGTCAATAAGAGCCACATAAATAATGAAAGACTTGAAAGAAATGAGTTCAGGCCATGGTGACTATCTATCAAGGATTTAGTATTCGAGTTACCTTGATAACCAAATGTAGTAGGATAGGCAATTATTGTGGTAAGCGGTTACCATACAAGAATAATCGAGGTGTATGTATAAAAAATAAAAATAAAAAATTCAAAAAACGAAAAAGAGTGAGAAGAAAGAACCTCTCATCATTTTTGGCTATGGAAAGCCATCTTTCACTTGCTTTTGTGTGTGAAATGATGAGCCAGAGACCTACCAATCTCCTTCCCTATCATTCTTTTTTTCACATCAAAAAGCTTAAGCTTTATGAGTTTTTATCTCTAACATGATGAATGAGAGAGAAAGAGAGAGAGAGAGAGAAGGTTCATAATCTCCATCTCATCATGTTAAAGCCAAAAGAAACTTTGTTTTATGTGTGATAAATAACGTAACATGATGAGTTCCTCTGAAAATACAAATTCTAAAGATGACTGTTTTTGAGGTAATGTTTAAATAATTTGACAATGTCATCGTCTACAGCAATTCAGAAGCAAGTACTATCTGAAGAACTTGCATATAAAGCACGCATCACTAACCGACATCTGAAATGAAGGCGTTAGATGTTGTTAATTTGCTTCTCCAGGGAGCTTCAGCTTGTGTTTTGCACGCATCAATCAATCTCGCTCGCTAATGGCAGTCAAATGCTCATCAACTTCTTCAGTGTTCAAGACTCTAAAGATGGGATTCTCCGACCTAACAACTCCCACCTGTAAATACATTCCGTGTTATCATCATAATTATGCTGTAATCGACTAAAACAATATATAATTATAGTGCAATTGACTTAAATAACATATATACAGTGGAATACAGCGCACCCTCAGCCAATGACAATAACATAACTACTTGTCAACTTAGTGGAAGCTAGCACGTCAATTCAAATCAGAATTTGGATTCAAGAACAATCATGTAACATTCCATTCGATAGAATCTTGAGCATATTTGTTAAAAGAAGATGCGACGAAATTTAAGTACCTCGATCTCATTGGCCTTGAAGTCCTCTTGCAGCACTGATTGAAGTGCAGAAATTGCAGTCTAAGAACAAGAGAAATTGACATAAAAAAGTAGTCGTAATCATAGAAAATCTGCAATTCTATGTTGCCACCAGATCAAAACAGCATTATGGGAGAAGATGAAATAAAAATAGCAGAGGGAAATTAGGTCCAAAGTTACTTTTAGAGAATATTTCCCATAAAGTGCATGCTCTTTTAAATGGTTAAAATCGTTTTTGCCACATTCAAAACCATTTTAGTGTTTAATTTTACACATTTAAACATGATTTACATACCATCAAAATTGATTTTGAAGGATTAAATGCATGTTTTAGAGTGATTTGGAACCCAACAAAAGTAATTTTAACCATTTCAAAATCACTCCCAAACACCCCGAGTCCTCAGCTCTCTTTCTAAGCAAAATAATTGTGGACCAATATGGGCTATTGCCAATACTCAAAAACATTAAGAGAAAAAATTTCTCAGGAAAGTTTGCATAGACATATTTGATGCCTCCCCACTATTAACACGTGAAAGAGAAGATAAAAGTATAAAACTATGCTACTGGTACAAGGTCTAAACATTTGAAAAGAAATGAGATCTACCTGCACCGTCTCCTCGTAAGTAAAAGCAGGATCATTCTTCATTTTCTTTTCCAAGAAATTAATAGCCTCCTGCTCCTTAAGTCCAGCACTAGTGGCCTAAATCATATAGTTGTGAAGTCTTATTCGCATGGTGAACCAAAGAATAATATCAAGTTTAAAAGGTAAAAGAAGCTAAAGCAATGTAATACATAACAAACAAGTATGTTGAGGAGCATGTAGTTAGTAACATAGAAGCAACTAAGGATTTTTTTTAATATATATCCGTGAGTATTTGGACCAGGTTACATACATCTTAACTAATCTCACAGGACAACCGTCGGACACTACTATATTTAGTTGCCAAAAAAACTCGTAGGATATTAAATCCTTGATAGATGGCCACAATTGTCCTTATTGACCACTAGGCCAACCCATGATGATTAGAAGCAACTTAAAAATTAAAACAATCATTTTCTTAGTTCTTAAGAAAGAACATGTCATTCTTTAAAAGTCAACCCACGTGCTTCAACCACTATCAAATCAGGTAGATTGTGTAGCAGCTCAAGTGCAGTGTACTCTAAATACGAATGGTTCCCTACGCATCACTGTATTTGTAATGACGATGATCAACAAACACAACACAGGTGCCCGCAAACAATAGAACATAAAATTTTGCAGTGGAAAGCAAATTATTGCAATTAAAAAATAATAATAATAACATATCCATACGACTTGTATATAAATATATGCTTATTTAAAACAAAGTTCCCTTAGAAGCATGACAATACAAGAGTAAGATTTTTCCTTATGTTTTCTTTTCTTTTTTCAAACAGGAGCCTTAAATTGATGCAGTGAAAAGATTAAGCAATATTAAAAAAGGTTATCCACCCTCAAGCAGCTTAAGAAACCACACCAATCAAAGAAATATATTTATATATATAACATCTTATATCATCTGGAAAGCAATTTGATGAAAATATTTGCTGTTGTGGTATCCACCTACTAGAAAATATAAAATCTTGGAAATAGGAATAAGTTGCAAATTGACATATAAAATTTCTGACCCAATCATTTTTCTTCTAAAAGGTTACCTTGTGACCAAAGAAATGACCAGCAGGATCGCATTTATAGAGGCGAGGACCATACTCATCGTCAATGCCCAAAACCATTGCCACTACAAGAAATTCAGAAGAAGAAAAAAATAAATTTTAAAAATAAATAATGACCAACGCAAAAGCTACTGCCAAACAGATAATAGTATGATAGATTCAAGCACTGTGTGCATCTAAAATAAGAAATAAACCAGAAACCAACCAACTCCAAGTGGTCTCATGTAAGCATGCTGGGTATAGACTTGTGATTTATCAGCAATCCTGCAAAACAATTAATTTCAACATCATCAGTCTATTTCCTGCAATCATCTGCCCAAACTCATTTATTGATGTCCGTGTATCTAACTTGGAAAGCAACATCAACACAATTTCCACCAGAAGTGTTTGTGCTTAAAAGCCATGTCTAAACTTGAAAGAAATATTGTAAAATAGTTGAATATTGCCACAGAACTGAAGACAAATAAACCACCAGCACTTCCTGACTCAAAAAACAAGATATTGTAGAAAGAAATAATCAGAATACCATTTAGCCAATACATCCACAGGCATCTCATAGCCATATCGGAATCGAAACTCTGCTGCTTCATTCCTTGCTTGTTGAACCAGTGATCTTGCATCAGCTGAGTGACATAGACAAAGTGGATAAGGAATTCTATCATTCAAATTTGAGCAAAGTAGATTTTTACATTGAAGCATCTACATGTGGTGCTTTTAACTAATAACAGTACAATGTAGTGTACAGAAATTACAGGTATGATAGACATCATCGTACACATAAAAAGACTAATTCAGGAATATAGTCAAGGGATTCTTCTTGAACCAATTAATCAGAAGCTGCTATCTTAATGTGTACAGTTTCATTTGATCATCCCCATTGGTAGATTTTGAAATTGATACAAACATAAGACAAGAAATCTTTCTCAAACCATGATGCTTCATTGAATAACTATGCAGCAAAAAGACATAAAAGATACCTGTAATGCCAGTTGCAAGCAAGCCAAGATACTTAGTAATGGAGAAAAGATGAGTGACACTTGTCTGATCCAAAAGTTTATCCTGCAAGAAAAATGGGAATTTTTCTTTCCAATGTAAGTGAAACGGAATATTAAGCTTTCATACAATAGAGTCAAGGAAGTGGCACGGCCAAACCAATAATACTCACAGGGACCTTCTTCTGAGTCACAACACAAACCGAATCCTTCCCCTTGACACCAATCGAGGTAATTCCAGCAGATTTCACAGCCTTGAACGCATACTCTAGTTGATAATTTAAAATGAACAAGTCATGAAAACGAAACATTGTTGACAAGCTGAAACTCGAAACCAAATGGAAAAGATGTATGATAAATGTAACATTGTTCAAAACGTCGGCCTCTCGGATATTATAACAATTAATTGATTCGAAACAAATTATTATGCAATATTTCCTAAAACCTGGAGTCACAAAAGCAAAGCCAGCTTCCAAGCGTTAAATGTTGATCCACAGGAATCCAGCCTATAGTTTCCAAATATTTTATAAATACACTGCACTAAAGAAAAGGCTATCACTCACACAGATCAAAGGCCATACACTAAATTACAGAGAAACACCTTCTTTATCACACAGCAGATGCGAAATTAGATTTCGCTTTCCCCTAAACTCCGTCAGACTCGATACTTCAGATTAGAAGCAGAAACTCACCACCACCACACCACTCGTATCTTTACTTGAGAAACATGCTTCAGAAGGGAGATATTCCTTTCTTTTAAAGGGAGTTTTCGCCATTCGAGCTCAAAAAATCAAGCTAAATCACTTCAGAGTCGATCATTCTTGAACATTAATTGAAAATGCCAAACCCTAGGAGATAGTTCAACTGGTTCGATCAAAACAGAAAAGAGATCGAAGAAGACGAATTGCATACATACCGACTTGAAATAGGCGGCCCTCTGGTGAGAATATAGTAATGTGACGATCGTATCCTCCTCCACTTCCACGGCTCATGGCTTCTGGTTCGGATGAATTAGGGCTTCTACTGGTTTAGGGTCTGTGGGGGAAATGGTTGTGGAAAGCTTGAAGAATATAGCAGTGGAGCCGCGAAAAAGCTTTCTCGCCAAGAAAACCGCTCAGGCAAGCATCCCCTCGCAACCGTGACTTCGGAAATTTTGTTTAATTTTACATTTTACATTGTTTTATTATTATTTTTTTTATTGGGACATAATTTTTTTTTTTTTTTTTTTTTGAAAATATTGGGACATAATTTTAATTGAATATCATATTTATAGGGGAATTATATTTTTTTTTCAAGGCTGGAGATTCGAACCTCTGTATCGTTAGTATAAGTTTTATTTCAGTTAAGTTATTCTCGTGTTGCCAAAGCGGATTTAGCTCAGTAGTAATTGGCATGTATCAATGTAATATTTCTTAGTGTTTGAGGATTTTTATTTTCCCTCTCGATTTAATCTTTTTTTTTTGTCTCTTTTGTATTAAAAAATTTCAATTTAATCTTTGTGGTAAATATTAAAATTAATAGATGGTAAACTCATCAATGTAATACTTGGTGAATTGATTGAAACTTAGAGAATGAAAATGAAGGATAATAAAACTAGAATTTTAATTTTAAAAAATTAATATAAATAAGTAATATCCACACGATATGATTCTAATGTTTGCTCCATAATTATATAAATTCACAACAGATAATTAGGTCAATTGAATTTTTGTTAAAAATAAATATATATAAATATATATATATTTTGTTCATAAATATTTGAGGTGTGAGTGTGACAATATATTTTTTTTACAACACATGTGAGTGGAGGTTCGAATCAAATACCTTTCAACTATTAATACAATTTGACGTGAATTGAACCGAATATTATAATGTGTTGACTTAGTTGCTCAGTTTTGTGGAATAAAAAAACCGTGAACGTTTAAAATAGAAAAGCATACCCTGTTCCAAAAATTAAATAAAAAATTGGCGCAATTTCTGAAAAAAATCAGTAGCGTCTGACTTGAACATACTCGTCGCCTTCGAGTATTTGAACATGGACATGGCTCAAATGCTTCGGCCCACGAGTCTATGACCCAATTAAGTGATTTTGGGCCTGGTGCAGATATGTTGGCCCATAAACAGGCCCAATTAAAATGATTCCGGGTATATAATAGCATCAATAATTGCTTAAATTAACTTACTTTTTTTTTTTTTTTTTGAGACAACGATTGCGTAAATTAACATATTTAGAGTTGCGCTGCTTTCTCAATCCGCAATTATTAAACATCGTCTTATTTTATTCTGTACCTTTCTTGAACCCTTTTGCACTGTTATTTCTTTTTTTTTTTCCTTTTTTTTTTAATGAGATTAATATTGACAGCTCAATCCACCTCTACAATTTTTTAAAAAGTTATTTAATTTACATACTTTTAAGATCAGACGTGATATCAAATATCATGCTTTTGTCATATTATATATATATATATATTAATTGGTAGCGTAAAGTCGACTCCTTTGAAATGTTAAAGATCATATTTTTATCATTGTCTATGGTTTGTAATTCATAAACTTATTTCTTAAAACACTGATAATAACAACAAGTGTGTTTGTTTGTCCACTAGTGATAGGTTTAAAGTAACAAAAATATTCTGTATTAGTTTAATAATGTCATCTTCAGGTGGTTCTAAAAATCCCACAAATACCATTTCTTTCAACCTGTCATTTGGTTCCATGGGAATTTTTGGCATCATTATCTGTGTGGTAAAATTTGACACATCTAATCTAACTACTTTGGTTGATTATATGTTAAAAAAACAAATAATAGACCAATTTAGATCCACTATTTTAAATATTATTGTTTAAATTGGACATTCAGTTGCATGAAGCTCGTACTGAATGGGAATGAACATGAGACTGCGAAAGAAGTATCTAATCTCTTGTTTAGTAAAGCTAAAAGATGAGATATGGATATAAGTCATTTTCATAATTTATTTATACTGATCTAACAGGTATTTGTTGCACTCCGCCCAAAAGTAAGTCTTTCAAATCAAATTCCCTTATATTCCTTCTCTTTCCTTAATATATTATTTTTTCTAATCTCTTCGATATCTCCATTCTAATTGATACATGAACAAAAAAAAAAAATCTATTTGATATATCAATAGTTGGATTTAATTTTAAAGTTTTAATATTTAAATCAAACATGGTAGAATTTATAGTGTCTTTAAGTTCTTCATCCAAATAATTTCCTAGTAGGATAATCTTCAAAGTCAAAATCCCTAAACCTTTACTTCGAATTCAAAAAGTTAATTTACTCTACATCCACATCTTTCCACTCTCAAATATGCTTTCATTTTTCTCTATAATAAACCACGCCATGTAAAGAAATATCCTATTTTGAAACACTTCCAACTCAAACCATATCCATTCAATATGGAGTGTTGAAAACAAAAGTTAGGAATCTTCAAAACGAAAAACATTATATTACCAACAAACTCAAATTTAAATGGGGTCATTCAAATAACTACAGTCGACCCCATCTAAAAACGAAGCCAAGAAAAACAAACAACGACATAAAAATAATTTGGGTTCATTGAAACAAAGCAATATAATGGATGGCCGTGAGACAAATAGAGACCTTACCTAGAAGGAGGAAAGAGTATAAATTTGGGGTTATTTGTTTAGGCAATGTCATATCAAACCAAACACTTCACACACCATATAACTCATTAACCCTATTATATTATTGGTACTTTGTAGATGAAAATGGCTCCACGTTATCCCTTTTGGTTGATGCAAAATAAGTGGAAGAAAACTCGTTTTGCCTTTATATATATATATATATATATATATTTGTTTAGTTATTTATTTGATATTGTTATTATTTTCCCCTTTTTATCATCCACTTGATTTGTGGTCAAAATTGGCAGAAAGTTTTTTTTTTTTGGAAAATAAAGAAAGTTTCATTTCTCCACTTTAAATATACTGACAAAATAATAAGCTTTTCTGTTGTCAAACTAGAAAATCAATGCTGGTTGTAATTGAGATTGAAAATGACAATCTCCTAGTGAAGTGAATGAGAAATGAGTAAGTAATTATCATAAATAGTTTTGGAGGTTAAAAAAAATTATATAGATAAATTAAGATTTCTGTCATTCCTTTGAAAATGTTTAGCTCTGCCTCATATAAACATAGGAGAGTTGTTATTGTCTATATTTTAAAAACTATACTACAAAAAAAAAAAAAAAAAAAAAAAAAAAATCTAGAATTTTGTTATTTTCTGTAAAAATGGTTGGGTCTGATTATGAGTTCATCGTCGTAGATGTGAAGATTCGATTTATAGAGAGTATTACTAAAAATTTTAATAAGATGAATTGTACTATTCATGCAATTTTTTTTTAATTAGTGTGTCCTAAGGTGGGTTAAGTTGACTGTTTTATTATTTTAGCTATTTTGTCTATTTATTTATTATAATTATTGTTCATTAACTAGTTAGGTTTATTATTATTATTATATATTTTTTTAGTTCAACAACATTTGAAGGTGAGAAATTTGAACCTTTGATCTCTTGGTCGAAGGTACATGTCAATTAAGCTACGCTCGCTTTGACATTATTATTATTATTATTATCATTGTTTTTTTGTTATTAGAATGGTGTACTATATGTTAGGTTGCCAAAGCCTATTAGTTCTTATTGTGTTTGTCTTTATAAAGAAACATTAGGAAAAACTTTTTCTAAGAAAATTGTGTTGTAGTTTTGAGGTTGGTTGTGTGATGTGTTGTAAATTGTGGAAAATATATTTAATTGATTTTATAGACCAATCAATCAACAAGCTAGGTCCAAGTGGACCATATTCTAATTGGAGCTATATCAACTCAAATTCAACCACTTTCACTTTCAAGACAAAGTCATATGAAAAATAAATCAATCAATCAAAGACTACTTATGACAAATGTAGTTAAATAAAATTACCACATATGATTTTTAATTATAACCAACTACACCACAAGACTATATGTCACAGAGATTATGATAATTAGAGTTTAACAAGTGTATGCAAGTAGGATTGAAATAAAACATAAAATTTATAAATTGAATAACCTTACATGTGTTTTTAATGATTTTTTTATAACATATGTTAGTCTAATTGGAATATATTATATATACCGACTAAGTCAAAATTAAAGCAACTTAATATACTAAGCCGGGTAAATTATAAAAAAAACTATCTATATATAGCGAATACTACTCCTTTGTTTTATACAATAACATGTAAGAGTGTATATTTGAACATTTGACATCCCTGGTCGATGATAATACACATATAGCTATGCTCAAGTTGGTAGATATAATAGTTTATTCACTATTCAATAAACATTCTAAAAATTTTAGAAAGCATGCGAAATTTTGAAAGTTTTGAAAATAGTTATTTTTCCTCTCTAAATTATCAAAACACCCAAAATTATAAGAATTCTTTATAAATTTCTGATAATTTAAAAATGTAAGCATAAAGAAATCAGCTACAATATCGCAAGCTAAAAAGAAAACACACCAAATCAAGGCGTAAACTTTGAAATACTAGATATGATCTCAAAATATCAGGGGTCAAGGTCGGTCAGTGAGACGATGGGGAATAAGCTTCGTCGTCGAGAGAGAAACATCCTGCACACACAACACTTACACACGATTTAATCGATAAGGAAACATACACAGCGAACCGAAGACATGAAAGCTTGTGATATAAAATTCAAATAATGTCACCAATCAAACATCAAGAAAACAATACACGATATGGCAAGTCCGAAAAGAAAAACACATATAGCACGAGCACACGATTTCATATGTGGGAAAAGGAACAGAAAGAAATTGAAGAACCAAAACCGAACAAGTTAGCAAAAGCAAAGTTGGGGGAAGCTTCCTAGGACAAAAATGTACAATGATTTAAAAACAAATGGCTACAAATTCACGTGAAAATTGCTCCTAACCTACCCATCACCAAAAGCAAAGCAGCCAATTTGACCCCTTCATAATTTCTTTCATATATTAGCAATGATTACGACGTTGTACACATTTTGTCAAAACGTCAATTTGAAAATTAAAGTTCATTGAACTTTAAATGTTGTATCAATTAGGTCCTTGAACTTTAAAAATGTTTAATAGGTCATTGAACTTTCAATTTTATTTTTAAAAGGCCTCTGAACTTTAAAAATGTTTAATAGGTTCATGAACTTTTAATTTTGTGTCTAATATGACTCTGACATATTCGAAATTTTTAAAAATTAATCAATTTACTATATATAAAATTGAATTTTATGTCTATTGGTTTTATATCCAACAGACTTGTGACTTTTAGGAAATGTCGAATAGGTCAAGGACTTATTAGACACAAAATTAAAAATTGAAGGGCTTATAAAATACAAAAAATGAAAGATTAAAGATCTATCGGATAGTTTTTAAAGATCACGATCTATTAGAAACAAAATTGAATGTTCGAAAACGTATTTGAAACTTTTTAAAATTCAGAGACTAAATTGACACAATATTGAAAGTCAGGAACTAACACATGCATTGTAACCAATAATTAACAAAATGGAGAAAAAAAAAGGGTCAAAATCTTGGAACATAAGCCTCATTATAAGGCTAATTGATGTGCCTAAAGCGACGTGAGCATATACGACCCACAGTTGTTTTTGTCGAGTCTTTTGGCCCCTTTACGACGTCGCATTTGCATTTATTTCTGTGGCGATTTCTTTGTCTAGCCGATCGTTTTCTCCGGGTTGCAATCACGTGGACTTGTTAATGTATGGTCCTACGATTGATCTCCGATCGGACGGTCGATATGGTGGAAGGTCTTTGAGTTGTACTGCACTGTCAGAGGATTACCAGTGATTCAGTCCAATTGTGGACCGCGAGATGGGACCACCGTGGTCCTGGTTCTAGAGGATTACCGAGGCTAATTGGCTGCCTCGCCAATTAATCGCCGCTTTATATGGTTTGATTTTTTTATTTTTTTTATTATTATTTTTTTAAATAAGCCTTGTGTTTTTTGTTAAACGAGTTTTGGTTTTCTTTCAATCATTTGTTTTTTTTTTTCTACTTTTTAATCTTGAGATTTGAGAAGTCATTCTCTCATTTTCTTCCTCGTAATAATTTTCAATTCTTTAATTTTACAAGTAATTCCAAATACAAGCAGTATAATTCAATGACAATTGACAAATCTCTTGACCAAGAAATTAGAGATTTGATTCTCTTCACCCTACATAATGTTGAATCTCTTCATCCTAAATAATGCTGAATTAAAAAAATTATCTACTAGACACTTCAAAAAAAAAAAAAATATTACGTGTATTAAACACTAGATTGAAAATGACTAGAAACTAAATTATAGATATTGTTATTAGTATTTAGATTCACACTAGGATTAATGGATTATATGTTTCTATGTTATATGAGTATTTATAAAAGGTATCATAGATGACGTCTCCAATTTAGGAACATATGGCATTTCAACATATATTTTAGTGTCCGTACACAATTGATAACAATACGTCTAATTACACACTTAAATCTTTTATTTTATTATTATTATTTAGTTAAATTACAAATTAGTCTCTAAACTTTCATAGTCGTGTTAATATAGTCCCTGAATTTTAAGAAGTGTCAACTAGATCATCGAACTTTCTATTTTGTTATCCGATAAATCTTTAAATTTTTTTAATGTGTTAAGGATTTGTTAGATAAACAAAAATGATAATTGGGTCTATTAAATATTTGTTAAAGTTTATAAACTTAATTGTTACAATCATAGAAGTTCAACGACTAAAGTTCTAATGAAAATATAAAATCTTATTATTATCTTAATTTTTATTTTTTTAGGTTCAATATTTTATTTTAGTTTTTTGGAATTAGGTTCAATATTTTATTCGTAACAGTAAAAAGCAATCAGAACTTAAAACCCCGTGTAAATCGTGCCCAATGGTCATTATCGTTTGTTAAACTTAAAAGCAGCAGCAGACATAAATTAGACGCACAGTTTCTTCAATGATTAAAGTGGAAATTTCTTTTAGTTTTTTTTTTTTTAAAAAAAAAAAAAAAAAAAAAAAAAAGTGGAAATTTCTTGCTATAAAAAATAAAATAATAAAAGGTGAAAATTTCTTTGCTTTTCCAAAAAAAAAAAAAAAAAAAAAAGTGGAAATTTCTTCTAATCATGCTTTCTGGATTTGCGGTGCTCCATACTTTAGCTACAATTAGGCGTTTTTAATCTCCGCTTAAGGTCACGATCCCGTGCGGCCGAGCCCATTCTCCAATTATGAGCTTGTGATTTTATTATTATTATTGAGAGAGAATGAGCTTGTGATTTTTTTTTTTTTTTTTTTTTTTTTTTTTTTTTTGATTTTGTAGCTTGTAGTGTAGTGTAGCACATTTCTCAATTATTTGACTGTGAAAGGTGTTCAATTTATTTATTTATTATTATTATTATTATTTTTAGGAAGTGAATGGTGTTGAATTAATTGTCACTTAAATGGGAAACTAATAATTCAAACATGGATGAAAATTCAATACTATAAAGATTGCTAATGGAGGATGAGGATTCAAACCTCTGATCTTTTGGTCAATGATACATGTCAATCACCGCTGAGCTATACTCGTTTTGGTATGGATGAAATTACTCTACTTTATTTACTATCTTGTTGATATACGTATCTAAACTTTGTAATAATTCTTTGACTCTAGTTAGTTAAACATCTTGATGTTAATATAAAATATTATTTAATAATTTTTGGAATATCAATAAAAATAGTGTCATGCATGTTATTTATTTATTTAGTTTGGAAGGTGAAGATTTTTTTGATAGAAAAATTGAAGAATTAATATCTACGGATGTTTATTTATTTTTATCAAAATATTGACAAAGTCGAGGATTGCCATTTTTGTTGATGGTAACATTTAACTACTTAGATGGATGGGAAGCATTTATGTATTTTTGTTGGGGATGGTAAAATTTTCAATGAGGCTCATAAATAAGGCATTGAAAGTTATTGATTTGATGGAATGATCTTGCCCCAACAGAGACCTATTTTTTATTTTTTATAAAGATAATATCATTAAAAGCCCAACAGAGACCTATGACTCTTAAATAAATAAACAAATAAATAAAACCTATTACCCTAACTTATGTTTATACATTACCTTTATGTTTATCCGTACATCAACATTTGGAGGTGGGGGAATTTAAACATCTAATCTCTTAGTCGATATTACATACCAATTACTGCTAAATTAGACTCTCGCTTTGGCATGTTTCTACCAATTTTAACTTCATAATTTATTTATTTATTAGCTAAATTACAAGTTTGGTACGTGAATTTTTAAGGTCTATGTCTAATAGATCTATGGATTTTTAAAAGTGTTTAACAGGTCTCCAAATTTTATAAGTGTCTAATAGCCATAGGTTCATGAACTTTTAATTTTGTGTGTAACTAACATATTCGATCTTTTTTAAAAATTAACAAATCTATTAGAAAAAAAAATAAGTTGTGTCAATGAGTCTCTCGACTTTCAGTTTTGTCTGATAGACATGTGAATTGAAAAAAAAAAAAAGTGAAATAGATCAATGACTCAATAGACATAAAATTAAAAGTTGGTTAATTTATAGATCACTTTTAAAGTTCAAGAATCTATTAGGTAGAAACTTTAAAACTTGGAAAAAATACACTTTTGGTCCCTGAGGTTTGGGTTAAGTGACATTTTGGTCCTGAGTTTTCAAACTCAACAAAAAACCCCTGAGGTTTGAGATAATGAGCATTTTGGTCTCTGCCGTCCAATTTTCCGTTAAATGCTCACAGATTGCTGACGTGGACAATTTTTTTTAATTAAATTTTTTTTTATTATTTTACAATAAAAATAAAGAAAAAACGATAAAAAATAATAAAAATATTATTATTTAAATTATTTTTAAAACTTAACTCTCCACCCACTTCTTCATCTTCTTCCCTCAACCCCTCCATCTTCTTCTTCACATCTCCGGCGCCCGGCCACCGCTCGCCGCCACCGGCCGACGGCGACTGTAATTTTTTTTTTCTTTTCTTCTCCTTACTTCCTCTCTTTTACCCCATTTTTCTTCTTTTCTTAAAAATAAAAAATAAAAAAAAAAAATCAAGAGGGAGGAGGGACTCCCTCCTCCCTCCCCGTCCAGATCTGAACGGGAAGGGAGGAGAGACCTCCTTCCTCCTCCGTTTCGCTCCTCTGTTTTGCGCCGGAAACGGAGGAGAAGGGAGGTCTCTCCTCCCTCTTGATTTTTTTTTTTTTTTAAAAAAAAGAAAAGAAGAAAAATGGGGTAAAAGAGAGGAAATAAGGAGAAGAAAAGAAAAAAAAATTACAGTCGCTGGCGGCCGGCCGTCGACCGGTGGCGGCGAGCGGTGGCCGGCCGCCGGAGATGTGAAGAAGAAGATGGAGGGGTTGAGGGAAGAAGATGATGAAGTGGGTGGAGAGTTAAGTTTTAAAAATAATTTAAATAATAATATTTTTATTGTTTTTTCTTTATTTTTATTGTAAAATTAAAAAAAAAAAAATTAGTTAAAAAAATTTGGCCACGTCAGCAAGCATTTAACGGAAAATTGGACGGCAGGGACCCAAAATGCTCCTTATCTCAAACCTCAGGGGTATTTTTGTTGAGTTTGAAAACTCAAGGGCCAAAGTGTCACTTAACCCAAACCTTAGGGACCAAAAGTGTATTTTCCCTTAAAACTTTATGAATTAAACTTGCTATTTAATATTATTTATTTTTAATAAATTAACAAACATATTATATCTCCAATAAATTTATAATTTTAACTTATGAAGCATTTTATCAATTTATTTTTTCTACTGTTTGAGCATGGAAATTATAGTTAGTTAAATTATTTGATAGATATTTTCGATGAATTAATCATTTAGTCCCTAAGCTTTATCACATAACAAATTAGCCCTTATAAATTTAATCGATAAGAAAGCCCAATTCATGTCATTATATTTTTTATTTGGTCGTAATAGAGTTTTCAAAACTATATATATTTTTTAGGATAATTGTAACGGGTGGCAACATGAAGGTAAATAATTACAAATATAGCAATTTTAAAAAATATTTGCAAATATGGCAAAATTTTTGAATTAATTTTTTATATTCCTAAATTGCCCCTGTGTACCCATCTTCTTCTTCCTCGTCAGTTTTTTTTTTTTTTTTTTTTTTTTTTTTTTTTTTTTGTACTGATAGAAAGTCTTTTTATTACTGATAGATTCTATCCGTGGTAGAAAAATTTTCTATCAGTGATAGAAAGTTTCTATCACTGATAGAATAAAGTTTCTATCAGTGATATTTCTATTACTGATAGATTCTATCAGTGATAGAAAAATTTTCTATCTGCGATAGAAAGTTTCTATCACTAATATTTCTATGACTGATAGATTCTATCAGTGGTAGAAAAATTTTCTATCAGTGATAGAAATGTTCTATCACAGTTTCTATCACTGATAGAATAGAACATTTCTATCACTAATAGAAACTTTTTCTATCAGTGATAAAAGATTTCTATCACTGAGATAGGTTCTATCAGTGATAAAAAAAAAAAACTTTTTATAGAAAATCATAGAAAAACTTTTGATAAAAAATCTTTCAACCTCTGATCACCCATAAAAATCTTTCTATCTCCGATAGAAATCTTTCTATCACCGATATAATCTATAAGTGATAGAAAAACTTTCCATCACCGATAGAAAAGCTTTCTATTAGTGATAAAAGATTTCTATCACTGATAGAAATTTTTACTATTCTATCAGTGATGATAGAAAGATATTCTATCAATGATAGAAAACTCTTGATAGAAAATCTTTCAATCCCTGATAGAACCTATCAGTGATAGAAATCTTCTATCACTTATAGAAATTTTTTCTATGAGTGATAGAAAAAATTTCTATCATTCATAGAAAATCATCTTTCTATGAGTGATAGAAAAACTTTCTATCTCTATCACTGAGACTAATAGAAAAACTTTTCGTGAGTTATAGAAAATCTTTCTATCACTAATACTTTTCTATCAGTGATAGAAGATCTTTTGTTTCTATCAGCGATGGTGATACATGGTGAAATCGAGCATTGAAAAATAAAGCAAAAACGAACGATTATAGAAATCAAACACTGAAAAGCAAAAACCAAACACTGATAGAAAACCAAATAACAACAACCAAACACTGATAAAACACCGAACAAGTGATAGAAAAATATCTATCGCCGATAGAATCTATCAGTGATAGAAAATTTCTATCACTGATAGAATCTATCAGTATAGAAAAATTTTCTATCAGTGAAAGAAAATCTGGAGGGGTATTTTAGTAAATGCAACACACAAACTATTAGATTTTGCCATTTTTGCAATTTTTTTTAGGGTTGCTAGATTTGCAATTATTTTAGCCCATATTGCTATCCTTGCAACCGGCCCTATTATTTAGAAAATTAAAAGTCTCCTCAATATTTTGAAAGGAAGAAATTTAGAGTTGTATATGAAATATAATAGAGACAAAGAGAGCTTCTATGACTTGACTCCGTCACGTCCATACGATATCTATAATGTCTCTATGCAAATATTGAAGATAGAAATGGTGGTCCTAATAATAGTTGTATTGTTGTTGTTTTTCCCTCGAGGCTACCATAAAGGGTGCTAGATTCTATCTTATATATACAACTTGCAACATATGCTCAATTTACCAACGTTTACGTGTACAACAAGAATGTCTCTAAAGATATAGGTTTAATATTCGATTTTTATTATTTATTATTTATTTTTTGGTAAGTTGCACTCAGGTCCTTAGACTGACATTCTTCGAATACATCGTATTAGTTGTGTAAATGTTCATGTCATTATGCTCTAATACATTTTAACATATGTTTTTATACAGTTTTTTTTTTTTTTTTAATATATGTTTTATGCAGTTTAAAACCGAAATTGTATATATATATAATATTGAGGAATGTGAAATGTAAATTAATAAAAGAAAGAAATAATGAAAGTGGAATACAGCTTTCAATTGGCAATCATTCAATCGCAAGATTCGTTTCAATTTCAACTAATATGACAGAGATATATATACTCTTTTTTTTGTTGGTTATTATTTATTTGAATTAGTTGTTTGAAACTTCTTTTTAATTATTTTAAAAAATGATAAATTGTTTAATAAACTTTGAGAACTACTTTTATAGAAATACTGCTTTTTATAATTGGTAGGAGTTTCTTTTAAAATATTACATTTATGTGCATTTCAATCACTGTCCATCAGATCGTGTTGCCAAATATAAATTAATTTCAAAGATTTTGAAAATAGCACATTCGAGAGAAATAGTCTTGTACAATAAAGAGGGAGACCGATTGCCATCAAGAGCTTGAACTTAGCTCAACTGGCATAAAGTTGTAAACTTTTATCTGCACTATAATGACTGTGAAGACAGCACACTAAAAGGAAGTCACATGATGAGCACGAGGATATTTAGTTTTTCAGTTTCTTATTAAGTTTGTTGCTTCTGTTCTGTTTTAGTTGTATTTGTTGAGGTATTTCAGTTTCAAGAGTTTTTTCTCCCTCCTGTGTATATAAATACTCTTATGGTTTCTCTTCTAAGGTATGATGGAGATTAATAAAGAGTGAGGAAGGGTTTTCTCTTGAAGTCTATTTTCCTTTCATATCAGAACATGGTATCAGAGCCCTCGTCTTGCGACATTCTCTGAAATTAGGTTTTTTTTTTTCTTCGATCATCCTTCCTCTCAATCGCATAGTTCTTTTCTTGGTGCTGCGATGGATTCATCAACTCATACAGAGGCTGAAACAACTGAGGAAATTGATAATTCAGTGACCTCGGTTGTAAATCCAGGAAACAAGATTTCTACGGTCAAATTAGGGAATGACAACTTCTTGATGTGGAAGGTTCAAATCGAGTTTGCTCTTGAAGGTCATGAATTGGAGAGCTACATTCTCGAAGATACTGATCCCCCGTCGAAGCAGATCAAGGGATCTGATAATTCAATAAAACCGAATCCAGCGTTTGTGAAGTGGAAGAAGCAGGATCGACTGATCTCATCCTGGCTTTTTGGTTCCATGACTGACGGTGTATTGGAGCAAGTGATTCACTGCAAGACATCGCGTGCAATTTGGAAATGCCTCTTGCAGATGTTTAACTCGCGCAATCGTGCTCAAATCATGCGTCTGAAGGCTAAGCTTCAAACAATTCAGAAAGGAAATATGCCGCTTACTGAGTACTTCTCCCACATTAAACGGTGTGTTGATGCTCTAGCTGCGATAGGTAAAGAAGTGGATACAGAAGATCATATTACATACATTCTCGGAGGCCTTGGTTCAGAATATGAATCTATGGCATCAGCAATCACGGCTCAATCGGAAGATATTAGTGTCCAAGAAGTAATGGCGTTGTTGTTAACGCATGAAAATCGAATTGAAAGCAGAGCCAAATCGATCAACACTGATGGATCTGTTCCTTCGGCTAATTTGATGACACAGAGTTCTCATACTCCTGATTCTGATGCTCCAAAACAAAACAATCAGTTCAGTTCTCCCTCCAACTTCAACAATCGAGGACGAGGAGGGGGTCGATCTCATCGAGGAGGACGATTTTGGAACAACAACAGGAATAAGCCTCAATGCCAAATTTGCTACAAATTTGGTCATACGGCAATCAAATGCTATTCTCTGGCTGGTCGATTTCCTCCGCCACAGTCTAATAGCACTGGGGGTTTCCATCCTCAGTTCGGCGCTGGTTCATTTCCTCCTAATCAGCAAATGCAAGCGTTATTAGCAGCCTCAGATATGAACCAGGATAACTGTTGGTATCCTGATTCGGGTGCAACTAATCACCTGACTAATAATTTTGGCAACCTTGGAGTGAGTTCGGATTATAATGGCAGTAACCAAATGCAGGTTGGAAATGGTGCAAGTTTGTCCATTACTCATTCTGGTTATTCCTCGTTTAACTCTTCTAATCGATTGTTCCATCTAAAGAATCTTCTTCATGTTCCTCAGATTACCAAAAATCTGATAAGTGTTAGCCAATTCGCAAAGGACAACTCTGTCTTCTTTGAATTTCACCATGATTTTTGTTATGTGAAGGATCGGGTCACTGGCCAAATCCTACTCCAAGGACCACTCCATGAAGGCCTTTACAGGTTCCATCTTTCCATACCTTCACCTACTGCTACTGCTAGTATACCTACTAAGAATAAATGCTTGTTGTCTCATATGTCTCCCACTGCTTATACTGTCAATGCCATGTCAAAACCATCAATTTTAGATATTTGGCATAGGCGCCTTGGCCACCCGTCGTTGTTGATTACTCATTCCATTGCTAAGCTTTGTAATTCTGTGAAAATTCCTTATGCAAGTTCTACATTTTGTAATGCCTGTGCTATTGGTAAATCGCATACTCTCCCTTTTAATATGTCTACCACTGTATATACGTCACCTTTACAGTTGGTTGTGGCTGATATTTGGGGCCCCGCTCATACCGTGTCTCGGAATGGATTCCGATACTATCTTAGTTTTGTTGATGTCTTTTCCCGCTACACGTGGATTTATTTTCTTAATGCCAAGTCTGATGCCTTCACAGCATTTGTTGACTTTAAAACCTCTGTTGAAAAATTACTTGGGTATCCTATCGTACGGTTTCAAACTGATGGGGGGAGAGAGTTTAAATCCTTAGCATTTACCAAGTATCTTAGCTCTCATGGGATTGAACATAGAGTAACATGCCCTTATACCTCTCAGCAAAATGGGATTATTGAGCGAAAACATAGGCAAATTGTTGACATTGGCCTCACACTTCTCTCCCAGGCATCAATGCCTCTTATGTTTTGGGATGATGCATTTGCTACAGCCACCTACCTTATAAACCGCCTACCTTCTACCACATTACATGGAATGTGTCCTTTGAAGAAACTTTTTAATGTTCATCCATCTTATTCATTTCTTAAAATTTTTGGATGTCGTTGCTATCCTTGTTTAAGACCATACAACTCCCACAAGATGAATTTCCGGTCTACTCCTTGCCTTTTTCTGGGGTATAGTAATAAGCATAAAGGATACAAATGCCTCTCTTCTGATGGAAGGCTTTTTGTGTCCAGAAATGTTACCTTTGATGAATTAACCTTTCCTTATCAGTTCTCTCAATCATCTAAGTCTACATCTACATCCACTGTTATCCAAAATTTACCTATTCTGTCCACACCTTTATCCTCACAAAATCTTTCTTCACCTGTTGCACCACCCTCACCCATCCTCACATCCAATGCATTGCCTACCCCTGCACCAATTTCTCCTGCTATGCCATTATCATCTACTGATCCAGCTCCTATATTGTCACCTGGAGACACGGTTGTTGGTGAATCATGTGCTCAGTCCTCTATGGCTTATGATACTACTAATACATTGCCCACTGAAGCTTCAAATTTGTCCTCCAAACAATGTGTGATAAACAATCACTCTATGATGACAAGAGGTAAAAGAGGTATTTTCAAGCCTAAGGCTCTTACTGTGACTTATGATGAAATTGAGCCACCAAATGCCAAGGAGGCTATTAAGCATTCTGCTTGGCGCCAAGCTATGCAAACTGAGTTCGATGCTCTCTTAGCAAACCAAACTTGGTCCTTAGTTTCTGTGCCGGCTAACCAAAAGATAGTAGGCTGCAAATGGGTTTTCAAGATTAAAAGAAACTCGGATGGGACCATTGCTCGGTACAAGGCTCGTCTAGTGGCCAAAGGGTTTCATCAAACTCCTGACATTGACTATTTCGAAACTTACAGTCCTGTGGTCAAGCCTGTCACTATTAGAGTGCTTCTTACATTAGCTCTAGCTAATAATTGGATGATAAGACAAGTAGACATTAACAATGCCTTTTTACATGGGATCTTATCTGAGAATGTGTATATGGAGCAACCGTTTGGCTTCGAATGTACCACTGCTCAAGGGCCTCTTGTTTGTAAACTTAAGAAGGCGTTGTATGGGCTTAAACAAGCTCCGAGAGCGTGGTTTGACAGACTCAGTTCCTTTTTACACTCTATTGGTTTCAGTTCCTCCAAGGCAGATTCTTCTCTCTTGTTTAATCACTCTAATTCTGGAGTTTGTTATATTTTAGTCTACGTTGATGATATAATAATTACTGGAAGTTCACCCACTGTCATTACTCAACTTGTATCTGATTTACATGCCAAGTTTGCGTTGAAAGACCTTGGTCCTTTGAGCTATTTTTTGGGTGTAGAGGTATCCTACCCCCCAAATGGTGGTATGTTTCTATCACAATCCAAGTATATCATGGATTTATTACATAGGACTAAAATGGCAGGTGCGAACAGTATTGCCACTCCAATGGTCAGTGGCCCTTTGTTGTCCAGTCGGCAAGGAGAAATCTTCTCTGATGTTAAATTGTATAGAAGCGTTGTAGGGGCTTTACAATATGCCACGATTACTCGACCTGAAATTTCGTTTAGTGTGAATAAAGCATGTCAATTCATGCATTCACCAACAATTCTTCACTGGCAGTTAGTAAAAAGAATTTTACGGTACTTAAAGGGCACTGTACATCATGGGCTTCTTCTCTCTGTTCCATCTTCTCTATCTTTACATGGCTATGCTGATGCTGATTGGGCATCGGATCCTGATGACCGTAAGTCCACCTCTGGTTTTTGTATATTTTTTGGTGGTAATATAATCTCGTGGGGCTCCAAGAAGCAAGCGATTATTTCACGCTCCAGCACTGAGGCTGAGTACCGGTGCCTTGCTTCAGCTGCTGCGGAATTGGTTTGGCTTCATACTCTGTTTTGTGAACTTCGAATTTCATTAACTCAAAAACCTATACTTTGGTGTGACAACTTGAGTGCTGTTCATCTGAGTGCAAATCCCATTTTACATGCTAAGACGAAACATGTTGAAATTGACATTTATTTTGTTCGAGATTTAGTTTTACAGAAAAAGATCTTGGTTCAACACCTACCGGCTGTTGATCAAATTGCTGACATTTTAACAAAGCCGCTGTCTGTTGGCTCCTTCTCACGGCTGAAGTTCAAGCTCAATGTTCGAGATCCTCAGACCATTGGCTTGCGGGGGGGTGTGAAGACAGCACACTAAAAGGAAGTCACGTGATGAGCACGAGGATATTTAGTTTTTCAGTTTCTTATTAAGTTTGTTGCTTCTGTTCTGTTTTAGTTGTATTTGTTGAGGTATTTCAGTTTCAAGAGTTTTTTCTCCCTCCTGTGTATATAAATACTCTTATGGTTTCTCTTCTAAGGTATGATGGAGATTAATAAAGAGTGAGGAAGGGTTTTCTCTTGAAGTCTATTTTCCTTTCATATCAGAACAATGACCCTCAACAAACAAATGATCTCACATGAACCAAAACCAATAATGCACCACAAGATAGGATAAATCGAGTCTCAATCACTAACCACTAAAAAGATTTCAGAACTACAAGAGGAGTCACAACACCTTATCATTCCACATAGGACAACCTAAATAAATAACACAAAGGAATAAAAATCTATTAGGCTAGACGAATTACAAGGCAATCGCAAAATACCATTAACCCGAAGAGAAATTGCTAAAGAATACAAGAAGATGAGCAATAAAAGACATCTCATTTTAAAATGGGATGATTTCGACAATTTTCCTTTATGTAGCATTAGTTCTTGCATTTAAATTATGCATTAACCGTTTTAAAATGAAGGATCGAAATTGATTTATTATTATTATTATGATTTAAAATAAAAAATCAATCAGTAGAGTTTGTTAGTATAATTTTATTATTATTATTATTATTTTTTGCAAACAATATAAAATTATTTGGGATCTATAGTTTGCTTGATTTGTCTCTATCGCATAAAACTAACATTGACTTGAAGCTGAAATTAAGAATCCCATCCCTTGATTGAATGACATGTTGCCATTTACACCATAAAATAACTCTCTTACTTATGAGCTTAGACATTGAATATTCTAGGCGTTTCATGTTTTTTCCCCTCTCTCTTTCTTTATTTATTTATGGAGGAAAAAAGAAAAAAGTATAACGTTTTGACATGTTACAGTTACAGTGGTCATAATCATATGAGTATGGTATGAGTATAATAATGTGGGAAACAATTCTTTTCAATTTTAAAATAAATAATTGTCCTCTTGTCTATCTAGTGATTTTCAAGAGCAAGAGACAATTGATAAGATATGATAGGAGATATTTGACATGAGATATTTGTTTATTTATTTTTCCAATCCAATATAAATGATAAAGATATTAAGAACTATCAACTTATTTAAATTTGTTTTAAAGATTTTTTTTGCGTTGAAGTATAAGTTGTTGAAGTTTTGATCAATGTCAAAAAACGTATGAGTTTTTTTTTTTTTGTTTTATTTCAAGTCAATTTATGAAATTTGAAAAATTGATTCCTGTGGAATTAGTTGATTTTGCTCAATTAAGTAGATTTACTTTAAAAAAAACTAAAGAAAAAGGTATGATGATTAGATTTGACAATACTTTTATTTTTAGTTTTCTACTCGTTCAAAAAATCATCGACTAATAAATAATAATCTGAAATTTTAAGTTTAACCAAATTTATTTTTGAAAACCAATTTTTTTTAGTTTCGATTTGATAACCATTTTGTTTTTTGTTTTTGGTTTTTGAAAATGGATTCATTTGAATACCTAGCCAAATTCAAAAAGTTATTGAAAGATATTTTTTTTTTTTCAAAATTGGACTTGGTTTTTAAAAACGATGGTTGATACTAAAACAAAAATATTATAGGTGTACGTAAGTGTGTATAAGCTTAATTTTAAAAAAAATAAAAAACAAATGGTTATAAAAAGGGGCCCTAGTTTTAAATTTTTTAAAATCCATCGAGCATATGTAATTGACATATACCCTTGACCATGAGGTCATAGGTTCGAATCTCCCCACTCGGATGATGTACTAAAAAATAATACCCCCAAAAGACCGAAAGAGCCCTCGACCATCAAATCTGGTGACGTGGCAAGATCTCATAATCAAGCGTACGGTACATAACTAATTTTAAACCGCAGCGGATTATTTTAACCAAGGTTAACAACGTAACTTCCTCAATTGGCTTCGGCTCAACTCTGCGAAGGCGTTCTCAAATAAAATCCACGTGCTGCAAAACCATTGGTCATCTACTTTTAAAAGCAATATTTTCCCTCCGTTTTTGTCCTGATATAAAGAAAAAAGAAAAAGAAAAAAAAAAATTCATCTTCGTTGTCACTGTTCCTCACTTCCAACTCGTATGGCTGAATCTCTCACCTTCCCATTAATGGCTACCATACGGCTCATATTTTCATCTACTCTCCTTTTCTCTTTTCCTCTTCCATCACTTCTCTTTCTCTTCTCTATATAAATCTTGCTCTGCAAATTTCTTCCAAATTTCATCGGCCATGGCTGCCGAGTTTTCCAACTGCGTTGAGTACGGTCTCCATTTGTCGAAGCGAATTTACTATGGAAAAGGATCGGCGCCGGCGGCTCTGGCGAGGCAGATGTCGAGGGTGTCGGAGGACTACCTTCCGACGGCTCCAATGGTGTACGCCGTCATACCGGAGCCGACAATTGTGGACAATCCGGATGTTCCGAGCTACCAGCCTTACGTGCACGGGCGTTGCCTACCGCCGGCGTTGATTCCGCTGCATATGAATGGAGTTGCCATGGAAATCGATTGCTGTTTCGATACTGCGTTCATTGGCGTTAGCGGAACGTGGCGCGTGCATTGCGTGATGGCCGGGAAAGGATGTGAGTGCCTTATCGCGGTGCCGATGGGAGAGCAGGTAGCGAGATTTTCTCCATTATATTCTGAAACGTTGATTTTATTGGTTTTGGTCGTACTGGTCAATCTGTAGTTCTGACTCATCGGGCGAACGGGAGAGATTGTTTGTTTGAGTTCTAGAATTATTGTTACTGCAGCCGTAGCAACGTAAGTAAATCTGAAATTCGATTTGGAAAATGCTCTGTGAAGTTTTGCATTCTGAAATTGCTTTGGAGTCTGAATAGATACGAAGTTTATCTTTCCAACTGACTCCAATAATATTTTAATCGAGCTTCTGCGAGGTTAATTAATCAATCACACGTAACAGAGCTTCTATTTGTTGGTCGTATGCCTGAAAGAATGCTAAAGAGTGGTCGATTGTTAAATTGTTCCTCCAATTTATTGGGACTTGCGTTTCCATGACAAGCTGCACAAGTCCCTATCCTTCAACATTCCATTTTTGTTTTTCGTTCTGAAGAAAAACATTGTGGCTAACAGGGTTCACTTCTAGGTGTTGAAGTTGATGTTGCTGGATCGTCACATCGCACTGAATTAGTTTCCATGGAAGACGCGGAAGCTATAGAGAAACTGGCAAAATCTGAAGATGGAAAGTTTCTGAAAGGGCGCCGGATATACACTTTAAAGATCCCCAAGGTTACATCACTCTAATCTTTAAATTATTTTCATCACGATTTGCTATTCATTCTACCTCAGGGGTAAATAAGATGCAATTGAATTCAGGTCGATGGTGGCTGTACTCTTTCAGTTCGGATCAATTGGTCCCAGAGAATACCATACCTTGATGATCTCTTCTGTCTCAGTGTACCTTTCAATTTTCCAGCATATCTAGTTCCTCCTGGCAAAAAGGTCAAGAATAGTCAAAAGATCTTGCTGCATATAAATGCGGGTATTTCGTCAGAAGTTGTATGTAAATATACTAGCCATCCGATGAAGGTAATACAAAAGTCTCACAAGATAATATTGATTTCAGAATTTTCCTAATTTGACTGGATTTTTAATATCTTCAAGATACTGAGACGCGAAGTTGGCAACTTAAGTTTCTCGAACGAAGCAGAGGTCTCAGCATGGTCAAATATGGATTTTGATCTTTCGTACTCGGTAAGAATCAATCCTCTGTATTTCTTCAGGAAAACTGGAAGAATTTTTGGTTTTGAGAAACGCAAAATTTCACCAGTTGCAAAATGCTTCATGCTAAAATTTAGTTTCTACCCAATTGGCAGATTTCTCCCAGTGACTTGTTTGGTGGTGTGCTGCTGCAATCGCCGTCTCTTCATGATTTTGATCAAAGAGAGATGTTTTGTCTGTACATTTTTCCCGGCCAGAACCGGAAGGTTTGTTAGGCCCCATTTGATAACCATTTGGTTTTTGGTTTTTGAAAATTAAGCTTGTTTTCCTTAAATTTTCTGTTTTCATTTTTTTAAAGACATACTTGAATTCCTAACCAAATTCTAAAAACAAAAAACCAAATGGTCATCAAACGGGGCCTAAGTTATCTTGCACCCAGTTTATTTTTCCAATTTTTGTTCGAATATTACATGATACGGGACAATAATTCGAACCTACAATTTCTAGAAGAGGAAGATATATCTTAATCACTTAAATATGCCTAGTTTGATTGTATGAATCCAAGTCACCTGATATTTACTCAGTTCCTTGAAAATTGTAATTTAATTGCTAATATTTTGAATTCGATCGCAACTTTTGGTTAATCGAGAAGGTTGAAACGCATTGGGAGGTGAAATAAACTAAAACGTATTAGTTACTTAACTCACTGTCATTATACCTCTTCGAGCCAGTGTCTAGTCCGGGCCCCTTCTTTTTTCTTTGGTTGGTTGACAATTTATTTTGTGTCATTGATTTGGTAGGTCCGATGTTAACGTCTCTCTGTTTCATTATTAGGTTTTCAGAAAGGAAGTAGTATTTATTATTGACATAAGTGGAAGCATGAAGGGTGGTCCTCTCGAGAGTTCAAAGCGTGCAGTCCTTGCTTCACTTTCAAAGTTGAGCCCTGAAGATACATTTAACATAATAGGGTTCAATGGAGACACTAAATTATTTTCTTTATCAATGGAGCAAGCAACCAACGAAGCTATTACAAGGGCAACAGAGTGGATTGACGCTAATCTTGTAGCTAATGGTGGTACTAACATCCTGCTTCCCATGGAACAGGTAACTTTAGCTCATAAGCATCGACTACATTAACTGTCATTGAGAATTCCAGTAGCCAAGTTTTTCTAATATAATAAATGGGAATTTAGTTGCTGAGAGTTAGGTTCGTTTTTCTAAAAAATATACCATTATAAACGTGAGGTTAGAATTTGAACTTTTGACTATAAAGACGATATTAATGATTTAACCAAATGAAGTATGTCTATATTGGCCATTAAGTTTGTGTTTAATATTTTTCATTTGGTCATCTTCATGGAGGTTTTTGGTTCACAGTGTTATTCTATTACAGGCTATAAAGATGTTGGCTGAAACGGGCAATTCAATTCCCCTCATTTTTCTCGTTACCGATGGTTCTGTTGATAATGAGAGAGAAATATGCAATCTTGTGAAAGCTTCTTTGAAGAGTGAAAATACAATCTCTCCTCGTTTGTGTACTTTTGGTGTTGGTAAGTACTTGCCTTATTGTTCTTAATGTATATTTCTTCTAAGAAATACTTGACATCCTGAGGAATAACCTTTTAATCGAAAATAAATCCCAATTCACTTAACCAGCGTAATCTGTTCTGCCCAAATTCAAGTCCTTGAAGAAAAAGAGTTCGCCACCTAACATATTATCAGAGAGGACCCACAAAAAGTGAATCAAATTGATGACTATACTGCCTCAATTATTATCACGTCTTAAAACTCTCTCAGGGCAGGGACCCGTTTCTGTTATTAAACTATTTTGATTGAACCTATATAATGATTTGGGGAAAAGAACACTTGGTCAAATATGAGGTAAATAAATTGAAGGATTTTTATCGCACGTCTTCTTAGGACAGTTGCATTATCATTCTCTTCAACTTTCCCTTCACTGTTTGGTAGTCTACTTCACCGCATGAAAAAAACTTTATTAATTACCAAAGACCTACCAAAACTGATTATAGTACTGAATGGTATTTAAATTGTAGATGAACTGTCGGAAATTTTATAGAATTTCCAATTTGTGGTTCCTTTCGCTCATTAACTGCTTCCGCCAATTAATTTGGGTATCTAAAATGTGAACAGGTTACTTGCATTCGATCTGAAATTTTACGTTTATTGATATTTAAAGCTTTTTCCAGGTACATTTTGTAACCATTACTTCCTACAAATGCTATCAGAAATTGGGAGGGGGATTTATGATGCTGCTTGTGATGTAGGTGAATATCTCTTTCTCTGCTTAAGATCGGAAAAAATTTACCCCACGGCCTTCCATTGTTCTTGTGGTTCTCTCGTAATTTTATTGTACTGAAGCAATAGCGTTCCAAAAGGAATAAATTTTAACTCCACAACTACTAGGTAAAAATTCCTACCGGTCCTTTGATAATAGGGTGTTATTCATTAGACTAAAAATCACATTTCATGTGAACAAAATCAAAGTAGCAGCCTTAATTAATATGATATAATCAAACAATGTGCTAAATAAAAATTACAAATTCCTTGTGATCAGTCACACGAAGTACGAAATAAGCCATGATTTTTCCTTCTGTTTTCCCGGCTTAGTTTCTTCGTATTTTTGTAAAAAAAAAAAAAAAAAAAAAAATACGGGAAGTGTTCTAAAACCAATTATGTTTTTACACAATATTCACTATTTTGCCAGATTTGATTGATTCTCGGTTCCAGTTATTATTCGCAAAAGCCTCATCGCTCTTTCTCGCCAACATCACCGTGGATGCTTTCAAGCATCTTGATTCCCTTGAGGTTCACAATTCTTGAACAACTCTTTCTGTTGTCAGTTGTACTTTTTAGAGTCGATATCTTTCTTCCACATAGATACTTTCTTTTTATTTTCTGACTACATCTTGACACTCCTATCCAACATGATGCTGTTGCGCAGTTGTTTCCAACTCAAATTCCAGACCTTGCATGTGGAAGCCCATTGATAATATCAGGCCGATACAATGGAAGCTTTCCGGAATCTTTTATAGTTAGTGGCACCTCAGCCGATATGAGCAATTCCACAATCCATCTCAAACCTCAAAGAGCGAAAGAACTTCTCCTTGACAGGGTACTGCTTCATCCTTTCGGCTACATGTACTATTCTTTAATAAATTAGTGCAAAGGATTATCAATCACAATTTTCTTTTTGTGGCTTCTAACACAAAATTTGGTATTATAGTTGTTTTTTTTTTAAAAAAAGAAGACAGAACTTTCGCCTCGCATATATTGCATTAGATGTCAGAGTGAACTATTTGTCGTCTAACTGAATAATGTATTGCATACTCTTTAGACGAGGAGCCTTCCTTCTCTTACTCTTCTTTCCACTGCAGGTGCTTGCGAGAAGACAAATAGATATAATGACTTCACATGCATGGTTACTAGAGAGCAAGGACTTAGAAAATAAGGTTCGTCGCTTTAACTTGGATGTTTGTTAATAAGGTCAACTATAATGGTCATGATGGCTGAACTATTTAATGTGGTTCTCTTGTCGTGATGTTAAAAAATCAAATTTACCGAAACTTATTCGGCTTTTAAATTATTAGTGTTTTAACGTAGAATCTAAACAGGAGGTTGTTAGGTGTTCAAACTCGGGGTCTACTAATTTCTCAACCTTAATTAACTTGAGTTTTTGGATTTTGTAGTGATCTAATATATCTCGTAACTATTCTAGCCTAGTATAAAAGTAGATAAGGAATCGAAGAAAATGATTTGAGTTTGCATCATTTACTAATGTTATTTTATCTTATCCTGGTTTAATTCTGTTTGATTTGCCTCTTCCAGGTTGCAAAAATGAGCAAACAAACTGGGTTTCCGTCCGAGTATACACGTTTAATTTTAATGCTGACCGACGAAGGGAAGAAAGCTCCCCCATCCATTATCCTACAAGAGGTAAGATTTCATCTAAATGTCTGGAATCTGCCCTTAGTTTTCAGGAGTAAATATAGGACCAAAATAATGGAGCTGGCAATTGTCTTATACTGTTTAGATCTACAAGGGAAATAAAAAAACTATGATTTAATTATGCCTCCAATAGTTAAAGAGACGGCCAGTTTGTTTCTTTTAATCAAAAAGTATGATTTAATTATGCCTCCAACTGTTTTGATCTATCAGAGAAATAAAAAACTATGATTTAAGAGACAGCCACACTGTGCATGCGGTTGCGTGCGTGCGTTTCCAACGAGTTTTTGAATTTTAATTTTGTGTCTAATAATTTTTTAAAATTTTTAAGAGAACTTAATATATCAGATATGTTAGGCACCAAATTAAAAGATCCATAACACTTATTAGACATTTTTTAAAGTCTAGGATCTCACTTCATTTAAGTGGTTTAAAATGGAAAAAACTTGGCTGCATATTAGGAATCTTCCTACATACCACCATTAAAATCTTGACAACTAGGAGAGATAAAAAAAAATTATCATTTTCTCCTTTCCCTCTCTTAGTTGTCAAGATTTTAATGGAGTATGTAGGGAGATCTCTGCCGGTATGCTGCCAAGTCTTGTTCGTTTAAAATTTCATTGATCGAGCATCTTCCTCCAAAATCATTGCCCCAATGAAGGAAATTGCTCACAATTCCATTTTGTCATTAAAAAAAAAAACAGATGCGCAAGAGATTTGACATGTCGAAGTCGAATAAGGTAGAATGGAACGGGCAAAAGATCATCTTATTAGGAAACCAAGGCGTTGGATTTGGGAACTTAGCCGCAACCGCAGAGAACATGCAGCCAGGCAAGGAAATAAAGCCAACTCAAGCTACAGATCTCCTGGTGAAAGCCGCTACAAATTGCTGTGGCCGATTGATCGACCGATTCTGTTGCTTGTGTTTCATTAAGTCTTGTATGTATATGAATGACAGGTGCGTTGTGGCCTTTACACAACTCTCTGCCGCTCTTGCCTGCTGTGAGATCTTTAATTGTTGCTTTGAATTATGTGAATGTGAATGTTTCTGATGTTAATAATATTATACCATAAGCTCACAAATTTAAGTTATATATTGTTTTCTCACACCCTTTGTTTTAGTGTTGTTGAATGTTGATTAATTATATTGTTGTTGCAAGAGAAATTTGCCTCTTTACAATCCCTCCTCCCCGGAAGATTGTAGGAGAGGTTTTCGTTGAAGTTGAACAGTTGAGGATGGATTTACTGAGAGTTATTATGTGTTCTATAAGAAATATTAACAGAGCTTCCAGAGTGCTTTTCATTCGAGAAAATATTTTTAGCATAGTTTATCAATTAAACATCTTTACTTTATTCTAAAGGATTGTAGGTTAAAACTTTGACTCCTTTTAATCTCCTCCCTAGTATGAGAGGTTTTTAAAAGAAATGAAAACATGAGTGGTTGTTTTGAAGGTCGGTTCACTTTTTCATAAATTATTTGTAGGGTGCTTTTGGCTTGGACACTTGAATGAGGAGCACTTAAAAAGTATTTTTATTAAGTTAGAAGTCTAGTATTAAAGTGATATGTAATTATTATTATTATTTTGAAGTATGGTGTTTGTAAAAATGAAGTACTTAAGCTAAAAACATGTGTCCATAAACCTTTATTGGCACACCATTTATATTTGGAGAACAAAATTTCAAAGTTTTGAACTCAATAGTTGATTTTTATTTATTTTTTGTTGAACTCGCCGATAGTGGAATGTGAGAGATCAAACTATCAAACTTAAGAAAGGTAATGAGTGTCTTATTTCACTGTGCTGTGTTCGAATTAACAAATTCAATAGTTTAGTCAATATCATCATAAGGTCAGTAAAATTCAAAGTAAATTGAAATCTAACAAATATTAAAAAGTAGGTTTGACGTGTTTTTCATATGATAAAACAATAATTTCAATAAACAATAAGCACTCTAACTAAAAAAAATATTTTTTTTAAAATGATGATTGTGTTTGCTTTTAGAATAAGATGGTCATACTTATGGTTTATGAAGTTTCTAGCTCATCTTGAACTTTAAAACATCTTTATTCTCTCTCAGGATTCGTAGATTCAAAACCCTTAGTTATATTGTAATATCCTAAAAGTAAATAGTTTTTTATGAAATGTCCTTTTAACACATACTTATTAATCAAATTGGACATTTGGTCTAGTGGTATGATTCTCGCTTTGGGTGCGAGAGGTCCTGAGTTCGATTCTCGGAATGCCCCATTGATGGGTTTTTCTTTTTCATTTCAAAAAAAAAAAAAAAAACACATGTACTTATTAATTATCATACACGAATTAAACGTATATAAGCTTTTTTAATTTTTATGTTGCAATAAACCTAAAAACTTACTCATTCATGAGATTTATTTATTTATTTTTAATTTTGGATAAATTGAATTACGTAGAATTATTTCTATTGAAAAAAGAGAGTGAGATAAAAGGAGGGAGACGGAGTCAGAAATCGGTCGTAAACTGACAAAGTCCAGCCCCACTCCACACGTCCTCTTCTAACTAGATAAATCCAGTCCGTTTATATTTCATTTGGACAAATCCTCTAATCATCTCTCTCTCTCCATATATATACTGCACGCGCCCCTCATTTTGTAGCTCTTTCTACTTTCCCGCCATTGCACTGCTCTACAAGTGCTAGAGTTTCTGTTCTCTTTCTTGCGGCTTCTCAATCTCCGCTCCACGAATCGCAGGTACGTGTTTCAATCGGTTATGGAGTAAGTAAAGAAACTGCAGGATTAGTTATCGTTCTTGAAATTACTGACTATTTGTTGAAACGGATTGTATGTCGAGCTGTAGCAGTAGTGTTTTTGGATAATAACTGAGTTCCTTTAATCTGCTGTTCTCCGGTCTGGCGGCCTTGGAACTTCCGAGTCCAATTGATTTCTGTGAACTTGATGCGATTGCGAAATGTCAGGTGAATTTCTGTGATTATGTTGTGGTTGATAATATTGTTTTTGCAGTTACGTTCAGGAAATGACGATCCGTTTAGTTTTGATCGGTTCGCGGTTTATCCTTTCCTTAGTCCTCGTCGCTATCGCATTTTCTGGCGTGTAAGTAAAGCCATGGCGTCATGTTTTCTTTTGAAAATTTTCGATCATCTGGTTGCTTAGGTGTGCGTAAAGGAATCTAGAATTTGTCATCAGCATCGATAATTATACCGTTTTCGTTTAATTTGAGATAGGAGCTAGATGTATATTGATATCATTTACTTGAATCTTAAGATAGAACTCGTGTTAGATGATTTAACTAATCGAAGGTATATTAAATTAATTGCCGATGGAAATTAAAGAAAATCCTGGCTGCAAATTTCTGTTACCTATAGATGATTCTGTTGAGCAATTTTCGGACCTGATTATTACTATTATTATTTTTGACCTTTAAATCCAATGAAATTAATTTCACTTATTTTCTTTATATATATATATATATATATATTGGTTGTGCTGCCTTCTCTTGAAGATCCTGGTCACGAGCGTTGAAATTGCGTTCTCCATTTCTGTTTACTACGATCAATGATGTTAACATCGTGATATTAGAATTTAGAAATGACACTTTACTGTCTCAATTTACTTTGATCTATCTGACTCTGACATTTTTACTCATCGTTGCTTATTTTTATGTTTTTGAAGACCTCATTCTCATTTACACGATGAATAATTCTTAAAATATTGAATGCCCTGATTTTAGGTTCGCAAGTAATGGAAGTACGGAAACGGAGAAAACTTTGGCTATGATTAAACCAGATGGATTGCGTGGTAACTACACTGATAGAATTAAAAGGACCATTGTGGAGTCGGGTTTTAGAATTTTAAAGGAAATAATAGTCGAATTGGATGAAGATAGAGCAGGTCGCTTTTATGCTGAACATTCGTCAAAAAGCTTCTTTTCTAATCTGGTCAAATACATGACAAGGTGTATATTGAATCTGAGAAATTTTGTCAAGTTTCCTATTCAAATAATCATTTACATAATTTTATATGTTCTGTGGTACTGTTGTATCGATGCTGGTGTGGTACCTCACCTCACCTTTGTTATTGCATCTTTATGCTTGCATTTGAACCGCTTTCATTGTGCATTAATTTGCTAGCAAGTGGTGGATATCCTTCACACTCATGAAATATATGCAGCAATCACACCCCCATCTGCCAGCACTCAAACAAAAATTTGAAAAATGTTGATATTGAGATTACTAATTCATTTATCTTTTTCTTTTCAAATAATGTCAGTTAATGATACGCATCTCAAGCTTATAAGATGTTTGTTAGTGTGCTTCTCCACCTCGAGCCATATCCAATAGTTTAACTTAGTTGAAACATGGATCTTTGTATAGCAGAAGACATTAAAACCAATCTGGTGGGCCTGTAATCTGATTTTAATGTAAAGCGTTTAAACAAACATGAAATTTCTCAAGAATTGTGCGATCCTGTATTTCAGTTCTTGCATAATGGTGTTTTTCCTCTGTCTAACACTACTCATCAGTGGCCCAGTATGCATTATGGTTTTGGAGAAACAAAATGCAATCGCAGATTGGCGTGCTATGATTGGGCCAACAGATGCAACGAAAGCTAAGGCTACACATCCCAATAGGTCATATAAATTTTTATCTTTGTCCCCATATATACTTTGCCTCCAGAAGTTTGATACATGAATTCAATACTGATGTCGATATAGTTGCTACCAGTGCATTTTTAGTTTTGGTTTTCATTTGGGTCTTTTGCATGATTCAGCATTCGGGCAATGTGTGGCTTGGATTCAGAGAAAAATTGTGTTCATGGTTCAGATTCTATTCAGTCAGCTCAAAGAGAGATCTCATTTTTCTTTGAAGAGGAAATCGGTAAGATCTATTCCTTTCATTGTATATATTTAAAATGCATACTTTGATTTGTTTGTGCATGTTCTATTATCGTTTTTTAGTACTGTGATATTTTTTACTGTCACGTGTATATTGTTCACATGTATAGCTATCTGTTGATATCATTATCCTATAAACGAAAGTAGAGATTTCTTGTTGATTGATGTAGAGTTGAAATATATGTTGTACCTGATTTTTGCGGTTATAGAAACAGAAGTTGTAAATTCTAGACAGGAAGGGAATGTGGGTGGGGAACAAAATGAAGATATATTTATCAGCCGTTCACGACAGAAACCACACATTTTTAGTTTATAAAGAATTTAGTATATATGTTTCTCATTGAAAATGATAAAACAAAACTTTTCTTTAGTTCTTCTCCCACAAGGCACGGTCCTCAAAAGCCTACTTTCTTTGTTTGTTATTGTACTTCTTTTGACAGGTGAAATGGTTGGAAAACACGATGAATTATAATCAATCATTAAGCAGTCTGTGTATAAGCATGACTAGGTCTTATACACGCCTCTTTATTTTGATAAATCTCAAATACCAAAAGTGGATTGCTACCAGCCCCCACCCAAATTTCTTCTGGACGTTGGCGAGCCGATACCTTGTATTGCGCACATCACTCACACTTATTTGTACATTTATATGCTATTTGTGGATGTTGTATTTATGCTCAGTGTATGTATTAGAAATTTAGAACCTGTTCTCTGATGACCAGCCTGTTAGTTTTGTTATCTTTTGTTACTTTTGAGAAAGGTTGGTTTTGTGTGGACCGTAAATGCTACTATTAGGAAGATAAACTAAAACCATAGGTTGGTGATGAAGGGTCTGTAGCTTCTTTAGTTGATTAAGTTTTAGGGTCTATTAGATATAGTTAGACATGCTGGACCGGCAATTGTTCCTGTTTACCCTGGTAGCAAACTTAAGCTATTAAATGATGGGCAATGCTTTTAATCACAAATTCACAATTTGTCAATCAATAAAATAACTTCAATATTTTATAGTTCTATAGTTTTAGTTAGACATGCTGGACCAGTAATTGTTCCAGTTTGAGTTTTGTTCTTTTCAATCCTTGTGAGTTTCTCTTCCTTAGGACTGACCTAACGTGTGCAGTTGCACTTAAAGCCAGTCAAATTTTCAAGTGAGGAGTGTGTTTTCTTTACCTTCTTTCTTTCTCCCTCTCCTTTTTCTAAAATATTTATGTTGAACCGTCAGTCTGACCAGACCGTTCCATAACCAAAACCTAGTTCTTCTAAAAACTTGTTGCAGAAAATCATCATTCTTCCTCTACCAAGCACAAATGTGTCCACAATTCACATTAGCAGATTTTGGTTGTGGAAGGCTTCAAGCCTGATCATTCATCTCTAATTTCTTAAACAGTTTGTTTATCATTAAAAAAAGCATAAATAAATAAAATAAAAACCAATTGTTCTAAAAAATTGATCATCTATAAAAACAAACTAAAAGTGTAAAAAGAGAAAATAAATTTGGTTGAAAGTATGTTGGTTCGTGTTTTGACTGGAAGGTAGTTTAGAGGGGGAGACAGAAGATATTGGGATTTGAAACTCAGGGTTCTAAATACATTGAAGCTTCAACTTTGACTGGAAGGTATTCTATGAACGTATACTTGATTCCTTGGTGGTCAAGCTACATGTTTCCATACAGTTCGAGGCTGACCATTTCATTTTTAATTGTGTTTTCTTTACTCTATTTCTAGGCCTTGTGTTATTTATTTGCCCAAAAGATTCAATAGCCGAAACCAGTTCAACCTTACAAACGAAAATGAAAAATGAAAATAGAAAGAAAACGATGACAAGTTAAGTATAAGAATATACTACATAAACCAAAGAGCAAGGGAGAGCGACAGAGGGTAAAACTCTCTGAAAACCCGTGGAGAGAATGACGAAGAAAGAAAAGGATGATGTAAGAAATTCCATCTTATTTACAAGAGATGCAACTTTGGACTTGATCATATGGCTTTCTTACTCTTACTTCCATAACCCCTTTAAGCCCCTAATATTTTTCTCCATTGGTATTTTGTATTCTTGGGTATGTACAGGTGTAAGTGTATAGGAGAATCCTTAATCTAAAGGCATGGAAAATCCATTTTGTCCCACTTGTAAATTGTGATCCAAATATGTATAGCATGGGCCTATGGCATCCTTTCCATGCCATATTTGTACTCCGACCTAAATATGTATATCTACAGATCTTAATATGTGGATATGCGTACTTCACATTTGTTTGATCATCTGAAGTAACCTTTCACATTTTGTTTGATCCAATGTAAACTGTAAAGTATGGACCTATGACATCCTTTCCGTGCTCCCTTGGTCTAGTTTCCATAAGCCTGAAGACTGATTGGTTTTACTTGTTAGCGAACTATTGTGGGAAAGTGAGATAGTAGTTCTGTACCTTTATGTTTGATAGACGCTTGGCTTTGAAAATTTTATGGCCGGAAATTTAATGTCTTTGATAGATATCCATAATTTAAACATTTCCAGTATATTTGGGTTTAGAGTTATTCCTATCAATTTCAAAGCGAGAAAAGTCAGAGAGAGGAGAAAAAAAAGATTTAGAGGGAGAAATATTAGAGAGTGAAAAGTTAAAGAGTGAGTGCTATGTTAGAGAGATAATATTGGTAGAGAAAGAGAATAAAATATTAAGATGAGATGATATAAGTTAAAGATGAAGAGGTATGTTAAAAGAGAGTATTAGTTAGAGAAAGAGAGAGAAATGTTAGAGAGAAAAAAGTCGAAGAGCTAGAGATATGTTAAAAGAGAGTGTTAGTTATAGTAAGAGAGAAATGTTAGAGAGAGAAAAGTTAAAGAGGTAATATATGTTAGATCGAGAATATTAGTTAGAGAAAGAAAAAGAAAAAGAAAAATCATAGAGAGAAAAGTTAAAGAGCAAGAGATATGTTAGACAGAGAATCAGTTAGACAAATAGAAAGAAAAATGATAGAGAGAGAAGCTCGAGAGAAAGTTGTATTAGAGAGAGAAACATTAGGGAGAAAAGGATAAATTTTAATGAGAAAATTTATTGATAGGGAGGTTTTTTCAGTACTGTAGATAGAGTAGTTAGAGAGTAAAAGACGACAAAAATAGAAAGAGAAAGTTAAGTTATAGATGGAGAAATTTTATAGAGATATGTTAGAGAAATTTTCATGAGAAAAAAAATTAGGAGAAATTTTATAATTTTAGAGAGAGAAAAGTGAGAAACCTATGTTAGAAGAGAAAGTGAAATAAAAGTAATAAAGAGATGGAGTTTTAGAGAGGTTTTTTGTTTTTCTTCTTCTTCTTTCTAAAGAAAGAAATTTAGAGTGTGAAAAAAAGTTAGAAATATATATGTTAGAAAAAATAAATAAATTAGAGACAGGAAAGAAAAAGGTAATAGAGAGAAGCTTTAGAAAGAAAAGGTTGGGAAAACTATTAAAATTGTAGAGAGAAAATTGCAACATATATTAGAAGAGAAACAGAAATGAAAGTAATAGAGAAATGGAAATTTTAGAGAGAGTTTTTTTAGCCAGAAGTTAGAACGAGAAAATTATTAGAGAATTGTAAGTCAAGAAATAAAAAAGTGTTATAAGAAAAAACGAGATTTGGAAAAATAGAAATCTGTTTTTTGAAAACTATATATTTTTTTAGTTTTTAAAATTTACTCATAATTCAAAAACGTTTTTATAAAACAAAAAAAGAAAGCAGAATTGATTATCAAACGACACTGTTTTCAAAAACAAAACAGAAAATGAAATAGTGTTATCAAATGGTTCTAAAGGTCGAAGTCATAGATTTCAAGTTGATGCGAGTATAAATTTGTTGAACCACTGTGTCACTAATCCTTGAGTGTATTTTTGGACTCTGGTTTTCTGGACCACATGGCGCAAGAATCCTATTTTTAATAAGGCGGTTAGCATGGCGGTATGTGCTGCCTTGCACTACAGCATTGAAGAGACAATCTTTTGAACCTTTGGGCTTTAGTTTGATTTAGGCTTCTAAGTAACTTTTCTCTGGGGCTTTTTGATAATTAAGCTTCGTAATGTTGATACTTAGAACTGTGTATTCTCGTTAGCGGTCTCCTCTTTTTATGATCAGTTGTCAATTCCTTATACTAATCATATTAACATTTTAGCATCTATTAGATATTCTTGTTTTTTGTGCCAACCTAAACCCACCCAGGTATGTATCTTTGACCAAGAGATTAGAGATTGGAGGCTCGAATCCTTGTCCTACTATATTGTTGAACTAAAAAAAATAACTTCTTGGCGATGGAGCTGATAGAGACTTTTCAAAGCTATTTAGTTCCTTTAGCCATTAGTATCAACTCTTTCGAATCCTAACCAGATAGCATTGCCGATCATATCAAGGAATGGTATAGAAACATACTAGACCAAGTGAACAGCCAAGAACTTGAGGATCTATTCTCTGCTCGTGAGACAATACCCTCATAATTCATACAATTAGAGAGTCAAGATACTCTATTATGCCCTTTGCCTCAATTCTTGAGGTATTTGTGGATATGATAGCTAGAAGTTTCCATTTGATTAAAAGAAGATTTAATGAAAAGCGAGCTAGTCAAACCATTGGATGATACAAGTCCACGCAATACCAGGTCTTAGTTTATGGTTGCCAACCGCAATATTTGCCTTCCAGAATTAGGAAGTCTAGCATATCGTTTCTCTTCTTAGCTTGGGTTTGTAAACCCTAGACATCTACTAGATGCATCGCTCACATGGTTTCTTATCTTTCTTTTAAAATAAGCCATGTCTTGGTTGGAGTGATTCTTTTCTGACTCCTTCCCTCCATTTTTTATTCCACTTTTATGATTTTCTTTTCCCCTCTTCCTTTTCCCTGCATCTCGAGGAACTTTTGAGGGATGAGACTAAAATGACGAACCTAGTGACGATTATGATGTAAAGATATTTAAGCTTCGGATATTTTTTTTCATTAGTTTGGTCACGGAGTTCGTCATCTCAATTATCTTCACTGTTTTTGCTTTCCCTTCAGTATTTTGAATCCGTTTTAATATATCAACCGTACTCTGTGACAGCACATTTATGAACTAGATCTTTTTTTTTTTGAATAGTACTAGATATTTTTTTTTGGTCGAACAATTTATGAACTAGATTTGAATGTGAATTTTTAACCTATAGGAAGGGTTACTTATGACTTATTTGGCTGGTGTAGTAGTTCATTGAAGAGTTGTATGGACTAAAATCAGGTAGTTTAAATTAGCTAATACTGTATTTTTAAAAAATTTTAATTTAAAAACCAGTACGAAATACGAAGCCTTATTTGTTGAGGGTATTCTGCACCCTGATGGGGACACGACAGAAACGTTTTAAACCAAGTATCTAAACACTAAGCAGTACTGTGCTGAAGTTTTTTTAAGTCTCTTCGTTAGTAGAAGATATTATTGGTATTAGCAACGGTAATAATCTATGATGTTAGAGGAAGAGCTTGTGGCTGGAATCCAAAAGGGTGAGTATTACTTTCCCGTTCTGTTGAAAAGAACGTGGAGAGATCCGAGAGTTGGCTTGGTTTGTGGCATCTTTTTAGGAGCAAAGGCTCCGAGGAAGGAATAAAGTTAGAATTTTTCAACCCACCCGGTTGGTACGACTGCCGATTATTCATTATGTGATTAACTTTGTCGTGACACGTGGCCAAAAGGTTTCAAGGGGGCCACTTGCTTGGGGTTTCGTTGGGGATTTGAGCTGGGTCCATTGTCCAAATTGGAAAAATTCCTAGCGCTACTGTAGAATAGTGAAATCATTGGTTTTCGATGTGATCTCCAAGCAAAAAGCTTGTGGATTTGTCAGTGTGATGCTTGTATTTTGTCAATTTATATTGCAAAGAGGGTTTGATTGTTTGAGAATAATAGTGTTAGATATAAGTTCGTCAATTTTTGGATTGCTCGAAAGTAGATTTGTGATATGGACCTTATATTGCAAACGAAACCAAATATCACATCCGTTTAATTAACAAATAGGCTCGATTCCAAGTTCAAGATTAATTGGAGCCCAAGTGAAAAGGTATTTGAAGACATGGTCATTGCGATGCCACAATAATTTTGCTTAAGCCTTATGGTGCTAGAATACTCATGTCTAATCTAGTCATGCTGTATGGGTGTCATGGTGCAAAAGAGCTAGTGTCACACTGTCATAATGGTGATATTAGCTTAAATGAATTCTCTCTTTCGTTACTCTTGGACATTGTGGAGCAACAAAGGCTTGCATCGTGATATGAGCTTGATTTTGCAACTTACAAATAGAGGTGTCAAACAACTTATTAGAATTGTTGAGGATTAGGAACATTTGAATTGGGCTAGTATTACGAGGTTTTAGTTGGGAGAAAATTGGGTGGGAGGACCCCTTTGAGTGATTTTCCTAAAAGTGTTTTGAGATTGTATGAGATCTCTATTGTTCTTCCATTATTGTGATCTCCATTTTAGGTGAAGTGATAAAGTTATCAGAAATTAGTACAAAGTTCATTTAGGCGTGAACTTTAATAAATGTATAATGTAGTTTTTTTTAATTGATTGATTGATTAATTATTATTATCTTTGTACTTTCCTTTTTATTTTTGATAAGAAACCAAGCTTTCATTGAGAAAAAAATGAAAGAATACAAGAGGGCATACAAAAAACAATCCCACCAAAAACACTCGCCAAGACTAAAGGAACATGTCCCAGTCCAAAATAATAAGACCAAGCTGATAATTATAAAAAAACTTAGAAATTGGCGCCCACAAAGACGAGTTAAATCTAATCGTCTCCCAAAGCCAAATACCCCACAAAATAACAAAGAAACATGCTTGCCAAAGAACTCTCCCTTTGTCACGAAGAGGGGGATGCCAAAGGATTTCCTCAAACATAGAGGAGCAACCAATGTCTAATCAACCGGTAAGAGAATGAAAATTTAGGGTCGTAATATGGTAATTTGAAAAATTTTGGCCGACGTTGAAGATATATCTAACCACTCCCATATGGGTGTAGACAATCACAGTTCACATGACATAACTAGTGTACGATGTGCAATTCATTTGTCTTTGATAGGATTGTTTATGAAGAATAATTGGAATGGATCGAGAAGGAGAACCCCACTTTCTATTTCTAAGGATAGGAGTTCCTACCTTCTTTATTCTGTTGTGGAGATCCATAAAGAATTCCTTTCTTAGGGCCTTTAAGATCAGATTAGAGGTTTCATAAGTAATTGGTTTGTGGTTACTGTTGAAAAATTAATGGATTTCGTGAAATAATGACTTAAGGAGCAAGTCCAGGAGCCGTGTGTACCTAGACATATTGGTACTTTATATAGCACCCTAAAAGGATACCATGTTTCTTAAAGCTCAACTAGGCCAAAATTTTCAAGCCTTTTTCTTTTGTTTCTTTTTCTTTTTCAAGCCTCTCCTGCTTTTGGCTTGCGCACTGTGTCTAAGCACTATCAGAAGAAGCTTTATGCCTTCATGGGTTGGAGGTGGTTGGTTTATACTGCAGCCGAATGATTTATATAAACTTTAGGAACATGTGTCGACATTTTTTTCAGAAAAAAAAATAGGAACATGTCGACACGATCAGTAGTAAACTGTCAGATTCCATTAGCGGCTGCTGGTTTCATGGATTATATTATCTTTTAGACTTTAATATTGTTGAAATGGTATTTGTAGAAGTATTATATTACCTTATTCACTCTAGGGATTGAGTATAATCGCATTTGATTCAATATATATCTTGATAACAGTTATATTTATTAGACAGTTGTGGGAATTCGATGAAGAGAAATTAGTGAGGAAAATGTGTATAGGGAGGAGAAATTGTCAAATTCGTGAGAAGAGTACTTTGTAATAGAAAGTTTGTATATGTTTATCGATAAAATTTTGGTGGAAAATGTGAGAGAGAATGAGAGAGATATTAATAGATAGGGGGAACTTAATTAAGAAGCCCACCTGTATCCATTCCTGAGATAGATACTAAAATAAAGTATGATTATAAATTTAGAATGAAATAAAATAAGTTTAAATCCTATTTTGGTTCATAAATTTTCAAGTTTGTTCAATTTTGGTATTAAACTTTTAAAATGTCCATTTTAGTTTTTAAACTTTCACATTTGTCCTCAAAACTTTTAAAATGTCTATTTTGGTCCTCAAATTAGTGATGTAGCTTCGATTATTTGTATTAGTATATTAATATTGAATACGATTTCCAGTCAAATAAGTTAGAGATGAATATTGGACCAAACAAATTTAAGGTAGAAAAGTAATATAGCGAAAATTAAAGTATTCATTTTGAAAATTTAAAACAAACAAATCAAACTAAATAATTACAAATTTTCTAGTCTCGATTTTTTATTTTTTTTGGAAAATATTCTAGTGTCTCGATTTCATGTTTATTCTATTTTATTTCTTAATTTTTTAAACATTTTTGTTTTGTATTTCAGAATTTTGTATGCCACTAATTTTTTAATGAATTATTTAATCAAAATTTGATACAGACATCTTTTATTCATTCATTTAATCACTATTTACAAGTCACACACAGGTTAAGGGTTAGGTTTCCTCCATTTCAAAAAAAAAAAAAAATCCAAATAGATTTATATATTTTATTAAATGGTTAATGAGAAATATTAGTGGCCAAAGGAAGATCCAAGTATAATAAATTCCAAAGATACATCCTTCAAGACGAACCCTACTTCGAGAAATTTCCTTGGCTCGAATTTTTTTGGTATTTCCAAAAGAGGAAGTCTTGGCTTAGTCCAATTTTCAGGAAATTTTGCTAAAATTGTTCCTCCATGAGCCAAGAGATGGACTCTTTAGGATTTCTTAGAAAAATGGTCAACAATGTAATATTATCAATTTCTCGGAAATAGATGCCCAACGTCTTCAAATTCCAATTTCCAACTGGATGAATATTTTATAAACTAGTGAGCCTTTTTTTTACTATTTTTTTTTTATAGATAAAGGTAATTAGAAGGGGGATTATTTGAATTTGTAAACAGATTCTCATCAGATCTTGTTAGGCTTTTACCATAGCACATCATGACTCTAATCCTAAAAAAGACAAAAATGAGTTGCAATTTGTACTACTTTTTTTTTTTTTTAATTATTTTCATCGTAAAACTTTGATATTTAGTCAATTTTAATGATTACAATTTCGTACTTTTTTGTTTTAGAAATTCTTTGGGTGTACTTTTAAATTATTTGTATTTATAAAATTGTTCTGTGTATTGATTTATAAAAATTTTCTGTTAATTCTAATTTTATTTTAAAGTTTTCGTTATTTGTTTATCCTACTGATTTAAAAATATAACAATTTTAAGGTTTACTTAAAAGACAATTATTTATATCTATGAATTGTTAACTTTACAAGCATTAAACGAATGATTTCACTCATAGGGTAGCCCGCATAGGGTTGAATTCGACGCCATCTTTGTGGCTAGGAAACTATCTTGCGTGGATGGTTGAACTGTCGCTCAAGGAGCAAAGTTTGTTTGTTCCCCACGGGGATTCTGTTTTGTCTGGAATGAAATTACATATTTATTAAAAAAAAAAACGAATGCATAAAAATAACAAAATATTGTTTTTGTTTGCTTTTTCTGTTTAATTTGTTTTAAAAGTAATGTTAAGTCTGGAAAACTACTTTTTGTTTAAAATATAGGAATTAGTGTCATTTGTTTCAATAGTTCGTATACTTTTTTTTCTTTTATTGCGTGTGCTAAATATATAGTAGGAATATTCAACTTTATGTACCAAATAGACCAGTCATGAACCATCCCATGGTGTCTTATGTCAGCCATATTGCTAAGCACAAAGTTCTTTGAGTGAGTTCAAGGATTTTCTAATAGCAATGTTCAAGTAAAGTAGGATTTTCTGATAGGGACTACAATAGAATAGATTTTTTTTTTTTTTTGAAATGCAATAGAATAGATTTTTAAAGTTATGAGTTTAAAGCCTAAAATATTGACTAATGTTTTTAGATTTTTTTTAATCAATAGTGCTCTTTTTTTCAATGATGATACTATTCAAAATTACATTCGTGAAAATCCAAAATTTTAAATTGCCTTTGCTTTTTAATCCGAAAGATCTTAGACTGAATGAAAATTTTAAATAATCAAAAGTTGAGGGTTGCAATATTATTATTATTATTATTATTTCTGAAGAACGTTTGCAATATTATTTATATATAATCATTATGCTTTCTTCTCATTTGAAATTAAGTATACCTGATGCAGAAAGGATAATATATTTGATGCGTAAAGTTATTATTTTAATTTTATCTTTTTTTAAGAATTATTAATTTTATCAATGTGTTAACTATTATAGTCAAAATTAATTAGTTGGCCTTTGGGATGGTTGTGAGTGCCCTTGGATTAATGATGGTAGGGCCCGATACTAGATTACTAAAATATATATATATATATATATATATATATATATATATATATATATATATATATATTAAAGGGATAATTGTAATGGGTGGCAAAATTAGGGTAAATAATGGCAATTTTAGCAATTTTTTAAAATATTTGCAAATATGACAAAATTTTTTAATTAATTTTTTATATCCCTTTTTTGCCCTTGAATTGCACGGACAGAAACATCTGGTGGATTTCTCTCCTCTCTTTTTGTTTTGGTAGGTTTCTAATGAGTGATAGAAAAACTTTCTATCAGTGATAGATTCTATCAGATAGAAAACTTCTATCACTGATAGAAAGTTTTCTATCACTAATAGAATCTATCAGTGATAGAAAAACTTTCTATCACTGATAGAAAACTTTCTATCAGTGATAGAAAATTTTTCTATCACTGATAGAATTAATTTTCTATCACTGATAGAATCTATCAGTGATAGAAAAACTTTCTATCACTGATAAAAAGTTTTCTATCAGACTTTCTATCACTGATAGAATCTATCAGTGATAGAAAATCTTTCTATCAGTGATAGAAGTTTTCTATCAGTGATAGAAAACTTTCTATTAGTGATAGAAAATGTTTCTATCACGGATAGAACCATCTCCCAGTACTTCTTCAACGACTGTTCCCTCTACAACCTCATCTCCTCGTTGAACCTCCTTATGAAATCCTCTACTCGCAGGTTCAAATCCTCAAATCGTCTTCTATCACTGATAGAAAGTTTTCTATCAGTAGAAAATTTTTATATCACCGATAGAATTAACTTTCTATCACTGATAGAAAGTTTTTCTATCACTGATAGAACCATCTCTCAGTACTTCTTCAACGACTGTTCCCTCTGCAACCTCATTTCCTCGTTGAACCTCCTTATGAAATCCTCTACTCGTCGGTTGAAGTCCTCAAATCGTCTTCTATCACTGATAGAAAGTTTTTCTATCACTGATAGTCTATCAGTGATAGAAAAACTTTCTATCAGTGATAGTTCCATTTGTGTTCTTCAATTTGAGCTTTGATTGATTTACGCTAATTGTCTGTCATTTTCGATCCCATACATAAACCCTAGTTGCCGCGTGAGTATTATCACGTGGGAAGATTGAGCAATTGGGAAGACTGATAGAAACGAAGAAGCCTCTGATAGAAGAGATGGACAGCGTGAGAAGAAATTCGAGGGTTAGAAGAAATTTGGGGTTCAGGGGTTAAAAAGGGCATTTTGGTAAATTCACATTCCAGAGTCAAAATTTTGCCATTTTTGCAAATAGTTTCTACGGCTGCTAATGTTGTAATTATTTTGGGCCGGTTTGCTACTTTTGCAACCGGCCCTATATTAAAAAGTTTTTTTTTTCACCATAAATTTGATCACGGTAGGGAGTATTAAGTTTATACAAGTAAGGATTTTTTTTTTTTTTTTTTTTTTAAATTCATCAACCTTTGAGGGTGGGAGACCTCTACCCTCTTAGTTGAATGTATATGTCAATTATCGTTGAGTTATACCCACTTTGACATACAAGTAAGGAAACTTATAAATTAGATTAAAGTTTTTTAAATTTTATTTTTTTTGGGGGGGGGAGTAAAGAGGCCAACAGAAGTAAAAGGAAAATAAATGTGTATTGTTTAAAGTATTGATCAATTTTTTTTTTTTTTGAAAAAATATTAATCAATTATTTGATTCTACATTATTTTGCTGTCTTTAATTCATTAAAATTGCTGATCATTGATAAGATAACGAGGCAGTTTGATTTGCATCACCCAAAGTTGATCATTGGTTGTAACATACATGTAGATGTATTTTCTTCTTTTTCTTTTTAGTACGGTTGTATGTTGATATACTTATTTGCATGTGATTATATTCTTGTGTGAATGCAATATAAAACGTGACAAATTATATAGAATGGTCCCTAAATGTGTAATGAAATACTTAAAACATTTATAGTACAAGAAGCGTATCTCAGAAAGAGTAATGTTTAAAATGACAACGATCTACAGTAAAAATTCTTATTGTTTCTTTTTTTTTGGAAAATTCTCTTAACTTCCCCGTTGCTTTCATTTATCATTGATTAGTGGAACAATCATAATATGACTATCGAATGTGAGAAATTATTTAATGAGACTACCACAATGTGTCTCCCTGACATCTATAAATAATCATTAGAGATGGATTTGAAAATTTGTGTGCTTCCTAATAACCATTGGATACAAATTTGAAGTACTTTTACAATTTCTCTCTCATATATTCAACCGTATAAAATTGCCAGCTACATTGGGACGGACTCTTGGAATAATTTCTCCCTAGAATAGTGAATGCCCACCTCGTGTAATTATCATTACCATTAGATTAAAGACGTATGGGGATCAACTCCACCTTTTTCTACTTAGCAGTTGTCTTAGGATTTGCATCTCAAGATCTGACGGACAAAATTTTGACACGGTCGGTTGTATAGAGGATGTTCCAGAATTGAACCCGCAGAATCCTCCTTTTGTAGTCTTATTAAATTACAGGAATTAAATTATTCAATTTTATAGAGAATGTTTTTCATGCTAGTGGTGTATGTGCATTCGAGGTGTATAAGAGGAAGAATTAGCAATGACTTTCAGGAGGAGGATTTAGAGTGGGAACTGAGAGGCCAGTGTTTGGGAACTTGAACCATTATAACTTGCTGTGATTGAGCAAGCTTCCTTCATCAAACTTGCCAAAATTCTGCACTTGTTTTGATCATCCCAATACTCGCCATTGGCTTTTAAGATCTGGTTCTGAACTTCTCAGTTTTGTACATAACCCATAACCTTCTTCTTCACAGCTCTCTCCATTTTCTTCATACAGCTTCAAGTTGTATCGTTAGTTGAAGATGAAGGTGAGCTTAATTTTTAGCTCAAAACCTGGACTTCATTTTGTGTACTGTAGTTTGATGGAAGCTTGATTTGATCTATTTCTTCAATGCAGTTCTTCAGCTGGATGCAGACTAAACTAAATGGCAGACACGAGAAGAAAATCCCTGAAACATTCTCTGCTTCTCGTAAGCTTTTTCTTCTCTTTTTTGCACCACTTTTTCCTCTGTGCTATGACTTCTTTATTCTCTGTTTCCATACTAGAAAAGTTCGTTTGCATGGATGATATGTATGTATGTATATATATATATATATATATATATATACCGTAGCTCTAGCTGATAGGACAGTGTCATAGACTTGTAATCTTAAATCTTTTTTCATATTGAAGCAGAGGTTTTATGGGTTAATCGTTTGAAGGGTCTAAACTTAGATATCAGCTTGGTGAAGAAACAATAGTATGGAAAATAGATTCAGTGAAATGGTTTTGGTTGGATCCGAAATTTAGTTAGCTGGATCAAGATCCCAATGCAAACACCAACCTGCAGACATGGGTCCATGTGCCTAGTTTCCTCGACCCTTTAAATAAACTTTTAATGTACAAAATTTACCATTGTTTTACTTTCCCTCTTTTGTCCACTTTCATTAGCTTTAATAGGTGTGCAAATCAACCACTAATCAGATCCCAGAACTCAAAATATATATTTATATATTCTTACTTCATAAGACGATGAAATAATTCTTTTATTCTTTCACTTTCATCTTCTGGATCTTTGAAATGGTTTAGTATTGCATTTTTATATCATTTAAGGTAGACACTTCGTACTTTCTTCTGTATAAATTGAATATGTTCCATCTCCCAATTTACAGAGCATAAAAAACAAGAGTCTCGTGAAGAGTTCAGCGATTGGCCTCATGGGTTGCTTGCAATTGGCACTTTTGGCAACAATGAGATTAAAGATGATTCTGAGAGACAAGACATACAGGAGGATCCATCTTCTTCAGAAGAGATAGTAGATTTCTCCCCTGAAGAAGTTGGTAAATTACAGAAGGAGCTGACAAAGCTTTTATCTCGAAAACCAAATGCTGAAAAGCAGGTTGCAGATCTTCCATTGGATAGATTTCTCAACTGTCCCTCAAGCTTGGAGGTCGACAGGAGAATCAGCAATCCACTTTGCAGTGATTCAGAAGATAAAGATGAAGATATTGAAAGGACTATTAGTCTTATCATTGGTAAATGTAAGGACATTTGCGCCGATAGTAAAAAGAAAGCAATCGGGAAGAAATCGATCTCGTTTCTGCTGAAAAAGTTGTTTGTTTGTAGAAATGGCTTCACTCCTATGCCACCCCCAAGTTTGAGAGAAACTCTACAAGAGTCAAGAATGGAAAAGGTAATTGTTGAATCTTCTTCAACTCTGATTTATGTGCAGGGTCGTTATTAAATGTTGAATCTGATGATGGTCTTTCCATTTCAATGGCAGCTTTTGAGAACAATTCTCCAAAAGAAGATCTCCCCACAAAACGCTTCCCGATCGTCGTTGTTAAAGAGGTACATAGAGGAAAAACAGTCGGTAAAAAACAGAAATGATGGAGAAGAAGAGCAGAAAAATGCCAAAGATGGATCCAAATGGGTCAAGACAGATTCTGAGTGTAAGTTCATAACTTTATATGTACATAAATTCACTCAGCTCAACATCCTTTTTCTTTTAGCTTTCTAACAAGTCCTTGTTTTGTAAATTGCAGATATTGTTCTTGAGATATAATTCCGTCTCCTCCAATCAATTTGCCACCGAACTGATTTGAAGAAGGTAAGAGCTTCTCTGGTCTCACTTTTTCAGTATGTTTCATTTTACACAACAGCAACTGATCTTCAAATTTCATGTCAAAATTTGGCTATTGCAGATATTCAAACTCCAGCGTTTGATTTGATGTGGATCGAACGGTCGAGATGTTGTCGATCACACCAAAAATATAGATCTTATTGACGGTGCCTAGTCTCTTTTTTTCATGGTTGTATGATGTTGTGGAAACAGTGCAACTCATGTTATGATACATCGTCAAAAGAGATTCTATAATGGACAGGGCTTTACATTTTTCACTTTATTTTACTTACATAATTCTTCTTCTTCTTCTTCTTCTTCTTCTTCTTCTTCTTCTTCTTTGATGTTGGGGTCTCTCTTTGTAACATATTTGAGGCAAATAACATTTTGTAATTGTTATAAAGTTGCCAAAGACATTACTGTTGGGTTCTGTTTCCTCCCATCTTTTTCCCCCAAATTTTACTCACTTGGCTTATTGGCTGATTTTGATTGGATTTGAACTCATTATATATTGAATGTTTCAATATGAATTAAGTAATTTCGACCAAAGAATATGTATCAAAATTTCTAAATTAGTTCAGCTTAGTTAGGTAAACTAGAACTTTAAGATTGGGGATTTTTTTGTTTTATGTATGGTCATGAATTAAATGAAGCGCTTAAAAGATTATTACTTTATTGCTCAAGTTGGAGAATATGATTTAGATATATATGTAACTTTATATAATCTTTCGTATCAAAGTGATTGAGAGTAGGTAATTGAGAACTTTTGCATATAGTTGTGAATTAATCCAACATTTGAAAAATGTCAGGTACATTCAATTATTTTTTTTTACAAATTTTTAGTTTAGGGGTCGATACGCTCAATCTCTTAGAAAAAAAAGTTAAAAGAAGTAATGTGTTAACTGTTGAGCTATGTGTATGTTGGTATGCCATTTTTTCATTATTGTCATTATATTAGTTGGATAATATTTCATATAATTTAATAAAGGTGATTAGGATACTATTTATTTGAATTTATAAGGATAATGGTTTGATCTCTTATTAAACTAAAAAAATTGTAGGTTAAGTAGCTTTAAGTTTATTTAATCAGTTCTAAATCTTTTAATCATACATTACATTGATTACATAAATTTCCATATAACACAAATTCAAGTTTACAAGCCTGAAGTATGGCTCAACGGCATAAAATTTATAATTGGTATGTACCCTCGATCATGAGGTCAGATGTTCGAATCCCCCACCCCCAAATGGTAATGTACTAAAAAAAAAAAATTACCCGACCAAGAGGTCAAAGATTCAACTCCCACCCAAGTTGTCTAAAAAAAATCAAATTTATAAAAATATTTTATATTTTACAAATCATAAGACTAATTAAGATTTCTATAATTTATTCCCTTCCACAATTCGAATACATACAAAACCAACTTCCTAACCCCCATAATTATAAACTCAAAATTATCAAAATCATGAAAAATCTCCTAATTTATGTACTCCAAGTCTCCAATTGCCTCAAAAATAAATAAATAAATAACAATAAAGCCCTACATATTCGTAAGTATAGATGAATCTAAAATTGTAAGTACAACTGAAAACCAAATCCAGACCAACTCTTCAGCTGGAGGTTGAATCTTCCGGGCTTCCGCCACGTTTAAGGCCGTCTCTCACGAAGCCCTAACTTTTTTGCTTCTTTCTTCTTCAATTTCATCTTCACTACTCTCTCTGTAGGATTTGGATCTGAGCCCTTCTTCCACTTTTCGATTCGTTTTCTCTGTGTTTGCATTTTTTTTAAAAACCTTAATCGGACCGGAAAAGTGTGTCCTTGAATCGTTCGTTCTCAGTTTCGAGGAACTCTCTGAATCGTGAAAGCAGTTTTGTTTTAGGAAATTCTCGAAGGATTTCGAGGGATTGGTTGAAGATTGCCTGGGAATCTGGGCGGCCAATGTTATTAATTTCGTTTCGAGTTGAAAGAAGTTTTCGGTGATTTTTGATATACCGGAAAAGTGTGAAAAGTTCGCCGATGTCTTGGGCAAGCGCGGAAGATATTTACCTTTCAACTTCTCTTGCCAATTACCTTGACAGTATGTTGTTTCTCTTTATATGCTTCAGTTTTGTTTGTCGGATAGAACAGGAAATTAGAAAACAATGCTCGCTTTTCTGTTTTTTGAAGTTTAGTGCATCTGGATTCGTGGGCTTTGCTATTTTGTGGAATGTGATAATTCTCTCTTGATCGTTATAGGGTTTCGCCATCGAATTTGTTCTGTTCTGCACTGCCATTCTTTGATTGAGAATGCTTTCTGACTTGATTTGTTTTCGAAGTGTAATGCTGTAAACTAGTGGAGATGTTGCTGATTGGTATAATATTGGTCTGTTGATTGGTTGTAATTGATATGAGATACGTTATGAAATTGTGAATTATATGTGTTGTTCTTGTATATTCTACCAATGTTCAGTATAAAGTGACTAGCTTTTTGTTACCTAGATTTGAGGTATGCTCGACATGTCACCAAATGTAGTGAAGCTATTTTTCTAAAATCAATAGACTAATAGAGTATTTAGACATATGAGAATAAATCATAATATAGCATGGCTTGAAATACATGAATGAACATCAATTTATCTTTTTCTAGCTAACATGTTTGCAATGTTAAAGAAGATATTTGAGTCAAGTGCACTTTGAAGAGATTTTAGCAAAATTATGTTTTTATTTGGTTAATGGCTTTGATTCCCTCTTTTTCTAAAAAGATAATGGACAAGAAGAGTACATCTCCGTGGGATTGTACTTGAAAGAAATCTGAAAATTATCTTTTCAACCAAGGTATTCAAGATATGACCAAGGTGACATCTCTTTGAAAGAGCTTGCCATGGTCAACTGTTGGTATGGGTGACTCGTCTCTTCACCTCGCCTATCACCATATGCAATTGTCTAGCTCTGCCTTGAAAACCTCTGTTGCAACTTTGATTCGACATGATCAAATAGGAGGATTTTAGGGGAAAGAAGATAATTTACCCTTACTCTGTGGATAATATTTTAGTATTAGGACTGCTGTAACAATCAGGACTGATCTTCCCTGCACCAAAAATGATGAGAGGCTGTTGTATGGATACCTTCTAAATAGTTGTCAGGCTGTAGAATGCTGTGAAAGAATTGAGAACAGAATAAGATATTGCTATATTTCTTCGAACATTTCACCAATTGCATGGTTGGAGAAAGTCAGAAAACCGTATTATTTGGAGATTTCAGCATGTATGCATTCTTAAAATTATATAGAAAAGGATTGAGAAAGCTAGTGTTGGCATAATTTAAGGATTTCAGCATATATATTGTTGAACTCGGAAAAAATTTAAGAATTTCAGCATATTAGATATGGTTGCAATTATTTAGTTAAATCATGCAGGTGTATTTTGTTTTCTTACATTAGTAGGATTGTTGTTCTAATGATAATTTCAATCTATAGAGAAGGTTCTTGTACTACTTCGAGATGGTCGAAAGCTATTAGGGATACTCCGTTCATTTGATCAATTCGGTATAGTTCTTCCTGAAATTTTATATGCTTTTGTATTCCATTATGCAAACAATTCCACCTGGAGCCTAAAGAACTAACTGTTTTGATATTCAGCAAATGCTGTGCTTGAAGGATCCTGTGAAAGGGTGATTGTTGGTGACCTTTACAGCGATATTCCTTTAGGTCTCTATGTAATTCGAGGGGAAAACGTTGTTTTACTTGGCGAGCTGGTAGGAGGAATCTTAGATTTTCTTGGTTTCTTTTATTATTTGCCTTTTAGCCATCCAACCCCCTTCCATCTCTTAAACTTTATCTTTTGGACTTGATAGGACTTGGAGAAGGAGGAGCTCCCTCCACACATGACTCATGTCTCTGCTGTGGAGATTAAGAGGGTAAGTAATGTTGAGTTGTTTATTTTCTTATAACTTTCTCTGGACTCTTCCATTGGATTTCTTCAACACTTCCCACATCAATGGAAAACACATCATAGATTCGCTTGTCCGAAATTAGTCTTTCTGTGTGCTTTGGTGATATTTTTGCGAAACTTTCTGTTGTTGCATGTAGAATTTTTCTTTTTTTATATTTACAAACTAGAATCTAATATTACAGGCTCAAAAGGCAGAGCGAGAGGCTACAGATCTTAAAGGTACAATTAGGAAAAGACTGGAGTTCCTTGATCTGGATTAATAGCTGTTTCAAATTCTTGGATTTGTTAGCTTTCTTGTTTGCAAGTTCTACAGCCGCTCGCCCATTGCCCAGTAAGTGAATCATGTTGGTTTTTTATGGACAATTGAGAGCCTATTTTTTGGCCACTAGAATCTAAACATTATGTTGTTGACCTTCAATTTCTCGTGTAATATTTTATTCTATAAATAAAAATCCTTTCCTCTTAATCCTCTCCCCCTCCCCCCTAAGAACATAGAAAGCATGAGCCCTTGGGGCGACCACATGGGCATATCCCTATGCCTTCGAGTAAACACCTACTTAGATGTTGCGTGTATAAATCTTCGAGTGAGGTTAAGAAGAAAAATCCCCGATGTCTCTTGGGTGAGGCCCTAAGGCAGGCGTGGGCACCTCGGATTACTCCCGATACCGAGTTGTAAAAAAACGAGAACTTAGAAGGCATGAATTTGCACTCTCCATGTAAGGTGAGATAGCATTGAATTTCCATAGTCTTGCTATTTGGCAGAGGGATTCATGACCAAAAAAAACCTTTAGAATGTGTTAATGTCTCACTCTGTTCTTGTTTTTCTTTATCAAGTCACTTTACTTCTCCCTTGATAGAGTGAACTTAATTCATCTCTTGTGATGGGAACATTATTTAATCTGCAGCTCTGTAAATTGACTTCCCAATTTTTGTTATTAATCATGTAGATTATATAAATTCATGTGACATAAGTATTGATTTTTTAAAATCATCTCTCACGTTATGTATTGACAATATCGCCTCACTTCACATTTATATATACATGTATTAATTAAATTTATTTCCTTAAACCAACAAATAAATAAAATTATGAACGACAACATTTTCTTTCCAACAGGACGGTGATTTCTCGTACAAGGGGTAACGATTTCATATGAGAAGCTAGAAAAAATAAATTTTTTTCTGAATATTTTTTTTCTTTTAAATGTTGTTCCTATATATATATAATTTGGTCGTTAGATCTTTTTGACAGTTTTAGGCTAAATTATTACCTTATTTAAAAAATAAATAAAAATAAAAATAAAAATAAAAATACTCCCATTAAGTTGTAATATTGCCTGCAAGTGTCCCAATGAATACCGTATTGACTTTTTGTTCAGCAATTTTACTTTAAGGTAGTCTTGAAACCTTTATGAAAGGAGATTGTAATATTGGAATTTCTTAAAGAATAGGGATATTATTGAAATTAGTTCGTAGGTTTTTTTTTTTTTAATGATTTAGCCTTATGTTATCATTTTAAAAATAACTAAAAAGTTTGAGTAAATTGTTCTTGCAATTTATACTTTTGCTCTTGTTATCCGACCAATTGATTTACAGATTTAAAAGAAAGTGATTTGGTTAATCTCTATATTGTTTTTAATCTTCAATTCGTTATTAAAAAAAGAAAAGAAAAAAAAACTGTGGAATTCGATAAATTGTGTGTCACATATATATAATCGAGGATAAAAATATTTAACTATGAAAAAGTTTACTTTCTTCAAAAAAAAAAAAAAAAAAAAAAAAAAAAAAAAAAAAAAAAAAAACTATGAAAAAGTTTACCTTTTTTAAAAAAGAAAATGGTTAGATTAGAAGTTGTCATCTATTTAGTTTGTGTATTTTAATACTTTGAGCCTTTAATACGGGAGAAAATAATATATGTATTTTACCGAAAGAATACATCGAATATATAACAATCATTTTGTCAAAGCGAGTTTAGTCCAACGGTAATTGGTATGTATCCTCAAAATTCGAATTCCCACATCTCCAAATGTTGATGTTGATGTACTAAAAAAAACAATAATTTTTTTTTTTAAGGAATACATTTCTAAATATGAAGAAAATGTCAGCGACATCGGTTTATTTATTTATTTATTTTTAGAATAGTTTATTTATTTATTTAAGTAAAACCTAATCCGAGTGGACCATTATCGGCTTAGTTAATTTGAAGCAGCAGTTACATCGAACTATCCGAAAATATGAAGATAGGAATTAAATTTAGAACATTACATGTCTCATCTAAATTATTACACTTTTTTATTTTAGGTAATTATTATTTATTACCCATCAAACTAAAAGGAGCTTTTATGAGGCCACATTCTCATTTCTATTCTTATTTATTTATTGTCACACACCGACAGTGAAGCCAGCCAAGCTCCGTCATAAATCCGATGGCTCACAAACCAAAGACACAAATAAATCAAGCGGTCCCAAATCCTACACGTGTCCCCCCAAACTTTGACTTTACGGCACAAAATTCCAAGTGGGCCCAACTCCCAAATTAATTTTTTTTTTTTAGAGAACCCAAATTAATTAATATACAATTGAAATTTAAATTATAAAAAAAAATTAAAAAAAAATACTCATGACTCCAATCATATTCTTAAACTTTTAAAAGTTTAATTTTATCTCTTATAATTTGAAGTTTGTTTCAAAATAACCTTTAAACGTTTTTTTCTCATTAAATTTATGAACGAAAAATGATGTGTTTGCATATGTATTGTTGCTTACGTGGATAAATTTAAAGACAGGTAGAAAAAAATACATGCAAACACGTCATTTTGTGTCAATAAATTTAAATATCTTGAAGGATCGTTTTGAAATAAAGATTCTTCAAAACTAAAATGAAAGTTTTAAAAGTTTAAAAATATAATTGAAATCAACTCTTTTTTTTTTTTTTAATAATTCAAATGTTAAAAATGTCATCTTATTCTTGATACTTAGGTTTTATTCTATTTTAGTTGATCAGCTTTTCAAATATTCAATTTTATTTCATTTATTTTCCATAAAACTTTAAAAAAAAAAAAGTTTTTTAAGCAATAAAAAATTACACAATTTAATTTACACTCCAGCTTTAACTCAACTTATCAATTGTTAATTTGTCTCACAAACTCACTCTGACAGATCTCGCTCTCTCTTGCGGACAAGCAAGTAAGAATCTGGCAGATCCACGCCCCTTGGCCCTTGCTGCTGTCAATCTTCTTCTCTCTTCCAATTTAGGGTTCCAAGCTCCATTCTCTTGGAAGCTCTCACTGTAATCCATGTCTTTCTCTTCCATTTCTTCCAATCGGGTACTGCTTTCTTTCACTCTGCTACTATGTGCTTGGTCCCTCTGCATTCACGCCTCAGTCCACCAGTATTCTGGTGAGAAATTCGTTAACAAAGGCAATGCGTTTGTCGTCCATGGAGGTAGCGAGGGAATTCGCTCATCTATCGCCGACCGCAACGATGGCGATGCGGATTCTTCCAACAACGGCGAATCCTACATTCGGTATGTGTTTTCTGATCTCGAGTCTTTTGTGCTTGCTTTCTTTTGGTGATTGTAATGTCGTTGTGGATGCTGTTGGGAATGGATTTTGATTTTTTGGTTCGTTTGCTGGGGATTGCGTCCACTATTTGTCGGTTTTATTTCAATGATTGTGCGAAATGATGAGTTAATTGGGGATTGTTTTGTAATTTTATGTTCTTTTGGTTTCCATTTTCGCTGACATGTATGAATTTTGCAATGTGTGATTATGGAAAATTTGTTAATGTCGCTTGCTTGATATCGATACGCTTTGGGATTACTGTTTGCTTAAATTTTGGGGGAGTCTCGATAGGTTGTTTGAATGTTGGGTTTTATTTATCTTGGTTTATCTGCTGTGGTATCTTCTGTCTTTGTTGTGATAGTTACCTTATTCTATAGTGTACTGTCAAACCAGCTTCGAAAAAATTACATTTCGGAGACCCGAGGAGTTTTCCAACTTCAGCTCAGGACCACTGCATGCGATTGTTTTTGAGGTGGAAGATAGAGAGATGGTTGGAGGCTCAGCCTATGGTGGCCAAAGGGCAATCTGTTGTACTGTAGATCTTGCTAAATTAGGTGTTTGCTCAGAAGGAGAAGTTATTTACCGACCATCTTCAAAGAATTCGGGTTGGCCTCAAGTTTATGGAGTGTCCTTCAACACAGATGAGCAAGTCGCAACCCTGGTGACAAAATCAATTCAGATTACTAAAACTGGGATGTATAACTTGTATTTCATCCATTGTGATCCAAAGCTTCAAAATGTGGTTGTTGAGGGGAAAACCATATGGAAAAATCCTTCTGGATATTTACCGGGTAGAATGGCGCCTCTGATGAAGTTTTATTTGTATATGTCTTTTGCTTATGTGTTGCTTGGAATCTTTTGGTTTTCACAATATGCAAGATTCTGGAAAGAAGTTTTTCCATTGCAGAACTGCATTACAGTTGTCATAACATTGGGGATGTTTGAGATGGCTATGTGGTATTTTGAGTATGCTGAATTCAACCAGACTGGGATAAGGCCAACAGGGATTACTATGTGGGCTGTCACCTTTGGAGTTGTCAAGCGTACAATTGCACGTCTGATCCTTTTGATGGTTTCAATGGGTTACGGTGTTGTTAGACCTACTCTAGGTGGACTGACATCAAAGGTTCTCATGCTTGGATTAACCTTCTTTCTGGCATCTGAAGTTCTTGAATTGGTTGAGAATGTGGGTGCAGTAAGTGATCTTTCAGGAAAAGCAAGGCTATTCTTGGTTCTTCCTGTGGCAATCTTGGATGCTTTCTTCATTCTTTGGATATTTAACTCCCTCTCTGCAACTTTAAGCAAGCTTCAGGTAGGTGGTTTGTTCATAACAATTCTTTTTTATTTGTCCTCCTGATTTTCGTTGTTCAAATAGTTTTAAGATTAATTTCTTCATAGCAAGTGATTTTATGAAGAACATTGAGAAAATAATCTGCTTTTAATCAAAATATATTTCGATGAAGTAGGTTAGTATCAAGGAAAACGTGGTCTTTTAAGTTGAGCTTCTAATTGAAACATAGATTTAATGGAAGCAGTATCATTTGCTGTGATTTTCTGCTAAAATTATGCTTCCTCTGGTGGTATTCCTGCCCTGGTATAATATTATCTTTTACCTTCATTTTATGCTAATGCTGTAGCTTTCTTCTGCATTCTTGTCTTATCTTATAACTTCTGCTGATTGGTTTTCCTCCATTATTATTGATGTCACAGGCTAGAAGGTTGACAACTAAATTGGACATTTACAGAAAATTCACAAATGCATTGGCGGTGACTGTTATTGTATCTGTGGGCTGGATATGTTATGAGGTAATTTTTGCATGAGAAGACTTGTTCCTATTATCATAAAACATGTTTAGACTTGGGACATTCATGCTAACAGAGTCGAGCTACTTGTCATTTCTATAATCTTGTCCCAGAAGCGTATCAATAGTCACTGACTGCAATCTCTCAATTGTAATCTTGCAGCTTTATTTCAAATCAAATGACATTTACAATGAGCAGTGGCAAGATGCATGGATTATTCCTGCCTTCTGGCAAATCTTATCATTCTCTCTACTGTGTGTCATTTGTGCTCTCTGGGCTCCCTCTCAAAACTCAATGCGGTAAATTTCGACCCTTGGTGTCTCTATCCCACCCCCCTACCGTTGTTTGTTGCCTCATTCTCTATTTTTCTCAGGTATGCATACTCTGAAGATGCACATGAAGAGTTTGACAAGGATGATACAAATCTAACGCTCATAAGACCGTCTCCAATTTCCTCACCTTCAAAGGATGTTCGAAGTGTACCAGATATCAAACCACTGCGTGCAAGCGACGATCCAGCTGGGGATTTAGAAGAAGATAAAACAGAATAAAATTGGAATCACAGGTTCTTACTTTTTGGTACCATAATAGCCATAAGTTTATTTTGTTAGCTCTATTTTTGGGAAAATCTGGTAGTCTATAATTGCCACGGGCAAAAATGCTATTAAAAGTAAGACATTTTTCTCATTTTTGCTTTCTTGGGTTGTTCCTAATAGCCGGATGTAATAGTAGACTAGAATGTTGTAGTTTTTCTTTCTTTTTTTTTTAATCTTTTCCTCCTCATGTAGTATTTATCATTTGTTCCACAATAATCCTACTTGTAACTGTGCGTGATATTGATATTTAATGCTCCCCCACCTGCCAAAATCTTCCAATATGATAGATTCAGATTCTATAGAATATTTCCTAGTGCTGTTGTGAATGTGACCATATCTTTTCTTATCGATGGTATGAAATTACAAAAGTGGGGGAGGGTAAGCCTTGATTTGAGGGAGAAAAAAAAAACCCTCTCCCATGGACAAAAGAAAAAAAAAAGGTATAGGGGACAATTTACATCAGGTAAAGGTGTGGGTTAGAAAAAGAACCAAAATGAAAGCTTTGGAAAGCTTCTTATATAGCTTAGCAATCAAGACATTACGTGTATTCCTTTACTTTGAGGTCAAAGCTGGGTGATTTAAATCTTCACTTCAACATTGTCGTGGGAGTTTTGGGATTTAATTAAATTTAACTCTTCTTTAGGGGCAGAGCTCGTTCTTTGGGATTGGGATTCTTTCTTGAAATTAGATTTTGGGGTTTTGGTTTGTGGACTTGGTTTTAGCTTTTTTTTTTTCTTTTTTCTTTTTTCTTTCTTTTAAGTCCTTAGATTTTGATTTCTTTCTGGTCAGGTCAGCCAATAAAGACACCCTGAGGATGTGAACATACAAATTATCCAAATCCATTTTATAAAAAGGTTTTTACTGAGTTCAATTTTATATATTATTTTTTCTCTCTCCCTCATCAGTTGACTGATGGCCCCTGTAAGTTGTCCTGTTCACATTCTTAAGTTAATGGGTGTTATTTTAATTATATATATATATATATATATATATATTCCTTCTATCTGTTAGAATTCTGTATTTTTATTAACAGTGTCTTTTTTGTTTTTTTTGTTTTCAAAATCAAAAGCACTTTTAACTATTATTGGTCAAGCTTATGATAGAAAAATATGTTTAATTTTTTGGCGTTTGCCTTTGGTTTAATGGTATTTTGTTGATGTTTCAAAATGTCTATTCCAATCCTTAATGCTCCACGAGAGGAAACAGGTATAATTTTCAAAAACACAAAATCATAAATAATGGTAGTCTAAACTTTTAGATTTGTAAATTTGCTTTAGTCTATGAAATTTTCTAGGGAAAAATACACTTTAGTCTCTGAATTTTCAAACTCGACAATTTAGTTGTTTTTTAGGTTTGAATTTCGTTTCATTTAAGTCCCTTCATCCATTTTTCTGTTAGATTTTACACCTATTTTTTTTATTAAAAATTTGTGTTTTCATTTTTAAAATAAAAATAATGAAAACATTAATTTTTAATTCTTTTTCAACTCTTTTTTTCTTTCTTCTTCTTCGACCATCCCCATACCACCAACTAAATTTATCTTTTCTCCAAGCTCGCAGCTGAACCCTAACTAGATTTTCCATCTTTCTAGTTCTTCCTCCTCCAAAATCACTATGGAAGCTCCAATTCTCTCTTTATGCTCTGATGTTATGTCCTCCTCCCTTTTTGACGTCGGCGACCCTCAATCTTCGAACCCGTCGTGATTGACCCTTTAGAAATGGCGCGAACATCTGTCTTCGCTCGTAGCTCGCGTGCGAACCTGTCGTTGAACACCACTCGTCGAGTCCGAAAACCAAATCTGGAACGTCTGTCGCATAGGGGGTTTCCCCTTTCCTTCTATTTTATTTTTTTATTTTTTTTTTATAAAACCCGTGAAAGAAGAAAGGGGAGGGAAGAAGAAAAATGAGGAGAAAGAATAAGAAAATAAGAAAGAAAGGAGAAGAAAATGAAAAAAAAAAAAAAAAATGTTGTCAGCGGCGGGCGGTACTGTGGCGGCAACTGACGGCCGGTGGTGTTGTTGAAGAATAAGAAGAGAGAAGGGAAGAAGAAGAGAGCAATAAAAAGAAATAAAAATATTTTTTTTATTATTTTATTTATCTTTATTTAAAAAAACTAAAAATATTTTTTTAATTAAAAAAACAGTGTTATGTTAGCGATCAGTTAGTAATAGGGACTAAAATGAAACGAAATTCAAACCTCAGGGGCTAAATTGTCGAGTTTGAAAACTCATGGACCAAAATGAAACCTAACTCAAACTTTCGAGACCAAAAGTTTTTTTTTTCCAAATTTTCTAATATGTATTTTAATTTTTTAATTAAAAAATAAATTTTTTTAGATGGTACGATAATATTAAGAGCTAAAATTACTATTAAAAAAAGTTCATGACAGTTTAAAAAATCATGAGTTAAATTTAGTTGTTTTTAAAAAGTTTATAATATATATTGAAATATATATTTTCGAGAAGTGGAAAAAATCTTCCAAATTCAATAAGCATAAAGGGATTTAAACCATGTTTTTATTTCATATAAAAGAAAAAAGTTAAGGGCATCTCATTCTCAACACGCAACTTGGTACTACACATTTACTCCTAAATTCAAAATATTTTTAAATGTAAGCTGCTCAACTGACTAAATTATATAAGCTTCTTTATTTTGTTATAAGTAATTTTCAAATATAAAAACTATTATCAGAAAATTATGAGAACACAAGTATATTTTCAAAGACCAAAAATCATATGATTATCAAATGGGGTTTTAGTTTTTTTTTTTTTTTTTCAAAGGCTAACTAAATTGGTATCAGTTGGTCTTTCATTTATTATGTGTGGCCCAAATTTTGCTGAAATTCCAATGAGTTAGCTAATTAATTTGCAATAAGTGTAAATTATATAGTATGTCTATAAATTCAATCACTGTGCTATTATTTAATTATTATACCATATGGTCCATGTGCAGAAATGGTTTGGTGAATGGTGACCCTTCAAGAGAATCGATATACATCCGCGTGTATGTTAAAAGGGATAAATGTCTATCTCGATATTCAATTATTGATGGTTTTCACTTTTCAACGATTTTGTCGTCTTATATTTAGATCTTGGTTTAATCCATTGAGGTCATTCTAAGTATGATTTAGTATTTAAGTCGCCACTTCCTTCTCTTAAAGTTGTAGATTTGAATCTCTACCTATGAAATTCAAAATGTTGTAGTAAAAATATAAATCAAATATAGTATTTATTTATTTTATTTATTTTTTTTTTTAGAAGGTTATATAGTATTGAATTTGTTTAAAGTCAAGTTGAAATTCATATGTAATAAATACTCTAAATAACGTTTATGCCTAATTTCGTACTGACTAACTAACTAATGGTATCTCACTAAATTTGGACTAAGGGCAATTTTGGTATTAAAATTTTGTAATTATTGTAAGCGTGGCTTGAGTGTATTTGAATCTCTCTTAAAAACAGTGGTTCATTATAATTTCTGCAATAGAGGAAATAATTTATTGTCTTATTCTTTTCTATTTAAAAATAAAAATAAAAATTATTGTCTTCTTCTTTTCTATTTTAATAGAATTTTATTATCATTTTCGAACAGTAAATCTAAACCATCTAGGGTTATTGAAAAAAAAAACCATTGAGGGGTCATTCAATAACAACTTTTTAGAGTGTTTTTCACCTACTCAATTAGAGTGTTCTTTGAAATATAAAAAATTAATAAATAAATAACCTTAAAAGTGCTTTTTAGGGTGTAAAGTAAAATTTTTATTATTTTTTTTATATAAGAAAAATTAGTAGGCAACTTTTTTTTTTAACCTCAATAATATTTGGGATGAAGGCATTTGAAACCTCTAACCTCATGATCAGGCATATATGTCAATTACCGTTGAATTATGCTCACTTTGACAAATTAATAGGCAACGTGTTTGTAAACTATCTTTCCAATCATTTAGAACAATGATGTTTTAAATAAGATAGATTAATTAAGATAAATCGCGTGAATGCTATTATCCCTAAATTTTCATTGTAATTACTTCCTTTTTTTTGTTACTATTCTATGTTATTTTCTAAACCTAATTTTAAAATATTTATTTTAGATTATAAACTTGTAAAAGTACCGCATTGGTCCTTACCGTTACTTTACTTTCAACCCATGGATAACTTTGGTATAAGTTTGCATATTGACTTCTTAATGTGAGTACGTAATGGATCCACAGAGTTAGTTGGGACGAATATTAGGTAGGTAGATATTATAGAAAATAATAACAACAATTGTCGGATATTGTACCTTTTGAATGTAAGAGACTATAATGAATACAAAAAGTGCAATATAACACAAATCAATCATAGTATTTTTTTTTTTTAAGTAATCAATCATAGTAAATTTATAAGGTTGAATTAAGTTCTTATAATTTAATCAAACCTCACAAATCATTCTTACGGCTCATACATTAAATATATTACACGTCCTTGTTTACACAATAGTAATCTAATGTTCCCTAGTTGAGTGTATATGGGTATAATTGTAATTAGCAAATATTGACAAAAATTAGATGGCAAAAGACAACGTATAAACAGTTTTGTTAGAAATTGAGCATAATTCAATGTCAAAGTATTAATATAATTAAATTTATCATAACATAGCTTAAGTTTGTTAGTCCAGTAAAAAAATGCTAAAGTGGTGATTTAATATGGTATCAGAGTACGAGATTCTGTCTGAACCCCTATAATGTCTTTTGCTCCTCAATCAATATTGTTTCACTTGTTTGACCTCCTACACAATTTCAAGCTCGCAAGCGAGAGAGTGTGTTAAGTAATAATCATAAATATTTTAAATTTATCGCAACTCATAAGCTTAAGCTTTTGGATTCAGTAGTGATTTAACACTCATATGATTAGGACATCATATCCTCATTCATATAAATAGATTCAAAATTAAGCATTAAGCATTAACCATAGAGATTGAATTGAAATTTTAAAAAGATTTAAATTATAGAAAAATACTCTTTGAATTCCTTAAACTTCGATAATCAATGACCATTTTTATTGCATATAACTCTTACAAGCAAATGAGAGAGCTCGATTTTGATTTCAGACTCAGTTTTCATATGGTTTTGTTGTATATGACTTTTAAGAGTAAAGTTTCTTATTAATTTTCATAAAGGAAATTGTGAATAAAGAGAAAGAGGAAGAAGAAGAAAAATAAACATTTTTCCATCCAAAACTTAACTGTAAATATATTTTTTGAACAAACTTTTTGAAAAGTGACGAGTATTAATACATTTTTTAAAAGTTCAAAGGTAATATTGAAGAGAAGAAATAGGATGGTTAGTCATCTTTAAATCATAAGAACCAAATTTGAAACGTACCATCTGCAATAATGATCCATGTCGATAGAGAGAGATATGCACGTGAAACATCTTGTTTGGGTTGCGTAGGGGAAGGATTTTTTTTTTAAAAAAAAAAAAAAAGAGTTGCTTTTGTGAGGGTTGGACTCAAAGCTCCGTCTGAATAAGTTTACCCACCCAACTTGCCAAACACGTGCTACCATTACATTACCAAACCAATTTTTTTCATTTTTCAAATTTCGAATTTAATTTCAGGGCAGCGGGCAGGGGCAGGGGCAGGATGGGAAAATAATAATTCAATACCCACAAGCATACGACAGGACATTTATTTATTTTATTTTATTTTATTTTTCTTCCTCGGATAGCGAAAAAAAACAGGTAATAAATAAATAAATAATGGAATAGAATTTAAAAGGATAGTGTATATATTATATTATTTATATTTATAAATAATAAAACGTGTTAAAGCCGCTTTGTTTTCAATCAAGTCTGAGTGTGTTTGGTGGGCCCCACTTCCTGGTCTCGTCTCGACCATCCACTGTCGGCAAACAACGCCCATTTTCTCCTTTTTTTTTTTTTTTTTTTCTTACTCTTTTGCCAATTTCCATCTATTGGTCAAACGTTTTTTTTACATTGTGTGAGATTGAGGAGATTCGAATCATATAACTCTTGGGCATTATTATAAGTTTTATAGGGTATTATTATAAGTTTTATATCAATTTAGCTATGTTTTCGTTGACTTCTTTTTGGGTGAGGTAAGATTATTTTAATACAAAATACTCCTACAGTGGTAAGTTTGATTTATGCTTTTATCGATTTAAAAGTTTTGCTAATACTCCTAATTTTTTAAGTTGTTTTTGAAACATATGTTTTGTAGGCTTTTTGTTTAAAAGGAAATGAAAAAAGTGATGTGGCAGTGAGTTGCAAGAGAGAAGTACTTGTGGGTGCATGTGGTTTTAATCATATCCATGAATCTTGAGGCGAGTTTTCATTATGCTTTTATTGTTTCAAAAAATCTCATTTTAACTATTAACTTTTAAGATTGTTTGAATTTTAGGGATGGAAATATGACGTGATGATGAAAGTGTACAAAATTGAATGGTCTTGGTTATATTCCAAATGGTGTTATTTGGGAGGAAATCAAACTTGGGGTTGTGATAAAGTATTCTTCTGTCTCTCATGATCAAAACATTAGAGAATAATTTTTTTGAGAGGTAGGTAAATCATAGAAGATGCCAGATTGATGAAATGTAAAGTCTTTCCCTCGTGTTCAATTGATGAAAATATTAGGGTTAAGACGTGAACGAAATGATGAAATGGACAAATAAATAAACCCAATTACAACTAACCCTAAGGACCACACTGTTCGTTAAATTTCTTACATTTCATGATGGAAACTGTATTCATTTGTTAGTCAATCGTATTGTTCTCTCACAAAAATTTCTCTCTTCACCCATCATACTTCAACTTTACTTTTACTCGTCGATGATTTTTTTCATTGGTGTGGCTTCCCCTTGTGGTCTTGTCCTCATTTCAATGAAGTACAAGTTAATGTAATGTTTCTTTTATGAAACAATTTCAGGAGTTAATAATTAAAATGAATCCTTTAAAATAACAAGGTTATAGTTGAAACTTATCTCAAAGTTCAGTGACGTAATTGAAACCACCTATCCACGTGTACCCGAGTTTTTTCAACTTATCGCAACATCACATTTTTGTTTTTTTTTTTTTTTTTTTAAATTGAAAAATAATACAACGTTGTTAATGTCAGTGGATTATTCTTCATTCAATGAATAAGCCAAATTTATCCAACTTATTATTGTACATATCCACACATATGTATATATAAATAAAGTAAACTAAAGAGGAAAAAAAAAAAAGTAAACTCGAATGTAGCTAAAGTGGTCACATATTTATCTTCTCTTTTTTGGTGGTAGATTCAAACATCTTATTCCATCTTTTTGAAATTTAATATCATGAAAAAAGCGTTGAAATAAAAATTATGTGGTAGAAAGAAAACCAAGTTGGTTTGGTGATATTATTTTTACAATTATTAAAAAAAAAAAAACAGAAAAAGTAATGACAGCCCAAAAAATAAATACACATAGGTTAACTTTCAAAAGTGACTTTATGTAATTTGAATACTTTGTGAGCTTAATTCCTAATTTCTAACTTCCCAATTACATTTATGGATGGAATATTGACACGATATGAAATTAGTCGATCGAATTTGAATAAAGTGTTATTACTCACTGGTTAGCTCGATGAATTGCATCATTTCGTCAGAGTTTATAATTCATCTAATAAGTTGTCAGATCATGTTATTTCACTCTATTCAAATTTTATCTAAGAAATTTACACATCAATGTTTTGTTGATCGATTTTAACTACAGTAAATTAAGGACAAACATAATTAAAAATGTAGGGATTATATTTTTTAAATCATTTTCATATTTTTAAGTCTCATCCTGTTCCTTAAACTTTCAAAAAAAAATATTTTTTTTTGTTTTGTTAACTTTCAAAAATTAACTATTCTAGTCCTTGGTACATTGTTTTGCAACATAACATTCACTTACCCAACACTCGTATCCAACATACGCAATGTGAATTCATAATACTCGTGTTGATACATTAATATTACGTACTTGAAGCTACATCATCAAATTGTTAAAAGAGCAAAAATAACATAACGATCAAAATGATCATTATTCTAAAATTCAAGGACTAAAATATATATTTTAATATTGCAGAGACTAAAACAAAATAAATTTTAAAGTTAAAAAATCACTTTTGGTCCTTAATTTTTATTAAAGTAACAATTCAATCCCTAAACTTTGATTTGTAACGATTTAGTCTATGTACTTTCAATTTTGTATCGATTTAGTCCCCGTACTTTTAATTTTGTAACAATTTAGTCCCTAAACTTTAATAAGTAACAATTTAGTCGTTCATGTACTTTCAACTGTGTAACGATTTAGTATCTATCGTGAAAATTAATGTAAATAATTAATGAAAGTTTTTACATAGAAATATTAATAAACTAATTTAGGACTCACTATGTTTATAAGTTACAAAGTTTAATCATTAAATAATAAAAATTGGCATTTAATGTTGATGATTTGAAAGTATATGGACTAAATTGTTACAAATTTGAAAGTACAGAGACTAAATCGATACTTATTAAAGTTCAATGACTAAATTGTTACAAAATTAAAAGTATAGAGACTAAATCGTTAAAAATAAAAAATCAGAGACCAAATTGTTACTTTAATGAAAGTTGAAGGACCAAAAGTGATTTTTAAAGTTCAAGGACAAAAAAATAAAACAAAAATAAAAATACATATATTAGATTTAGACCAAAGTATTTTATACGAAATGAAATTCGTAATTTAAGGAAAAATTGAAAAGACTAAAGGCAAAAAAAAGCTTTATTAGTGAAGACGCGTACTAAACCCATCAATTTTCAAAAGACATCCTCGAGATTTCATATCCACACAAAATTTATAAACTCAATTACATTTCCGGATTTCACGTCCACCCTGCTTCGCACGTGCTCTAATTTCTCAATAATTCATTTCATCGAAAATATATTTTTTTATTTTTAATTGACCCAATTAAGAAAAAATATATATATAATATTTTTGCCCATTCAACACACCCACATGTCTGTTCTTTTCGCACTCACAAACCTAGATAGAGAAAAAAAGAGAGAGAGAATGTGAGAGAGACTTCTAGTTTCATCCTTCAGCCCATGTGCTCAGCAGAAATGAAAGATGGAAGGTGAAATCTGGCCCACCATAAATAACACTAAAAAAAAACAATAATTTAATATAACCTTTTTTTTAATGGAATTTAACAAATAACTTATCAAATAGTTCATCATCCTAATTTTAAGGGCATGTTTGGTAGGCAATCCAAATTATGTTTTATGTTTTCGGATTCAATGAATATGTGTTTCGCATATGTGTTTCTGAAAACTGTTTTCGGGTTTTGTGATTCAAAATAGTGAAAATTTAGAAAAACAACTTTTATTTTATTTTATGTTTTATGTGTATCCAAATTTTGAATTTGAAAATTTTAAATGCATGAATTTTAAAAAAAAAATTAAATAAATATAATATTTCATGTTATAAACTCAATTAATTTGTGTGGAATTAAAATCTGTATGATATAATGCATTATAAATTATATGATATTGTAAAAGAATAATTATATAAATTTTATAATATATAACATGTCTATGAATTAATTAATAATAGTTTATATTCAATTTATATTTAGTTGATACAACTACAAATAGTTTATGGTTTATAAATATATTATCAAACACATTTTGACAAATTTTTTAAATTGAAATCCAATTTCTGAATCTGCTACCAAACACACAACAACATGAAATACAACTTTGTTTTCATTGAACCTCCCGTTTTTAAATGTATGTTTTCAAATCATCAACCAAACACACCATAGAGTTCTCAAATTTACCTTTAATGTATTAAAAACATATTAAATTTTGTTAACAAAAAAATCTCAACCAAGAAGACAAAAATTAGGATCCTTCCACTCACACAACGTTCAACTTAAAAAAACTTATGTGTCATTAAATTATTATCTTGTAAGTATTTTAACATAGAAACATGCCACTTAAAAAATGGATTTTGTTAATGAGTGGGTTGAATTTTGATAATGGACAAGTTAACTTCATGTGTCAAATATCATTCTGGTTACAGTTTTATGTATTCAAATTTGTTTTTTTTGTTTGTTTGTTTTTTTTTTTTTTAAGAAACCAAACTTTCACTGAAAAGAATGGAATGACATGCAAAAAACACAAGCACAAGAGAAAAACTAACTACAAAACGGGACCCCGATCCAAAGGTACAAGACAAATGTCATAGTTACGAAAAGGTCTAGTAACCGATGTCAAAAATGTTATTTATGTGTTCAGGACTTCAAGTGTGTTAATAAAAATAAAAATTTAATGATAAACCAACTTTTTTTTTTTTTTTTTTTTATCAATTGATTCTAACGAAGGCCAAATTGATTTAATTATTTTTTTTAAAGGACCATCAGAATCACTTAAATAAAATTATTCTTATCCAAAGTCCTGTCAAAGTATCACAAAAATCATTACATAATATTTTACAAATAAATAGAGAAAAATAGAGGAATACAAGAAAATAAAAAAACTACTACTCTCTATTTGATTATAGCATTTTCTCTAATTTATGTTAATTTTTTCATTGAGGAAAGCCTTATATTGGCGGAAGCCAAGCATTAAGTTAACCGTTTGAAAATACTAAATTGATTCTTCATTTATAAAAGCTTAATATTTTAATAGATACAATTATTATTAGTGAATTTAATTGACACAACTTCTAAAATATTGAAAGATTTAGGAAAGAAAAAAAAAAAGTTAAAAAACAAAATTGTTGATTTGATAAAAGTAACAATTTAGTCCATGAACTTTAATTTATAACGACACAGTACACTATTATTTTGGCAACAACTTAATCCATGAACTTTAATATATATATATATATTTTTTAAATGTAATATATAACAATTTAGTTACTAAGGCTTAAAAAAAAAAACAATTTAGTTACTAAACTTTAAATTTTGTAACAATTTAGTCATCGTTGTGAAAATTATTATCCAGATTTAATACAATTTCTTATTTTGTATGTGCAAACTACAAAGATTAAGTCATTATATAATAAAAATTTACATTTGATTTTAATGAAAAATTTCACAATATAGATTAAATTGTTATAAAATTTAAAATATAGAGACTAAATTGTTATATACTAAAATGCAGATAGTAGACTAAATTGCTACTAAAAAAAAAAAAAAGGGAAAAAGAAAAAAAAAATCTTAGTCGCCATTCTTTTACCTTGGACTTTTATTCTGGCAAATACCACCTTTAGGTTTGGCAATAAAATAAAAAATAAAAAACAATAAAAAAAATAATAATAAATTTTATTTTATTTTATTATTATTAAAAAAAAAACGAATTTCTTCTCTTCAATGCTCCAAAAAAACGTGCTTCAACTCCTCATTTTTTTATTGCCAAGTAATGAATTTTCAAAGCCACAGACAGAAAGAGAAAGAGATACCAATTTCTTTCCCCATTGGAAGTGAGAAGAAACTTGACCTGTTATATTCCCAATCTTTTCCATCTCCGCCGCCGCTCTTCACCGGAGTACGGCGGTTATACCTCGCCGGAGAAACACTAGCTACTCCCCTCTTCACTGCGAAGATTCTGCAACTATCGCGCGGATTTTGGGGATTTTGATTCCTTTCTCGTTCTTGTTGTTTTTTTTTGTCATGTCGAATCCATCGGACGCCGGCGGAGGTGCGAGATTCTCCGATCGACAGCAGCTGGTGAAGCGGCTGGAGAAATCGAATTTTGCTCAGACCTGTAGCCTGTTGAGCCAGTTCTTGAAGGAGAAACGAAATCTCGCGGATTTGAGCTCCGATAAGGCTCAGAGGAAGAAGCCGAGAGGTACTGATTTGGTTATTATTTGGTTTTGAAGGAATGAATCGGTTCTGATTTTTTACGAATTTTGAAAACCCTCGGAATTTTTAGATCTTCGCCGAGATAATCGAATTCCTCTCCCCTTGAACTTACTCGAGATTTTTCCCTCCCTTTTTTTGGGATACGATCTAGATGAACTGGAAAAGCCCAAGCCGCCGCCGCCTCCGCCGCCGTCGACGGCGAATACGGCCAATTCTTCCGACGCTGCACGGCAGCAGAAGGATAATCTGCCGAAGTTAGTCGGATTCTCCAATAACGCCATCAACAAGGGCGAGTTCAGGTGCTCAGAGACCTCCCTCCCCCCACCTCAACTTTTAGGGCTAATTTCCTTTTCAATTGAGTACGGATTTTTAATTTTACTTACTCACTGCGGTATCCCTCGAGAAAAGTGCCGAAATGGAGAACAAAATTAGGTTAAATTAATGGAGTTCTAATTTTTAATTTATTTTCATGGCGATTGTTCTAGGAGACCAGCCACACCGGAGCCTGCAACCGCTCAAATGACCATATTCTACGCCGGAAAAGTTCTGGTGTACGATGATTTTCCAAACGAAAGGGCCAAGGAGATCATGGCCATGGCCGATAAGGGAAACCGCAGCACCACCACCGTCGCTGCCACTCCTCCAACCGCCGTCGTCCCCGTCGCCGCCGCCGCCCCCAACAGATTCGTTTCTGCTTTAGAAAAACCTAACAGCAACTCTCCCGCCGGCGAGCCGAACGTGGCGGCCAAAACTCAAGCTCCGGCGCCGGAGCAGCAACTGAAACCGCAACAGGAGGCAAAAAATTCTTCTGGTACTAACCGCCATAACATTGAATTATGAACGATGGATTTTGGTTGATTATCTTGATTTGGTGTTCTTAGTTTGAATTTGTGGCCTCTTTTTCTTTTATCGAACAGAATTGCCTATTGCTAGGAGGGCTTCACTTCATCGATTTCTTGAGAAGAGAAAAGACAGGTACGTGTTTTTATATTGCTTTATTTTTATCTCTTTTCTGAACAAAGCGATTCAGATCTTCTCGTTTTGCTTCCCCAGACTTGTTATTTAAATCCTGATTTGGGTTTTTTCTTTTTTGTTCTTTGTTAGCAAAAATATTGTTGGTTGGTTTCAGAAATTATGACAATTTGTTTGTTCTTTTTATCAGTTCATCTTAGATATATGATTTATTAAGCCTATAATCAAGTTTTAAACATGATTTACTTAGAAATCATGTTTTGTGGACTTTTTCTTTTATCTCTCTCAATAAATCATGTGAATCAGGCAGGATTTATTGAAATTTGTATCTTCAAGATATGATTTTAATACACTTCATTGAATTTTGAAAACCATGTCTTTGTAAAACTGTTTTTTTTTTTTCCTTTCTTTCTGTACCTACCAAATTTATCCTATTCTTGTTTTTTCCCCTCTTTTTAATCTTAGATAGAAGTACATTAAAAAAAAATCTAAGGAATTTGGCACAAAAGTCTTTCCAGTTGAAAAGTAGGAGGGAAAAAAGGAAAGGAAAATTTTACACAATACAGATAACATAGAAGAAGCAAAGAATGGTAAATTCAGTCTATGTGACAGGATTTAGCCATGTTAATGAACATGCTGTGGAGAAAGGTATGGAAATAGTTACTGAAGGGTGAATCTGTAGATATTTGTCTTGTTACACATACAGATGAATCACTGGAGAGGTTAAAAATTAGATCAGAGAATAGTATATTTGGTAACGCTTTCAAGAATGGTGTTTTCAGGGGAAAAAAACTAATTTTTAAGCCAGATGTTAGTTTTTAACCCAAGGCTGAGCACTGTAAAAACTAGAAAAGTACTTTTTAAGGTATTGAAAAAATATTCACGAGCACACTTGAAACTTTGGTGCTGACAAATTATCAAAAAGATTATTCCATTTGTTCTCTTCAAAAAAAAAAAAAAAAAAAAAAGAATCCCCAGACTTTCCTTCTTTATCCTTGCTTTTTCCCATGAAATTTCAGAAATACCCTTCAACTATAGTGATTATTACCATAATACCCTTGAACTTTCAATTTCAACATTCATAGTCAACTGTTACAGCGAGTTTGATTGTAAATTTGTGATGACTATTACATTTTATGGATATCTTCTAAATTCTTTTAGGCTTTCACGAGAATGACTTCAACCATGTAAAAGTTTGAAGATGTAATTATAACGATCGTTCTAATTTCATAAGACGGGTTTTTTTTTTTCCTTCATGAGATTGAACAGTGTTGTTTATGATCAGGGCTGTAGCAAGAGCACCATACCAAGTGAACCAACAGCCTGAGGCTGCTTTTAAAGCAAGTGGAAGCAGCTCAGCCAATGAGCCTGAGCCCGAGCCTGAAGCTGAAGCTGAAGAAGGCTTCCCAAAGCATTTGGATCTCAACTTATGACATGGTTTTTCTTTACATAGTTTAATTGTTTTTTCTCTCCAAATTTGGTTGCTATTTTGTGTTATATATATTACACTTAGTTAATTAATCTCCCCCTCCAAAAATTATGTCGTTCTAACAAATATTATCCCGATCATACTATGTATTTTTTTCCTAAAGAAAATCTCGATGCAATATGAAAGAATAGTCCTTTTTGTTGACTTTATACTTAGGTCATGTATCTTTCCAAGTTGCTATGTTTTCTGTTTATTTTTGTGATATTAACAAACAAATATCTGAGATATTAACGTTCAAGTAAGTAGACATGAAACATGACATCGAATTTCTTGTCGAGGTTATTCTAAATGACTCCCTTTATTCTGTGGTTCGCATGTTATTCTTTAATTTTGTAGATGTTTATGAATTGTACCTCTATTGTGAAATAATTTAACGAATTATACCTTTGAGTATAAGAAATTATTTCTAGATACTTTTATGAATTAGTTTGGAGCTTTACGGTATACTTTTCACATTAAAATAAGCACACATGTGAATATTATATTGTGATTAATAATAAATTTATTTTGTTTTTTTTTTCCTCTCTCCCTTGAAGTATTATAGAATTCAAAACCTTTACTATATTTCAGGCCCAAAAGTTTGCTTTTGAGAACTCTTATCTTTTTGTTTACAGTTGAAAATGAAACAAAACAATTATAAATAAACAAATCTGTTTTTTAAGAAATAAAATGTTTACCAGACATACTTTCAACGATCAACCAAAATTGTCCTTCAGTTTTTTTGTTTTTTTCAATAAAAAATAAAAAAAAAATAAAAAAAAAAAAACCAAAAACCCAAATTGTTCTTATTTCTCACTGTGTTTACTCTAGTATTTCCCCTTTTTGAACTTCTTATTCCCATCTCTATGCAAATATACATAAAGAAAATACAATATGCAAATGTACATAAAGAAAATACAATATGCAAAATACAAAGAATAATATGAAAAATGAGGAAATGAATAGATTTTAATAGATGGATTTTGAACATTTGGCGTCTATACACTCTAATGTGTGGTCTAAATAAACCAAACAATAGCTTGTTTTATTTATTTATTTGAAATTAAAACAATAGCTTGTTTATAATGGTATTGTTATTAATATCTTAAAAGTAATTCTAAGAGCAACTAAAAGTAATTTTGAAAAATGTTGCATGTTGGTAAAAAATAAAATATAATTTTATTAAAAACAATCGCGAATTAAATGTGTAATTCTCATGATCAATTTTAAATTTGCTTTTAACTTCACAGATGTCTTTAGTATTCACCGTATATATTCTATAAGTATTTTAAGATATGATATATTTTATTATCATCGATTATTGGTCTTATGCATTGGTGTGAGGTTTTGTCGGTCTTTATATTCGTCAAAATATCAGTCGTTGGAATTATATTTGGTGGTATATTTCATTGTCTTATATTGCAATTGATGATCACATTAATTGAAACAACAGACACAACAATTGCTTTGGTAAATCTCAACATAAAAAACCATTCCACATCACATAGAGTATATTAAGTACTTGTCATGTTTACCATACATTAAATTTAGTTTATAAGTTTAATAAATGACGAATTTATATCGGAAAACAATGAAACCAGTGCCAAAGCGAGCTTAGCTCAACGGTAATTGGCATTTACCATTGACCATGAGGTCAGACGTTCGAATCCCCCACCCCCAAATGTTGATGTACTACTCAAAAAAAAAAAAAAAAAAACAATGAAACCGGTGTAATCAATTTACAATCTAGCATGATAATTATTTATCTTTGAGCATGACTCAATAGATAATACGTCGAGTATAGTCTCAAAGGTTAATGATTTGATATCTCATTAGTTCGATACACTTGCTCCATTGGGTAAAACGGTGTAAAATCAAAAGGGAAAACAATTTTCCCTCCATATTGCTTCATTTTTTTCATCACGAAGAGGAGAACGTCCAAAAAACCCACACTCGCCATTAGAGGCTGCTGCTCGTTCAAGTTTATGTATTAGGTCGTTGCTATGTCTTGAGCATTTGGTGAAGGACGTCACCGACAGTGTTCCTTTGAGCTAATTGATCACATCGACGATCAGACCTAGTTCCGATTGGGCCTCAACAACACGATTATTGGCTCTTATGGCTTTGATGGAATCAGATTCAACTGCCCGAGATGACTTGCATCTTCTTCCCTCGAAATCTATGTGATTTGCGTAGTCATGTTAAACTATAAATTGAGTTTATCAACTTCCAAAGTGCGTCAACTAACTTTAAAGGTTGTCGAATAGGTTATCAGTTTTAAAGATGTTAATGCGTTTTTTAACTTTCAATCTTCCAGTTTTCATATGGTTATTGAACTTTCAATTTTATCATTTTTGAACATTCACAATTTTACTCGGTACATAATTGAAATTTCAACTTTATTTTTATTACAAGTTTAGTCTTTGAACTTATAAGTTTATGCCTACTTAATTCCTAAACTTTAAATTTTGTGTTTAATAGGTTCACAATTTTAAAAAATGTTATATGAATTTTCGAACTTTCAATTCTATTTGTCACATCATATTCAGGTTTTTTAAAAAATTAAGTGGTCTATTCGATTAAAATTTGAATTTTATGTCTATAGTCATAGCACATATTTTCGACCGAGATGTTTTTGGGAAATCTCTCATAATACTGATATCTTGTAATTTACGATTTGGTCAATATTGATATTTTTTTTTTTGAAAATAATGGTCAATATTGATAATATAATTCACCAATTTTCTACTACTATTAAATAGCCATTTATATCATGATACTAACTAGAACCCAACCAGTATCATAAACTATTTATTAATTTCTGATATTTTTGTAGTCAAAATACCACTTTAAATTAAATTGTTGCAATTTTCTAAATTGGCCCCTTGAAAGTTAAAGAAAATAAAGACTAAAAAAAAACAAAAGAAAAAGAAAAAGGAACTGTCACAGACGTTCGTCAGGTCAGCTAGAAAACGGGCCAACCGGTTTGACGATAGAGGGTGTATCTGTCAAGCTTTGATTGGCTGTGTCATATTCGTGCGTAACGGGTCCGTAACCATATCTTAGCCCGGGCCCGAAACGGCATTTTATAAGTCTTGTAACTCAGAACCACTAATCGATTTCCCCCCCAACCCCCAAAAGCATTTCCCTCTCTAATTTTTCTCGCCTTTGTTCGACTCTTAACCCTAACCCCTTCGACTTCCCGGTAAAATTTTTCGTTCTTCTTGACGGAAAATTGATCGAGGAATTAAGAATGCAACATCAGAGATTGAAGCAGCAACAGCAACAAGCTTTGATGCAGCAAGCTTTGCTTCAGCAACAGTCTCTCTACCATCCTGGTCTTCTAGCTCCTCCTCAGGTTCGAGTTCTTTCATTTCATTTTGGTTCGCATTCGTATGATCTTCACGATTTTTTTTGTTCATTGTTGTATTTTGGTTGTGGGTTTTGGTTGTCGATCTCTGAGATGATGGTTTTTTAAGTTATGACCGATTTGGTGCGTTCTATTGCGGCGGTGTTTTGTCAATCGTGTACGGGTTTGAGTTCTGGATGATGATTGTAGACCAACGATTTTTCCCATATGAAGAGATTAAATGTTTGTGATGGGTATTCGTATTTTGCTTTATTTTCAGTTTCGGGTATCTGCTGGGAAATCTAGGGCCCGTTTGGAGTCATTTCTTGTTTCTTGTTTTCTTATTTTTTGGTAGCCGTTTCTTGTTTCTTCTTAACAAGACCAAAATGGGATCCGTTGAGATGCTTAAGGGCCATCAATGATGGTATGGTGTGCCATGCAGTGGTTCATTTCTGGGGCTTAAATTTTCCATTCCGCGTGTATGCTTGTCAGTAGGCGATGTTTGGTGTTTCATCTTTCTGTTTTTCAATTCGTTCTGGGGGTCCAGGCAGATTCTGTTATGTTATAGCTCACTCATCATCCGAGTTGATAACAGTTGACTTCTACCAACCCAGCTTGGTCTTTACCAGATTGCATTATCATTGAACTTGAAGTTGCATGACTCAAGAAATCTTGAATGCTTGGTAGCTGTTCGTGTTTTTCTTGTTATTTTCACTGTTTTATTTTTTACACCAATGTACTGATGGAACTACCATCGAGGTTTAGATTTTCATTGGTTATAAGATTTTGTTTACTCTGCATGATTGTATACATTATATTATTTTTTTCCACCCATTTAACGGTGCATTTCCCGTCCATCCACTATTCTTCTTCTTTTTCCTTTTTAAACATTTTGTTGTTTCCATTATGCAGCTTGAACCAATTCCAAGTGGAAATTTGCCACCGGGTTTTGATCCAAGTACCTGCCGCAGTGTGTGAGTTATTTTCTAGACGTTTCATCTCTTTTTTCTGTCTGCATTATGCAAACCTATGTTTTCTTGCAGTTCACACGATTCTCTGTCACAAATTTGTTTTTGACGGTCAAATTCTCATGCTTGCATCTCTTATTGTTTAATTTTCTGGGCGTATGCATAAAAATTGTCTTGTCAAATCTCAACCAAGCTTCTAGGTGTTTTTGTATTTTAATTTAATGTATATGACTAAGGTTGATTACTTATATATCTTTTGTATTTTCTTTGTTTTCTTTTCCTTTTAAAACTTTTAGTTTCTTTAATTTTGAGGAAATGCAGGTACGTGGGAAATATACACACACAGGTAACAGAACCACTTCTTCAAGAGGTTTTTGGGAGTACAGGCCTTGTTGAAAGCTGCAAGCTTGTCAGAAAGGAGAAGGTTGGTTCACAGAAGAAGCCTATAAAACCTTTGTTCTAGTTCTTTTTTTCCTTCCCCATATAATGGAATAAATCTAATTGTTTATATTTCTGATAGTTTCAAGGTCTTCTGTTTCTTTCTTGTCTATTAACATCCTTGTTGCCACTGCTTTATGCAGTCATCCTATGGATTTATTCACTATTTTGATCGCAGATCAGCTGCTATGGCTATCTTGTCACTTAATGGGAGGCATTTGTAAGTATGAAACTGAATTTTGTATTTTTCGTGTTTGTAGTAGTTCTGTTTCTTGTCTTAATATGTTCTTTGCAGGTTTGGGCAGCCTATCAAAGTAAATTGGGCTTATGCTAGTGGTCAGAGAGAGGATACATCAGGTTTGGGATCTGTTTTGAATCAATGGCTGTGAGTTGCATTGCAACTGTTCAATAACTCCTATATTCACCTGCTTCTTTTGTGCACAGGTCATTTCAACATCTTTGTGGGTGATCTTAGTCCTGATGTTACCGATTCTACTCTGTTTGCATGCTTCTCTGTTTTCCCTAGCTGTTCGTAAGCTTCAGACCCTGGAAACTATTTTTTTAATTTTTTGCCCTTTTGAATTTCACATTTAATTTCTACCACCATTAAAATAATGAAGTTTGCTATACCTAACAGCTCAAGAAGAAGAAACATAATTGGAATTAAAATTACTGTGTTAGTAGCTTCTCTTTCTTAACCTGCAACCATCTGATATTGTGCATTATTGGTTGGTTTCAGTGATGCCAGAGTTATGTGGGATCAGAAGACTGGGCGTTCCAGGGGCTTTGGGTTTGTTTCTTTTCGCAACCAACAGGTTCAAACTACATCTATTCAGAATATATTCTTTTGCCATTATTTCTCTCTTCCTTACTTAACTATGCTCCTTTTCCAGGATGCTCAAAGTGCAATAAATGACCTGACTGGTAAGGACTTGATTTTTTCTTTAGTTTAAAATTCTTGTAGTAAAGTGTCATTTCGTAGACTAATTATTTCAGCGGCTGAAAAAACTCTCGATGGTCTCTTCATCTGTGATATCATTTAATTTTGTGGTATGCTGTTATCAAATATCTATAATAACATCTGAATGTAGTGTCTTGTCTTTAACTTTTGAAATTGAAATGGTTTTCTTTTTACTATATTTGCGTCCCTTTTCTGACCACATATGGCCTCCTTCAGGTAAGTGGCTTGGAAGTAGACAGATTCGCTGCAACTGGGCTACAAAAGGTGCTGGATCCAATGAAGACAAGCAGAGCTCAGATGTTAAAAGCATTGCAGAACTTACAAACGGATCATCTGGTGAGTGTTCATACCCTATTGTTTAAAGTTAGAATGTCTAACTTTTGTCATTATGTTTACCCCGAGGATCGATCCCCTAAACTTTTGGCAATACTTGCATCAATTTTGACATTTCTGCAGAAGATGGTAAAGAGACGGTCAATAGTGATGCCCCGGAGAACAATCCTCAGTACACTACTGTTTATGTTGGCAACCTTGCTCCAGAGGCAAGATACCTCATCCTTATCTGTGTTTTTTCCCCTATTTTTTTTTTAAAAAAAGTCTATGTTGACACATGCAAAAACTGGGCAAGCCGCATGATATATCGTGTTTATTGTGTTATTGTATCATGGGCACAAGTAAAGGCTGCAGTATAAAATGAAGTTCCCGTTATATCTACACGTCTTTAGGAGGGTCCTTTGGTTGAGTTCGTGATTTTAGGCAAGAAATTGGCAGGGAAAGAATAATTTCTAGAAGTATAATCTTGTTGGGTTTATGAGGATCTTTTGGTTGAGTTCGTGATTTTAGGCAAGAAATTGACAGGGAAAGAATAATTTCTAGAAGTGTAGTCCTACTATTGGGTTTACTTCGTGTTGTATGATGTCAGTGATATTTAGGAGTTTGTAATTGTTATGACAACTATCATTTTGAATGTTTGAATATTTTTCCTCGTTTATGTGTAGGTCACACAGGTTGATCTTCATCGCCATTTTCATGCTCTTGGGGCTGGTGTGATTGAGGAGGTTCGCATCCAGCGTGATAAAGGCTTTGGTTTTGTTAGATATAGCACTCATGCCGAGGCAGCTTTGGCCATTCAGATGGGAAATACTCAATCGTTTCTTTGTGGCAAACAGATCAAGGTTTCGTTTTCTGCTCTTAAACAATGTTTATATTGTTTCTATCGTAATAATAGCTGCATTTTTATTCCTAGTGAAACTAATGCATTCTTTACAAAATACTTCGGCTTATGACATGCTGCTACCGATGCAATCTTGTATACTTGAATGAGCAAGATGAATTTATTCCGTTAGTTCAATTTGTCATTTTATGTCTATGGACTGAATTATTATTATTATTGTTATTTTTCCAAATATCCAAAATGGTTACTGATTTAGGTAATTTTCAATTTCATCATTAATCTTTTAATTTCTCAATTTTACCTCCATGGATTACAGAATTTTAATGGGGCCATTTTGGAAAAAAATGTTAACAAATAGTTGAAAGTATTGTCAATTTGTTGTTTTATTAACATATATTAGACTTGTGGACATGTCTTGGCACATGAAATCGATCTTGCTTGTCAACGAAATCTATTTCCTCCAAATTGCATGCTCGTATGTTCAAATATATGAATAAAACAATAGTTCAATACTACACCAACTTTCTATTAACAAGTTTTAACATTTTCTTTTTACCGAATGACCTCATTGAGATTCTTAATATATCTTGTAAAATTGAGAACTTGTGAAAGATTTATGATTGAAATTGAGAATTACCTTGGGGATCATTTGATGATATGTTTAGCTATATTTTGTTTTTGCTCATAGCACCAGTGGATATTCAGAAGAGTTGTTTGGAATGGCCTTTTTACTTTGTTCTAACCAGCCTGTGCCATTTCTCTGTTGTTTTCAGTGCTCTTGGGGAAGCAAGCCAACTCCACCCGGTACTATCTCCAACCCACTTCCTCCGCCTGCAGCAGCACCGATCCCGGGGCTCTCCGCGACTGACCTTTTAGCATACGAGCGGCAACTGGCGATGAGCAAGATGGGCGGTGTCCATGCTCTTATGCATATGCCGCCCATTCCTTATGCACCGTCGGGCGCCGCACCATCCAAAGCAGGCAGCCATGGAATGGGTGCTGCTGGGTCAAGTCAGGCCATCTATGATGGGGGCTTCCAGAATGTTGCGGCAGCTCAGCAGCTCATGTATTATCAGTAAGGCTGATGAGAGATGTATACAAAAATGGAATGCTTGGTTGATCTGTTGAGAGATGTCATCTTTTTCTTTTTCATTTTTCTTTTCTTGTGGAGAGTTTTCTGAGCTTAGTATGATCTTTTTTATTGTTTCAGTTTTCAATAGCCTTGGAGCTTTGTTTATGGAATGTCATTATGTACCGAGTATCTGAATTTATAGAAGGATATGAGGATTCTTGGTGGTGTTATTTAGGAGACTTGCTGGGTATAGTTTGGTATTTTAGATTTCCTTTTTTTGCCTTTTCTATTTTATTTTCTTTACTTTATTTCATTTGAAGGGTTCTGCGGGACTAGAAAACGTGCAACTTCCTAATCAATGTGGAGGAATCGTTCTTTCATTTTGTTTTTAATGAAAACTCAGATTTCTAACCAAAACAACAAATGCCATGAAAATAGGAAATTATAACTTCTTGACAAATGTAGGTGGGAGGCCATTTTGTAGTAGTGGATAGGGGGAAGTGAGCAAAGGTTCTGAATTGGGTAATTATTATTAACTTTTGAGATGTTGATAACAAATAAAATATTATGAATGTTGGACTGTATAAATGTATATATTAAAGTAGATAAATTTAACACATAAAACAAGCTTGTTTCCGGTGTTTAATCGGTTATTATTTTCGGTTTGTTTGATTTTGGGTGTAGTGCTTAAATTATATTGTTGAAAGTTTGGAAATTTAGCATAGAATTTCTAAAATATAAGTTTAAAAAATCATTTACCTTTGTCAATTAATATGTGGCTTATTCTCAATCATTTACCTCTGTCAATTAATACGTGGTTTGTTATTTTTTTCCTTCTATAATACAAAAAGTTAGAAACCACCCTGGATAGTCTTCATGCTGTGTCTTTTGTAAGGAGGAAAGTGCACAATATGAGCATAGCTCAGTTGGAGGTCGATGTTTCAATTTTCACTCCTGCAATGGTTGAATTCACAAATAATAATAATAATAATCAAACCTTCATTTTGTTTGAGTTCATAATAAATACAAACTATAGTTGCTATTCGGTTAAAATGAACCTAAGTTATCTATATCACTATAAATTTAACTTTATTTAAAAAGGTGGACTGGTGAAGACATATTTATCAATTTACACACATATTTATAACTTTTCTAGAAATATTATTAATATTTTCATCGTAAAATCAGAACCTCAACCTATGGAGTGAGAGGTTCAACTTCTTAATCGATAATACAAATTTTATATCAATTTAACCATGTTCTTGCTAGCAGAAACCTCACCATTTAAAACTTTGACCTAGCCATGCTTGACCTGAATTCAACCCTTGGCCTAGACACTTGTGGTTATATAAAGGTTAAATCATAAAAAATACCCCTCGACTTTAGGGTTTGTTTCAATTATACCCCTGGACTTTCAAAAGTTTCAATTATGCCCTTGAATTTTCAAATTTGTTTCAAAACTACCCTTGGAGACATTTTCCGTTAAATTTATCGACAAAAAATGATGCGTTTGAATGTGTTTTTATCGTTTTTTCCACGTATGTGTTCAAATCTATTCACACAAGCAACAATATATATGCAAACACGTCATTTTACATCTATGAATTTAACAAAAAAAAGCCTTCAAGGGTAGTTTTGAAACAATTTTGAAACTTCTAAGGGCATAATTGAAACTTTTGAAAGTCTAGGGGCATAATTGAAACAAACCCTAAAGTTTAGGGGTATTTTTGATAATTTAACCTTATATAAAATACTTTTTTCTTTTCGACCACGAGACATGTTTGATGTTGGTCCGGTTGAGCACTTAACTTGGGCGCGCCATTGTTGGTGGTGAGGCCTGAGGGTTTTGTTTTACTAAACCCAGAGGTTTTCCTCTCACTCTCCCGCGCTTGCCTGCCATCTCCGCTCTCTCTTCTCCTTCTCTCGAATCAGCAAAATCCTCTGTGCCGACTTCACCATTTCAGCATGGACGATGAAATGGACGCCTCTCCCAGCTACTTTGACCCCGAGGACCTCACCATTCGAGAGCAATTTCGTCGATACAGGTGCATTTCGCCGGTTTGCTTTCTCTTATTTTCTTCTTCGTTTTGGCAACGTAAATTCTGAATGCTGCTGAGAAAATGCATTATCTACGTAGTTTAAAGTCAACTTTATTTCGGATCGAAGTCATTTCTTGAGTAGAGGTTTCAATCAACTAACCTGTGTATTGGGTTGTAAGGGAAAACTATGTGGTCTTACTTTGCTAGTTGGGATTTTTTTTTTTAAAAAAAAAAAAATTCTAATGCCTTCTATAATGCCTTCTAATGCTCAATTTCAACTTCTTGCGTTAAGAACGTTTTGGATGCACTGCTTTTGATTCCTCTTGCTTAGATGGGTGTCATTGGTTCATTGCTTGTGGCGTTAGTGGGTTCTTATATTTGGTTATGGAATATAGCTTCCTGACAGCCTTTGAGTATGCTCCTTTTGGCTTCAACTTTAATCTGAAATTGGTATTTTTGTTTCAACTGTGTTAATGGGTTATCAAGGATGGCCGGTTTACTTTGTTTATCTGCTTTATGACCAGTTGCTTCGAAAATTCTATTCCATCCTATTAGTTAGTATATAACAGGAAATCCTCTATACTCGTCCTTGATATTATTTTGTTATCTATTGTGCTAATAATTTCATTTTTGAACTTTGTTGTATATTTTTCGGGTTGACCTTTGCTGTGTGGTTATGCTTTCTGTTGCTCTGTCGTCGCCCCTGCAGCCTCTATTCTACCTTCATCTTTCTCAATGGAAGTGGGGTTTTCACCATATTTGTTGAAGTCGTAATTTTTTTTATGCAATGCCACACTTAGAATGAAACTTATGCAGGAGAAGGCCTTCAAACATATCACCTCACAAGGACGTTTCATCTTCAACAGTCAGCGAGTCTAGGATTCTGTATGATGGACAAAGTTTTCATAGTCCAACAAATGCCGCACTGCTTCTTGAAAATTTTAAAGAAGAAGCTGAAAGCCTTGATGCTGATCATCTAGAAGCAACACCATTAAAGGAAAGTTCTGCCTCTAAAAAAAGATTATCGATTGATAGCCAGGAAATTTTAGAAGCGTCTCTTGGTACTGATTCAGTTCGCTACTCATTGAAGGCTTGCAAGCATGAGAATGACCCATTATCTAATAGTGGAGATACAACTTATACCTTTTTTGCATCTCTACTGGACTCTTCAATTCAAGGTTCTAATCATGTCCGACATGTTTCTTTCTCTTTATCTTTGTCGTTTATTTGGGCGTGGACTATTTGTTGGAAAAAAATGTACATTTTATGCCTTATTCACACAAGATTTTATGTCAGGATTGATGTCTATCCCGGACTTGATATTAAGATTTGAGAGTTCTTGTCGTAATGTTTCAGAGACGATAAGGTACTTTTCCCTCTATGGTTCTTATTTGAATTATTTTATAGGCATCTTGTTGTTGAATGGATTACTTTATGCTTGTCTTCGTATATTTTTTCTCTTTCAAATCTTATCATCTATTTTTATTATTATTATTTCTTTTTGTGGGGGGGGGGGGGTGGATTTTTAACAAAAGAGCACACGTTTAGGAAATGACCTCAGTATTCTGAGTCTTTCGCAAATATAGGCAACATCCCAGTGATATTCATCTAAAAAGAAGCCTCTTTTGGAAAAGGACGTGGGTACTAGTACTACCCTACCATAGCCAATGAATGACCTTAGGAGAACAAGCCACCAACTGTATTAGTCTAAGAAGAGGATGTTCATGCAAGTAAATTTGTGCGTGCTGAAAACTTGACTGAACTGTTGATTGTTACTAATTCTTTAAGCATCTTATCCCTTTCTATTGCTGTGCAGATTTTTACTGTGGTTTTGACTATTCTTTGTTTTTTTTTTTTTTTTTTTTTTTTTTTTTCTGCTAGGTATGGTTCCAACATTCAGCATCGCTTTATAGAAGACAAATTGATAAGGCAGAAGGCTCAATTTCTTGTAGATGAAGCTGCGTCTTGGTCCCTCTTGTGGTACCTTTATGGGAAAGGAAATATCTCTTTCTCCAGAACTTTTTAAAAGTTTTATTTTGTACTTGTGTACCGTTTTGGGGAGCTCTAAAACTTGCTGCATGTATTTTAAATTTTTGGTTATTAAAATTTTCCCTACAACAGCATTCTTTTTGGATGTTAAGCTGGCTCGTTTAGACAATGATGACTGATATCTCAGCCGTGGACTATGAGTTTTATGGTTTTTGCTGCATCTTGATAATAACTATATTTTACCTGACAGGTTTCTAAAGCTTCTTTCTGGTGTTTTTTTGTTATCATTTTGGCTAGCATGGTGGAGGCATTATCTGCCTTTTTTATACTTGTAACTTTGAATGGGATCAACTCACCCACCCAGATATATTATAACATTCTAGTGTTTTTTATTGAATATATTTCATTATTTGACCTTGGGATTGATATTAGTATTTTGTTCTTGCAGCAACGAAAGAGATGCCTAAAGATCTAATTGTGGTTATGTATTTTTTCCCTCTTTTCTTCCTAATAAAAATTGCTAATAACATTTGCAACATTACTTAAGTTCGAATTACTTAAAATGAAACTATCATTTTGTGGCAGTTTCCCCCAACATCACACTTGGAGGCCTGCCAGTTTGTCACAGAAGACCATACAGCTCAATTATGTCTTCGAATTGTTGAGTGGCTGGAAGGTTTAGCCTCTAAAGCACTTGATTTGGAAAGCAAGGTGATGGGTTCTTTTGACAACTTTACTTTATAATATACTACCATAAGCCATTTCTTCTAGTACGGTTGTGATATATTTCAAAATAATTTTGTATTTAAATGAGCCTCCTGCTCCTACTAGAGTACAGTATTTTATGCTAGCTTTCAAATGACAGATTGTTAGTCATAGACGTCACTGATGTGATATGTTTTATTATGGTTTACATTGTTAAGCAGACTCACTAAAATTAAACCCGTTAGCTCTTGAAGCTGCAATCGGGCAATTGAATGCTCGAGACACTGCTTGAAAAGCTAAATCTTCGTGACTTGGAAAAACTTATATGAACGATTTGCCAGCTTTCTTTGACGTTTTGAATATGTTTTTACAGATTCGTGGATCTCATGTTGGTACCTATCTTCCCAGTTCTGGAGTTTGGCACAATACTCTGCGGTCTCTCAAGAAAGGGACCTCTAACTCAAATGCTATTCATCACTTGGATTTTGATGCTCCAACACGTGAGCATGCTCATCAACTGCCAGATGACAAAGTATGATTTTATTATGCAAAATTGGGGCTTGAATAATATAAAAGAAAAAACACCATCTTATCAAATCATATTCACTTTTTAAATCATGGGGACTAAATTCTAACTTTCTCCAAACCATAGGGACCAAATTTGTAATTTGACCATGTTTTACTTTTCTCTTTATGACCACATCTCATGTATAGTTTATAGTCCATGCATACATTGGCCGTGTAATTTGGCACATGCGTGAGTGTGATTTGGATCTGTTTTTTTTAAATTGATACGAGAAAGATCGACAAACAGAGACTAAAAGATCAACACATATGAGTGGCTTTAGTTTAGAATGCAGTGTAGTAATTGATGTTTTTCTGAACAGAAACAAGATGAATCACTTTTAGAGGATGCCTGGACTCTTATAAAGGCTGGGAGAATGAAGGAAGCATGTGATCTATGCCGCTCGGCTGGACAGGTAACAAATCTCTGAGAGCTATGAGTTTGCTACCAAAGCTTTTATCTTCTTTTATCCTGTGTTACATCTAACAACATGTTGGCAGCCATGGAGAGCTGCAACTTTGTGCCCTTTTGGTGGATTGGAACATTTTCCCTCGATTGATGCCTTATTAAGGAATGGAAAGAACAGAACTCTACAAGCCATCGAGCTAGAAAGTGGCATTGGCCACCAATGGCGTCTTTGGAAATGGGCTTCTTATTGTGCATCTGAGGTAATCATTGTTATTCCAAGAGGCAGCAAGTTGGTTTTATTTGCTGTTTTGAAGTTACTTGTAGAATTCTTTATGCAATGTTTCCTGTCTAATCTCTTTCCGATGGTTGATGGTAAATATCTACAAGCATAATTGTATACTTCTGATGAGCTCAATAATGATCATGCTATTACACGTTTGAGGATGGCCAATGAATAGAACATGTTTTCTATGTTCTTTTTTATATTTATTATTTTCTTTAAATTTCTTTTATTGCTTACTTCTACTTATACTCTGTGCAATTGTTGAAGAAAATTGCAGAAGTAGATGGTGGGAAGTATGAGGCTGCTGTATATGCTGCTCAATGTGGAAATTTGAAGCGTGTACTTCCTATATGCACAGATTGGGAGGTATGCTTGTCATAGTTATCCCTGCAACTTTTAGAATGTTTAATTGAACAGAGCTGCTAATCAAGTTATGAGTGGTGTAAACTGGGAGGTCGATGAGACTCATTCTTTTTTGTAGTTTCTTGGTGTGGTCATTGATTTGTGAATGTTTTTGGCTAATGTTTTGTGTTGACCATTTGTCTTCTGTCGGTGTTTGGGTGATCTCACAATTAAGTATAAATAATCTGATCTTATTCTTGTATTCAAGGAATCTAGTATACAGGAAAAGAGTTCTCCTGAGACTTTTTGTCACAACCTTTGATGGTATGAGTTTGTTTTAAATTTTTTTAATGCTCTGAGACTGTCCATTTGCATGCAGTCGGCATGCTGGGCAATGGCAAAGTCGTGGCTAGATGTTCAAGTAGATCTTGAACTCACTCGTTCACAAGGGAAGATGGATCTTTTCAAAAGCATTATGGACACTGTAGATGGAAGTCCAGGACAAAGTGATAGAGATTTTCAGGTTTCTGATGGACCAGAAAGTTGGCCACTTCCAGTTCTGAGCCAGCAACCACGCCAAGTTTCTGCCCTTCTTCAAAAACTCCATTCAGGGTATGGATACAATATGATGTTTACTATATGTGACTAATTTGATGTTCAAAAGTAAAGTCTATTCATTTTCCTGGTTCAGTGACATGGTGCACGAAAATGTTAATCGTGGATGCAAAGAGCAGCAACGGCAAATTCAGGTATTCTAGATTCAATTGGAATGACCAAGATGATTTTATCCCTGAGATTTTACTTATTAAATGGTGCAACTAAGACAATATCTAGCTAAAGAAGAGGAAACCTGTGAGGAAGAGAAAACTTGTTTAAATTAGTAGCTCTTCATTGTGATGGCTGGTTATTTTCATTACGATTCTATTTTGACTGTTTTATAGGACTTTTGTTTTGTGGCCTGGGTTCGGCTTGGCCCAAGTTGTGTGCCGCCTTCTTAATTGAAAAAAGCTCTAAAATTTATTGCTTTTGAAGATGGTAGAGTAATAGAGTTAGGAAGAAAGTGTCAACATATGTATTGAAAAATGAGGAGATCACATCAGTACAAAGTGTATCCCTCTTGGTATTTAAACGTGCTTGGACCCATGTGGTATCATCCTCCTCAGTTGGAGCTGGGGTCTGGCGGGAGCTCGCCAGTTGGTTCAGTTACTGTCGCATCATAGATCAGTCAATTATCCTTCCCTTGACACTAGATTCTTACTTTCTTCCTTATTTCCTTTCTGTAAAATTGGTTTAGTTACTGTCCGCATCAAAAGCTTTGCAACTCCCTCTACCAACACAAACATACTTTTCTCCAATCCCAATATCTTTTGTACTTCCTTCATGACAGATCCTAATTGAGATTTGCCAGTATCTTTCTTCACTATGGGCATCACTGGGATAGAGTTCTTATACCACTAATCAAGCTACGAAGATAATTTCAATATGGTATAGAGAAGTAAGGAGATGAGTACAAAACTGCACTGTCTAACTGTGGTATCAGAACTGCACAGTATTTCAAGAGGCTGGCTCTCTCCAAAAGCTAGAGTTCCCAGCTCTTCCTTACCAAATACCTGACTACTTCTAATAGACCTCCTATCAAGAATGTGTATAAACGAAGGAATAAGAAGAGTGGGGACCACTAGTAGTTAGTTGGTTAAGTCTGTTGTTAATAATAGTTGTGTAAATACCTAGAGTATCTTTTGGCTTAGTATGTTACTATGTTTTGGTAATGAAGGTGGAGAGATAGGGAAGCTCTTGAAATCTTCCCTAGGTTGTAATAGTACTGATTTTACTGAAATAATATCAAGATCCTATCAACTTCTCTGTACAGCATCCTACTTGAGTAAACTTTCCATACTCATGCACTAGCACTAACATTCTTTTATTAACAGAATTTACGTACTTGAAATGAAATCTACACCCTTCCTCAGCTTCCCCCTCTCTCATGTCACTCACTTCTCACCTTCTCACCAGAGTCACGTACTTCCCTACATGTATGAGTGAAAAATATTGGGCGCAAACTACTCCTATGAAATAGTTATTCAACCATTTACCTAATGTTTATTTTTAAACTAAAAATTTTAGGATGGTGCAAATAACACCTAATTTCTGTCTTTTTATTTATAGTTTTATGTGATAGGAAATGGATTTGTTGTTTTTTTTTCTCATAACATCAGTCATATTCACATGAAGCAAAGTGAATATCTTTTTGTTATCCTTCTGCAGAGTACTGTTCAAATAAAATGTGGAAAAATAATTCCATCTTACATTTTATAATATCTTTCCCAGATGATCTTAATGCTTGGAGACATTCCTCGTCTTTTGGACCTAATCTGGTCTTGGATAGCACCTTCAGAAGATGATCAAGATGTTTTCAGGTCATGCAATGTCTTTGTTATTACATATAAGTGTCTATGTTTGAGACAGATATGGTTATATTTGCCCCCATTTATGTTGCATAGTTATTTTTGACCAGACATTTTTTAGCTTTTGATAAATTGGTCAGTAATGGCAATATACTGGCGGGGTTAATAAGAAAGGGGTTTTTTTTAAAGAGATAATAGCGTGTATAGCATATGAATTTCTGCATTTTTAAGATTCTCCCTTGTGGAGTTTGTATCCTTGAGCATTAGTCTCTATCCATTTATCAATGAAAAGTTTTGTCTCTTGTTCAAAAAAAAAAAAAAAAAATCAATGCAAGAGTTATTTTGTGATTAAGAAAATTTGAGTTGTACTGGCACTAATTTAAGGTTCCCTTATAACATCATTCATTGCCATCCAATATCTTTATTTATTTATTTATTTTTATAGGAAACAAATATATGAAATGAATTGGCAAATAGCCTACAGAAGACCGATGGAATAACAGAAAATTTTTCCAACTGATAAATTTCATAAATGGCTCCTAACTACGATTATAATTCTCTAACACATTCCAAGAACAAAGATAAAACACTGTACTAAGCATCTCCCATCAACATTAAGGACTTTTTTTCGTTCCATTAATTCAATTGTAAATTCCTAGCTCTTAAACAAGCTTCATAGGTGGGTTTTGCTGATGGCTTGCTATGGCTGGAATGACTCCATCTTTTGATAATGGTTTAAAATTTTGCACCCTTGCCCAATTTCTGTAAACAGAAGAAGGCTAGCTTGATTATTGGAGCTGATAGGAATATCATTAGAAGGAAATTAGAGATATTAGTAAGGGTATATTAGCAATTAATTAGTTAGAGAGAGTGGGAAAGGAGAAAGGTAGGCATTATTTTGGTGGGTGAATTAAGACTTGAGTGATTTCAAGTGAGGTAGGGTCCAAGTACCTTGAATACTTGACTTGAGTAAATTAGGGTTTGCATTCCAATATATTTTGGGTTCTATAAGGAGCCTACTCAACTTTTGCTGAGATGATTAGATTGATAGTGTTGGATTTTTTTATTTTTTTATTTTTTTTATTTTTTATAAAAAAATAATAAGAAACAAAAATTTTCATTGATGTAATGATAAGAGACTAATGTTCAAAGGATACAAACTCATCAAGGGAGTGAAAGTAAAAACATAAAAAGAAAACGAAAGAAATATGAAAATTGGGAGGGGGGGGGGGGATGGGAGAAACGACTTGAAATATACATGAGGATGGAACAGCCTTTCAATGACATCCTTTGTAACTATTGATTTGTTGATGAATTTTTCTCTTTGGTGGTTTACGGTTCATACTAGCATTTAAAAAATACTTGTTATTAATGTATTAAATACCAAAGCAGAAATAATAGGTGTATTTACTTGCTGTCCTGAAACATTTGATTGAACTATAATTGTATGTTGGATTTTGTTAGGCCTCATGGAGATCCTCAGATGATCCGGTTTGGTGCTCATTTGGTGCTCGTGCTTCGATATTTACTTGGTGAAGAAATTAAAGATATCTTCAGAGAGAAGATCATGAATGTTGGTGATCTTATTTTACACATGTAGGTAAAGAGCTTGTTCTTGTTTAGATGATGACAACATAGAATATTTACGTAAAAGGAGACTAGAGGGATTATAGATGTGGGATGAAATTGGTTTCCTTGTTTTCTGTTGGGCTGTTGCTGCTCAATACTCTTGTAATGATCGAGTTGGTTTGATTCTAGGCTCTAGCTAATTCTGGATGTATCTAGTCATCTCATCATTTTTGTGAAACAATAGAAAAGGTCTTTTTGTCTCTAATTAGGCACCTAATCTTGACTTAGGTTGATAGGCTATGTGACAGAGATATAAATATAATCTTGTGCGAATAGATAATTTAATGTGGATTTCAGGTATGCCATGTTTCTCTTCTCGATGCAACACGAGGAGCTGGTTGGTGTATATGCCTCTCAGCTAGCAAGCCACCGATGTATTGACCTCTTTGTGCACATGATGGAACTTAGGCTCAACAGCAGGTGACTGAAATCCTATTCCTTGCAGTTGAAATATTTTTGATTTTCCAATTCTCTGCATGTTACATGATAAGACATGGATTACAGGTTCTTTGATTTTATATCTACCTAAAAGACGGGAAATTGTGGTTCTTTGACTAATCAAATTGGCTAATACAAAGGTTCTTAACAAGAAGATTTTTTTTTCTTTTCTTCTCTTTTTCCTATTGGTGGATGTTTGAAGTCATATAGCCAATATTGAGTCTCAAAATGTTTTGCAATACTATCATCTAATTTAACTACATCTCCAGTTTCCTGATTTGACATTATCATCTATGAAGAGGTCCAGATATAGTAGGTTCTCAAGTGTTTGGCACAATTCTGAAAAAGAAACACTGATGGCGTGTGGAGAGAGATGCCTGCGAGGGTTGATTAATGATATTATTGTCATTATTAATAATAACAGTATAATCATGGGCCAACCTGAGTATAGCTCAATTGATTAAGACATATACTCTCAACCGAGAGGTCAGAGGTTCAAATCCCCCATCCCACATGTTGAACTAAAGAATAATGGCATAATCATGGTGATAAGTATGGCAATGATGTAAATGAGGATGACAATGGCAACAAATACTGCCATGAGTGCATTGTCAGAATGTGTATTTATTTATGGAGACCACAGAGTAACTTTTAGATCAAATTATGAAAAGAATATTACGTATGAATCATGGGAACAGCTAATAATGATAATAAAAATGTAGAAAAGTGAAACTCGTTTGTTCTTGATACTTTTTTTTGGAAATACAATAGTTTCTACTTCATTTGAACGTCCGTCAAATGTAGGTAGATCAACTTCCAAATAGTAATTTGTATTTACTAGCTGGTCTTGCTGCATTCTTGGGCATAAAAATATATTGCAACCTGAGTCTTCTGATTAATTATGAATCTTGCAATGCCTAGTCTCTCTTGAACAAGGGGTATTTACCTCTCAGGGCATTATATTCACGTGTACTGTGGTTAACATATTTTTATACTTTTTTGCTTGTTCACAGCGTCCAAGTCAAGTATAAGATCTTTCTCTCTGCTATAGAATATTTACCATTTTCTCCTGACGGTGATTCAAAGGGCAGTTTTGAAGAGATTATTGAGAGGTGTTTTTGCATTTACTTGAGCTAATTCTTACAAATTCAAGCCTGAAGTTCATGTGATCTGATTTTATTTATAATTATTACGTGTTTATGGGATGTACTTGAACAGTGTATTATCAAGATCTCGGGAGACAAAAATTGGTAGTTCTGATAAGTTATCAGATGCTGCAGAACAACACCGCCTGCAGAGTCTTCAGAAAGCTATGGTTGTCCAGTGGCTCTGCTTTACCCCTCCTTCCACAATTGCTAATGTCAAAGATGTTAGCACCAAACTTCTTCTCCGAGCATTGGCACATAGGTAATAACAGTAGTTAGCTGTTACTAGCCATGTTTTTTTAAATGCAAGGCACACTAGAGTGTGAAGCACAGAATAAAGAAAAAAAGGGATTTAGAGGGAATTTATTCAAACTATGATGACATACGTAGGATTTAATATTCTAAGAGTTTTTTTGGCAACCAAATATAGTAGAGTCAGACGATAAGGTATGCATAAGTTGGGCTAGATAGTCCTAGACACACTGATTGGAATACTGACTATATAGTGATAAATTATGAACGTTGTTTGTTCCTTGCAAATCAGGGATGATGCGCTTTATGCTTCATTGCAATACCAATCTCTTGCACTTTGCTGTATTAAGTGCCCTAAACTAGTCTTAGTGTAGGTTGGGTGGTTATTGCATTAACCGTATGCCTACATTGTGGTGGTAATATATAGATGTTGGATTTGGTCTATTGTTAATGCATATTTTTTTTCCTATACTGCTGCTTTCTACAACTTCTGAACCTCAACCGTTTGTTGTTTTATAGCAATACCTTGTTCAGAGAATTTGCTCTGATGTCCATGTGGAGAATTCCATCTATGCCTAATGGTGCACACAAGTTACTCAGTCTTCTTGCTGAGCCTTTGAGGCAGCATTCAGAAACATTTAGTGCTCTGGAGGATAGTGGTGTTCTAGAGAACTTAAAAGAGTTCCAGGATTGGGTAAGCTATCCAATTCTTGTAATTACATGTTGGTTATTGTTACTGTACTTGTTTTGTTTATTGATTTTTCCCCCTTCATTAGAGTGAATATTTCTCCTGTGATGCAACATATCGCAACTGGCTCAAAATTGAGTTGGAGAATGTTGAAGCGCCTTCCCTCGAGCTCTCATTGGAAGAAAAACAAAGATCCATTATAGCTGCTAATGAGACACTTGATTCCTCGTTTTCATTGTTGCTCAGTATGCTTTATCCATTCTTTTCCCCATTCATAATTAATACCGCCATGTATGCTCTTCATGGTTTTTACTGCTCACAATCTTTCTGCCAATAATATTCCTTTCTGTAGGGAAAGAAATTCCTTGGTTGGGTTTTGCAGAAGATCACCCCTACGAGTCAATGGAACCTGTCTATCTTGAATTGCATGCCACTGTCATGCTCTGTTTACCTTCTGGAGAATGTTTGTGCCCTGAAGCCACCACGTGCACAACATTAACAAGTGCCCTTTACTCCTCAGTAACTGAAGAGATCATATTGAATCGGCAACTGGTGGTATGTTCCTTAAATGTGATCTACTATAGTTTGATATTATTATTATTTTTAGTGATGCATCTGTTTGTTGTTGTATTCTTCTATTCTTTGTTTCATTGTTTTAGAAAGTCACTGGGCCTCAGATTGGCTTCAGATCAGTAGCCTATTATTACGTTTTGTATTTGAGATGGTTAAGTAGGGTCCCTGCCCTTTCAAATTTAAAATTCTGTACTCGAATCAGTTTTGGCCTGGCTGATGGAAGGCGAGTGGATTGCCTTATTGTTCTCTGTTGATTATTCATTACCATTTTTTGTCAAATAATTCTGTGATTATTTATATATTTATTTATTTTTCCTGATATGAAAAGTAAGAGGACGTTTTTTCCTTAATCCGGGGATAAAAGAAAGGAAAACATAGAAGAGGGATAAAAGAAAGGAAAATATATGATAAATAAAAATTATATATTTATTTATTTTTGATAAGGAAAAAGGATATGTATTGATCCAAAGAGGGACAACCTAAGGGCAAGGAGGATGAGAAAGCCCCCTCCCAACAAGAACTGAGTAACAGCCTTCCGATCTTGAAGAATGAGGTCAAGGCTATAATTACAAACAAAAAAAAAACTGTGCTTTAGACACCTCACAGAATAAGTGAACTGTACATAATTACAAATGTTTTAAAAATCAGTGGCCTTGCGTAAACCAATTTCTTTCAGCAGAAAATTCCACCCCCTCGTAGCAAAAAAATAATGGAGGAAAAGATGATTATGTGTTTCTTCATTCCTTAGGCGTATGCTGCAAGCCGAGGGGGAAGATGCCAACTCTTTAGCTTCCTTTGAATTCTATCTTGCATGTTAAGGCTTCTATGTGCAAGGCTTCATAGGAAAATCTTAACTTTTTTGGGGACACTGAACTTCCAAATCAGATTAATCGTGGGAATTTTCAGTTTCTGACTTGTTTCAGTCAACTTGAGGAAGGCTGATTTGGTAGTGAAGCTATCTGAAGAAGCAAGGGACCACAGGGCTCTATCCACCCCATCACGGAGCCTCACTGCATCTATAACAAGCTCCAGGCCCTGCCAGCTATCAAATTCTCTGTCCCTGATTCCCCCTCTAAAACCAAGGACCCAATCGTTACTTTCCATATCCCAGCATTCCGCAACAGTGGCTTCCTTCTCCGTATAATTATTGAACAAATCCAGGAAAGAAACTTCCAAGGAGGAGGATCCAACCCACTTATCTTTCCAAAGTTTTATTCTATTTCCGTTCCTCTTCCTGATAAAAGTCACAAAATTAAAGAACATAAAGCTATTTTCTGTGATATCGAACCGAAGCCTACCTTTAGACTTTTTTTTTGGAGGAAGGGTTGTCCACCCAATAGGGCTACAACTATGGATGCTCGAAATCACCTCTCTCCACAGAGCTTTTATCTTTTTGCATAAATCTCTACGACCATTTCAACAAAAGGGCGTTATTTTATTTTGCTTGAACGAGCCAGCTCCTAAACCCCCATATTTCAAGGGGAATGAAGTTCACTCCCACTTGACCAAGTGACCCAATAGGGCTACAACTATGGATGCTCGAAACCACCTCTCTCCACAGAGCTTTTATCTTTTTGCATAAATCTCTACGACCATTTCAACAAAAGGGCGTTATTTTATTTTGCTTGAACGAGCCAGCTCCTAAACCCCCATATTTCAAGGGGAATGAAGTTCACTCCCACTTGACCAAGTGACTCCCTAGGCGATAAGGACCTCCATTCCAGAAAAAAGTTTCTAACTGTTCTTTCTATCATATTTTGCTGTGCTGCTTTGAAAATGCAACGAAGTACATTGGGAGGCTGTTTAAAATAGAAAGGGCTAAGTTGTAAGTCAGCCTCCTTTAGACATGGTAAAATTCCTCCATTTATCTAGTTTTGCACTGAACTTGTCAACAATAGGCTCCCAAAAGGAAGCTACCCATTCTATGATTATTTATAATCTTTCCTTTTATTACAAATATATCCTCATTTCTTACTAAAAAAACTAGACAAATTTTAAAAATTTGCATGTGCTTCAAATATGCAGATGAATGTCTCCATAGCATCAGGGGAAGGTTTCTGTATTGAGATCGTGCTTCGCTGTTTAGCAGCACCCGGTGATGGGCTTGGGCATCGAGAATCCACTGATGGTGGCATTCTTAGTGGCATCATGGCAGCTGGATTCAAAGGTGAGAAGTACTATTGTACCTGCAGGTCTCCATCAGTTACTAATTGCTATTCTGTTGTGGTCTATTGTAAATATGAGTTATGTTCTTGTGCTCTTTGAAATGATGAAATCTAAGGAGATGTGGACCTCTCTTAGTTTTTCCCCCTCTCAACCGAAAAAGAAGGTGCATTGAGCACGGTATCACTTTTATTTGTTGTAGGTGAGCTTCGCGGTTTTCAAGCTGGAGTCACTTTGGAGGTCTTGCGTCTAGATGCATGGTATTCAAATGAAGATGGTTCAATAGAAGGCCCGGCAGCATACATTGTGCAAGGCCTCTGTCGTAGGTGCTGTCTTCCGGAAGTCATTCTTCGATGCATACAGGTAAATACTTATTTCTGGCGAGTGGACTTTATAGGAGAGCTACTTTTTACTTTTCATGAATCTTTCATTTTTTCCCATGAAAGTTCGGTTATGAAAAAAAAGCTCGACTTTCTACTTTTCATGAATCATTCAACATAGCATTTACTTTTCATTAGTTATTTCAATTAGTTAAAAATACATGGATGGTAATAACTACCATGGGTCATTTGAGCGAGTGGAAAAGTAAATACTTAGACAAAATGGATTCAAACCATGGTGATCGAATACTTAAGACTTGATAATTCTACGAGTTTTCCTGACAGTCAAATATGGTAGATATAATAGGGTCAGACAGTCATCCTGACACTATATGTATACGATAGGTTTCCAATGTGGTTTTCTTAGTGGATCAATAGTAATTTTATTGAAGTAATGGACAATTAGGAGCATGGTCTCCAAAAAAATAGAGGATGAGAAATTCGGTCGGACACGATTTGGAATGTCTTTCTATTCCTTTGTATCGGTTAGGGATTACTCACTCGTATTTATTGCATCTTATTTTCAGGTTTCTGTCGCTCTGGTGGAGTTGGGTGTTGAACCTGAATGCCATGATAAGTTGATCGAGCTCGTCGCGAGCTCTGAATCTGGGTTTTCTCATTTGTTCAGCCAGCAACAATTCGAGGTATCTCTCATTTGTTTACTTTATCATAATATAAGAATCTGGATTTTCTCATTTGTTCAGCCTTCTGCCAATTTTTACTGTGCATTTGTTATCTGTAATATTTCTTCTATCAAACTTGTCTACCGCCATTAAGATTACATGTTTTGACATTGCATTCTCACTTGTAGGAATTTTTGATACTTGAGAGAGAGTACACTTTACGCAAAATGGAGCTTGGAGAGCTTTCTTCCTGAATTTGCTATATTGATCCGAGCAAAAGGAAAGAGAGGAATTTGAACCTTCGATAGTTCTTTGTTTCGTTAACACATTTGGATAAAGAGTTCCACCCTATGACACCACCGAGGGTGTTTTAGGCATCATTGTTGATAAAAATGTTGAACTTTCAAATGTATGGAAATATCTATGTGGAAAGGTGTTTTGCATTAACTTAGACTAATTGTTGTCATGAATGGAATAGCTAATTGAGTGCATTAGACCATGTGCATGTGTTACACTACAAGTTAGGAACAAATTTATTGAGGGAATGATTACAAGTACAGAGATGTGAATGGAAATTTTTGGCCATGGTCTCTTTTTTTCTTTTCTTTTTTACCAATTATGTTTATAATTTTCATTGATCATATAGCTTTGGGTTATTTTCTCAATTAGTTTACTTGCATCATTTTTTCACACACACACACACACATATATATATATATATATATATATATATATATATTTCTAAATCAGCCATACTAGGCCCAATGTATAAATATATTATATAATATTAATTTTGATTACTGAATGACATTAAATTCAGTATTCTTAATTTGATTTCTAGATGAATTAACTGGTAAAACTAAAATGGGTAAACCACACTTTTTTATTTTTATAATTCTTTTACATATGCAAATAAAATTCAACATTTTAAAACTCAAATACAATATTCCTACCTATTAAATACAATTTGAAAAAAATTAACTTATCTCATGAATTGGACCATGAGCATAAATTTCTTCATTTGTTTTTTGGCTTAACATTGTCTTTCAATTTTATCAACATAAATATTATTAAATCACGAACCAATTTAACAAAGAAATTGTCACCAAAACTGTAATTCTACCCAAAATTAACTTGGATCAATCATTAAATATAAATATATTTGGTTAAATTATTAACTATACCCCTAGACTATGGGATAAGTTTCAATTATACTCTTGGAGTTTCAAGTTTGTTTCAAAATTGTCCTTCAAACTCTTTTCCGTTAAAATGTTTAACGTTGGTTAGGTGTCCCTCGTCAACAAATCGTGTAAAAAAGAAAATTCGTCCCTCTGAGAAATTGAGGGAAAAAAAATGTTGCTTCTTAGAAGATTTCGAAGGAGTGGATGCTCATCTTCGTCTCTTCCAAATCGATCTCCTCGACTAATTTCAAGTGTTTCTCGAGACGGCGGTGGCCGCAACGTCTTCCCCGACAGCGATGCCGGGCGCGACGGCAACAACGGCGGAAACGCCGAGCTTCTCTTGGAGGTAATCGACGAGGATTCGTGCCTCTTCGAGCGTCAATTTGGAGATGTCATCGCCGAGTCCTGCAACTTTCTCCGGCACAGCGGTGGCGGAGAGTGGGCAGAGATGAATAAGGCGGAGAGAGAGATTGGTGGAGGAGAATGAAAAGGGGAAATTGAGGGAAGTGGGTTTTGGGGAATGGGAGGAATTTGAGGGGAAAGAGGATGAAGAACAAGATGGGGATCGGAGAGAAGCGGTGGAGAGAGTGGAAGCCATTGCTCAAGTTAGCGGTGTAAGTACCATTTTTGGTTCTGAAATTAGTCAAGGAGATCGATTTGGAAGAGATGAAGATGAGCATCCACTCCTTTGAAATCTTCTAGATCCTCTACAGAAAACGGATTTTTTTTTCCCTAACCCTAAAAAGTTAATTTCAAATTTTCATAATCTTCTCACCAAAAAAAAAAAAAAAAAATCAGTTTTTCAGAGGGATGAATTTTCTTTTTTACACAATTTGTTGCTAAGGGACACCTAACAGACGTAAACATTTTAACGGAAAAGAATTTGAAGGACAATTTTGAAACAAACTTGAAACTCAAAGGATATAATTGAAACTTTTAGAACTCCAAGGGTATAATTGAAACTTTTAGAACTCCAATGGTATAATTGAAACTTACCCCTAGTCTAGGGGTATATTTAATAATTTAACCAATATATTTCTCCAAAACTCAACAAATTTGATTTTTTTTTTCTTTTTTTGTGATAATATGAGGGTGGTGAATTCGAAACCTCAGGGTTATCAATCTTTATGCCAATTGAGCTATGCTCTTGACAGCAAAATTTAACTTGGATCAATCATTAAATATATTTCTCCAAAACTCAACGGATTTTATTTGAATTTTTGGTCAAATTCATTATACACATATTGTTGAATTAAAAAAAAGATCAATTATTAAATATATTTCTCCAAAATTCAGCAGATTTTATTTGAATTTTTGGTCAAATTCATTATACATATTGTTGAATTGAAAAAAAAATAGAGGTGAGAAGTTCGAATTTCCAGCTATTTAAAAAAAAAATGTTCTATCAAATCCATGGTTAAAATTTGATATTTTGCCCATAAACATTAAGTTCCCGATTGAAACCCACTGCAAGTGACAAGTAGGGGGCAAAGGACTGGCAACTCAATTCCCAATTTTCCCATTGCACTGGCAAATATTTTTTCCGATGTAATCGGACCCAACCCAAATCCTGCAGCTGAATCCATTGCAATCTCTTTCTCTCTCGTTTTCAATTTCCATGTAATCAGAGCCTGCGCTTTCTTCTCATCTTCCTCGCCCAATTTTCCTTCTCCACAATTTGATTTTCCCTGTGAAGTGGGAACTTCGAATTTCTCTTCCCCTTTCCCCTAAATTTCCTTTTTCATCGATCTCGCACTGTCAGGCATTGAAAGATCGTGAATTATCGCAAGTTTACTCAAACCCCATTTGGGAAAAATGGGTGTCTCCTTCAAAATCTCGAACAAGGGTAAAAGGTTTCATTTGAAGCCTTGTGTTACGCAATCTGGGAGCACTGCCCTTGATGACGACGACTCTAAGGATGGGTCGAGGGTTCTACCAAAGAACGAATCTGCTTTTGCTCGAAAATTTGAGGTTAGTGCTTCCGCTTCTGCTTTTCCTTGGTTCTCGATGTGGAATTCTGATTTCAGTGCGTTTGTTTGTTCCTGAGATGGGTTTTAATTGTGTGCCTTTGTAAATGAATCAAAAGATGGATGTTGGTTTTACTTGGTTACTTATTCTTAGTACCCACCCGAGCCAGGATGCGGTTGAATTTAGCTGTTCTCTGCTTATGACAAACCGGGAAAGGAATTAAATTTTGGAAATTCAGCCTACTACGCCTTCATATTTCACCTTCTTAGTACTTCCACACTTGTCTCGTTTTAGTCTTTATACTTTCAAATGTTTTGTTTTGGGTCAGAGATTTTAGCTTTTAAGTACAAGTTCATGTGATTCCATAATAAAGTTTTGATAGTGCAGTATAGAAATTTAGTGACAATTGACTAAAATTGATTATTCGATTTTTATGTAAAGTTTAAGGACAAAATTGGATTCTTTGGAAGTACTAGAGCTAAAATGAAAATGTTTTGAAAGTAAAAATACTGTATTGAAATTCAAAACTTAATAATGATGATGATGTGTTGTGGATAGTTTGTTGTTGTTGTTTTTACATGACTATTTTCTCAACTTTTTACCCCGTTGATTTCAGTGTTGATGTTCTTCATCTACTTTCAAGCATGAATATTATACTTGTCTGACAATTAGAAATCAGTGTATTTGCCATCGAGTTCGTATGGCCAAAAGGAAGTCAATATGATGTTAATTCTGTTTACAATACTCTGATATTTATGTCACAGGGTGAAGAAACTGAAAGACGTGGGGATGTAAATGGGGTGATTGGGTTATCTGAGTCTTCTTTAGGTCGTTTAACTCCAGGTAATTTCTATCGGCTTTAGGCACTGTCTTATTATGTTTGGTTTCTTGATTTTTTTTTTTTTTAATTAATATTTCTCTTTCAGAGAATGGAGTTTCCTTCACATTAAACCTCTTTCAAGATGGATATTCTATCGGAAAACCATCAGAGGTCTGTTGAAAATAGCATTACTTCATTTGAGTAGTAACTAGGAAGGAAAGTGCATCAAAACTAATGCTTAGCTTTGTATGATTTTCAGATTGAGCCTACACACCCGAATACTCTACAAGATAATTCAAAGTTGTTACTTCCTTATGACAGGAAATCTGAAAACTTGTTTTCTGTAAGTGTCATCTGCTTGCCCTTTATCTCTCCACACAGGGCTTCATAGTTAGCCTGTTGTTCAAGACATTGCAAGTAAAGTATTGACTAGTCTACTAGATTGTGGTTGATTGGTTTTATTAATTAATCAATTTATTTATTTTTTGATTATTTAAAATTGATTTGCTGGCTGCCGTGTAATTAGTAGGATCAATGTTGAGGACCATTTTTCCTCTTTAATTATTAATACGGTTTTCTGTTTTCTGTTCATAAAATATATCTTTATTGTCTCTTGAGATTGTTTATATCTTTCTTCAATTTATGATCTCAATACTGGAAAGTTCTTATGTCATAATCTTTGACATCCGTCTCTTTTGGAATCTTGTGATTATCAAGGTTTAGAAATGGTCATCTTCTTGAAAGCAAGCTTATTTTTCCAAGTTGTTTGAAACAATTGGTGTTGAGCTCTTTTCTTGTCTAGTTTACCCCTTCTTTAATTCTTGTAGCGAAAAAATGTTACTTCAAGATTTTTTTTCCCTTGGTAAAATAAATCTTGAAGCGACATTTTTTCTCCAAATCCAAAGGATGGATCTAACTTCCTTAGGGTATTTTTATTCCTACTCAAATCTAGCTAGCTGGTGTGGTGAAATCTTATTTTGAGGAAGGCCTTGAGGATGGAAATTACAAGATACAGCTCTTATTTTATCAGTCTCTTGAATTCTTCAATCTCTATCAATTATGAGCCTGGTAGTCTCTATGGTTGTTAAAACTTGCCTTTTATTGCTCTGCAATGTACCTAACAGGCATTTTCTTTTGTTGTCTATGTATTTCCACTATAATAAGTATAATTTATCTCCTGCCACTCTTTTCATCATGAGAGTCCTTTTTGTTAATTTTTCTTTATTTTATGTGCTTCAAGGCTATTGAATGTGGCCAATTGCCTGGAGATATTCTTGATGATATACCTTGCAAATATGTTGATGGCACAATTGTTTGTGAGGTGAGTTCATTTCAATTCTGAATTATCTTATAAAAAATTTAATTCTGAATTTACCTTCAGAAAGTCTAAATCATGGTTAGGATGCCTTTGACTATCATTTCACTCTGGCTTTATTCTCAAAAACTAAATTCTATTGTTTGGGGGTAGGGGTGGGGATATCAAGAATAGAACCATGGTTTGATAGAAATGAACAATCTCGGTTGTGGCTGTTGGATCAGTTTTCTGGGCTTTACTTTCATTTTATTGTTACTTCCTGATTTAGATTTTTAGAATTGTCCATGATTATATTTATGCAGGTGCGGGATTTTCGTGGAGGTTCTCCTGAACAGGGGCCTGGTGCTCAATCGACCGATGGGCTTCCTACTGTCAATAAGATACATCTTAGGATGTCCTTGGAAAATGTGGTAAAAGATATTCCATTAATTTCAGATAATTCATGGACCTACGGTGATCTGATGGTATGTATGATCAGTTCATAATATATAGGGAATAATTTTGATTACATTTTGTGGATTTGATAGATTTTTAATTCTTTTTTGGTACTTAAGGAAGTGGAGTCTCGGATTCTGAAGGCATTGCAACCGCAACTTAATCTTGACCCTGCTCTCAAGTTTGATAGGCTCTCTAACAACCCAGTTCCTATGAAGGTGATGTAAATTTCAAATGGTTATGTTATATGAAAATAAGATTTCTGTCTCTTCTACGTGTTTAACATTTATTGTTACCATCTGCAGCTCAACCTTTCTCAGTACAGTGTGCGGAGAAAGAGATTGAGACAGCTTTCAGAAGTATCTATCACTTCTAATAATAGGTATGGGAAGAAAATTTGCATAGACAGAGTGCCCGAAAGTTTTAATACCAGACTGGGAGATGCAGGAGCCGTTTCTGGAAATTTTATTTCTACTAATGTCCATGATAATGTAGTTGGTCAAAATATGAGTTTAAATGAGATGTTAGCATCAAGACCAAAGAATTTTACTTCAGATGCTTCTCTTCCAGCACAACCAGCAGTGCCTGTATCTCAACAATCTAGGTATTCTATGGGCAGTGGGACCCCTAGAGGTATGCTCGATCAAGCAGCCGGGTCAGTTCTTAATCCATCTAGTGTTTCCCCTACTGGGCAAGAAATGATCTCATATGTGGACAATTTGAACCCGAACGTCTCTCTTCATGGAAAGAGGGAAACTCAAGAGGGGCAAATGTCACCCATGTCCAGTTTTAACAAGAGACCTAGGCCATCTCTTATGGGCATCGATGGAATTCAACAGCACCCATTGGCGTCTATGGAAGGTCCCCAGGGATCTGACATGAATTGGAAGAATATGTTGCATCCCCAACAGCAAGCATTAGCGAGAGGTATTCAGTACTCAAACACAGGAGTTCAAAAATTTTCTCAGCCGATGTTTGAAGGAGTCCTGAATCAGGATTCTGTGCAAATACCATTTGCTACTGGACAATCAGCTATGCGATATGGAGCCAAGGAAGAGCAGTTTGATACAGACAAGAAAGATGGATCTGACCTCAGTCGAAGCAAAACTGATATGCAGATGATGGAAACAGAAAACCACCTAGATCCTCAGCATCCACGGGTTCAGCAAAGACCTACACAGCAAGCATTCGTGAGATCTAATCTCTCTCAGCCTCCTTGGAATAATCTTGGACAGCATATAGAGAAGGACACTAGAAAGGAGGACCAACTATCAAAAAGAAAATCAGTTCAAAGTCCTCGTGTGTCAGCAGGAGCTATGGCTCAACCATCGTTGTCAAAGTCAGGGGAATTCTCTAGTGGCTCAGGTGGACCACACTTTGGAGTGCCTGGAAATATTTCTGCACTTGCATCAGCACAAAAGGAGAAGCCTGCAATTAATCCCGTTTCTCATGTTGTTGGAACTCCATCCTTGACTTCCAGTGCTAATGATTCGATGCAAAGGCAACATCAGGCCCAAGTTGCTGCAAAGCGAAGATCAAATTCCCTCCCCAAAACCCCAGTAATCAGTGGAGTTGGATCTCCTGCTAGTGTTGGTAATATGAGTGTTCCCCTGAATGCAAACAGTCCTTCAGTTGGAACCCCACCTTTTGCGGATCAAACAATGATCGAAAGATTCTCTAAGATTGAAATGGTGACTGCAAGGTAAAGTTTGGATATTTAACCTCTTTCTTTTTCTGACATTAAGATGTTTTATGAGTTAATGTCATCGTCGTGTTTTCCCTGATGTAGGCTTTTGCTATGCCAAGGTTTTGGCTTATCTTAGGATGTATAGGACTTAAATACATTTGTATTGTTGTTTAACCAAAACCTATTGCAGGCATCAGCTCAACCTTAAAAAGAATAAGGCTAATGACTATCCTATCAGAAAGCCAAATACATTCCCATCTCACAATCTTGTGAATCTTCTGGCGAACTCATCTATTACTGATGACTTAAAAGATGACACTTGTCCAAGGAAGATGTCAAAGTCCCTTGCTGGCGGTAGCTTAAATGCCTGCAAAAGAAGGGTGTTAACTTTTATGTTGCAAGACCGTACACCTCAAGGTCTGTAACTTTGTGAGTTTTCAGATGGTTGGGTTTTTGTTTAATTCTTCATTCCATTTGAAACCACTTTGCATGCTTCTGCAGGAATGGTTTCTTATGTTACTAGGTTACGAAGTAGGGTAATCCTGTCAGAAAAGCCCAATGATGGAACCGTAGCAATTACCTATGAAGATATAGATGATAGCACTTTTCATCTTGTCGAGGATTTTCTTCCAACATTGCCCAACACTGTGAGCTCTATTATATTTACTAGATATTTTGTTCTTAGAGATTCGTTAACTTCAACTGTTTCATATATCTTTGTTGATTGATTGAAATTATTGGCCAATCTATCATGTTTTGCTGTCTGCAATTTTTCTAATTTCTCTTATATTAATTTTCTGTTATATTACCGGATTTAAAATTATATCCTTCTCCAATGAACTTTAGATCGTGAGGAATAATTGCAGAAATAATTAGATAAAGTGCTTCCAGAGGAGGCCACAAAAACTATCACATCCCAAAAATTTCGGCCTCTACCTCTCTGAACTTGACCTTATAGAAGTAAATGGATCTATTTTAATTTTAAAAGTATATGGCCAACTAAGGTACATATGATCTACATTTATCATTGATTCTAAGTCTTGGGAGGATTTTGACTCTTATAAAAGCTTGCTTTCTACATATCCTATCAAACATTTGGTCTTAGAAGGTCTCTCCTTGAATAAGCTTATAGAACAAACAATTTAACTGAGAACATGGCCAATTTATCCTGTAGTCAGACACCTACACTTCCCTGCAAATCAAATCCTCATGCTAATGTTTGTTGGTTTCTCTCTCTCCCTCTCTCTCTCTTTTTGTTTTGGATAAATAATTGTTGGTTTCTCTTAGAGAATAATAGGAAGATTTTTCCAGGCGTGGAAGGTTTGTGTGAGGATATTTGGAGCATTGCTCACTTAAATCCTTTTACAAACCATTAACAATTGGAGTCGCTTTATTTAATTTTTGCTCCCTTTGGTGCTTAGGGCCTGTTACCTGTGTGTTCCGTTGGTTTCTTATCAAAACTTTAAGAGAATGGAGAAGAAGAAGAGAATTAACAGGATTTCTATATTACTCGTCAAAATTGTTTCAAATTTGTTTGAATAGAATCCGATTATCAAATTGTTATAAGCTATAAAATGTTGTGTCGTATTACTTTTCCACTTAGATCTTTCCTTTAGTTTTGGGCAATGTTATAAGCATCTGAAATCAATACCTGGGGGAGGAAAGATGGAATAAAATATTCAAGGGCACAGTTGTAATCTGGTCATTAATGTAGCTTGATATGATGATTGAATGAAGACCTTGTCGATATTTTGGACTAGAATGCGGTGTACGGTTTTCTTAACTAGTCAAACATGATGACGGGATGCATGAGAAAGTACTTGAGTTCATGTGATTGTGCAGTTTTAATTCTTATTGGTTATTTAATTGCTGAAAATCTTCTGTATCTCTTCTGTTGTTCTGACACCAGTGTATTTATGTTTTATGATACAGCTTTCAGCAGATTTACTTGCTGAGCAATTATCTTCATTGGTATGATCTAAATCTTCCTTTCATTACATTTCAAAACTTTTCTTAATTTTCTAAATTTTGGTTACGAGTTTAATTGTTTTAAAATTATTTAGTAGTTTTGAAACAAGCCTCTAAATTTTGAGATGAAGCTCAAGGTAAACAACTTGCAACTTTGCAGATGGTTCGTGAAGGGTATGATCTTATTGAAGATAATATTCAACTTAGGCCAACCCGGACGAACCCATCCCCCAACAGTCAACCAAATCCTGCTGGTATTCCTCATGTTAATCCAGCAGGGGAAATGCAGCAGCATTATGGAGAGGCCTTTCCGGGTCAAACATCCAATGAAGTTCCGAAGCCGAGCGGTAATGGCAATGCCTCTCTGCTCAACTCTTCCCATAATCTGCTAGGAAACACAAGGATGTTGCCTCCTGGTAATCCTCAGGCCATGCAGATGTCTCAAGGAATTTTAGCAGGGGTTTCGTTGCCTGCAAGGCCGCAACAGATGGAAGCCCAACCTTCGATGCAACAACAGCAACAGCAGCAGCAACAACCGCAGCCATCACAGCAGCAGAATCAGCAAAACCTGATTCAACCACAGCATCAACAATTCCAGAGATCAATGATGCTCGGAGCAAACTCGCTCTCACATTTGAATGCCATTGGCCAGAATTCTAACGTGCAATTGGGTAATAACATGGTGAACAAGCCACCCATTCCACTTCACCTATTACAGCAGCAGCAGCAGCAATCTCAAATGCAGAGGAAAATGATAATGGGAGCTGTTGGTATGGGCAACATGAACAACAACATGGTGGGGCTTGGAAGCCTTGCCAGTTCCATGGGTGTAGGAGCTGCTACCAGAGGAATAGGAGGAACTGGACTACAAGCACCCATGGGTTCTATTCCTGCCATGGGCAATGCAGGTCAAAATCCAATGAACTTAACACAGGCGTCTAGTTTTAACAACACGCTCAGTCAGCAATTTCGACCGGCAACATTAACACAAGCCCAGGCACAAGCTGCTTATAAATTTAGGATGGCGCAGAACCGAGGCATGCTCGGTGCTGCCTCTCAATCAACAATAACGGGAATCCCAGGAGCAAGACAGATGCATCCAAGCTCAGCTGGCATTTCAATGCTCGGACAAGCTCTGAACCGTGCTAGCATGACCCCGATGCAACGAGCAGTAGTACCAATGGGTCCTCCAAAGTTGATGCCAGGAATTGCATACATGAATCAGCAGCAGCAGCAGCTACAACAGCAAATGCAACAGCAACAGCAAATGCAACAACAGCAGCAAATGCAACAGCAGCAACAACCTCAGCAGCAGCAGCTACAACCCCAACAACTACAACAACATTCTGAAACAACATCACCACTTCAAGCTGTTGTTTCACCACAGCAGGTGGGTTCACCTTCAACCATTGGAGTCCAACAACTCAACCAACAAACCCAGCAACAGCAGCAGCAACAGCAACAACAGCCGCAATCAAATAGTCCACAACAAATGAATCAGAGAACTCCGATGAGCCCGCAGCAACTGAGTTCAGGTACAATTCATGCCCTAAGTGCTGGCAATCCCGAGGTTTGCCCCGCTAGCCCGCAGTTGAGCTCTCAAACCCTTGGTTCAGTCAGTAGTATTACAAATTCTCCCATGGACATGCAAGGTGTCAACAAGAGTAACTCTGTAAATAATTCATGAAGTAGAATTCCTGGAGGCAATTAATGTAGCCGACTGGCTTCAAATTTCCTCACTGTAGTTTAATAATCATTTAGGTCATTGATATGTAGGAGTATTTCTGCTTGTGAATTAGGATTCAAGATATGTTTTGTAATGTACAGAATTTCCAAGAGATAAGTTTGATGTTTAGAATCTGTTGGTCTGAACTATGTTATAGCCTAGCACATTGTATCTAACCATGTATGAGATAAACTGTCGATTTGTGCACATCGTTCCATAGAGCAATTATATAGGGGACTTGTTCGACCTAAAATATTGCAGTAAAACAAACGAAATATAAGAACTCATTGCCAATAAACATTGCAGTAAACCAAGTTTGTGAAAAAGTCAAAGTGCCATATCATGAGTCTCAAAGCATATGACTTAACTGAGAGGGTTCAACTGGCATAAAGATGTACTAATAATCACGAGGTTTGTGGTTCAAATATCCCCCATATTGTCAAAAACTGAGAGGGTTCAAGGTCGAGTGGTCTGGTGGCATAGTTGTGGCTAATGCGATGCTCACTATTAAGATACGCAGTATAAATATATCACTTGGTTAGGACGTATGGTATGATTGGATGACTAAGATCACATGAGGTCCAAAAATTCTATTTTCAAGTTTTAACCTCGTGACGAAAAACTACCGAATGAGGCCACCATGGTTGCTTAATAATCGTTAGAGATTCGAATATTATATTGCCTCCTGATAACTACTAGATACAACAACTCAAAATACCTTTGTAATTTCTTTCATCCATTCAAACCACATTTGAAATAGCTTGTCCTCCTCGCAAAGCATGCGGGAGTTACAAAATCGTAATAACATATTCAAATTGAGATGGGAAGATCATTACTCTTCTCAAATAAAAGTAACTACTTTTCAATACAAAAAAAAAATTCAATAGATCCTAAAATTCCACACCAGAGTTGTACATGTCTTCATTATTATCGACAAGGGCGATTATTTTGTTGCATGTGCTGATGGCTCCATCTTTCTTTGTCTCGTTGGACTAATTCTTCCTTCATTTCATGAGAGAATTTACAATTTTCCCCATAGTAACACCTCCCTACAGCATAATAACGGCATCGTTGCTGCTTGTAGCTTTCCTGTGCAGGTTGATTCACTTTAGGATAATGATTCATTTTGTCCCTTGGCAATCTAGAATAATCCCACGAAGTGTTGTGGTTTCTACCATCAAGAACCTTGTTAACAGAAGCAGCCTGATCAACCCTATAAATGCTAGGATGTAAATTGTAGCTTGCCTGAGTATCAAGTCTCACTTGGAGTTGGCTAAAGATGTTTTGCAATGTGTCCATGTTCTGAAGTTGAAATGGCTGTCTTCTTTGATCAGTAAATGGATATGATTTTGTACTTCGGTTTTCTGACTGTTGATATTGATGTTGAAATGATTTTGTTTGCATAGTTTGGTTTTCTGACGGTTGATGAAGCAGATTTCTGAGATTATCACACAAAGGTCTTTGCTGATGTTGATGAACCCTCACTTTTGTCGAATCAACTGATAAATTTTCCATGGATTCAGCTAACTGAGTTCCTGCTGAGGATAGCTTTGGCTCTTCTTTCGTTGATTTCCTAAAGCATAGAAACTCAAACATTTCAAACTATTTTCTTAACCAAAATACGAGTACATGCTTATATCCACATGGATGAATGAATAGATGAATAAGTCTCGTTTCAAGGTTGCTTGATACAAAACAGTACCTATTTTCCTTGGGTACTTTTCTTTTTTCTTTCTCTGCTACACGTGCTTCCCTATTTGATCTTGCAAGTGATCCCCGAGCATGTTTTTCCATTAAAACTTTTTTCCTTTCTCCTTCATCTTTCCAAGTCTACAATTTTATAACGTGAGTTAATTTAAGGAAAAGTTCGAACTATAAAAGAAAGGTCAGAGGAAGAATATGTTAACTCTAACCTGTCTCATAGTCTTCATCCGGTAAAGGTTTCGACCCTTGATTAAAAGGGGATGAAGTGGAGGAAGTGGTTTCTCACCCTTACTCCATAACACTTCAATCTGGCTCAGAAGAACAAAGAAAGGTTTGTATAAATACTGTTGAATGGTAACATAATTCAAGAAGACAACAACTACAAAATAACTAAAGTTCATCATTGGTCGTCAAACATCATAATTTACTTTTAAAAGTCACCTTGGGGTTGCAGAAAGAAGAACATCAGATATATCTGATTAATAATTAAAGAACAGATTTTGTTGACTTCCAAAAAGTAAATTGGATGTAGAGAGAAAAACCAAAATCAAAGTCATTAGTTCCAATTTCCAAAATTGGTCGCAGGCTTATCTGACAGTTCAAATATTGTATTCTAAAAGCATTGTTGCCCCTTCAACAAATTTACTAAAATATGCACAGCACTCACCGTAAATGTATGTTGTTGTTTAGAAGCACCATAGCTTTCTTTCACAATGCGACCTGCAACAGTTCTTGTTCCACATGAAGGACCTATGGAGCTCCTAGATACTATATTGTACCTGAATGATGACTATCCAAATAAGAAACCATCCACGATATGAAGTGTAAAAGACTTAGTACGGATTGGGGAAAGAGAAATCCTGTTGCTCCTAGCAACCAAGAGAGATTATTGGATCTCTATCATTCTCACAAGTAAATGAAGAAGTTTTGGTTGATCTTTGTGTAAAAAAAAACTGGAATAAGATACGTTAAGTTTAAATTCTTACATCTCGTATACTTTCTGTTCAAACATAACAACATCACCCATGCAGGCATCACCTGTATCAAATGAATATCAGAAACGAGAGAACAGAGATGGGTACATCAATTCAAGTATATCGATCATATGAGGACTGTCTTGTATACATCATAGGATAATCACCACGTAACAAAGAAAACTGAAAATGCGCGTTAATGCTTAATGGTCAATCATCAAAGCACCTCTTAGTAAAAAATATATAATAAAAAGAATCAGCATCACATTAAGATGACAAAAACAAAAAACTGTTCTACACGTTTAGAAAACCACATCCTTGTCACCAATATAGAATCCTTATCATGACTATGACAATACCTTTACAATTCACTATAAAGCTGTAGTCTGGATATTTCTTCTCCCCTCCACCATTTAAAATGCTGAAAAAAATTAAAAAGGAAAAAGAAAAGAAAGGTGCCGTTAGCCATAGGCTCTTTTTAAAACCATCTTTGTACTATACCGTACCATGATACAACACAAACAAACTTACTCTAAATGCTCATTGATGCGCTGAATGAGTACATCTTTAGTCCCTGTCAATCTCAAGCCATTCTTTCTCAGATAAGCCTTACATTGCTCTACCTTGAGTTTCTCTAGCTTACCAGCTGGTGCCAAAGAATGACAGAGAAATGTGCGTGTAAGGAACAAGTAGAGACTAAAAACAATGTTAACTTGCGTTTTCTGAGTTCATATATCAAAAGAAGTGGAACATTTTCGAGCACTTTTACTCCTCTCGATTATGTATATAAATGCTTACATCTATGGGGGAATGCATCTAATGCGTTAAAGAAATCGTTATTCCACACTTGACGCAAAAAGAGGATAGGAAAGAAGCTTATAAAGTTTCCATTTCAAGTGGATTTCTCTGTTCATATGCGGAAATATTCTAAATCTTTGACTGACCTTTAATGATCGATAGCACTTCACGAATATCTTTTTCATCATTTTCATTTAGTATCGAAACATCTGGAGCCGCATCATCTATGTCCGCTTCCTCCATCAGTTCCATATCTAAAACTTCCCTGCAAAATGCACACGACAAAATGAATTCCAATCGATTGATCAGATATAATAGTTGAACGGAGCGAAAAAGATCAGAAATCCGTTAAAAGATTCAAATACTTACAACGGCTTAGATTTCTTCCTGATCGAAGTCCTTGCAACTTTGGAATGGGTTTCTTCCTCAATGCTGTAACTCGGATCACATTCCAAATCATCAGAATCGTACTCGTCATCCGATTCTCCATTGTCGTCGAAATGTACGAAATTCCCAGAAAACGCCATCAAAATATGTTACCTTCTCCGTTCAATGATCCGAAGCGCTATATAATGAGAAGATAATTAAATAAAAATTAATATTTACGGAAAATTTTCAAATTGCAACGGCTAGGAGGACGAAGGCAAATGAAAATTGGGCCTGATACGGTTTTGGGCTTTACAGCAACCGGAATCATGGGCCTAGTAGTACATGAGCCCATTTCGAGAAATGACCTATTAATAAATTATTATTATTTTTTAGAGTATATATGTATATATATAATGTTGTGTTTATGTAATTTTATATCATTGTAAATAATCTTGAAAAATACTGCAATTAATTTGAAGATCCTCGCTTTGTTAAAATTTTTCCCATTAATACTTGGGCCATGAAAAGTTAAATAATTTTTTTCAAAAAAAAATATAAGGTGTGAAACTAGTCGATCCAAACCTGGTTAAATGATATACAGGATTTAAATCTCAAGTTCTAAATTTGTAATGCATATACTTAAAAGAAAAGTATGGAACTGAAGGACATTAATAAAATTCATTTTACTTTAGATTATCCTACTACGAACTTAAAAGATAATAGATAATGTCAGCCTCAACATAGTCAATAATGTCAATCTTAGTTAAATTGATTAAGAGTATCAAGAGGACAAAGGTTAAAATTCCTCCCTACTCCCATGTTTGAACTAAAATAGAACTATGATTTTTTTTTTTACTTAAAATAACTCCTAGAAATACTTAACTCACAAGCTTTACATTAATCTTTCTTCAATCCCAACTCGAGTGGATGATAGAGGGAGAGCCAAAAATTAGGACATTCATCTTCGTACATTTATTCCTTATCATCCCAAATAGTCAAAATTTAACGAACAAAAGGTAGAATGAAGCTGTGTACAAGTAAAGCAAGCCGTGAAAATCTGAAAGATGTAAATATTAAGTTCTTACATGAATTATGCCAAAGAAAGATTAGGCTAATATAATAAATATAATGGTATTTTTTAATGTATAACGAACAAAAATGTATATTGGGAGGAAGATGTGAATAAACATGTTTTTTTCTACTTAATTAATCTGGATTACTAGGTTTGATGTCGCTCTTACACTTGTACAGACAGCACCGCCCCCACTTGGAGGTAACCAAAACACTATTTTTCCGATCCCATTTTAGCCATCAAGTAAATCTAGAAGTCATCTCTCGCCCAGTTTCAAGTCTCTGATATCTGAATCGATTAAGCCACAGCTAAAAGCAACCAACAGAAATCAGGAGAAGCCTGAAACTGAGTATCTAGAACAGCAATTGAATCACCAGATCTTTGATTTGAACCAGAATAGGAGGAATACGACTCCAAACACGATAGCAACAGGGGCCCACTTCCGAATTAAAGCCTGGGTTCAAAGTTTTGAAGAAAGGAAAAAGTAAGCATTAGGATTGTCAATTAAGAAACACAAGTTCACTTGGAAAATGAGATTGTTTATGAGGTCAGTCAACCACAAATCAAGCACAAATGTTGGATTACAGTCCTAATGCTCGTGATAACAAATCCGCAGGATAAGAATGACAATCATTTTAAGTTTGAAAATGATCTAAAAAATGTTTTGTGCTTATATTTTCCTCAACCAGATTGCACAACTGCTCTCAACTTCAGGCACAATTGAACTCCTGACGCTGAGGATGAAAAGTTGGATTTCACAACAGAGAAAAATGCCTCTGTGTTCTGGATCTCACAACAGAATTAGTCATTGATAAATATTTTTTTTAATTTAAATATCTTCAGTAACTATACTACTTTCAACCACCAAGGGTCAAAATTATAAGGCCCCCAGAGAAGTAGAATATAAATTCGTTGTTTCTAATATGCATATTTGCATGGAATAGACTCCATAATATATTATTATCCATCAAGTTTCGTCCTATAAGATTAGGCATTGGAAGTGATGGATAAGAAAGTGATGGAGAGGGTTGGAATCTTGAAAGAATTGGTTTCTTTTCTTGTAAAGCAGCTAATTTCAAGTTCAACTCCAAGGCCACCAAGCTTTACATCCCATTGTCAAAGCTCGATTAGGAGGGTAAGTTCACCGAAAATGTTAAGTTTCACATTTGATCTGAGGTCTCTAACACTCAAAATAGAATTCAAATACGAAACCTCTTCCTCTGTGTCTCCCTCAGATTTTTCCCAACTGCAAAAGGGATGAAGAGACTAAGACCCACATTTTTGTTCATTATGAATTTGTGGCTAAAGGATGGTTGTCCCTTTTAAAAAATTTTGGGCTCAACTACTGTTTCCAAGTTGTAGACTGGCTCACAGAGTTGCTTTCGAGATGGTGGGTCAAAGGCAAAGCTAGAATATTGTGAAAAGGCACATCCAGTTTCTGGTCCATTTGGTTAGAGAGAAACAATGGGATTTTTAGCGATGTTTGTTATAGTCCAGATGATTTTTTGCTAAATTAACAACAGACAGCTTCCATTTGGAGTGCCTCACGTTAAGGATTTCCATAAATCATAACTACAAAAGCTTTTTGATTAGTTTAGTTTGGAAGGGATTTTTTTATAGCCTCCTACTCAAGGCATTCCTTTTCCCTCTGGCTTTTAAGCTGTATTCCCTTTTTGGTTCAATATCTTATTTTCTAAACAACGATACCAGCATCAACCTTCACAGATTCAGATTTCAGATAGAAAAGGAAGATACCATACACAGAGAATCCATGTTATCAGGGAAAAAAAAAACGTTTCATGAGGAGCATCAAAAGCATGCAAAAGATTTACTTGATGACAATACATTAAACCATTGTCAAACATTCAACTTCGACTTCGACAAAATTGAAAGCACACATCAAGCAGTATTATGACACTAACCTGCCGGTTCAAATCTCTAGCCTTGTCAGCATATATGCGGGATTCTGATGTCAACCTACTAGACATTTGACTGACCTCTGAAAAATTGAAATAGTTTAAAATCAGAAAATTATCATATTTGACAATGCTGAATCGTGGTTCTGCAAACCTTTCAAGAAGGCCGTAAAGATATTTATCTCTCCCAACATAAATTAATATAATTTGTGCTAACCATTTCAAATAACAAAGATCTTCAATGCATTAGTCTCTTTTCATTCTATCAATGAAAAACTCTGTTTCTTGTTTCAAAAAAATAACAAAGATCCTCACACGCCTAGAAACTGGGAACAATATGATTTAGTTTGTAATGATAGTTAATTACTCATACCAACAGAAAACAAAGGATCCATAATGCTTTATCACGTTCTTTTTATTATAGGATAATACATAACCACACTCGAATGACATTAGAAGATAAAAGGAAAAGGAAATATCTTACGGTCTAATTTTTCACCAACACCAAGAACTTCCTGAACATTGCGAGTCATTATTTGGTGGACTTCATAAAGTTCATCATTCAACTTTGCAATATTACGTTGAGTACGTGTATCCTGGTATAATTTCTTGGTCTTCTGTATGAATGTATCTGTTGAACATAAAAGGAGGAGGTGGGATTTAGGAAACAAAAACTTAAATAAAGCAAAAGGAAGGTAAAATAACGTTGAAGGGTTCAAAGTGCATATGAGTTATTTCTATAAAGCGAAGTGATGCATACCAAATTTAATGAATGCATAAGGCCTAGCAGCAGTTTCAATTTGAGCCCCATTGACACGTTCAAATTCATTCTTCAGGTCTTCAAGGTATTGAAAGGCAAGTTTCTTTGGATAAGCACGATCACACATAGTTAAATAACAGACCCTTCCTTCAATTATGTAGCTAAAAACTCAGGTCAAGGTAAAATGAAGTCTGCCAAGAGTATAATTTTGAGATAACAACCTTCTGGACAGGTCAAAGTGACAAACCATAATTCTCAAAGACTTAATAAAACACATTTATATGTTGATTCCTCTAAACATTGAACACAAGAAGTAGTAAAATTAAATAAGTTCCCATATTCAATATCAAACTCATTCATCTGAAAAACCAAAACCTTAGTCAGCAAACTACCATCGGAACTGACTAGATAAAATTAATTTGCTCCAGGATCAGTTTAATGAACATTTTTTTCCTTCCATTATAGCCCCCCACAAGTCACAAAATCAAAACTGGTGTAACGACTAAGGAGTAAACAACAAAGTTACTTCCTAATTTATTTAGTAACACATACACAATATGGACATCAAGGACATGCAGAAACAACAAATGCAACGAACTAGCCAGCCAAAGAATAATATAGATTAAATGGGAAAGGCCAATCACGTCTGGATACTGAAAAATATATGGGCCTGTCTCGACAGACATTCTTGAAGCCTCATTTTGACCTCTGGATAAGTTCTTAAACAGAGCTTTCACTTGCTGCTTGTAGAATTCTGCATCTTGCATATCACGGCCATCATCCAGTCCCTCGGCTAGAGGAAGGCCATCAGTAACACGAGCAATCATTGTAAGCTTCACCATCTTTAATTTGATATGTCCCCCAACTAAGGATAAAATCATCGTACTATGTCAGCCAGGATATCTTACAGAAGATGATAAACAAGCTGAATATGATCGGAGTGTTTCCACGTAGATAACTCAGCCAAGAATCAAGCATATGATAATGATGACAAGTTCATTAATCAAAACGGAAAAATTCGCAACTGAAGAAAAAAAATCAATAAGGTAGTTTTCTCGAGACATAATGTCTCAAAATTGCTTCAAAGTGCAAATGCAAAGTTGAAAAGGCCTTAATCAGCAAATTCAGCTTCATAATGTTCGTACTTTTAAGTTCCAAACGTTGTTAGTTGAACCCACATTGGCCAAAAGTAATACATAACTCCTAATAAACTTTACAAAGTATCATTTCCAGAATATTCGAAAAGGAAGTTATTCCAGCCATTGCCCATTTTCTCTAGTATAATCCACACATTCCATAACTATACCGGTACTACAACTCTTTGAATCCACAATGCGACCCCATTAACGTACAGATATAACAATAGAGGAAAACGGGAGAACAGCGATGTGGATCTCATCGTTATCGCTCTAATTTGGTTAGAAATAGACGTTTCACATCAAGCATAGCCGATCCCGGAGAAATTAATCATTTCCTTTCTTAGTACAATTGGAAAAGAAATCAAATCCCAACAATCATTCAATAAAGCAATCTAAAACAAAGGAGTCAAACATTTCCTACGGAATACAGTAGAATCCTATCTGAGCGATCAAACTGATTAATTCATCTTCGATAGATCGTCGGGAATTTAAAACTCACAATTGTCCAATTCTCTCAAGAAAACACCCAAGAAAGAGGAAATAAACGGAGACGGAACAACAAAATTAGCGATATTACCAGGCTATAACATTGGGGGTTGTCTTTTGATTTCAAAGATCCAAGAACGATGATGACGATGGAGGAATCTGAGAAGAAATATGGTGGAAAGAGGCGAACGTAGGGTTCGTAAAAGGACAGAAATTCGATTGCTGTCTGCGGCGCGTGCAATTCAGAATCAGATCGAGTCTCCTAAAATGGAGTTATTGCTCTCGCCACAAGTCAAATATGCAAATTGTGCTTCAGAGAAATTACGAACGCCGGCCGATTAATTTACAGAGATGTTTTTAGAAAATTTTGAAGGAAAAAAAAAATGAAATTACCAGTTTAATCCTCATAAATTTTGGTGAAAGATGTAATAATTACAATTTATTAGTCTATAAAAATTTATTAAATACAAAATTGAAACTTCACCAAACTATTAGATATAACTTTGAAAATTTGAAGTTTATATTTTTTTTAGTTCAACAATTAAATCACTCAACTATGTTGGAATTGGTATTTAGAACTATATTTATAATTTAAAGAATCAATTAATTTTTTTCTCTAAATATTACCTTAACAACAATTTTTAACAAATTGGTATTGGAATGTATCTACATAATCGAAGTATGTTAGAGTGATTTGTCAAATAAAAAGTGGAAATATGTGATTGTAATAATCCCTACAAAGATGGGTACGTTTGTAACTTTCTAATCATTAAATGACATTTCTTCATATATAGATTTTTTTTTTTTTTTTTTTTTGAGAAAAGATTTAGTAATTTTTGGTTCCATGCTCAAAATTTCATTTGATATATGTTGTTTTTTTTAAGAATATTACCTCAGAAATATGAAGGGAAAGAGATAAGAATTCTTTCAAATACAACAGTGAATTTATGCTTGTTTATGTTTAAATTGACCGTTTTTTTTTCTAAATCATTTGGATTGAACTCTTTGTTAAACCCCTTAGATTGACCTCTTGAAAGTGGTTTTTAACCTAAAGAACTCCCTCTTCAAAAAAATTTAGTATAAAGAATGTATATAATAGAGAAACAAGGTTAATAAAATAAAAGTGAAGATAGAAAATGTATTTCAACCTTAAATTATTGACCTTTTATCTTGACTTTTCTCCAAGGAAGATGGAAAATCAAATTTGTATTTGACCTTTTTTAATATTTTTTTTGACATTTTCTAATATTGTAGTTTGCATGATTATTCAATTTGATTGTGATGTGATACATCAAAATATGATAAAAGCATTTCCTCGAAGAATATATATATATAAACACTATCTAAAGGAGTTTAAGAGAAGAATTTTTTTTTCTTTTTTCTTTTGCCCCTTCTTAATTTAAGAATTTTTTGTTTTCCCCTTTTCAATTTAAGTATATATTACTATTTACATATTAATCTAAATCGTAATGCATAAATTAATATAGGGATGAAATCAACACTTTGTCCAAAGGCCAATGACAAAAAAATGTAATTTATCCTTCAAGTGTCATGATGATGGGATGAAGGTAAGGTCTGTTCATGGAATTACTAATGGGTTTCCTTGAGAAATTAAATGTGAAGATAGCATTAGACATTATGTACTTAGAAAAGGAAAAGTTACATGTACTTAATGGATGGAGGACTATATATCCGGATAGAAATTAAAATAAAAAACAAAAAGTGAAGAATTCTTGAAAATATCATTTTGGAATAAGGTCTATGGAAATATTATAGATTCCAATACTAATTTGTTAAAAAATTGGCTTAATTTAACCATTTTTGAAATGATGAGTCTAAAAAAGTTGGCTTCACATCTCTTGGAAATGATGGCTCATCCTTTCCAACTAAGTGTGGGCTTATTTCAGATCTACCAGTCCAAGGTTGGTGGCATTTGGTAAAGCCCATATCTACCTGAAATTGCCAGTTTGGCAGCCATTGAAGCTCTCTCTCTCACACACTTGCTTTTCTTTTCTTTTCTCTTCCACCCATCATTCAACACATGGGTTTTGAATTATTTGATAAACAAAACAAGATGAACCACTCGCCTACCCATACACATGCTTGCCATTCTCATCAAGAATGCTTTTTGTTGGCTGATAAGAAGTTTTAAATTAGCATGGAATACTATGTACTTATTCTAATGGGTGCCCAATTGTTTGTTCACTGGCATTGCTGTTTAAATATGCTTGTGTTTTTGCAGCTCCTTTATAGGCTCATAAGCTGTTTGTTAAAATGCCTAAGTGACCAGAAGCTGTTTGAGCAAGCACAGTAGGAGATAGGAAGAGTGAGCCATGTTGGAGAGGCAGGGCACATGCTTGATTTACCAGCAAGATGGAAGGTCTTAGCGTGTGCCCTTTTTCTCCAACTTGGATTCTCTTTCTTTTGAAAACAACTTTGGAAACTTAAGCTTGCCTCTACATCTAATAAAGGGTAACTTTGTTCTGTTTTTCTTTCTTTTAACTTGAATACTTGAGCTCGTGTTCAGCTTAGTGTATATTTGACCTTAATATAGCTCCTGCTGAAAATCCTTGCTTCTCTAGAAGATAGGGAATTGAGCTGTTATACTGCATTGTGTTTGCTGGTTCGGTTACTAGTTTAACTGATAACTTGCTGGTATAATGAGTCTTTGTCACTGTTGTCTACATTGTTTGAACTTTGGACACTTCTGATATGATTAAGTATGCTGAGTTAGAATGTTGAGAACTAGGGAGGAAAGAGAGTGCAGTTTACAGAAAGTAGTTCTGAATGTGCTATCCATCAATATGCTGGGCCAATTGTCGATAAGAATGACCAAACTCTTGAAATTAGAGGTTTAAAGTCAGTTTAGATGTATAATTTACTGTGTCATAAAATTTACAGAGTTTGAATTTGTAATTCTAGATCAACAACGGTTGGATCTGCTCTCTAGAGCTGATGCAGCAGACTCCACATGTACAAGCAAACAGGAATAAACTTTCTGCTTTAATCTGTCAATGGTCTCCCTTGAGCCACTATCTGCTGAACTCAAATTTCCTTTTAACTTGTCCAACCATTCATTGGCTTGCTTGAGCTGTGATAATGCTGCAACAATATGGTTGTCCGCCTCCATTTGTTGCCCTGCATTGTTCCGGCCTTTCTTGTCCTGGCTTCCTATGCGAAACCCGGCATCCAAGGCTTCCTCCAAGAAATTCAAAAACCATGATGTTGATTCCTTTAGCAAAACCTCCCTTAGTAATTTTATCTCCTTTTCACCATCTCCTCTGGCCCATTCTTGTTTTTCACTCTCTCGTAACTCGATAGCTGCCTTTGTGAACTTCGATGAAGCACTCTTTGACTGGAATAAAGATGTAATTTTTGTAGATTTATCTGCTTCTGGCTGAGATGAGTTTGCAGTCAAAAGAATCGACTTGTCCTTGACTGAATCTTTGGAATTTGTTTGGGAAATTAGCTGCTGCAGTGTGAAGAACTTGGTAAGAGGGAGTTGGGGATTCTCCGGTGTGGCCAATGAGCACAGATCAGCAAACACACTGAAAAGAATATGATGGAAATAAGGTTAATTTGCACGAAGCGGTCGACTATTTCAATATTTAAATCCCAAAAATATACCTGAGACACTTGACCAAGGATGCTGCAGCATTTGCCTCTTTTTGAGCCTCTATTGCAACCATAGAAGCTATATTTTTCCTCCTCAGCATCCCCTTGAGAAATTAAAAGTTCACATATACCACAACTTTAGATCAGTGAGAAAAGTAAGCATCGGTTGAATGCATAATGCAGAAATAAAAAAGCTAATAACATGAAAAGAGAAAAGAAAAGGGATGACATAAAGGAATGCATACTTTTCCAGTCTTCAAAAGATTAGTAGGCAAGGAGGCCCAAGAAATTGTCTCTGATGAACGAGTTTTATCTTTCCTGTTAGGTAAACAATTCACATTCAAATTTTCCTGTTTATTTGAAGTGCTTTTTGCAGGAATGCTTTTAGACAGTGTAGAAGCCTCCCTGACATTAAACTGAAGGGCTTCTGGCTTTGAAGAAATCTCATCAAGCCTGTTCTGCAGAGTTGCTGCTTGTACCTGTATCATTGAAACGTGAAATGAGATAACCATTTTTTCTAAGGTTGAAATAAACCATGTTAATCAGATATTATCTGTCTATGTGCATCAATGAAACAAGATGGTGCTCCGGTCACAATTTTGTCGAAATTGCTGTACATATATAGCCAAAGGCCAAACGACGGAACGAGTATAACCGAACACAAGTGTATTTTCATTTTCTTCTTCAACCCGAAAATGGGGTTGAAGTTATCATTCTTAGGATGAGTCTTCTCATGTGCACATGGACATTATTGAACTTACACAAAAAATGAATGCCATGGTTAGTGTGAGATGGGCTCGTACCTGACTTTTAAGGTCTTTCGGCTTTCCTTTTACTGGTCCTACTGCAACTTTCTTACTTGCTTCACCATCCTCATTTTCATTGCTTCTCCCACTTGCATTTGAATCAAATCTACCACTTCTAGAATTCAATGACAAAACACCCTGCATATATCGTGATGAAACATTTGCCTTTTCCTCCTTGATGATGATTTTCTGTCTCATGCTCTCATTTTTTGTTCCTGACATCTCCTTTGATTTAGCTCCACTTTTTGCTTCCTTATCAGCCTGCACTGGACTCTCTGATGGCTCTAGCATATGCATAAGATCCTTTGGAGTTCCAATGAAAGGTTGTCGTCCAGGAACCGGTCTGATCCCAACAAGAATTGGAACTGGAGTTCCAGCTTCCATTCTATCAACATAGAAGAATTGGCCAAGCTGTAACTTGTTGTTCAAGATCAACTCATTATCCTGCTTGGACAATGAGACATAAGTTGAATGTGAAGAATCCGAAACTTTTACGAAGAAGCCTTGGTTAGGCCACAGTTCTGAGCCATTTAAAGCAGGCACAATGCTGATCACTTGTAATAGCACTGATCTATATTCTCCCCTAACCTTCACATTGGAGTTTCTACTCTGCAGAAGTTTAAGTAATACTCCCGGTATGAGAGATGCCATTCTAGAACTTGGTCTCTTTTGACTATGAAACCATAACTTTCACCTCATCCAAGCACTAAAATAGATGGGGTACGTCCAGATATGAAAAGCCAAGAATAACTATGTTTGTGTTGAGAGACAAAAGCACCACCTAAAAAGGGAGAGTTTCTGTCAAAAGGAAAGAAAATATTATCTTACATAAGGACTTAAGACACAGAAGTTTCACAAGAAGAGTAATGTTTCTGTTTGCTGAAGGTTGAAATGGGAATAAATCCTGTGACTTTGCATGCCAAGCACGTAACCACCAGCTTGTCTTGGCTTTAAAGCAAAGTAAGAATGTTTAACATATGGTTGTGGCCCTTTTCCTGTGGTGAAATGTCATATTTGCCACCATGTAGCAAGGTTTGTTGGAGCTTGAGATGGTGGTTTCAGTTGGGGCTAATGTGGTCAATTCACGTAGGTATCTTCTTCATTGTGTTACCCATTTCAATTTACAGGTGGGGAAGCCATTGTCAAAAGGTAAAGCCATTGAGATGTCACTTTCCAGTGTTATGCAATCAAAGTGAGAACAATTTGTCTTTAACGAACAATGTCTGTTAAAACCAACTTTTAACTCGATGTTATGTATGGTAAATGAATACAGGATTGACATTTTGTGCTTTCTGGTGAAGCTAGTTAATTATAATTACGATGACTAATTGATACAAAACTTTGATTTGTCATCGTCTTTATGGGCATGAAAAGGACTTGTGTTTGAAGTTTGATATAAGGATTATGAATGAAGGCCAGATCTTAAAAATATTCCCTCACTTAAGCAAACATAATAAAGAGTAAATTATAATTCATATCCCACAAAGTGACCAAGAATAATTTCCCCTTTTTTGGCCTGAAAACCATGTAAAGTTTTAAAAAAAAATCCTCTCATGTTCCTTCTCTTGCAGTTTACTTGTTCTTCTTTTCATCTTTATCCTCTCTTTCTAAAACAAACAATCCTTGTTCAAAACAAATCAATTTCTTTTTAACTTTACATCCTTATCAGATTGAAGACGATGTTGGTCCAATGACATGAATTTGATTTGAGTATATGTATCAACAATGTTAAGTACAGAGCTGAGCGATTAAGCTCAAGAAAATGCAGTGGCTTCAGATTCAGCATGAACCATGTTTGCATACACACCACCAAGATGAGCCTTGGCCATCAGGGTGTCATGGCTGCCATGCTCGATGACCGAGCCATTTCTAACAACTGCAATCATATCAGCATCTCGGATAGTCGAAAGCCTATGAGCGACTATGATTGTAGTAGCTTCCTTTGATACCTTCCTCAGTGCATCTTGGACATGTTTTTCTGATTCCAAGTCCAATGCACTGCTTGCTTCATCTAGCAACAACACACTAGATTTCTTTAAAATCGCCCTCGCTATTGCTATCCTCTGTTTCTGGCCACCCGAGAGTTGAACCCCACTCTCGCCAACCTAAGATCACAGGAACCAACAAACTATTCAATGGACAAATCCAGAAATTGTTCATAACGTATCCCTGAGTTTTTTTTTTTTAATTGTTTCTTTTTATAGATTTTTTTAGAAAGTTACCTGTGTTTCATATCCTTGTGGGAGGCCACTGATGAATTTGTGAATGTAAGCATCTCTAGCAGCCTCTTCAATCTCAGTCCATGAGGCATTTGGGTTTGCAAATGCAATGTTATCTCTTATGCTTCCAGCAAACAGTGCAGGCTCTTGACCAACCAAAGCTGTTTGCCTCCTCAACCATTTCACATTGATCTCCCTCAAATCCACACTTCCCATCAACACCTTCCCTTGAATCGGATCGTAAAATCGTTGAGTCAGCCATATCACCGTTGATTTTCCCGACCCACTCTCACCCACCAAAGCCACTGTGCTGCCTCCTTTAACCTTTAAGCAGAAGTCCCTTAGCACAATCACCTCAGGCCTTGATGGGTATGCAAATGTCACCATTTTGAATTCAACGTCGAAACTTTTCAACCGTTCTTTCTTCTTACCTTTTCCTTTCTCATCGCCTATCAATGGCCTCCGATTGATGACATCCAACACCACAGGAATCACAGTCTCTGCCATAGAAGTATCCGGTGCTAAACCCGCAAGTTGTCCAACAGAAAAGGAGCTCAAAACAAGAATGAGGAAAATCTTATACACATCACCAAAACTTGTTTTGCCTTGTTGGATGAGGCGTGCAGCAAACCAGAGAGTAAGAGTATATGCTCCATACATAGCACCTTGGGAGAAGCCGAAAGTTAAGCCTAAAACCTGTGACCTTTTAACCGACTTCTTCTTTGGCTCCGATAAAGACCGATTAAAGGCTTTAACCAGCTGCTCTTGCGCAGAAAATGTTGTCACTGTTCTTATGTTTGACACTGCACCTGAAGCAATATTACTAGCTTTGGCATAAGCATTTTCATCAAGTTTTGGTCCAATATTGATAATCAAGCTTATGTAACTGGCACCAAGAGTGAAAGGAGTTAGAGCAGCAGCCAACAGGGTCAGTCTCCATTCAAGCCAAAATGAGAGACCGAGTCCAACTGCAGCTGCACTCACCCCCATCAACAAGACGGAGATTCGATCACCAAGAAACGAACGAAAATTAATGCAGTCAATCGATAGCCTTGATATGAGAATTCCAGTGGAATTCTCAGGGAAATCAAACCAACCAGGCTCTTGTTTCAGTATTGATCTAAAGAGAAGATCTCTCACTCTCACTGTCAGCTTAGTTCCAGCCCAACCACAGAAGCCTTGCTGCCCTGTCATGAATAGAATTGAACCAATCCCCAGCCCAACCAGAACTATACACAAATGCCCAACTTTTGTTTTCATCTTTGAAGTTTCACTATCGAAGTAAACTTGAAGGGCCTCCCCAAGAATGAAAGGAAAAACCGACAAAATTGCTCCTGCACTCAAACCCATGAGAAATCCCAATAGCAGCATTGGAATCTCCGGCTTTTGTAATTTCAATATCTCTGCAATCCTAACATTTCTTCGTTTCTCTTCTTTCTTCTCCTCTTGCTTCTCCTCTACCGCAGATTTGAAGTACTTGGACTTCGAAATCTCAACTACGTACTCCGACTTCGAGATATCACTAAATGAAAGATCAGTGAATTTCTGAATATCATTTTGTTCGACAGAAGTTTCTCGAACTGCTTCGGATGCGAGCTTGACAAGGTTGTAATAGGCGCCTTCTCGCTCCATTAGCTGACGGTGAGTTCCAATTTCGACGACGGAGCCACGTTCAATGACAGCAAGGGCATGGGAGTTCCTCACAGTTGTAAGCCGGTGAGCGATAACGATTGTTGTTCGGCCTAAAGAAAGTTGATCAATGGCTTTTTGAACTATAGACTCGGATTCTGGGTCTAATGCGCTTGTTGGTTCGTCTAAGAGAAGAATTTTGGGGTCTTTGATCATTGCTCGCGCCAATGCTATTCTCTGCTTTTGACCGCCGGAAAGCAGAGTTCCTCTGTCTCCAACCTGCACAGAAACCCATGTTCAGTTCATGAAATTTCAGATATCTAATAGTTTTACCGAACTTCAAAGAGCATCTTTTTGATAAACTAAAAAGTAGCTTTCAATTTTAGGTCTAATAAATCTCTTAAATCAGTAAGTAAAAGGTACTTTCTATTATATATTTTAGATCACCAACTTTTAGACTTTTTTAAAAAAATGATGAAACTATTATACACAAAGGTAGGAGTCTTTTTCATCAACTTTTTATTCGAATAAGTAATTCTTACTATTAATGGACACCTTTAAAGTTCAATAGACACTTTCTAAATATTGAAAATCTAATAAATATAGTCTCTAAAGTTCAGGGACTATCATTGTAATTTAACTTTGATTTATTTTAGTAATTAAATTTTCAAAAAATAATTGTTTTAATCTTTACTGTCATTTTGTCATCTAATACTAATCCAAGCATGCCTATGTCAAGATGTTAAAACACCTGGTCTAAACTATGTTATTCATGAGTTAAAATAAAATATTAAAAAAAAGAGTAAAGAGTAAAATTGTTATCTTTTTTAAGAACAAAATAGACATTTTAAAAATCTAAAGATGTAAATAGAATACACTTAGAACTTCAAGATTAATCTATCAACTTTCATAACTGTGTCTAATAGATTCCTAAATTTTCAACTGTGTTGAACAGATTCCTAAAATTTTAACATTATGTCTAATAGAACTCTAAGCTTCCATTTGATAATCATTTAACTTTTTGTTTTTTATTTTTGAAAATTATATTTTTTTTTCCAATTTCCTTACCGTGGTTTTCATCTTTGTGAATGAATATTTGAATTCTTAGTGAATTTTCAAAAATAAAAACAAGTAGTTTTCAAAACATGACTTGGTTTTTGAAAACATGGAAAGAAAGTAGATAACAAAACAAAGAAACTCATCGATAGAGGTGGTGATTATAAGTAAAAACGAAAAATAAAAAACAAAATGGTTATCAAATAAGCCAACTTTCGATTTTGTATCTCATGAATCCCAAATCGAATAGATCCTTAAACTTTCAATTTTTTTGTCCAATAAATCCAAACTTATTCCACCTTTTTTAAAATTCACACACTTTTAAAATTTTAAATTTTAAGTTTAGAGAACGAGAGTCAAAAAAAAATTATTACCGAAAAATAATTACCAAAATATTTTACGTTTTTCTTTTTTTTTAAATTAATATTTTACGTTTTTCTTAAAAAATAAAAAAAGAAAATTAAACGGACCTGGGTGTCGTATCCTTGTGGAAGGGCAGAGATGAAATTATCAGCATTTGCAGCAATACAAGCAGCGATGGCCTCTTTTTCGGTGGCATTCTCTTTTCCCATCATAACATTCTCAATAATACTTGTGGCAAAAAGGATCGGTTCTTGACCCACCATCCCAATCTGATCTCTCAGCCACTTGATTTGCAGAGTCCTTATATCACGCCCATCCAAACTGATCGTCCCTGCACCAAATCCCACAAACTCTATTCCAATTCTCCTTTCTAAATTCTAAGCTCACACACAGATTTCAGACAAACAGCTTGATTTGATTTAATTTTATACATACATACCTTCAATGGGGTCGTAGAACCTCTCGATCAAAGCAAAAATGGTGGACTTACCACCCCCACTGGCACCAACAAGAGCGAGAGTCTTTGAAGATGGGAAGACCAGATTGAGTGAATTGAGAATCAGAGAATCTGGGCGAGATGGGTATGTGAAACTGACGCCTTTGAACTCTATTCTTCCACGAACGTTTGGGAGTTTTCTTCCCAATGGGCTGTAGGAATCTATCTCTGGAACTCTGTCTATGATTGTGAAAACTCTGCCTGCTGCTACTGTTCCTTGTGCAAACTGAGCGAAATATGACAGTGACAGAGCCAATCCCCTGTGTCAATATGGGAACATGTTCATCGTTGTGAAATCCAGGTCTATAAGTTTCTTCCCGAACTTTATAAAGATTTTAAAAGGTTTCTGAATTTTGTCTCTATTTAGATATAGTGCTTTAGAAAGTTTTGTAGCTTATAAGTCTCTGTGGTAATTCCATTAATCTCTGTGGTAATTCCACAGAGATTAATCTCTGTCTCTATTTAGATATAGTGCTTTAGAAAGTTTTGTAGCTTATAAGTCTCTGTGGTAATTCCATTAATCTCTGTCTCTATTTAGATATAGTGCTTCAGAAAGTTTTGTAGCTTATAAGTCTCTGTGGTAATTCCATTAATCTAACACTTACCTGGCATGTTGAATATATTAATTTAAGAATTACACCAAAAGTTAGCCTCTAACAAAATTATCAAATAATACATGGTGTAACATAAATGTTAAATGAATTGATACTATTAGAAAATATCAATGTAAAACGACTAAGTAGACCTAATCCTAAAAGTTCGGAGAATCATTAGAAATTTTTAGTAAAGGACTAAATACTCTCAATTCCAAAAGTTCATGAACCTAATATATGAATTAAATAAACACCACTAGAAAGATACATGCTTTAGAACGAACTTATGCAGAAATGAAATTTACAGTAAGCCATGGCTGGTTCATGCTACTTTACCTTCCTCCGACATTGACGCCAAAGAAACAAGCGATTGCATCGCCACCGGTGATCTCTTTCCGGGCAACCAAGATAGCTCCATACCAGAAAGCCAAAGCCCAGGTTGAGTAAGTGACAAGGTAAATAACTCCCATTCCAACACCCTTTGAGAATCCAATCTTCTTCCCAAAAGGCACAGAGTTTTCCAAGAGCTCAGCATATTTTGCAGCCAGGTTATCTTCTGCAACAAACGAAAACACAGTTCTGATTGAGCTGATGGCTTGCTCTGCCACTCCCCCAGCTTTCCTGTAAGAAGCCTTCAAAAGAATCATGGGAAAAGGATTAAAAAAACGCAACATATAAAGGATGGTTTTGGTGAAGGTCATTTCAAAGTACCTCTTCTTTTGAAGTTAAGCCTACATAAATGGCTTTATAAGCTATGCCACAGAACATCATCAGAGGGGTCACTGAGAAGACAACCAAAGAAACTTTCCATGATCTTAGGAGACCTACTACATAGCCACATATGAAGGTGAATATATGGTGAATGAAGTGAGCCATCTGCAATTACAGAAAGACAACATTAAATGAGTCAGAACTTCTGAGGATATATGTTATGACTTGAAAACAATGTATCATAGTTGGAATAAACAATATCAGTATATTACCTTCTCCCCCATTACTTCTTGGATTTGAGCTACATCACTGGAAATTCCGTGCATGATATCACCTGTGCTAATTTTCGTGTCGAAAAAGCTGATATCTTGTCGCAGAACACCTCGTAGATACTTTGTTCTAATCCGTTGAGCCGATCGATCCCCCACCAATCTCCAACAGGTTATCTCTGTCAAAATTACAGCTTCAAGGTCCTAAGTTTGCAGGAAAGTTAATGGAATGCTATTTTACAGGAGTCTCCCTCTTACCCAAGTATGCTCCAACCACCACTATTGCGGCTAATCCAGTCATGAACAGGCATATCTGCAAATTTAGGCATAAGTTGTAAAAAGAAAATAGATCATGCAAGTTTAGGATAATTTTTGAAGGATAAAAAAGGCTTTTAGCTTGTTGAAAGTATTTTCCAAAATTCTTGTGATGTTTAGGCAGATAATCAAATGTGATTTTAGAAATTCTTAGAACACTTGGGCTCCATTTGATAATGCTTTTATTTTTTGTTTTTAAAAATCATATGCTTGTTTTCTCCTAATTCTTTGTCAAGTCTTTTACCTTTTTTACAAATACATTTGAATTTAAAGCCAATTTACAAAAACAAAAACAAGTTTTCAAAAACTAAGGTCCCATTAGATAACCATTTGATTTTTAAAATTGTGTTGTTTTCTGACAATTTATTTATAATGGTTTTTATCGTTCCTAAGGAAATATTTGAATTTTTAGTCAAAGTTCCAAAAACAAGTATTTAAGGCCCCATTTTATTAACTATTTTATTTTTTGTTTTTGAAAATTATGCTAGTTTCTCTCACCTACCTTACAACGGTTTTCATATTTATTAAGGGAACATTTGAAATCCTAGCCAAATTCCAAAAAAAAAACAAACAAACAATTTTTTTAAAAAAAAAACTATTTTTTTTGGTTTTGAAAACTTGAGAAGAAAGTAGATAACAAAATAACAAAACAAAGAAATTTATAGGTGAAAATAGTGTTTATAAACTTCATTTCTTATCAAATAGGACCTAAAATTTACTTTCTTAATTATCAAAACTTGTCCTAAATTTTGGAAACAAATTTCAGAAGTAGATAAAAAAAAACGGTGGAAGCAGTGTTTAAGTTTATAAACTTAGTTTTATACTTAAAAAAAAAAATTATAAACTTAATTTTCAAAAACTAAAATCAAAATAGTTACTAAACGACCCACTTTTTTACTAAAAAAAAATGTCAAGATTTTGAAAATGATTTTAAAAAAATAGATTAAAAAAAGATTCTATAAGTGGAAGCAGATTAATAAGCTTAATTTTAAAAAAATAGGAAATCAAAATAATTATCAAATTAGACCTTTTTTTTCTTTGAGGAAAATTTATCAAATTAGACCTTAATAAATGAATTTCAGAACTCCTAAAATAAGCGTTTTTATTTAACACACCTTTGTCAAAAATGGATTCCAAACTCATAGTACATTAAATAATGTAGTAGTAAAGTAAAAGGTCCATACCCTCGCAACATCTCTCATCATCTGACTCTTATCAGCTTCAGAAGATTCTGTAGCAATCTGGTTGACAAAATTCCCAAAAAGATAAGAATACCAAGGAAGAGATCCGCCATTGATGAGAGCTCCCAAACACCCAAAGAATATAAGAAGCAAATCCAACTTCGTTGAATACTTAAACAAGCTAAAAAGCCCAACTGCCTTAGCCGGCTCTGTTTCATCCTCATCCTCACTCTCATCCGAAACACTATCATCAGTATAAGATGAATACATCCCACTACGTTCAAAAGAATGTTCAGAAATATCATGGTAATTCTTCTTGCTAAGCTCATCTTTATCAGCCAACGGCCCTTTACTTCCATCTTTCCGGCCGGGAGAGGGGCTGATTTTGCTGGTTTCACCGGGAATGTAACTTTCTCCGATGAACAACGAGTTCTCTGTTTTTCCACCCACAAAGCTCTGTAGCTCCACTCTGCCTGCCGGAATGTAGCCGGAACCGGAACTGTCGGCGTACGGGCTCGGAAAATTCCGACGAGCACGTTGAGAAGGGGAAAGATAGTAATCATTCGCAGTTCGGTGTAAGACTCTGCTAGTAGAAAATGAAGATGGGGAAATGGAGGCGACCCAGGGACCTAGGGCTACGCCCAAATTGCGAGAATCTCGCCATCCACTTGGCTCGAACTGCCATGAGAGCTCCCCTTGCCATGATTTATCATCGTCAGTGGCGAAGGGAGTGGCTGGTTTAGGGTTTAGAGGCCGTCTTTTGGCAGAGGATTTTCTTGAAACAATGGAGGAATCGATTTGGGAAAAAGAAATGGAAACGTCCGTCGAACTCGCCGGCGTCGGATAGCGGCGCCGGTGGCCGGGGGCGGCGGACATGGCCGAGAATGGAGGTCTAGAACTCACAAATGGATTGAGACTACACAAAGGGGAGGAAAAACAAAACTGAACAAAATGGGGTTTGTTTCTTGTACACAAAAACTTGGAAGAATCCGTCCGTTAAGCGAGAATCCCAAGAATACGAAGAAATGTAGAACGAAACCAACTGTGATTCTAGGAAGAACAGAACAGAAAACGAGAGCTCCAATTAAAAAAAGAGGATCCCTAGGGCAACTGAGGATTTTACAAAGAAGATTACCGAGTCCTGATTGAAAGATGTCGAAGCTTAATCTGTTGCATATAGAGAGGAACCTGCAGGCCGGCTGATTGAGAAGTGGGATTATTGTTGTTCTTGCCATTTTGTGGAGCTTGGAGAGAGGGCAAATGGCGAGTCCAAATTGTGAGCCGATGGAAGGAATTGAAAATGGCGGTAATGTTTAGGGTTTTTGTTTTATATGTGAAGGACTGCAGGAAGTGTCATTTTGGTTGGTTTCTTGTGGAGTTGGGAACCCATTTGTGAGATGGGAAGCTGGGGAATCTATTCAAATTTCAAAATTAAAATGACAAGTTAGTTTTTTTTTTTTTTTTTTTTTTTTTGAAACTAGAAGTTAGTTATTTTATTTTGAATTTTTATCGTAAAGTCAAGGATTCAGAAATTTTCTTGGAAAACGGGATTGATGAAACTGCAAGAAACGACAAGAAATTGACTTATAAATGATTACGACATTTTTTTCTTTTTCACTCTTTTCCAATTCGTTTTTTTCTTTTTACTGGAATTCAAAATACAAACCTCTTCACCATTACAAATTAACTAAATTATAAAAAATGCCCTTAAATTATGAGATTTGTTTAAAAAATGTTCATGAACTTTAAAAAAATGTTTCAAAAATAGCTCTGTCGTTAATTTTTGGATAATTAACAATAAATCACCAATATGACTAATTTTAAGTTTTATTATTCAAAATACATTAACTAAAATTGAATATTTAAGAGTACATTGACCAAAATAGAAGGTAACCTAAATTAGAAGTCCAAAGACTAAAATAAAATAATATTTTAAACTAAATTTTTTTTCCAAGGATGGAACTTGAAGTTATTCATTTATCATATATTTTTCATTTTTGGTTAAATATATTAAATCATCTCTAATTTTTAAAGATTTTCTCAATTTTACTTTAACATATTAAAAATCCTTTATTTGAATAAATGTTAAATTTTGATAGTATATATGATTTTATTTTTAAATTAAGACAGATTTATATTACATAATGGTTGTCGGGTCTACATTTGAAAGAAATGTTTTCCTCTACAATATGTTTAAGCCATTGAGAAGGAGATGGAATTGGACTGAAATTCCATAGATATCAACAATCCAATTCACCAAATTGACAAGAGAATCGGATGTAACCTACGTCAATTGAGTCCGTGTGCTGGAAACACAAGTTTACCGAACGAACTCAACTCTCCGAAACAACCTGAATATAACTCAACTAATTAAAACCTATAATATCAACCAAGAGATCAAGTTTGAATTTACTTATCCCATAGGTTGAACTTAAAAAAAAACAAAAGCTCAACTTTCTCAGAGCCACACATGGAACTGGAAAAAGCGGTTACAGAAAAAAAAAATTGATGATATCTTAATAAAACAATGTAGAAAAAATGAGGAGAGTAGACATGTGCAAAAAGCTTTTATTATGCATAATTATATCACACTCAACAATTCTGTTCTTGACATGAGCTCCTTCAGATATACAGCACACAAAACTAAACCGTCAGAGCAAATGAAGAGCAGAACCAAAGGGAAAAAAATGCTCCTAGACTACCAAAATCACAATGACATTTTGCCAACAATTAACTCATCGTTCAAATACAGTATACTTAATTAATTCAACACAACTAACAGGTGTAACTACCTAATGATGTAGGCGGTCGGTTTCGTGAATCGAACAACATGTACATGATCGAATTGCAGACCTCAAGACTGATTTGCTATTACCTCCAAGCACTTATCTTACACTGTACCAACTGTTATACCCTAATCAAGGATAACAAGACAGTGATCTCACATGGAAATCTGCTGTGTCTATTACCTGGACTTTGCATCGGTTCCCTTGCTGCGAAAGGTTGAGAGAGAGAAGAATGATCTTGGAGCTGTTAAGATTTCAATTTTCCAACATTAGAAATGCATTTCATTTCCAAACTTTTTTTTTCCTTCATTGTTTAAGGAAAATAAGAACTCTCATAAACATGAAGCAGAAGAGGTGAAGATCAAGGAACAAGAACAAAAATTGTTTCACAGTTATTGCCCCTTTGGCTGAAAGCATATAATATAACTAGCAAAAACAAGCGCTCACCTTTCAAGGAACTTCCCGACATGTGATCTTCCCTAAGCTTGAAGTTTGCGGGTGGTGCGGGAATCGAACTTTGTAATTCTTGAACTGCAGGGGGGGGAGCAAAACAAAGATGGATAAGTGAATTCTAATTTTCATAATCCCTGTGCTAAAGGAGGCCAATCTATAGGAGTTGAAGTGAGAAAAGGAAAAAATCTACAATGCAGATAAAAAAAGAACTCATACATGAGTACGTGACAATTTTCAAAATCACTGCCATCATGATTATGTAAAAGAAATTGAAGCACGAAACATTACGATCAGGATTCATGACCGTTCACAATGGAGCAGCTTAAAGCTAAATTTGATTTATCAAAATAAAAAATTAAAAAAGAAGCCAAATTTCAACTTGTTTTCACAATTAAGCAGAGTTGAGTTCATGTTGGAATTCATTAACCCAAGGAAAACTGAAGCATAAAAATTATTTGAACTCAATTTCCTAACTGGGCATATTTTCAATGGATGTTCCATGCAAATAAAATGAAAGACGACGTCAACAAATCAATACAACAAATTAAGGTTACCCTGTTCACAGTACAACTCGCTTTCATTAAAGCCATCATCAGGGCCCTGCGAGAATCCCATTCTTGACTTCCTCAAGTCTTCCGATGACCTGCTAGCAGGATCTCGCCCATCTTCAGTGTCATCATCTCCCTCGGATGTTGTAGCAGAGATCCAGTCAACCATACTCTCTGTCCCACGGCTTTTCCTTCCAAACTTCAACAACCTTTTAAACCCCTTGGTCATATCCTTGCGTGACTGATTGGATGAGGTAGCAATAAGAGAAGGCTTCTGGGCACTTCCCCATTTCTTTCTCATTCTAGCCACGTCAGTTTCTGCTTGTGTTATATTATGTGAATTCCATGATGCAGGACTTCCAATTGGAGAGTCCATATATGCATCAATATCAGAGGCCTCATGTGGGTACGAGAATGGATGATGCATGCGTGAGTTCCATGACAGAGGGCTCTCACCAGGCGAATCCTGAAGTAACCCTGTTTTGTGAAATGAAGGCACCATGGAGGGAAGTTCAGAAACTGTAGAATGATCCACCTGAGAATGAGAGTGAGATCTCATAGAATTTTCAATTTCAGACCCAGAATTACTTGATCCGCCCGATTCTTGGCTTAATCTTAGTTTTCCATTATCCATATGAGAAAGTTTAAATTCCATATTCTCTTGCTCTTCCTCCTCTTCCTCTTCCTGTTTGGCCATAATTTCTGAACCCTCAAAGGCCACTTCTTCAAATTCATCATCGTCTTTTGAAGTTTCAGATTCCATCGAAGCTTTCATCTTCGCTATACTTGTTCCAGCACCAGGGCCTATGCCATTGCCCTTCCTCAAAAAAGGCTTCGATTCTATGCTCTTCAAATATTTATCATAAATGCTCTCATCATTCTGCTCATCATCCAATAACAATGGTGCTAAAACAACATTGTCTGTGTTCAAGGGGCATATATCCTTGAACTCAATAGCACTAGCAGAGTTCTTTCTTGAAGACTGTGCACGACGAGGCTTCTCCTCCTTAGTGACTGGCTCTTCGTTGCTAGTTTTGCTGCGAGAATAATTTCTCACAAGAGGGCGCGCTGTTGATTTGCCAACTCCAGAAGGTTTTGTATTTTCTTTCCTCAGTTCAGAGAAATTAGGAACTGACTGTGCAAGAAGATTTTCTGTTTGTCCTCTTCGCCTCCCAGAACTGGAATGGGAAACTTTGGCAAGTGATCGGGGTGGAGCTGAAGCCCCAGTGGAACGAGGAGTAGATGATAAATTTCTACTTGGCAAAGCCTTCTTGTTCTGGTTGCTTCTAGAAGCACTATCTGATATATATGAATCACTATGTAATCTATCATTTCCATTAAACTTCTGATCCGAAACCTCAGGAAAGTCCCCATCATCCTCACTTTGAATGGAATTGATCGGCGGCTGTCATGCAGAAAGATTTAACATCAATACTCACAAAAAAGAAACGAGAATGAAAAATACGTGAGATTAGAAACAATAAATACAATTGAAATAGAGAGAGAGAACCCAGGACTTCAGCATCATTAACTTCCCAAATAAAAATTAGATTGAAAAGATACCTGGTCCCTTGTCTGAGAGCGATAGTTGAATGATCTGAGTTTCTCTGCACGTCTCCTAGCACTAGCTACTGAATCTTGTCGGTCGGTAAAACCAGAAAATTTTGCTTTCATCTCAGCTTTACTTTTCTCAAGGCTATCTTGCATGGCCTTCATCTTGGCTTCCTTCTCTGCTCTTTTGGAAGTCCACTCTTCCCTCAGCTTAGCATCTCTTTTCTGCATATACTTGTTATAAAATTTTCCCCTAGAATCATCACTGAAGTCATGGTTATTTATCATTTTTGCTGGCGTTGTATAAACATTTTCCATTTTATTGGAACTCCCCGTTGATTCTATTATAACCGTAGATCTTTCCACCACCTGTGCAGGAGCAGTGTCTATTGCTGAAGATGTTCTATGCTGCGAACTAATTGCCTGATCTAGCTGCACGTCCAAAGTATTGTTTCGCCTTGCAGAGCTGGAGTCCCCTGGAACACGGAGCTTGTGCTCTGCAAATAGCCTTTCAAGTTCATTTTGCTTCACTTTTAGTTCATTGAGCTCTTGATTTCCCTTGGTCTGCCTCACCCTTTGAACTCGCTCTCCCGGTGTGCTTGAGATTGTAGGAGTGCTTTCTTGGCCCTCTATAACATTTTTCCCCATCATGTCCAATTTACTTCTCTCATGAAGAAAACTGCTTTCTTCTCTGCCAACTTGTGACTTCTCCACTTGTTTACGGCCAGTCGAATCAGCTTTCTGCAATTTCATTTTCTGAGCTCCAAAATCATCCACTCTAAGATTGTGCGTATCAGAAGATGCGAGGTTCTTGCTAGCCACTGCCTCAGGTTCGGTCTTAAAAGATCTTCGTTGATGAGGCAATTGGCCGCCATCGATTTCCATGGACTGAGTTGATGAGGATTCCAGTTTTATTCCACCACATTCAAATTGGTTAGAAAAAGAACGAGAATGACTTCGAGAACCCCTAGGACGTAATGGATGTGCTGAATAATCTCTTGGTCCCGAATCGTCCATCTTATTCCCTATCCTACCATCAGCTGCATCATCCCCTGCCTTCTTAGCAAAAGTATCAACCTGGGACGCAACCTGATTCTTGACTCCATCAATCTCAGCTCGATCTGCAGAACTTCTCGCCTGTGTCTCAGAGCCTAATACACCTTTAAAGCCCTTACTTTTATCATCACTGCTCGACAAATTCTTTACACTTCCCTGAGAAACTCCTCGATCATTCAATCCAACTGGGTCTGCTCCACCAGAGAATGACCTGAGTTGGGCCTGAGAAGATGATTGGTCCTTCCAATCGATCGGTACCTTTGACGCGCCTGCCTCTTTACCTGTATAACCCTCAACTGGATTCTGTTCCTCAGCTTGTTGTTTGGGCTCATCATCACCAGGTCTAACAAAATTGCCCCTTTTTTCAAGCCTAGTCTTGCTCTCCAAATCAGGCAAGCTCTTCTCACTTTGAATTTCAGTTGCACCAGAAAATATATTAGACTTGGTATCAGAAATTGAAGATGAGGAAGGTGTACATAATGGGCTCTCTACATCCTTCTTTTCATTACTGAAATCAATGCTCATATCACTGACACCACTCCATCTCCTCAAAACCGCCTTCTCCACCACCGAAGGCGCTGATGACACGTCCGACGAAAGCCTTCTCAGTTCCAGAGGTTTCCCAGAAACGGGCTTGCCTCCACCACTGCCACCGGTATTTTCTTTCTGTTTGTTCTCAAAAAGGTTAATACGATCTTGAACGCTGAGCCGCCTGGCAGGGGGACCCACAGGAGTTGACGTCGATTCTGTCGGAGTCTCCTCTTCGTTCTTCTCTTTCTCCAAGTTTTCGGGCAACGTCTCGACCCTCGTGTCCTCTTTCGAGTTTATGTTGCGTCGGCTCGGGAAGGTGGCAGAGGATTTGGCCGGTTGACACGTGGTGGGTTTTGATTCGTCCACGTGGGAACGTTGTTCTTCAGTTCGTGTAGTTGTACCAGATTGTGGATCGTGCTTATTCTGTGTTTGGTACTGCGGTTTGATGTGGGTTCCAACAGGGTCTTCAGTGGGGTCATCGATTGACATGTCTGACCCGCATGAAGATCTGACGGCTCTGTCGTCGACACCTGGGGCCCATGTGTTGATAAGTTCCGGCCTCCTCCGACAAAGAGAGATGAAACCAGAGCAAGCCTCGCTGCGAAAAATTGAAACGCTACATTAAATCACAGTGAAACTAAATTATCTGAGCAAAGCCGAGATTAAAAGTGGAGAACACACGTCATGCAATGTAATTTGGAAATGACCCAATAAATGTTGTCACTAATATACCTGCTATAACTGGTAACATTACTTTCATCTTTGTCACTCTTTATCGGTTATTCACTGTTTTCTATCTATGTTTTCTCAAGGAAGAAAATCATAATTCCCATCCCAATCTGAGCTGCTAACTAACAAGGACAAGTTGTGATTTTTGGTGCCACAATCCCACGAATAATCAGAAACTAATGTGGCTGTTCCCGGAGCGCACAAAAATGACCATTCTCTTAATCGACTTGGGACAAGAGGCGTGAGGTAAACATAAACGACAGAATATGTGAAATTGTACGCAACAGTGATTTTAAAAAGAAAAGTTTATATGATGTCTAAACATTTATATGAATATTTAATATATAAAATAGACAATAATATACCCATTCATATTCAAGAGTACTAAACAAACATTTAGACATTAACAAGAAGAGAAGAGAATGAAACGTCGAAAGCTAAGATGCTTACCCTTTCCATTCTTTTAATATTTCTGATAAATGATAATTGGAATAAAATTTATACTTCAGAGACCGCGAAACTGCTTGGAGTTATGAGAGAGAAACCGTCGATTCAAGGGAAGGATTGAGAAGGAAGAAAAAGAGAATCTGAATTTTAGTCGCTACAAACATCTGAGTAGAGAGTATGCGAACTTAAGGATTGAGGCAGTGTAGTCGGTGGTCTCAGTTCGTTCCAATAGTGGGAGAATAGAATTTTCCTTCTTGCCCCATTTCGTAAAACATTTTCAGAGAAAAAAGAAATGGAAAAAATTTGGATGTAAATGCCAGGTATTGCCTCGTTCATCTTCCACAGCGGCGACAGGCACAACTATGGCGACAAAGGAAAGCACCATGGTGAAGGGCTACTCAGTACATTATGCAAGGTGAGAAATGCTCCACTAGTCTAATGCCGCCTTAATTACACTAAGCAAGGTCTAGATAGCCCACCTTTGCATAGATGATACCCATTTTTTCTTTTATTTTCCTTTGTGTAGGAAATTAATTGGACTGTAATTTGAGTTTTTCTGAATCCCCGTTGATACTCGGAGCTATATATAATCGGGGACGAGCGTGCATTAGCGGAGTGAATGTTAGTCCTAATCTTAGTGGAAGCTTAGGTCTCAAATTGCAGGTGTTAAATTTCCTTTTGTTTCTTGTATTTAGATCTCCCGCTGTCATATGAACACATTTTTCCTACCGAAAAGCAGACAGGAACCGTTTAATTCTCTAAGCAAGCTGGTTTTGATCAAGGATCACGTTTCTAAGCTAGCTCTTGGCCTTGCCTCATTTCTTCAATTCTGTGAACCATGCTACCGAAGATGAAATTTTAATTCAGTTCCAGGTGGACCATATGATTGGCAATGCCTCATTTTTTCCTCGTCCTCGTCTCTTCAGTCTGGCCTTTGCAAAAGGTATCTATTTAGCCACTGTGCTTTTATTGGGATGGGGGTTATCTTCTCGTAATTTTTTCCATTGTGAGAGCTCCAACAAACGAAGGGGTCGATGGCTTCTCTTCCAGCCATTATACAAGTTGTGAGTGAGTCTTATCCCCAAATTGAATGATGGTAAGATCCTCTATCGCCTTCTCCTTACCTGCCCCCTCCCAAGGTCTGGTAGATCAGCATCTAGAATGTCTTTTTTTTTCTTTTGATAAAACTAGAATGTCAATTTTTGCTCTTGGCCTTTTAGAAAGATTAACAATGTTGAATTCAAAGGTCCTCCTTGGTGCTATGCCGCTGTTGGTGTGTCCCTTTCAGACAGATACCAGAGGATTTGAATCATATTCCTTGGAGATATACCTTGGGAATCCATGGTTCAATAATTTGCAATCTTTTGGCATGTTGTGAGTTCCTACTCCTAAATAAAGTCCACTAGTTATGATGGCAGATATTCTCTTGCATCCCTTAATAATTCAAGAAAGAGGGAAACATTTTTGGCAAGTGAACTTCTTTTTTCTTATTTGGTTCTTCGGAGTCTATATCTTGAGAGAAATAGGAGAAATCTTCACGAAATTGAGTGAGGAGGTTTAGGGTGCCAAACACTTCAATGACTCTCTTTGCGTTTCTGCAAGTAGGACCTTATGTCATTATCCCTTTTTGGGGCCCTCAGGATTTTCTTACTAAATTAAAGTGAGAATCCAAGCATAACACAAATTCTTGAATGAGAATTGCAGTCTCTCACTATAAGATGTTACCCAACCTCCCTTATTATTATCCCTTTTCTAGAAAGAAACCAAGGTAAAACACAATTTCATGAAATAGCAAGGAAACTGCAGTCTCTTGCTAAGATGTACGGTGGAAGGACAATCCACCAAAGTGCCGGACCAAAGACTAAAGTTCTGCAGTTTGCTCTACACGTTCCCCGTGTTTGACACTACAGTATGGAAGAGAAAATCCTTTTCTTGCCCTCCTAAGCAGTTGAAATACAATCCTAGATTACTGCCAAATATGTGGTTCAAGTTCAACTCTGCCATCGACGTATATTAACCACAGGCAGAAAGATTGAGGTCTAGATATGTGGAATTAGTAGGTACTAAAACACACAAGTCAAATAGAAGATTTTTTTAGAGTACTTACGTTAGGCGATGGGCACCAAACTGATCAGCAAAAAGTTGAAGGTCAGACACTGTATTAGGATTAAAACCGGCAGCTGATGCACGAGCAGAAGCTGTGACCAAGTCCTGCCTAACTGCAAGAAGGCGTACATCGATAGCTTTCAAAAGCTCCTTCCTGAAATTTTGACGAAATACATTAAAAATGAGACACCTACCCACTCACATACAATTCAGAAAACTTGAACTATCAGTTATTTGAAACTTGTTATAAACAATGCGCTGTAAATCACAACCAAAAAAAAAACACACATTAAATAAATTAATAAATAAATTTAAAAAAATAATAATAATAATAATAATAATAATAAATAAATAAATAAATAAAAAAAAATAAAAAAAAAAAATCTAATAACATCAACCTGATTAATATATTGGCTACCCCAACCTTACTATCAAAGTAACACAGGCATTCTGCACTATTTCACCTATTCAATACCTGCAATATCTACCTACCTACAAGTGACAGCATCATCAAATACTGTTTCTATCATCCCAAATAAAACATACAAACTATTTCTTTAATGGTGATTGGTGAAACTACAAAGATCTCACCCTCATTTGAAAGTTTAGCATAACACCCAAGTATACGTACAAAAAATATCTTGAGAGAGAAGGAGAAATTTTAAGACTACAAACATATCTCTATTAGCACTAATTACAGCTTGTACGAATAACTTGACAAATGCATGAAAAACATTAAGATGGAAAGACAAAAAAAAAAAAAAATATTGAGAAGAAAGAGATTACTTGGTTTCATCTGTTGAGCCTGTACCTGTTCCATCCCCACCTAGGGTAAATTATCAAAAATTAAAAAAATAAATAAATAAATAAACATCGTTGGTAATAGCATAATAATTTAATCTTCAAAATAAAACTACAGGCAACTGCTTTGATATGAAACAATTCACAACCATTTATTGAAATTTTTCTCAGATAAACCTATTGCCCTAGTTCAAGAAAAGTGGCAGCTGAACATTGTGATAACGCTAGGGGGGTTTCCACAACCAAGGACATGGAAACCATTAGATCATCTCTCTCCCTCATGCACAAATTCCACTGACCTATTTACATTTCTACTAACATGTTTTAAATTTTAAAATGAAATCTCTAAAGAAAAAACCAAAAAGAACTTAAGAAGTTTCAAAGAACTATCGAAGTAATGAACTTGCATACAAAGAACTACATTTTAACAAGATCCAAATGCATTGGGTGTTCTTGCAGATAAACAAAATGTGACTAACATTTAAAATATTCAGGAAAATAAAGAAAAATTAAGCATACCTGATGCACCAGAATGCTGATCTCCTTCTCCCTAATGCAAAACAATAATTATTTTAACAGGAAAAAAAAACAACAAAAAACAAAGAACTCTATCCATCTTAAATAACATTGACTAACGGCAGCAGTTACCTGAGAATATATTCTTCTAGCTGCTTCCAATTGTGACATCTCTGCATCAAATGTATTGACCAGCTCCAATATCTCAGGTGTGCTAACAAAACGCACAAACCTGAAAATATGCCAAGCACATCAACAAGATGATCCAAGAGAGCCTAGCCAGTTGGCATAAAAAATATTGAATCGTCAAAACCCAGTAGGAAAAATTTTAACCTTTCAAGGGTTCCTTTCGTGAACCACGCATCAGCATTTCCACCCCTCTCAACTTCAAGCTTAATTGCCTGGACTGCATGAGCAAACTGCTCTTCTGCAACCTTTAATTGAGTTACAAATGGCTTCACTGAACCTGATGCTAGTTTCTCAGTGTTGCCATGACTAGAAACAAACAATTCACAACTGCCCAAAGGAGAGAGAACAAATAAAATCAGTACATACAAGATTATAGTATGAAATCTAAACAACCAAGGTATACTATCCGCACCGTGAACGCCTGGGTGACAGTTGAAATACGGCCAAATCCAGAGGCGTCTCAGGTTTCATTTCCCTTTCACTTCTCAGAAACTTCGAGTTTCACTTTATCTTTTCCCCCCAAAGCACTTCATCAAACTAGACTTACTTCCGGGCAAAAAATATTCTAGCCCTTGACAATGTTTGGCACGACTGTAGAATTTTGAAGAAATATGGCAAGAAGCATCCCTGCTATAATGCAGGTTAAGAACAAACGAAAAAAACCTTTAGAAAGCATTTAAATCATAAATTCACCATTTCAGCTACGTTTAAACTTCAACGAAAACTTTTTAAAAAAAAAAATATATAATTTAGACTGTAGAAGAGGTTGCAACAGTTACATGGTAAAAGAAGACAACAAAATCCGGACATTAATAATAGAATCTGGATTTCAGTAGTCAACATTATGAGTAAAGTAAGATTATCTAAGAAGACATCATTCCATAGAAGAACCCCAGAAGAAAAAAAACCCAAACTTCGGTACTAAATGCCCACCCAACATACATCGCAGATCTCACTCCAAAAGCCCTTCAGAAAACCAAATGCTAATAAATTCACCCGCCCCCCTCGTCCCCCCAAAAATAGAAACCCAAGCTTCATAAAAAGAAGGCAGATAAGCTTAGATCTGATTCAACAATGAAAAGCAAAATCAGATGGCCAAACCGAAGCAAACCCACATGGAATTCAATCCGACGAACCCAAATTCAAATGCCACACCCCGGAAAGAAAAGAAAAAAATCCACAGACCATTTCAAACACAACAAACAATCCAGATATCGCATAACAGCAGTCGAAGAAACCCAAATGCAGAAAACACAAAAGAGAAGCTCATCGATATTGAAAAAAAAAAAAAAAAAAAACCAAAAAGCAGAAGGCGAAATGCGCGACCGATCGTCTGTTTCAGAAGCATACCTGCGAAGTCCACATCCAAGATCTCAAAAAGCGCAATCGGATCCTCCGATTCAAGGGAAAGCAGAGATGATTAGCAGCATTTCAGTTGGTGATATCATGAGATATTCTTTGCTTTTGTGGGGAAAATTTGTTGGGGAGTTTGGGAAATTGTGTGTTAGGTTTTAAGAAAACCCTAACAATGGGGAAGATGGTGTGTATTGGTTCAGTGTGGAAGAATCAGAATGTATGTCGCTCTCTCTTCTGAGTCTCTCTCTACACTCTCTTTGAAGAATAAGAGATACAGTAGAGAGAGAGAGAGAGAGGCAGAGATGTGAACTGGAGAGAGCACTGTGCTTCGGACAATGCTTTTGTTTGCAATTTTGGAAATCAAAAACTTTAAACTCCAAACACAAAACAAAACACACTCTTCTTTTTTTTTTTTTTTTTTTTCTTTATTTACAGAAACGGGGCTGACTCCTCACTCTTCCTATTCACAAATTACCATTATGTCCACCTTCCTTTACGTGGGAACAATCCATTGTTTCGAGAAATTCCTCGAGGAGGTTGTATTTCTCATTGATAGTCTTACATCGTTGGATTGATGTATGAAATTACACGAGTATTTTGAATTTTTTTAGCAACGTTTGGGGTGGAAGAATTCGAAGCTCTGACATCTTGATCGATGGTACATATTAATCACTGCTGAACTATACTTGTTTTGGCAAATAATTCGGATTTGTACCAAATGGTTCTTAGAAAGTATGTTAATATATTTTCAAAAAAAAAAAAGAAAGTATGTTAGTATTTTTAAATTTACATCTAACAATTATAAATAGACATACACATTGTGACGCCCCTCATTGAATAAACTTTTTTGTTTTTGAAACGGTAACGGATCTTGGTACCTACTAAATTATGCCCGAATTAGTTTATATAGTTTAACACATATTTGAAAGTGATTTAAAAATATGCTCTTATGTATTTTGGTTAAGCATGTGTTTTTGTGTGTGTAATTTAGTAAATATTGATTAAAAAGTTTCAAGTTTTAATTTCTTATGTTTTTTTATTATATTCTTTATGTTGATTGTTGTTAGATGTGGTTAATAGTAGGTTAACTATTTTGTGGGATATTATAAATTAAATTTAGAGGTGAAATTAAAGCACTTTTATTCCCTCCGTTAAATTTCAAGGAATTTTCTAGAAATTGCAAGTTTTATTTTTTTTATAAAACTTTTTTTAGTTCAAAAATTAGAAAGTAAACAATCGAACTATCGACTTTTGAAATTGTAATTGACATCTTATCCACTAAATTATACTTAGAGTAAGTTCCTACATTACTTAATTCCTCTAAATTTATTCAATTGAGTGAATATGATGTCATGATGTGAGATTAATAATTGAAAATTGTTAAAATATCAATGACTTGAATTGAAAATTTTTAAATAATGGGACTCAATAAATAAATACTCAAACATGAAGGATATTAGACTTAGACTATTTGGGGGTAGATATGTAATTATGCAGCACGGGCACTTGCCACGGTACGAAGTCAGAGGGCATTTCGGTAATTGAGATGATTAATCTGGTATTCTAATTTTTAACGGTTTTATACATTTGAAAGTGAAGAGAGGGAAGAATTTTCCTACTCACAACTCTCTCTCTCTCTCTTTATAATTTCTCTTTAACTTTTCTTAATCTTAATTTTCGCTGTATTAATTAAATTTCCAAACAAAAACAAAAACAAAAATAAAAATAAATTATCTGTTTTAATTAAGGCATATTCTCTCTCCTCCTTACAGATATTGAATGATTTTTTTTTTTTTTTTTTGGATAAAAGATATTGAATGAATCAAAGATGCTTTTTGTTGTATTCCAATTTTAGATAAATTCTTCATGACAACACTATTGCAAAATTTTTGGTACAAGTTAAAGCTATGAAATAAATAAAATAAAATAAAATAAATGGAATTAACTTGAGGAGTCTATTCAAATAATTGATTGATTATATCTTATAGTTTAGTGTTACGTAAATTTCAAATTTAAATAATTTATTGATTTTTAAATTAAGTTAGGTGGATTTAGTACTTTATTTTCTTTTTCTTTTTAAGTAGAGTTTATATTATTATCTATTTATTATATTTTACATATTGAGCAATGTTGGTTCAATTTCACATCCTAAAATATTAATTATTTTATTTTATTTTCGAGCTTAAAATTAAAAAAAAAAAACCCCATATTTTAATTATTGTTATTGCAATTTTCAAATTACTCAATACAATTTTAGTTTTTTTTATTTCACGAGTACATGACTCTATTTGTCGACCTTAACATAGTTCAATCAGTTAAGATATATATTTTTGACCAAGATGCCAAATGTTTTAATCTCCCTACCCCAGGTGTTGTTAAACTAAGAAAATATATGTTTGTACTTTGTTAAAATGGACATAATAGGCATATTAATAATTGGGAGTGTAGGAGATTCAAGCCCCATTTAAAAAAAAAAACTCAATAGACATGTGTTCTCAATCCAGAGGTCAAAGGTTTGAATTTTTCCACCTAATGTGGTTGAACTAAACAAAAAATAACAATAATAATACTATGTATTTTTACAAAATGGCACGATAGATGTATTCATAATTGTATGGTCAAAAAAAAAAAAAAGTGAGAGAAACATCTACCAGAATACAATACAACGACAAATTGATCTCGAGCTTATATTTCTTCTTTTCTTTTTTACAACGCGTGGTGTGGGATATGGAGAGATTCGAACCACATACCTCTTGATCATTAATACAAGTTTTATGTCAATTTAGTCATATTTATATTAGTGAAACTTATATTTCTTTTGTTAAAAGCTATTTCATGTCAAATATGAAATAGGAAGATATATGCATTTTAAACAGACAAGATAGATATTTGAAGCCAACTACAATAAATCAGCCATGGAGTTTTTTTAAAAAAGAAAAGATTAGCTATGGAGTCTTGAAGTCAGTCTGAGATTATCAAGGTGAGCATAACTCAGCAGTAATTGACATGTAACCTCGATCAAGAGGTCAGATGTTCACATCCTCCATCCTCAATGTTGAACTAAAAAAAAAAAGTCAGTATGAAATTTATGTTTAATAATCAGAAAATTAAAATAGATTAATGTATAAAATTTAAAAATAAAGATATTTAAAGTTTAAGCTCATTAATACATACAAAAATTCCATGGGGAATGAGATATGAGTGGGAAATATTTAAAGATATAATATTGTTGTGGGGAAGGGGTTGCCTGTAAGATATGCAATATGAATGTACAATATTACCCCTCCGCAAAAGACTGCCACAGATTTTGTTTTGTCCTTACTCCACTTTCATTCGTTAGGTGCCACTCGTTAAAAGAAAGATAAAAAGTGTTCATTTTCTATTATTTTCCCCATATTCCCTTTTTAACTTGACCAATTTTATTTATTTTTAAAAAATTACGGAGGTGGAGGATCGAAGTATTCAATCTTTAGAATGTTAATACGTATTCTATTTACTAACGTATTGATTGAGAATCTAGCACGTACTTGTACTTAAGTGTTTTAGTTGAGGTGTTAGGTTGACCTAAGAGAAAGACACTCCTACAGCCTACTAATGTGGTACTATTTCAAACACGCTTTGATGCTTAGACTAAAGCAGTGCCAAGTTGAGTTAAGGACGTGGTAATACATACCTTGATAGTGAGGTAGGTATTGATATTTACAGAGTTCCTCGTTGTCTCATGTCAGTTTTATACCTATCATGGCAGTAAACATCTCGACTCAATTAGGACCGAGTTTAGTAGGCTCTTGTTGCCCTTAGACCTCCAAGTCATGTCTTATCACCTTGGTGAGCTTAATAAGCCCTTTCATTGACTTTCTATAATGCAGGGTTGACATGGTTTTTTGATGCCTACATAGCTCAATTGTCACATGGATCGTTAATCCTAACTCTAATAATCATTAGTCATACTGGAACTAATACTTTTTAATAATGTTATATGGTTGATAATGAAAAAGTGACTAGAACCACTAATCATAGTGTCCAACTATACTTAAGCGACTATATTTTTCCAATGGTTTAAAATTTATCATTCTAATAACAATCAATATAATACAAGTTTTTAAATTAAGAAAAATGTGTTTAAACTTTAGAATGTGAATTTAAGTCATACTTTTTATTTCTTTCTTTTTTTAAGTCATACTTTTCTTAAATTCAACTATAAAATCAAATCAATAAGAAAAATTGCATTGGAAAATGGAACTACATAATTAAGACATTCTTTTTCAAACCCTATAATTTATTTCCCCAGTTTGTGGGTTGTCACAGCTAATTGAAGTTGAAATAATTGAAGCCCTCAATCACATTCATGTGCAAATACAATAGAAGCCCTGATTACTTGAATCCTTGATAACCCTTGACTTGTTATTTTATTTTTATTTTCATTTTTTAATTTTTAACAACATACGTAGGAGGTGGGAGATTTGAACTTCTAACCTCTTAGTAGTACAAGTTTTATATCAACTGAGTCATGCTCTTGTTGGCTTGATAACCATTGAATTGGTGGGACAATGATGACTTCTAAATATTTGGGATTTGATTTAAAATATAATTCAGGTTAAATCACAAATTAGACCTTGAACTTTTAAGTTTGTGTTTATAAGGTTCATAAATTTTAAAAGTGTCCAATCAACCTCTAAAATTTCAATTTAGCATGCAATAATTCTCTAGTATACTCAAATTTTTTTAAAAACGATAAATCTATTAAAAGTATAACTAAATTATGTGTCTAATAAATATGTGTGAACTTTCAATTTTGCATTGAATAGATTTTTAACATATTCAACATTTTTAAAAATTAATGAATTTATTATATGTAAAATTAAACTACATGTCAGATAAGGATGCAAATTTTGAACAATAATGTTGAATAGGTCAAACTAAAATCTTAAATATAAGATAGAAAGTTAAATAACTTATTAAACTCAAAATTAAGAGTTTAGAAACATGTTAGATGACTTTTTTAAAATATTAGAGACAAAATAGATACAAATCTAAAAGTCGATGTGAACTTGTAATTTAACCTTAAATTTATTTAGTTTTTTTATATACTATTGTATGCTTAAGTGTGAGATTTTTGTGTTTAATTTAATATAATTTTTAGGTTAAAAAACATTTTTAGTCCCTAAACTTTTATGAAAGTAAAAATATGTAGACCACGAACTTTAGCATGTAACAATTTAGTATGTGTACTTTGAAACTTATAACAATTTAATCCCCACCATAAAAAAAAAAAAATCAAATGTCAATTTGTATTATTTTACAATATTTTGGATTATCTAATTAGTTTATCAATCTACATGGGTAAGGAATCTCATCAAATCTTAATTACAATCATTTTTTCAATAAGGATTATATCATTAGAATCAAAGTTTTAGAACTAAATTGTTACTTTCACGAAAGTTAAACAACAAAAGATGATTTTTAACCCAATTTTTTTTATAGTTGAATGCAAATTTTGTATATGCTTTTAAAAAACGTTGGTAAAAGATAGATAGTTAATAAAAAATAGTTTATTTTATTGAGGAGTGATTTTATTTTTACGTAGCGGTCTGTGATTCGTATTTAAACTTATACTTATGCTTTTTTTTTTTTCTTGACGTTCTTGGAAAAACTACAATGTACCTCAAAAATAAACAACATGTTATAGGCAATTTTGGACCACCCCGATGTACGAGGAGCTGACGAGGACAATCGGACAGGAAGATGGACCAAGGAGGCAAAACCGGCAAGTGAGACGGGCCAAGACCGAAGGGGTCGGGTTTTAGGCCCGACCCCCTGCTCGGCCTCGGCCATGTGCCGAGGCCGAGCCCGTTCGGTCTCGTCTGGTCCCCACTGCCTCTGGATGCCCCGGTTTCGCCCGGTTTGACCTAAAACGCCTCCAAAACCCTAAAAAGGCTAGGAGGATGTACAGGTATTTATATCCCTCTTCGCCACTGAAGAGGGGATCCCGAATTCTATCCCTAAACGCTATTTTACGTTCTCTACTCTCTTTCCTCTTGCTCTTACTTTTCCACTCCCTACCGTTCTGCTTGCTGACTTAAGCATCGGAGCCAGTGTGGCGAGCACCACACCGGTGCGCAGGTTTACTGTCTTGCAGGCCACGTCTTCCCCTTCATCTACAAATTTACCGTTGATGGCACGTGGAGGTTAGGTGAGTCCCTTGGCCAAATTTTGGCATCAACAGTTGGCGCCGTCTGTGGGAAACGAGTGCTTGCCAGTTCAGACCGCGCATCGGTGTTGGTCTACAGGATGGATCGGGTGCAGAAACCAGAAAGAAACCTCGGGTATGAGCAGAAAACACTGAACAAGACTGGGCTCGACCTCGGTATGGAAAAGGCCGACCCTAACTTCGGAGATTGTTGTAAGGTTCCGTGTGCCCACGATGCTGTGAACCAGACTGGGGTCGACCTTGGTATGGAAAAGGCCGACCCTAACTTCAGAGATTGTTGTAAGGTTCCGTGTGCCCACGATGCTGTGAACCAGACTGGGATCGACCTTGGTATGGAAAAGGCCGACCTTAACTTCGGAGATTGTTGTAAGGTTCCGTGTGCCCACGACGCTGTGGACCTGACCCAAGAGGGCAACCGACAGAAGGAGTGAGAGAGTCGAGAAGTTTTTGTGCCCGACCGGCATCGAGAAGACAGAGGAAAAGGACGCGGGGTAGAAGATGGAGCCCATATCCGACATGAGCACTCTTCGGTTGATGGCCGAGGCCGAGCAGAAGCCCAATCACAAAGAGGCCCGCAAAAGTTCGCCGCTAAAGACAACGTCAGGTACGTACACAGGGAATAATGACAGGAAAAAATCAGAGGCTTGGGCAAAGTCCGAGGCTGAGTAGGGCCAAAAGGGGCGAGGGCTATCCAAATGGCTAAAAGACGAAGCAACAAGGTGCCGAGCCTCTGCGCTAACACTCACAGGTTGGGCAAGGCAATGGATTAGTAAGATCCAACGGAAGTCAATCGGTTCGTTTAAAGAATTGACCCGAGCGCTTGTTACATAATTCCTAGGAGTCTGGAGCCGACATAAGCCTCAGATCAAGTTGCTGACAGTAAAGTAGGGGCCTCGAGAAAGCTTGAAGGATTATATTAACAGATTTTGTAACGAAGTTTTGCAGGTAGAAGGCCATGACGATGGAGTTGCCTTGACTGCTATGATTTTAGGTCTACAAGATGGAAGACTACTCAGCTCAGCCAGCAAGGACAGTCCTCGGCCAATGGCCGAGGCCGGAAAGAGGCCAAGGAGCCACAGGGTTGTGCGGAACAAAAAGTCAGATCCGACAGGTATACACCACTAACAGCTTCGCTTGAACATGTCTTGGCCACAATGCAGGATGCAAACCTAATGAAGTGCCCAGAAAAATTGAGGCCGGACCCAGACGGGGGGAATGGGAACAAGTGATGCATGTTCCACGGAGACCACGGTCATACAACCCGGAAATGCATACAGTTGAGAGACGAGATAGAAGCCCTAACCCGAAAGGGTTACCTCAAGGAGTTTGTGGGAAATGACAGAAGCTAGAGACCATTACCAGCAGATCAAGGTAAAGACAGTGTTAACCCACCGCTCGAGATACGAACAAATTTAGGAGGACCATCTGGTGGACAGTCAGGCAGGGAGCGAAAGGTCGCCATTCGAGGGGCACAGCGAGAGCCTGAAGGGCAAGGAGTTTACAGCAGCTTGAAGAGAGGCTAAGGAAATTCCTAGGCCTCCCCAAGCTTTTCCCCAGAAGAGTGTACGCACCCCTGGGATGACCATGCAGCTTGAAGAGAGGCTCGGGAAATTCCTAGGCCTCCCCAAGCTTTTCCCCAGAAGAGTGTACGCACCCCTGGGATGACCATGCAGCTTGAAGAGAGGCTCGGGAAATTCCTAGGCCTCCCCAAGCTTTTCCCCAGAAGAGTGTACGCACCCCTGGGATGACCATGCAGCTTGAAGAGAGGCACGGGAAATTCCTAGGCCTCCCCAAGCTTTTCCCCAGAAGAGTGTACGCACCCCTGGGATGACCATGCAGCTTGAAGAGAGGCTCGGGAAATTCCTAGGCCTCCCCAAGCTTTTCCCCAGAAGAGTGTACGCACCCCTGGGATGACCATGCAGCTTGAAGAGAGGCTCGGGAAATTCCTAGGCCTCCCCATGCTTTTCCCCAGAAGAGTGTACGCACCCCTGGGATGACCATGCAGCTTGAAGAGAGGCTCGGGAAATTCCTAGGCCTCCCCAAGTTTTTCCCCAGAAGAGTGTACGCACCCCTGGGATGACCATGACGCTTGAAGAGAGGCTTGGGAAATTCCTAGGCCTCCCCAAGCTTTTCCCCAGAAGAGTGTACGCACCACTGGGATGACCATAATGCTTGGAGAGAGGCCTGGGAAATCCCAAAGCCTCCCAAGTTTCCCTCAAACTTCTCAAGTCATGCAGGGAAAATGCTCGTCCTCATGCCAAGGCTGAGGCCGACCATTAGACAAGGAATGGGGCTCGACTGAGTCCGGTAGTCACTTCGCAGGCAAATTATCCGCACATGAGTCCAATTATGAGGGGAGCAAACAGGTGATGGAGAAGCGAGGATCGACCTCATGCCAAGGTCGGGGCTGGCTATCTCAGCTTCAAGGATGAACTTTGTCCTGAAAAGACCAGCCTCCCCAAGTCCTCAGCAAAGTGTACGCACCCCTGGGATGAACGCAACATGCGAAGAGAGGCTCGGTAATTTCCTTGACCTCCCTAAGTTTTCCCTGACTGGGTGCATGCACCCTTGGGATGAAAAACAAGCAAGCGAACAACACAGAGGAGGTGGTCGGCCACATGCCAAGGCCGAGGCCGACCATCCCGAGGCCAAGGCTGGACTTCACCCTTAGAGGCCCAGGTACGAAGTTAGTTTTTCCTTACTCAAAAAATGCATGTCCAAGGTAATGAATGCACATTTTGAGTGGGGGGTTGGGAGTAAGGACAGACCAAGTCCATCATAATCATGGCCATGTTGCAATGATTTTGACTTTCCTTTCTTATTCAAGTTAGGATTACGAACAACGATGGAGCTATTTTTAAGATTGTTTATTCTCATTTTGTATAGCACATAGCTTTTTCCCATGGTACGATGCAGACACTTGCGAATTTGATAAAATTCTTTATACTATGTTTGTGCAAAGCATTTTTCCATAGGATGGGCACATATGGCCAAACGAGAGTGATTCTTGTAGAAGCCGAACTTCTGCACTTTCCCTTGGAAGGAGACTAAACTCTTGCAAAGAGGTTGACGCATGCCCTCAACCTCCCCAAGCTTTTCCCCAGAAGAGTGTACGCACCCCTGGGATGAACACAGCAGATTGATGAGCAGAATAACGAGCAATGTAGGAAAAATGCTCAGCCTCACGCTAAGGCCGAAACCGAGCATTCTGGCCCTAAGAACGACTGTGGGGGGCTTGCGGTGAGGCTCGACTTGCGCAACCGAAATATCCAAAGCAACAAAGAAATGTTCAAGCAGAAAGTGAATCTGCACACAAGCCCAACTACGGAGCAAGCAAATAGCATAAGGAAGCTGGTCGGCCTCATGCCAAAGCCGAGGCCGACCACCTAGAGGCCAAGTCCAAAATTCAGCCACGAAAGCACAGGTTCCCAACAGAGTGTACGCACCCTTGGGAAGAGACTAATTCCTGCCAGAGAGGTTGATGCATCTCCACAACCTCCTCAGAGCCACAGGTTATCTCAACTCATCTGGTTGGGCACATGTTGCCAAGTCCGAACACAAACCCTATAAGGTATTCTTCTCTTTACCCAACTACACTTTGTGTTTAAATGAGGCTTTACCTGAAATTGGGGGCTGCAAAGGGGATATGCACTCTCTATTAAAAAAAAAGCAGGTCACCGGGGATATGCACTGCACTCTCTATTAAAAAAAAAGCAGGTCACCGGGGATATGCACTCCCTATTAAACAAAAAGCACCTATGTTTAGCATGTTCTACTGAAATTTACATGTTCAAACCTATTCTCTTGTTATTTCCCTACAAGGACTAACATATGGATGCAGGGAGCCAAATTTTAGGCTAACGGGGGCTTGAGGCCGAGGCCGACCCTAGCCACTTCCCTCACTTTTCTTTTGTAGAAAACAACTTTTCTATGCAGGAGCTCGAAACCTTTTGTGCTTGCATATTTTCATGGACAAGCCCTGGATCTGAAGCACTCCGGGTGACCCAGTACGGGGGTCTCGCTCGGCCTCTTCCCGAGGCCGAGGCCGACCGGGCAAGCAGAAAGGGAGTGGCCTCTTCCCGAGGCCGAGGCCGACCAGCACCACTTTTGTAATCTCTCACCCTTTTTCATTTCCATTACATCTAACCCCTATTCAGGGAGTGTCTACTTCTATCCTACTTTGCAGGATGACAACAAAGCTACACATAAGCCAGCCCAGGGCAAGGGTCATTACTCTTAAATCGGGCTTAAGGAGCTCAACTTATAGCAATAAGTCACCCCGAATCCCAATTCAAGAGTGGGGGCTTAATGTTATAGGCAATTTTGGACCACCCCGATGTACGAGGAGCTGACGAGGACAATCGGACAGGAAGATGGACCAAGGAGGCAAAACCGGCAAGTGAGACGGGCCAAGACCGAAGGGGTCGGGTTTTAGGCCCGACCCCCTGCTCGACCTCGGCCATGTGCCGAGGCCGACCCTCGGCTCGCTCGCGCGGGCCGAGCCCGTTCGGTCTCGTCTGGTCCCCACTGCCTCTGGATGCCCCGGTTTCGCCCGGTTTGACCTAAAACGCCTCCAAAACCCTAAAAAGGCTAGGAGGATGTACAGGTATTTATATCCCTCTTCGCCACTGAAGAGGGGATCCCGAATTCTATCCCTAAACGCTATTTTACGTTCTCTACTCTCTTTCCTCTTGCTCTTACTTTTCCACTCCCTACCGTTCTGCTTGCTGACTTAAGCATCGGAGCCAGTGTGGCGAGCACCACACCGGTGCGCAGGTTTACTGTCTTGCAGGCCACGTCTTCCCCTTCATCTACAAATTTACCGTTGATGGCACGTGGAGGTCAGGTGAGTCCCTTGGCCAAATTTTGGCATCAACACAACATAATAAAGAATTATAAACTAATTTGACGTTTATAAAATATAATTTCGTATTGTTCAAGTTTCGACCCATTAATTTTTTTTTTCTTAAATACATTAAAACAAAATTTTAATCGATAGAAAAGTTGATGGTTAATCCAATTTGCAAATAGAAGCATGTGTATGTGTACATGATTGACGACCACGAGTCATGTGTTAATATGTTGTTATTTATCAATTAACGGGTTTCATATAAATGGAATTCTAACTAAAAATACAGTCTTATTTAAAAATAAAAAAAAAAATAAAAAAACTAAAAATACAGTCCAGTTATATATATAAAGGCTAAATTATAAAAAAAATACGCCTGAACTATTGGATTTGTTTTAAAAATATCCTTAAACTTTGAAAAATTTCAAAAATACCTCTGAACTTTGAAAAATATTTCAAAGATACCCCTGTCGTTAATTTTTGGATGGAAACCTAAAGTTTCATTTTAAAAAGTACCTTTGACCTTTAAAAAAAAATAAAAAATACCAAATATTGAAAAATGTTTCTTATTTTTTCCTCTTCTCACGGTAGATTCTAACGATTTTCATAAAAAAAAAAAAAAAAAATTAACAATAAGAGTTTTTGAAACAAAACTCATAGTTCAGAGGTATTTTTTTTCGAACCACAGACCTTGTGATTATCAATATTATACTAGTTGAGCTAAGTTTTTGTTGACGTCAACATCAAAGGATTATAAAACGAGAAGATGGATTTTGAATGAAAATAGAAACCCGAGATGGTGTGACGGTGGTCCGAAAATTGCATAGTATTAATTAATTAATTATTTTAATTTTTTTTTCCCAGTTTTGGAGCATCCGTGATTCCGTGGGATGGTGAGACGCGTGTGGAACATCTGACTTTTCTTTGGTCTTTGCTCCTTTGTCAGCTTTGGCCATGTTCTACCTCTACGTCTCCTTTTTCATTTGACGAAATTTCATCCTCTCAACCACTCATATGCCGACACGTCACACTATTTTATATGATGACGTATCATTCTCAACACGTGGGAACTGGGCCCACCCTGGTCCATTTAAAAAGCAAAAAGAAGAAAAAGGAAATGCTTCTTAAATTAAATATATTCCAATTTCCGATTCCCATTATTTTACCGTTCTACCGGGTTTTTTTTTTTTTTTTTTAAGTTCTTTCCCGGGTTAAATAATTACGACGCTGATTGCTTGGATTTTTATTTTGATTAAATATCAAATTATTCTAATTAAGTTCTCGCTAATCTAGATTACGTTTGCCAAATCAACGGTTGCTGTGTAAACTGCGGCGCGATCTCCACCGTTGGATGGAGAGCTGGTTGACTGGGACCCGCCTGAATGCGACATTTGGAAATCAATGGTTGGGAAGCTGGGATTTGGAATTCGAGGTCGATCCAACGGTCTGGATGCGGGGAGAATCATCACATTTTCCCACTTCTATTGACTTGTCATTTCCAGACCAAAACGACGTCGAATGGTGTATGTCTTTGTGGGTGGCATGACGAGTAAAAGCAGAATCAAAATTTCAAACTGCATGTACATTTTTACAAGAGATTTATTTATTTATTTGTTAGTATTTTGGAAAACAAAATTCAAAATTTCCCTATTATTTTTTACTTAAAAAAGACAGGGGATTTGAATGAATCCCTTCATCTTTAGTGAAGTAAATAATATATTGACTAATTGAGCAATACTCACTCCAACTTTCAAAAAGATTTTCTTTCGGTTAACTCTACCCCTGCATCATTTTATTTAGTTGAAAAATCATGAAATGAAAATAAATATTAATAGGTGTAGCTATGCCAATAGGTGCAAATATGAGGCATTAAAAAAAAAAAATAACATATTTGAATTATTTGCTTCCCTTCATTATTGAGTTAAATTATTTGGAATAATTTGCTTTTTATTATTGAAAAACTTTAGAGGTTGAAAACAATCTTATGCACACCAATTACGTTATCTAAGATATTGTTTTATTTTCTATCGAACTTTTCCCTTTTGGAAATAGATTGACAATTACACTGGAGAAGTTAATTGGACAAATTGCGCAAACTTTTATAAGTGAAAATTAACATTGTAGTTTACTTGAAACTACGTTTATGCACGTGTAACTTTTACATTTTGCAAATGTAACAAACGATATAGATTAATGGAGTTTTTTACCATTTTTTAAAAAAGTTAATTCTGTTGTCAACCACATTTAACAAACCTATGCTTTTTAAAGATAAAACACAATAAATTTGATTGGAAAAAAATTATTAGTAAAAATCAAACTAAACGAAAACAAAATTCAAACACAATAATATAAGTGTTTAATAGAAAATTTGCTTTCACAAATTAAAAACCTTTTTGGATCAAATTCCAAAATGAATCACCCAAACTCTTATCTTTTTAGTTAAGATCATCTTCCAACTTTATGTCCTTATTTCAGCTATACTATAAGATGAAACCTCACATTTTTTTTTTTAAAAAAAAGTGAAGACGTTTAGACGTCCACAACTTCGTTAAAAAAAATAATTAAAAAAAATGGAAATGTATTTTTCGTTTGACTGTGCTTAGGTTGACAATAGAATACTACTTTAAAATACATATTCCAATTGCTTTCTAATTCTTTTTTATTTCTTTGGATAAATTCAAATTCTTTAACCCATCGTTTCAAACAAAAGTATATGAATTCATCGCTGAAGTATATGATCAATTTTTTTTCTTTGAATTCAAAGAAAGAATAGATTCGAAACTCTACTCTTTCTTAAAATGATACACGTTCCAATTGCTTCTAAATCTTTAAACTTAGTTTTATGGGATAAATTCGAAATCTTTCAACTAGCCCAAAATTTTATCCAACTTCCTTTCTTCAACGTTTTTAGCTACAAATCCTACGGTTGTAATGCTGAGGAAGCAAGAAAATCTATCCAAGATCTAGCATTAGAGTTTGTTCTTTCTTTTGGTGGGATACAAAAGAAAGGCAAGCTTTGAGTATAGATAGAGAAATCAAATGGCTCTGGTCACTTCAGTAAAACTAAAAAAGCATAGCACTTTCTCACACACCCCACTTGGATTTGATCCTATCCAAAGTTAATAATATATATTATTGACAAAAAAGATCATAGTATCAGATTCAAAACCAGACAATCAATCCAATCATCGCATGCTTTTCTACCTCAAAACAAATGCCAAAAGAATAATTTATTTATTTCAAATCTCATCCACAATTGATTGCAGGTTAATCTTAATTAATGAGAGGATCAGAGAGACTGTGTTCGTCATATAAAGCCAGAGTATGATTTCTCTTGGCCCCTTCTGTTTTATTAATTTTTTTAATTATATTTTGTTTGAATCAATTGATGACAAGTGCATCTCTGCAAATTCAGAATCTGGGTCTGACCCGAATTTGGCATCTTTATCTATTAATTACCAAAAGGGACGAGAAGGAAGGAACAGTAACTGATTCCAAATGGATTTACTTCATCATTTTCCTCTAATTAACAGTGAATTATATCGAGAAACTATTTTCATTCTTCCAATATAAGGGTGTGATTGATTATCAGGAAAACTTAAAGTAGATGATGATGATGATGATGATTTCTAATGGGTAACAGACTGCTGACTACTAATCACTAGGCTTTGAACATCTTGATCAAGTTAAATTATGGGATGAAATGATAAATTAGGATACAGATAAGCAAACTGGCACTACTAGCATTTTCCAAAGATGAGAGAAATATTACCTAATTCTGCATCTCATCTAGTTGCTGCTATCGCTGTTACTGTTGTTGTTGTTGTTGCTACAATGATGATTACCAGCAGGCACAACTCTTCTTCCATGTTTGAGCTGTGAGATCTCCAATTGGGTTTTCATGAAGAATTGCATTCTTTGCAATTCCAGATCCTTGGCAAATTTCATCCTCTGCTTCTCCATTTCCACCACTTGCTGCAGCTTTGAGCTCTCTGCTTGTTCATACGCTTCCCCAAATTTCAGTATTGCTTGTGCTAACTCACTCACAGCATTTCCCCATCCTTTTTCTCTCGATCCATTCCTTCCCTTCTCCGTCTTCTGCCCTAAATTCGGATTCACCGCCTCCTTCTGAACCCTAACGTTTTTCCTCTGAAAATTTCCTCGCCGGTAACTATCACTCGAAGTTGGGGACGTTTCTCTCTCGGAGCCTGAGGAATCGGAATCCATTCGAGGCCGCTTGTGGAACTGGATCTTCTGAGCTTTTGACCCCTTCTGTTGCTGTTGATTGTTGTGATTATGATGAGCTTGGTACGGAATCACCGCTCGACTCACTACAGGAATTCCAAGAGGAACTTTCTGGTTCTGCTGCAGAGGCGGATTTACAGTGGCGGCTACACCGGAGCTAGAAACAGGATTCTTAGAAGCCGGACCGATCAGTTGATCCAATCTATCATAAAATGGCCACTTACTGGGCCCTCCTCCAGCAGTAATCTTAGCCTTCTCAGTCTTATACTTCTTCTTGACCGTATCAATCCGATTCTTGCACTGAATATCAGTCCTCGGTATCTTCGTATAATCCTCTCTACTACTCACAATATCAGCCACCTCTTTCCAATGCTTCTGCTTCAAATTCCCTCTACTCAGTTCCAAATACCTCTCTCCCCAAGCATCGATCAGCACCGACGTCGCGCCTTCGCTCCAACAATCCTCTCTTCCACCTCCACCGCTCCCGCCGCCGCCCTTAGACTGTTGATTCGGCAGAGCCAATGTTATCATATTCTGAGAAGGCGGAGGAGGAGGAGGCGCCGCCGCCGCCGCCGCAACCGTCACGGTAATCCGGCCGTTGAAGATCGGAGAAGCCGGAGATCCACTCCCCGGCGACGGATACGACTGAATCTCATCCTCGTCCTTCATGGAATCCGGTCCAATCTTGAACAAAAGATCGCCGATCCGAAAATGTTACGCACCGATCTGGTAGCTAGATGGATACAACGTGATGCTGGTTCACCGGCGCATGCGAATCGGTCCGCTGCCGTCATGAGCCGGAGATATGCCGCCGATCTGGAAAGCAAAGGTGCGATTTGAGAGAGAAAAAGAGCGTCAGGGTTAGGGTTTGGGATTGGGATTGGGGTTGACCGGAGAAAATGGTATAATTTTCTGTAAGAAAAAATGGGTTTAATTTGGTTGACGGAAAAAACAGAGAGAGGGGGAACTGACGGCGTCGGTGAGGGAGTAATTGAGAGAGAGGACACGTGGCGGGAAATTAGTGAGGGATGGGTGACGTGGCGGAAGGTGATTGGTGGTGATTTGTACCGGGAGTTTTTGTAACCGGAGTGACCGTGATGACGCTGCCGGCAGAGCCTCGGGTAGGTAGTCCATCGCTGTTTTTATGTGGTACGATTGTCAATTTACTTAAAACTCCAACAATGTTTCTTTAATTACTATTTTACCCTCCCACCGGGTCACCGTCCGCACCCCTGCCCTCTCCCGGAATAATTTATACATATTTTCCGTTTTAACTTTTAAGTCTATATATTTATTTATTTATAAATTACAATTTTTGTGTTTAAAATTTCAAACTTAACCTTGGTCCTAATGGTTAATAAGGGTCATAAACAATAAAAGACTTAGAAGAGATGAGTTCATAAGCTGGTTTAGACCAAAAAAAAAAAAAAAAAACAAACTTACTTTGTTAGTTCGGTAATTTCAAAAGTGACATGTTTGATTACTTTTGAAACAAAAGTTAACTAAAAACTAAATTCAAATCTAAATAACTTTAGGGTGTGTTTGATAAACATTTGGTTGTTTTTATTTCTTTTTTTTTCTCCTAGAAAAATTTGAATTCTTAATCAAATTCTAAAACATAAAAATAAGTTTTTTTTTTTACTTCTTTATTTTTTAAAGAAAAACTTGGTTTATATTTTGAAAACATTTATACGAAATATATATAACAAAAGAAAGAAACCTAATTGAAGAAATATATATTAGTTTATTTTTCACAAACTAAAATCTAAAAAACCAAGGCCTCATTTGATAATCCTTTGATTTTTTAAATTTATTCTTAGATTTTTTCACAATCTAGATCTTTGCTAAGGAGACTTTTTTTTTTTTTTTTTTTTTTTTTCAAAACTTGGCTTGGATGTCAAAAACATGTATTAGAAGAGAAAATATACCTACAAGTGATTATCCTTCTAAAAAAAACTACAAGTAATTACCAAACGAGGTTAAAAGTGTTAGTTTTGAAAACTAATGGAACATATGGAAATTCAATTTAAATATTATTTTACTTTTTTTTTTTTTTCTTGTTATTGGTTGAATGAATACTTATTTTAGTCTCCATTTAGGCTATTCATTTCGTAATTATCTTCTTTTTTTTTTATTTTTTTTTTTGGTTTTTTAAAATTAGGCCTACTAACCTAACATATTTCTATTCATATGTTTCTTTGTTTAGTTCGTTATTTTCCTTTTCAAAATAATTTTCTGAATTTAAGTAAAAAGAATAACTTTTAAAAGAATTAACATGTATTTAACAAAATATGAAAACATGCTAAAGAATTTTGGAAGAATGCCAACATAATTTTTAAATACAAAAACGAAAGGATTGAGATATGTTTCAAAAATCATCCAATGTCGTCAATATATCTATTTATTGTGATATGTCGGCTACCAACAATTAACGATGCATAAAAACCAACAATTAATACCATAGCTTCAATATATCGTAAATATTTTCCATATATCTACATCACACCTTACCAACACACATGAGAAAAACTTCACCAATATTTTCATCCTCGTGAACAAAGCAAAAGCTTATGAAATAATTTTGTACATGTGTTCTATGTTAAAGCAAAAGGATTGAGAGGTCCGCTAATAAGAAGAGAGAATCATAGTACTATCCGCCAAAGTAAACAGCCAGACAAACAAAGCCTTCGTTATCATCGAATCTTTCTCATTCATTTATGAATCTTTTATAAATCTCTCTCTCCCTCCCTTTCCTTCTCCCAACTTCATTCCTCTCTCTTGAACTTTCTTTTCAATCTTTAAACACATAGGCTCCAATTAATCTCATTTCCGACATGTCGTCCTTCGCTTCATCTCTCTCCACGACGCTTGTGGTCACCTCTGCTGCAACGGGAAATAGGTGCACTGCTTTCCGTTTGCACAACACCCTGTCAGTCAGAGTGAGTCTCCAATCCACATAATTTTCGATTGTGTTATAGTCTTAACTAATTGAGTTATGCTCGAGTTGACACAAATTTTGATGTACGATAGGGAAAAAGGAAAATTTGTAGGTTGAAATTGGACTAATTCTGTGAGGTTGAAATTGTGCAGGATGGGACTTTGTTTTGTGGGCAGAGAGTGTTTCCCAACATCCAAATGGCAAAGGCTGCAAAAGGACAATTCCCACTTCCTAGCTACTTCAAATCAAAGATTTCTTGCTCCCTTGTATTGTACCTTCCTCCTTAAACTCAAACTTTAATTTCTTATAGGCGCATTTACATATACATATTTTGTTCTGTAATGATTGCATTTAAATTTCTAGCTTTTGAATATCATATTTTGTTTCCTTGTCAATTCAAGTATGGACTGCAAACAAAAATTTAAAATCGAGATTTCATGCAATATATATATTTTTAATTCAACAATATGTAGTGATAGGATTTGAATTTTGAATTTACGAGTTGAGCTATACAAATAAAATTGAACTCTAGGTTTTCATCATATTTTAATGTGTTTGGTGACAGACTTAGAATCTAAATATACTAAAAGTATGCCTAATTTCAAAATTTTCCCTTTCTAAGTTATGTGTTCAGATGCAATATATATATACCATTTTCCTATAAACTAATCAACCAAACAAAGTATTTCAAAAAAAAAAAAAAAATCAACCAAACAATAATTCAATAAAATTGTATTTAATTTAGTGAATCTAAAAACAAAAGAGTTGAATCTAGAGTAAAATTCACTAAACAAGTTTTTTTCTTTTTAATATATAATCCATACAAAATTTTCTTACTAAATTTTAAAACAACCTAAACCTAATTAACTTAATCGATCAAAATAAGTTGAATCCCACTCCATCATATGTAGTGTCCTGAAAAAAGGAACTTAAAGAAAATAGTTTTCGTATATTGCTTTCAAAAGTTTTTTGGTGGGCAAAAATATTCAAGTATATCTTAAAATGATTTTAAAAAAATGTCAGTAAATGAACTTTGCTTTCAAAAAATGGAAAATAAAAGAAGAAAGAATGGACCACACCAAAAAGTAACCAACACTTCCTCCTTATTGATGAGATATAAAGAAACTTTACTGTTATTATAATTATTGGACACATAATTATTCTCAAAAAAAAAAAAAAAAAAAAAAAGGACACATAATAAAAAAGAAAAACACTTCAAATTCATTGACAGAAAAGGGATAAAATTGGTTGGAACTTTTAAACAAGTAGAAAAAAAATAAGTGGGAGGCAGAACTAAAAGAAAGAAAAATAGTTGAATTAAATTAAGAGTGAAAATTGAAATGGGTATGTTGTAAAAATGTGCAGGCGCAACCAGAGACTCTGCAAGTTGTTCAAGAAATAATCGCCAAGCAACTCTCCCTGGAACAAAGCGCAGTGATCCCTCAAACAAAGTTTTCTGATTTGGGAGCTGATTCTCTCGACACAGTGAGTGAACTCCAAATTTTAAACCAACAGCACACGATGAAAAACTTGAGTAAAATTATAATTCATAACTAACATTAAAGGAACACTCACAGGTTGAGATCATGATGGCTTTGGAAGAGAAGTTCGGAGTGTCCATCGGAGAAGGCGGAGCCGAGGGCATCTCGACTGTTCAAGACGCTGCCGATCTGATCGAGAAAGTCAAGGCATCCTCTGCAAGTTAAACAAAGCTGCAGCATATCCATTCATGCCTTCAAATCCCAATAATTTTGCATTTGAGTTTGTTATGTTTTGTTCATCTGATGTTTGTGGTTCAAAACTGATTCAAAGTGACATGTAACCGAAGAAAGAAGAGTTGCAATCCAACCGAAATAATACTATACATTATATATACACATAATTCACAAGTTTATTGTTACAAATTATTTAGAACCAACAGAAAATTAAGAAATTCAACCTCCCTCTATGTGCAGGATATTTAATACCGAGGGATGGATTGAACAACTGTAGCTGGTTCGGTTGCACACACGCACAGATACATACATTTATATTTTATATACAGTAATTTGGCTGCTTCCTCTTCAATGATCGAAGCCATAAGACAGTTAATCGAGATCCTGCAACATATGCAAAGGCTAAACATTAATCTTATATGCATAGTCTCCATAATATTTCACAAAACATAGACCAATTTTGAGGCACTTTTGATATCTCTGTCAACAGACTTGACCCTACAATTCCTTTTTAAATCTACAGGATCTCTAAGAAACAGAAATCTTTTCTTTTGAGATAGAAACAGATTTCATGAAGCAGATTTTCAAGAGGAATCTATAGATTGAAACCTTATCCTTTTTTTATATCTTATTCAGATGAAGAAATGATGCATGCAAATCCATGAACAGTAATAATGCAAATTGTTTGAATGTGAACGAGCGATCAGTGAATAAAAAATATAAAAAAGTTCAATTCATTACTTCAGTCAGTCTTGTTCCAATGCTCAGCCGATGATCTTTTCCATGGAAATCTCTTCAGATCACCTTCAGGCGTCCCCGCTGCACTTAATGGAAGAAACAAAATTACACGTATTACGAACAAGTCCAATGTTCGAATTAGTTTCATTCCATCGTAATGTTCTGCAATTTTCCTGGAAATACACAATCTGCAGAGGTGCTTTACTGTTTTCCGTGTGCAATACATAAAATCTCTATACACAAATAGTTAATTGCAAATAGATTCAAGAAAAAAAAGAATCGATCCGATTGATCCAAAAACAGAAAAACTCACGAGTAACAGGCGTAACAGGCGTCCGCGGGGAGGATAATCCGCCGAGAGAATCAATCATCCGTCTGTTACGATCATCCGAGAAGTTCTTGAAATCAGTGTTACTCCTGAGAATGGTGATGCTCCGAGTTACCGGAATGTCATTGGAAATCTTAACCGGAGTCGATTCCGCGGCCGAAACCGAATCGTTTTTGCGAAGCTTTCCAAGGCCGGTGTCCGGCGTAGGGCCTGCAAGCGTTTCGTCCCATAGCTTGTGAAGAAAAGTAGTCATGATTTCCTCTGCAGCAAGAAATCAAAACACGCAACCAACCAAATATATAAAATACAACTATGGCGAAAACTAACAGAACAGAAAACTATGGCGATGGTTACGGAAAGAGAGGAGAAAAACGAAGAAAATCAGAATCAAGAACGTGACGGACAAGGAGAAAGAATTTTCTAGGGTTCTTCGTTTTCAATCGTAAGAACATTCGTGGGGAAAAAAAAGGAGGGAATGTTGGAAGAAGAAGGGAAGTTGATCGGGTTCAGGCTATAATAGTTATGGTTTATTAAAAGCCTGGTTTTCGAAAGAGAGGTCTTAATCTCATTTCCTTTTGGGTTTTTCACTTTTATTTATTATTATTATTATTATTATTTTTGGAAGAGTTATCTTTATCAAATATTAGTACTTAATTTTGAGAGCTTTTTTTCTAAAAAACAAAAATAATCTTTATTATTTAAAGATCTTTGTTTTAAGACGTTTCAATTATAAGGAATTGGGTATTTTAGACAATTTTTTTTTTCTAATTTCTCCTTTGATTTTCTAAAAAAATTTGGCAAAGTTTTCTATTTATTTTGTTTTAGGTTGCTCGATTTTTCTTCCAAACAAAATACTATTCCATCTAAATTTATCATTAGTTGTGTATAATATTTTTTATGAAAGAAAAATTAGGTTAAAAGATAAAGACTAAATTTGAACCTTTTAAAATAACATACACTAAATTAAAAAAATATATATTTAGCTAGTTAGTTATTATGGGTTTGGAATTGGAATGTTAATAAACTTTTGTATAGTTTGAATCAAAAAGAAAAGTTCTTAATAAGGTTCAAGAAAAAAAAAAGGTTTGGTTTTTTCTTACCTCTTTTTAATTTTTAGTTCAAGTAATGTAAGGTGGAAGATATAATCGAACTTTATACCTTAATAAAGACGATAGATCATAGATGTTTATCCTACCTAGATTGATATATACATAATTTTTGTGCTTTCAAAAGGGTGGAAAATAGTTTTTATTCTAAAACATAAATTGCAAACATAATCTCTTTCTAATTATTTGTCAACCTATTTATAGTTCAACTTTTTAATGTCTATAACTATATATCATTGACAAAGAGATCAAAGTTTGAATCACTCTATCTCACATGTTGAGTTGAATAAATTTTAAGTGACATAAAAAGTAGGATAATTCTAGGAAGATCATCTAACAAATTTTTAATGACAATTAGATAAGGATAGGATATGAGCCTTCCTTTTCCTTCAAAAAAAAAAAAAAAAAGTTGAGATATTAGCCATTCAAAAGCATTGCTGAATTATTTGCATAATTTTAGTTGATGGAATATAAACAACGTAACGAACTAAAAAATAAAATATTGCACCCAAGTAACTATTATTCACATCATAAGAAAGTACAAAGAACACACAAATTTTCATCGATTAAAAATAAGAGAAATTCCAAATATATAAATGATGAGAATAATAATTTTATTAAATAATATAATATTTATATGTGTTGACTTCAATCTAACTCACCGATTAAGATATTAGTAACCTAGATCGTAAATTTTGGATTCCCACTCTACTAATTGAAATATTATAAAAGATAAATTTTTAGATAGACATTAAAAGCAAAGTTATATCAACAATTCAAGGTAGATAATATAAGAATATATAAAATTTAGTTTCTCAAAAAAGAATTATTAGAAAATTGTGTTGCCCTACCAAACAACTTTGAATTAGTTGTTAAAAGGGATGAGGAGACGGCTCACCCACCAAACACAACCAATTTTTATCAACCATCAATAAAAAGGCACGTTTTGTTTAAAAAAATAATAATTTTTTAAAAAGATTTTTTTTTTAATAATGCCTTCATCAATTCCAAAAAAAAAAAAAAACACACACACACTTTATTTATTCATTAATTAACACCAACTTTTGTGTCTATTGTCATCTAGACAACTTTGGTCTCTGCTGATATATTCGAGACAATGTTTTTTTTTTTTTTTCCTCTTTGGTTATTTATTTATTTTTAAGTATCTGGAACACCTTTGATTTATACAGTTTGTCTTTAATTTTTTTTTATGTACAATAATTTGATATACTTATAAAATTAGTAAAAAATAATTTTATTGATTAATCAATCTGTAAAGTTCAAGAACCTAAATTGAGACGACTCTAGAAGTTCAGGGACTCAAATTACGATTTAACGAAAATAAAAGCTATGAATCTTAAATTTGTATTAGGGAAAGAAAAGGAAATCCGTTTGGACTTAAATTGAAATTGGGCTTTGAAAATCAAGATCCTTACTACTGTCTGCTCTAAACTCACAATTCCAGCCCAAAACTTTTGAGGCCCAAAAATATTAGAAGTTTGCAAGAAAGGCCCATATAGAACTGAAATTGTGGCATTTCTATTGAGTGTTCTTTTTTTCTTCCTTCCTTTTTTTTAAAGTTTGCAATAACAAGCTAAAGCGAGCTTAGCTCAGTAGTAATTGACATGTACTCTCGACCATGAGGTCAGAGGTTCGAATCCCCCACCCCCAAATGTTGATGTACTCAAAAAAAAAAAAATGTTTGCAATAACAATCAATGTTTTTTTGTTATTAATGTATGAATAATTCGTAGTTAAAATGAAAATTTTAAAAATGTCGAAAACTCAGTTCATGTAAATAAGTAATTTATCGTCAATAATTACCAATTTTTTTTTTTTTGAGGAGAATAATTACCGATTGTTTTCCATACAATAGTAGTCAAAAAAAAAAAAAAAAAATAGTAGTCAGATTTAAACTTTATGATTTCTATGATCGTCTTAAGTAGGTTACTATAGTTTTGTGTGCATTTAATATCTCTTCAATTGTATAGGTTTTGTTTTTAACAACATTTAACTAGTTTTTTTTTTTTTTTTTTTAAAAAAAATTAACTAGTTAGGAGTATTTGTATCACAAAACAATACCATTTTTAGTAAATTGTCTAAATTTATGACTGCTATTGAATAAAATCACGACTACCTTCAAAAACTTTTAAACAGATAAGATGACGACTCAACGACAACCAGATCGATTATGACTACATTTGAAACCGATGGAACCAATGGAAGAATGAAAGCGAAAAGAAAAAAAATAATAAAAAAATAAAAGGCTGACATGTATAATTTAAGATGCATGCAAGTTGTTGAACATGATTTGTCCAAGTTGTAGCTTTCCAAAGGCTTTTTTATTATGCACTTTCTTTTTTCTTCTTCTCAAATTGTCCACTTTAGAAGGAAGAATTTTCTTTGTCCCCCAACTTGTCATTACCCTAATCTTTTAAACAAATACTAAATTGAGAAATTGAGAAATGCTCCCCCACTTGCCCCATTTGCTCTCCAATGAATTGTCAATTTTGCCAAATTTATACATTTTGTTGGAATCAAAGTGTCTCATCTGATCACCAAATCAACCATTTTTTATACAAGTCCTCGGTTATATGAGTGCAAGTTGAAATCGAGGGAACAAATCTATTAAAATGGATTGGATCGAATATGTTCTAGTCAAAGTGAATTTAGTCTATCTTAATCAATTTTTATTTGGTCGGTTTTGATTTGCTTTATGTCCCTTCACTATTTATACAAGTGGAAGTTCAATTCCAGGGAACAAAATTACTAAAATTGATTAGAATATGGACATGTTTTAGTTGAAGTGGATTTGAGTCTATCTTAATCAATTGTTTAGTGGTCAGTTTACTTTGCTTTCTCTCTCCTTGTTATTTAATTTTTTTATATTCTCTTTCAACAACCTAATTCAACAAATCAAGTAACTTATATATTTGTATGTTTCTAATTTTTATAAAAACTATCATGTTGGTATCACTTTTATGGATTATTTTTAATTAAATACAAAATGTTTAATTATGTAGTTAAATTATATTATTTTAGTTAATGGGTTTTGCACTATTTTTTTTTTTAAACAACATGATTTTTTTTTTTTAATAATATTAGGATTTGAGAATCTTCTTGAAGTGCAAGTGCAAAGTCTCCAAGTTGCTCAAAAGACGAGTGCATCAATGGTGAGGAAGCTCGAGTATTGTGATTGGAAGACTACACGACGACCCTAATAAAATGCCTAGCTGGGGCCCGCAAATTTATATGCCTTTTGAAGTATTTTGTTGGTTTTTTTTTTTTCTTCTAATAATTTTTCAAGAGCACACAGAATTATTACATAAATGAGAAAATGATAATTTGAAAACTTAGGTTCCGTTTGATAACTATTTGATTTTTTTTTAAAAAAAAATTAGACTTGTTTTCTTCCAATTTTTTTTAATATGGTTTTCATCTTTACTAAAGAAACACTTGAATTTTTAACCAAATTTATTTTTTAAAAAATTTTTTGGAAATTACTTCTTTTAAGTTTTCAAAAGTTAACTTAGTTTTTTAAAATATGGGACGAATGTATAGATAACAAAACAAAGAATTTTCCTCGTGAAAGTAGTATTTATAAACATAATTTTCAAAAATAAAAAACCAAAAATAAAATAGAGTTGTTAAATGGGACCTTAATCGTCCATCATTATTTGGTAAAAATAAAAAAATAAAGAAGAAATATAGATGATACATTCAATCATGAAAAATACTTGTCAATTAAATATAATCAAATTGGTTGAAATATATATCATTGGCCAAAAGTTGAATCTTATTTATCAGTTTTGTTGGGAGTGCGACCAAAGTAGATAAGAGGATGGTCATGGATATATAAAGGGAAAAATTTCTAGTACTAGGTAGTACCTACTCCCTCCATTCAACATTTAATTAGCATTTAATGATATAATATTTTATTTAGTGGGTCCCACACTATTTTTAAATACTTCTCTCATGGTAAACAAGGAATGGAAGTAGTATGTAAAATTTTTCATATTACCGTAGTACTAGAAATTTTCTCTTATATAATGCAGAGCCATGAACGTTTTACATCCAAAGTGGACAATATCATACTATTGTGGATATATGTGTCGTGTCTACAAATTTAAATATATTTAGCCAATTAAAAGTAGTCAATACAAACCTTAAGATTTAAGATATATACTTTTTCCAGAATTGAATAAAGTTATGTGGTTGATCTCAAATATATATATATATATTTTGTTGAAATCTCCTCATATTTATTGGTACTTGAGAAACAAAGGAAACAATTAAGGTACAATTAAGGTAAAAGTTAAAGAGGTTAATTTAATTAAATCGACTTTTATTTAGGTTGATTGTCAAGTTGCGTAGGCCCCACTGTGTTTCAAACTCAAAAGTAGTGTGGGCCACCCCGGCTTTCGCAGCTCTGATCCATCGTTAAGCTGACGAATAAGGCTTTTCATTTGCATTTTAGAATTTAATAACGTGGGGCCCAGGCCCACGAGCTGCTGGGCTCCACATGCCAATTTTACCCCTATACCATCTCCAAATTACAAAACTGCCACCCCTGCCTGCGGGATTCATCTTCGTGGTGTGTATAATGTGATAAAAATAAAAAACACTACATTGATTGGATAAGCCATCCAATAACATCATTTTCTGATTTGACAGCTAACCCGAAGTTTATTCCCGTAATTCAATTGGTTTTTTTTTTTAAAAAAATTAGATCCATTCTAGATAAATTTCAATTCAACTCCGAGGTGTTTGGATGGAAGAGTTGAAATTGTGAAATCTAGAATTGTTTCGTTGTTTATGAACCCACGATAAAATGTTGGAATAGAAGTAAATAAATTGTTATAACCCATCTTTATAGAATAGAAGTAAATAAGTTAAAATAGGAGCAGATATCTTTGTAGGTCTCACAATTGGGTATTGGGTATTGTACATCAATAAACTAAGATGTAACATAACATTTAAAAAAGAAAAACTTGGTGAGAATTTCATTCATTGCAATAAACTAAGTTTTAACATAACATTAAAAAAAAAATGGTGGTGACCTCAAAAGGTCATCTCCAAAACTGAGAGAAAGAGGTGAAGCTAATAATAATTTATAAAGCTAAAAAATAAATATCATAAGTAAGTTATCATGGAATCAAATCTTTGCCTTGCCCATATTGTTGCTTTTCCGCTTCAGCAATGGCAGCCTCCATTAGATTACAATCAGCACCATTTCGCTGAAAATTCTGGACGACGACAATCCCCACTGTCGTCCGTTTGGATGTACGACATGTCGTCCCTCCACCGATCTCTCTGTTTTCTGCCTTTGCCTTCTTCTTTCTTCTTCTACCGTTTCCTCCGCCAATTCCTGTTCTTGCTCCCTTCTCCTCCTCCACCTCCCCCTTTGCATTTTCCTCCTCTCTAAATCACAAATTTAAATATATATATATGTTTAAAAAGAAATTTAAATATTTTAAAATTAAAAGATAAAATTATAAGGAAGTGCACTAAACTAACCCCCATGGAGAAGGCCTGCACGTGAGCCTGGAATGAGTTGGGGTTGTTCATGTCGGAGGAATTCCGCTTGTTGCTCGAACTCGAACATTCGGAGTACGAGGATGACGATGAAGATGAGAAATAATTTGTCGGTGAGCTCGATCCGAATCCTTCCACGTCGTCGTTGAACATTTCCTGGAACAGTTCCTGCAATTTCTCGAAGCTTTCTTCTCCGTTTTCCTGTCGTTTAATTTTTAATATTCAAACCAGTGGAAAATATAAATTACAAAAGTGGGCCCCATGAGTATCTCTGTGCAGAAGCAGAACTGCTTCAAAGCTTAAGAATTATAACCTTTTTTTTTTAATTTTAAAAAATAATTTCTTTCGTGGGGCCAGCCTGGGGATTTCCTAGGATTTCAACACGCATGTGACGAGATTGATGACACGACACTACCCAAAAGTTGGTCGCTCTACGATCTGGGCCGATGTTTATTGGACCATCGGCCCATTTCGATTCTCTCTCTCATCTATCAACAATTTCATTTAATAATTACTCGTGAAAATTAACTTGGGGATTTTTTTTCCTAGACCTCTTAGTCATTAATACAAATTTCATATCAGTTTTTACTTCTCATATGTGGAGGTAGAGTTCTAACATTTATTTTGACTAAATTATAAAAAATTCCCTTGAACTATGGGATTTGTTTCAAAAATGTCACTGAACTTTAAAAAGTTTAAAAAATACTCCTGAATTTTAAAAAATGTTTCAAAAATACTATTGTCGTTAATTTTTTTATGGAAACAATTAAAAATTTCAGTTTCATCAATACTCTTTAACTTTCAAAAGATTTTAAAAAATAACCTTATTAGATAGTGCTTTTTTTTTTTTTCCTTATCCCACGGTAAATTCTTCTTCCATAAAAATTAATGAGAAGTTTTACTTATTTTTCATGTATTCACACACTAGGAGCTTTTCTTCTCTTCCAATACATCATTCCAATAGCTTGACTAGATTTCGACAATGGTATTTTCGAAACATTTTTAACGGTTTCCATCCAAAAATTAACTGCAAGGGTATTTTTGAAACGTTTTATAAAGTTCAAGGGTATTTTTGAAACTATTTAAAGTTTATGAGCATTTTTTGAAACAAACACCATGGTTAGTGGCATTTTTTTTATATATATAATTTAAAGTTTTCAATAAGATTAATAAGATTACTGCAATAAAGGAAAGAAGAAAACAGTGAATTAAATTAAATTAAAAAGAAAAAGAAAAAGAGACATACATTAGGTTTATTTTGGTCCATCATGGCAACCATTTCGCACAAGAAGTCTCCCATACCCTGCAAATGAAGTGAACCAAAGAGAGTCTTAACATTTGGGGGTGACCCCACCAATTCCCTGACCAAAATTCCATGGGGAATGCCAAAACCAAACATCACTTCATCAGTTTCCGGTGGACAATTTTTTCTTAATCCAATTTTCGTTTCAAATGCAAATACAAATTTTTATTTAAATTTAAAAACAAAGTTAATAAGTGGAGAAGCTTACATTATCATCATCATCATCACTGTCATAAGCTCCAACGTCGTACAACAGCCGTTTGTTTGCGTCCGATAAAACTGCACCCATGGATCCACAGTGAAAAACCAAACCAACGCCTCGCAAATTGTAACACTAACAAGAGAGAGAAAAGGAAAAAAACAAAACAAAACAAAACAAATCTTGGCAAAGAAATAATTATTTTTACTGTGTTTAATTTTCATTTTAATCTAAATTACTTAAAGATTCTTTTTTTTTTCTTCTGTCTTTATACTTTAAAAGTGACTTTATTTAAGTCATTCTTTGCAAAATTTTAAACACTACCTCATAATATAAAGTTATGCCAACATTTTAAGAAATTTATCAAAAGTAGTGTAAGGTTGAAATTTTCATAAAATATTTGAAACAAATAAAGAAAATAGAGGGACAAAAATAACCCCTTTAGAACGTACAACAGCGAAAACAAGTACAAAGGCTCAAATATACCAAAAAAAAAAAAAAAAAAAACATTTTGGATGAAATAAAAAGGGAGACAACATGGGGAGTTCTCAAATGCCATTAAACTTAGTAATAATCTTTTTTTTTTTTTTTTTTTTGAGAAGAAAACTTAGTAATAATCTTATTGAAGCACATTAAGTGTAAATTTCTTATGGGATCTAATGCATTAGTGCTAATATAATTTCACTTAAAATGAACAAAAACCGACCTATACAAGTTGGAAATGAAGGGCCGAAAATATTATTATTTAAACCTAATTAATATAATCCTTGAAATTAGTAACTTACAAAATTCTTTTAAGGAAAAAAAAAAGAGAGTGAAATTACCAGAATAGGCTTGCTGAATTGCTTGAAATTTCTTCTTAGCTTCTTCGACGAACTTGGAATTCCCCGAAGCCGAACACCGATCCGGATGCCATCTCTGTCACAAAACCAAACCAAAAATTCAACAAAAAAGAAAAAAAAAAATCCAATAATTTAACGAAAATACAGAAAAATAACAGAATTACCAGAGCCAGTTTCTTGTACGCATTCTTAAGCTCCGCTTCAGTGCATTCCTTCTTGAGCCCCAAAACGGCATACAGATCGTCGTTTTTCTCTTTTCTACCCGCCATTTGATTTATTTTTCTCCAAAACAGAGCCAAATAACAAGATTCGGATGTTCTTGTCGACGAATTTACAGAAACCGAAACTTGTGAAACGACGAATCGGGACGATCGTCAATGTTGATGAGCGAGAACGACATGTCGAACAGGGAGCCTTTTAGGGATTTGGAGAAAGAAGACGATCCAAAGGGGGCGCTCTGTTCTGTTCTGTTTGGTTAGAGGCTCAAGAAGACTCCAGAACCATGGCCCTTTTATAGTTTTTTAAAAATTTAAATATGTGAGTTTATTTATTTATTTATTTATTTTGGGGGGGAAAATGATATTATCATTATTATTATATTTTTGGGAGAATGAAAGGTGATGGTAGAATGTGTCTTATATTGGAGTTTAGAGGGTGGGGGATAAGGTGGAGATGTACGGCTGAGATTGAATCTGGGAGTTAGATATTTTTCTCAATTAAATGTCTCCAGAAACTTCTGTTTTTACTGTGAAAAGGTAACGTCATTTTTAATGTTTTTATTTTTATTTTTTAATTGAAGGGCCTTCAACCCAGTTGTGAATGTGATGGATAATGTGAAGAAGCCCGTGTGGGGCCCGCTTGCAATTTGCCTCCAGGTTTGGGTTAATCAACTTGCTACTTTACCGGACAAGATACGGAACCTATCAACTTTAATGGTTAAAAAAGTATTTTCAAATGGGTAGCTTAGTTGACGTAAAATTTGTATTAATGATAAAAAATTTATTGGTTTAAATCACCGACCTCACATATCAAAACGAGCATAACTCAACAGTAATTGACATATATTATCGATCAAGACCTCACATATTGTAAAAAAATAAGTATTTCAAATTATACCCATCTGAGTATATAGCTTGATTGGTAATAGCTTAAATTCATGAATTTTAGTATATAAATCGTGACTGAATATATTTTTACATTAGAGGGACTAAATTGTCACAAATCAAATAGCGATACATTTAAAAGTTTTTAATACATCTTAGAACTTTTAGTTTCATGTATAATGTGTCTTTGCCATTGACAACGAATCTATCGAATTAATGTTTATGTTGCACGTTAACTGTATTGTTAAGTATTAGGTCGACGTCAACATGAACATAGACCTAGCAAACACAAAATTAGAAGTTAATGTTAGGATATAAATTTAAGGGGACGAAAATTTCTCAAGTAACTACCATAAATGTATTAGTAAATTAAGTTAACAATAAAAATAATAGACAAAATCAATTAGAATAGCTTGTAAATCTTGGGTTGTAGAATGTTTCTAAACATTATTTATAGAGAACATGTGCTTGAGATCCATGTTAGATTATCAATGAACCCAAAAGCTTAACATCTCCACTACATTGAATTATTTAACACTTGATCCCTTAAATACAACAATCTTCTAAAAGACCAGTGTGCTATTGGAAGGGAGAGCGGCTGAAATTCCACATTGGCTAAGTAGGGGGAAGATGATGGCTCTAAGTATCTTCATTTGTATGAGCCTTTTAGATAGACAAAAAACAAAGCTACGAGGGTTTATGTCTAAAGTTAAAAACACTCAACGGCTCAAAACATGTTACGATTTTTTTCTAATGTATATTAGAACGAAACAAAATAAAACTCACTTACATATAACCCTTTTTCTTTATTTTCAAAGAAAAAAAAAAACTTTTTGTTTTTGTTTTTGTTTTTTTTTTTTTTGTTTTTGTTTTTTTTTTTTTTTTCTCTTTTAGAGAACATATAAGCAATTAAAACATAAAACAAATATTATATTATAACTGTAGTAACTCTCTCTTTTGAAATTCAATGTCGAAATTCCCAATAACATGTCATCAAGTGGGACGTCCTCGCGACCCAACGGAGACGTGAGAGGCCACGGCCAACTTTACCTTTTCGGGAGTCGATCGACATGTCGTCTGCTTTCTAATTAAAGTTATTTTATATAATTAATGCATAACTATATTATTTCTATATTCACCAAAATAAATATTATTTCAATCCATGTGATAATCTCATTTCTTATTTTTCGTTTTAAGATTATTACAATTCAAACTAAAATTGAAGATCTCCATGGCAGAGGTGGAGTAAAAAAAAATTAAATTAAAGGGCAGATTGAATTAAACTTTTCGCATACATAATTAATATTTCAATCTTGAAATGTTGAAGAGGAAGTTGAATTTTAAAATTACAATATTTTTAATATTATATCGTTAATTTAATATGAGCCAAGTAGAATATTTACTTCCTTCTTCGCTCTCTTTCCTTTAAAATTTATGTAGAGAAATCTTCTAAAATAAAAAAAAAAAAATTATGTAGATAAATAGCTACTAATACATCTAGTACACATCTAATGTTTTACTTCAACATCATCTTAATACTTCACTAAGTTACTCATTTTTTTAGAAAAAAAAAAGTAACAATCATCTATCATATGATATCATCGTTTCATCATAGAAATAATAATAATTATATTGATTTAGTTACGAGAGCATAACTCAAAACTGACATAAAACTTGTTCCTTTGATCTTAAAAATAGATAACATTAATATTGGAATAGAACAAAAAAAAGAATCCTGCTTTAATTTCTATATCACAAAAAAGGAAACAAAGTTTGTGGTCATAGAACAAAAGAAGGACAAAATAAATATCTGAAAAGGAGAAATGGAATCAATATTTTTGGCAATGTCGGAATAACAAAAAAAATGCATTTTTTTAGGGGAAACAAAGAGAAAGATCCTAGATATAAGAAATAGGTTTTTTTAGTCCACTTTAATTTAAAATATCTAAATCTAGTTATCATACTTCCAATAAATTTTAAAACTGGTCCATCTGTTTTTCCTATTTTGGACAACTTCTTAAAACTAATCCCTACTTCAAAGTTAAATTTTATCAAACTTGATGAAATAATAACAATAATTTTCATTGAAGGAAAAATTCAACGTGAATATATTTTCAAAATTTATGAAAAGGAACAACAAACCAATGGTATTGACTAAAGTTAATATTTATTAAAATCATAGAAACTAAATTTAGATATTTTAAAGTATAAGAACTAAAATAAAATAAGTTTTAACGTATATGGATCAAAATGATATTTTGACGAGGTTTTTTCGATCGGGAGGAGTTGGATTTTTTAAGAGAACGAAAGGCCCAGAGTGAAGGTTAGAAAATTGGTCCAATTGTTGAAGAGAAAAAAGAGAAGAAAGAAAAAAAAAAAGAAGGCCCACCAACAAAAGAACTTATGGTCAGAACCAAAAGTGGTCCATTTAATGGCCTAATTTCGTAAGCCCACGTGAATTCCAACCACATTCACGTTCGAATGTCCTAGAAGTCACGTGCCCTTACTTTTCTACTACATCATTCGTCAGTCTTCTCAGTAAAGTCACCGTCAGTTACTGCATCAACTCCCACCTTCATCCTCCACACATTTCTTTTTATTCCTTAAATTTCATTTTCACACCTTTTTTAATCCATCTCTTGACTTTTAAAATATCTATGATTTTTTTTTTATTTTAATAAATGGATGACATAGTTTTGAATTTCGTATGATCGTTTTAAGGTGAACTTACATTAAATTCATATGAATTGTATATGTTGTTGTGATGAATATTTAGTGTATATATATATATATATATACTTTTGAAAGTTTAGAAACTACAATAAACAATTAAAGGATTTTTTTTTTAAGGTTTAACGACAAAAATAAACCATTTAGAATAGCGACGGTGTTTAGTATGCTTTTTATTAATTTTTTTTAGATAAAGTAAATTTTTCTATAATCACATTTAGAAAATGTATTAGTTTTTACATAACTAAAAATGATTTTTTTAAAAAAAAATCAAATGCTTTTAAAAGTGGATTGTTTTTTTTTTTTTTCTCAAGAAACATTTTCACGATTATTATCCAAAAAATGAGTTCACTATGTGATTGGCCTAAAATCTTCTAAATATGTAGTAGGAAAAAACATGTAATTAATTGAATTACTTTTAATTAGTGTAACAAAACTTTTTTTTAGTTCACATTTTTGTTATTAAAAGTATTTTTTTAAACAATGGTAAGAATTAAAAATGTTTTCATTAGAGGTATTTTTTCGAAAAAAATATGTTTGAACTAGAAGGTTCCTCCCATGATTGAAAAAAAAAAAAAATCAAATTCATGATGATCTTTAACAATATATTCAAGTGGTCAAATTCCAATGTTTATAAAAATAAACGATAGGTTCAAATCATAGTTTAAAAAGAAAGAACGTTGTAAGATGCTATCTAGAAACAGTTTTAACAAATATTTTTGATATTTCGTTCAAAAAAAAAAAAAAACAAAAGAAATATTTTTATATTTAAAATAAACTTATATAAAATATATTTGAATAATTATCATGTTTTTTATTTTTTATTTTATTTTTGTTCCCTTGACATTTGAGTGAATTGGATTCGAACTTTGGATGTCAACATGTTTGGGACAGGAATGCTTCCTCATTCATGTTATTTAACGCCAAACCATTTCTTATTTTTGTAGAAATTCCCGTCAGGGATTGAATGGAGATTCCTTGAAGGGAATGTTTTGGGATCCAATTCTTTAAAAAAAGAAAAAATTGTTCCATTTTAGTTTTTGACTATTTTTTTTTTTTCATCCTCACGCATATATATTAGCATATTATTTTGAGGATTGAGACCAAAGATGAGGTATGGATTCCTAGTCAACATCCTCGAAATCAAAACAGAGTGAAGATTATCCTCTTTAAAATAGGGAATTTCCATCCTACTTGAACATGTGATATCTATAAGAATTTTTTACATTCTATCCTCAATTTTGTCGAGACAGCATATCTATGTTTAATTCCTTTATTTCAAAGGTTTGGTTCTTTATGGAAATGACATTTTTTTTTGTTATAAATAAAGGTAAAAATGAATCGAGAAATGTGTTTCCATTTTCCATGGTAAAAAAAGATGAAGAACTATTTTTATAAACTATGCAATGTTTTTTCTCCTTCAATCACTAAATTAATGGAATGGAATGAATAAATAAATAAATATATGAAATAATAATTAAAAAAGGAACAAAAAGAAATCAGATTGAAGTTTGTGACTAGACATACATATGGTTAGAAAAAGTAGTTTCCCTGTCCTTGACACTGACTCTTTTGCAACAAACATCATTGTGTGGTTGCTCTCAAAGTTTCTTTTGCCATTTTTAGTAAAATTATAGTTTTATAAATAAAAATATTATATATATATATATATATATATATGTTTGACAACACGTAGGAGTGATGAATTGAGACTCTGATCGCTTGGTTGAAATACAAGCTTTAGCCATGTATAAATTAAAATAAATCGAAGTATATATTAAAATGTACCTAAGTAAAACTATTCACTGTTTTGAACATAGTTTAGTGGATAAGACATCCATAATTTTCTTTAAAATCGAGTTTTCTTTTAATTCGACAATTGTAGAGTTAGAAAATTAAATCATCTACTTTATTATTTTTCTTTTAGTTCAACAACATTTGGGGGTGAGAAGATTCAAACCTCTTGGTCGGAGGGTATAAGCCAATTACCACTCATGCTCACTTTGGCTTAAACCATCTACTTTTACATTTTGCATCTGAAATTTAATAATAAAAATATACAAAATAAAAAAATGTTCATTTATTTATTTAAATTGGAAAGTAAATGAACAAGTGTTTAATTGAGGGTATTTTGGACCATAATGAATAATGAAGGTCGTTATCATGTGTTGGTAACAAAATTGTACCGGATCTTATCCCTGCACCTTTGCACGGCTTTCATTCTCTCTCGTCATTTTCACACTCAATTCTTCAGTTTCAGACAATTACCAATCAACTTTTAAATCATTCTTTCGAAACGAACCATTTTTTTTTAAAAAAAAAAACTATCAGATCTATAATTTAGTTAAATCTCACGATTTTTTTTATTTATTTATTATTTTTTTTACATCAAATTGTTGGTTATTTGATTTTTTTTATTTGGTCAACTTTGTAGTTGACTATATTAAAATATAAAACGAAGTAAGCTATGAGAAAAAAAAAAATAGTTCTTTTAAGTCTAACTAAACCATAAGAGTCAAATTCAAACTTTTGAAACCATAATCTCTATGGCAAGAAAAAAAAAATTGAAATCATGCCCAACTAAATTGGTGACTTTACCTATATATTGTTTCAAAATAGATAAAAGTTAAAAAAGCCCAAAAAAGTAGGCTGAATTTAAAACAAATAAATACATCGAGCCAAGTCAAAGTGAGCTTAGCTCAATGATAATTAGCATATACCCATCGACCATGAGGTCAAAGTTCGAATCTCCACCCCAAATGTTGATGTAGTAAATAAAAAACATTGAGACAAATTGAGAATTAATTTTGTTTTGGAAAGGCACGTTATGGGTCATTTGCAAATGTTTGGGCCTCAATGAGATCCAAGTTAGCCACAATACAGAAACACATGGCCTCCCTATTTAGTTTCAAATGAGCATCCCAAAAACACATTAATATCAAAATAACAATATAATACCAACATATATTACTAAATATATATATATTTCAAAGTGCAATAAATTTATGGATATTTTTGTAAATAGATTATGTCTTATCATACATGTTTAAGTGAATTTGCAACTCTAACTTCACACATATTTTGATATGTGAGAATGTTAATTGGTATATAATTATTTAGATTGAGTTGAGCCTAGTTTACAACTAGACTCTATGATCTTATTTGAAATTTTATAAAATTCATGAATGTTTAGACACAAGATTGTCCAATAAGTATGATTTTTTTTTTAAGTACTGACTTGGTATGAGAATTGTTAGATATAAAATTGAAAGTTTAGACCTCGTTTGATAACCATTTGATTTTTGTTAAAGACACTTGAATTCCTAACCAAATTCAAAAAACATAAACAAGTTTTTGAAAACTACTTTTTTTTTTTAGTTTTCAAAAATTGGCTTGGTTTTTGAAAACATGAGAAGATGGTAGATAAAAAAACAAAGAAACTTAGAGTTTGAAGTAGTGTTTATAAGTTTGAAATAAAAAAAAAAAACCAAATGATTATTAAACGAGACCTTAAAAATCTATTAGACAATTTCTAATATTCAAGAACCTTGGAGACATAAATTCGAAAGTTCAGGAACTGAATTTATAATTTAACTTGATAAAAAAATGGACAAAGAAAATGGATTGGGATTTGGAAGAAGAATCCAGTGGGCAAAAGGGCTGTGGTAATAGCACACAGTTTAAAGGCCCACTCCACTGCTGTTTCCCAATTGGCCATTCTTAGGTTCAGAAATCAGATTACTCTGACTGATCACATTATCACATCTTCTTATAATATCTTTAACACTTCACAGCCACCTCTTATATAATTAAATTTTACAAAAAAAAAAAAAAAAAAAAGAGTGTCTTTTCAAACTCACAAATTCACAAATTTCTTTTTTGGGGTTAAATTAGAGTAACCAAGTCTATCTCAAAAAAAAAAAAAAAAAAAAAAAAAAAAAAAAAATATATATATATATATATATATATATATAGAGTAACCAAGTCAAACCAAAGCATGTGTTTGTTCAAAGAGTCAAATAGATTCTCCACTTTAATTGCGGCTCTAAATGTGTATTTATTACAATCTCTAACTAAATTCTCATTCATTTTCCACCAAATTAACCCAAAACTTAAGTTGTTTGTTATTTATTATTATTATTATTATTATTTTACTCAACCCAAAAGTTAAGTTAGATTTAAAGGTAAACTCAAGTGTTCATTTTAAATTTTCAATTTCATTCAATTCAGCTTTGCATTTAGACAAATGTTTCAATTTATATGCTCGTTTTAATTTCCATCATTTTCACCTATTAATCTTAACAAGTAACAAAGTTTCTTTTCAAACTCACTTAATTTTTAATTTATATGGAAATCAAACATTGCACAATATTAATCGACCTGCACAAGATTATCCATTGAATCAATCTCTCAAAACTCACAAATTTTAACAAAAACTTAACTTTGTCAAAGTGAGCATAGCTCAACGTCGAATCCCCTACCATAATGTTGTTGAACTCAAAAGAAAAAATAAAAAAAAAAACCTTACTCTAATGTCATGTTTCAGCTTCCATTAATTTTGTATTAACATATATGTTTTATAATTTATTAAACACATGGAAATTCATATTTTTTTAACTATTCTTCAAATGAAAGTCTATTAGAAGGTAGAAATTATAAGACTTATCCAATTTAGCTTATCTAAGTTTAAGGTGTCCAATTTCATAAAATTGAAAGCTTATAAAAAATTTGACATACTTGGTCTAAAGTTTAAAAGTAACATTTGATTTCTTTTCTAAATAAAATATTAAACAATCTGAACATGACTAATTTTTAGATATTAGGTTCATTTAGTTATAACACATATTTAATTTGAAAATGTTCTTAGGATGAGTTTTGTATCATCTCTAACTTAGTTTTGCTATCTTTATTCCATATTAGTATAAAGTTTTTGGTCTAATGGATGACGCCTCTCTACTTTGGTAGCAACCTTGTACATTAAGTTCCATTCTAATTAGATATATGCTCTGTGATCATTGATGAAATCATTTAGTAGATGCTATTCTATCTGAAATTTGTAATGCAATTCCAAATTTTCTTAATCATTTGTTTTATAACACTATCAAATTCGTGCAAGTTCAACTGTTTGGATCAAACTTTCAATTTAGATGAGGATGAGATTTGTCACTCATTGAGTCTCTCCTATATAATTTTGCTAAACGTCGAAATTACAATAATTATAAATCGACACATTAAATGAAATGGTCTAATTATAGATTTCAAGTTTGACCAATAAACTTAAGAATGTATTTGACATCTTTTTGCCTAACTTTGGTCCAATGCATGAATTTCCATTTTAATCCATAAATCCATACATGAAACCAAATAACTTAATCACAAAATTTCAAATCTAACCAATAACTTAGCTTAATGAGGGCATATTTTAAATCCCTCTAGCCTAACTTTTATTTGATACTATGAATTTGCCCCAAAAGATTATGATCTGTCATCACCATCAAGTATCTTTTTCTTTTTCTTTTTTTCCCACTCTTTTCTTCATATACTTTCAAGGAACTATTCAAAATGATCACCTTCTTAATCTGAAAGCAAACTTGAAAAGTAATCAGTGTACATAATTAAAACAAAGTAATTAAGTATTTAAATTTCTTAATGCATGCCTAATACCAATCAAACTGCCTCTCCAATTACTTTTCTAATTAAATTAACCTTAGTATCAAATTTCAATAACAATAAGAGTTATATTATCTTTGGATGGAAATTTCAACTTCTGCCAAACAATTTGTCCACCTTTTGACAGCTTTCTTTCATACTTCTATTTATGTGTCTTCTTTTTTAAAAAAATTAATGTTGACTTCTGAAATTAATTAGCACTAATTATAATAAAAACCCACACATTAAAATATCATAAACATTAAAATCATTATTTTTGGAGGGTATATATAAATATAAATAAAATTAAAGGGCTAACCCCACATTTGCCAAACTCATGTACCAAACAGGAGTACTTGTGCTACAAGAAACTAATTTTTATGTAAATTAATTAGGTTCATATAAAATCATTTTATTATATTATTTTTAAGCTTAGAGAGCGGTAAATAATTAATAATGGAAAAATTCTTCATGGAAATTATTCAAATTAAATAGGAGAAGAATATCTAACATGATTGATGGAGAATTTTGGAGACTGTGACAGAAAAAGAATTTTCTACTTTGACTCAAAACTTTTAATACATGTATAATGCAAATAACTTTATTATCAAGAAAACAAAAAGACTACGGAGAGTTGACTACGAATATAACATAATGATGACCAACATTGTAAAAATCGAAATTTAGAAAGGTAATTTCAAACATGACAAATAATGGAAAATGTATGTCTATATAAGTGATTATTATGATTATTTTGTTAAATCTCTAAGTCAATAATGTAATTTCAACAACACGTTTGCTAGAAAAATATAAAAAGCGGATTAATTTCTATTTGTTGCCAAGCAAAGATTGATAATTTTTTGTTTAAAAAAAAAAAAAATACTATAGTTTGTAAGGATTTTGAAAAATTACTTTTGGTACCTGAACATTTTTTAAAGTAACAATTTAATTTTTGAACTTTGGTTTGTAAGGATTTATCGTATGTAATAATTTAATTATTGTACTTTAAAGCTCATATAATGATTTACACCCTACCATGAAAATTATTGTTAAGATTTAAAGGAATTTCTTACATAGGTATATCAATAAACTAATTAGAGACCCAATATATTTATAAGCTACAAATTCTACATGGTTAAATAATAAAATTTGACATTTAATTTTGATGGAATTTTTTTACTATAGGAACTAAGTTGTTACAATTTTAAAAGTATATAGGAACTAAATTCTCACATACTAAAGTTTTGAGACTAAATTGTTATAAATTTGAAAGTATATAGACTAAATTGTTACAAAATAAAGTTCGAGAACTAAATTGTTACTTTCATAAAAGTTTAGAGACCAAAAATATTTTTTTTAACATATTTAAAATTACTTTTACAAAAATATATATTGACTTATATTTTCATAAAATATGTACTAGCTATTTTTTAAAGCTATTTTCATAAAATATTGACTTACATTACGCGTAAGAGAATTACTAGCTCAAATATTTTCACTAAGAATAAAGTGGTCATGAGACAACCCCTTACATTACGTAAGAGAATTATGGAGACTTAAAAAAATAGATTCCTTTTCATTTCCATGTTAAAAGAAAAAAGGAAAAATTGTAGACATATATTTTAAAAAATTTCATATTTGTACTTTAATTTTAAATTCACAGACTTCAAAATTAAAATTGAAGTGCTTTAATATTATTCATATGTAAAGTCGAGTCGTCAATCAGCCGATTAATTTAACACTTAATTGATTGAAATAATTTAAATGGCGATTTATTCATTTTTTAATTTCTTCACAAAAGTCCAAGTTCAGCCATTGGGTAGAGAGAGTTAATTAATTTATTTAATTATAACATAAAAGTTCGTTTAAAATAAATGAACAAATGGAAACACGACGCATCAAAAACCAAGAATTAAAATTGAATGATGTAAGTAGCAATCTTGAACTATATTCTTTAATTAATCATGATTAATTATCACAAAATTAAAAGAAAAAAAAACACATCCCAACAATGACCAACTTCTCAACAAACTTTAGCTACCAACATCTTTACACCTCAATTAAATTATTCGACTTTGGATTATGCATGCCATTCGCCGTCCATCCGCCGTCACCGCCGCCACCGCCACCGAGTTAACAAGTGTAAAACTCGACGAGTTCCTCCGTCGAGCCCAATAGCGCCGCCGCATTCTCCAACATCCACAACAAATGTTCAAACATGACAACCTCACAAGAAACCACCACCACACCATCGTCGTCAGGCGACGACTTGTCAACCAACTCCTGAAACAGAGGGTGTGTTACGACATTCGAGCTGACAAAATACGGTCGTCGGGACTTACCGACATAGACCGTGTGAAGCTCCTTGGAGATGTTTTCGCCGATATTGGCACCGTCGCTCACGGCGGCAACGGACACCGAGCTAGAGCTCCGACCGAGCTTGGTGATTGAGGGCCAACGTTTAATGGCTGATTTGAGCTTGGTGAGAGTTCCAGCTTTGACCATGGCTGAAAATTTTGTAGAGAGAGAGAGAGATGAGAGAGAAAGCTTTAGAGAAGGCTGAGGGAAAGAGGAAGAGAAGTTTGGTTATATAAAACAATGGAAATTGGAGAGGAAGAGAAGAAGACTTACGTGCATGGCCCACGTATATTGTTAAAGAAAGATATTTGGTTGCATTTTTTTTTTTTTTTCTTTTTTTGATTTGAGGTTTGGTAATATAAAACGCCAAAATATCAAATAAAGGAAAAAAGAAATTGTCTGTAATTTATTTTATTTAAAAATATTTATTAGAAAACATTCCATTGTAATTATATATATATAATTACAATTAAGACATAATCATCAACAAACGTACCAGGTTTCGACGCGTGCAATGTTTCCACTTTCCTTTGGATGATGGTTCTTGTTCAACTCACCAACTTCATTAATCACTAAACCACAACTTCAATTTTTAAATTATATTGACAAATCAATTTGGTTTTTAATATTAAAACAGAGTTCTTCTAAGCATTTTTAATGTATCAAACTTTTTGTCATGAAAACATTGACCCATTTAAATATGGTAATTATATAATTTCCTAAAGTGCAATAGAGAATCTTAAGAAGGTAAGTAATGTTTTGATCTGTTTAATTTATGTTTATATCAGCTTATTGTTTTTATTTATAAATTTGAATTTGATCTATTATTTTTCCAAAACATCTTTTTTATTATCAAATATTAACAATTTCTCAAGCAAGAGAAAGGGAAAGAAGAAAGCGTTTACATAAGACGTCTGTAAAGAGTAAATCAAAATTTTCTTTTAGTTCTTTCACCATTCAAATCTATATTGATTGATAACTTTCACAAGTATCTTATACTAAACAAAGAAAAACTACTAATATTTATGAAGATAAAATTGAAGCTAAATATGATAATATAAAGATTTAAGACGATAATTAGAAGATAAAGATGAGAATAAAAACCATTTTGTTTAGAGAGAGAAAATGAGTGGAGAACTGAAAAGGGATAGGTGATGGAAAATGCCAGTGAAGACCCGGTTGTCGTTGAAAGGGCATTAAAAATAAAAACGGATTATTAAATCATATGAACAAATATTTAAGCATATCAAATTGTCAGAAAAAGGAATCGTGCAAAAAAGAAAAAAAAGAGTTTATTATGAACAAAAACAGAAATTAAATAAAAAAAAAAAAAGCCTGTTGGTTGGTAATCTGCCAATGCCATCCAGCTTCAAAAATTCGTCTTTTATTCAGAAAAGAAAAGTGTAACAAAAATTAATAATTAATGATTTAAAAAAAAAAGAGATTATATCTCATCCAATTTAGCTCTAATTTCCATCCCACTTTTTTTTTTCCCCTTTTTTATTTTTGGTTCCACTCTATGTTTTTGTTATCTGCCTGTTCAGCTTTTCATTTTTCCAACCAAACATCTTTCAAATCCATGTCCTTTTTATTGTCTTGTCTCAGTAACACATCAACTTTAATGAATATGGGATCTTTCTCCCAATTATCAGCAGTCAACCCCTTTGTCAATTTTACTGTTAAGAGATCAATGGGATTGAATCTTCATTGCCTTCTCAAGTTTGCACTCCTAACCCGGGTGCAAGCCGAAGCCGAAACAAGAAATATACGAATATCGATCCTTTTCAAGTCAATCTGGTTGTTTAGAAGTATTGGTTTGATTCTTTTGATTAGTTTTGTTGGTTAAGCTGTTTGGTTTTACCAATCATAAAATGATAAGTAAAGAACAAAAAAATTCGACTAAACGACATCATTATGGTTGGTTTGAATATCTTCATTGGTCTATGAATTGTCTACATCGGTCAATTTCAACCAACAGGGTCAATCATGTTGGTCGAGTAATTCGTTAAGTTTTTAAATTTTAGTACATCTCAATCGACACGGTAAATCTAGGTGGTCGAGATGTACAACAATTGTTAATTTTTTTTCTTAAATCAATGTCGGTTTACCGTCGAACTTGCATGCGCCAAACCTAACCCTAGAAAGCTCTCATCAGACTGTTCATCTCATGGTAATAAATCACTGACATGTTGATAAGATTTCAGTTCCAGTGTCAGTTTTAAATAAAAACTTAAATTCTCACCTCCATAGCTAATCATAGAGGAGTCTGTCAGCAGTTAGAGCCGAGTTTTTCCACACCAATACAAAAGGCTTTGGGTGGTCCAAATAGAGAGACAGAAAAAAGGACAAAACCAGAGAACTTGAATGGTTCTAAAAGACTAATTTGTGACAAGTTGTTAACCAATATACAATGTGAAAGTTCTGCCACCTATAAACTCATCAGCACAATCAATGCCTCCCCCCCTCCCTTTCTTTCCTTTTAAGCTTTTCTATTGTTTTTTTCTTTGGTAGCTAGCTAGCTAAAGCCCTTCTCATCCTTATTGTGTTTGGTGACGAAACTTTACAGCTCGGTCCCAATAGAATAGATTTGATCGTGTTTCAGTTCAATCATTGAACTAATCATCATAACAAAACGAAAAGACTTTATCTTCTTCCTAATGTTGAACTCATATAATCAGAGTTGCAGCTCGGAATCTTGAAGATCGATCAATCAGTAATATGGGATTCATGAATTTGTTGAAGATATGGTGTGTCTGTGTGTGTGTCTAATGTAATGTATCTTTAGGATGTGCACAGAACTTGAGACAAAGTGGATTAAGATTTAATATGGGAATCATAGCAGACAACACGACATGTAATTCTGAATGAGAATTGTTTGGCAAACCTGATGTCAAAGGCCAAACAACCCACATGGTGATGCTGGTTTTCGTATCGATCTGAGCTGAAATCGAATGTAAAGAATTGCTGATTTCTATAATTTTGTGTTTACCAACCAAACCCAAGAGGACAGTTCTAATCATAAATTTTCTAATACGGGTTTGGTGGGGAATCGAATGTTATTCCATTGGGAGGGGCTCCGATCAAGTAAGGTTAGGAATTACCTACTCACGAGAGCCTCTCTTCCTCTTCCTTGCTTTTGAATTCGACTTCGACTTCGTCTTGGTAGAGTTCTTTTTATGAGTACCGTCCTCGTTTATTAAGTGCTCGTAATCTTCGAGGCTTGCAAATGGGGATGCTTTTGTTTTCCTCTTCTTTTTAGGTTCATCATCTGAATCTTCTCCCGAGTTGTTGTCATCGTCGCCACTGCTAGAACCTAAATCTTCTCCGCCAGCAATGTCAGAGTTAATATCCATCTCCTCGTCACTGATATTACCAACCAAGTCTTCATCATCTTCATCGGCAACTTGATCCAAGTCGTCATAGTCATATTCACCATCTGCTTCACCTGAAGGATCAGCAGAATCCAACAGATTCTCGATCTCTTCATTATCACTCTCATCCCCACCAACCATGTCCACGTCGGACAGATCTTCGGCAGCCTCGTCGTTGAAGTCAGCCTCACCGACCAAGTCTTCGGCAGCCTCCTCCTCTGCTCCTTTCTTCTTTTTCTTCTTCGTTTTCTTTGAGGAGTTCATTTTGAACGTATAGAACTTGTGGAACACAAGATCTTCTGGGGGCACATCTTCTTCGGCCAATGATAAGATTTCTGGTCCAATTAAATGGTTGTTCATGTCAAGCTGAGGGAAACAAAACGCGAGTCAGCTACGGCTATAACATCGTGCGCAGTCACTTGAAAAGAACAAAAGAACATGAAAACGTCACAAGCAAAAGATTGAATAATAACAAAGTCAATTGAGCACCTTCTTGGCTGGTTCTATTTGAGAACCACCGTGCCATGTGCTTGCTTTTGGTTTCTTCTCCATGAACTTGTCCAAGAAAGCTGTAAGTGACAAGTCATTAAGTGGATTCCCATTGTAGACAATATTAGCACCGGAAAGAAGCGTTTGAGCCATGGTAGCAACTGACGGGTGCACATGAGAGGCTAGTACTACAAGCTCCCACCAGCTTGCACGATCTGCGTTACTGGTGGTAGTTCATTAAGAATTAATGAGTGAAAATCGACATTTAGCAAGAAACGAATGAAAGAATTACAAGTGAAAACGATAAATTTAATACATTTAGCATTCAATATGATGGTTGAAAACTGCTAAAAGAAATTTGAGAAAGCAAATTACCAGTAAGATGGCTCCCTGTGCCGTGGATTGTACCCTCCAGGAAGTGACGGCCCCTTACAAGGTGTGTGAGATTGCTGCACATTTTCACCGGATCTTTTTACGGCAGCTTCGGCAGTATCTTTTGAATCATATCTCATGAGCAAATCCCCATCATCATCTGAAATTTCATCTTCAGAATGAGAGACTGGAGACTCGTCCTCTTCGTCAGGAGAATCACTGTCGGATGAAGCAGCATCACTGCCACGAACAGGCTGGACATCGTCTTTGTGTTCTCTTAGTTCAGTGCTTGTTTCCTTGATATTTTCTTCTTCTACTACATCTTCAAAATGTTCAAGTTCATCATCAACTGACTCGTTCTGGAGAACCATATTCCTGTTATAAAAACAGACTGTTTTAGACTCAACTGAAATGAGTAAACATTGTTAATCATTCAACTCAAACTTAAAATCATCGACCCATCGGTACTCGGATACAAAACAGCATTACCATAAAGAAGGCCTTGCTTTAAGAGCTTCAGAAAGGAGAAATAGGCATCCACAGGCATATTGAGGTGGTTGTTGAAGAGCAACCTGTTCATCATAGATTTAAGATATAGCGATTGCACCACAATTCTAAACGCCTAAGAACAAAAAAGTATAACAACATTGGAAATGGGAGAGAGAGAGAGTGCAAATTGCCTGCAAGATACGTTTCGCATAAGCAGCTACACGCTTCAAGTTCACATCACTCTTCATTGCTCTTAGAAGAAGTCCGATAAACATTTCTGCCTGCAAGTGTAGTTCAATAACTGTTTTTAACACACTCGCATGCCCGGCGAAAAGTTCAGCAAGTACAACTATGATTATGATGAAGTACTCAACATTTCTAAACTAAAGATTAGTAAGTTCCAACATTATATTAAAAAAAAAGCTCGCCTTTGAAGAGTTCATGGCAGCTGGGAGCAATAATTTTGAGTACAGGGCACGATAGAACCGATCACTGACAACTTGATTCTTGGATGATACTTTATCGAGAAGCATAAACCCTTGAACTGCCACATTGAAATTCTTTGAGTGAACCTGAATAGGCAGGTGTTTACCGAAACTTGAGCACTTTGACAATCTAACCTAAAAAATGTTAAATAAAAATTAATGTATGCCGTCGAGCTTACTAGCTGGAAAAGCATTGGCGATTGGACCTCAATGATGTCATCGGCTTCCTTGCTCAAGACAAAGGGAAAGGCTCTATTTACTCCCTATAGGACAACCCCACTAGTGAGAAATCTCGAAAAATAAATACCAAAATAGGATTAAAAAAAAAGTGTCTTTTGAATACATTAGTTACAATGCTCGAAACTTAATTTAGAACTTGAGAAACATAGAATATTTACTGTTAGAAGAGCAGACAAAATCCTAGAATCCATTTCGACATGAGATTCTGAGGGATTTTTTGCTTTGATGTCTTTTGAAGAGCTTGAAGGTTTTTTCTTGTCTTCTTCACCACTTTTTTGCTTCTTTTGATCTTCAGAAGCAACCAAAACCTGCAATCATTGCATACAAACCATTTTATTCTACTAAAAACACAATGTGTCCCAAATAATGGGAACTATTATATTTGAGATAATTTTTTAAATCAACAAATAAAATCAACCTTCCTTTTCTATTTATCTATCATGTCGTATCAAATTAGCCAACACAGGTTGAATAAGCAGTCATTTAGATAATTTCGTTAATGACGAGGACTTCTTAAAATCACTCAAATTTCAAGATTGTAATCGGAACTTTCCAAAGTTCACTGAATTTCAATTTAACCTAATATTTATAATAGAGAGGCACAGATAGATACTAAACAATAGAAATAGAAACTAACTCTGCCATTACCTTGAACAATGCAAAGTACACATCTATCAAACGTTTGGCCACTTGCGGTCCATCTCCTTTCTGACTGAGGCGCATTTGGCTCAAGAAGTTCACCTATATATAATGATATAAATAACAAAAACATTTATAGTTAACTAATTTGCTGCACAATCTCATATAAAAAGTCGACATACAAAACCACAGCAAAGGGGTCTGAGCTTGTCCATATACAATTTCTAAGCACAAAAAGGCATGGTAACTAAAAGATACATACAGCATGATACTTTGCTCGTAATCCCAAATGAGGTCGAAAAAGGAAAGAGTCCACCTCGTCAATTACCACAGCCTACAAAATTTTAGTGAAAAACATGGACAAGGTTATGCCCAAAAGTTTCATATAAGATACACTTGCAGATCCGTCAGGTTCAAAAACTTGTAACAAACACATTAAATGAAGCATCATTTAATGGATGATGGACAACGGATCGATAAGGTACCAGCAACGTCTAAGTCTAATATTATACCTTCATGTTAGGATGGTCAGACAAAAGGTTTGATAAATGATAATCAGCACTGGAAGCAGTCTTATTTTCAGGATCACCCAACTGGAAGATTAATATCAAATAGATATTAGCAATATTAACTATAGTCTACAAATGAACAAATATTACATACGAAATAAGGGAAATAAATAGAGTGTGGTTCAACTCACTTTGTTAACTAGTGCCGACAGTAGCCTGCGCTCTTGTTCAGATTTACTCTTAAGCAGCACGTAAATGGTCTGAACAATAGTAAGATTCAACACTTTTAGTTAAGTTTTACACTAATCTTCTCTAGAAGTTAAGTTGAATACAACCCCACATTAGAGTTTCCAAGATTGAAATGTTCAAGAATCTTAGAATATGACAAAATCAACGAAGAGAAAAAGGGTGCGATTTGTGCGAAGAAATTGTATGCAACAAGTGACTGTCAGAAAAACAACCTTCAGGGCCTTGTTTTTAAGTGCTGGTAGATCATCTCTTGATGCTTCCTCAAGTGCAATAACAAACCGCTCATACCTTGTACATTTAACAACAGACGAGGAATTAAAAACTCTCCACAAAAGAGATTACAAAGAGGAACTCCAAATTGCAAAAGCTATGATGTGGTGTAATTACTACCAGATGATTTAGTAAGAGCGCCCCAATTGGCGGTTTCAAAAACACCCATATCAAGGCAATGGAAGAAAAATATTTTGGAAGTCAAATCAATGAGAATGCAGTATTCCTCTCAGAAATATATTAAAGTGCAAAGTACCTTTGCTTCAGGCATTCCTCCCAATACCAAAAGAGTAATAGAGAATGGCCGTCTTTTGTATCAGGAAGATGATTTAAAGGCCGTTGTAGTAAATTCTTCAGTTTCCGATCAGGCAACAAACTAATAAAAGGAAGTAAGAGGTAAGTTTATGATAAGCTAAGCCATAAATCTAAACGATCACTACTCTACTACATAACAGATACCGCAATTAAAGATGCCACCTTGAGATGAATAGTTCCATCAACGCTTCAAAACCCGTCAAGGCATGGCGCTTCCCAACTTTTGATGTGACCATCCCTTCAAAAATAAAAAACACAGTCTCAGCAAAAAATGTGGTGCAAGGCTGCAATGTGACCATCAAGTCCTCCATATTAATTTAACTAACCATGCTAAAACAAGCCTAAAACAACATGTTTCATTGTGCAATATTAGATCACACTATGAAAACTCATCTTCATCTGTCTAGTCTAACAATCCAAGATTGAATGTAAAATGTGTTGGCACCCTTTCACAAACACTTGTGTTAATCCGAACCCAACGATGGCGTTGTTTCCTTAAGACAATTTTGTTCCCTCTATGGTGCTCAAGGTATCATGAACAATTGTCTCCCAGGATAGGACGGATTACCCACCTATGAATGTAGCACTCCAATCATAGGACTCTTGAACATTGGTATTTAAGTAATCGTACCGAGAAAAGTAGGAGAAGAGTTTTTAAAGAAGAGTTTGTATCTTGTTCTTGTGTTTTAAAACTCAAACTGAATCACATATTTATAGACTATTTGTGGCCATTCAAATAGTCACATCTTTTCGTGTAAAAGTTGTGTCTTTTGATAAATGGACACATCCATTCACATAGGGTTGTATCCTTTTACCAAAAGACACACCCTTTCACATAGGGTCGTGTCCTTTACAAAAGACACACCCTTTCACATAGGGTTGTGTCCTTTATCAAAAGACATACCCTTTCACGTAAACTTGTGATTCTTTATTTTATTAAAATAATTTTATTCATAAATCCAACAAAATGTCTATGGGTGTTTAGGACAAGAGTTTTGAATTCTTAAGGTCGAATTTCGTAGATGAGCCTAAATTTATATCTGAATTTGCCTTTTCTTGTGGGACAACTTTTGGACCCTACCACATTTTTGTGCTAAGGTAATACATACGATATTAAAATCTAGATAGGTGACCACCATGATATCTAAATTAGCTTATTAAAACAATAAATCTACAATTCAAATGCTCCTCTATAATGAGAATGAATGTCTATAATGCAAAGAAACAATAATACAAATTTCACAGTATCCCAATTAAGACATTAGGCATACAAAAGTATATATATATATATAACTTACACCAAGCTCAATGGGGAAAAATAAACATCGAAATCCAACATCCCAACCATAAAAAGTGAAAATTTTACAAAGCCAAAACCTCAAACATAATGTTCTTCACAACAAAAACACAAAAACTTACCTAACAACGCATCAAGTGACCTCAAATTGGCAACAGGATTATCCCCCACCATAACCGAAAAAGCTGAAACCTTATCAGCAGCAGTTCCTGACCTTTGTGTGGTGACCAACATCCTAATATCTCCACTCTTGCCCCTCGAAGCCTCATAATCCTGTGCATATTGCGCCATTAATCTCTCCCCAAGCTCCCTCTTCTTCTCCACCACTTTCTTCCACTCATCCACGTTTTTCACTTCATTCTTCTTCTCATTTCCCATAACTTTCTCTTCCAGTTCCGCAGCATCAACATACCAAGCACCCAAAACACTCGCTTTCACTAAAGGAAGCTTCGGCAGGTTCTTGAATTTGTCAAAACTTCGAGGCTTATCGTTGCCATCATCGAGAGCAAGAACAGGGGGCTTAGGCTTCGGCTGTTCCTTAGCTTTGGGATTGAGAGATTTTGGATTCTGGGTTTTGGTGGGTTCTTTCTCTGTAGTTCGTTTCGGCTTCTTTTGGTTTTTGATTGGCTTGAGAGGGCCTTGTTTGCGAAAATCGACATCGTTGAACCCTGAAGATGGAGCTGAAGATGCGAGGCCGAGGGAAGAAGCGAAGGAAGCTATGTCGGCTTTGAGAGTGTCGATGTCGTCTGTGTTGTTTGAAGCTTTGTTGGTGGCTTTAGAAGCCGCCATTGTTGCAGAGCTAGTGAAAATTTTCGTAGCAGAACGGGGACAGGGTTTTAACGAGTTCAGGGAAACAATTTCGGGGTTTGACCAGGTCTAATCGATTCTTCGGCCTACAAATCGGCCCACTATTGCATCAAAAACACTAGAAGAGAATGGGCCTGAAGCTACGGTGGCCCATACACTGAAGGTGGAAAGGAGAGTGGTCTCGTCGATATAACCGTAAAACTTCGGGTTAAATCTGGAATTTAATATTTTTAATTTAAAAAATCTATACCATATATAAAAGGGGCTTAAGGAGGAGAATTTTTGCTTTCCTCTTTTGCCCTTACTTTTTAAATAAATTCCTATTTTACCCTTTGTTGAAGGGACACGACTATTCGAGTGTAAGTGTCATTGAGTCCAATAGGTGCAATTGATGTCGACGGGATGCAACTGTTCATGTAGAGATGGTTACATATTGAATTGGTGCATCTGTTCGTGTATAGGTGTGACCCATGATAAAAAGAAAATACATAATTGTCAAAATGTCAAACTATATGAAAAATTGTCCAATAGGTATAATTGATGTTGATGAGATGCGATTGTTCATATGGAGATGGTTACACATTGAATTGATGCATCCATTCGTGTATAGGTGCGATCTACGTATAAAAAGAAAATATATAATTAAAAAAATTCAAACTATAGGAAAATTTCTTATTTTGTACAAGAACTAAAGAATTTCCAAAAAAAAAAAAAAGGAAAAATTACAAGTTTGTGTTATTCGTGAAGGAAACACTATTGACTGTGTCACATTAAAACCTTGAGAATTCATAAATTTATTTTGGTCGTCGATAAAGAAGTAGTATGGTTATCTATCCATTTTTATTTTTCTAATGTCATCGATGTTATTTACATCCACATAATTTCTTTGAAGTAAATACAATTTTGGATCAATCATAAATTCATTTAAGTAAATATAATTTTTTAAAGATTGCATTACACGTTCTTATATCTCAACATGCTAATTTTTGTATTTAATAGAATTTAGTTATATTCCAATTATGATGCTCTTTCTATAGCTCTAAATTGGAAGGCTTTTTTTGTAAGCTTTTTCATGTATGTTGCTCACATACTTAAATAAAGTATCTTTTCTATAAAAAAAAAAAAAAATAGAATTTAGTTATATTCCCAACTCAATTAGTTGTTTAAAATGTATCGAATTTCAAGAGAGATTACTTTTGTTTGTTGCATTTTGAATTTAGAAGGCTTGTATCCTAAATGAGTTTTCTCTAAGATGTTTATTTTATTTACGAGCATGTTTTGCTTATCACATTGTAGTTTTATTTGTCGTTATCATATTGTGCGGCCAATTTTTTTATGTAGCAAATTTCTATTTAAGTAATTGTGTTAGTTGATTGACTTGGAGTTTAGGGTTAGGTAAAAACAAAAAGAAAAAACGAGATTTTCAAGTTGGTAAAATACAATTTAGGGACGACTTGTGAAATTTAATTAAATCATAAGGGACAAATTGAAACTAAGTTCAAACCATAAGGACAAAATTGAAGCTATGTTCAAACTATTGAGACTAAATTGAAACTTTTAAAACCACAATGACCTAAATTTGTATGACCAAATTTGTAATTTAACATACAAATTAATATTACATTTTAGGTAAGGAAACTTAGAAGTCAACAAATGATAAAAATAAAAATAAAACTTAGTAGCCTAAAAATTATAAAGTTATTCCTTAAAATACTTATTAATTAATAAATGCATGCATGATTTTAAATGAAATTAAAATTTTCAAATATCAAAATAATTGAACACACTTCAAATTTTCTATTTAAATATATTAATTATTTTTGTTCATTAATCACAAATACAAGAACTTTTAATATTTATATTTAAATTTATGTAATTGGTTTTAGTGGAAAGGTTTTTTAATATTATTAATTATCTAGGTAATAACATTAACTACTTAAATTTTAGAGTAGATCGGTAATCCTCATTGTTTTGCTTACAACTTATATTATAATTTTTTTTTTAAATCTTAGAAAATACAATTTAACATATAGTAATTTGATTTTAGAAATTACTTGACTTTTTAAAAATTAAGTGTTAGTAGAATTTCATATTGTTTTATTTTTTATAAGATAAATATTAAACTTCCTGTCAAAGTTTAAATTAAAAAAAAAAAACATGCAATATACATGTGTGCTACTATTATGTCTATATACATGCTATATAATAAGAAATCGTTTATTTTTATCACTAACTTTTAGAAGTTTATGGTAATTAAAGCAAAAGTTATATGATATTTGTTTATTACATTACATATACTAAAATAAAACTACTATTTTCTCTTATTTTAATTTAAGACTACAAAATTCCACGTGCATTGCACGTGTTACTTGACTAGTAGTTTTGAGAAAAGACCCTAGCAAAAACCACCCATGAATAAATGAGAGAATGAATCAAATTCTTTGCATTATTTTTTTATTTTCTTAAATTGAGATAGAAATTGGCAAAGCTAACTCTAATTAACATGTACCCTCGACCACGAGGTCAGAGGTTTGAATCCCCCACCTTCAAATGTTGATATACTAAAAAAAAATTGAGATAAAAATTCAACGCCAATTTGAAAACTATTTTTTTTAATGAGATATTATATATACATTAATAAGTTGTAAGTTTTTGTCCCTCTTAAAGAAAATCTATGGCTTCGTTTTTGAAGGAGGGTTTGTTCATTTTGCAATATTTAAGGGCTTCATTGTAAATTTTGTTATTTTAAATGGGTAATTGATAGTAAATTTATAATATGTATAATTCAAAGGGAGGGTTTTGCAATTTTCGTTTTTGAAAAAAAAAAAAAATTAGAATATAAGAAGGTTCTCATTTTTGGATCTTTCTTCAATGCGCGCGCGCCGAACGTGTAAGTTTCTGCTATAAATAGCGGTCCGAAGGCATAACGCGCGGATCCCAGTCTTACCATTTGGAAGCGTTTCGGAACTTAGTGCGCTTCGTGAAGTCCGCCATTGGAACCACAGTTATGGCGAGCGGCGATCGATCGCCACTACGGCTGCTGCACTGCACCACGCTATTTCTCACAAAAGGAATCGGACGTTGAAATGATGCTGTGTCCGATCACCGAGATGCCAAGAACTGAGGCTTAGAAATGGAACGCTATGTTTCCAAAGTACAGAGTAATGACGGTATGATTCATTAGTTCTATTATTCCTGGATCATTTCCGCGATCTCATTGTTTAACTTCTATGGAAATCTGGAATCGAATGCGATTTTTTGTTATCGTCATTGCGTAGATGAGTTTGTCTGGATGTAGTGTAGGAAAACGTCGAATGTATGCTTATGCATGTCTTTGTTCGTCAAACTTGGATGCGGTGTTAGATCTGATATGGAGGAATTTCTAATATCAACTGAATTGGATTGTTGACATTTGTTATGGAATTCGAGTATCGGATGTTGTATTTCAACTAATTCTTTGATATACTATTTATTCACGAGTTATAATATGATCGTGCTATGAAGAATTCTCGATTGATGTGGTTATAGTAGGTTGCGTACCTGATTGCTGCGATTTATTAGGTATCATCAACAGTAATGGAGTTGATGACATCGACAATTGAGTTTCTGAATAGAATCGGTTTGAGTTAGAACACGAGAAACGGATATTTTGTTTGAGTTTTTGTCAATTGTGTGTTGATTGTGCAAGAGAACGAGTTTCAAATAATGTTAGTTTGTGACTTGTAGATATGTAGTTGAGAAATGAAGTTTAAAAGATTGTATTTGTCTCTTGTCTGTAAGATTAGTAAGCTCATAATTTAAAATTATTAAACTCACATATTCCTGTATCACCGAGACTGAAACACTTAACTCAATTCTATAGAGAAATATTTTCTTCAAAAAAAAAAAAAAATTCTATTGAGAAATATAACGAGTAAACGAAGCATCGTCTATTGTTTAGTTTGCTAGGCGTCATGAAATGTCTTTTAAGTTTGCACAACACACCGTACCCCTGCAATTACTCGAAGGGCACAGAATTTCCTGGCTACTATACTAACTACCTCTAGACATCACTCCCTGAGCCTGTCTCTTAATCTTTTCACTGATCTGAAAAGTGATAACCTATATGTAAATGTAATTACTACATTCTACCAATCGATTTTGTTGTATGGTTCGTTTATTATATGTGTGCTGTTTTACACCTTTTGTTCACTTGATAACTTACTGATTTTCAACATATTGTGCCTATTAAGGAGTTTGCTCTTTGTTACTTATCATTGCATTTTATGACAGTGGTTCTCTTATGCGATATGTTGATATTGGAGTTCCTGCTAGAAACAAAGGGAAGCATATAGAACAGGATGCCCAATGGTTCTGCAAGTGTAGGACACCAGTAATGTCGGGCGCAAGTGAGATGCGACGGTAACTATTGTATCTCTTTTCTGCAGTGCATTTTTATTCATTGCATTGGTGACACAAAATTATTTTGTTGCATTAATTTAAAATGAATGTGATCTATCGATGGCTTAAATACCACATTTTTTTTAAACAACTTAAATACTACAATTGTATTTATAACCAAATTTATAAGTGATTAAGAAATGGAAAATATTAAAATAATTCTCAAAAGATTTGAGTGACTACCTAAATAAGGACAACTTGTTGACATCTTAACGCTTCAAGGGATTGTTTGGCATACTGAAGTAAGTTTTACAATTTTGTTCGTGTGTACTTCAAATTTAAAACACAGTGAAGTGAAATTGTTTTCATTCTCATATTTATTGTTCAGTTAAAAAATATATTAATATATTTTTCATTCCTCCGTACCAAACATTCAATATTTTATTTTCAACATTTTGAAACTCATTTCAATTTAAGCATCTTATTTTCCATCACTTTCGGTCTATCATCTATGATTGGTTCTATGTTCTGATTTGTAAAAGTGTAGACTGAGAAGTGAATTTAAAAATTTTAGATTTATGTAGCTTATGCAGGTTTGAACTTTCAACATTCTCATTTAATTTTTAAAAGGTGTCTAGTAGATCTCTAAGTCTTAAGAAGTGTCTAAACTAAATTTCATGAGCTTGCTAGATATAAACTAAATTTCATAGTTATATTAGACACTTTTTAAAATTCAAAGACGTAATAAATGCAACCGTAAGAATTAAGAAACTAAACTTAAAGTATAGCTCAGGTTTAATCCTTTATATTGCCTTAAACTTTGAGGATTTCTTATGTTTAGCCATTGCCATTGAAACTTGTTGCAGCTAGAATGGAGGCTACTCTCTGTACCTTCCCTATCATTGTATTTTATGGCCATGCGATATGTTGACATTGGAGTTAATGCTTTTTTTTTTTTTTTTTTTTTTTTTTTTTTTTTTTTTTTTTTTTTTTTTGAAAAAACATTGGAGTTAATGCTAATGACAAAGGGAAGCATAGAACAATATGCCTCTTGTGGCTGATGAGAAAGATGGTTCTACAAGTGCAGAGCACCCGCAAGTGGAATGCGAAGGTAACTACTATTCCTTTTCTTTTTCAAGTAATCAATTTCAGTAGGATGACATATTATTAAATTGACTGTTATATTTTGATTTTTTTATAATTTGGAAGAAAATAAGAAAATAAACAGTATCGAAATAAATAAAACAACTCTAAAATTCTGTATATTTAATAATAATGATATACATTAATCATCACTATAATCTAATATAATTATTTTCATAGTTTTGTCAACCTGAGCATAGCTCAAATAGTTAAGACGTTATAATCTTGATCAAAAGTCTAGAGCTCCAAATCACAAACTTAACATGTTTGGTTGAATTCAAAATAATGATATAAATTAGTTTTTATATATTTTTAACTTTAAATAAAAATGAGTAAAATCAAGTATTTATTTTAAATCTGGTAAATTTTACTGGTCAATAATTTTTCTCTCTCTCTCTCTTTCCCTCTTTTTTTGAAATGAAATAGTTAACAATTTAGGTCCTAATCATTTGGTTTTTGAAAATTATGTTTGTTTTCTCTCAATTTTTCTTCCATAGTTTTCATCTTTGTAAGGGTACATTTGAATTCCTAGCCAAATTCCCAAAACAAAAAACAAGTTTTTGAAAACTACTTTTTTTTAGTTTTCAAAATTTGGTTTGTTTTTTTTGAAAACATGGAAAGAATGTATTAGGAAAACAAAGAAATTTGTTGGTGAAAGTAGTGCGTTTATAGGCTTAATTTTCAAAAAGCTTAGAGTTATGTTTTTATGTATCAGTTGTCATATAATAATGAATTCTTAGTTATTTTATTAATTGAAATATGAATTTTTTTTTACTCTGATATATAAATTTGAATAGTTAATATGAAGTTTTGGATGCATAACCCAAATTTACTTTATTAAAAAAACTCAATTTTCATTTCTAAAAAAAATATCCCCCAATTTTACATCTATTTTAATTTTATTTTTGATTGATATAGAAGCAATAATTTTAATTTTTTTTTTGTTGATTTTAAATCCAATACATTATTTATTTTATTATAACAGATCTCTAATCTCTAATAAATAATGATAGTGTTTTCCCCCTAAATTCAATAGTGTGGATTTGAGTCTCAAACATATATAATGCCTTAGACTTTTAACCTTGATAAAAATGATAATTTACAATATATATGACTTAGTAAGTTAAAGAGAACATAGAACATAAATCCCAAATTTGATGTTGAGCTTCAGGAGGTGGGGCAATGAATTTGGGACTACAAGTCCCAAAAGGCATCAATACACTGCTTATCAAATTAATTGAATTAGCTTTATCATTGTTAAAGAAAATGGTAAGAATACCAGAAAACAAAAGCAAAAGGGTTAGAAAATATACATATATGTATAGCAATGAGAGATTAGCTTTCTCTCCTATCTGGTAAGTTGATTAGGCATCTTTCCCCTGATCTTTACAACTGTACAAGTATTTACAACATTGGGAAAGACAACTTTGTTTTAGAGTTAGAGTTAAGAGTAAAATGTTCAAAGGTAAAAAGTGCCTCCCCGTGTAATCCATCTCCCGAAGTTAAAAGTCGGAAAACAATCATCGCCAGCAACACTTGAGAACCCTAGAATTCTGTATACAAAACACATTGAAACCTCAGTAATTTGAGGAAGTAACTAGATTCAAAATAGAAAATCTTAGTGTTCATTTGATAACCATTTTGTTTTGTTGTTTTTGTTTTTCACTTTTAAAAAACAAGGTTGTTTGATAATCATTTATGTTTTTTGTTTTCTGTTTTTAAAAACATTTTTAAAATTTTAAGCAAATTTCACAAATCTAAAAAAATATAGTTTTTAAAAACAGATTTCTATTTTTCAAAAATTCATTTTTTTTCTTCGGATGCTCATTTTTCCTCTCTTTTACCTATCTTTTGCCAACAAATACTTTTTTCTATTTTTCTCTTTTTAAATTGTTTTTCTCTCTAAATTTCTCTTATAAAATTGTCTCAAATTTTTTCTATTTTTTTCTCCATAAAATTTTAGGGAAAAATACCTTTTTGGTCCCTAAGTTTTCAAAATATACCTTTTTAGCCCTTAAGTTTTGAGAAATAGGGGTTTTAAAGATCCCTAAGTTTTCAAAATATACATTTTTAGTCCCTGAGTTTTGAGAAATAAGTTTAAAAGGTCCCTAATATTATTTTTTCAAAATTTTAAATCAATATTTTTTAAATTTTAAAAACCATTCAATATTAAAAAAAAATAGTACAAAAATATTAATGTAAAAAAGTTGAAAAAATAATATTAGAGACTTTTTAAACTTATTTTTCAAAACTCATGGACTAAAAAAGTCTATTTTGAAAACTTAGAGACCTTTTAAACCTATTTCGGGACTAAAAATGTCTATTTTGAAAACTCTGGGACCAAACACATATTTTTCAAAATTCAAGGACCAAAAAGGTAATTTTCCCAAAATTTTATCTCAAAATAATTTTTTTACGTCTCTCTCTTTCTAAAAAAAAATCATCTTTACCTAACTTTTTTTTCTCTATAAAATATTTATCCTTATTTAACTTTCATTATTATTTCTGTTCTAACATATCTCTCTAATTTCTCTCTCTAAAAACAAAATATTTTTCTTTTCCCTAAATTATTCTCTCTCAAAACTTTTTTCCTCTACAACTTATCTATTTTTAAAAATTTTTCCGTAACTTTTCTCTCCCTAATAAACATATCTCTAACTTTTCTTTTGAAAAAAAAAATCCTAAATTTTATCTCGCTATAACTTTTCTTTATTTTTCTAATTTATCGTTATTTCTTCAATATATCTTTTACTTTTAACCTTACTATCTCTCTAAAAGTTCTCTTTTTATTTTATTTTTCTTTAAAATTTATCTCTTCCACTCTAACTTTTTTCTTTTTTCTCATACTAATATTTTTTATGGAGTCTAGCTAATATCCTCCTAAATATTTTCTTCCATGTCTCTAAATTTACTATGTTTAATTTTTCTTTCAAAACATTCATATTCATGTCTTTAAATTTTTGTTTCAATGGCTCTGTACATTTTTATCTCTAAAATATATTTTCATTTATCTAAGTTTTTAAAAACGGAAAACAAAAAACAGTAGTCAAACAAGTTTAGACTCCGTTTGATAACCATTTGGTTTTTGGTTTTTTATTTTTGTAAATTAAGCTTAAACACACATACTTCCCACCCATAAGTTTCTTGGTTTTAGTATCAATCTTCTACCTTGTTTTCAAAATCTAAGTCCAATTTTGGAAAGAAAAAAAATAGTTTTCAAAAACTTGTGTTTGTTTTAAAAATTTGGCTAGGAATTCAAATGGAACCTTAAATGGGATGAAAATCATGGTAGGGAATTTAGGAGAAAATAGGCATAATTTTCAAAAAACCAAATGGTTATCATTTTCAAAAAACCAAATGGTTATTAAACGAGGCTTTGGTTTTCTGTTTTTTTAAAAACTGTTATCAAATATATATGGTTTTTGTTTTTAGAAAACAGAAGACAATTCCTAAAATGTAGTGTGACTTACCTGTTGTACAGTTCTTCTTCACAAGAATAAACTGATTCAGAATACCAATCCGCCATAAGAAATCTGGAGGTCGTTCTGTTAAAGTTAAAGCAGAAAGGCAGAAACTATTTATGAGCAATTTTACTGGTGTAGTGTGAGCGGGCGGAGTTATTTAACGAAATTTCGATTTACAGAAGTGATAACTAATTGAAATTGTTAAAATTTACCTCTCTTCAGTTTCTTCATGATTTGAATCGGCCGATTCAGAACCGGAAACTACCTCGGGAAATTCCGGGCCTGTGTACCTGCCGATGATTTCTAACATTTAGCTAATGGATAAGGTTCCATCTACTTTTACTTCATAAATAAATTTTCTTTTTGATCCTAGACAGTTCAAAAATTCAAAAATAAAAAGTAGATTCCGAAAAACTATTTCTTTTAGGCCACGTTTGATATATTTATTTATTTAGTTTACTTTTATGAATTTTTTTTACCAACTTTGTTTTTAAAAAATGAACAATTAAATAGTTATCAAATGATAAATGTAAGTTCAAATTTTCAGCTGTAATTTCAAAAACAGTATTTTTCTTCAGGTACACTAGAAAATAAAGGAAAAGGTCTAAATATAAACATATTTGCTAAAGAAGGTACCCCAATGAAACAACTATATTTCTCAAAAGTAAAAAAAATAGAAGCAAAAAAGCAAGATAGTTACCAAATGATACTTTAGCTTAATACAATATTGAAAATACGTTAGAAATCAGAGGAAAAAGTAAATAAATAACCATATTTTTTGAAGACATGAAAATAAAACAAAAATGTTTAGGAACCATAAGCAAGTAATTATGAGTGTTAAATGTTAATTGAGATGTTTGGAAGGATGCAGACCTGCAGTAGGTTGAAATTTCAGGCATTAATTCTACGAGACCTTTGTTGAGTCCAACAGATTCTTCGGGGAAAAGTTGTAAGAGTTCGGCATCCTGTGCGGCTGCGGGAATGTCAGTTTCCAAGAAAATATTGCTATCTGAAAGTGACCTTTTCATGGTAGACCTGCAATGCACAAATATGTCTGTAACTAGCTTTCAATATATATATATATATATATTTTTTGAATAGAAACCTCGAATCTTTCAATAAAAACCTCGAAAACCGATCCTAGAATCTTTCCTTTGAAATTAAGAAAGTGTGAGGATAATTTAAATAATGTAGTTTAAAATTTAATTATGATTGTAAACTTTTAACTCTTTTTGGCTCTTTTCAAAAAAAAAAAAAAAAAAAAAAAACTCTTTTTGGCATGTTAAAGATTCGAAATGAATATGAATTGGATGAAGGCAATTGTTCCCCCCCAAAAAAAATCCTCTAAATTGTCTGAATTTTACGTGTTAAATTAAAAATTTGCTAGTCTCTAGAAAAATATCTGACTGTTCTCCGAATTTGATGGAAAGAGAGAATGAAAAGAAGAGAAAAGTCTTATATTTTTCAAAAAAAAAAAAAAAAAAAGAGAAAAGTCTTATTGTCAGAAACCTTTTAATAAAAAAACATGAAAATCATTTCAACTTTTTATGGTGTAAACTCATTTATTTGAAGACAAAATCCGTGTTTGGATGGAGAAGAGCTGGAAGCAAACACTTCCATTCTTCAATCCACGATTCGATTCATCAGGAAAATTTCGTAAATGGAAATGATGAGATGGGCTTGGACATTGGAATTTGTAACACATAAGCCAAAACACGACATTTTATAATTTTTCCCAAATAAATAAATAAAGAAGATTTTATAATGAGAGTTGGAAAAAAAAACCTCCATTTATTATGCGTGTCTGGATCCAGGACAAGTTTGCGCTTCTGAGGGGGAGGGTTCCCCAGGAACCTGCCAAAATAGAACAGCCATTGAACACCAAACATCAACTACAACTATTAAAACCCAAAAACCATGTTCGTCTTTTGTACTGTAACAAATGAGCCCATCAGAATACTCACAGGTCAATGCCGTTCTGTTTCTCTTCGTCCATGTACATATTACTTACAAATCTTCGAACAGATTTAACAATATCTACATACTCAATTGCTGGTTTCCACTGACCTCTTCTCTCTGAAAATATCTGTAACGTAACAAAACGCCAATTCAAAAAGAAGTCCACGGAGATCAGTTGAAAATATCAACACTGATCTACTTCTCTCCAATCACATCCATTCAGTTATTAATTACTTAAGTTTTGTTTTCTGTTTAAGCTGCACAGCTATTTAGGAAGGGTGTTCTTAGTTTTAGGTCAAACTTTTCAAGGAGCTGTGTATTCCTGCATGCTGAAGAAAAATGTTCTCGTGTCTTTTTCTTTAAACTTATGGCAGTCTCATTTGATAATATTTCCAACTGTAGTGACTTATTCTCATGAATTCCCTCCTAGGTTACTCTAAATTTAAAAGAAAAAAAAATTAATGCAAAAGAATTACCTTATTGTGGGCAGGTGAACCACCATATTGGAAAGCAAGTTTGTCACCCATAATTTCATAAAGATCCATCAAATGCCTTGCAAGAGGGTCATCCAGATCAATATCTGGGGATTCTAAATACCCAAAACTTTGAAGCTGATGTCCCAGAGCAGCAAGCCCGTAGGCATACTGAGCGATATTTGTTCGATCCAAGCAGTCAAAGCAATTGGTCCTCATGACTCCATTTTGAAACCTTTTTATTTTGACATTACATTTTCCATTTGCATCCTCGACACCATTATTGTTATTATTCTCGCTAATATTTGCATTCCTGCATGAGAAGTAGTTGTGGTCATAATAATAATTAATGCATTCTTTTTCTTTTTTTCACACATCAAAAGTGGAGGGTGGGTATTTGAACTTCCGAAAAGGAGTATATATTTTAACTGCTCAGCAATGTTTATGTTGAAATAATAAATGCATTCATGATATTTCAAAAAAAAAAATGCATTCATGATCAATAGATTTTACAAAATATGAACCAACACCACAAATTAAGAGAAGATCATAAAGTACCAATAAATTAATGAAAATATGAACATATTGAGTCAATTTGATTTTAACAAAAGATATGGATAGCTGATGGCAAAGCAACGTAGTCATAGTTGAACTCAAAAAAAAAAATGAAAAAAGCAACGTATCCAAAGAAACTAAATGATGCTACTGGCTAAAAGAATTCTAAGTCAATTTCGGATCTAAGATATTTTCATATAAAATATCAAATTTGTAATTTTTGAAGCATTATGAGTATAATAATAAATGTGAAATCCTTGTAATTTTGGTTTATGGCCCTAAGCTAGATCTAAAGAAGAACATAGATATCTTGTTCTATCATACTTACTCAAGATAAGGTCGAGTAGAACCCTCTGATGGTGTATTTCGAGTCACTTGACAATGGAATATGCCATTCAAGTCCAATGCTAATTTTGTCAATTGCTTTAGCTTTGACAACACAGTAGAAGCTTCACTGCAAAAGGATCTTTTGTTTTAGTTTATACACAATAAAACAAGGTATATGGATGAACGCAATAGGAGAGGAAAATAAAGATAACCTTCTTGAGTGTTGTTTTAGATCCCATTGAAGAAACTTTAGACGATTTTCCTCTGAACGTTCTGCATTGATACATCCTATAGCATTTACGTATTCTGCATGGAGTAGAGTTTCTCTAGGTCTCTTTTCCCGCGCCTATATATTTTTCAAATAATTTATCAAAACTTGTCAACAAATACGTACAAAAAGGTACAATCTCAATGTATCACTATATCATTAAGTACCTTAGTTAAATCTAAGACGATTATAGGATTTTCGTATCTGTCAACAAGATCCTTGAAGTGAAGTTTTGTGGCTTTGTAATCTCCTTGCTTTGGTACTAGAGGCAAAGAAGTTAATAGAGTATATAAAGAAAATAAATAAAATGAATAGTGAACTCAAAAGAAAGTTTAAACAACACATACATATAACGACTGGATTGAATATTTTCAATAATGAAGTTTCTTGGGACCAGAAAACTGGAATTGAGCCTCGATTTTGCATGATGGAACTTATTTGTATTGTTTGTCCTTCAAACGTACTTTCACTAACAACTTGTTCTGTCTCGACATCATTTGCAACTTTACCTTTTTCGTTTACTCCTCGTCTTAAAAATCTAAAGAAATAAAAATAAAGTAAAAAAACAACAAATTAAAGAAAGAAAATGCTATTTATGCGCAAAAAATAGATATATATATATCAAGAAAATACATAGATAATTTTTTCCATAAAACAAAAATGGGTTAACAGGAGCTTCTACTTATTGATGTGTAAGCTTAAGTATTTTTCTTAAGCTCAGGGAAAGAACTGGCTAGTCAGCTCCAAGCCTGGCCATTAAGATCTATCCAACCTTTTCTTGTTAACTTCTTTTCCCCTTTTTCTTTAATTTGAAAGAGTAAGCAGTTTTTATAATCTCTGTTCCAATTCGCAATAAATTACATATAAAAACCAATTGCGAGATCTATAATAATACAATATTCTAAAATTCTTACCTCGTACCGGCGTAATGACGTGAACGTCGGGCTATGAGAGTTAAATCAAAGTCCTTACCAGATACAGAAATTTTAATCTGCAATGGATCGAATCATGAAATCAGAAGACATATAAGCGAATTAATATCTCATTATAAACTAAACTAAACACAGTATCATGACATTGAGTAAAATCTATTGAGCAAAAACAACCAACCAAAAATAGTTTCGATCAAAATGATTTGATTAAATTTAAAAATAATTTTCTTAACAACATTAGGATATGTTTCTTTAAAAACATATAATCGGATTATACTAGTTTTCAATTAAGAAAACTGTTGGGTAACAAAAATATTAGGGTAATTGACATTTTATTTTATTATTTTCTTGGCCAAGTTTTAATTCAAATATCTACTTATTGGCGAAACAACAAAAAGCAAATGTCGTTGCGTACCTGTTTAAAAAAGCCATAAACTAAAGCAACTGTCCATATATTGTTTTTGAGCTGCTCCCGAATTTCTCGAGTTAAATATTCATTCCACACGAACATCGATTTATATATATTTTGATCTTTTATATATTTTTTTAAATTATCTTGAAGGCTACGCATAACATTATATGAATAGCTGAAAAAGAAATCTTTGGTGAGATCCACCGAGTTGAGAAGCTTTTGATATCTGTTTAAAATAGAAAAGAATAAGGATCAATGAAGTATGATTTTAATGTTAATCTAAATCTTTCAATAGTTGAAAAATAAAAAATAAAAAATAAAATAGCAATTGCACCTTTTCTCCGTATTGCAATAAGCCTTTTTGGACCGCACAACAGGATTTGGAATTATAACCATCATGCTCTTAGAAACGCCGTATACTTTTGCCCCAAGCATGGAGCCTATCGTCTTTCTCTCTGTTATTATCAGCATGTAATATGGTTCTAGAAATCGTACGAATCCTAAATTAACCCAAAAAGAAAGAAAAAAATTAAAGATGATAGGAAAAAAAACAAAGCACGCTCACTTTATAAAGCATGGACCTGAAAGCTTACCCACTATGCCATAGCCAATGGCAATTAACTTAAGACCACCCATAGACCTGTTCCCCTGATGTAATCTTTTCAGCAGATCACTGCACTCTTCTTCCGTATAGGTTGTATGATCTTCAAAAATCTTAAGCTCAGAAGGCTCCATTCTATCAATTGAAAACATCTTCCACAACGTTCTCTTCCTCCCTCTTCCCACTACGTAATAACGCTGCATTTATAAAACCAATATATTGTTACCAATCACATTGTGAAATCAGGTTAATAATCTTACTGTTCAAACATCTATAAGCCAAGCCAGCCAATATATTTGATGAAATCAACAAAAAACAGAGAGTCCTCGGCTATCAATTACAAGACATTATATTCAACATTCTTTCAATCTTCATTGCAAACTCACAAATTAGTCTCTGGAAGTATATATAAACATGGAACTATATCAAGGAAAATGAAAGGCAGTAATATTTTCAATGATTTAGAATTGCATTAGCAAGAAACAATAACAGCAAGCGGAAGCACTGCAGAGAGAGAAGGAGAAAAGCTGTTGGAACAACAAAGCCTTGGCAGTTAAAGGTATTTAAAATTTCAAGGACCAAACAGAAACTAAATTCAAATATAAGGATGAATAGTATTAGTTTTGAAAATCCAGAAACCAAATAGAAATTAAGTTTAAATTTCAGATTCTACACTACTTGAAAATTTACACATTAAATATGCTATGAAGAAACTGAAAAGACAGAAACAGAGAGGAACTTTATTGAACTTTCCAGCATTGAAAGAAGAATCTAGTCGGCCGAATTTCACATGAATTTGCACATATTTTATATCATTATAATCACATATAAGTCTATACATGATAGAAACCACTAATCATTGATTCTGGCAGCATTTTCATCCAATTACTTCACACAAGTTGCTGTCTAAGAAAGCACATAACGTATGAAACTAAAGTTATTGTCAGCCAGTATTCTTAAGCAAGCATCGGTCCATACGATCATCAGTTTAAATTCATTCAACAAATAAGTACAGGAAGAATCACCAAGCACAGCATCAAAAGAAGCCAAATCTATTTCTGTTTCATTCAATTCGCATACGTATGGCTATAATTGTCTAATAGAATCATATACAAACTCACTCTCCGATCAATAACAACTTGATCACACTACGAAACATCGAAAGAACGGCTTGAGGTTGAAGGAACAAATAATTTCAAAATAATAATCATCCAAACACATTATAAATATCTTTCGAATTAAACTTCCGAAATCTTTTTCCAATCAATGCAACACAATAGAATGCGATTCATGCTTCAAAAATACAATGCGGCATTCCAAAACATAGAAACGCGAAGCACAATACAAATGCATCAAATCAAAACAGCGATACGATTTCAAATAAACCAGTGCAACTTCGCAACAGTTGAAAAAAGAAAAACAAAAGAATCATACCGAAAAGGTCTGGTAGAGCCAAAATTTCTGAACGTCGAACGTGTTAGAGTTCGACGATTCCATTAAACGTATATTCGAATTGCTCGACTTCAATCAACAACAATCCGTAGCTCAATGCAAGTAGATTCCGCGGATTAACGTATAAATTCAAATATCGGAAAATCCTTATGTGGCTTCTCTGTAATTCCAGCAATGCACAGAACCTCTAAACCTTATCTCGCCACAAATTAAAACCGATCGCGTTTACGACGAGTTTCGGAATAAGGCGAGAAAATTCGTAATCGATATTCGAAACGCGATCAATAATGAAGAATGTGATCAGAGAATGGAATGAAACTCGAAAATTTAGAAGGAGAATCAAGGAAAAAGAGTAGAGAAAACAGAGAGAAATCTGCGAAGAAGAAGACGATGGAAACAATCGTATGGTTTTAACACTCACCATTCCAACCGCGGGAACTAAGCTTTTCTGATTCTTATTATGATTCGTTTTGGGTTTGTTTGTTTATATATATATATATATATATATATATATATATAATTTTAATTTTAAGTGAAATTTCCTTATTTCGTTCTAATTTTATTTCCTTGTCCTGCTAGGGCCAATCTACCATTGAAAACCAATTTTCCACGGTTTGTTTTATATATAATTTTTTTTTAAAATATTTAATCTTTTATTAATATGTTGGGAATGTGAAATCAATCTTACTTTCTTTATAATGATTTGTATGATATATTAATATATAAGGTAATTATTTATTCTTAAATATTTAAATTTGTTATGTGTCTAAATACGAGTGGAAGAGAACTTTGTGAGACGAAGTCTTTTGGCCAACTAATGTTTTATCATTTAATAATGGAGTGCTTCTTTGGTGGTCTTTTTTAATTTGTATTAATGTATTTTCTACCCATAAGTCTTGATTTTATATTATGATGGAGAAATAAATAGGTTTAAATTTTCATTGTATTTTTGCAACTGGTCCAATGATAATTTTTATTTCTGATTTTTTTTAATATTTGTTACTAGCAATCTTTTATGTTAAGCAATCTATGTTTTATTAAAAAGAATAATAATAAGTGGTTTTTCGAATTTTGTTTTAAAAAATGGCTGAGATTTTAAATCAATTTTAAAAGTGAAATTCAAATTTAAAATGGACTATCAAAAATCTTATCAAATATGACCATAATAATAATAAATATGATTCAAATTTCAAAAATTAAATAGTAGATTGAAATCATCACATGTAGGTGTTTTTTAATTATAATGTAAATTTTTATTCTCGTTTAACAAAATTATTAAATAACTTTTAGAATACTATCTTTATTTGATGATGGGTAGATAATTACATGAAACTTTATATAACCAAGGAGAATACTAATTTTGAGTGTTTTTTTTAAAAAAATTATAAATTAATAAATAAACTTGATAATATTTTTTTTTTACATGGATGGAGATGAAAACCTTTTTTTTTTTTTTTTTTTTTTGTTCATGAAAACCTTCTACTTTTAAACCGGGCTAAAGTTTGAATTGGTAAATACTAATATATCAAGTTAGGTTCAAGTTTACTACCTTTAAAAAAAATTAATATATATTAAAATATGTCAATAGATATCCTATATAATTAAACTTGTTGAGTTTCCTATTAAATTTGTTATTTTTATTTTATTTTTGATATAACCCTATTAAATTTAACTTAATCTTAATAAATATGAAACTATTTTGTGAGGAAAATCAATCGGACAGATATAGAACAATATTTATTAGTTGGCTCGCGTTAGCTTGGGGAACCAATCTCTGTCAGTGCTTTTTTTTTTTTTCTTTTCCCACATGTATATATCAACATTAAAAATTTATTGTTTAAATCATTTTAATTTCATATAGGTCAACTAATAAAAATGCTTAAAAAATTATATGTTAATATGATGTGGAAGTTGACCACCAAACATTATATTAAAAAATAAAAATAAATAAAATTTTTATAGAGGAAGCATAACTTCTCTCCTCTTTAATTACTATCAATATTAGCGTCTATAATTTCTTTAAAAACAATTAGCACCTTTTTTATTTGATTTTTTTTTTTTTTTTTTTTTTTTTATGGACCAACTACATACTAGAGAATTCAAACTAAAGACCTCCTGTCATATGTCATAACTAACAAATTAATTCTAACATTGGTATATTTTTCCATATTCAACCACGAAGGATGTTTGCTTTGGTATATAAAATAAAAGTCTATCTACTATGAATAGGATTTAAATAGATAAGTAATCATAAATTGATTCTAAACCAGATATAATTTACATAGATACAGAATTTTAAATAATTACTCAAGAAGTCCTAAAAAGACATTTGGGACTAAAATATTTCATTATTTCAACTCACTTATTTTTTAACCTCTGTTTCTGTTTTCAATTAGGTTTTAATTAAAGAAAATTCAAAGCATGGTGAGGCATGAATATACCTATATATAAACATGAAATCACAATGCAGTTGTAGTGTAGACATGTCTCCAGAGTATTATTGCTCACTTTTACCCCAAAAAGAGAAGAAAATAAAATAAAATTATAGCTCACCAATAGAATAAGAAAAAGTAAATGAAAACTTCCAACAATATCCTATAGACCAACCTGTGAAAACTGTGCATTAAAACAACTGGTTCTGGTAAAGAGACAAAAAGAACAAAGATGACCTGGTCTCTTTGTTTTTTTTTTACTTATCCTGTTGCCCATTAATGGAGGGCTTCAGGAGAATTTGCTGTCATGAAAACCTGCATGTAAGAATCCAGAACCCTTCTAAAGAAGAAAAATATCTTATTTTTTCACAGATTTATATATATATATGATGATGATGATACTTGTCAATAATTCACAAATAAGGGATTGAAGAGACTATATCTGCAATTGTTAATTTGGAGATCCAATGGAAAAATATTTCCCTAGAAATATTTACACAATGTGAAAACTATGAGAATTAAGAACCTGGAGTTATTTTGTGTGGCTCCAGATAGAGTTAGCGCTTGATACTTATTCTTCTACTTCCAGCTTTCTTTTTGCCTCTCAAGGGGCAGAGGTCTACAGTCAGATAATTGCTGCTACTCACAGATGACCTGAAGATTAAACTCCAACAAAAATTTCTGCACAATAGCAACTATTCATCTCTCTCTCTTTCTCTCTTTCCGCAGATATCTTACCGTCCTTTATTTACCGCCTCGTCGAGCTGACTTGATAACGTTATGTTTTCACTTTTGGCTACAGAAACTACATCCTTCGGATGTAATTAATCGGATGAAAGAAGTCAATGTTGATTAGTAACTTTGAGTAAACTTCACCAGAAGAGCATCCCACCATGGCTGACCCAGTCGACAAAGTGATCGGAGTATTCGATGATGATATCGTCACGACTAAGGTCAGTTCCACACCGTTGTTTTACCTAAAGCACACAACAAATCAAATGATTAGTAGATGTTTTCTCATCCAGTTGTTTGCAAGAAGAAGAAAACGTCAAATGGCATTAGTTTGAATTTGCAAGATGTCATAATAATGCGAGAACAGAAGAAAAATGAAAGAAAAACCAAGTTACAGAAAGAGACAAGGACTCCTAGAATTGTTCTGAATCTGAACTGCACATTTGATAAAATATTCTGAATAAACACTGACTTTCTACACCAAAAGTGAAGCATGGATTGCTGTGAGGTCTCATCGGTGCGAATTGAATTGATTTCCATCCTTTTAAAAAAGCATATAGAATTGATATTCCAAGAACTAAACGAGTGAAACTAAATATAAACTACTGACCTTTGAGCTTGATCCAGACTCACTTGCTGATGCAGATGACATAAAGTCAATCTTCATCTCACTTGCAACATTTTCCGATGAAAGACTGGTGACAGACCTATCAACCAACCATGTATAATAATCAGTAAAAAGATTCCTACCCAACACAAGTAAACCAAAAGCTACAGAAGGCAATAAAAACCAGCAAACATTCAAGGGTGATTTAGTTCTTTGCCAGATTATTCATTATTCCTTCTTTAAGGTTGCATTTCACACATCATAGAATCGGAAATAGAATTGTTCCAAGGAAAATCAAGCATTTAAATGTGAGATGTTAGCAAGAAGCAGCAATAAACCCTAGCAACCGTGAGAACTGAGGCAAGCAAAGGCAGTGAGAAATGTTTTTTCACATCTTAGAAGTTAGAACAGAATGCAAAACAAATAGAAATACCTTTCACACAACTCATCTTCACAAGAATTTCCAGATGAAGAAATCCAGTCCATATCCAGAAAATTTGAGCAGCTGCATGAATCCCCATGCTCATCATGACAAATATGATCAACTTCATGATCATCCTGCATGTTTTCATGAAGATGTCTGCTACACATAGAGGGAGTATACCTATGACAAAGACCAAAACATTTCAAGCAACATCATACAGTGAAAAATGACATTAGATAAGTTTATTTAACCAAGATATGAAGCTCTTTAAGAAAAGGAATTAGCATATTTGAAATTTCAAAACCCCAACTTCGACAAATTTTAGGATAATTACATTTTGTTGTCACGTACTATCGCTTAAAATCCTACAATGTAACAAGGAAAAGCATAGGAAATGAGATGTTGACAGACCTGCAAAGAGATATATCAGATTCGCAAGGTGTGTGGTCTGAGAATCCTGTATTGCTTCCTTCGTCCAAATGAGGAAAGGCCCTGCTGCTTCCGTCATGTATATTCACCATATCAGACTCACTCTTACCAAGTATATTGCCATCTGATAGTGATCTTTTAAAAGATGTCCTTCAGGAGGGTGAAAAATTCCATTTAAGAATTCTAATTACCATTCAACTCTTTAACCAAGTATAACAAAGAAAGCATAGAGTGCGTTCTGTTATTTGTCATATCTCATTCTATTTTACACGCGATATGCTCTCTGCAGAATGTCTGTTAAATTCATAGAGCATAAAAATGTACCTGAACTTTTCATCAATAAGATCAGGAAAGCGCTTCCCAAGATCATAATGTTGGTCAGAGTCTAATTCCCACAATGCTGGCTTTCCCGGCTGTGGCTGATAGTAACCTAAGAACCTGATCAAATACCATGTCAATAAGTTTGTGATTTCTTCCCATAGCACAATTTATAAAACTTGTGGATACTGTGAATCTCCGACTTACACGTTAATGGCACGTTGTTTCTCGGCATCAAGGTATGCATTGCTGCAATAACGTTGAAGTGTTCTGAAAAACTCCTGAGACTGTGTTGCAGCTTTCCATTGGCCTCTCCTCTCGGAAAATATCTGTTCGATGAGAATTAAAAATTATATAGAAAACATCCAACTCAGAGTGGTAGGTCATGCACAAGAATGAAAAGATATATTATTGGTCTTCTTAACAGTTTCATCAATACTGCCACGAAATAATGTCGGGTAAAGATCCATAGCATTAAGGAATCACTAGATAAAACCATAAGTATTAAACTTCACATGAGGGGTCGACAGTTTAAATTAGTTTCATTGTTCTTATCAAGACTATTTTTACCCAGTATAATTGACTTTTTTTCCTTCTATTTTCCTTTCAAAATCAGGACTTCAAGTTGAATAAGAAAACTCAAATCTAACTATATATAGCTGAACTACAAAACTGTTTAAGAAACATAATTGATGCGTGACTAGAATTCTTCATTCTAGTAAAAAAAATTATCCACATAGAAGTACCTTATTATGTGCTGCAGAGCCACCATATTGTAATGCAAGGGTGTCACCCATGTTCTCATAAGCCCGCATCAAATCCTCCGCCAAAGGGTTGTCCAGATCCATATTTGGGGAATCAGTTAACCCTAAAGTATGTAATTGACGTCCTAAAGCGACTAGCCCATAGGCATATTGGGCAACATTTGTCCGGTCTAAACAGTCTATACAGTTGGTCCTTAGGACACCGTTCTGAAACATTGCAACGGGGTGATTTTCAAGTATACCATTAGCATACGCCCTACTACTATCATCTTTTTCTGGATTTTCTTCATTTTCTTCTTCTGTAGATAGACTCTCCAAGGAAGAATCAGTAACCTGACTTTTCCTGATGCATTGAAACAAAGGCAATGTTGGTCAAACATATTATGCAAACTGGAGTAGTTTAGTACCATCCTTACATCCAAATAGGTAAGTATGAGGGAATAAGTTTAATGCACCTAATAAACCATTATCTGTAAAACTTACTTAAAGTAGGTCCAGCTTAATAACTCCTCTGAGCTTAAACTGGACGCATTTTGACAGTAGAAGATTCCAGTTAAGTTCAGTGCATACGTAGCAACCCTTCCAAGAAGCGTCAAAACATTGGAAGCTTTGCTGCAGAAAGAGTTCTCATATAAATCATAATCACATACAAGTAATCAGTTTCAATAGAAGAACGTTACTGCCAAGCACAGAATGGTTATAATACCTTTTCGCATGCTTGTTCAAATCCCAATGAAGAAATCTTAGGCGGTTATCTACAGATAAACTTTTGTTTATATGTCTTATAGCATTTGAAAACTCAGCACGGAGGATACTTTCTCGTGGCTTCTTCTCGCGCGTCTATTTCACGAATGATTTTAAATAAGTATAAAGAGAATGGATTAAAACTATTGAAAGAAGAAAGAAGAGTAAAGATTGAATAACAGAGGTCACAGAAACATGAACATCAAATGCAACCAACTTAGAGCATGGAACATAAAACAAAATTATTAATAAGGAAATACCTTGATCAAATTCAATATAATTATTGGATTCCCATATCTAAAAACAAGATTCTCAAAATGTAGTCTTGTGGCTTCGTAATTCTGGTCCTTCTTTGACACTGAAGAAAAAAGAAATTGCAGCGACAGATAAGAGACGATACCAATAAAAGAATAAGAATACAACATAAACAAGTTACAATCATACATATGATATCAGGCCTGATATTCAGCCGTGATGTTTCCTGGGACCAAAATAAGGGGATCGATCCCCGATTTTGCACCACTGAACTTATTTGAGTTGGTCGCCCATCAGAAGCATCTTCAAAAACAATCTGTTCTGTCTCAACATCATTAGCCACTCTTCCCTTCTCGTTAACACCTCTTTTCAAAAATCTTCACAAAACAACAGAACAACAAAATATAAGATGGCTTGCAGTAAAATAGATAATCCGCAGTACATATAGACATAATTCTATAGGAATAGCCTAGAAGACAATTGGATACAGAGGAAAGAATAAGCAAATAGTTAATCATAGAGATCAAGATAGTAGATGCATCCTGCGTTGGTGGACATGCACAACATAAGAATTTTAGTAAGATTATGATCAAAAGTCAAATATGAACAATACCACGACGAACTTAATCTTACTGCATTTGTCGTCAAATTCGATAGTACATACCTTGTACCAGCATAATGACGTGATCGTCTAGCAATGAGTGTCAACTTGAAATCTCTACCAGACAGAGAAAGATCAACCTGGACAAGCAAAGCACAAAGTATTTATTGTCTAAAAAAATCTGATACTGTACCAAAATGCAATAAAACCTGCACAAGAGCTGGATAGAGAATGTAATATTGTCTTAACAAAGAGTCAATGAGAGGAGAAGAATTTGAAAAGAATAATGCATTAAAAGAAACAAACATTAAAAAAAAATGCAGTCAGAGTTCAAAGATGAGCGCAAGTATGAACTAAAATATGAAGAAGTAAAGCACTTCAAATTCCTGATGGCAACAATAGTGGCTGCCAGCTACTTTTACACAACAGTCCCTTTAGACGACAAGTTACTGAAAGCGAAAGCATTTTACTACGTAAAGTATCTATTAATGTGCAATAGCCAACATCTATAAATCATAAAACCATACCTGTTTAAAGAAACCATACACTAAGGCAACAGTCCAGATGGTATTCTTGAGAATGTTCCGGATTCCACGAGTTAAAAACTCATTCCAGACAAACATTGTATCATAAAGAAAATGTCCTGTCTTATTATCACAAATGTTCTTTTGAAGGCTACGCATGACATTGTATGAGTAGCTGAAAAAGAAGTCTTTCCTAAGATCCACTGTGCGTAAGAGCTTCTTGTATCTAAATCAATAAAAAGGAGACAACAAGAAACATATTAGCATCAAATTAACAAAATAAATAATAAATCTGATGAAAGGAAAAGACAAAAAAAAATCATTAAAATGCTAAACCACAAAGAAAGGGAAAGGAAAGTAACTTTCCCCTCTCAAACCATACTACCTTGTGTTATTCGACAAGTAATACAAACATCACATCCTGGTACAATTGGCGGGTAATAATTTATATGAAACTTCTAAAAAGAAGGATATATATACATAGCTATATTCATATGTCTAACTTAAAATACGAAAGATCCAGTTTTGCTCCAAAAAAAAAAGGGAAAGGAAAGAGAACCCAGGAGAAATATGGCATCATTTGTACACGAACTTGAATCGATAACTTTACACCGAAGGGTGTATTAACAAAATAGACTACAGATATATTACCTCCACGGTGTAGAACTCAACTACTCCTAACAAATGACAAATAAAAAAATTATTTCCAAAATTTCAATTGTCAATGTCATCACAATAATATAGGACAACAAAAATGTAATTGAAGTACATATGGACACTATTTCTGAAAGCTACCCCTTAGGTCTCCTTAAGAACCAAGGACATATTACATTTACATGGAAAAATGGACTAAAGACCTGTTTTCATCCTTAGAAATAGCCAAATTGGACCGTGCAGTAGAATTTGGAATTGGAATCATTTCGCTCTTCGTAATTGCATAAATTGCATGGCCGCAAATAGTTCCAATCTTTCTTCGCTTTGTTATCAATAACATGTAATGCGGTCCTAAAAACCTGATGATACCTGTTAACAGGAGAGACCATAAGTTCTGAAGAAAGAAGAGCGAAAAATGAGTATATACAAACACATGGCGATACGTACCAACAATTCCATAACAATTGGTCACAAATTTAAGCCCACCCGTTAACTTGTTTCCCTCGTGTATCCGCTTCAGTAGGTCAAAGCACTCATTATCTGTGTACGTGGTAGAATCTTCAAGAATGTTTAGATCGCTAGGTTCCAGTCTGCTGATCTTCAACACTCTCCAGAACGTTCGGTTCTTGTCTCTTCCAATCATATAAAAATTCTGTTACACCCAAAAGGTAAATGATTAATATTTACGCCAAGCATTTTGCAGAATAAGATCAGAGATAAACTAAAGAAACCAATAAATCTCGACAAGCCCTTTGGAAGAAACAAGGTAGAATCCTATCAGAGATTCCTATAACCTCAAAATTTTTCAAGAAGAACCAATGCCTACAAGCAAATCTTTGAGCATGTGTATATAAGTTCAGATAGAGAATCGATTTCCTCCTCTACTCGGATCTCCTCGGACTCAAAAATCACACAAATCGTGCTCAAGGAGGCCACAGATCCATTTCGAAATAACCACGAGGAAAATTGAACGAAAAATCACCGGAGTCGACCCAATAAACCAAGAGTATACAAATCAAAATCATGCTGAATCATAACCAAGTTGAAAAACAGATTCGGAACTTCAAAAACCGATGGAAATGACCAGAGAGATCGTGTAGAATCGGATTAAAGATACAAGAAAGCGCGTATTCAATTTCCGAGTGAGAGATATTTACCGAACGCGTCTCGTAGAGCCTGAATTTCTCCAAGCAGTGAGAATTGGGATCGGGTTTATCATGAATCCATCTTTGTTGCTCAGTCTCGGCACCCATGGTAGTTATCGATCTCCGAGCCTCAAGGCCCGGCCACACCACCAAAAAAACCAAACAAACACCCAACCACGCAAAACTCAAATTCAACACCGACCTCCCTCGCTGCACGAAAAATCCTCAAAAACCTCAAAATCAGTAAAGCACTCGACGCACATCTACCCTCGCAAGACGAAGGCGAAAGAGAAAATGCTCAAGAACAGTAGACGCCATAGAATCAGAGCAGCAAAACGAGAACAGAACAAGGAGGAAGAGGAGAAATGACGCAGCGAAACAAGTACAAGAAGTCAAACCGCTAATGAAAGGACGAAGATGAGCAGCTTTTTTGAAGAAATAGAGATGAAACCAGTCAGATCGTACTCGTATGGGGAAGAGGAGAAGGATGAAGAAGAAAGGAGGCTGCAGCAGAAAAATGGCAGAAACACAGCTTCGAAGACTGTATCCACACAAATTATGGTAATAATAATAATTGATAATAGAAGGAAAAAAAAAAAAACAAAAACAAAAACAAATTTGGGGGTTTTTATTTATTTATTTTCCTTTTGAGTAAATTAAATTGTAAAATCGTAATTAATTCGCCGTTATACTAATTATAGGCCGCCCAATCATTGTGTTCTTTCTGGAAACACCTCCATTGGTGGGTAACTCAATTGCTGACCCGGCCGAGTCACTGAGTCAACTCGGGACGATTTTTTATTTTTTATTTTTCTATTTTTTTGTCGTTTTGCAGTAGGACCAATTTTACACGAGTAAAGAAGATTTTGGGGTTCACGTTTTAAAGCAAAGGGTTTTATTTTTTTATTTTTAACTTTTATTGCTCCGTTTGTGAAGGTATTTTGTCCTTTTCATTTATGGCAATTATTTTAAAAAAAATTCAACCATTGCGTGGAGGAATGTCTTCATAATTCACTTTCACAAATTAAATTAACTATTTTTTTTAATAAAAAGAAGTCAATAATTTAACAATTAAGAAAAAAAGGGGAATAAAGAAACATATTGAAAACACTCTGAAATGAAAAGCGAATATGCCTATGTGCCTTCCGTTGGCCACCTTGATTGCTTGCAGTCTTCTTATTAGCTAATATAAAAGGTCCAAGCCCATTCCCATCATATCATAGAAACTTCCTTTTTTTTTTTTTTCTTTTTTTAAACGTGATTTTTTATTTTACTTAAATGTACCGGAACTAATCTCTTTACATAAAAGTCTTCAAGAATATAACATCGTAAATATACAAGAATATATTCAAACCTATGAGTTTTCAAATAAGATATGATGACTATTTACTTAAAGTAAGTTCGGACGTGATAGTAAAGGTATTTATTAGGTTGTTACCTCTAAAGTCAATTGTTTGATCTTTCACCCCACAAATTTCAAAATAAGTTCGAATATTTTAAAAAAAAATGTTCGGATCGACTGAAACTACCTACTTTACTTTGTAATGACTAATGAAATTCCTAGTACTGATAACAAACTATTCACTGCTTTTGCCAATTGACGTATAATTATGTAATTTGTCACTAACTCGTTTTATTTATGCATTTTATTTTGTTGACTTTACATGCCTATTTTCTCAACTCATTATCTCTCTTTACATGTATTTTCTCGGAATAACTTCTCTATTCATACACTTGCTCTATCTAAACTACACTTTCAACGCATGTTGATTCATGTAATTGTTTTTAATTATTATTATTATTTTTTTTTTTTTGGTATGGTCAATTATATATCTATTCAATGATCATATTTTAAACACTTGTTACGAAGGACATTTTGAACATTTGGCCTATAAGCTAATTTCATTGTCATAATTATGCCAACCCATAATTTAATATTTGACACATGTATCACGCAACTCATTATTGATTAGATGTTGCTTGATGAATTAATGATGGTCTAATCTATAACTATATACAATTTACTAACTATAATGCAAGTATGGTATAAGTAACACCAATCCAATCTTATCTACCTATCTTTCCAAAATTCTGTCATTTTCCTTTTTTTTTTGTTTTTTTTCTATCTATTATCGAATACATTTTTTTTTTCCATACATATATACAATTTTGTGTTAATCTATATTAAAATGATAAGTTAAAAATCTTTTTTGGTCCCTAAACTTTCACAAAAGTAACAATTTGATCGATGAACTTTGATGTGTAATGATCTAGTCTTTGTACTTTCAATTTTATAACAATTTAGTCCCTGAACTTTAACGAGTAACAAGTTAGTCCCTATACTTTCAAATTTGTAGCAGTTTAGTTTTTATACTTTCAAATTTGTAACAATTTAATCCATGTTGCAAAAAAAAAATCATCAAAATTAAATGTCATTTTTTTATTATTTAATGATTAAACCTTGTAGCTTATTAAGGTCCCAAATTAGCTTATTAATCTATCTAGGTCAACATTTTCAATAAATCTTTTTATATTAATTTTTCACGATAGGACTAGATCATTATAAATTTGAAAGTATTGAGACTAAATTGTTACTTATTAAAGTTAAGGGATTAAATTGTTACAAAATTGAAAGTATAGAGACTAAATCGCTACAAATTTGAAAGTATATGGACTAAATCGTTACAAATCAAAGTTTAGTGACTAAATTGTTACTTTCATAAAAGTTCAAGAACCAAAAGTGATTTTTAAACAAAATGACATTAAACATCTTTTCCAACTATATAGTATTTCATAAACACAATTTGAGCATAATTAGTCGAGATGCAAGCAACTTCTCTTAGAAGTTGAAGGTTTGAATCTTCCTCCCATATTTGTAATGACACGTTTGTTAAAAAAATAGTATTTTGATGATTGGGGATTTTACCTATAATTAATAATCAAAATTTCATAATGTGGAAATAAAATAATTGAAATGATGATGGGCAACCAAAGTTTTGCTTATGAAAATGAAATTAGATTTTAGAGGGGATTAAATGAAATTCTTTGCTTGCACAACCATCAAACATGATGCTTAATCAAAATTGAGAATTAATCAAAGGAAGCAAAGCTGGCCAAGAAATTGAATTTTATCCAACCCCCAAGACCAATTCCATTATTTCCAGAGAGATCTATTTTCTTATTCTCCTTTTTAATATTATTATTATTTATGTCAAAACATTATATAATAATATCAGTGGATTCACATAGAAAATGATCTGGGTATTGAATACATGAATGTAGAGTCGAAAAGTTGACCGTATGATCTTGATCCGACGGTGAGGGGATATGGGTTTGAAGGGGGAGATTGACATTTTCAAACGTGGCCAGATCTTAGACGTGGCTGGAGACAGCTGGCGGTCGATGTGGCCAATACGTGGACTTTTTATTTTCCACAACGTGAAAATGTGCAAGCCACAACTAATTTTTGTCTTTCTTCTTCGGCCGACAGTGAGGCCACGTGTCCTGTCTGTGATGGGTGAGAAACAAATCATTTTCTCGGGATCCCACTGGGATGCATATCACACTCGCACGTCTACAGGTCCACTCTCGTACTCGCTTGCTCCTTGCGCCACGTGGCTTCCTCTGATTTTTCTCTTCGTAAATCACGTTGATTGAGAAAATGAAGTTTGAACTAATAATTTTTAATTTTTTTAATTTTTTATTTTTATGGGAGAGAAACAAGCTTGTGTTAAAGTTAAGCGACTTGACATCCTGATTTCTATGATAAAATTGAAATCAACACATGAACAGCAAATTAACCTCGATGTCAGAATTTTGGATTGATTTAATGGATACTTGACGAAAAATTATGTGGTTGATAATCCTCCAATTTGCTGAATTATTTACTATACAAATATGTATAAATAATTACAATAATTTCGAATAGTTGATGTGAATCTAAATTCTTTTGAAGATTGTCCTCTTCTATGAGAGAATAAGATGCCAATCTTTTATAAATTTAAGATTCTTGTATTTTCTTTATATATTAAAAAGAAAAACTCTAAATAATATGTGGACATCATATAATATTGGTCTTCCTTACGCGCTGGAAGAAGCGAATTTTTGTAGGGATGGTTTTTCCCTTTTCTGGCTTTCCTTTTTAATAGAGGAAGAGATGGTTGTAACTAACTCTCCTTGTTCATAATATTATATTCAGTTTCAAATATATATATATATATATATATATATATATATATATATATATATATATATATATATAAAAGCCAACTATGCAAGAAGATAGGGAAGAAAAAGTAAGAGAGAAATTGAGATTAGTGAACTTTTGTTGTTATTCGTGGACAAATTAGTATTAATAATCTATTAACTCATATTAATAAGAAAAACATATCTAACTAACAACTACTCCACTCACACTACAATCTAGTGAGAAGACATCAATTAAAACACTTACTCGTCTCTTAAAAGTCAAGGTTTAAATCCCCACCTTCATATTCACGTGGTACTAAAAAAAAGTCTAAGCAATACATTATAGGCATAACTTTTAATAAATAGAGATGATATTAACAATTGTTGATAAATTAAGAACCAATTCAAAATAGAAATTGTTGTAAAAAAAAAAATCAAAATTCAATGGATGATGTTGATTTTAACCAAGTAGTTTATAAGTTCAATAATTGCAAGGATAGAGATGGAATCTTCGAAATGATAATAAATGTATTATTCATTAAATTAATGTTGAATTCACGATCTTGACCGAGTGATGAAGATGTTAATTTTTCGTTACCACTAGAATAGAAGAATGCAATAATGCAAATTGCTGGTAAATGAAGCAAACCATGTCCATAATTTGTGAACTAACGTGTCAGTTAGGCGACTGTGGCCACTGTGGCGCGGGCAGCGAGTGTCCGTGACTGACTGTACTTTTAGCCACTTTAATTTTTTTATTTTTGATTTTCACACACATATGTTTTCATATTCTTAAAAGTAAGACTCTTTTTGGAGGTTTAATACAAAAGGTGTTTTTTTAGTTAAATAACAATTATAGTGAAGAGATTCAAAACTCTAACCTTTTGATTGATAATACATATCAATTGACAATTACCAAATTCAAAAGGTTTAAAAGTGTAGTTTGTCTTTCTTTTTTATTTTTAAGGGAAAAATACAGTTTTGGTCCCTTAGGTTTGGGTTAAGTGATACTTTGGTCTCTGAGTTTTCAAACTCAACAAAAATACCTCCGAGTTTTGAGATAAGGAGCACTTTGGTCCCTACCGTCAATTTTTCTTTAACTTTTAACGGTTGTTGACGTGGCACTATTATTTTAATATAAAAATTATTTATTTTATTTTTTTTTAATAAAAATATTTAAAAAATATATAATAATAATATTTTTTATTTTTTTTATTCTTTCTCACTTTCTCTCTCATCATCTTCTTCTTCTTTTCCATCTTCTCCATCTTCTCCACCTTCTCCTTCCTCTTCTTCTTCTTCCTATGTCCGACGACCGGCGGCGATTTTTTTTCTTTTCCTTTTTCTTCTTTCCTCTTTTTCTCTTCTTTCATCTTCCCTACATTTTCTTCACTGCTTTAAAAAAAAAATGGAACGGGGAGGGAGGAGGGACCTCCCTCCCCTTTCTGATTTTTTATTTTTTTATTTTTTAAAAAAAGGCAGTGAAGAAAATGTAGGGAAGAAGAAAGAAGAGAAAAAGAGGAAAGAAGAAAAAGGAAAGAAAAAAAATTCGCCGGCGGCGGCAAGAGGTGGCCGCCGGTCGCCGGTCGCCGGACATAGGAAGAAGAAGAAGAGGAAGGAGAAGGTGGAGAAGATGGAGAAGATGGAAAAGAAGAAGATGATGATGAGAGAGGAAGGGAGAAAGAATAAAAAAAAATAAAAAAATATTAATATTATATATTTTTAAAATATTTTTTATTTAAAAAAATAAAATAAATAATTTTTTATATTAAAATAATAGTGCCACGTCAGCAACCGTTAAAAGGTAACAGAAAAATTGACGGCATGGACCAAAGTGCTCCTTATCTCAAACCTCGGGGGTATTTTTGTTGAGTTTGAAAACTCAGGGACCAAAGTGTCACTTAACCCAAACCTCAGGGACCAAAAGTGTATTTTTCCCTATTTTTAATCTTTGAGTTCAATAACATTTGAGAGGAAAAATTTGTTCTTCTGACCTCAAGGTCAATGATACATGTCAATTACCATTCAGCTACATTCGGATAATAATGCTTCAAAACTACCTTTGTCTTTATACTTAATTCCAATTGTTACTTTAAACATTCAGTTTAATATAATTTTATAAGAAAAAAAAATTATAAAGAAAATTGTTATAGGTAATTTTGGATTACCCAGATGCACGAGGAGTTGACAAGGACAACCAAGCAGAAATCAGACCGGAAGATGGACCCAAGAGGCAAAACCGGTGAGCGGGACGGGCCAAGGCCGAAGGGGTCGGGCTTTTGGCCTGACCCCCTGCTTGGCCTCGGCCATGGGCCGAGGCCGAGCCCGTCGGGCCCCATTTGGTCCCTGTAGCCTCCAGCCGCCTCGGATTCGCCTGATTTGTCCCGAAACGCCTCTGAACTCCTAAAAAAATCCTAGGAGCATGAGCAGGTATATATACCCCTCTTCGCCACTGAAGAAGGGGACCCGAACTGAATTATCGACTCTCTTCTTTTACTTTCTTGCTCTCCTCCCGTTTTCTGACTTAAGCATCGGAGGCGATGTGGCCTACACCACGTCAGTGTGCAGCGGTTATTACTGGTTTTGCAGGTCACGTCTTCCTCAGTTTCTACAAATTCACCGTTGATGTCACGTGAAGGTCAGGTGAGTCCCTTGCCCAAATTTTGGCATCAACAAAAACTATATTTTTAGAACAACTTCCAAACAACCTTTTAGACTTTGTGAGACTCCTTTTTCAACCCTCTTGAATAGGGAAGTTGGACATTTTTGTTCTGACAGCTTGGAGAAAGGTGGGTATTTAATACAAATGAGAATGGGATTTTTTTTTATTAAAAAAAAAAAAAAAGCAAAGGCAAAGGCAATAAATTCATAAAAATCAGGTGAGTGAAGGTGAGCAACTCTTAGGTAGGTGAGGGTGACCCTAACAAAACCCATTAATTTTGAATAATTAAAAATGCCTGTCAAAGTGAAAAAGAGAGAAGACCATAACATAACAAGCAATAATTGAGAAAGTGGAAGCCGGGGGAGTGAAGGCGTAAAATTAAATTTAAAAAAAAAAAATAAATAAAACTATTTTTGACGGAAAAATAAAAAATTAAAAAAAAAAAACAGAAAAAGTCAAAGAAGGCTTTTTGAGTGATTCGAAATTCCAATCAATTTTGACTCGAAGTTCACATGTAAATGTTATAAGTTGTGTTTGGTTACATCTCGGATTCTCTAACTTTGGCTTCCCTATATTGGGAAAAAAAATTAAAAAATTTAAAAAAAAAGGCATCTTTTACTAACTTTTTAATATGCAACCAAAAAATAAAGTTTAATTTTTATTCAAATAAAACTTTTTGGGTCCCAACTTTACGTGATTCCTCCTCATCATATGCAAAGTGCAAATCCATGTCAGAATTTTCTTTTTTTAGTTTTTATTTTTTTGGTATGTTCTATAGAAATAATCCAACGTACAATGATTAATCTATATAAAAAAAAAATCAACAAAAGCTCAAAATCTTTTTACCTCCTAAGTATGTTTAAAAAAAAACGTGGGCTAAAAAGTAACCTATATAGGAAATTATTTCTTAAAATTTTCAGAAAATAGTTTGACGGGGTCGTTACATTGTGAATGCTATCCTCAAAATTGTTGGATGTATGTTGTAGTCATAATTTTTAGTTATCATCCCTTATATCCAATGATGTAAACCCACCAATCACGTTTTATCAATTTCTTTGAATAATTTCTCAACTTTTTTCAATATGTTTTGCAATAAAATTATGTTTAAAAAAATTAAATAAATAAAAAAAGTTCTTCATTTTAAACTCACCATTAATGTAAAAAAATATTTTAAACATGACATAATGATAATGACATTTTAAATAAATGATAGGTCACGATTTTTGAAAATGATAATAGAAATTTTTTTATAAATTTCTCTCAAACATCACTATGGATTTTTTTCTTTTATTTATTTTTGTATAAATACTGTTATAGGTGATTTTGGACCACATAAGGAGCTGACGAGAACAAACGGACAAAGGTAGGACTAAAAGACCGACCCAGAGGAAGACCGGGCCAAAGGGTCGGGCCATATGGTCGCCCTCGGCAAAAGGTCGAGGCCGACCATTCGGCCCGGTTGCGTGGGCCGAGTCCATTCAATGCTGTTTGGTCCCCACCGCCTTTGGCCGCCTCGGTTTCGCCTAGTTTGACCTAAAACGCCTCCGAATCCCTAAAAATCCTAGGAGAATGAGCATGTATTTATATCCCTCTTCGCTGCCGTTGGTGGCACGTGAAGGTCAGGTGAGTTCTCCTGGCTAAAATCGACCATCAACAAATATTATATATAGAGGGGGGAGGGGGGTTGAAAGTACAAATGTATATAAAAAATGCACCAATATTTAACTATTCAAATTATGTTTAAGTCAACCCTATAAGCATTAGGTGAAGTTATATAGAACCTGCATAATTTCTTCTTTTCTTTTTCTTTTTTTTTTATTCTATTAGATCATGCATAATTAAAAGGTCATTTGAAGTTCAACATAGATGGAAATTTGGGAAGTCGTCTTCAATTACTTGAAAGAGTATACTTTTGATTTGGGTTGTTTTTTTTTTTTTTTTTTGTTGAGGGACCTGCAACAGAAATTGCACGGGTTTCTTTTTTCTTTTTCAAATTTATTATTTTTTAAGTGGTCGAATTAAATTAGAAAATTGGGTGGTATATTTGAACCATGATCTCTTGATTCATTTATATGTCAACGGAATAATGCTCATGTTGGCAATTGCATGGTCTTTTATTTTTAAAATCATCTCATTTTTAATATTTACAAAAATCATACTTTTGTTCTTTCATTTATGTAATCACACAAGTCATATTTCAAAATTCCACCTCCATGATAGGGAAATTTTAATTTTTAACCTTACACGTGTTGCATTACATAATTTTTACCATAAATTTCCAATTTTGTAAAATTAGATTCTGAGCTCAATTAAATGTTGTAATTTTTACCTTTTATTCAATTTCCGTTAATTCATCTACTACTTTTAGTAAAAAAAAAAAAAAAGTACAAATATCAGTAAACTCGTTAACTTCAATAATATCAACAAAATCCAAGCTTGGTTAATCTAGGAATTAACTATTGAAAAAAAATAGAGAAAAGAAAAATAATAAGCAATTCACTGTGATTGATTTTTATTTTTTCTGAAAATTTGTGATTGATATTTTGTATTACTTTAAATGATTTACCTAATAAGGTGACGCACAAACCAATATTTAAATAGTGATTTTAGATGGAAAAGGGTTGGTGACAGTGGGATCTCCTACCCATAAATGGCTCAGCAATCTGTTCATTGGCTCTGCTTGTACTTTTCCAACTTGCTGCTTTTATTTCTTTAAATTATAATTTTAAAAAATACAAAAGTTAGAGAGAGTTTCATTTTAGTTTATTTATTTTTTATTTTTAGAAAGAGAGAAAGAGATTTGAGTGACTTTCAGCTTAAGTTAAAATGGAATATCTAATAATACAATTATTGTATGATATATTCTATTATATTCTATGCTTTCAGATCAGTTATATGATGCCTTCACTTTAAAGATATACACTACATATATTATTGTTATATTCTCCATTTTAGATTCTACCTTTCTATGAATTATTATTTTGTGCATTGAAAAAAATGTTATAGTTCATTAGTTTGGATAATCGATATCGGTTTTGATGTTATTTGAAAATTAAGATTTTTAAAGTAGTTTTTAAGGGATATTTTCATGTGAATAGTGCATCACTCCCACAACATGATTAATGAATTGAGTTGTATTATTGTATTGATATTTTTACATGATTAATAAGAAAAATAGTATATGAGATGATTCAAACAAATCTATATCGTGTCCAAGATAATCAAGGTGTAGGTTAAAATTGTCGTTGTGAATTGTTCTACATTGTTATTATTAAGATAACATGTTCATTATTGTGATGCATCTTTTATTTATTTTCTAAAAACTATATATTAATTTTTATTACTAAATATACCAAGAAATGAATGTGACACTATAAAATGAAAAATATTATTTAATCTATAATTTTGTTATTGGTTTGTTTTCCCTCGTTTACGGTCTTATTTGTTGATCAACATAAAACGACAAGTTGACTGTGATGCACATGCTTTTTCTTTTTCTTTCTTTTTTTTTTTTTTTGAAAAACCATTTGATGTTGTTTTTATTCAAGAGGAAATAGAAAACTTCTTAGCTAATAATTTAATAAATAATCTCTGGTAAAAAAAAAAAGAGAATTATCCTTTTTATGAGGACCGTTGTTTTAGTACATCAACATTTGGGGGTGGAGGAGTACATGCCAATTAAATGCTCATTTTGGCAAACAAAAAAAATAGAAAAGCTGTTAGTTTCTCAAGAAAAAAGGAATTGTCCAATTACGAGTTTGAAAATGAATATCGAATAATTGTAGTCCATTAATTGCAAGAAACTTAAGAAGCAGGACCAACCAAAATGTATGGTTACAAATTAACAAGTGAATTTGAAAATTGACAATTATCAACAACCATAAGTTACCTTTGAAAAAAAAGATAAAAATTAAATTACATTGGTTTCCAAAAGATACATATTAAAAAAATATATATACTGTCAATGTATGAATCTTGTCTTAATTTTTAAGTTATGATACATATATTTTATTCCTGATTTTTTTTTTTTTTAATAGATCAACATTTGAGGTGGAGGGATTCAAATCTCCAACCTCCTGATCGAAGGTATATGCCAATTAGCATCGAGCTATGCTCGCTTTGGCATTTTATTCATGAGGTTGAAGGTTTGAAATCTCATCCTATATTTACTATACTAAAAAGAAATTTAATTTTTATCAGTGAGTTAAAAAACAATATAAAAATATATATTATCCATTTTCATTTATAAGTAGAAAAAAATGAAAACCACAATATTTTATTGATTATTTCATATTTATAAATACTTTATGGCTAAATTTGAATTAATTAAAAGAAAATGGTTGACATAAATATAGAAATGATAAGCCAATGAGAGCATAGCTCAACGGGCAAAAAACTAAAAAGAAGAAGAAGAGGAGATAAACATAAGAATTAATTTACTACAAAATATAAATGATTTATGTTGATGCAAAAATTTGGCCAAAGCACTCACCTGACCTTCACGTGACATCAATGGTGAATTTGTAGAAATTGGGGAAGACATGACCTGCAAGACCAGCAAAAACCGCACACCGGCGTGGTGTAGGCCACATCGCCTCCGATGCTTAAATCAGAAAACGGGAGGAGAGTAGGAAAGTAAGAGAATAGAGTCGATTATTCAGTTCGGGATTCCCTTCTTCAGTGACGAAGAGGGGTATAAATACCATGCTCCTAGGGTTTTTTAGGAGTTCGGAGGCGTTTCGGGACAAACTAGGTGGATCTGGGGCGGCTAGAGGCAACATGGACCAAACAGGGTCCGACGGGATCGGCCCGCACAAGCGGGCTGAGGCCGAGCAGGGGGTCGGGCCAAAGCCCGACCCCTTCGGTCTTGGCCCGTCCTGCGCGCCGGTTTCGCCTCTTGGATCCATCTTCCGGTCTGATTTCTGCTCGGTTATCCTTGTCAGCTCCTTGTGCATCGTGGTGGTCCAAAATTACCTATAACAATTTACTTAGAGTAAAATTTAAGTTTTTATATGTTTTCTTATTGATTTTTTTTCCCGAATGAACAAATAATAAACCATTTTTAGCAATAAATAAGACTATGAACTACTAAAAGAAAATTATTTGAGGCTAACAGAAGTCACCCAGGAAAATGGGCCATGGGCCGAAATGAATAATGCACACTGAGCTAAACGTGAATTACATATTCGCCCTTGCCACTAAACTCACATATCTTGAGTAATTAAAAAAAATAAAATAAAATAAAAGGAAAGAAAATCACATTTTTTATTACCAATTCTTCTAAAAAGAAAATAAAAATAATAAAAATAATAAAAAAAAATTCACCAACATATCATAAAATCTTCCGTAGTAGTTCTAACTATAGTTTGAAAATAACTAACTTGAATTTTAAGTATTATCCCATATCCTAGTTTCATTTTATATTAAAATATGATGGGTATAGTTTTAAGTTTCTAAGTTTGGTCACTCAACTTTCATAGTTGTATTAATTTAGTCGTTGAACTTTCAATTATTTTTATTTTTATTTTATTTGAGTTTAACAATATTTGGAGATGGAGGGTTTCGAACATCTGACCTCTTGGTTGAGGGTACATGTCAATTACGGTTGAGCTATGCTCACTTTGGAAATAGGTCTCTGGTTTTAAAACACTAAACCATCCCGTATTTCATTTTTTTTAGTAGAAAATAGTAAACATCTCATTGATACAATAAAATTACAAAAGAAAAGATCCCATCCAAGAGTACAAGTTTTATGCTAGCGTTGAACTATAGGCTCTTGTTGGTGTGTGAGAGCATACTTTAGAACTTTATTTAGTGATGGGTTGCAGAAATAGAAAGGGTTAATAATGAATGTTCAACCTTGCAAAGATCCAGATTGAAAGAGTTGTTTGAGGTTGTAAGGCTTAATGACTTGGGTATCTCCATTCCACATCAGCTTCGCAAACTGCTCGTAAGCTTTTTCATTGGGATGAAAAGAATCAAAGAACAAATATTCATCGGGATTTTCACATAACTCAAATTCTTTTTGTCCTCTCATTCCTCCACATGTATATACTCCTCTAAACTCTCCACTTCCACAACATCCTGTTATTCCATCCTTGAAACCTTCATCCACATGAATCATAAATTTTCCATTATAACCTCAAAAATAATTGACTTACATTTTTTTTTATGTCTATCAATGATTTAGGTGTGGTTTAAAAATAAGTAAAAAAACATTTGATAATAAACTAATCAATCAAACATATTTAATAGTTCATACACTCTTAAAAATACTTTTCTAACGAGCATCTTGACCAAAAGTACTTTACATGTCTTTCTCACAAAATACTTTAAATGCTTATGATTTATTTTAAAAATACTTCAAAATTATTCCTAAATATGATTGATTTTAAGTGAAAAATGCTTTAGGTCTCAGTTCTCACACAAAAAGTATTATGAAAAGAGTCCAAAACCACAATTTGGAACCCACCATTTGACACTTTTTCTAAAAAAGGAGAAACTTTATGACCATATATATTGTATTTTTTCACAAGCCTTTCATATGCTTCAACCAATATTTTTATCCCAATAAATTGTTCTGCCTATATAAGTTTTCGGATAAGATTTTCCATATAAGTTTGTCGTCTTCTTTAGATTTAATATATTAAACTCAACCATAGGATAATTTAAGAAATAAGGAAGGATTAATTAAAGAGCAAAAAGTTTGGTTACCATATTTTGAAGGGTTGTCGATTCTGTTTTGAAGCATATGGTAGGTATCGGCTAAGGTATATTTGAATCCTTGGAGTTTGTCGGCAAGTTTCTGCAGAGCTCCAGGAAGCACTTTGTTGTGAAGCCTTGCAAGCGCAGAAGCTTCATCCCAACAGCTTCCATGGCCGTCTGGTTTCATCAATCTTGTGCGTGGCAAACAACCTAATGGAGGCACTGCCACAAACGCAAATTTCCTTCCTCCTTTCTTGTATATTTCCTATCAAATCCAAGAATTACATGCATTACTAAAATCAATCTGCATTTTTTAAAATCTTATGAAGTAATTTCAAATTTCAAATGAGTTAGAATTGCAATTTTGATTTCAATTTATAATTGAACCTTGAGATTCAAACTTACTTCGAGCACTATCGTCACATTTCCGATCACCATGTTGACGTACTCTGTTTCAGTGTACTTTTCAAGAACAGGAGTCCCATCGAACGCGACCATGTAGTCGTTTCCTCCGATACTGAACATATAAACAGAGTCCGAGAGCAAGGTTCGGGCTCCGGAATCGCCGAGCTTCTTCTTCAACGATCTCTCCACCTTCTTGAAATACCTAAGTTGAGTTTCAATGTCTATGACCTGAAAATTCAATCGATACACAGGCAATGTTCAGCAGAGAGAAAGAAGATCCTGAAAAGGAAAATCATTGCGGTTTGATCGATTGACTCGTACGAATCCTTGGTGAGTTTCGACTAAAGCGCCGCCTCCACCGGATGCAAAATTGACGCCATGGATGTAGAGATTGTTGTGAGGATCTAAATACGCCGGAATCTGAGGCAAATCCGCATACTCCGCTGCAGGATTAGAAAATTTTCCTTGAAGAACGAAATCGAAACGAGTACGAGTTTTAGTTCAGTTTCTGTTTTGAGAATTACCGATGAAATCTGGCATGAGACGGCCATTGGAGAATCTGCCGGTTGGATCTTTGAAGAAAGATTCGCCGTAGGGAGTGAAATTGGCGCGGAAACCCTCGGAGGTGTTGATGAAATTGTTGTTTCCAGGATCGAAAAAGGAATCGCCGAATACGAAGAAGGCGACGTGTTTTTTCGATGAAGGAACATCGGCGATTTGAGAGGATTGCGCGATGAGGAAAATTGTGATGAAGATTGAGAAAAAGAAGTGGAAGTTTGAAATCTTCATCTCTCCCGAAACTGATTGATGGAGAGGTATTATTCTTCTCGTGTTCTTATATAGAGTAAAAATAGAACAAAGAGGACTCAAAAGACATTATTCAAGAAAATTAACAATTTCAAGTACGAAAGTTTTATCCGTTTGTTGAGTCAATTTGAGTATACTTAACTAGTTAAAGCATATATTTTCGACTAAAGGCATCAATTCTTAACACAAAATTGTTTGACTAAAAACATATTCTTCGACCATGAAATCAAAGGTTTGAATCTTCAAGCCACACATATTATTGAACTAAAGAAACTCGTTTATTTAGTTCAATAATGACCACAAGGTCTGTTGTTCGAATCCTTCCACCCCATATATTGTCAAAAAAAAAAAAAAAAAAAAACTCAATCTTTAAATTCAAAATAGGAGATCCCTACACACTACCATTGTAATGTCAACAATGTTGAGGATCTCACATTGAAAAGAGATAAAATTAGGAGAGATAAAATAAAATTTTCATTTTGTAAGTTTCCATTTTAGTTTTCAAAATTCAAATGGGGTGTGTAGGGACAATCCAAATCAAGTATTGTTGTTTTAAAGTATGTATAGTTACCAATGCAATGAATTGAAGATATGATCAAAAGAAAATGGTATTGATGTTCTGACTCTAAATTTCTATATATGATTCATTTTCTTAATATAATCCAAGTCCAAATAACATAAAATCAAACTTTTCAACTCTAAATAAATTGTGAAACTATAGGGTTTATAAAATAATATTTAAACATTTAAGTAGACCACGGCGTCAAAATTGAGCCGTCTTTATGGATTATCTAGAGGAAGATTGTATAAGCTGCTCTTTTTAAAAATTTTATTTTTCTTTGGGAATCCCCAAATTTGTTCATAATTCATAAAGTATTACAATAAAGAATGAGAAAAAACCAGACAAATAATGGGCACTATATATATATATATATATATATATATATATATATATATATATATATATATACATTTTTGGTATTAAATTATGTTGTTTTTGTTATGATTCCCATGTTCCATTTTGTGAATCAGACAAAGTAGGAGGAAATAATTTAGGTTTTGTCCTCATTCTTAGGTCAGTTGTAAAATATGTAACGTAAATTATCATGATTCTAATTTGCAATCATTCACGAAAGCTAATTATATCTAATAAAGTTAATGCTAAATTATAAATATAGTTTTTTTAAAAATTATTATTAATGTTTTTTTTTTAGTACAACAACATTTGGGGTGGGGGAATCGAACCTCCAACCTCCTAGTCGAGGTACATGTCAATTACCGCTCAGTTATGCTCACTTTGGCTTATTAATGTCGTTTCTATTGAGTCATCCACCTTTAGAAAATTTTAATTACCTTCTAAAATTTTGAATTATACTTTTATTCAGTTCATGTTGTTAACCGTATCAACCAAATGTTGATATACATACCTATCAAATAAATTTTGATGATGACGATTTATTAATAGTGCTACTAACAACTATGACTAAATAGAAGCGTCATCCCTTATTGGTGTGATTGAAAATTTTAAAATTTAAAGACCAAATGAGCATAATGTCCAAAAATATAAGGACTAATTATACAAATATACTATTGATATATATATTTTTATGACAGCTTGGGGAGTGAAGGATTTGAACCTTAGATCTCTTGGTCGAGAGTATAAATTTTATGTAAATTGAACTGTGCTTTTGTTAACTATCGCTTGTACGTGGAATGAAATGGAGCAAAAAATCCACTCAAATCAATTGGATTATTGAAAATGACTTGATTGATACATTAGTTAGAAAAGGAATATCAATAGCATTATATCTTCTTTTATGTCGCGATCAATCTAATCATAATGATCGATCTGGAAATCCATCCAAAGATGGAGATTCTCACATAAAAGAAAACTCCATATAATCATAACTATAAGAAGCTTCTTGTTTGGCTTCTTTAAATTCCAGAGAAAAATCCAAATAATTGGTTCATGGAGGAAGTTGTTTAAAGAAAACAAACACACCCAAAAGAGATTAAATAAAAGGACTTAGCCATTAATTACTTGTTAGTGAGTTTGGCACCTTCATAACTCATAAATAAAAAGCGATGTCACAGTTTGTGGACATTTTCTGGGACTTGGAAGGAAATGAATCCTGAAAAAGTAAAGAAATGAACTTTTGCTTCAAAATGGTAACATTGTAAACAATTGTATCGTATTTTTTGTTTCTTAAAAACAACTTTGGAAAAGGGGTTGAATTAATGTCATTGACACGATGTGGTACATAATTGGAAAGATGATAGTGATTTATCAATCACCTCCTAAACTTATGAATTGCAAGGAAATATTGCAAAATACCAAAATCACCAATAAATTATAGGTCTTTTTTTTTCTATCTATTTTTGAAAATTGTGATTATTTTTTCTACGATAGCTTTCCTCTTTCTTAAGAAAGAACCGATTTTTTTGGTCAAATTTACAAAACAAAAACAAAATTTTCAAATTACATTTTATAACCATTTGTTTCTTGAAAATTGTGTTTGTTTTCTTACAAACTCTTTAGAATGGTTTTCATCTATCTTACGAAAGCGTTTAGAAAAACAGATTTTTAAAAACTTTCTTTTAGTTTTTAAAACTGGACTTTTTTATTAAAGCATCTCTAACAAACTCAAGGGTGGAAATATTGTTTATAGGTTTAATTAAAAAAAAAAAAAAAAAAAAAAAAAAAAAAAAAAAGTGATTATCAATCATCCCTTGAACTTTTCAAAATAACTATTAAAAAAAAGGTAATCAAACTAGGCCTTAATCGTAAAATTTTGTGAATTAAAACCACAATTAATAATAAAAAAAAAAAAAAAAAAAGCAATATCCGAGGGTGTGACAGACTTCTAAGTTGGTTTTTGGAATTTGCTGTATTAAGAAAGTAGAGCACATACCAAAACTTTTCCTACAGTGTCAGTCCCTCCATTGGCAAGCATTTCATCTCTGAAATTAAGCCCTCTGTAATCAACATCCACATTGCAATTCAGAGCAACCTACACCAAAAATCCTCACCAATTCAATCTTAACCAATACAATACCATCATTTTCCGATTCAAACTTCCAATTCCAATTCATACCAACGAACACTGTAAACTCTTCCATGGAGGCTGCAGAGATAAAGCCAAACAAATATCAAATTAACCTACCTTCATCTTCATCACAGCCATATGAAGAACAACCAGCTCTACTCCAACATCGCCGATAATTTTCACTGCAGCAAACTCTCGCGTAGTATCGATCAAATCGACATTGAATCGATGCAACAACAGACGACTTCGAACACTCCGATCGTCGCTGCGAGCGGGCTGGTACACTTCAGGTACTCGGATCGTTCCGATCACGGCGTTTCCATCGTAGATCACGAGAAGCCTCGACGGACTGTACTTAATGCCGATTTTGTTAGGGTTTCGAGAATTGAGAGTCAAAGTGAAAACCGAAGAAAGAGATGGAGATCCAGATTGGACGGTGATGTTGTACCAATCCAATCGCAACGACTGGAGAGTAAAAATCGGCTCTCGAGGCTTCAAAAGGAAAACTACAGGCAAAGCGGCGATCGCAACTGCGATGATCGAAAAGAGAGCAACAAAGAGAAGGAAAAGGCAGAATCGTTTCAGAGTATAAAGCGTACAGATCTGATCGCAGCAAAAGCGATTGGAAAATCGATTCCTGGATGCATGAACATCCATTGAAGGCCATTTTGGGGACACGAAGAACACGGATTAAATCAAGAATAGCAACTTCTTCTAATGGGGGAATTTCGAATTTGATGTCTTTCTTTAGATTCTAAAACTCTCCGTTATTCTTCGTATGGTTTGCAACTTGAAGTAAAAGTAACGAATTTTCGTTCTGGGTAAGCTATAAAATCATCGTATTCTTAATAACAAAATTAAGAATCAGTTCTTTTAAATAATAATAATAATCGAGTAAATTACAAGGAAGTGTACTTAATCATGAGATAATTAAGATTTATTTTTTCTGATGGTACATAATAATAATTGTCTATAATGGCGTAATTAGAAAATTGATATTTCAAAAGAAAATAATTAAACAAACTCAATGACGAGAGATACGATAATTATTAAAGTTGATATAAACGAAGAGGGGTAGTAAAAGAATAATGATTTTGGTGTTTTGTCATAAAGAGCAATTTCCTTTTCTTGTTCATTTGGAATCGCAAATGGATAAAGACAAATTATCTGAAAAGGCTGAGTTATCCCACCAGATGAACTTGAATTAGATCTAACTTTTTGGATTTTCTTTATTACTATTTTATATTCTAATTACATTTTAAAAAATCAAACAGTTTAATAAACACTTTAGAATATTAAACTTTAGAAAATACTAACGAGCATCCAAACTCCAAGACTTGACAACTCTACACTCCAAATACAGACTTCCTTACTTCAAACTTAACTTTGCACTTCAAACACAAACTTCATAACTCATCAAACTTCACAACTCCACCTTGTTGCTCCATAGAAAATACTGACAAGCATCCAAACTACAGACTTAACAATTCTGCACTCCAAACACAGACTTCATAGGTTGTCCCCCAAACACCCCCTAAAAGGGTAAGATAGCCCTCGACCAAAATATCAGATTGAGATATAATGTCTCAAATAAATTTTGATATAAAATCGTGGATAAAAACCAACAATTTTCAAAATATTTATAAAAGTGTGGTATTTTAAAAAGTAACTATAACTATAATGGTAAAAAAAATATTGACAGAGGATACCTTAATTACAGTATGAGGTGTGAGCTGGACCAGTGGCTTGTTTTAGAAATGGGACTGAGCAGTTGAAATCATTGCAAAAAGGTCGAATCAAATCACATGCAAATGCAACAAACAGCTTAGCTTATAATTAAATAGGAACTTCCTTATTCATCCCAAAAAAAAAAAATAATAATAATAATTAAAAAAAAAAAAAAAATAGAACTTGCTCTGCTGCTTACACAAACACGTGAGTGGGAGAGAGAAGGGCACGAAATGGCACATCACTGACTTTGTACTAATAACCACAACCACTGATTTTCCACTGCCTTTCCTCTGAAAGAAATTATCATCATCCTCTGAATTCCCCCATGCTCCTCTCCACGGATCCAACACCCTTTTCAAACTGCACCTAATTTATAAAACTGACGGTAAAGATCTTCACAATCCCATCATCTTTCATAAACAAAACACAGAGAAACAGATGAATCAATGAAAATCATCTAAACAGGCAAGCTTTGGAATTTAGATAAGGTAAGGCTGGCTTCATTGGATCCAAGAAGTTTCATTCGGCGACTCGAGCACCAAACAAACATTTTCATTGCATATTTGCTTAGTACAAAAAATAATGGTGAACCTTTCGGTTTCGGTTTATGAATAAAAAGATATCGAAGAGATATGAGAAGAAAGGAATGGCACAACCATCCATCATTCATACAAACACAAAAGACAGAATTGAGATTCAACAAGTTTTCAACGTCCAAAGCAAATAAACCACACATAGTTTTATCAGTACAAGCATATATTAGTTTTGAGTTTCCCATATTATGGTCTCGAAACATGAAATGGAGCCTACCAAGAAGAGTACTACATGTGCCCTCACATTCAACATACACACCAATGGCTATGTTTGTCAGGCCATTTGCTTATGCAGGCAGATCTCTCTCACGTCCATTCCCATAACAGATGACAGACAAATGTTCCTGCAATAAGTTTATGTGAGATATTCAAGATTTTACAAAGCAAAACAAAGGAGATCATCCTGAAGGGAATGAGTGTACATTTTTATAAAAATCAGGAAGAAACTGATAAAGATGCCAAACTCACTAATATGTAGCTTTTATTTACATAACCTAGCAAGCTGGACAAGATTTGCTTAGAACACACTGCCGACCATTGCTGTAAGATCATCAAAGGTCCAAAGGTCGACTGAGTTTCCACCATCCTGGTTTCCAGTCTCTCCGACAAGGAAAGCATCCATGGACGCATCCCAGCTACCATCAAGGTATGGCATCTGGAAAAATTTCATCTCGGACTCAAAAGAAGACAACTCCTCAGATAGAGTCTTTTCAGAGCCTTGAGGAGCCACCATATTCTCTGAGCTATACTTGACTTTCTTCCTTGGAGAAGCATCCTCGACAAAGTGAGAATCTTCATTTTCCATGGCTGCTGAAAGAAAAGACGAGATTTCGGGAGTCTTTGCACCCTGCTCTCCCCATCCAAAGTCAGAGTAATCAAAGGAGTTGCTACCTTGATCTGAATTGAAGTACATGGGTGCAACATCAGAAGAAGGTGGGCTGGCTTTTATTGCAACGTCTCCATTGGCAGGGAATGAATTCATGTTGACAAGTTGATTTGTAAGTGGTTTTTCCTCCAGGAAACCCATGGCACTATAGTATTCTTCATCAGAGTTATTCACAAAATCATTGTTCTGGATTAGATTTGGTTGAGTCTTTGCCAAGCTAATTTTGGCAAGTGGTTCCTGAAGGTTTGCCTTTGCCGAACGCTTTCCACCATTTCGTGGAGCTTCCTCGGGGAAATTGACCTTGGCTTTCTTTCCACGAATTCGTCGTGCTTCAGCATCATATGCTCGAGCAGCTTCTTCAGCAGTATTAAAAGTGCCAAGCCACACACGGACTCCTTTCCGTGGGTCGCGAATTTCTGCTGCCCATTTACCCCATGGTCGCTGCCGGATTCCCCTATACTGATTCTTTCGCTTTCTTTTTGCAGATTTTTCAGCTTGTCCGGAGAATTCTACAGATTTTGATGCTGCAGAATATATATATCTTATTAAAGCGATGAAGAAGAAAGAATACACAGATTGAGAGGAAACAAAAACATAATAACAAAATTGAATCAATCCTAATCAATGAAATATAAAGGATCTAAGGGATCTAAAACTACAAACGACAGGTACATGGAAGACATTTGGGAAACTGATGATTCACTTTTTCCAAAATACTCGTTAGCTTTGATAAGATGAAATAATTGGAAGGACCACCAAAAAGAAAAAGAAAAAGAAAAAAGGAAGAAGAAAGCGAGACACCAAAAATTAGGTTCGAAGCATTTTATGAACGACCAACCAATAAGATGAATACCAATAAGCCACGACTTGTCTGGCAATTACGTTAGCCGATCCAAAAAATATTGACAACTCAAAAGGATTTTCATTAATATAGAAAATTAAAAGGATAGGATAAAAAATGTTCAAAAAGCACATCATATAACAAATTCAATTATGTGTTAGTTTCATCAATTTTTTGGTCTTATCAAGAAAAATCTAAAAAATCCAGGGATAGAAGCTTGATCATAATCAAATAAAAATGTATAAACCCAAAGCTATTGGCTGGATCTGGCAGTCCGTCATTTTTTTTTTCTTTTTCTCCTTTTTAAATCAGTAAAAATGTTATCGATTTATTCCTCAAAATAATTCGTTTCCGCAGTTCAGGAGCTAATGATCAGAAAGTGAATTTTCCTCATAAAAAGACCATATTCCCCTAAACATCTACCAAAATCTAGAAGGTAATAATGGATCTACCACAAACCAGCAGAATGTTGAAACAGAAAGAGAACAAACGGAGGCCATGCATCAAAACCGAACATTCACTCAACAGAAATCAGATAAACGATCAAGTTCAGAGAAGCAGTAAGGCATAAAATCAACATCAGCACAACGATCAAAGAAAGTTACCACGAGCAGAAGGAACGGCAGGGTTTCCACCAGCAGAGAAGGCAAAGGGCTTGACATCGACGAGCTCTTCCTCATCCAATTCCAAATCGGAATCGTCCTTGAAGTGCTGGAAATCAGTCTCGAAATCATCATCAACGTCAATGATATCGGACTTCACGGGCTTGGACAATTGATTTCCGAAGCCAGGTTTCTTCTGATTGGGCCAAAGGTGTTCGCCGGTGACTCGCCGGGAGCGAGTCGTCGGAATGAAGCCGGAGATTATAGCACCACCACACATTGTTCAAGAAGAAAAACAGTTAACTGAAAAGATTTTGACAGAGAAAAAGGGTGGGAAAGTTGGGGTTTTTCGATTTCTGAGAGAAATTGAAGGGATTTGAAATGAAATGGAAGATTAGTTGTTGGGAACTGAATTGATTTTAAGGAGAAGGGATTCTTTTTTAGGGTTTTAATCAAAAGGTTTGGTGAGTTTTTCTTGTAAGCAAGTGGGAAGAGTTGGCACATTGCTAAGTGGGGCCCGTCGTCTCTGAAATCCCCATTTTACCCCTCCCTCTTTATGCCGTCGACTGTATAGTTGCTCCCTCAATCGACAAAAGAGGATTTTTATTTTTTATTTTTTCCTTTTTTATCTTCATTTCTTTTATTTTTTTAAGAAATTATTTGAACGAGACAGCGTCTTTTTTTTCTTCTTTTTTTTTTAGACAGCGTTACGTTGTAAGAGGAAAATACATTTTGTGTATTCCAATTTTAATATTGACTTAAATCCCCCATGAACTCTGCATGATTTATTTTAGTTCTTAGATTTTCAAACAATTTATTATAATTTCTAAAATTCATGTACAATATATTTTTGTTTTTTTTTTAATTATTATTTAGTAGAAGTTTCGTATAAATACGTGTTTTATTTATTTATATGATTAATAGGTATCTAGATTGTCCCAAAAAAAGAAGAGCTATGTGAAAATAATACATTAAAATTTATTAACTTTAATTATTTTATTTCGTGATGTACGGCAAATAAGACCTAACCTAGTCAAAGTAAATTATTTACCCTTTGAGAAATAAAAAAATTACTTATCATGAATGACTCAAAATCAAATTTTAAAATTACCTTTAAAACAATCAAAATTAAACCGTGATAAAAATTTTAAAGTTGTATCAACCCTTGTCGTATATCTTAAAAAGTTTATAATAAATTATAAACTCTAAGAAGTTGAAAAAATAACGACGGAACGTTTACTTTTATGTCTAATAAATTTTAGTCATTAACCCTATCAATATAGTGTTTATACCACCAAATGCCTCAAAACCAACCTAACACTAGCACCTAATTCTTAAATAACATTGTCAATATGTGGTTTGAATGTTAAGGTAAAAGAATCAACTTGAACATGCCAACAAGAGCATAGCTTAACTGGCATAAAGTTGTACCGATGACCACAAGGTCTGTGGGGTTAGATATTATATTTCCAGTCAAGAGAATTGTCTTTTATGACGGTGATTTATCCACATAGGGGGTAAAAGGGTATATTCCATAATATCTCTCTCACTTCCTCTCACTTTGAAGCATTTACATGTGACACTCTTCATAGGTTGTGGCATTCAAAGGAGTAGGCTTGTCTGCCTAATTTTTTGCCCTTATGGTCATGTTTATTGTTTTTTTTTTTTAAAAAAAAAAAACAAGTAGTTTTTCTTTTTAACAAATTAAAAAAAAAAAAAAATAGTAGTTTACCAGACTTGACTGCACCAAAAGAATGAGTGTTTGAAAATTTTCCCCTACTTTTTCTACATTTCTGAAAGTCCAATAAAATTAAAAATCCTACCTTCAAAACCTAGCCCTTTTTCTCTCTGTTACCCAACAACTTTGATCTACTTGTTCAAATCAAATTAAACTACCCTAAAGTTTATTACTCTTCATGCTGGTCAAGAAACATTTTTCTCTCCTTTGCCTCCATTACATGCATGACTAAGTTGGGGTGATGGCTTCAACTAATTCAGTCTAAATTTTCAACATTTTCTTAAAAAGAGAGATGTTTTTGAAAAAAATATAGAAAAAAAAAAATACAGAAATATTCAATACTATCTATGTTTAGTCAAACTAGTGAAATTCTACCATATATTATGAAATTAACACTCTTTGGTAATGAATATGTATAACAAGAAATATTCAACTCGGTATTAGAGAACAAATATATATGTTAACAAGTATAGTTACTTAATTGATTTTTTTTTAGTTCAACAATATAAAATTAATTTAATTTTATAGAATATAAAATGTTTACATTGATGGTATAAGGAGAGAAAATATGGCTGATATTTAGATTTGTTTGACATCAATCAAAATTTTTGAACTATTTTATAAACTAGTGTTAAGAAAAAAAAAATTATGTGCAGACAAATTATGCATCTTTCTAGGTTTTTTTTTTTTTAAATAATGTTTTGGTATATTTCAAATTGAAGGACTATTTCAATAACTATTCTAGAACAGTGCCAGCATAAAATCATTATTTAAACGATAAAAATAAAATCTTGGTCAAAAAGTTTTTTTTTTTTTTTTTTTTTTTTTTTTTTTTTTTTTTTTTTTTAGTATTTCAAAATATTGGTCAAAAAGTTGATTGTTGCATGCAACACATCAGTAGAAAATGTGATGTATATTTGTGCGTCAAAAAAAAAAAATCGGGATAAAAGAAAGAAGATTTATGGGGAAAATTCCATCTAAATACAAATAAAATAAAATATATATTATTTTCAAAATCCTTAACATATATTTATGAAAGGTCTTAATAAAATTTTTCAAATTATTGAACGAAGTATTTCTTCGATGGCTTTGTTTGAAATAGGGAAAAAACAAAAACTAGAATGAGTAAAGTCGTACATTTTCTGTACAACGTGGTCATTTAATTAAATTAACAAGGGACAAAAGTAGTTAAATCAGAATAAAAATAAGTGGATATTATTTTACTGGTGCTTCGGGTATTAAAAAGTAGTTAAATCAGAATAAAAACATAAAATCAAGTTGATATTATTTTACTGGTGCTTCGGGTATTATTCAATTTAATCTAATCATTTGTTGTAAAATAATAATAATAATCACTTAAAAAAATATATTTAATAGAAATTGTTTGTAAATTTTGAATAATCGTGTTGAATTACGTCTGTGAAATTACAGAATAAAGAGGAATGACGCGTTGTTGACCTTGTTATAAACGAATATTCTAATTTTTGTCTGTTTATAATTTAATTCCTCAGAGTCATATGGGGCAGAAAGAAGCCAAGCGCCGATTTTTTTTTTTTTTTTTTTTTTTGAAAATCGCCGATTTTCCTTTTAACATTGAAATGATTATTATTTAAATTAAGTCATACTTTGATAATTTGTACTCATAAATAAATCGTTAGGTTTTAGAAACATCAACAAAAAATTTCTTCCCAAGAAAAAACATCAACAAAATATGTTCGATTAACACAACGTCATTATTATTTTATGTTTTAAACTACTTTTTTAGGCTAAAAAAATATATTTATACCTCCTTAATCTTTCTTTTGTCTACCCAACTGGAACTTTAGTCGCACTCCCAATAGAAATGTCATAAATATCAATTTTGTAGGATGTGAATTAAAACGTCCAACCTTTTGGTAAAAAATATAACCAATTGACTTGACAAAAAAAAAAATCTCCAAAATGCTTGATCAAAAGTGTGTAATTGTTCTTAACAATGTAGAAGTTAATTCATTTATATTTTGTCAAACTTGAATATAGTTAATTATTTTTTTTTGTTCGAATATAGGTTTTTTTTTCCTTAAGTTCGAATATAGTTGTGTCCAGACATTAGTAACCAACTTGAATGATTATTGCAAGGTTAGAATCATATTAGAACAATTTTTTATTTTGTATATAATAAGTTTATGATTTAAAAAAAAAAAAAATCAAACAGGCTAATGTTCTAAGCAATAGAAAGTTGAAGGTTAGATATTTATTTATTTTAAGTATTTTTTTTATACTTTTATTGTTTAGAGATATTATTATTATTATTATTATTAGACTTAAAAATAAGAAGAGAATATCATGTGAGAAGAAAAATAAGGAGAAAACTTATTTCATTCTCATTACAACTTTCCAAAAGAAGGTGATACAAAAGGACTCAAGCTACAACCATATATATTATTAGGATAAAGGAAGTTATAACTATTTCTTGAGTTGGTTATATCAGATGGTTAATTCTAACCATCACCTGCTGTAAAGGCTATTTATATGCCTTGTTTATTCTTGAATAAGAGAGCAAGTTTATTTCCTCTTCTAGTCTAATATGGTATCAGTTGACTATATTGCACTCGAGAGTATCATCTTGTCCAATTTTTTCGTTTCGTTCAGCCATGGCCGATGAAACCGTTCAAACTTCAAATCCGAATTCCATTTCTTCAGCAAATCAACCCACTAATCCCACTGTCATCGATCAGTATGTCAACCCTTACTTTCTTCATCATTCGGACGGTACCAATCTGGTTCTTGTCTCCGAATTGCTCACTGAATCCAATTATTCATCCTGGTATATCATGCCATGCTTATTGGACTCACCGTGAAGAACAAGGTTGGCTTCGTTGATGGAACTCTACCACAACCGACTGGTACGATGCTCCACTTGTGGAAGAATTGCAATAGTGTCGTCAAGGCTTGGATCCTCAATGCCTTGTCCAAGGAGATACTCGCTAGCGTCAATTTCTCCGACTCGACCAGAGATATGTGGCTTGACCTACAACAGCGATATCAAAGGAAGAATCGCCCGCGAATTTTTCAATTACGGCGGGAAATTTCCAATTTGGCGCAAGAACAGTTGTCTGTGACTGCGTATTTTGCCAAATTGAAAACCTTGTGGAATGAACTCACCTCATACAGACCTTCTTGTACTTGCGGTCGTTGTTCTTGCGGAGGAGTACAGGGTTTAGTTCAATACTTCCAAACTGAGCACGTTATGGCGTTCTTGATGGGGCTCAACAAATCATTCAGCCAGATCCGCACTCAATTGTTATTAATGGAACCAGAACCAACGATCGTTAAGGCGTTTTCTTTAGTTGCACAAGAAGTTGAACAACGTGCATCCACCACGGTTTCTTCTTCCTCGACAGTCGCTGCGGAGGCTACTGCTCTTCTTGCTAAAAATAGTCCATCAAGTTCCAGCGTGAAAGCTCCTCCTTCAAACAAGAAGAAAGAACGTCCCCACTGTACCCACTGCAATGTCCTTGGGCATACCATAGATCGTTGCTACAAGTTGCACGGGTATCCTCCCGGGTATCGTAATCAGAAGGCCTCACCTCCTACTACCTCTAAGGCGGATTCCAGTCCCCTGTCAAATTTAATTCCTGAGCAGTGTCAGGGAATTCTTGCTATGCTTCAGTCTCATTTGAGCTCGGTTAAAACTGGTTCTGATTCTTCTTCCCCTGGGAATACACATGTGGCAGGTACCTGCTCCTCGTTAATACCTCTTTCTCATAATTGGGTTGTTGACTTTGGGGCTTCTGCCCACATCTGTTTTTCAAAGAAATTATTTGCATCTTTTAAGGCAGTCTCTGGGTTTTCTGTTACTCTACCTAATCAGACACGTCTTAATGTTGAATATGTGGGTGATGTGCGACTGTCATCTGATCTTCTACTTCAGAATGTCTTGTTTGTTCCAAACTTTCGGTTTAATCTCATTTCTGTCAGTGCGTTAACATCTCAGTCTCCTTGTTTGATATCCTTTGCTGGTGATCATTGTCTTATTCAGGACAAGTCCAGTTTGAGAACGATTGGGAGGGCTAAGCTGTGGCAGGGTCTTTATTTGCTGAGTCAAGACTGTTTAGACATTGGTTCTCATTCTGTTTGTCTCAGGTCTATTGATATAAATGAACATTGTACCTCTAATTCCAAATACAATAATACTCTTTGGCATGATCGTCTCGGTCACCCTTCATATAAGAACTTGGCTGCTTTGAAAGTTTTGTTGCCTATCAAAAATTGTCTTTCTTCACCATGTCTCATTTGTCCTTTGGCTAAACAGCGTCGGCTCTCTTTTGTTGCCCATAATAGACTTGCTGATAAACCTTTTGACTTGCTACATTGTGACACATGGGGGCCGTTTCATTCACCCACACATTCCGGCTATAGGTATTTCCTAACCTTAGTAGATGATGCCACTCGCTACACTTGGGTTTTTATGATGAAGAAAAAGTCTGATGCTTTAGAGATTGTCCCAAACTTTTTTAAGTTTGTTGATACACAGTTTCACCTAACCATAAAATGCTTCCGTTCTGACAATGCACCAGAATTTTCTTTCACTGATTTTTTCCGATCAAAAGGAGTTGTTCACCAGTTCTCATGTGTTGAACGGCATGAGCAAAACTCCGTCGTGGAAAGGAAACACCAGCACCTTTTAAATGTAGCAAGGGCTTTATTTTTTCAGTCAAGAATTTCTATACAGTTTTGGGGTGAGTGCATCTCAACAGCAGCCTATTTGATCAATCGTACTCCTTCTTTCTTGTTAGATTGGCAAACTCCATACTTCCGGCTGCATAATACTCATGCTGACTATTCTCAGCTTCGAGTTTTTGGCTTGCTTTGTTTTGCATCCACCTTAAAATCTAGCATATCAAAATTCTCTCCAAGAGCTGTTCCTGTTATCTTCATTGGGTATCCCCAAGGAATGAAGGCTTTCAAGCTCTATGATATTGAGAACAAGCGTATCTTTACATCCCGAGATGTTGTTTTTTCACGAGACCATTTTTTCTTTCCACAAGGTCACCACACAACTGCCGGATGCTGCTGTTTCTGATCTCTTCAAAGATTTAGTTTTACCTAAGTCGTTTGATTATGGAGGCATTCCTCCTTCCAACACGCCAGTTGTTACTGATGTGCCTCCTGTTAAAGAGCACATCGACTCCATTGATAGGCAGCCATCGCTGTCTGCAGAGGCTACTTCCAGTGAGACATCACCTGTCTTGGATACTCAGCCAAGTCTTGACATTCAAGGACCTGCTGCGCCTGTTGTTTGCCCTCAACGTCGGTCAGCTAGACAGCCTAAGCAACCTTCTTACTTGAAGGATTACCACTGCAGTCTTCTTCACTCTAGCACCCCTGACTCTATCAAGCCAAAGTTCTCTCTAGACAAGTGCTTGTCCTATGATGGTTTATCTGCTGACTATAAGTGTTTTGTTCTTAACATATCCACTACATTTGAGCCTCAATTTTATCATCAAGCCGTGTCTTCTAGCCATTGGAGAGATGCCATGTTTGCAGAGCTTCAAGCCGAAACCAATTCTACTTGGTCTGTGGTTCCTCTACCTAAAGACAAGCACTCCATCGGCTGCAAATGGATTTACAAAATCAAGCACAAAGCTGATGGGTCCATTGAACGCTACAAGGGCAGACTCGTGGCAAAAGGCTACACTCAACAGGAAGGGCTCGATTACATTGAAACCTTCTCACCCGTTGCTAAGTTGGTCACTATAAAAGTCTTATTAACTTTAGCAACTTCTCTCAATTGGCCATTAGTTCAGCTTGACGTCAATAACGCGTTCCTACATGGAGATCTCTTTGAAGAGGTGTACATGGACTTACCTTTGGGATACAATCATGGTAAAGCTTGTCCTCAAGGCCAACGTTTAGTATGCAAGCTCCACAAGTCTATCTATGGACTTAAGCAAGCTTCGAGGCAGTGGTTTGACAAGTTTTCCTATGCCTTATTAACTTTTGGCTTCAAACAGTCGAAATCTGACTATTCTCTCTTCACCAAAGGCAGTGGTGCTTCATTCATGGCTTTGCTTGTGTATGTCGATGATATAATCATCACCGGAGCTTCTCTTTCCATGATCCATGAACTTAAGACTCGCCTTCATGAGTCTTTCAAACTAAAAGACCTTGGTTGTCTCAGGTATTTCCTTGGTCTTGAAATTGCTCGATCGTCAGAAGGTATTTTTCTCTCCCAGAGAAAGTATGCATTACAGCTGCTGGAAGATGAAGGGTTACTGGCTTCCAAACCTTCTCTCCTCCCAATGGATCCTAACTCCAAGTTGTCTTCTGAACAAGGTGAGTTACTGAGCGATTCCACTCATTATCGACAACTCATTGGGAGATTGCTCTATCTTACTATTTCAAGGCCAGACATCTGCTTTGCTGTGCACAAGTTAAGTCAGTTTGTTGCCAAGCCAAGAACATCTCATCTTCACGCAGCCCAAACGCTTCTAAGATACATCAAACGTTCTCTTGCACAGGGAATTTTCCTCCCAGCTTCTAAGTCTTTCCAGCTCAAGGCATTTTCAGTCGCGGACTGGGCCTCTTGTCTTGACACAAGAAAATCCACTACTGGATATTGTATTTTTCTGGGAGATGCATTGGTATCCTGGAAAGCTAAGAAGCAGACAACTGTTTCAAGGTCGTCAGCTGAAGCGGAATACAGAGCATTGGTCGTGACTACTGCTGAATTAACTTGGTTGAATCAGTTACTAAATGAGCTCCAGATTCCTTATACAGCTCCTTCTCTACTGTTTTGTGATAATGATGCAGCCATTCACATAGCAAACAATCCAATCTTTCATGAAAGGACGAAACACATCGAGATAAACTGTCATTTCGTTCGGGACAAACTCACTGCTGGAGAAATCAAGCTGCTACCGGTTCGATCTGATCACCAGTTAGGAGATATGTTTACAAAGCCTTTACCAACTTCCTTATTCTCTTCTCTTTTGTTCAAGATGGGCATCGAGAATATTATGGCTCCATCTTGAGGGGGGATATTAGGATAAAGGAAGTTATAACTATTTCTTGAGTTGGTTATATCAGATGGTTAATTCTAACCATCACCTGCTGTAAAGGCTATTTATATGCCTTGTTTATTCTTGAATAAGAGAGCAGGTTTATTTACTCTTCTAGTCTAATATATATACACTGTTGTAGAATCAGAGAAAGAGGTGAAAAACTCTTGAGAATAAAATACACACACGACTACAGAATAAGAGTATGTTTGGTTTAACTTTTTAAGTGTTTAATTTTGAAAATAAATCATTTTGAAAAAATGTATAGTGTTTAGCAACCACTAAAAATGACTTATTAGAAAATGAGATTGATAAATAAACCATTTTAAGAAAAACACTTGAAACCAACTTTTAAAAAAGACTTCTTAAGTAAGCAATAACTTGTATATAAAAACATTTGAGAAGAAATGCAACCAAACACATGAGTGTTTAAATCATAAACAATTTTTGTACAAAATATTTTTTAAAAAATACATTCTTGAAAAACATTTAAATTAAAATGTATTCCAACGGATCCTAATAGAGCTCGGCTAACAACAAGGAAATGAAAAACACATGATGAACTAATATATATATATATATATATATATATATATATATATATATATATATATTTGAATACATGATGAACTAATACATGAATAAAGCAGATGCGATTACAATGGACAAACAATAATCCGAGAACTCTCTAAGTTGGACAACCTAATGGCCTTAACAATTAGTTTATAAATTTATTAGACAAACGTAATTCTACAAATTCAAGTGATAAACTTATCACGTAAAATAATAATTAAAAAAAAAGTGGTAAACTTATCATTTACACCTGAACAAAGTTATTATTGCCTTTTTTTTTTTTCCATTTTCTTTTTGGTCAAGTTAACAGTTGTAATGAAAATAGCGAATCCACGAGAATCATATGATAAATAGAGTGCTCAACCAATCGATGGTTTGAAAGAATAAAACAAAAATACATATTAAAAAAAAAAAAGAATAAAACAAAATGCAAGCTGTAACGCCACGGCTATTGCAATGTTCATTAGCAACGTAAATTTCATAACAAACGGCATAATTTAAGGGATTATTCACAAATGTACCAATCACAAGATAAATGTGGATCTAATGTTAGCTTAAAATAGGCATATTTTTAGTTTAGTTTCTCTTTTTGGGATAATATGTGGGGAGGGAGATTTGAACCACAGACCTCGTATCAATACAACGTTATGCTACTTGAGCTATGCTCTTGTTGACGGCATACTTTTAGTTTAAACTGATCGCAGTTCGACAAAATATGCAAGTTTAGTTAAACTTAAAATTATAAATCAACCTACATCGCATATGCAATTTTAATTAGCGTATAATATATATATATATATATATATATATATATATATATATATATATTGGAATAGTTTTGATTAGCATGCCTAAGAGGTTCACGTGATTATTGTCTAACGAGTTATATAAAAGCAAGAAGAAGTTAAATGCGAAAATTTTAAACTAAACAATTTATCTTCGATCAGGATATTAGAAATTCGATTTCCCACCTGTACATATTGAACTAAAAATGATATTTATAACAATAACTTAGTCACGACATTTAAATAAAATTATGGACAAACTGAAAAATAAAAATGTATAATTATAGCTCTTGATTATTCAAGATCATAGAAGTTATAAATAAGAAAACGAGTTACGACACAGTATGGGTAGTTTCGTATATGATTTGAAATAAGATTTTATAAACTAAGAAACCAAAATAATTATGGAGATTTTGTTTTTCACCAATCAAAACTATATTTCAAAACCAAATTAAGAATAAACCTAATATCCAAATAGTAACTAGTAAAAAAGCACGATTTTTTTTTTTCATTATCATTACAAAAATACAATTTGGAGTAAACACTTTATGAAATATTATAATTTGACAACAAAAAGGAAAATGTTTTTTTTTTTTTGGATCAAAACGAGCATAATTGAGCGATAATTGACATATAATCCCTACATATTGATGTACTAAAAAAAAATGTCTTTTTAGGAGTAATTGCTGTTTGGATATTAAGAAAATAACCATTACTATTTGGATAATATTTCATTTATTAAGCCGCAGTGGAGGGTTAAAAACTAAAAGTAAAAAGTGTACATATTTTTTTTCCTTCCATAAATAACAAGAAAGAAAAAATGCCATGTTGCATTGCAATTTGCAGGCTTGAAAAATCGTATCGCCTCGCTAGACGCTAGCCACCAAATTTGACGATCCCGTCCGAACTTTTTGGCACAGTTTTTCCTTTTAATTTTAATTTTTTATTTCCCCTTTTTTGGGGCCACGCCAATATTGAATATTATAAAATGAAGTAAATTGTTATGAGGTTCATGCACCCTCCCCACGAATATATATGTATTTCACAATGTTACCCATCATATTTTTATATTATTATATTCTAACCCACTACACACGTCAAGACAAGTTGTAATTTTCATATATGGATATTTTCATGGGCCCACTAAGTGGGCCCATGTGAATTTTCTTTTGACATGGGCCCATGTGAACTGATCCAATGAACTATGGTGTATTTAATTATGTTGCGTATCATTCTAAAAGTTTAGTTTACTTCTAGTTTTCGAATTTGTATGAATAATTTATTCTCAATTTCTAATGATTTAGTCTTTATATTTTTAATTTTATAACAATTTAATCTTTATACTTTAATATGTAATAATTTAGTCTCGTATAAAATTTGTAAAGATTTATTCTTTATGGTGAAAGTTATTGTTAAGATTTAATTGGATTTCTTACTTGGGAATATCAATAAAGTAGTTAGAGACCCAATATGTTTTTAAGCCACAAAATCTAAATGGTTAAATAATAGAAATTGACATTTAATTTTGATATTTTTTTTTTACCGTGAAGATAAAGTACAAAAACTAACTTATTACAAAACCAAGTTCATGAACTAAGTTTAATTCTTATCCTTTGTTATTAGAATTAAAAGGAATTATGACAGCAAGTTGATAACCTCAATCATTTAGGATTTGAGAGAAGATTAAAAAATGATTATTATTTTCTTGAATTCTCCATTTTCTCACAATTAGTTTCTGAATTTGAAGAATGCTAAAAAATGATAACATCTCATCTTAAATATGTTCACGAAGAAGACGATTGTGCTATTGTGAAATCGATGACCTCAAAGGAGAACTAAGGATATTGCTCAAGGGCACTGTTTAACCTAAGTTTAGGTTCAAATGTCATTCATATTATTACATTCTAAGGCACAACACAAGACAAGTTATTTATTAAAAAAAAATGCAATTTTCAAATATAAATATTTTCATGGGTCCACCTGGGCCTTTGTGGGCCCAACATCATCACATTGTGGATTGGATCGACATCGCTTCGGGCCCAATGAACTTTGGGATTTTTCCTCTCTGTTTCCACATATATAAAAAGAAAAAAAAAAAAAAAAAACACAAAAAGTTTAATTGAAAATAAATACATTATATCTATTTTGTCTGTAATGGGGCAACTTGCTTCGTGGACTCGATTAAAAAGGAAACAGCTCAATGTACGTTAGTTAGTGCCACGTCAGTGCACATTGGGTTTAAATAACGCCAAGTGGCACAAGTGGATATATCAAAATTTCGTCTCATTCGAAATTATCATCATCAGCAACTTTTCTTAAAATGTCGACTTTGCCCTTGGGAAGTGGGACCCTAATGGTTTTGTTTTTATTTCTTTTTCAGATAATGTAATTTTCAAGTTTGGTAGAAATTCATTTACTTTCAAGTTTCAACTTAACCATATAATAATATTGATGTGGGTTAATTAAACACATGATTTCACTTCTCCCAAAAAGATATAGGTTAATTATTTACCCCAAAATCCCTATTCAATTATGATAAATTTAATACCACTTGATGTTTGTTTGTATATTAGATAGGGATGAGTTGATTTGAATTGGTCACTATGATATATATAATAAGAATTCATAATTAATGTGTTATTAGATGTAGTTTTGAATTTATCATTCAAGTTGGTTTGAATTGATTGAATTAGGTTGCTTATTTATTATTTAATAAAAAATCCATAAAAAATAAGAAAGATAAATATACTCGAGTATATGTTTTTTTTCATTGTTGTGCTTTGTTATGTCAAAGTTAACATTGCTGTGCTTTGTTATGTCAAAGTTAATCATCTATTGAGAGATAGTTCAACTGACATGAGATTGTATTGATACTCCATATGTCCGTGTTTCAAAGCCCCCACCCCACATATTGTCAAAATAATAATAATGATAAATAAACAAATAATCAAACTTGACTCCATTTTAGAAAAATGGTCTAAATAAACTTGTGATTATTTAGATAAGTTGGTTGAGTCTCGAGTTTATCAGGATGTGTTAAATGCTCCTTATGTGAATTTTGTTAAAATTAATGTAAACAAATATCATTTATCCAATTTTTTTTTTTTTTTAAGTATATCAACATTTGGGGTTGGGGAGATTCGAACATCTGACCTCATGATCAATGGTACATTTTTTAAGTATATCAACATTTGGGGTTGGGGAGATTCGAACATCTGACCTCATGGTCAAGGGTACATGCCAACTACCGTTGAGCTAAGCTCGTTTTGGCACTTCGTTTTCAATAATTATTACTTAGTTAATTTGCAAATATAATCCCTAAAACTTTGAATTTGTGTCGAACAATTTTCTGAACTAAAAAGTATCGAGTAAGTTTTTTAATTTTCAAAGATGTGCGCCTAATAAAAATTTGAGACATATTAAATATTATTTTAAAGTCAAAAAACGGATTAAATAGAAATTAAATTTGTAATTTAACCTATTTTCTCAGTTCGATATTTATAGTTAATAAATAGGTTAAATTGGGACCGAGGTGAAATTGTAAATTGGTGAGGTTGACTAAATGGACGGCGAAGATAAAGGAACCGTGTAATCAGATGGGCTGGATGAATCATCCGATGTGGAGGGGGGACCACACGAGTTAGTACACGCCCTCTAATCCTTCATGATAGAATGACAGTGACAGTGTCACCCCTTTGGTCACCATCCAATAACATCACGTCACGTCATGTATGATTGAAAACCTCCGTCCAATGCATCACAGCCCTTTTGTCGAAAAAAACATCACAGGTCTTGTTCCGTCACTGTTTTTGACTTTACCGAAAAAGACCAACCCACTAGTTTCATTAGTGGCCCATTTGAGTAAATTATTAAAAAAAAAAAAAACAAGTTGGGCTTCAGCCCAATACTTTGCCAGTTACTTTCAAGATGATGATTATTATGTTCGTTTTAATTTAAAAAAACAAAAACAAAAAATTATACGTGCTTGTGATCAAATAAATACTTTGGATTATGATTTCAATTTTAATCAATTATAAAGAAAGATGCTACTGTTAATATTTGCGTCTATAGTCTATATGAAAATGTGAATATGTTGTGAAAAAAAGATTAATCTTCACAATTCCTTCGGTGATCTCTGCTTATTGTGACCAAAATTCTAAAAGCCCAATCTAATTATTCTCTTAAGCCGTCCATTTCACTCCGAAAGTTTAAAAATTATTCTACTTTGATCTTTAAATTGGAAGTTTATTTCTTCTGGAAGTTGATGCCTCATATGGTCTGTATAGACAAATAATTGTCTTATTTATTTTTTTTTTTCTTTTGCTTATTCTTAACCAATAACAAATAATAGTAAAATCCACTTATCTATTAAATACAATAAAAATATAATAATAAGGAACATTCACTATATTATAGTATGAATACTACTCTCATTCACTGTTAGCCACATTTGTATCGTTCATAAATGGTAACGAATTCTGCAACATTAAAATATCATTTTATAAAGCAAAATTCATAGTGCACATGAATAGAGAATATTAAAAATTATATCGACTAATAAGAATAAGCCACGTTAGAAAGTTGGTAAGAGCGTAGACAAATATATATATAGAGATATTATTTATGATGGTAAACTTGTGGGTAATTGTGCAAGGTGATGGGAGAAGGATGGGAGATTGTTGGAATTTGGAAATAAGAAGACATATTGGAAAAAAAAAAAACATAAGCATCGGCAAACTAAAGGGCTTTGCTTGCGGTGCTCCATATTTTGTGGCAGTGAGGCACAGGACCATATGGCTGGGGCAATGGCAGCAGCACACTGACCCAGCCTTGATCCAACACGTTAATTATTTCATATTTCATAACCATTGTCCACAGCACTTGTGACAGGTGGCTAACAAATTACAACTTAGGTACAAGGAACCGAACCATCGAAAATATCCAAGTACATCATTTTCGCCAACATAGACATAACTCAGCTGACATAAACTTATATTAATGGTCAAAGAGTTTGTTGTTCGAATCCTCCACCCCCACAATCTACATGTTGTCAAAAAACAAAAAAAGTATATCCTTTTGATATCATTTATCCCCTTCTTCTTAGTCGTGTTGGTTTCTTTAAGTTAAATTACAAATTTGATTGTCGAATGATTAATAGATTCGTAAAGGTTTAATGTGACACATTTTTAAACTTTAAAGAAATATTTTATAAGTCCCTACGTTATTAATATTGTGTTGGGTAAGTTATTAAACTTTAAAACTTGTTTCTCAAACTAGAAAACAAAGACAATTTTTAGAAATGAAAAATAAAAAACGATAGGTACTCTACTAATACATTTTATTTTATTTATCTTTAGTGGTAAAAAAAATATTGGTAGAATCTAATCTAATAAATTCAATAAAAATAGAGCATTAAAAATGAGTTAAATAAGAAAGTTAATAGGGATTTTTCATGATTAACGTGGACAAGACTCTAAGTGTTATTTTAAATATATATATTTTTTTAAGATTTAAGAATTAAATTACACGTATTCAAATATATCGGCAAAATCTATAGTTTAATAATAGAGAAAAAGAATATTTGTCCATATAAAAAAAATCGTCTTATAAATAGACGAGCCCATGTGAACAACTTCAGTGGAAAATTGTCCTCTTGTAAGAAAAAAGACAATTTTATGGAATTGTTGCTACATGTTACTGTTCCCATATATTTATTGGGCCAGGCCTAATATCACCGAATCTATTTATTGGGCTTTAAATAAGACCGCAAAGCCCATTTATCTTAATCAATATTGGGCCGGTTCAATTATGGGCCGAGCAGGATGGAATCGGTTGCTATCGTCCGAAATAAAGTTGCCGAAGACGTTCACAAGGGAAAAGAAATGGAGGGAAAAACCTCGCTCAGTAGAAAATGGCTGAAAGAACAGTTCTGAATTTTCAGATTGAAGACTGCATAAGAGGTAATGTTTCCTTCTTGTTTTCGACGAATGAACTTTTTGTTTTGTAGAATTCGAAGAATCGGACACACATCATCATGAAAACGCGTTTGTTATGGTCACGGGTATAAAGCAAAGCTATGGATTGGTGGTTGTTTCCTTGTTGATTTGCTTTCATAATTTCCATTCACAGTGAAAATTCACTTCGTTAAAGCGAAACGACAACTGATCATGCTGATCGAGTATTCGATTCCAACAAATAGCTGGAAAGTTGGTATGATTTCCTTCTTCTAATTATTGGTTCCTCATTTTCCATTTTCTTCGATTGTATTCGACTTTGTATTCGGCGGTAGCTTATGTTTTTACTTTCTCTTCCAGCTCATAATACTGCTGAGATGCAGCCTTTTACACCGATGATTGAATGTGGACCATCGCCAGGTATTTTTCTTCTCTCGCAATTTGAACTTACTAATGGGAATTTAATCAAACAGTTTGTGCTCCCTTGTTTTTCTCTTCGTACTTTGTTTGAGACAAGGTTTGACTGATGAATAGTTGAGTGTACCACACTTCACCATGGTCAATCTCATATCGTGTTCATTATTATAGAAACAAATTGTGGATCCATGTGAAAAGAAATGATATCCCAAATTCTACATTACTTGCCTGTCGTACATATAAATACAGTCCTGTGGTTGCTGGACTAGGAAAGGGAAAGCCGAAAGGCAAGGAGCGGCAACTCCAAGCTTACAAATAGACAATAAACAATGGGGTTACTGGGATAGGCCATTCACCTTTACAACGAATCCCATTAGTGTTTCTGTCTTAATGACTGTCCCCATTGTGGTAGCTTCAAGCTGTTAATGCTTTCAGCATACGTGTGCCTATGTTCTTTTGACTAAAAAATTGGATTACCGAAAGCATAATTGCTCTTTAAAGCAGTTTTTTGATGGAAGTGAAATTCAACCCACAACATGATTCCGGAGGAAAGACTTTTGCATTCGTCTCTGGTCTATTCTTCTAAACACACTATTTTACAAACATTCTCCATAGTCTTACAACCAAAGATACTCATCATCCTTAACCGTGTGTCACAAACCAAACCCCACCAGTTTTCTGATATTGAAAACTTAAAAAAGAGCAAAAATATTAAAAGAAAAGAAAAGAGGAAAAGCATTTCCATTATACATACAGAGAGGAAAACTAGGTAGTTGGGAAGAGCAAAATTATGGGATCCTACTGCAGAGGTTGCTGCATGGTGACAACCAAAGGACTCGTGACTACGTGCTTTCCATCAGTCCAAACTATAGAACCACTCTTCATGCTAGAGCTTCCAGGGGAAAGTCTAACAGCCATTGCGTGCACCCTAACCAAGAAGCTCAATTTTTGCCCAACCCTTCTGAACGCCAGCTTTTCTGGCTCCACTGTCACTGAAATTCCACTTGGAGGCTTTATTGTTACCTTGTAGATAGAATTGGCGTCCCCAACGTTGGTCACACTTCTTATGAAATGCGTAGACATCTTGTGCTTACCATATTGTTGAAACACCACAGACAGTGAAGGGTAATTCAAGTTCCCAGTATGGCCAGCCCTCTTTGCCCCACTACAATCTGCAATCTTCCCCGTAATTACTTGGATATTCTTAGTGGTGTAGTTGGAGTTACACAAGAAATCAACATAATCATATGTGTTAAGGTCATAGATTAAACCAGGGTCCATCGCCTTTTGTGGGTGAACATGACCAGCTCCAAAGTCCAAGACCGTGGAAGTATTGCCTGAAGATTCATCTAACATCGTCTCACCCCGGTTATCCAAAGTATAAGCTGTGGTCATTAGGGCTGATTTTATAGCTGCTGGACTCCATCCTGGATGTGCCGCCTTCAGAAGGGCAGCCAAGCCTGAGACATGAGGACAGGCCATGGAAGTGCCGGAAAGTATGTTGAACTCTGTGGTACGCTTGTCTGTGGGAATTCCAGAGGGCCCAATTTTATCAGGCCAAGCGGCAAGAATGTTCAAACCAGGCGCAATCACATCAGGCTTAACGATTTCAGGGGACTCTGGATTAGGACCTCGAGCTGAAAATGAAGCAACAACCGGTGCTGGCCTGACTCCAAGCCGAGTTCCCTTGAACAAAATTGTTGCTGTTGGCGGTGACTGAGACTTCGCTGCTTCTGCAATATATTTGCGAATCTCATCGCCGCCGGATGCACCGACGGCGGTGGCAGGTAGTACGTGGCAGTCAGCTACTAAACCCTCACCGTCAAAGACCCCATTAGCTAAAATCATCCCCAATCCTCCGGCCTTCTTCACAACCTCACCTTTAGCAGCTCTTGAATTGATGCCCCTATCGCATAGTACAAGCTTCCCTTTCACTAAATTGGGGTTCAAAGAACCTTCTAAGCATAGAGACGAAGAATACCCATCACCGCCTTCGGTTCCTGCATAAATAAGAGGATACAAACGGCCCGGAGCCAGAGCCGGTCCGCCATAGACACTTGTTCCGAGTATAACCCTACCATTTCCCAGCTTAACATCAGCAGGAAAATCTCTATCCATGGTTCCAGCTCCTACAGTTGTAACCCAGGGTGCCACATTAGTCACAGTGAGACCCCCCGGGCCACCGTTACCTGCTGATGCCGAGACAAAAACGCCGGATGCCACCGCTCTAAAAGCCGCTATGGCGATGGCATCGAGATAGTACGGCACAACGACACCGCCGACGCTGAGTGACACAACATCGACGCCGTCGGAAACGGCAGCATCAAAAGCAGCAAGAATGTCGGAGTCGTAGCAGCCGGCATTCCAGCAGACTTTATAGGCGGCAAGACGAGCCTTAGGAGCCATTCCAGCCGCTCTCCCACGAGCATAGCCTAAAGTTGAAGCTGGAAAGACATAACGACCTGCAGCAATGGACGCCGTGTGAGTACCATGGCCATCAGAATCTCGCGGCGAGCGGTACTCGGTGGTCTCGTTCATCTTTCCATTGGTGGCCTCATACCCACCACAGAAAAATCGAGCCCCAATAAGTTTACGGTTGCAAGAGGTGGACGGAAAGTCCTTGGCCGTAACACACTGGCCTTTCCATTTGGAAGGAATAGGACCCAGATCGCGGTCGTTGAAACTCTGGCGCTCCGGCCAAATACCCGTATCGATGACTCCGATTACAAGGTCAGATCCAAAGTCGGACTCTTTGAGCAACCCAGCACTGTCGGTGGTCTTAAGGCCAAGGAACTCAGGGGAACGAGTTGTGTGAGGATGGCGAACTTGTTCAGGGATGACGGAGGCGATGTGGGGAAAAGTTTGAAGCTTCTCAACTTCAAAAGGTGAGAGCTTTGCAGAGAAGCCATGGAAGACATTTTCATAGGTGTGAATGATGGGTCCATCAGCAATGGAAGAAGATGTCGTTGCCTTATTGGGAGAGATGGAGGCTAGAGACGACTCGTACCAGTGCTTGTGAGTTGGGAAAATGGAAGGCTTGGAATCTCTGTGAACCTGCACAATGAAGGTGTTCTTTGAAGAATCAGCTGAAGAAGAAGAAGAAGAAGAAAGAGGGATGAGGAGAGAAAAGAGGAAGAGAGCTCGAAGAAGAGCAGCCATGAGAGAGAGAGAGAGTTTAGTGAAGAGGTTTGGTTTGGTAATGGAAGAGGAGGTGAAGGAGATGGTGGTGGTCTGGCAATGGTCTGCCGATGCTGTGTCAGTGGCAGTGAAAGAAAACTTTAAAAAGGAAGTGCGTGTAGAGAGAGATGCGTGGGGATGTGGAGTGTAGCGTAGTGGGAGTGAGTGAGAACAACAATAGAATAGAAGTAATAAAACCGCGTAGAAAGCAGTAAGTTTGAATAGGGGCAGAGAGTGGACTCTCCTGATTTTAGAGAAGTTTTGGTAAAAATTTATTTGTAAATAGGAGTACTCTATCTACTCCCTAGCGACTAGTACTACTATTTTCCCTTGGAATTTACTGGAAATTGGTTGGCAAAAACTAAAAAAGGGTAAAAAAAAAAAAGAAACTCCATTCCATCGCCATACCCTATGCTTCAAGTTAAAATTTTGAATTCTAAAGCTCTAGAGATGCAGAGGCATCTTATTTTCTTCACTTAGCCCAGCTTTTTTTTTTTTTTTTTTTTTTTTTTCTTTTATAATTATACTTTCTTTTTCCGGTTAAATTTCAAGATATTAAAATATTTTTAAAAATTACCTTTTAAAGTCGGATTTGACAGTGATGGATTGGTGGTGGTTTTGTTTTTAGTTAAAATTTTAAAAATAAAACCAGATTTTTAAGAACTACTTTTCTATTAAAAAAAAAAAATCTAAGAATGTTAAATATATTTTTCAAAAGTAATCTTCCAGAAAAAAATGTGGACTAGAAATAAAATGATTATTAAACACAAAGTCGACATTTAGTGTGTATATATATATTTCAAAATTTGGTTAAAGCTTCAACGGCACCTTTAAAAAAGTTGGGAAAGAAAACTAATATCAAAACAAGTTTAATTAAAAAAAAACATTTTTAAAAAGGGTAAAATACCTTTTTAGTCCCTCATGTTTCAGGTCAGTTTCCAATAGGTCCCTATGTTTCAAAATTGAACAATCAAGTCTCTACTATTTAAAAAATGCTTCTATTGAGTCCCTGGACCGTTAACTTTTTTAACGGTGCTGACGTGGCATGTTTAAAAATATTAAAATATTAATTTTTGAATTAAAATAATAATAAACTAAAATTAAATAATAAATAATTTCAAAAATAATTTTTAAAAAAATATCTCTCTCTCTCCTCTCTCTACCCACCTCCCGAAAACCCCTCTCTTCCTTTCCTTTTCCTTCTTTCTCTTCTCCTTCCTCTCTCTCTCTTTCCTTCCTTTCGCCGGCCGGTTCCCGTCGCCGCCACAAAGCCCTCGCCGCCACAACCCATTAAGTTTTAATTAGCCAGCACGTAGCCCTAGCGAGTCAAAAATCAGCCATCTTCTTCTCCTTCTCACAAGTTCAGCTGCCTAGGAGGTCTTCACCCTCGTTTTGCAGCCGCCAGTCATGAGCTCCGACGTCACCTACGTTCTCCGACCCGCAGCTCCCTCACGCGATTTTTCCGGCGAGTCCTGACGGTGCAGCGGCGTTTGCAGACGGTGTTGGTCCAAGTTCCAGTGCAGCAGCAATTTTCTTGTCGTGGCAGCAACTTCTCTGGTAAGCACACGATGGTACGACGACAGTTCGTGGGGTGTTTTTCGACGAGTCTTTCAACGATTTCAAGCAACTGTAGGCGTGGGTCTCGCGTTTGCTCAGATCTGGTCGGAGGCTTTTTCTTTTTTTTTGGTTTGCTCAGATCTGTTTTTTTGTGGGTTTTTTAAGATGGGGGTTTGGAGAGGGTTTGAGAGGTCGAGGAGGGTTTGTTGAAGGTGGCTCTAGGCAATGAAGGCGACGACAAACAGGGAGAAGAGGAGACGGCGGTAGCGGCGGCATGGGCTGTGTGCGCGGCGACGGCAACCGACCGGCGAAAGGAAGGAAAGAGAGAGAGGGAGAATGGAGGAAGAGAAAGAAAGGAAAGGAAGAGAGAGGGGGGTTTCGAGGAGTGGGGAGAAAGGAGAGAGAGAGATATATTTTTTTTAAAATTATTTTTTAGATTATTTATTATTTAATTTTAATTAAAAATTAATATTTTAATATTTTTAAACATGCCACGTCAGCACCGTCACTGCCACGTCAGCACCGTTAAAAAAGTTAACGGTCCAGGGACTCAATAGAAGCATTTTTTAAACAGTAGGGACTTGATTGTTCAATTTTGAAACGTAGGGACCTATTGGAAACTGACCTGAAACATGAGGGACCAAAAAGGTATTTTACCCTTTTAAAAATTAAAAGGCTAAAGATATATTTTACTTTAATCCATTGTGTTTTGAAAATTTGTAGTTATACCTAGTTTGGTAAATGTTAAAATTAATTGATAATAAACTTACATGGAGTGATACTTGTGTCCTGTTTGATAACCATTTTGTTTTTTACTTTTTGTTTTTAAAAATTAAGTCTACTAACACTACTTTTACCTATAAGTTTCATTGCTTTGTTATATACTTCATTCTCATGTTTTCAAAAACTAACTCAAGTTTTGAAAACTAAAGTTTCGTTTGATAACTATTTGATTTTTTGTTTTTGAAAATTAAGCTTAAAAACACTACTTTCACAAGTTTCTTGATTTTGTTATCTATTTTCTTCTCATGTTTTCAAAAACTAAGTCAAAGTTTGAAAACTAAAAAAAAAAAAATTCAAAAACTTGTTTATGTTTTTTGAATTTTGATAGGAATTCAAATGTATTCTTAATAAAGATGCAAACTATAGCAAGGAAATTGGAAGAAAATGAGTTTAATTTTCAAAAACCAAAAACAAAAAAATTAAAGGGTTATCAAATGGAACATAAAAAAAAAAGTAATTTCCAAAAACTTTTTTTTTTTTTTTTTTTTTTTTTTTTTTTTTTTTTTTTTTAGAATTTGGCTAAGAATTTAGATGTGTCTTCAACAAAGATGAAAAATATGGTAAGAAAATTGAGAGAAAACAAACATAATTTTCTTAAACCAAAAACAAAAAATCAAATGGTTATCAACGAGACCTTAATAAATTAATAGAATTTCTTTTTAGGAGATGAATTGACACTCTTTTTTTCCTCCTCTTCTTTAGCCTAATTTCCCTTACAAATTTCTAAGTTTGCACATCGCATTTAAAATCTGTTATCACTCAATTTTTACACCAATAGTAAGGGTATAGTTGAAAAGTGTAAGAACATACTAAATTAAATTGAAAATTTTAAATCAAGACTAAGTTAAAAAAAAACACACCCACTTAAAGTGTTATGGACAAAAAGGTATATTTAGCCTTTTTAAACTTTGCCCGACGTTTTAAAATACTTTGAACAGTATATTATTAAGTAGAGGAACTTATTAATAAATAAACACCCACATATTTTTAAAGAAATAAAAAGGCAAATTATCAATCCAACAAAAAGAAAACAAAAAAAGAATTTGTGTTTTCCTTTCAGTGCTTCTAGGGTAGGTTCATCGCAATTGCATCGTCATAGGTGAAAGTAAAATAGTGAATGGTGATGAATAAAACTATGGTGTCGTTTTAACCAAACGGACAAACACAGCACTCCTACCAAGATGCCTGAGCACATTTTAGTTTTTATTCAATAATTTATTCCACATTCACAACAGAAAGTCCCATGAAAGAATCTGCTTTCTTTCAAAACAAAATTAAAATATTTATACCAATTCGGGTTTATCCCTCCCTTTGACGTTTGTTCAAGTTTTTCTTGGCTTTGATACCCTAGATCAACGTAGCCCGCCCGATGTGAAAACAAGATTATGAGAGAGAAAAAATAAAATATAACACACTAACTAATTTAAGAGTTAGGAACAAAAGTTGAAAATTTTTACTAATGAATCGATAGATGTTATAATTAATATCAAATTATAAATTTAGTCTGATTCTATGAAATTTTATGTTTGTGTTTACTTTCAAGTTTGTATATAATTTCTAAATTTTGGCATTTGAATTTCCTATTTTATATCTAATAAATCTCTAACATATAATTAGCATTTTTTTAAAAAAAAATTAACAAATCTATTAGGTATAAAATTGACTTTTATATCTAATATGACACTAAATTTTTAATTTTTTTTTGTCTAGTAGATTTGTGAATTAAATAAAAAAGAAAAAATGTGAATAGGTAAAATGTTTATTAGATACAAAATTGAAATTTCAATAACTAAGTTATGAGAACTTTTTGACACAGATGTGATAGATAAAATACTAAACTTGTTACTTATTTAATCTATTATTTAAAAAAAAAATTATGATATCAAATAAGAATATGATAAATTAGTTTTTAGAGACTCTTTTGATCAGGAACTTAACTAAATTTCTACAGGCCTGACTGTTAACTTCAGATACTCCTTTTATCTTGTCTTTAGATAATTTGATGGTTTGTTTCACAAGTATACAAGTAGATGTGAAGGTTTTGAGCTCCGGCCCAGATAACAACTTAGAGTCAATTACTAAGCCATTGCCAGTAGATTAATAGTTTGATGGCGTTGTCTGAAATTACAAACATTGAGATATAAAACAAGTATTGGAGAAACGAATTGGGTGGCTAAGACTGGAGAGAACTTGTGGAGGAAATTCAATGTTGTTAGCAGTACTACACACAAGAATAAAGGCTGCCCCACAAATCTTTAGTTGTCTGAGACAACCAACATGTACGTAATATTTAATATCTTATTAAAAGCCCAATTAACTAGTTTTGAATAAGTGAATTGGTGGAGGGGGTGTGATTATTATGAATACATTTAAAAATTTTGATTTTAGTTTAGAAACCTCGACAAAGGATCTATTATTTGGAGGCCACATGTTGTAAAATATATTAATTCAATTCTTTCCCAGAATCATAATTGATATTTGACAGGAGAAAGTTTATTTTATTTTGGTGTATCACTTAGAACCAATTTTGGAGGTACACTCTTGGTCTACTTTGTTTAGACTAAGCTCTTTCGAAGCTTGATTCACGAATTTGTTGAATAAATTCAATAAATATGATGAAGACTCTCAAGAAATCCAACCCATGTTCATGTGATAATGCCTTTGCATTAAATTATCCTCTTTAGAAAAACTCCCTAATAGGCAAGACCTTGTAGGATTTGAACATGATAATTAAATCTTTAGATATCAAATTGATGTAAGACAGGTAACAAATTCTCCTAAAACTCGCACATGATGGGAAAGAGTGCAATCTCTATTCCCATGTATCGTTTAGAACCAAACCTAGAATACACTTGCAAAGCCTACTTCCCTTTAGCTCTCCTCTTCAGATGCATCACTAATGAATTTGATTGGGCGCATTCAATGAGCGAGTGTAAAGACTCCAGAGTTCTTGTTTAAATGAATGTACTATATCAGAACTATAAAATATCTACTTTATTTATTACAAAACCCATTTATTCAATGATGGTGGATGAGACGTTAGATAACTCATCTATTTTAGTTAATATTAGTTTAGTTATTAGTTTTAGATTAATTAGTACTTAATTAATATTTTAGATTGAATTAGTTGTTTGTTTACTTAATTGTAGCTAGTATGGAAGCAGATTTGATTTATAGTGGGGGCAAGATATATTTGTTAGTCCATTTTTGTTTTACATGTAAAATTATGAGATGAATAGTACTTGGTTGAAAACCTGCTCAATTTGGCTTAGATTGTGTGAGGTGGAGCCCAATGTAAGGTGAAAAAATTGCGCATGGTAGGACAGTGTGGTTCTTCATAATGGAACTGTGGGCCATTCTGATTGTCATCAGAAACAAAACTGGTCCCAAAACCATCATTCTTCCCCTTTGAATCTTTGCTTATGATGTCTCTCCTCCCTCCTTAGCTTCCAATATTTGAACATCTCTAAATCTTTTTTCTAGTTCAACAATTGTGGGGTTGGGAATCCAACCTTCAACCTTTGAAATGGTAATTGATATCTTATTCAACGAGTTATGTTTGGTTTGACATACATCTCGAATCAAACCATCTGAAATTGGTGGTGGGGACTCTCTGTGTGAATTTAGCTTGAAGCAGGCCCTGAAAAGCTCTATTCTGTTCATATTTTAAACAAGTGATTGCCTTTCAGTAGAAAGATAAAGGACAGAGTGAGAAACAGCAGAGATGGCATTCACTTTGTAGTGAATAAAGGTTAAATTAGCAATTAGTAAAGATTTGGTTAGAAGCATGAAGTCAAACGAAGAGATTAATAACACACCAATAAAGCCAGACAGACAAGGCAACTGCTTTGAGGTGGACACTTCAATCCTCAACATCCGTCGGTGATTCAAAGTTTCAATCTTTTGAAATTTCGGATTTCAAACCTTCGAGTAAATTTAATAAAAGCATCACTTTCTTTAAGATTTTCACATCACATCCCTTGCTTAACTTTAAGACTTACTATGTCCCATATTAATGCTTTAATTTAGTCTGTAAAACTTCCATATAATTCTATTTTTTCTCTCACCAGATTTATATTTTGTTATTGTTGTTAATTTTGTGTGTTAGCCATTTAACAAAATTTCTTCCAAACTTGACATTTGTGTGATTAGGTATAGTACAGTTATAGTTTTAAATACTTCTCCATATTTATTTACTCATCCAATAAATGAATAAAAGACATGTAAGGTGAGATTTCTACTAAATTTGTTTTGAAAAATTAACAAAAATGAAAAAATATTTTCAATGTAAAGTTTAGGGACTAAAATAAAACATTGGTAAATGTTGATGTAGAGACCAAAATTAGATGGATATGAAAATTCATTAGATCCACCACTAATTTAGAATGATTTAAATCTAATTAGAGAGTCATTTAAAAAATATATATGTATAATTAGAGAGTAGTTTAGCAAAAATAAATATTAGTTAATCATTGAATGGTCAGTCGAATGACTCTTATCGCCATATCTCCCAAACTCGACACTAAAAATCCCAAAAAAGAAGAAAAAAAAAATCTTTTGTTTTTTCTTCTTGTTTCTTGAACTAACTGAACATCCCCGTGTTAAGACAAAATGTTTTGTTTATCTTAATTTTTATGGACACTCAATCGCCAAATCGCAACTTGTAACCGGAGATTCAGGGCAAATATTGTTTTATTCTCTAAATTAAGAATCAAGCCCCAAGTTTTTAATACATCTAATTCTTTTTAAGATGCAAAAATATTCTGTTGTGATTTACTTTGCCATTTGGCTACATTGCTACATCTCTTATTTCAATTTGTTAAACCAGATTTTAAACAGAGAAATTCCACTACATAGCATAAATCCAATCTGTGTTTTTTTTAAAAAAATTATAACTTTTCATTTTTTTTTATAATAAATATAGCATAAATTTAACTTTAATTATTTTTACTTCGGGGTATATGTTTGAATTTGAGTTGGAATTTGATTATGTTGTTTTTATAAAAATTTGAATTTCTTGCCATGTATGAAAACATTTATTTATATTATACTATTTATGTTTATGCTTCTTGGAAAAAATTAAAGATATATAGATTAAGTTTTTTTTTTCTTTAATCTATAAAAAGATGATGGCTTGAAAATAATAATTAAATAAAAATAGACTAAAATATAAGTTCATTCATTGACAGTCATGAATAAACCAATATTTTCATAAACTACTTGAAATAAAAATCATATTGCCTAGGGGGAAAAAGGAAAAGAAAGGGCAAGTCTGTCCAGTTTAGCATGCAATTATTGGCATTGTCATAATTAGTCTTGGTAATAAAGTGTTAAAGAAGGAAGGGGAAGGGGGCCTCTTGACTCTTTGAGGTGTGGATTTTAAATGGACAACTGCTTTTTGATCATATTTCAAAGGCCTTTTCCCTCTTAACAGAGCAAATTACAAAAAGAAAGAAAAGCTTTTTCCTTTTGCTTCATCACTCTTATCCCTTGTGAAATGAAATGAAAGGAAAGGAAAGAAATATTTTTAGCTCAACGCTTCCAGAAGATGGAAAGATCTCTTCCCCTCTCCCTTCAATTATTGCCCCCTAATCTTTTAGATTTTAGATTTATTCAATTCAATTCAACTAAAAGAACTTTCCATTCTCAAACAACATCAACTCAAATAAGTTATTAATGTAATACATTTGGAAACCCACATTTTAGTTTACAAATAAATTTAAGTTTGCCCAAAAAGAGTGATGCATTTAATGCATCCACCAAGGCTGCAGCAGTATCATTTAAGCAGTGGACCTGTTGTTTGCTAGGATCAAGTTGCTCTTTCTATTCCTCTTCTTCTTGCCTCATGTGTGTGGGACATCTACATTCATGGTGCCAATTTATAGGGCATTTGTTTTAAAATTCTGTTCTCTAATCATTGTTTGTTTTATTTTACTCTTCGAAAATGTACAATATTTCTGCTTGGCCTAGTTTATTTTGGAGACATTTAAAAACCAAGCATTGGTGCATATCGATTTGCCTGAAACAAAATATTCCACCCCACCACCCAAGTTTAATATCTTTAATAGAGCCCATAGAAATAGTGAATGTGTTGACAACACAGTAATTAACATTAACATGTACTTTCGAGACCAAGAAGTTTGAGGTTCAAATCCTCTCACATCTCTCAAAGATTGTTGAACTCTAAAAAAAGAAAAAAAAAAAAAGAAAAAAGAAAAACCTCTACCTCCTCTACAAAGCCATAGATTTAATTTCCAATGCAATATTCTCAGTAAGTAAATGAGTGCTGTCATTCAAATCCATTTGTTTACCATAAAACCTTACCTCGTAAGCATACACATGTGAATGTTAATAGGGGAAAAAACATTTGCCTCATGAGCATATAAGTTTAAGTGGATCGTCCAATTCTTCATCTTCTACATAAAATCTAAGTTAGCCATCTACTAAGTTGGAGAATTGTAGTATTCATTCCCCTTCTATTTCCTAACGCATTACCTAAGTATTACTCAATCCCCCCTCCCTAAATAACAAAAAAATCAATAGTTTTCTACTTGACCTTTCTCTGTTTTCCTGGATACATTATTATATACTTGTAGATTTAGGTTAATAGCACAGTGATACACGTAGTTAAGGTAGTTGAGCTTTATATGTACGGCCGCAACTGTTTGGTTCTCTTATAGGTTGGCAGAGACAAATTTCACCTCAATATCCAATCATCTTCATATTGGTCTTGAGGATAAGCCTGGAGACAACCCATTTGCCACTCTCTTCTTCTTATAATTAGCAACACTACAGTGTGGACATATGTATTCTAATCCATCAGTTTTTGCATAATCCTGCAAAAAGCATGCACAATGCATCATTATGGTTCAAGTAGACACTCAACTCTCTCATCCCATATTTTCCTACCTTGTGAAAATAACAAGGAGATCTTAAGTTTGCATGTTCAAAGGAATTTTGCCTTGTCCTAATTCTTTTCACACAGTTTGTACTTTTATTGAACTGTGTCACCGAGATGTAGTAGGATGGGGAAGATACCTTAAATGCGCCGAGACCCTGCCTTCTGTCACAACCAAAGTGGGCCCACTCGCCACAAACGCCACAGTTCACCCAGTCCCCTGCTGCACTACTGTTAAAGTAATCCAACATTTCAGTGTAAGCCAAGTAGAAGTCTATCTAGTTTAACATTAGGAAGAGAGAAAGATGGAGCCAGTGCAGAATGTTGCCTCCTAAGCCAAGTATTGCAATGCCAGTGAAATATGTGAGAAGAGAATGAAATGGAAGTACACAAACCTGTGACACAACAGGCAACATTCACCATCTACATCTTCATGTGCCAATTCATACTCGAGAAGATAAGTCTCGTAATGTCTTTTAAGCGTGTTTCCAACACCCTGCAGGAGAATTAGTTTTTATTTTCCATCACCACATAAATCTTCTTTAACTCTTCTTATGAGCATCAAGAAACAACATTCCTTTTAGTTGTTAATTTGTTATACATATAAAACATTCTAGATATTCAAGAATAAACGGTTACACCAAACTAAATGATCATCAGGACTCAGGAGAAGAATTATGTTGTTAGACATGAAAACCATACAGTCATTCTATTGGTCATGGTGTAATTGCGCATCTTTGAGAATATCTGTCCTTTCCAGTTAATGCCATTTCCAACACGAAAGCCGCCTCTTGAAACCACCTGATCAGAAGCATCCATTCAGGATTGGTCCAATTAGTGTCCAGTACAGTCTATATATCCAAGATCCTAACTGAGAGGAAGGAGCTTACCTCCTTGTACAGGTTGTAAAGGTCAAGACGCTTTCCATTGAGTATTGCATCCGGAAACTCAGCTAGCCCACCCGGAGGAATAAGGCGATTATGACCTCGAAGAGCAAGAAACTGTAGCAAATCCTTCAAAAATTCCTCCTACATGAGAATAAGGGGAAAAAAATTAGTTCAAGAGGCTAAACAAGAAGCATATTGTCTAAACTTTGGATTTAAGAAGATTGAACACATGCTTCAGGTTTAAAATAAATTGGAAATCAATTTAAATTTTCAGGTCGAACACCTGGATATTAGCAATTAGATGAAACTACTCTAAAGTTTGACGTCCTGAACATTCTTTAAGCACAAGACTAGAACTTCTCAACATTCTAAAAGTGCACATTTTTTGGGAGCAGTAGTTCCAAAGAGATGCAATTACCTCAAAGCAAGCCTGTATAGGGCTTCTGCCACAACCATGCTTCTTCAAAGGTAGTGGATTCATGGGAATAATTGGTTTATATTGAGATGCACTTGGAAACATTTTTTGTTGCAAAACTGAAGCTGAACCTACAGTAACATGCTTTGTGGGATTAATAGAAGGAACACTAGCTTTAACCAGGCCTCCATTGTGCCCACCTGTCTCAGCTATTCCACGAAAAGATATCATTTTATGGCGATTAACATGAGGAATGGGCCTCATTGCAGCAATTTTCATTCCTCTCCTTCTTGGGAGTGGAAACATGGGAGTGTTAAAACCATTCCTTGATCCTACTTCCATGTTCTCACCACCTATTCTGCTACCAGACGAAAACTTCAGATGTCCAATAACATCATGAGAAACATGGCTAGTATCTTTCATATTTTTCGACCTCTTTCTAGGAGCAGGTGGCTTCAACCAGCTAGGGAGTGTGCTATCAGTTAAATTGCTCAGAAATGAATCTTTTTCCTTCCTTGAACAGAAGAAAAGTAGGCGTTCAGCATCATCCTTCTCAAAAGAAGCAACAGACAAACCCTGAATGCTGGCAATGCCCAGTCCCACTAAACTTCGATAAGAAACATCAGGGGCTAACTGCCTCAAAATCTGCAAAACAGCCATGGACAAGCACCTACTCATCAGATTATATCATTATAAGAACTAGAGCACAATCATCACTAAAGGAATAGGAGATATTGCTTCATAGATCTTCAATTCTGATTCCCTAACACTGGAAACAGCTAGATATCAGTAATACAATCTCATAAAAGAAGATAGGCCATTCTTTATATTCCATAAGCAAGCTCCAAATCAGGAGAAACCAATTCACAGAAATCAGTACATTGCATTTAAGGCTAGATAGAAGATAGGCCATTCTTCATTCTCAGGTGAAACAATACGTTATCTGTTCAAGAGTGTACAGATGCTAGACCAGAATATAGAATTAGAAATACAATCTCATAAAAGAAGATGAAGAGAAGTGATTGGACAACCTGAGATGCCCATGAAGGGACCTTCATGCTAACTTCAAAAACTGTTGCCCCACAAGCAATTGAAACTGATTTCCGTGGCTCAGATAGATGTTTGCTTCCTTCATCGTCTATTAGTGTCTGTACTAGTTCGCCTCTTTCTATAATCTCATTCTTTATATAATTTTCAAATAGCTGGATACAAATCAGTTAGAAGTTATATAAGATCTGAGAGCTGCACAACTAGATGAGAACCTAACCAGAGAGCTTCTGCAATACCTGATCATCGAAACAAGCTTGAGCACTGCCTGACACCAATAGTGAGACGTGGGCAAAACTGCATGTTGATATATCACAGCGCATGGTCACAACACCATTAGAGAGTGTTCCTGCCTGAAGAGGTGGAGGAGGGGCACTGTCCACATCAGATGAATTAATACAATTGACAGCCAATTTAAAATATGGAGCTTACAACTGCATTCAGAGGTCGGAAGATTTTTGTAGTGGTTAAATTCATAAAAACACTGACAACAAGAAAAATGTAGCCCTCAAGGTTATATCTCAATCAACCATTAGGCAGGTGACAATCAATTTTAAAATTCCAAAGCCAAATTAAAATATTACTAGCCCACTTAAAGTAACTAGGAAATAAATATCAGAACAATACTTTTGGAAACCAACACACCTGAACTTGCCATGAAGTTTGCTCCCTCGAATCTAAAACACAAAAATAGGAAAAAAAAAATGTAAAATGTAAGGAGAAAACTCTTACTCCTATTATTTAGAAACTAAAACAAGTCTTGAAGAGAACTCTTGCAAGCATAAGTATTGGCCTAAGAGCACAATCTTATTCGATTATTCATTAGCTTGCTTAAACTCTTGCTGTGGGAAGGTTGGTCAGTGACCACCTTCGATGAAAAATCTTTACCGGTCTCAATTAACAGGACATAAACAAATCAGGAAGCAAGATTGTCAATTAGAAATATAAGTCCTATCAACAATGCATTTTCCCTACTTACTTCAATGTCCAAGAGGGTGTTAAGACCATCCTCCAGAGCTCCTAATACATAAGCATCCTAAAAAGAGGAAAAAAAGTCTACAAGTTATGCCATATAGGACATTAGAAGGATACTAGTTTGCACATTCATGCATTTAACTGAGTGAAATTTAGCATAGAAAATTAAAAGTATACACCTGGTCCTGCTTACCAATGAGCCTGGTTCTCCACAGACAAGAAATCTCATTTCCACATCATTATCAAGTACGCTCACCGAAGGAATTTCCGATGAACTTTCTTCATCATCATCTGCATCTTTCTCTAGGGCTAGGGGTTCAACATTTATTTTCAAACGTTCCCCTAGAAGATGTGGTCCCAGATCTTCACTAACTTCTTTATGACTACTCTCAGGAAAAACAAGGCTGTTTCCTGAGCAATACATCCTAAATGAAGCATATGCAAGTTGAAATGCGTCCCATGTATGAGCAGATGAACTGCAATTCACATTGAAAAATAGGTTCAATTATCCTTTACTTTCCACCTATACCACAGCCTCCATTGGAATAACTGATTAATCTGCTGTTCATACTAATGGAGTACCTCTGAAGAACTGAAAGGAATGCATTACGGAAATGACATGCTGCATAACAAGAAAATGTGCTTCTCCAATATATGACATAAGGAATACCCTGAAAACAAATAAGCAAACAGTTAACCAAAATATCTTCTTCTATTCTCTTTGTTTATGAAAATAGCTCATACTTCATACAAGCACATCAGAAATGTCATTCTGCAGCTTTCATAATAGATGCTCAAATCCTAAAAATTGTCAATGGCAGTAAACACTGAAGGTAGATATGGGAACTAATTAAAATTCACCTTGGAGTAAAGTGCATCAGCTACTTCATCTCCATTTGCTATTTCCAAATATACCTGAAGATTCACATGCCAAACTCATTAGTAAAAATTGGAGTGAAACGTTAAGGACTTAACACGTTCTGGTTATCAGAAACCAGCGTGTTTCAATTTCAACCAAACCCATGAAAACTATTTATGAGCTTAGTGGAATTTCACAGACCACACTGAATTCACCATCCAAATTTTATGTAAGCTGATAGGATAACTCAACCGCCTGACGTTTTTCCAGTGTCGAATTAAAACAATAATAATCCCACCATATAGGTGCAAAACACACGGTTACAAAAGGGTGAAAACAAACATGGAACTAAAAACTCAAAATAGTAAAAATTTGTTATTAGTTTCCTTTTATGATTACATAATTGTGCAAGAAAATATGAACTAAAAATTCAAGAAGGATGTAGAACATACAGTGGTGGGCAACGGAGAACTAAAGAGCCCACTTATCGCCTCTACGGTGGACAGATCAACACCTCCCCATACTAAAGAACCAACTTCATCATTCTCAAGCAGTTCCCCTTGTAAGTAAACAATGTTTGGTTTATACGTTTCAATAACTCTACAAAACTCATCTTTACTAGGATTGGACAAAACCTGGACCTGCAAATACATGTCAAAGAATAATTACAACATAGCAGAGTATTAACAGGATAGTTGCAGGAACATACAGGCTAACATTCATCATAGAGAAACGATAATAAGATTAAAAAAAACTTCGAACCTCCAAACGCCCAGAAGAAGTTAATTGTGGAAAGGGATATCTCAGCTGATCCTCTGGATTATCATTCTTACATTTATCTTCAGGAACACTGCCCCAGGGAATTGCAAGAAGCCTACAAGTATATCTAGCAGGAACTTGTGAATGAAACACCATTGGAGGCATATAAGAGCAATGGAGCCTTTCTTGAAATGTATTCTCTCCAGATTCTTACAGGAGAGTCGAAATCCAAAACCTCCAGTGAGTTGAAAATCCTTGCCTCTAGCATCAACTCATAATTTAAAACCCACTGTCTCCCAAAGAGTAAACTGAAACCTAATGGACTTTGAGAGATATGAAGGAATGCTAGCTCTCCATTAGCTAAATAGGCTTAGAATCTTTTAACAGACTCCTCCACAAATATGAACACACAATCGGTTCACAATTCAATAGAGACCCAGAGAGAAGAATGGATTACAAAAACAAAAAACAAAGAAACCAGTCTTCTTCTGCCGATGGGCTCCGAATGCGAAAAGAGCCCTCGGAATTCAACCTTCAAAGAGTTCAAATTGAGAGAAGAACATGAAAATCTGAGAAAGTAACTAATGGCAAAGAAAGAATCAACGAAGGAAAGTAAACAACCCAGAAGATGAAATTAGGCGAACTCACCGAGTCGAGGAAGAAAGATCGAGCTTCGAATGGAAAAAAAGAATCAGGAAAATCGAAAACCCTAAGTAGTCCGTAGCTTAAAAAATCAACATTCGAGTCCACCAACGAGGAGAAGAGAATCCTTTACGCCCTTAAATTCACATCATATCTTTAAAATTAAAAACCCAAAAATAATTAGAAACAAAAAGGAAAGGTATATTGTCCATCTCGCCTAGCCCTCTCTATATTTCACGAAAAACACAAATTCAAAACGCTCACAGTCACCAGAATTATTAAAAAATAATTCCCATCTATTGATAAGTGGGTGTCAGATAAATACATCCAATTCCGGCATTTCCAAGTTGAGGTCAAACACAGCAAAAAAACGCGAAATTTTGAAGGGAAAAAAACACCCAACATGAGGGATTAATTAAAGGCCCTTTGATGAACTGATTGATAAAGTAAGAAAGCTAATTCCAAAACCCCAAAAAGAAAATTAAATTAAAAAAAAAAAAAAAAAAAAAAAAGGCAAAAGACCGTAGTGTGTGTATTTGAAAAGTACCTTACGTTGATTAAAACAAGTAACTGATTTCTTTACTTTTCTTAAAGATTTTTTAACAAACCAATCGTACGGTCTAACCCACGAGGCCAAGAATTTCGACCACTGCCTTTAACATTTGAATTTATGAACGCGCCACTGTGTTCTTGCTCCGATGAAGATCCACACAAAAAAAAAAACCAAAGCTTCCTTCTTTCTAATATGTTTTTTTTTATTTGGGTTTTCTCTTCTGTGATGCTGCTCTTGTTTCAGGTTGTTATGTCAGCAAATTTCCTGTTCTTTCTGCTTGCGAGGGAGCTGAAACCTAACAGAAGAAGCCAGTGGCGGACTTAGCTGAAATCTTCTTCTTTTGTCCTGTTTCCAAGAGTTCAGTACTCAAAACTTCTTTTTCTTCAAATCCCATCTCGATTTATACCATTCGTAGTTAACTAGATCATGCATGGATTGATTCATATGTGCTAAGATCTCTGCAAATCAATGAATACGCATGGAACACTGTGCCAAAGGTGGTTGGTCTGTCACATTCGAGTTCGCAGACAAGTTGCAGGCTAAGGTACACTTCTATGCCAATGAATACTTAACCATACTTATATACACACATATACACGATGACCAACATAAGAACCACTGCTTTCTGTAGAAAAAAAATGACTCCAAAATCTGAGATTGAAGAGGTTTGACAATTCAAATACTGAGGAACCAGATGAGACTGACTAAGTTACTCTAGAGGAAATCCGGACGAGGTTATTGAAGACTTGAATTTTGAATCATAATCATTCAAGAAGTTTCAAGCATATGTCGACATCAATTTCTCCTCTCATGCATTCATAAACATTTGACTATAAATGATGATCTTCGTGTTAAACTGTTCATAATCCAGTTTCACCTAAAAATCCAAAAAACTTTCTAGGATTGAAGTGATATACAAGATCAGATCATCAAAGTTTCTTTACTTCTAACTTGTGGAATTCTTGAGTTGCATTCTTTGATGTCACCAATATCTTTTAACACTCCAGATCAAACCTGGGAGCAGAATTGTGAAATCCAGTGTAGTTTTTACAATTAAATTATAATGAAACTTTTTGTTTTTGTCTTTGGATCTTGGCAGGTACCTGATGGGGAAGTTATCAAAGAAGCTTCTGAATGAGCAATTATTCTCTCTAATTGGATTACAATGTCAGTGTAAGATACCCGTATCTAGATCCCAAGTACTCAATAATGTACAAGCCAAATATCTTGAGGATAACGTTAGTACATTATCCACAACATGTGTTTTTTCAGCCTTACATCATTATCACACACAGAAAGAAATGCAACGGACGAAGAAGTTGAAGAAAGTCACTCTTATCCAAAAATTTAAAGGGAGTTAAGCTCAAAGAGCTTCAAAATTTACAGCCTTTTCTTTTCCTGATACAACTTCGATCTGGCGATGAATCAACTAAGATCCAACTTTGTTTTTTTTTTTTTTTTTTTTTTTTTTTGCTTTTATTGCTAAAAGCTAATAACCATTTTAATTTACAAGAGAAAGAAACTATGAAACAACGGGTCGAATTCTCGCATGGGGAAGCCGGCTATGTTGCCGCCGGAGATCCTCTAAGAGGAGGCGAGTTTCACTCGGTTCATTTTTATGACATTGCCTGAAAGATGCCAGTATTTTCCTGGTGGAAGCTTCTAATTCTTTCTTTTCATCAGTTTCAATCTGTTGGTTTCGACACTTTATACTGCAATAACCTTGATCTCCCCTGTTAACAGGACCAAATACCATCAACAAACTGAACTAGAATTGGAAAAAGCACTTCAGTTCGAATGCTCTTCAATGAAACAGCTCAAAGGAAGAACAAAATAAAGGTAAATTCTTCTCCAAATTCCATGATGAATTGCAAGAAAAAGTTTAGCTTTAGAGAATCCTGCTGATTAAGAAAAAGTTTAAAGTACCTGTACATGTAAATATCTTCCTGGGGGTCGAGATTCTTGTGGCATAGGAAACATGTTTTGAGAAAACATGGGTTGTCATTAGAATTGGTTGGAGTGGAACCAATTAGTGAAGGAGCAAGTTTTCTGGATTGTTTAACCACTAGATTTGGCTCTGGTGATCGATGATCTACAAGGATTCCCAACCCAACAGCCTTCAAATTTCTGGAATTTTCATTCTCTCTCAGCTTACCATTATTTCTCTCCTTCATCTTGAAGGGACTCCCCAATTTAGGAAGCATTTCAAAGGCTAGAATTGAAGAAAGAGATAGAGAAAAAGAGAAAGGGAAAATTATGAGAATGTGAAGGAATTGGATATGGCAGATATATAGAAAACTAATATCCACAAACAAAAAGAAAAAAGAAAAGAAAAGAAAAAAGAGTAAAGGGTAGTGAGTGAGTTGAAGCAGAAAAAAGAATAATAAATATTAAACGACATGGTTCACTACCCGACATCTGGTTTCCACCATGATGATTTTTCCTACAGAAGAAAAGCTGTATGTTTGTTATTAAAAAAATGAAAACGTGGAAAATGAGAAAAGGACACTTATTATTGTGGTTAAAAATTCATTTATTTTTTCTTTTGGACTGACGTTTCTTCTTGTGATATGCTATGAAGATTGGACGGTGATAGCCCAGAAACTTTGCTGTTCATCACGTGTTCTCCCTTACTTCTATTCTATATGCTAACTTCTTAACATAGGTCAACGGTAATTAGTATATATCTTTCAATTAAAGAGATCAGAAGTTTGAATCCTCTTACTTCCAAATGTTATTGAACTCAAATAAAAATAATAATTAAAAAAAAACTTCCTCCGCTACATATTTTTTCACACTTTTTCTCAACTGTGATTTTTTTTTTTTTATATAAAATAAATAAAAACTTATTATTTAGGATAATTGTAATGGGTGGCAACACGAAGGTAAATAATTACAAATATAGCAATTTTTAAAAATATTTGCAAATATGGCAAAATTTTTTAATTAATTTTTTATATTCCTAAATTGTCCCTATGTGCCCATATTCTTCTTCTTCGTCAGTTTTTTTTTTTTTTTATTACTGATAGAAAGTCTTTTTATTACTGATAGATTCTATCAGTGGTAGAAAAAATTTCTATCAGTGATAGAAAGTTTCTATCACTGATAGAATAAAGTTTATATTAGTGATAGAAAGTTTCTATCAGTGATAATATCACTGATAGATTCTATCAGTGGTAGAAAAATTTTCTATCGGCGATAGAAAGTTTCTATCACTAATATTTCTATGACTGATAGATTCTATCAGTGGTAGAAAAAATTTCTATCAGTGATAAAAGTTTCTATCACTGATAGAATAGAAGATTTCTATCACTAATAGAAACTTTTTCTATCAGTGATAAAAGATTTCTATCACTGATAGGTTCTATCAGTGATAAAAAAACTTTTTATAGAAAATCATAGAAAAACTTTTGATAAAAAATCTTTCAATCCCTGATCACCCATAAAAATCTTTCTATCTCCGATAGAAATCTTTCTATCACCGATATAATCTATAAGTGATAGAAAAAACTTTCTATCATCGATAAAAAAGCTTTCTATCAGTGATAAAAGATTTCTATCAATGATAGAAAACTCTTGATAGAAAATCTTTCAATCCTGATAGAACCTATCAGTGATAGAAATCTTCTATCACTTATAGAAATTTTTTCTATGAGTGATAGAAAAAAATTCTATCATTCATAGAAAATCTTTCTATGAGTGATAGAAAAACTTTCTATCTCTATCACTGAGACCGATAGAAAAACTTTTCGTGAGTTATAGAAAATCTTTCTATCACTGATACTTTTCTATCAGTGATTGAAGATCTTTTGTTTCTATCAGCGATGGTGATACATGGTGAAATCGAGCATTGAAAAATAAAGCAAAAACGAACGATTATAGAAATCAAACACTGAAAAGCAAAAACCAAACACTGATAGAAAACCAAATAACAACAACCAAACACTGATAGAACACCGAACAAGTGATAGAAAAATATCTATCGCCGATAGAATCTATCAGTAGTAGAAAAATTTTCTATCATATGATATAATCTATCAGTGAAAGAACATTTCTATCAGTGATAGAAATTTTCTATCACTGATAGATTCTATCAGTGATAGAAAAAATTTCTATCAGTGAAAGAAAATCTGGAGGGGTATTTTAGTAAATGCAACACACAAACTATTAGATTTTGCCATTTTTGCAATTTTTTTTGTGGGTTGCTAGATTTGCAATTATTTTGGCCCATATTGCTATCCTTGCAACCGGCCCTATTATTTATTATTATTACTATTTTAGTTTTGACAATATGGCAAGAATTTTTAGAGGTAATTTTTAGAACAAATGTATAATGCCTCAAACAATTAAGTTATATATGTTCAAGTTGGCAAAAAGACTTATTTGCTTGGATGAATTTTTGTCCCAAATTTTATACTTTTAAATTTGGTAGATTTCTTGTTCCTCAACTTTGCTTACTACTTTATTTTCATTTCTGTACTCCTTTTAGAATAAATTTTGAATTACTTTTTTTACTACAATTTTAAATTACTTAATACTTGGATTATAAACTAAAATTGAATACAAGTGGCATGATTTTAGTTTTTTTTTTTTTTTTTTTTTTTTTTTGGGTACAATTTAGACTTGGACTACATAAAGTAAGACTAATTTGAATATAGTTAAGTAGATAAAATATTTATTATGTTTTTTTATAAAACTGAAAATTCCCACCTTTATTGAATCCAAAAGAAAATGATTTTCAACTCTATACAACACAAACCCAACTTATTGAATTTATTTTCGAAAATTTCTAAAACTAAACACGTCTTAAGAACTTAAAAAAATAAATAAATAAACTATCTCAAAATATATATATATAAACATTAACCACTTTTTTAAAATAATAAATAAATACAGTGTAAAGTACCTTGAAAGACCCACCTGCCCGCCCGCCTGCCCACCCACTCAGTTGTATAAACAAAATTACGAATTACTAACAAATAATTCTAAGTAAACGTCCTTTTCAGGAAAGAAATAAAATAATAATAATAATAATAAGTAAACGTGTTTATTAATGATTAAATATCTCTAATTTATTCCTTTTCTTTTCAACCATCCTTTTTTACAACAACGGGTCAATTTAGTATCACTCGTTTATTCTGGTTGTTTGCCCCATGTTTTTTCATTACTTTTTCCTTTTTTCTTTGTTCCTCCTAAAAAAATATAGAATGTGTTTAGAAATTAATTTTTTGTTTCTTTTTAACTAAAAAATGAAAATAAAATTTTAAAAGTTTATCCTTTTTTTCCTTTATAATTACAAAGGGATGCATAATTAAAAAAAAATTTAAAAAAATGATCATGATGTAGACTTTTGATTTCAGTAGTTTTGTGCTTAAATAAATTTCAAAATTAAAAACCTATCGGAAAGTAAATTAGAGTACAATTCAACTAGTTAAGATATTAGTAATTTAATAAATTTTGTTTCTTTTTGGTCATTGACCTATTCAACATTTTTTAAAATTCACTAGCATAATGGACACAAAATTGAAAGTTTGACGTCCTATTATACACAAAATTCAATTTTTTGTCGGGTAGATTTGTTAAATTTAAAAAATGTTGAATATGTCAATGATTTATTAAACACAAAATTAAAAGTTTAGAGACAACATTTGATATTTTTAAAATTTAAAGACTTATTAGACACAAAATTGAAAGTTTCGAGACCTATCAGACAAAAGTATGAAAATTCAAGAACCAAACTTTTAATTTAACATAAGAAATATTGTCTAATGAACCTGCTACTAAAAAAAAAAAAAATAGAAACGTGATATGAGAACAAAAACTTTATCGAACATGTCGTAAATTATCTTTCCTCGAGCAATTTGGCTCAACAGTGGAACCACTTGTTATATAACTTATGATACCTTATTCCTCTCTCAATGAATGTTAGTCTCAATGAATCTTAACAAATACGAAACAAACTTAATGTTCATCACAGAATTGAGTATCAAATTATTGATCTCTCCAAAGTGTATTTGGATTGAAAGTAATCAAACTTCATGGATGGTTTAGAGCATATAATCCATTTAAGAATCTCTAAGTTTTGGAAGTGTTTTTGCATTTGATTCTCAATAGAGACTAGATGAGATAGAATATAAAAAAAATGACCATAAAAGCATTGGAACCTGAATTGTTGAGAAATTGAAAAGGAGTGAAAAGATTCCTTGAAAACTGTTAAATTTCATTCTTAACGATTCAAAATCATCCTCGCACTAGGTTAATTTTTGTTTTTAAGTTCAATAATTCGAAGGGTTGGAATTCCATCATTTATCCTTTAGAATAGATGTATAATATACTATCATTAAGTTATGCTTAAGTTGGTATAAATTAATTGTTGCTATAAATAGTTCAATTTTTCCTATTTCAACGCATAACCCAACTATTTAAGCTAATAAAACTTATCGAAATTACTCTAGTCAATTTTGAGTTGCAAAATGTATATTTTAATCAACATCAATATGGTTAGACTTCTTGATGTTGAAATTATTTATTTTTCCATAAAATAAATTGAAAACCAAAGGAATAAAGTTCAACCAAATTTCCATCTTTTCTTGCTCTTATAATTCACCTAAATAGAGAATAAATAAAGAGAGTATATTTATGTGAGTATGAGCACATTATGCTTTCTTTTTTAATCATAAGAATTAGTTTACTAATTGGCTATGTCTAAACATAAGCATTGAGAGCCAGCAGCATGATTTGCTAGAATACATTCCAATTTCACCTTTTGCCTTTTGGTTGGAGATTTTGAGAGAATATTATATATATATATATATTCCAATTTCCTACCAAAATCTTCTCTCCCTCAAATATATATTAATATTCTCTTTGAATTCCACTCAATCTTGTTTTGAAAGACCCAATAGAATGAGTTTGTTTCTAATTCATGGAAAAGACTTTAATTTTATTAGATTTTTTTATTTTTTTATTTATTATACTCATTAATTTGGAAGGATATTGGAATTTTCAAAGATACATCAAATATATATATATAGAGAGAGAGATATTGATTTAATCTATTTTAAGTTACTTTATTTTTTTTTAAAAAAAAAAATTAAGTTATTGGAAGACAATGCATGTATTCCCCAAAATGAAAAACAGACTTCAAAAATTCTAAGCAAAGTAATTCTATATCTCTACTCCATGCATTTACATTAAAATAATACAATCACAAAACTAGCAGTGGGGCTTCTGTGCATAATGAAATTCCAATTTGCAACATAGTATCTATCCTTCTAAAGCAATTGAGATTCTATTATTCTCATCCATCATATTAACTTATTCAAACTAAAAATTCATTCCCATTCTTCAAGACTAGTTCTTTCTCCCTTCCAAATTATAAATATATTGTATGTGTGTCAACTTTCAATTCAGAACCAGACATAGAAAACTTCCTCTTTCTCTCTCTTCCTCTCCCTTCATCTTCTTAAGACATGGCTAAGGTTACTGGAAATGGTCTTTACTTTATAAGGTGGTGTCTTCTCAGGCTGTTTTTATTTACTTCTTGCTACTTTCCTTCTTCATGTAGGTTTAATTTCATGTTCTAGCCTAATTTAACAATGCTATAGCAGGCGACTGAGCTCTTCGGTTGCAGCCGAGCAACTTAAGGCACAAACAACTGCGTCGATGGTGGTGAGGAAGGTGAAGGCAACCTTGGAAACAAGCGGTCGGGATGATATCATGGCAGCTGAACAGAAGGAGACGTTTTGGATGAAAGATCCTAAGAGTGGAAACTGGATTCCTGAGAACCACTTTGAAGAGATTGATGTGGCTGAATTGAGGGAGAAACTGCTGCCTAAAACTAAGAAGCTGCTCTCAAACAAGTGAAAGCTTCATTATGTGCATGAATAAAATTTTCACCTTTATCTATCTTAACCATCTTAACCATGCTACTTGCTGCAAAAACTATTTTGCACAACTTTTCCTTTCTCTCTCTGATCTGTCACTTCTGTCAGTTTCAAGTCTGATATGAATCCTCTCTCTAGTTTAATTGCGAAGATTTTGATGGATGAAAGAAGGGAATCTGAATCTCATCAAGTTTGTCGATGAAAGCAAACCACCAGATCGGTTGTTGCACAAGTCAAGTCTGATGAGTTGGAATATGCAAATTAGTAAATATGTACAATGATCAACTCTAATATGGACAAACATCTCAATGGATATTTATCCCAACGATTTTTTTTGGGGTTATAATTTTATTAGAAGGGACCACCCTAATGACATTCCTATCACTCCGGTTCCTTCTAATGAGAGAAAGAGAGAGGGAAAGAGATAGCATTCTCTTTCTTGAGAAGGGACCATCTTACTTTGCTAAAAAAAGAAAAATGGGGACCATCCAAGTGACAATTCGTATCATTTCCAATTCCTTCAATTGAGGGAGAGGGAGACACTACATATACATATGTGAAATGTACATATATATACACACATGTATAAACAATATTGGTGGAGAACGGAAATTCTTATGAATCGTTATTGAGAAATTGGACTATAACATAAATATGTTACAGTACATTAATTTGAGTATGTAAATAGCTCAACTAGTTAAGACACATACCCTCGACCAAGAAGTTAGAAGTTCGAATCTCCTACCCCATATTTTGTTGAACTCAAAAGACAACGTTACTGCATAACATAGTGCACACTGTTTTTTAGAAAGCATATAATTTCTCATGAATGAGCAGCAGACGTGCAGAAAGTTCACATGCCAAAAACTAGACTACGTTGGAACAATGGATACAAACAAAATTGTTTCTAGAGTTAAAGCATCCACATTCCACGCTCGAGGTTGTTATAAGATTATGGAGGGTTGTTTCTGAATTGTAACTATATGGTGCAAAATATCAAACACTGCATGTTCGAGTTGACTATAAATATAGTTGGATGAGCTCGTCACTCACCACAGATGGAGAGAGAACGCCCAAATCTGTAAAAAGAAGAGTAAGGTATTGAGGAGGAGTATAATCTCGAGCAGATTTTTCAACTTCAACCTTAGATGGGATAGGAACCCCAAAATCAATGGGACGCAGAGCAGGGGCCATGTCTTTCTGATCCAATGGGTAGAGTCGAGCAAACTGCAAAAATAATTGCGTATCAGTTTTTTTTTCCAGTAACTATAATCACAAAGTGGTAAAAGGTATATAAATTATCAAACGAAGGCAAGTAGATGAGGGCAAACCTTATAACTCTCAGCAGCCACATACACCGGTTTGTTCATGCTATGTGCCACTAATGCAATTTGATACGTGCCCATCATGTTGATTATACCTCCACTTTCAACCACTCCATCAGCCCCAACTAGAACCATATCAACCTCATCCATCGTATATGCTACTGCTGAATCAATTAGGAGCTTTACAGGAACGTCAAGTTTAGCTAGCTCGTTGGATAAGCGCAAACCTGTCCTGTCTGGTCTTCCTTCTGCATATTTTAGCATTGAATATCAACAAATATAAAAGCTAGACAGGATTGAAAAATCACTGGTTTCTCTGTTGCACTAAAGTTCATCAAACTGTTAGGCCAGAGTATTGGAGAAAGGGAAAAAGGGATAAGGGAGAATACCTTCTCTTTAGTTAGTTGGCTAGACTGAGTACTTACTATAATAAGTTAGTTTTGTCATTAATGTATCTGCTGTGAGTTAGTTTCTTTTCGGAAAAAAAAAAGGCTCATATTATAATAAGTTAGTTTTGAAAATCTTGGCGGCTGATTTGTACTGGGGCCTATGAGTGCTTAGTGTATCGTTATCCCCACATTCAAAAAACAAAGATAGAAAGGTTGGCACATGAAATATTTCCAGCAGGTATAATTGACCTTAGTGCTAGCCTTTTTCCTTTATCCAGTCTTCTCTTATTGTACGCAAATGGCACTTTGCCAGACTAAATTTAGTTGACATCATGGATAAGGATCTGACAGTGCATCTTTACCTCGGGCACTTTTCCCCCATCCACAGCTTCAGCAATGTTGTGCCACCGCTAAGGAGTGTCCATGTCATATAAAGCCAACACCTTCTTGAACTCTTTCTTTTGCTTGCTTCTCCAAGAGGAAGACACCGAGCTTTAGTTTCATGAAGAAGTGAGAGAGTTGACGCCATTCTAATCCAACCTTCTTAGTTAAAAAGAAAAACTAAAGCTGATTTGGAGTCTCATGAAATTCATCTAGCCAAAGTTGGATGCCAGCCTCAAAAAGTGTCAATTTGCTGATAGCCGATTGGAGCATTTGGGACATTGGATATCCTTAGAAGGGGAGGCAAATTCGAGTAAGATAGAAACCACATTGCGACACTCAATTCCAAAGACAGTAAAGAATTACAGAGTATCCTAGTGCCATTTCCTCTTTGTTGACCTGAAAGCTAAAGAAGGATTTTTTTTGGAATCCGAAGGCAAGCCAGGCATTTGAGAGATTTAAACATGCTATGATCACTCTTGATATCAGCCTCATTGGATTTTTCTTTACTGATGTTCTAAAAATAGAAGCCTCCAATAAGGCTACCGATGCCCCCACCGTGTTGCCCTATAGGGGTTACTCAATCTGTCGCGCCAATACCATCATTAATCGATGCACAGGCTATTGTCCCCAAGCAGGTTGACAAAGATCCATATCTTGCCAAAAGAGGGGGGAGGGGGGGGGGGGGGGATTGTTGTTGGACCTATATTCCTGTCATACAACATGGCGAACTCTTGGTTTAAAGGCAGGTTGGGTCACCCCTTTCATACATCCTTCACTTCTGTACACTTTCCGCAACCTGTCTTCTTGCAGAGAAAATTGTACGGGTAAGGAATGAAAGGGGATGTCAAAATATACATATCAGAATGATAGGTTTTGCCAACAGAACAAGAAAATAGACCTATCCTCATCAAGCCTTTTGAATCTTCAAAACCAAATATGGGACCACATCAATAGATTTCATGAAGGGTTGCATAAATCTAATGGTCTTGATACCATTTCTGCCATCATGGACTGTTTCAGCATGTATGCCTGTTCCGTTCCCGCATCACCCTTCTAGAGCCAAAACAAAATAAGCAACCTTTGTGAACGAGGAGGTGGGCTTTCACGGATTTCCACAATCTCTTATATCTAATCATGATAAAGTTTTTTTGGTTGCAAAGCACTCAACACTGTCAAAGTTCCACATATCACACAGAACTGGAAAGCAAAAATAAATAAATAAATCTAAAGTGCTTTTTTATGGCAAAACCCAATCAATACAACGTTGGTTATCATGGCCTAAATATTAAATATAACATGATATTGCACTCCTCAATTGGTACAATTCCATATCAATTATTCTAGAGTCACATCTCTCCACCACATATCCATTGTAGTCGTCAAAGACTCCCAATTTCACCCTTGAGCAGCAATAGCAAGAACATGATCAACCTTGCAGGCCATCTCGCCAATGTGCAAGGTAAAATGAAAATATGACCCACCAACACCATAAGAATGTTGAATATGTAGTTGGTGATGGGATATATTAAGAAAATCAACCCTACCATCTACATTCTTTGCTCAAAACATGAATGAAAATTCCTCTACCCACTACTTTGGCCCCCATCATATACCACATGTAGTTGGTGACATTGCACACCAGATTGGAACCACATGCTGCCTCCATGCACCTGGTTTTTCATGTCTCACAACTTCTAACAGCCATCGGTGTTGTAGCACAATCTCTCTTCCTCATTTGAGGGCTGATTTGGAATTGATTGTGGAAGCTAAGAAAGTATTGGGAATTCAGGAAAACACAAATAACAATTCCTGGGAGCTACTTATCCTTCCTCCGAGCCATACTAGGAAACTCTGGAGACCATTCAGCAACAATCTCCTAAATTTCACCTTGGGGACAAGGTGGTATTTTAACTCGCCAATTCTAGATGTCGATGAGACAGAGGATTGAAAAAGGAAATAACTCCACCCAAGGAGCAATTTGGCTAGGTTGAGTACAAACTTTGACAAGGAAAAAGTTAGTTTTGTTCTGTCATTCAATTACTAAGTTAGCCAACTCAATCTTACTTAATAATTGTTTGGTGTTGGGGTTCTTTTGTAAATGTTTCTTTTGTTAATACACAGATCAATACTTATCACATACCAAGGAACTACTTTCAATCAAATTCATAAGAAAACAGAAACGAATCAGTCCATTATCCAGTATATCAAAGGGAGAGGTCCATATTCTTTTTTTAAAAAAAAAGACACAAAATTCTAGAGGTTGACTTAGTAATACAGATTGTAAGGTGCTTATAGGCTTAAAAGAGCAGAACCTGTGCAAAACACTCTAAAGAGCTTCTTATTCTGTGCAGCCAACCTCAGAACTTCCATAACAACTCTAGAGAAACCGTGTACCAAAATTGTACAACCATCAAAAATGAAATCCTGACTGAGCATTGCAATAATTCTCCGTGCCTGCAATGCAGTACTACTTTTAGTACTAATATTCCTCGTCGAATTACATGTTATTTAACCATTACAAAAGATTATCATGGTAAGCTCTACCTTACAAGATATCTCCCCAAACTTTTCTGCACGTTCAATCAGGCGAGATTTAGCAGACTTGAAGTCCTCATATTCTAAAGCTGATGTTCGAGTTACATACCGCATGAACAAATCACAGCCAGCTGTTAATGATATCGAAGTTGTATCCCACGACTGGAGGAGAAAAACAGAGATTAAATCAATTATAAGTTGTTTATATAAACCCGTCAAATTGAAAGAATGCAAAGACTACAGTTTGTATGAAGTATATTCTATAAAAAATTGTACACCCTTACTTTTCCAAATATTGGACAAACAAAAATATGGCTTTCATGGTGCCATCATTCCTTTAGATGTAACAAATCGTTTCACCAATTACAACAATGTTGTCCATTTTACTAATATACAAACTATTTGACACAATGCGTATCTAAAATGCATCCATCTACTTAGTTAAAGTAGCCTCATGGTTGTACATCCACTTGAACACAACTCTACACCAAGTAAGGCATAGAAGATGATACAAACGGAATACTAGCACATACATGCTAGAATAACTCCATTTCCAACAGAAATGACTTCCCAATTATGCCTCTAAAACCTTGAAATACAGTACAATACACATGAAAGTTAAGAATAACTCACTTTCAGAGAGTCTGAGGCCTTTTTCAGCTCGATTTCGAGCTCCATCATAGTCGTGGCCTGACTAGACCGAATTACAGCCGCCAAAGCCCGAATAGCTGCAACGGCCTCGGCTAAATCCGGCTGTTTCCTCCAGTTATTGAACTCATCGATCACACAGAAGGGCTTGCCGGATTCAGAGCCCCTGACGTCAGTTTCCGACAATAATTGGTCGTCGGTATGGAATCCGACAGCGGCCTGCGCCTGAGCGAGCCAATCACTGGTGACGACGGCGGTGTGGGCAGCCCTACTTTGGTAGTAGGCAGATATTTTAGGGTTAGGGTTCTGGAATGTGTCCGCCATAGAAGATTGCTCTGGTGGGGAAATGGAAAGGGTTTCTGGGGGCTTCGAAACGCCTTCAGTTTGCTGCTTGTCGAGGATGAAAGAGGCCGATCTCCACCACATTTATGCTCGAAAATTGTTCGTACGAGACGGTGAAGAATCGAACTTTTGGGGTTTTAAGAGGGAAAGTGATGGAATCGACGGCGGCGCTCCGATAAGAAGATTCCGGCAACTTGGGTCTCTTTCGGCGACTGATTTTGGGCGAAATCAATCTTAATTAGGGACTATGATCTTAATAAATTACTTGCGAATGAAACGTGACAAAAGTAATGGTTTTATTCCCCTAGATTTTAGTTCTATGTTTTTTTATTCTACAAAGAGTAATAGTTTTTTTAATTAATTAAGGGGCAAGATAGGACTTTTGACTTTAAAAGTAGATTCTTAATAACGGCTTGGTGCATAGTTTTGAAAATATAAATGGACAAGAGTTTCTGATATTTGATACAAGTTTCTAAGGTGGGTCATCGGAATAAAGTTTTTCGGTCAATAGTGCACTTTGTTGGCATAGGTAATAACTATCAATTATTTTAAAATTCATCAATTTTGTATGAGTTGGAGTTTTTTTATAACTAAATGGACATGATAATGGTATGGAATTAAAGACTAAAAACCATGTACTGAGTGAGGATGTCGTGACATGAAAAATTAGAATATTGAGATCAACCTAGCAACTTATTTAATGAGTTGGTAGAATCGTGTGAGATTGCCTCATTTAACTCGAGTTGAGCTAGGTCAAGAGTGAGTGGTTGGTAACACTTATTTTACATGTGATGCTAATTCAATCATGAGTTGTTGGGATAAACAACTGGATTTAAAACTTGTCAATGCAAACTTATCGTATGAAAATGGTAAACTTAATGTTTTTTTCCCCTATCCCTACTATAAGAAGTTAAATAAAATAATATTATGACGTTATTTCAAGACGCTTGTGTTTGAATAGTAAAAATGGAGATAATTATGTATATTTTTTTTTTCTAGTTTTCGTTAACGTATTATGACCTTTTGATCGAGGTACACGTTAATTACCATTGAAATATGTTCACTCTTGTCATTAACTCAACTAATTTTAACTTATTTATATCTCACCTAATTTAACCAAATACAACAAGCCCATTTGGAATACATTAAAAAAAAAAATATTTTGTATAAAAATTGTTTAGAATCTAAACACTCATATGTTTTGTTAGATTCTTTTCACGAGTGTTTTTTACACAAGTAATTGTATACTCAAAAACTTTTTTTTTAGAAAAAGTTAGTTTCGAGTGTTTCCCTCAAAATGATTTATTTCTTCATCTTATTTTCTAATAAGTCATTTTTAGTGTTGTCAAACATTATAATTTTTTTTTAAATGATTTTTTTTTTTCAAAATTAAACACTTGAATCTTTAAAAATGTTTTTTTTTTTTTTGTTTGGTCATAGTTTATAAAGAAGCATTGAATCTATTTGTTAAATCTAATAATTTAAATAGCAAAATTATATTTGAGAATCCAACTTAAAAACTTTCTGTGTGTCTAGTGATATAATTTCCTTTTTTTTTTTCTTGAGAACTTGTGATATAAAAACTTTGAATTTGTTTTTATTGTTTTTTCATATGAGTGCGTTGATTTATTATTTATTTATTTTTTAATTCAACAAATTCAAAAGATGAAAATTCGAATATTTGATCTTTTAATCGATATTATACAACAATTACGAATTTATGGAATGGATCTCATTCACATCCTTCTATAAATCATCATCACCAAGGAAGCTTGCTATCTGGTCCTTTGAGTAGGTAAACAACAAATAAATAATCATTTCCCACCTAAATATGATTTATACTCCTACTATACGTTCCATTTGGTGTAATTAATACTTTTTTTTAACAAATAATAGATAATAGGAATTATCTTTTTTTCAAACTCAGCAAAAAAAATGTCTATAATTATGAATGTTGTTTTGAAATTATGAAAAGAATTTTCAAAATGGGGAGACAGAATTAGAAGTAGAATTATGAGATTTAATGATTAAACATAATGTTGAGTTGGGGCCAGAAATGTATAATATAAATTATAATATAACAAAACCAAAGTTTTGCTTATTGTTGAAGACAGCTTGCTAGGCTGGCATCTGCATTTTTATTTTTGGTCATTTGCATCTTACAGCTTACATTATAACTGTCATTGTCATGTTTTTCTTTCAGGCTCAAGCTCTCCTACGCGTTTTTTCAGATAATTTTCCTTTTCCAAGTTTTTGAATATTGTGTCTATTTTTTTTTTTTTTCTTTTTGAGAGTGGGGAGATTTGAACCATAAATCTCGGAGTTACCATTACAACTTTATGTCAGTCGAGCTATGTTCTTGTTGGCTGAAAATTGTGTCTATTAGTCATTCATTTTTTTTTTAAATGAATTATGTTGCTAAATTTTAGATTTTTTTTCCTCGAGTATGTAGAGGTGAAAAATTAAACCCCATACCTCTTGATCAGGATACAAGTTGTATGTCGGTTGAGTCGTGCTCTTGTTAGCACTCAGTATAACATATCTACTACTATTGTTATTATTTTATATATGTTTAGTTCAACTGGTGTAAGTGAGATTGAACCATTGATTATTAAAGTGGTAATTAATGTTTTGTCTACCAAGTTATGTTTGAATTAACGTTGTGTAGTAATTTTTCATATCATGTCAACTCTGACTCAACTACAAGTAACCATTCATTTTTAGAATACAAAGAGTTTAAAGAAATCGATGTTTGAACCAACAGCTTTTTAAAAACTTTAATAACGTTTTAACGTAATTGTTTTTTCTTTTCCTAATTATTAAATACTAAATAGACATTGTACTTAATTTGAGAAAAAAAAATCAATAATTTAACTTCATTCATTTCTCCTACTTATTATGTGTTGACTTGTAATTTTGGTTTGACATAATAAAAAACCAGATATAACTTAATTAAGTCCATGATCATTTTGACACTCAATTTTTAAATCTAAACAAAAACAAAAAAGTAAAAAGACATCTACATTATTATTGAAACTCTTTTATTAGATTTGTCAGATTAATTAAACAAATCTAAATAAAGCATCTCGATTTCTATAGTACAAATTATGTGATTAAACTTTAAATGAGGTGGAGACAAACAATGAATAAGAACTTGTGCACAATAGATCTCCACAACCTACAACAAATTACTTTAAAATATACAATTTAATTAGGGCATATAAATTTTGTCATCACGTTAGTTTGAAAAATTACAAGCATAGATGTTCTCTAGATTTGTTTATTGAGAAAATATACATTACTCGTGTCATTAAAAATAAAAAAAAAAAAAAGAGGAAAAACACTTTCATTTAAAATTATATTTTGCTGTTATTTTCCCTCCATTTTAACTACACTTTTTACCTACCGTAAATAACTAATATATTCAAAATCAATATTTATGTTTTCAGATAGGGATACATACAATTCACCTCCTTATAATATAATTTATGTATAAACAAAACAAGTACAACAAGATTTCAACGTATCAATGTATCAATATATGTTATATATGTTTTTAAATAATTTTTGTTTGAAAAATATATGTTTTAAATAATTAATTAATTATTTAAGAATTCGAAGACAATTCATTAGCATGTTGTCTATAATGATATTCTTGTAACTAGTCGCAATTAATATTTACATTTAACACATTTCAAAAAATAAATATCAAAATTTAAAATTAATTTGAAAAAGTCTAAAAAACACGCCAAAGGATAAATAGTAATCGAACGAGTTTACACATTTTTCTGTTCAAAAAAATGAAGAAGAAGAAGTTTATACATTTTAAGAATAATAATAAATAAATTTCCAAGAAACGTCTAATTTTAAATTACTTGTAAATGTTTGACAAATGAAGAAAATCCTATAAATACTCAGGGAAGACTTCAACTCATTTTTGAAAAAGAATATTTAAAATGCATAGTTTCAAAGCTATTATCCAATCCTTATACTTAACAATTCATATTATGTTATGAAATATATATATAAAAAATGATTAATTTACAGCAATATCACGGGGAAAAAAATGTTCTAATCTCCATCTCTTTCATTATTTTTATTTTTATTTTTTTGGTGCTCTGCTTTCAATGATTTTAGAAAAAGAATAATCAAAATTATGTTGAAAACCGCATAATTGACTAAGCAAAGAAATGAAGATTTTCAAAATTAGTCGAAGAATTTGCAGAGATGCTTAATTGATCTGGATGGATCAGATGAATGCAAAATTTTGATTTCTGTGGTGGCGATGATCGGTGAATCTTGTGTTGATTGGTTTTTGGAATCTGCGAGAAATCTCTCTCTACGCCCTCTTCTTCATCTTGACTCTCTTCAACAACCTTTTCCTTCACACTCTCTGAACTTTTTTTGGTAGTGAATCACGGTTTCTTTCTCTTCAAAGCCCAACTCTGAGTTGCGTTGGCTCCTTCCTTTCCGCTCAGGAGGATTTGCCGGTGGTCAAATTCACTTCAAGTTGAGGCCAATCGGAATTGGACGCCGTACGTATTTCGTCAAACTTTCATGTGTTTGATGCTGAGCTTGGTGAGGATGAAGATATTCTGTTGAATATACTGTGGTGTTTTTAGCTCTGTTGTTTGTTTTCTACACAGGAATTGAAGGGCTGTTCGTGGGAGTGATCGGAGCTTGAAGTCATTGAATTGCGTCGGTTCAGAGGAGCTTGCTTGAACTCATTTAAGGTGGTTGAGAAGATTATTGATCTTGCTGCTGATCTTATTCGATTTAATTAGTTCACGCTTTCTTTACTTTCGAGTTAATTTATGTCTGAGGTCGGGGTCTAGTTCTTTAATGGCGAAACCACTTCATCTTTCGTTGTTGGAGGATTAATGTTGATTCGCAGTATTGAAGTAGGTCTAATAGGCGAACTCGGAAGTGGATTTAATTTCTCCAACAACGAAGTTCCCTTTTCGCTGTTATTTTTTATTCTTTTGCTTGTTCTTCCTTTGCGTTAAGATGGAGGAATTAGTTTGATCGAGGGCGCTGGTTTGAATCTTCAGAAGTTTACCTCCTTTGGGTGATCGATTCTTCTTCTTTTTTTTTTTTTTTTTTCAGGTTGAATTTGTTTGGTCTACAATCAAATGAGCATATCATAATGAACGGAATCGTGGGCTTGTTGGTCAATGGATTCTCCAGACAAGACATTAACTGATATACTTGGTAATTGGAAGTCGTGGATCCCTTGGCGATCTGAATCAGCTAATGTATCGAGGGCTTTTTGGATGCCTGATCAGAGCTGCCGGGTATGCTACGATTGTGACGCACAATTTACCCTTATCAACCGTAGACACCATTGCCGACTTTGTGGACGAGTCTTCTGTGCCAGGTGTACAGCAAACTCAATACTTGCCCCATCAGGTGATCCAAGGACTCCTCGTGAAGACAGGGAGAGAATTCGTGTTTGTAACTATTGCTTCAAGCAATGGAATCAAGGCATAGCTGCTCCAGATCATGAGATCAGGGTGCTTAACCCGGATATCTGCAGTTCACCATCAGCGGCAAGTTTGTCCAGTACTAGATCTAGTGGCACTGCTGACAGCAGTTGCATTACTCTTGCTTCTGTGCCTTACTCTTTTGAGGCCAACCAACAAGCTCAAGAGCATTCTGGTCACAGCCCACAACATTCACCTGTTATCTTAACAGGCAGAGATCAACAGGGTGAATCAACATCTGGAAGGAGCACTGACATTCTTTCTGGCATAGATATACCACAAAATTATTCCATGAACAGGTTTTGCCTCTAATGTCTGCATTTAGTTTGGTTCTTACTTACTTGGCCTCTACAATCCCTCTGTTATTTTGATTATTCCAACCACCTATATTATAGGGCCTTCGCTCTTTGTTACAAGTTGATATTGATTTAACCTCAAGGGTTGAGCTTAATGGTAGAAGACCCTTGGAGTTGATCACTGGCCATAGTTCTGGGAAAAATTAGAGCCACACATCTCCAAGTCGTATAGGATCAGAGAGTAGTTAAATGTTCCGGATTTTATTTTGAAATTTCAATATCATTTTACCTGTGTAGTTTTGTAATTAGTCGGTGCTTCCTGGCAAGAGGGCATAGAGTGAAACATCGTCTGTGGTTATTTTACTTATCTGGCTCGTGGTTTCTTTGTTATTAGGAGTGCTGGCAAGGATGATTATGATGGCGTATACAAGTCAGATACTGAACCAAGCCATTCTCCTCATGTCACAAGTTACTTTGGTCAAGCTGAATCTGAAGAGATTGGCAATGAGCATGGACCACATAATGAGCAGCTTGATGGAGAAAACAACAATGTCAGAAGTTTAAGCAGCTCTCCCTTGCAGGAAAGTTTTTATTCACATGGTCTGGAAGGAATTCCTGATCTTGACCAAAAGGAAGACACAAATTTTATTTATGGAGAAGATCAAGGGCATTCCTCTTTAGACTTTACGGATGATGTCCAGTCTGAACCTGTTGATTTTGAGAACAATGGGCTTCTATGGATCCCACCTGAACCCGAAGATGAAGAAGATGAGAGGGAAACTTTGTATGATGATGATGATGAGGGACATGTTGCAGGTGAATGGGGATATTTGCGAGAATCTAGCAGTTTCGGGAGTGGGGAATATCGTAGTAGGGATAGGTCTAGTGAGGAGCACAAGAATGCCATGAAGAATGTTGTCGATGGACATTTTAGGGCTTTAGTAGCTCAACTGATGCAGGTTGAGAACCTTCCTTTGGGTGAGATCAGTGATAAAGAGAGCTGGTTGGAGATAATTACTTCCCTCTCTTGGGAGGCTGCCACACTACTAAAGCCAGATATGAGTAGATGTGGTGAGATGGACCCAGGTGGATATGTGAAAGTGAAATGCATAGCTTCAGGACTTCGCTGCAGTAGGTAACTGTTATAGTGTATATATAACTTTTTGTCTGTCAGAAAACTGTCTTATTTCACTTATGACACCTAACTCTGTGTGTATGGCTTTTCGTAACTAAAATTACTGTCCTATTTTATGTTGAGATGCTCAATTACACAATTCTTTCTGTCTTGGCCGCTTTTTCTTGACTGATGAATCTATATACTTGACATGGCATCATGAAATTATCTTTTCTTCATTACCAGTTCTTCCAGTTTTCTATGTGAGAAGATTCTGCATCTTTCTAATATTGCTTGCAAAGTTATTTATAATCATTTCCCTGTGTTAAAGGAGAACCTATTTTAAAAATGGGTCATGGATCTCAGGATTACGTTTCACTTCAGAGAGACGGAAAAATGTGTAATGTGTAAATTGACTTCTCTGTACTTCCTCTTCTAGTTCTTCAACCTAACCTACCATCATTTTTCCTCGTAAGTTTGATTTCGTTCAGAATTATCTGCTTCAAAATTTGTACCTGATTTTATTGAAAAAGTAAGCTGTCCGTTAATTATGGCTGCAGCATTCTTTTCTCATGTATATTCACATCCTTATGTTGTTAAAAAAGTTTCGGCTAAATTATTTGAGATGTCCTTAAACTTTAAGGTTAGTTTCAATTAAATACCCCCATCATTAAAAATGTTTCACTTCTACTTGTGACCTTTAGAATCGTTTCAAATATGCCCTTGAACAATTCTGACCTTAAAATGAGTGTCAAAAGTTGACGTAATTGTTGAGTTCATTTGGACAAAGCCTTATCGGTCAAATAACTCTAGTGGTTCCCCTCTAAGTCAAAAACCCTTTGGCATAAAAATGACTCTAGTGGTTCCCCTCTAAGTAAAAAATCCTTTGGCATAAGATTATTGAGTAAATTTGGTCCTCATCCTTCCGAGTGGTTGTCGGGTGGGGTCAGAGGCACTTTTAGAAATCCGTGGAAAGACATTTCCCTTGAGCTCCCGTCTTTTGCTTATTTGGTTCATTATTTTGTGGGTGATGAAAGGGAAACATATTGGGATGATAAGTGGGTGGGGAATAGACCCTTTGCTCTATGTTTCCCCATTTATATCATTTGTCTTCTATGAAAAATTGTTGGGTGGCTAATGTTCTCGTCCAATCTAGGAGCTCTTCTTCCATATTGTTTGATTTCCATCGTCCCTTATCCAATAAGGAAACAATAGATGTCCTAGCTCTCACTTCTTTGATTGGGGAGGTTGAGCTTAGGCCAGGGAGAAGGAGTTCGAATCCTGTTTGGGGCTTCTCTTGAAGCTTGTTTTTTTTAGTGTTTGTTGAACCCTTCCTTGGTTAGTGAGTCTTATCTTTTTGATTCTGTGGAAGGTGAAAAGGTTAGTTCCTCGTATGACGGGAGGTCATCCATGGAAGGACTAACACATTAGATCAGCTTGCAAGAAGAATGTCTACTTTGATAGGATCGTTTTTTCTGCAAATAGTGGAGGAAAATCTTGATCATATTCTCTGGAGTTTTGATTTCGCTCAGTTTGTTAGGATTTTTTTTAGGTGTGTGTGTTTGATTTTCAGTTTGCTAGACACGGAGGAGCTAGGGAGATGATCAAGGAGTTCTCCTTCATTCGCCTTTTCGAGAGGGGAGGATTTTTTGGCAATTGGGGGTTTGTGCGATGTTGTGGTTATTATGAGGAGAAAAGAATAATGAGACCTTTTGAGGGATTGATAGGGACCGTAGTGATATTTGGACCCTCGTTAAGTTCTATGTTTTTGTTTGGGCCTTAGTGACAAAGGCTTTTTGTAATTATACTCTTGGTCTAATTTTACTTGATTGGAGCTCATTTCTTTAGTTGGGCTTATTTTTGTGGGTCTGGTTTTTTGGATGCCTCTGTATTCTTTCATTTTTTTCTCAATGAAAGTTCGATTTTTTATTTAAAAAATTTTTGAGTTGTAAAGAGATTAGTGACATGCGTGACTTTTGCAAAAATGAATGATAAATGTGGCAAGTATCAATAAACCACGAGGCAATCATTTTTCAAGATATGATTGCCATTTATTTTTTAACCTACCCCTCCTATCAGTGATTGTCTAGTGGTTATTAGTACTTGTCATGTTTGCAATTCATTTTTTAAAAGTTACGTCTCCTACCTCATTACAACTCAGCAACCATGTTAATTATTTTCACGTGTTTTATTGTTCAAGGACACATTTGAATTAATTTTAAATTTCAAGGGTAGAGATAAAACTTCTCAAACGATAAGGGTATAATAATTGAAAATAACATCAAAGTTCGGGGAATTTTGAATAATTTAATCAATTATTTTAAACAACTTGTTTTTTTTCAATCGAGGCGAGGTTTGGAACCCTACTGCGGGAGGGACGCCTCGCGAGCCGGTTGTAATTGCTAGTTCTTTGTTTTTAAGGGTTTTTTTTTTTTTTTTTATACATTGATACGATCCATACTTATGTTGAATGATACTATTTATGTCCTTAGTCACAATAATTCATTCATCTTTATTCTATAGTTACATATACTTTTGGTCTCAAAATAAGTTAATACTTCTTTTAGCTCTTAAAAACTTCTGACAAGGAGTTCAATAACTTTTCTTTTAGTACGGTGGTAAAAGGGGTGGTTTGTAAGAAAAATGTGGCTCATCGGAGAATGACCTCAAGGATAGAGAAGTCTCGCTTGCTGATTCTTGGAGGTGCACTTGAATACCAACGGGTTTCCAATCACTTATCAAGTTTCGACACGCTTTTGCAGCAGGTTGTAACTTTTTACTTTCAGTCTACAGTTATTAATGATTGCCAGTGCCTGTATATAATCTGTACTGAATATGCATTCATTTGTTTCTTTTCCTCCATGTCTTGTTCTAATTTGATTTAAACCTGTATAGGAAATTGACCATTTGAAGATGGCAGTCGCAAAAATAGATGCACACCGACCTGATGTTCTTTTAGTTGAAAAATCAGTATCAAGATATGCACAAGAGTACCTACTTGCAAAAGATATATCGCTTGTTCTCAATATCAAGAGACCACTTTTGGAGCGTATCGCCCGCTGCACAGGTGCACAGATAGTTCCTTCAATTGATCAACTTTCATCACCAAAGTTGGGATATTGTGAGTCATTTCATGTAGAAAGGTTCACGGAAGATCTGAGCACTTCTGAACAGGGTGGGAAAAGATCGGTGAAGACACTGATGTTTTTTGAAGGCTGCCCAAAGCCATTGGGTTGTACTGTAAGTTCTTGATATATCTGTCACCAAATTTGTGCATATATATGTTTTCTATTGAGAATAATGTGTAAAAGCATGTGCATCTTTGTGTGCATGAAAAGTAATGTACCAAGAATTTCTAGAAATAAGAGGGTGGAAAAAGAGATTGGGCATGGCAGAACTTCACTTCTGCATGAATATTGCTCACCTGTTGGTTTCCATCCTCGGGAATTTTCTGCTGGGAAAATGGATTGGAGGTTTCAGAATCACTTTCCTTGCACACTTTTTTGTTGGCAGGACTAAGGAAGTAATTGTCTTTACAGTATTCACTGTTCAAATCTAAAATTGTTTCATTCTTTCAGCGGTTAAGTGAATGAGTTGCTTGCCGTACTTACAAAATAGATATGTGATTACAGACCATTGGTTTAACTACTTATAACTTTTGCATGTCTATTTCTTTTAGATTTTGCTTAGAGGTGCTGACAAGGATGAGTTGAAGAAGGCAAAGCGAGTTGTTCAGTATGGAGTTTTTGCTGCTTATCACTTGGCCTTGGAAACATCTTTTCTTGCTGATGAAAGGGCCTCTCTACCAGAACTTCCCCTGAACTCCCCAATTACTGTTGCAATTCCTGTGAATTCGTCTGTTGTTGAGAGATCCATATCAATGGTGCCTGATTTCAGTCTTCCTGCCTATCAGGGGCCGCAACCTAGCTTATCTATTGATGAGCCACAAAGATCTAAGAGTTTACCTACTTCAAATCTAATCTTATCAAGCAACAGCACTGTACCTTTTGTAGAAAATGGCCCTAGTTCTCAACTCTCACAACCAACTTCATCCACTGCAAATTCAGCAGCAATTTTCTCTTCTGATCCCATGTCATGGACTATTGGTTCAGAGTCTTATGGTCATGGGCCTTCTCCATACCATACTCTTAAGGAGAGAAATGCATTGGCTACCAGTGGAGAAATGGAAGAATCTTCTGATAATGGTTATCAAAAGAATCGGGAACTAGGATCTGTTGAGTTGTTGGAGAATGGCAAGTTTTCTATTGATACTGAAGAAGATCATAACTCAGTGGCATCTAGCCAGCCAATTGGCTCAGAGCCATTAAATGTGCAACAGAATAATCAAAATCAGCAAGACCTTGGTACTTCTAAGGAGGAGCTGGGAGCAGGGAAAGATGACTTCCCTACGGCATCTTCTGCCCATCAAAGTATTTTGGTCTCGTTATCATCAAGGTGCATATTGAAAGAAAGTGTCTGTGAGAGGTCACATCTCTTTAGAATCAAATACTATGGGACTTTTGATAAACCTTTAGGCCGATTCTTAAGGGACTATTTATTTAACCAGGTGAGCTGTCTTATCTTAATGTACCTCAGATTTCTACCTATTGAAAACTTGGAAATACATAATGAAAATGACAAGTCTTTATGCCATTTCAGTCTTACCGATGCGATTCTTGCGACATGCCAGCCGAAGCACATGTGCGTTGTTATACTCATAGACAGGGCACCCTCACAATATCTGTTAAAAAGTTACCAGAAATTCTCTTGCCAGGTGAAAGGGAAGGGAAGATTTGGATGTGGCATAGATGCCTGCGATGCCCAAGAAACAATGGTTTTCCCCCAGCTACTCGAAGAGTAGTGATGTCAGATGCTGCATGGGGACTCTCATTTGGGAAGTTCTTAGAGCTCAGTTTTTCAAACCACATTGCTGCTAGCAGAGTGGCAAGCTGTGGCCACTCCTTACATAGAGACTGCCTTCGTTTTTATGGGTAATTATTTGGCATATCAGCAAGTATTTGAATTTTAAAAAATTTACAAAATCAGTTAATAATTCATATACATTAAATACCTGGCAATACAAAATTGTACTAATCCGTCTCTCAATTTCATGCACTACTCCTCCATGAGTTTATTAGAAAGAGGGAAACCATAGTCTTCGTAGACATATTAAAGCATAGTACTTCTGGAATGGAAATGATCATCTTCATATTAATTAGTCAGTTTGTTATTTCTATAATTAAAATCCATAAATAGTTTTATGTAGGCCAAATTTTTATAATTTATGTAATTTTAGATATTGGTTTTCGGTTTCTTATGCAGATTCATTTTTTACTATGCAGTTTGAGTGCCAAAGTTAGTTCCTTTATTCCTCTTGACGTAATTTGTGCCCCCTTTTTTTTTTGTACTTGATTCAGAAAATCATTATATACATTATAGGGTCCACATATCATCGGACTGGAATGGATTTTCCCCCCTCTTTTTTTATATAGGAAACAAAATGATATTCATTAAAAGAGGACAAACAAAACAACCTAAGGGCCATGGGACAAGGTATTTTCATGCCTCTGAAGAGGATCAAACAAGGCCTTCAATCTAATTTGAGGCTGTAAACCGTATAAGATCACAAAAATATTCAAAATTTACACTCAATTTTTACTTGACTGGCTGGAGGATGTCGGCTACTCCACTTTTTCACCTCATTTTGATAAGTTATGTAAGATAATTGCTTCTTCTGGAAGCTGAGGTGCCAGGTTAATTGCTGCTACATATTGCATTTCCGCGTGAGGAGTTCTCTTTCTTTTCTTCTTTTTTCTACTTATGTGGGATATCAAACTAGCCAAAGCGGAAAACATACCTTCTCTCATTTCACTTGTGCATCTTCATTTTCAACCTATGTATGATATCAGAGTAGCCAAGGTTGTAAACATACCTTCTCTCATTGCTTCACTTGTGCAGATATGGGAGAATGATTGCTTGTTTTCGCTATGCTTCAACCAATGTGCATTCTGTATACCTTCCACCATCAAAACTGGATTTCAACTACGAGAATCAGGAGTGGATACAAAAGGAAAAGGATGAGGTGGAATAAATTTTGGATTTGAGATGTTTTTGGTATAATTTCATTTGCACATGGTTGACTTAATTATCTGATTACAGCAGGTGGTGAACCAGGCTGAGCTTTTATTCTCCGAAGTGTTGAATACTCTTCGTCAAATTGCAGAAAAAATATCTGGTGCAGGGACCATTAGTAACATGAGAAAAATGGAACTAAGGCGCCAGATTGCTGGGTTGGAGGCACTGTTACAGAAAGAGAAGGCCAAATTTGAGGTAAGCCTCGAAGAATGGTGAATGTCAAAGTTAGACTGCTCTTTGACATCTAACCATCTTCCCTAAATTTGTATGGAAATTCAACTTGGTTAGACTGCTCGTCTTTTTATGCTTGATCAACAAAACTGTTTCTTTCAACTCCCCAATCTGTTTAGTAACTGGGAATAAGGATGAACCAAAGTGGTTGAACTCGTCTACTATTTTACTGTATGGTGCATATGCCCTTTTAACTATTTTGATGGCTCATTTGCATTATCAGCTTGTATCTTAGGAATTAGGATGGACCTAAGTGTTTGGGCTCTTCTTTTGCCGTTTTATTGTGTGGTGCATATGCCTTAAAGAATTTGATGAATCCCCTGATTACAAGAAAAAAAATAAAATTTTAGAAGTAAACATCTTCTCAGTGATATTTTTAAAAAAAATAAAAAATTATGCGTACATGTATTCTTCTCAGTGATATTACCAAACTGATGTGTTCATAAAGAACTTTTCTTGTGTCTTAAACACCACAATTGATATTTAAAAATAAGCAACTTCTTTTTATCACATTTAGAGTTCATGTCTACAATATGTAATTTCTTGCTAATTTTGTTGCTTCTGATGCTTGTGATTAAGGAATCACTCCATAAGACTATGAATGGGGAAGGAAAACAGGGCCAGGTTACCATAGACATCCTTGAGATCAACTATCTGCGTAGGAAGTTACTCATCCAAGCTTATGTATGGGACCAGCACTTGATCCATGCAGCCAGTTTAGATAACGCGAACTCTGCTGGCAGCTTTATTCGAGAATCCGAAGAGAGATTTGTGGTTGATAGTGAGAAGCTTTCTGAAATTAGCACCACCGGAAAATCGGTTGAAGACCTTAAATCTTCTGACTCTCGTCTAGCCTATCAACAGTATAATGAATGGCCAAGTAATGGAAAGGAATTTGTTACCAGCCCGGATCAGCCTGATATTCAAATCCAAGAAGTTGGAGATTCAGATTCAGATAAAGGAGAAGAAGATTTATGCAGCACGAACATTAAGGCTCCATCTGATCCCCTAGAATCAAAGGCAAATGTTCATGCAGCTCAGGCTGATGGGCAGTTTTCGAGGATGGTAAATTTATCAGATACACTCGAGGCTGCATGGACAGGTAAAAATGGTTCAGTGGTTGGAATAACAAAAGATAATTCCCATATTTTATCCAATTCAACTGTGGCAGATTCATCGGGCATCGATATTACTGTACAGAATGATCATTCTGAAGATCAGAATGTGGACAGGTTTACCCATGCTGTTTCTCAGTCGCTTCCTTCAAAGGCACTTGATGATACAGAAGACTTTGCTGTCCAGTTGGAGAAGGCTTCCTCAAACTTTTATTATTTATTTAATGAAAAATTTCTAGCTAGTGGTCAGAAACTTGAAGCCCTAGCAAAACATAATCCTGTCTTTCTGTCTTCATTTTGGGAGCTAGAGTTTCAAGGTGGAGCTAAGCTGTTCTTGCCTCTTGGTGTAAATGAAACTGTTGTTCCGGTCTATGATGATGAACCCTCAAGTATCATAGCTTACGCTCTAATGTCACCAGAATATCATTCCCAGCTGATTGATGAGCCAGAAAAACTAAGAGATTGTAGTGATTCGTTGCCCTCCTTATCTTTCACAGAATCATTTTTGCAGTCCTCTGATGACTTCTCCTTTGATACTTCTAAAAGCGTGGGGCCTTCAGATGATAGTATTTCATCCATCTCTGGATCTCGTACCTCACTTGGTTTAGATCCACTCTTATACCCGAAGTCCCTTAATCCCAGAATCTTTTTCGAAGAATATGGCCCACATGGTGGAGTAAAATATTCTGTTACCTGTTACTATGCAAAACGTTTTGAATCTTTGAGGAGGATTTGTTGTTCAGAACTCGACTTCGTAAAGTCTCTTAGTCGTTGTAAGAAGTGGGGAGCCCAAGGTGGAAAGAGTAATGTTTTCTTTGCCAAAACTTTGGATGATCGGTTTATTATTAAACAAGTCACCAAGACAGAACTGGAGTCATTTATCAAATTTGCACCTGAATATTTCAAGTATTTGTCTGATTCAATTAGGATGAGAAGTCCTACATGCCTAGCAAAGATTCTTGGAATTTTTCAGGTACTTCTAATCCTTGAGCTTTAAGATATCATCGGGGTTTAAAATTGTAACTATGTTTAGATAGTTTTCTAGCACTTAGAAAAATTTGCTCTTCCAAGATAGATTAGTAGTAATCTGTTATAAGTGGCTAATTTGTCATTTGACAGCTACAAGGAGGAGATGATGAAATGCAAACTTTTAACTCTTTCCTGTTTGTGGAATAGAAAATTTGTCTCGTGAGATTAGGAGAGATGTGCGTAAGCCAGTCTAGACACTTACGAATATTAAAAAAAGAAGAATACAAAATTTGCTTTTTTACTGGACTATAGTTACTGATTATCTTTAAGAAAATTAGTTATTACTGGTAAAAGTAGAAATGAAGACGTAAGAACTTTATACAAGTGTTTGTGGCCATTTCAGTTACCCTACCATGATTATTATATTGTGGTTTACTTCTGATAATTGAGAGGTTATCTTCTCTGAAATTTACTATTTGTTGTTGGTTTTATGGTGGAAGGTTACGGCAAAGCATCTTAGAGGAGGGAAAGAATCAAAGATGGACGTTTTGGTTATGGAGAATCTTCTGTTTAAAAGGAATGTTACGCGACTTTATGATCTAAAAGGATCTTCAAGATCACGCTATAATGCTGATTCAACTGGGAATAACAAGGTTCTGTTGGACCAAAACTTGATTGAAGCGATGCGAACTTCTCCGATTTTTGTTGGAAACAAAGCAAAACGATTGTTGGAGAGAGCTGTCTGGAACGATACTTCATTTCTTGCCGTAAGTTCATGAATTTGTGGATTTGCTTGATGTTCTGTAAACGATCTTTTGACACATTCTCACACATTGTTTAACCTGTGGTGATGCAGTCAATCGGTGTAATGGACTACTCATTGCTGGTTGGGGTGGACGAGGAGAAACATGAACTAGTTATCGGGATCATCGATTTCATGAGACAGTATACATGGGACAAGCACCTTGAGACTTGGGTGAAGGCTACAGGCATTCTTGGTGGGGCAAACTCGTCTCCAACTGTGATCTCCCCCAAGGAGTACAAGAAGAGGTTCAGGAAGGCAATGACAACCTACTTCCTGATGGTCCCAGACCAGTGGTTTCCGCAGTCTATCGTTCCGAGCCAGTCTCAGTCTGATTTAGGTGACGAGAACTTGCAGGATGGCAAATCTGATGCCGCGTCTGTTACCTTGTAGATAGATGTGAGTGAATCTCAGAGTACAACCTCACATTTTTGTTCATTATCTTGGGTAAATCGATTCTTTTAGGTAGATTCTTTTCCTTTTTTTTTGGGTCTAAATATCATTGTTCAAGAGCAAGTGGAGGTGATGATGATGATTCGTTAGGAGGTGTGAAAGAAGGCTGCTTAAGCCATTAAGGAGGAGGTATAATATTTTTTCACCTCTTGGTTAAGATCTTTGTATAAAATAGGTAGTGTTGTAGTTAGATTTACATTGTAAAGCTTCTGTTCTTCGTATCGATGTCGTATGCTTCCACAAAATACATTACCTCCATATGTTGTACTTTACAAGATAAGTTACCTCAGTTCCAACTTCAATGAAACTAAAATTTCAATCACACATCTTACTGTCTGGGTTGTTTTGTTTTTTTCCTGCTGCTGAGTTAAAACAGAGAATAATCAACCACATATCTTCAGCCATCAGCATCTCACAACTTCAACTTAAATATGTGTTGAAGTATGAAAGAACTATCCCATTGCACAAGAAGTTTAAGAATTGGACTTAAACTAACTATCCATGGTTGTCATTCTTGTAGAATTTGGTTTGTATTCCATTACCATAAGGAAATTAATGCTAGAAAAACTATGCAATCTTGGGCTGTGAATTTCATTATGTGATTCAGATACAGAAGAAGAAGGTACATTTACTCAAAACTACTCGAATTAAAGCAATATATGTCTGTTTACATTCGACATACGAAGTACATATATTCGACGTTTTAGTATGATCCAAAGGAGTTAGACCATATTTAGATTAGCAGAACGAGTTGAAACCGTTAACGTTCAAGTCTATTTTAGCAGCTGCACCTTTTTCAGCATGGCTTAGCTCTCCACCACCACCTTTTCCTAGATGAATCCAACTTTGTTTTAGTAGGAGATCAATAATCTCTGTCTCTCTAATTGTGGCCAAAAGATGAAACAAAAAAGAAACATATATCAATCCAACAGCTCCCAGAAAATTTCCTTTCAGAACTTTGGGTAGGTTTAGAATAGTGATTCATTTACCTTTGATGGTTTCCTTTTTCGGAAAGGTTTTGGTGAAAGCGAGGGCCCTCGTCGTATCCTTCGCAAATGATCTCCCCGTTCTCGTCTGCATAACAAATCACTCCCTCTGATTGATCCTCAAAAACCTGTTTGTTTTTCATCAAACTTAATAGTTAGGTAGTGACCAACATTTCTCAGATTTAATGAATTCATAAAAACGAAGTCATCCTATTAAAGACACGTGTTGATGTGGTAATAACAAAGAAAATAATGAGCAGAAGAAAAAGGAATAGTTCAGATCATGTATCACGATCAACAATCAATCCTAATAGAGATAGAGAATAAAGTTCGATCGAAAAAGTTATGTATTCTATAAAGTTGTTCGTTTTAAAAGAAATCGATGCAAACAAATGACGATCAAGAATATTAAAAAAAAAATACGAAAGAAGAATAATGTGGGGAAAGCAAACAGAAAGAAAAGATGATCAAGAAACATAATAGAAGATGCAAAAGAGAATATGCAAGAGAAGAAGTTGACCTTGTTCTTAATGGAAGATCTGATCTGCAGTGTGAATGACTTCTTGAGAGGAAACTTTGAAGGTTTGAGCATCCAAATTCTGCTTAAAGGCTTAACTGAAACTGAAAGACCAGATTTAAGAAGAGAGAAATTGAGAGAAGAAGAAGAAGAAGAAGAAGTTAGTGCCATCAGTGTGGGACTGCAATAATAAGAAGATAGAAAGAACAAGAACTTGCTGTTGTTTCTTGGTGGGGGCTCTTTCTCATTTGTTTTCTGCTATTTCCTCTTTAAGTTTCATATTTAATGGGTTTTTTTAAGCATAGAGTTTATATTTTTCAAAATTTAAATGTATAAAGTATAGATTAAAAATATTCCAATTATTGAAGATTGTTATGTCTCATCATGGTGCATTATTATAAAAATACATCTTCTAATATAGTAATGTGAGGGCCCATGTGCCTTATCTTCAACCTGTTGCTGTTGCTGCCGGTGAACCCAATGTCTTCCATTGCAACACTTTCTTTTTTTTTTTTTTACTTTACAATTATCTCTCTTTCTGGTAATTGGTTCGTACGTCTTTTCATAGTTTGGTGGAAACCCGAGTGTGATTTTTCTTTTTTGCCTATTTTCCCTTTACAATAGATATGGCATTAAAAAAGGGAACTTTGTAATGCATTAACACTGTCTAATGAATGCGATTGAAATGATATTATTTAATAAACAAGAGAGATCAAGGTGCAGCTTCTCAAATCTCCTCCAAAGAAAAAGTGGAAATGAAGTGATTTGAATTTTTTTTTTTTTTGTTGAGAACATATATCTTTGATCTTGTATTCTAAATCAAATATTCATCCGAAAAACCGTTTGTAATAGAAACAAGTACAAATAATTACCAAAAGAAAAAAAGGCCTGTTTTTTAAAAAGATTAACTTGTTTCATCCTAGGTTGTTGTTCATTGAAGAACTTTTTTTTAGTACATTAACATTTGAAGTGAAAAGATTCAAAACTCTTTTCTCTTGGTCGAAGATACATGTCAGTTACCAGTTACCGTTGAACTATACTTGTTTTGGTGTTCTTCCATATCAATTGCAACTGTTTAAAGAATGTGGTTCATATTTTTTTTTTAGTGCTTTCATATGGTTCTGATTTCATTAAATGGAATTCGAATACATTCCTCATTCTATTTGTCAATTGGATTGGGTTAGAAAATGTCTGGAATATTTCAAATAATATTATAATATTATAATCATAATTATAGAGAGTAAACGCCCAAATGGATACTTGGGAAGTTCATTGAATATGATTCAGCTTACTTTCTTTTCATAATGTCAAATGGGATTTAGTATAATAGCTGTAGCCTGTTTATGTCACCCAAAATTAGAATATAAAAGATTTTGGTTACCCTGCCCTAAAATCGTAATTTCACATCCTAGTTTTTCTTAGTATCAACATCGAACACTTTAATATTGAGCTGTCAGATTTGCACAATTCAGCTTTCTTCTTCAATCTTATCCTTACTTCCCAATTCCGACGACCATTTCAACAGTTTCCTAATCCCTCCTTGAAATGACACCACCATTTGGAATTAGATTTGACTTCGGAATTAGATTATTCAAATCTAAATTCAAGTGGAAAACAATGAAAAAAGTAAATGAATTATTAAAAACATAACACATGAATTAATGAGTTCCTTTTCTAATATCATCTTAACTTCATAATTGTTAAGTTGTGAGTGAATAATGTTTGTTGATGATGATGCTGTGGAATATTCTGATGTTCTGCCTCCCTCAAAAGAAGCAAATCCTTGAAAAAGATTGCAAGAAAATGGCACATTTTGGAACAGTTTTGGGTATTAAGGAGCCCACATAATTCCTTATGTCTTTCATCCATCAAGTGGACCAAGTTCTGTTCAATGTCAGGTTTCTTGTTAGACAATGGCCCAGTCAGTTCAATTTAACAAGTGGCCTTTCTATCTAACTCTTCTAGACCAATCTCATTGGACTGTTCATTCTGTTTCTAAATTTCTCTGCACACCTATAAAATACCAAAAAGGTTCCAACTCAAAGCTTTCCAACAAATCCCCACCTCCAAATTTGTTGTACTCTTTTTTTTTAACATCCGCGAGTCTTCAGACCTACCTGTGTATCCCTCGACTTATCTCATGGGACAATTAATGTGCTCATCTGAAAGGAAGAGGAAAAATAAAAATAACTAAGTGGTTTTCCATGGATCATCTCAATATAGGAATGAGAAAACCCAGATTATCTCTGTTTGTTTGCCTTAAAATTAGCCTGTAGGCTGTAACTGCCATTTTCACTTATTTGTTGAATAGTCAAAATTTTCAAGGGCCACAGAAAGACTCTGTGCCATGGTAAACAGTTTAAGTAACCAACCCCACATTATTCATTAACCCAAAAAAACAACCATAAAACACTTTCATCTTGATTTCCAAGAAGAGTAAATGGCGGCACCTTGATACACTGGAGTTCCTGGTGTTTCGAACAGTGGAACTTAGTCACGATACTCATTCATGAATGCTTTATGGAAGTCAGTCAGGCGAGAGACGACAGCTGGGATCTTGTCCTCTTGGGGTAGTATTGTACATCTGAAGTGCCATGTACCGGGCACCTGTGTCAAAACAAACGCAGAATGTATCATTGAAATGTGTTGGTTGAAAATTCAAATACAGCAGATGATGGTTTGGAAATAGATTGAGAGGTTTAGCCAATGACACAAACCTGCCCGAAGCCAGAACCGGGGACGACAACTATTCCAGTGGCATTGAGAAGCTGGCGGCAATAGAATGCATCAGGGGCCTTATTGGCTGCTTCTGCTGCTTTGATTGCCTTTTCAGGCAGCTTAATACGAGGGAATAGGTACATTGCGCCTTCTGCTTTATTGCATGTTACATTTTCTAAACTGTTGAATGCAGCTTCTAATGTCTGCAGGACAATAAATTTTAGTGGGGTAAGATTGTGCAAGCCAGATAAACTTGATAGATACAAAGACATAAATTATGAACTGATTGGTGACAAGTTTCAAGATTAGTCAGAATCAAGAATTCGGGAATTCCTGCGTAAAAAGTTTCTTCTTTCTTTTTCTTCTTCACGGAATGCGGAGTTATTCAAAACATAACAAAACAAAAACAAAAAGAGGGAGCCCTCATTCCACAAACCTTTGCACGCCTTGCTAGAGATGAGAGGATTCCATCTCTCTCTGCACAATACGATTCGTAGATGGAATCCCCAACCTGCACATATCATCAACAGTCTTCAACAAATGAGGAAAAATAAACTGACACAAAGTTAGGCAGGGCACTTGAGCTCTTTCTTGCAGAACTTTTGCCTTAAAAAATAAAACAGTCATATAGGGATGAATTTAGTTATGCTTAGAAATCAGAAGATCCTAACCTTTGGTGGATTCATTACGAGGCTAGCAAGAATCTGGCCGGAAATATTAGAACAAAGATTAACAGATGCCACTTTGTATATTTGTTCCCTCACATCAGCACTAAACCCAGTAATCTCCATGTAACCTCCTCGTTTTCCACACTCACCATAGTATCCTAATACCAGGAAAAGAAAGTAATGCGTGAAATCAGACCAGTCGGCTGCATAGAATTCTCCTCACCACGCCTAAAATAGATATGGACAAAAGCAACAAACCTTTAGAGACAGACTGGAATGATACCAAGGAGATGTCCTTTTCACCATACCCCATGGTGCGTGAAATCTTCTTAAAAGAGTGGAACTTCTTGTCTGGAACATAAATATTTTCTTGATATACCTGCACCATTTATCAGGTCTTAAAAGCAGTCACAGTAACGTCTACCGTTAACATTAGTCAACTAATTTATACAACGTTGGTTGGTATTCATCCAAGGAACTCATGTCTAATTTATACGTCCAGTAAAGTTATGTTGCAGGCTTCTATTGATGTTCTAGATGTACCTCGTCTGCCAGAAGAACGAGGCCCTCTTGCTTGCAGAACTTCACTATTTGCTCTTGGTTTTCCTTAGTGAGAACCTACAGTCATACAGATACTGCGATAAAGTAAAGAAATCTAAAGTAGGGACCAGAATCTGCAAAGCAGCAGGAAACCCACTGGTGTGAAATGAGAATATCAGATATTGCGACCTAACGGTGAAAATAATTTCATCCCAAGATTTACATTCAAATCCCATCCAGTAGCATACCTGCCCAGTAGGATTGCCGGGATTTATAACCACCAATGCCCTAACTGAAATACCCTTCGGCTTGGCAGACTCCAGTTGCTTCTTTAGCTCAGAAATCTCCAATCCCCATCCTGAAGCTTCATCAAGATAGTAAGGAACCTGCAAACCACCAATAAATTTCAACTGCTTGATGTCTACGCAACAAAAGAATTGGAAGCACACAAAAAGTTATAAAATTCTGTTCAGAACAAACTGAAGTCATAACACATTAACCCAAAAGAATCAAATCAAACGATAAATATTTCCTGAAATAATACAAAACGTACAAGAGTACCGCCATGAAGAGCTATAGATGCGGAGTACAGAGGGTACTGAGGAATAGGGCAGAGTATTCCATCTTTCTCTGAACTTATCAGCAATTGCATCATCATATGGACCTGATAACAAGCAGATAGAAGAGCCTCTTTGACATGCTATTACTCTGAGATCTATATCTTGTGTCAACACTTTTATATATAAGGAATCAGTCTCAGATATTGAAACTTACTGCTGGGCTTGCACCATCTGTTAAAAATATATCATTAGGATCTGCAGGAAAACCATCACGAGCTTTAATTCCATCAGCAATTGCATCACGCAGCACCTTGATACCCTAACGTGACATATTAGATCAAATGTCAGATGAACTGAATTCTATGTTTCCTACAACTCCAATTCTTTCTGATAATAACCTGACTATGGCTGTAGGCACCAGTTGCTTTCCCAGGAATTTGTTTCAGAATTTGTGAAGCTCGCTTAATGGCATCTTCACTGCAACAAGTTAGAAAAAAACTCATGTAGGAAACGGCACAACATTATTACTACAAATTTGAGTACCAAGAGTAAATCAAGATGTCTACTCCGAACAAAACCAAATTTGATCAAAGCTGATATTACATTATGTTCTTAATAAAAAATAATAATAAGCTAAAAATAATTATCCATGAAGTTTGTATAGCCTGCCTTGAAAACAACGTGATCGTACCAACATAAAATTATTTTCATTATTTACTAATTTCCAAGTCAGGCACGGGTTTCTAAAAAACATGTAGTAGAGTAATTCAGTAGTTTTCTAAATTGCAGTACCTGAACAAACCCTGTATTTCATTTCTGTCCAGAATAGATGGATGGTCACACAACGCAAGAACCTGAGTAAACAAAAATATCAGGAACTAAATTGCTCATGGCATAATGGAAAGTGCAAACAGGCAGTACTCTGACAAACCTCACGGAAAAATGTTATTGGCTGCTGACCAAGGGAGTGAGGATTTCCTATATTGCAGTACAGTATCTGAATAATAAAGTGAAATAATAATGGTAACTGGTTCGTACGAAACCTTATAGCACTAGCAAGATCTGTGTTGTTAAACAGGAAAAGCCTTTCACTATATTCAAAATGAATCTGTTTTTGTTTTCGGATAGCGTCTAACTTGCAGAACGGAACCCAAAAATTGACAGATACTTTCTCATACTAACCTTAAATGGGGAGCATGAGAACGTACAAATGAATGTTATGATGCTAATATGGACTAAGTGGAGAAAAGTAATCATACCTCATCAAAAGGACGTGAGCCTGGGTTAGTCAGTAGCTCTTCTTCCAGGTTCTGTTGAGGATAAAAGATAGTAAGTAGAAGGATGGAAATATCACAAAGTAAGCAATTCAGATCATTACTAGAGCTAATGAAACAAAGCAGAGCCAGCTATCAGATCTCAACTTTATTGGTAATAAAGTAATGCTTTAAACCCTTCAACCCACTACAATAGTTTTGCTAAGCTTTCCTGCTTAACCTTGCTGTTTATTACTAATTTGAACCCTTCAAATTAGCACGCAAAGATTAAAATCAGCAACGGAACTTGCGCTCAAAGTTACCTGAGCAAGGGCGACAATCTCACCACGGACAGCATACTCACATTTCAGAACCTACAAAAGAAAACTAAAGTTAGGCGATTGGAGCTCTAGAAAAACAATACGATGAAACAAACAAACGTGAAAGCAACAAGGAAATATATTCTTCAACGGATCATAAACCAGAAATTGTACGAATCGCGTCTCAAAACATCTAGGCGTTGTCATTTTCCATCAAACGCTGCACCCATTCTTTCGGCAAAAGAAAGCACAAACATAAGATAGATGATATAGATACCGTACAGAAGTGCCATCTAACTCCCACATAACCAAATGGACTCACTCTCACTCATCGAAAACAATACGAAACATAACGATTCACTAAAAAGTAGAAGAAAAAAAACAAATACAACTCCAGCACAGAAAGCGCAAACACGAAATGAGTACGGAACAGAATAGATCGAGATGATCTACAATAACCAGGATAATAACAGTGATAACAGAGAAGGCGAACACGATTTAGCTGTAAACAGAAAATCCAATCCAACAGTGCAGCAAAAATCGTGAAACAAACAGTAAAAGAAGAGAGCGAAATGAATATGCAGAGTATACCTTGGGATTGATGGTCTGAAGGGAAACCGGAAGGGAATCTTGGGAAGGAAACGCCATGGAAAAGGATGAAGAAGCAGATGAAAAGGAGCAGGTGGTGGTGGTGTGGGTGAAGGTTGGTGATGGTTGGAAGTTGCAGACATCGAACTTCCGCGTCGATATTTAATGGGGCGAAAGAAAAGGAAGGTTGGTCCATTGGCATCTGCGTTAGTCTTTGTCGCTGACGAAGTCGCGTGGAAGCCGCACATGGATTTCGACATTGATATGCAGATTGCATCTGATTCCCATACGGAACAGCTTCTTCTCTTAACTCCACCTTCCAGGCTTCCACCATTGAAGCCCATTCCATTTTCGAAAATCCCAATTCTTGTTTTGTTATGCCCGTTTTCTTTCTCTCCAAGTGAGGCTCGAGCGCCAAGAGTTTTTTTTTTTTTTTTTTTTTTTTTCTTCTTCTTCTTTTGTTTTAGGAAAAAAAATCAATTCATAGATACCCTTCGCGTTATGAATTTTTTCTCCAAAGAAAAAAAAAATACTATGAATTAACCTACTAAATTTTAAATTTTAAGCATTTGAATTTGAATCCTATACCTAAACAAGTGTTCGACTTTTACCATTTTATCACTTTTGGCTAAATTTAACCACTAATTTGATTTTTTTTTTTCGCCAACAAAGACTTAGCTCAACTGGCATAAAGTTGTATTGTTAACCACAATATCTGTGGTTCGAATCCCCATCCTCACATATTGTCAAAAAAAAAAATTGCATAAAATTGAGTTTATTTAATTCATAGAATGACCATTGAATAAACTTTTGAAAAGAAACTAAAGCCTTCAATTTTTGTAACAATTTAGTACCTACAGTTAAATATTCCATCAATATCGAATATCAATTTTAATAATGGAGGACTTTGTCTTTGTAGTTTATAAATGTATTTAGTCCCTAATTGTACTAAAAAAAAGTTTTTTTTTTTTGAAAAAAAAAAGTATTTAGTCCCTAATCAGATTATCAATATACATATATAAGTCTTATACTATATATATATATATCATTAAATTTTAACTTTTTTTAGGGACCTAAATCATTATAAGATTTAAAATACACCGAATAATTTATTACATATTAAAATATATGGACTAAATTGTTACAAAATTGAAAATACATATACTAAATCATTGAGATTCGAGGGTAATTTACAGTTGACTTAATAGAACAATATAATAATCTCCATTAAAAATAAATAAATAAAGTAAAATAAAATAATGGGTTGAGGGAAGGCTTGTATTTTTTTTAAAAAAAAGGAGAAATAACTAAAAGTACATTGCGCTAATTGAATATTTGAAAAGTAGCTGAAATAAAATAAGTTTTAAAACAGTGGGACTTTTTTTTTTCTTCCTTTGCATTATGAATATTTTTAAAAAATTACGTGGATGCAATATGTGTAGGAGTAGGTAGGGGTAAGTTAGAGTTTTAATGCTATTAATTTGTGTTTTAATAGCATTAATTTTCATTTAAAAGAAAAAAAAAGGTCTAAGATTGATGTCAACTTGAATGTGTGGGTAGTGAAAAAGTTGTTAATAACTTTAATTCAATTAGTGTTTTCTTTTGTATGTGTATATATATATTTGAAACTGATGTTTATATATATTATAGTGGAGTAGAGTTGTAGAGTTTGATTGCTACATTATCGTCGTATTTTAAGGCAATAAAAACAAAATAAAGATGGACAAATAATGGAAATTTGATGTTGACTATTTTATTTTAGGTCCATTGCTTGGGCAACAAGCACATGGCATTCGGAAAATTCCATGCCAATTTTGAATACGTCCACCTCTAAATTATCCCTACGAACTTTAACAAACAATTTATTTTTTTATTTATTTTTTTAAAAAGTCCATACCATCCAATTAGAGCCACCTGTTTCCAACAGTCACTTTCTCCACCCATTTTATTGTTGTGGAGGGATAATTTTATTTAATCATAAAAACGTCTTTTTCATAAAATATAATTTAATGCAAATAATGATAAAAAAAATTATAGTTTTTTCAATTCTTATATTTGTCAAAACGTATAGATATTCTAAACAGACTAGGTGTGATGATACCAAACATATGGGTGTGTTTAAATTCTAAACAATTTTTATGTAAAATGTTTAAAAGAAAATACATTTTTGAAAAATATTTAAACTAAAAGATATTCCAAACGGACTCTAAAAATGGTGCGATGGTTGGCAATAGTGAGATCTCACTTCCCACCCAAATTGGCCACACCCAACTATAGATTTGCATGTTTTATAGATCCAAGAATACTTCTAGATCTAAAAGTACTTATAGATCTGTTAGGAGAAAGGGGAACACGAGACAGTTTGTTGAAGTGATGGAATACAACCCAAAAAACTGTGAAAAATTAACTCAAATTTGAAACACCAAAATGATTTTTATTCCCATACTAATAATCACGATATATAAAAATCTATTAATTACAAAGTTTGCTCTTATTTTTCCATCTAAAAAAGAGTTTGCACCTTTTTCTTCTCAACAATGTTACATCACGTGGATGGATATTCAAGCTTATTGAAATAAGTAAGAATCTTTAACCGTTAAACTAGGCTCGAGTTAGAGAAAATTTGATCATATTCCTTTAAGAGTAGCATCAAACTCAAAAGCTAATAAAGTAGCCAACACGAGTATAGTTCAATTAACATAAAACTTGTATTAATGATCAAGATGTTTGTGGTTTAAATCCTCTCCTTCCACAAGTTGTAAAAAAAATAACAATACGATGGGTTTAATGGAGTCATCCGTAAGTGTGTTTGAAAGTGGTTTTAAATTGATTAAAAATTACAGTTTGACCATTTTTCAGAAATACCCTGTAATTTTTTTTGCCATTTCTTAGGGTATTCCTAATTCAAAATCAAATGCACTAAAAACAAGATGTCAGTGGATTATTTTTGGCCCAATGGGCTCAGTGAAGGGTCTGCTATGTAGGTCGGTGATTATAATAAACTGAAGGATTTTGATTAAATAAATATCAATTAAAGATTTTTTTTTTTTTTAGAAGAAAAATATCAATTAAAGATGAATAAATATTTTGAGATTATTAATGTATAAATAAATAACGAGTAAATTGAACGGCCACTTATGATTCACCCAAAAAAGAACAAAGAATTTTTTTTTAAAAAAAAAAAGTAATGGTAAAATAATATAATTATAATAAAATAGGATTTTGCTACAGCGATATTTTTTTTTTTTTTTTGAAAAGTTTGCCAGCGATATTATTAATTAACTTAGGAGCCACCGACAATATTTGGTCTAATTTGAAGTAAAAATAGACAGTAGAAACAGAAGAAAATAAAAAGTATAATTAACATTATTATAAAAGAAAAAGTAAGGCATTTTGCTGACTTTAATCCATAAATTATTCAATGCATGTACCTGTTTTTGACCGGATTCCCCTAATAGGTAAATAGATGGGTATGTTTCATTCAAAAAAAAAAAAAAAAAAAAAAAAGTAAATGGATTAGTCCACATTTTGCATAAAAGGGCCCACAGCCTATTTTTAATATTTTACCACATTTTGTCTTTTATTTTCCCAGCTATTTTTTGCCATACTTTTTTAGTTTTTTACTTTCTTTTTTTTTTTTTTCGAATTTTATAATATTGCATTATTGAGGACATACTATTGAAATTTACTACGGCAGTGAGAGGCCGTTTTGGCAGAGAAATTATTTTTGATTGGTTTAAAGTTATAGACCAATTTTTTCAACAAAAAAAAAAAAAGAAAAGAAAAAAGAAGTAATAGACCAAAGTCATATAATGTAACGTACGGGAGAGAAATTAATTCACATTTATAACTCAAAATACAAGTCAAATAATTAAAGACGAGACAATACAGCCAATAGTTTTTAGTTTTGATTGACACTTTTCACCAACTATGGTTGGGAGTATTTTCATAATATGGAAAAATGTTTTTTTTTTTTTTTTAGAAGAAACCATTCATTGATTATAGATTAAAAGATATACTTTCCAACGGGATATCAGTTGTAGGACATGATCCCCCACTAACTTGATTAACAAGTCTGATGTCTACATTGTTTAAATTAACCAACCAAAAAGGAAAATAGTTAACCCAAATAAAAGATACCCCACTTTAACTAGCTTTACAAGCTAACTGGTGGGTCATCCCATTGTGAATCCTTTTCACATGGACGAAGGACTCAACATTTCTGCCAACAGCTAGGGCTTGCGTTTCCTTGATGAAATTATAGATTTCTGTTTCATCTTTAGTTGTTGAATTGAGCAGATCAACCACGTAAAGGGCGTTAGTCTCAACTCGAACCGATGGAGCTGTATCAAGAATCGACTGCAGGCCTTCGATGATCGCCAAAGTATCTAACCAGGTAATTTTCCAATTTCTCTTGATGCATCTATAACTCGCCGCAATTGGAGTGTCGTTCCAGTGCCTGAGAATCCATCCTATTCCACCCTGCTTTCTCTGATTGTTCCATGTTGCATCACAGGAAAGTTTCCAAATCCCTGTCGGTGGGGGGATCCAAGTCGACATGTGAGGATACTCTTCCTGAATACCTCGACTTGGACTCCGATGAGGCACCTATTTTCTGCAGCTAAGTTCATCCAGGTATTTGTCAATTTGTTTCCTCGTCTTTTCTAAATTGTGGTGCAGATCTTTGTGGACAATATCATTCCTATGTTGCCATATTTGTCAGCATATAATCAGACTGATCTTTAGGTTGTTCTCTTCCACTTTGTTTCAGTTAAAAAATGAGGAAAAAGAGAAAGCTTGTCTATTCTGTAATTGCTCAATGATTCATTTGTTTGTACAAAGCCTCATATAAAGAAACTGTTCATAAAAGGAAAGAATAAAAAAGACTCCTAAATGATTATAGAATAATACAGTAATGGAAATAATGATACAGTAATGGAAATAACTCTAAATCATATTTCAACCATATTCCATGATTCAAGGGAGGAAAATCTTCACGCAATCAATGCTGGAAATCTTTCACACAATAACCTTAACATCCCCCCTCAAACGAGCGGGTGAGATGACAATCCCGAGTTTGCCACGAAGTTCTGCAAATTTTGCCTCAGAGAGTGGTTTTGTTAGACAATCAGCAAGTTGGTCACTAGAAGGTACATAACGAATATCAAGTTGACGTGCTAGAACCTTATCACGAATAAAATGAACATCTAATTCAATATGCTTTGTTCGAGAGTGAAAAACAGGATTGGCAGCCAAGGAAAGAGCACTCATATTGTCACACCAAACGATGGATGTGCGCGAAGGACGAAGGCCAACTTCTGTGAGTAAGGATTCAAGCCAACAAATTTCTGTTGCAACGAGAGCTAAAGCTCTATATTCTGACTCGGTACTAGAACGAGCCACAACATGTTGTTTTCGAGAGGTCCAAGACACCAGAGTATTACCAAAGAAGACACAATATGCGGCGGTGGATTTTCGATCATCAGGGCAACAAGCCCAATCAGCATCACAGTAGGCAACCAAGTTAAGCTGTGAAGATGGTTGAATAAGAAGAGCATGATGAATGGAGCCTTTCAAATAACGAAGAACACGTTTTGCTGCCTGCCAATGAGCTGTTGTTGGGCGTTGAAGAAACTGACTTAGCTTGTTAATGATAAAAGAGATCTCAGGTCGTGTATGTGTAAGATATTGGAGTGCACCAATCAGACTTCTGTACTCAGTTGGATTCGGAAGAGGATCTCCATCATAAGCTGATAACATTCTGCCAACAACAGCAGGTGTGGGGCAAGGCTTAAGGTGCTGGAAATTTAATTTGTGCAGCAAATCAGAGATGTATTTACTTTGGCTGAGAAATAGACCTTCTGCAGTTCGATGTACTTCAATGCCAAGGAAGAAGCTCAAGTCACCAATATCCTTTAGGGCAAATAAGCGATTCAATTCACTAATGAATTTGTTAATAGCAAGAGGATCATTTCCTGTTACAACAATATCATCAACATAGATAAGTAAGAAAATAATAATGGTTCCAGACTTGAGGAAAAACAATGAGGTATCGGCCTTCGAGTTGCGGAAGTTCCAACCAAGTAAGGCATTTTTAAGCCTATCATACCAGGCTCGTGGGGCTTGCTTGAGTCCGTACAGAGAGCGATTCAACTGACAAACAAAGGTGGGACACTGTTCATTAACAAATCCCTCAGGTTGGGCCATGTAAACTTTTTCTTCCAAGTGACCATTTAAGAAGGCATTATTAATGTCAAGTTGGCGAATGCACCAATTGTGAGAGATAGCCATGGTGAGAATAATCCGAATAGTTGAAGACTTAATGACTGGACTGAAGGTTTCAACAAAATCAACTCCTGGTGTTTGGTGAAATCCTTTTGCTACCAATCGTGCCTTATGTCTTTGAACACTACCATCAGAATTGTATTTCAGCCGAAACACCCACTTGTTACCCACCAAATTATATGACTCATCATAAGGAACTAAAGTCCAAGTATTGTTTTTATGTAATGCAGTCATTTCTTCAGACATAGCCTGCTTCCATTCAACAACTGACAAAGCTTCCTTGACAGAACGAGGTTCAGAGAACTTAGAAGCTTGTGACTGTGATTGAGCAAGGAAAGTGCGAACTTTGGGCTTGAATATTCCATTCTTACTCCTTGTTTGCATTGAGTGGATGGAATTAGAAGCAGAAGGTGGAATGTTGCTGGTTGGTGCACTTTCAATCGGTGGACCAGATTCAATATTACTAACAACTTCAACATGAATGTCAGATGAATTACCAACCTGATTTGGAGAAGCTTCTGCCGTGGGAATACTTGCACATGGAGTTGTACTAGTTGGATCTGGACAACTCATGGGATTGTGTACACAAGTAGAATTTGGTTGGTTGGGTATTGAAATATTTGTACTACTGATATGAGATGGATAAATATTTGGAGTTGGAGGATTTAACAATGTGAGTATGGTGTCACAAGAGTTTGGATTGGAGAAATTTGAGACAAGTTTTATGAACCCATCTTTGAAAGGAAATTCATTTTCATTAAATATAACATTTCGAGAGATATAGACACGACCACTTGAACTCAAACACTTATACCCTTTATGAGAGTCACTATACCCAAGAAAAACACATTTGGTTGAATGAAATTGGAACTTATGAGTTTGATAAGGTCTTAGGCAAGGAAAGCAAGCACATCCAAAAACTTTGAGAAAATGATAATTAGGTTTAATTTTGTAGGCTTTTTCCCAAGGTGAGATGTCATTTAGCACGGGTGTTGGAAGTCTATTTATAAGATAGGTGGCTGAATAAAAGGCATCCCACCAATAGCGTAAAGACATAGAAGCTTGAGCCAAGAGAGTTAAGCCCATCTCTACTATGTGTCTATGTTTTCTTTCCACAATTCCATTTTGTTTACTAGTGTGTGGGCATGGGTGTCGAAATTCAATTCCTTTCTCATTTAGATAAGGTACAAAGGATCTAAACTCACCCCCCCAATCAGCTTGAACGATTTTAATTTTCTTCTCAAACTTGTTTTCAATGAGGCTTTTAAATTGTATGAAGGCTGGGAGAGTTTCTGACTTTTGTTTCAAGGGATAAATAGAGGTTAAACGGGTAAAGTCATCTACAAAACTAGCATAGAATTTGTAGCCAGAGGTTGAGGGTATGGGTGAGGGTCCCCAAAGGTCACAATGAATGAGTTCAAGTGGTACCTTAGTGTGAGAATGTGATTTGTGAAACGGAAGAGAATGAGACTTGCCATATTGACACGCATCACAAAAACTTCTACTATTATTAATAGGAATTTTTGTGTTACAAGATTTCAAAACAATATTCAAGACTCGATTGGAAAGATGACCTAGTCTTTGATGCCATACATTTGCAAGAGAAGCGTTTTTGTTGGCAACATTAATATTTGAACTTAAAACAGAATTTGAAACATGACTCAAAGAAGAATTTAAAGCAGAATGCAATGGTGCAAAATCATTCTGGGGCTTAAATGCTTTGACACTTTTATTTTGGTTGAGGGATGAAGTGGACCTTGGACTTGTGAGTTTGGGAAGATCCAACTGGTACAAGCCATGCTTAAGTTTCCCTTCCAGCAGTGTTGTTCCCGATTCCTTGTCCTTAATATAACAACAATTAGAGTCAAACTCAACAGTAGCGTTGTTATCAACAGTTAATTGAGATATGCTAAGTAAATTCCTCTTGATCTTTGGCACATGTAGTATATTGTTGAGATAAATAGGAGCAGAATTTTTATTTTTAAATCTAACAACTGAAGAACCAACATGTGCAATACTGAGTTTGGAGCCATTACCTACTGTCATGGTTTCATTACCGTGATATTCAGTTTTCTGCCCCAGATTTTCAGCATCATTTGTAGTATGGTTTGAGGCTCCACTATCAATTAACCAACTTGGATCATAAGTAATTTCTGGAGTAGCCAAGTAAGCACCTGCACCATTTTTGTTTTTGTTGCTACTGCCCTCTTGTGGATTTGTTCCCATATAGTTCTCATCATATCGATTATAGCAAATTGCTGCTGAGTGGCCAAATTTTCCACAAACTTGGCATGTTGGTCTGCTGTTATTTGCTCTTTGGCCATTAAATCTTCCACCTCTTCCTCTGCTTCTTCCATTTCCTCTTTGAAAATTTCTATCTCCTTGATTTCTCCCTTGATTGTGGTATTGATTTCTTCCTTGATTGAAGTTCCTGTTAAAGGCATAATTTGCAGAAGGATTGGAGAGATCACTGTTGTGATTTACCTGATTTAAGTGAATCAGTGTTTGTTCGAAGGTTACAAGGGTAGCGTGTAGCTCGTGCCATGATATTTTCTCCTTGCCATTTATTTGGCAAGTGACTGGTAAATATTTTGCATCAAGACCAGTTAGCACACTTGAAATTAATGAGCTTTCAGTAATAGGTTCACCTGCTAGATTAAGACTATCTCCAAGTTGCTTCATTGTTGTCAAATATTCAGTCATCTTCATCTGATTCTTTCTTGTTGTTTGCAAGCTTCTTTTGAGTTGATTGATTCGTGCTTTGTTTGCAGCACCATATAGATCCTCAAGAGCCTTCCACACGTCTTTTGATGTCTTTAGATTTATTATGTCATATGCTACTGATGGTGTCATGGATCCATAGAGCCAAGCCAAGAGTGATTGATCAGTTGCAACAAAGGATTCATAGGCTGGATTTGAGGCACAAACACCATCTACTGTTCCTGTAATAACTTCAGGCGGCTGGGCTATTGTTCCCATGAGATAGCCTGTAAGTTTTTGTCCACGAACCACAGCTAAAACCATCGATTTCCAAAGAATATAATTCTTCTCATCAAGTTTGACAGTCAACACGGTGCTAAGCGGATTGCTGAAAGGAGTATGGGCTGGAATCGTTACAACAGTGGGGGTGGTGGGTTGGACAGTATTTTGAGTGGTGTTTGAGGAGGTGGATCCGTTATTGGCCATTGTGGCGTGAGCCTTTGTGGCTCTGATACCAAGTTAAAAAATGAGGAAAAAGAGAAAGCTTGTCTATTCTGTAATTGCTCAATGATTCATTTGTTTGTACAAAGCCTCATATAAAGAAACTGTTCAGAAAAGGAAAGAATAAAAAAGACTCCTAAATGATTATAGAATAATACAGTAATGGAAATAATGATACAGTAATGGAAATAACTCTAAATCATATTTCAACCATATTCCATGATTCAAGGGAGGAAAATCTTCACGCAATCAATGCTGGAAATCTTTCACACAATAACCTTAACAGTTTCCTTCCACGTTCTTCCAAAATCGCTCACAGTAGTCCTTTGTAGTCCATCCATTCCTGCCATTCAACCAGCTTAAGTTAGTAGATGAAAAAAAAATTGCCCAAAATTTATTCGCAAAAGTGCATTCCCATAATAGATGTTCTGTCGTTTCTGGTTTGTTCCTGCACATAAGACGAAGAAAATTAATATTCAGCCCCTTGTTAATAAGGTTAGATAAAGTAGGAGGGGTATTGTGATATATTTTCCATCCACAATTTTTAATCTTCGCTGGAATTTCCGCTTTCCAAAACGGTTTCCAGAGTCTTTCTTGAAGATGGGAACTTGATGAGGACGCTCCCACGGACTGCTGTATTGATCTCCCAAGACGATATGCACTTTTTACAGAAAATTGACCTTTTTGGTCAAAGTTCCATATCACCTCATCGTCTTGCAATCTTGGATTTATTGAAATGTTTAGGATTCTTTCCGCCTCCTCCTCCATAAAGGACTCGCGCACCAAAGACCCTTTCCATTGACCCAACGGGTCCAGTAGATGAGCTACAGTAAGCTGATGGATTTTTGGATGAGTCCAGATAGGGATACCCGACCCTTCCTTATCTATGGATACCTCATTGCCAATGCGCCACCTGTACCCTTTCATGAAAAGCTCCCGGCCCCACATAATACTTCTCCAGGTATATGATGGGTTATTTCCGACTGTTGCCTTAAGGAAACTCCCAGTCTTGTAGTATATTCCTCTAAGCACTTGAGCTAACAAACTATTAGGAAATTTAATCATTCTCCAACACTGTTTAGCAAGCAGCGCTTGGTTGAAGATCCCAATATCTCGGAATCCTAGCTCTCCTTGCATTTTGTTGTTACACAGCTTACTCCAGCTCCTCCAGTGAATCTTTTTTCCTTGCTCTGTAGTCCTCCACCAAAACCTGGCACACATCATATTTAGCTCATTACATAATGATAAAGGAAATTTAAAACAACTCATAGCAATAATTAGGAATAGCTTGCGCTACAGATTTTATGGAAAAATGTTTTCGTGCTTACCAATATTTCACACTAAAATTTTACCATTTTTCAACCTAACATAAAAATGCATCTTAACAAAATTAAAGTATGGGAGTGGTTTGCAACTTAAACAGAGTTTAACTAGTTAAAATATATTATAAATTCAACTAAAAAATCATCAGTTTACATTTACACTCAAGTGTTGTTGAACTGAAAAAATACATGTGAGTGTTTTACAAGAGTATTTGTATATTGTTTTTAATGGTCTATAACTCAGTGGTTTGATACTTCAAAAGTTTTTAGACTTTTAGATTCATATTTAACAAATCTCTAAATTTTTAAAAGTTTATAACAAATCTCCAAACTTTCAATTTCCATGCATTCATGGATTTAAAAAGGATGTCAAATTGGTCTTAGATACAAAATTAAAGAAGTATGATAAATTTATAAACTTTTAATTTTAGTGCTTAGTATGTTTCTCAATTTTCAATTTTGCCTAATAGCTTTATATATAAAAAAGTTTAGTTATTTAATTATGCACCCAAAGTTCAGGGATTAATCTTTTAATTTTTTTTTTCCCTCGATACACTGAAAAGTTAGTCATTAAAGGAATTTAGTTTTTTTTTAGGACGGAATTTAGCTATAACTATAATCACTAAAAAAAAACAAAACAAGACTCTATAAACAATTTTTTTTTTCTCGTATTGCGCATAGTTTGTTAACATAAAATATTTATCAACTTCTTTAAAATTAAAAACTCAATCAAATCCACATATTTGATTAAAGCTACAAAAAACCAAATTTCCTCATATTTGAACATGGGCTCCTCTCATTGTTATTCCTCTTACCAAACTTACACTCTCACCCAATAATTGGTAATTCGACATTACACATTGACAGGAAAAACAAAAGGGAAACATTTTTTTTTTAAAAAAAAAGGAGAAAATTAATTACGACAATTAATACCCAATCCCAAAAATCAAATTACCAACATATTATAGCCCTAGAGAGAAAGGAAAACCAGTAGACCGCAACCAGCTCCCACCGCCAATAAATTTACCAGCAGTAAAAGGCTCGGCCTCCGTGGCACTCCGAATTACCCTAAATCCCTTCCACGTCACCCGACCGGCCGTCGAAGCACCCGGTCCAGTGTTCTGATACTCGCCGTAAAACAAAGTACTGAGGGCAAAATTACCGCTCCACTCATGCCACCCCTTCGGGTCAATGACGTCACTTATCGACGACTGCATAATCACGGTTCTAGAATATTCCTTCCACGGCCTTCCGAGGAACGTCGGAAAGTTCTTCTGGACCGGCCGGAGATCCGACGTGGCTCCGATCCGGGATTTCTGGATCACTATTCCGGTGTTCTGGTTCGGGTCGGACCGACCCTGGGCCGTTACCATGTTTTTCTGACCGGAGTTTGGTCTGCGCGCGTGAATGTCACAGTCCTGGAAAACCGCCGCCGCGTTGCCGAAGATGAAGTCGACGGTGCCGGAGATGAGACAGTTGATGTAGAATTGACGGTTGGAGTGGACGTAGAGAGTGTCTTGATAGGCCAACATGTTGCATTGGTAGAAGGCGGAGAGATCTGCTCCGACGCGGAGCGCCACCGCTTGGTGCTTTGACGGACCAGCTGTGTTTTGGAAAGTGATGTCACGCGCTAGAAATCCTTCCCCCACCGCAGCTGTCAATATCATAAACAGAGATTCTCTTATTTATTTATTTATTTGAATATAGTTTCTAATCGGAACATTTATTATTGTGTCCAAAGTGAGCTTAGCTAGCTCAAGTCAAATGTTTGAATTTTCCACCTCAAATGTTGATATACTTAAAAGAATATATACTTTTTGTCGACAATACGGGTAGAGATTTGAACCAGTCATGATTATCAGTACAATTTTTTGTCAGAGTTATGCTCTTGTTGGCTTAAAAAAAATTAATTATAGTAAACTTATTGAGAAAAAATATATCGACTTTATAAATCAATTTTAAACTTTAAATATCAAAATGAAAAGTGTTAATTCAAAAAATTCAGACATCTAGTTTCAATAAAAAATAAACAATTAGACATAAAAAGAAATTAAAATCCCATTTTAAAAAAGTATCATTGGCGAAATCACGAACTTTTGAAAGAAAATTGGCAAAAATAGTTTTTTTTTTTTTTTTTAATTTATAGATATTATCATGAAAATAAAGAAGAAGACGAAGGGAAAGGTAAAGGCAATACTTTTTTGTTTTTTATTTTTGTCTTTTTTTGTGGGATTTGATAACTTTGGCCCATGTGCACTCCACCATACGGTGGATGGCAGGTGTCTTTCAACGGGGGAACGAAGAGACCTCTTCAAAGATTCTCGATGAAATGACAAGCAACTAGAAAGTGAAAAGTTTTATGTTCTTAATCTAATGTGATTGATTAAAGAGAAAAATTAAAAAAACTAGCTTTTTAGTGTGGATTTTCTTTAATGTATGACCAAGTAGAGGAAGAAATAACTCCCTCTTTCTTTCCTTATTCGGCCTAGAGGCCAAATAAAACAAACCAGGAAAAATAAGCAATTGTTGAATACAAAAGTTTAAATTTTAAAGTTGTATCTAAATTAATAAAACTTTAAGAAAATTAATAGTGTTTGGTCAAATTTCTAAAAGAAGAAAAATCAGTGAAAATTACCTTTTACCTCTTTAAAAAATAAAAACACTTTTTCATAATTTCGTCCAGAAATTTAAAAGTAGATAAACGAAACATATGTGTAATGAATGTTTCGTTTTTCAAAAAGAAAATGCCAAACATAGACTAAGTCATGTGGCTGTGGCTGTGGCGGCGAATTAAATAAACTTTTGTAATTTTGGCTGCAAGAAATATACCCAAAAAAAGTGAGAGTAGCAGTAAAAAAAACTTACCGACGGTTGCAGAGTTAAAAGTGGTGCTGCCGTCGACCACATTCCGGCTACCGGTAATTATAGTATTACTCCTTCCATCTCCCATAAACATAATATTCGTCTTCTTCTTCGGCACTTCCACGTTCTCTCTATAAACCCCAGCTTTAATTCTTATCACATATCTCTTGCTACTTTTCACCGGAGCGGCGGCCACGGCGGAGGCCACCGTCCGGAAGTTTCCGCTGCCGTCCGCCGCCACGACCACGTCCGGCGTCACGGAGGAGGACTGAAGCAGACGGCGGTCTCCGGCCGACAGCCACTCCGGCCACTGGATGCCGTCGTGGTGGTTGCTCTCCTCCTTGAGCTTTCTGTTGGGTGTTCCCATTTTAGCCTCGTAATTGGCTATGTCTGTATCCGTCATGTTCTTAATCATGGCTAGCGCATTGCTGCACATGTGCTCCACTTCGGTCTGGCCCTCTTTCAGCTTGTCCCGCAGGTTCTTGTCCGCCTCGTCGTGGGAAAACCCGTCGAGGCAGGTCTCCTGCAGGTGAGAATGAGAATAAAAGATTAAATTTACTGTAACCGATCATTCATTTTTCTTTTTCAGATTTGAGAGTGGTTTGATTTCGGTGTGAATTTAAATTTTTATTCTAACGTTTTCTTCTCTAATTATGTAGTTCAATGATTAAGACTCTCTAATTATGTAGTTCAATGATTAAGACAAGAGAATGGTTAATAAATACCACTTTTGTAACATCACCACTGAAAGGTGAGTATTCAAAATGTAAATAAAAATATTGAATTAAGGTTTCTATTTATTTTAGGAACAAATTTATTTTGCCAACAACATACAAAGTTCTCCTCATAAACATAAGATCTATGGTTCAAATCATTCGTTCAACATATTGTCAAAATATATATATATATATATATATATATATATATATATATATATTTTAGCTTTTTAAATTGATCATTACGGTCTATTTTAAAAAAATAACCATTCATGTCCTTAAATTATAAAGATTATTTAATTTTGGACTCTAGATTTTTAAAATATTAATTATTTTCGTTATTGTTTTTTATATAACCATTATAATTCTTACACAACTCTACCATGTGCACTTCTTTCTTTTCTTTTTTTTTCTTATTTAGAAAATGTACTTTTTAAAAAAGTCTAGATAGTATTTGTACTAGCATATTAAATGTGTGTATCAAATTGGAGTATTAAGTAAAAACAAATATTAGCCAACAAAAGTTTATTCAACTAGTATAAAGTTGCACCGATGACCACGAGGTATATGGTTCGAATCTCCCACCTCACATATTGTCAAAAAAATAAGTAAAACAAATATTATCCGACGAAAGAATATAATTCAGCAAAAACAAAATAAATTTCCTCAAAAAAAAAAAAAAAAAGTTAAATACCAAAACTGATATTTCCTAAAAAAAACAAAACAGATATTTAAATTAAATGAAAGTAAAAAAAAAAAAAAAAGGAAAATAAACGATAATTAACGAACCTGATTAGTAATGGCGGAACTGAGCAAGGTCTTAAGATCATCAGCATGTTGGTTAAGAGATTTCTTATTAGGATACTCATGGAGATCCACAATGGCTTTATGAAGCTCATCAAGCGTTTCATCAATGGTTTCAAGGCAATCGTGAAGGGCAATTCTCTCTCTGTGAGAAATATTCTTCAGCGCCGCCAATTTCTGCACTCGAAAGTAGTTTTCTTCCACAGCTTTCACAGTGATATTAATCGAAAGCTCGATAACGTCCTTCTGATTCGTCACTTTCTTCAAGGCTCCGTCGTGTTCGGAAATGGCCGAGAAGCACAGATCGGGATACCGCGTGCTGCTGCACGTGCTCTTCAAAATGGCGTGTGCTTTCGACCGGTCGCCGGACTTCTTTGAACCGGTCACGCCGGCGACAATGCCGACGACGGCGCAGACGAGGAGGAGGGTGGAGGAGAGGGCTACGATCAAGAGCTTCTTTTTGTTTTTGGGGTTTTTTCCGGTGGCGGATTGGTGGCCGGAATTTGAGATTCCGGCGGCGAGGGGGTTTTCCATGGTATCAGTCTCTTTCATTTGGGATAGAGAGAGATGTTTGGAAGGAGGTGTGAGCTGGTTGAAAAGAGAGTGAGGGCTTAATATAGACAGGAAAAGGGATAGGGAACTAAAAAATAGGACACTAGAATTATTTTGTCATTGGAAAAACAATAATTGTGTGGTTTTTGTAAATGGATTAAAATATGCAATATGAAGCTAAAAAAATAAATTGAATTGTTAATTTAATCCATATGGCTCGGGTTTCTGCGTCCGAGGTAAATTACACTTTTGGTTTATTGAAATTTGAATTTAGTTTCTTTTCTACCGATTCAGTTCTCAAAATTAATGTATCACACGTAAATAAACGAAATGACATCGTGTGAAATACTAGTATTCCAAATAAAATTTTTAAAATCTCAATAAAGTGTAGATGCTAAAACTAAACTCGCATTATACGAATCAAATTCCAACTTTTAAAACCATGTGGATTGGACCACATATGAATTCTCAAAAGAAAAGAAGCAAGGGTAGTGCCCAATGCATGACATGGAGCCAAGCTAAGATTTTAAAATTGGCTAGCTCATTGTTTCATGTGACTTTAGTAATTTGAAAATTGAAATACAAGCTCATGGTTAAATAGAAATATATAAAAAATTGAATATTTGTTTTTTAATTATTATTATTTAAAAATTATATTAGTTTAGTAGCAAATTTGATTTGTTTGGTAATATGCTTTAGAACAGCTTGTACAGAAATCTTAAACGAATTTTAAAAGTTAAGAATAATATTAGCTTTCAAATATTTAAATAAATCACAAAGTGAAAAAATAATGGATAAATAGTCAGAAAAGTAGCTTTACAAAAATTTCTTAGATTTTAATTTTCACTCTCCAATCACTATAGAGAAAGCATTATTCTCTATTAAAAAATAAAAAATAAGAAACCCGACGTAGCCACTTGCTAGCGATGGCTCTTGACAGCCTGGAAAAAAGTATCGTTTTTTGTTATTAAAAAAAGAAAAAGTATATCTTTTTAATTAAAAATAAAAAAGAAGAAGTATCATTGCTTGCTTTACTTTCTCGTTTTCTTATTCCTCCCTCTTCCTTGATTAATTTATCCACGTTTGTTTTTACATTATTAAATAGTTTTAAAATACAGCAATTTCTATAACTATGATTCCAAATAAATAAAATGTATTATTATATATGATATTTAACGTGCATTATCCACAGAAAAAAAAAAAAAAAAAAACGTTACAACCATCTAAAAAAATAGAACGTGAATGCTGATTGGCCTGGTCTGTCCATAGTAATTAATTATTGACTTTTATTTATTTATTTGTTAGAAAATATTTTATTTCTTTCTTTTTTCACTTCGAATCTCTTAATCAGCAAACAGTATCAGTTATCGCCTTTAATTTTTTAAAGAAAAAAACAAATTATACGTGACAGATAAAAGAAAGTAGTTTTTTTTAAGAACAAGGAAATAAATTTAAAATATTCGACAGAAGTAGAACTAGCTCAGCCGTCGGATATGGACAACGGTCAAAATAGGGGTCTCAGAAAACAACATTGTTTTTAATTAACAATGAGCCGAGCCATAAGCCTGGGAGGACGAGACTGTATTGCCCGAAATGTACAATTTTCTTATTTATTATTATTTTTGTGAGAAAACAATTTTCTTATTTCTACTAGGAAAAAACTTAACTGACCGGTACGTAAGGATATCTCTGCATATCATCATTAAAATGTTGACAACTATTAGAGATAAAATGTTTTTTTTTCTCATCTCTCCTTTCCTCTTTTTTAATTGTCAATATTTTAATGGAGTATGTAGGAAATCTCTATATATCGGTATACATCTAAATTTTGTTTTTTCTAGACAAAGTTTGCAAATACTCAAATGTTAATTATAATATATAAATATTTTAAAAAAGAAAATGGTGCAGAATTTACAACGGTCTACTGCCATTCAAGGAACGTCATTAAATTTAATTATCTTGCATGATAACAACGTTGGTATTATTTTATTATCTTGTCGTCTTCCACACCTAACATGTTCGTATGTCTCAGATTGTGAATTTCTGTAATTATTTAATAATTTTTTAGAACCATTTCGGTCGAACAAATTACATGATACATCAAATGCCAACAAGGGAAACAAAAATGGTGTATTGTTCGTACTTCTTTTTAATTACAGTTCAGGACACCCCTCTCTAATTTACTGCATCTACCCAAGTTAAGTCCTGCCTTTTGCTTACATGGATTAAAAGTATCTGTTTTTTTTTTTTTTTTTTTTTTTTTTTTTTTTTTTTTTTTAACTAATATCTGTTAGTTTTATTCTTTTATTAAATTACAGGCTGTTGTATTTAATATATGAGTTAACGTTTCAATAATTTGCAGTTAAATTACAAGTTTAGTCCTTAAACTTCTAGGATTGTGTTAGTTTGGTCCCTGAACTTTAAAAAATACCAAATAAGTTATTGAACTTTCAATTTGATGTCCAATAAGTTTATGAGCTAAAGTATCAAATAGGTTCTTAAATTTTCACTTTTGTGTTCGATGAGTCGAACTTTCAATTTTGTATCTAATAAGTTATTGAACTTTAACCTATTGATCATTTAAAAAAAAAAATCGCATGCCTACTAGGTATAAAATTGGAATTTTAGGGTCTCGATAAGCATAAAATTCAATTGTATAACTAATAGATTAGTTAATTTTAAAAATTCGTGAACATGTCAAACACCTAATAGACACAATATTGAAAGTCAAAAGGACTTATTAAACATTTTTTTTTAAGTCCATAGACCAAATTGACACAATCCAAAATAAAAACTTATATACGTGAATTCTAAACAAATAATACTTGACCAACAATAACATAGTTCAACTGACATAAAACTCGTATTTTTGGCCATCTAGGTCAAAGTTCAAATCCTCCACCTTCGCATGTCTTTTTTTTTTTTTTTTTACAACATATAGGGGTGCGGGGTTCGAACCACGCTACACATACCTCATGGACATTAGTACAAACTTTATGTCAATTGAGTTAGGTTAATGTTGACTTCCCTTCACGTGTTACTAAAAAAACAAATAATAACCGTAGATGTTAGGTGATCCATCACATTTTACTTAATTTCACATCCGTAATTAATATAATTTCGTGTAAATAAAAACAAATGACGGCAGGGGTAAAAGAATATAAGCCATAACATATCTGCATGAATTATAACTAAAGTAGATATATTAGGCCTAGTGGATCCATTACATTTGTTTAGTTTAATTTTCGCAACAAATTTGACTTTATTGAATAATCCAAATAATTTTCAAAATTATTGTTTGAAAGCTTTTACTTGGATCGTCCAGCAAACCAAGCAACACAAATCGCGCCTAATTGCTTGCTTTTTTCGCTCCAACCACCGCCCAGGAAAAAAAAAAAAACTATTTCAAACAATACGATCTTAAGAATTTGACTAATCGATTTTATATATTTTTTTCAACAGTTTTTTAATAGTGTTTGGTTGGAAAAATTATTAGAGGTTCCGATGCAATGATGTCCTTTTTAAAACCGTTAGATATAAATATTCAAATTTGTTTGTCTTCTAATAACCGTTGAATACAAAATGAAGGCATTTTTGCTAATTCTCCATCTTACATCTAATGGTGCAAAGCTACGAGCCTCATTGCACCGAGAGCACCTAAAAATTTTTCGTTTGGTTGGATGATAATGTTATCTTGAATATCTTTTGAAAATTTTCGAACTACTTTTTTTTTTAATAGACAGTTTTTTTCTTTTTTTGAAAATTTTGAATAGACAATTTTAAGAGTACGTGAGGAGAAAAAATCAAATTTATTAATATTAAATCTCTTAATTATCTTTACTATAATATGTATCAAATTCAGTATAGATATTATTTGCTAGGATGGATGATTTAAGCCGATTTTTGAATTAAATTGAACTGTAAATGCCCCATTTAATAGTTTTCAATAATTGTCGCATTATCATACATGTCGAATAGATAATATATTGACTTCTTTTTTTAATAAATAATAAAATGATATTTTTTAAGAACAAATAATAATAATAATAATCAATACATTGAACTACAGACTACTCGCCCATTGCATTCATGGGATTCTATGTGATTATTAATGTAAATAAATTGTTCATTTGATCCATCTCATACTTTATTTGTAATTAAATGCCATTTGATATCATTCAATATTCAGTAATTATTAAAGTACAACTCAATAATTTCTAGTTAAATTACAACTTTAACCCCTTAACTTTTAAGCATGTATCCATTTGATTCGTCAACTCTAAAAGGTGTTAGTCTCTTAACTTTAAACTTTGTGTGTCTAATAAATCCCTCACAAATAAATAAATAAATATATATATATATATTAAAACTAACTTGTCTATTAGATGTAAAATTGAAATTTATGTCTACTAAAACTCTAAAATTTTAATTTTGTATATAGTAGACATGTAAAATTTAAAGTCTCCCAATGATAAAAAAAAATTGTCACTATAGATTTTAATCACAAGTATAATGATTGTTGACAAATTATTATATCAGTGATAGTAGTCTTTAAAAGACTACATGCATCATGATTGAAATCTATTATTGATAAATATTTATCACTCATAAATTTTTTAAGATTATTTGCACACATAACAAAATTAAAATATATTGGTGATAGATGAAATCGTAAAACGTACAGATTGGACGGTTTAACGTAGTAAGATAAATGAAAATAAACTTTATAAGTAAATCAAATTTAAAGATGCATCACCCCGTTACTAAGAAGCAGCCCAACCACCTGTAATGATTTTTATTTTCAAATCAAATCTTAAAATATTTGCATAGGTGTCTTTAGATTCCTATTCATGATTATAATTAAACTTGTATACTTTCGGAAAAATATGAAACAAATTTGACTCCAAAAAGCACAACACTTTATCTCCACACATATATATATTTTAATAAAAAGCAGAAAGAACTTGCTTTAATCATAACAATATAAAGTTATATATATATAAAGGCAAAATTACAAAATTTCCTACTAAAGTTATAATGTCATAGGTTCCTCCTACTTTACTTTGTCAAACATAATTAAATAATAGTAATCAAAATAATAAAAGAATAATAACAATTCATAAGTTTTTTTCCTTTATTCATCAATTAACTATTGGGAATTGCTTGTGATGGCAAACTGGAAATAACTATCCGCCAATTTTGCTATTCTGCCTCTCCCAGCAATGAGAAATTTTTAGGTGTTTTCAGTGCAATGAAATAGATAGTTTTGCAGCGTTGAATATATAAGAGAAAAATAGCAAAATTATATTGACTTTGTATCAAACAGTTATTAGGAGTAGACAAATTTACATCCAACGATTTTAAATAGAGAACTTGATTGCACCGAGAACACCTAATAATTTACCCCAACAATAATTCGTTGGGTTGGCACTTGGCAATCAAGCATAAATTATTAGTCTAAATATTATTTTCGTGTCAGTAGTCCAATTATTATTACTTTTGTATTATAAAAAACGTTTGTTTAAATTTTTACACTTTCAAAATTGGTTCATTTAACTCATTCTACCTTCAAAATGACAGTTTTGGACTATATACTTAGAAAAAGTTGTTGTTTAGGTCCGTTCATCATCATCATCATTAAACTTTCATTATTTTCTATCACAACATCAACACAACATTTCACTGAATCAATTAAAAAAAAAAAAATAGTACTTAAATGTAAATTATAGCTTAAATTACAAAATTAGTCATTGAATTTTCAAGTTTATGTCTATTACTACCTCTCTAATTTAAAAAGTGTCTAATTGGATCTTCCATTTATTTTTTAACACGTACTAACTTTTCAATAGGTTTTAAAACTTTTGATTTCATGTCTAATAGATTCTATCGACTATAAATTCAAAGTTATACATGATTGTATTTTAATTGTTTGTTTGAATTAGACAAATTATTATTGTAAGAAAATTCAAATGTTGTTTGATCCATGATGTCTCGATTTACTTTATTATTTCAGCATTTTTTTTATTTTAGAATTATTTGAGCATTAATAATACCTAGGCTCATATCTAAATTAAAAAAAAAAAAACACACACAATAATTTTATTCCATCAGCTTTTGAAAGGTTAATGTAACCATTGAAATTAAAGAAGGAACAAAAAAACAAAGTTTTAGTTTATTGTAATTCTGCCACGTTATATTTTTTTTTTACCGCATGTGGGGTGAGGGATTCAAATCACAGATATCAATCATTAGTAGAAGTCTTATGTCAGCTCAAGTTGGCTTCTACCACATAATATTTATTTTTTTTTCTTTTTTGAGGATCACATAATATTTACTTGGTATACCTAAATCCAACTAATCTATATAATTTCTATACATGCATTTATTAATATGCTTGTTTTATATGTCATATATCAGTTGACACATATTTGGAACCATATGAGGAAACGAAGTTCAAAATGAGTTTATTTATTTTTTAATATTCAAGAACTAATATATATATATATATATATATATATATATATTCCAAACAATTTTAAAGGCAAAAGACGATAAGCTTATTTTTTCTCTTGGATAACGAATGCATTCCCCCATTTCTAAAAAAAAGAAAAAGAAATATTTTTATATATTATATATAATTTTAGAGTTTTAGTACCACACGTTTCACACTCTTAAACGACACCCTTAGAACCATTTTGTCCCAATTTGAAATTCATCCCTCTTATACAATAAGACGCAACTACTTCCCTTTTTTATTTTCAACCCAAAAAAAAAAAAAAAAAAACTACTTCCATTTTCAAACAAAACATAAAGTGTCTTAAAGGAAAAAAGAAAAAAAAATCAAAACCAAAATAAAATAGAGAATGTATATTGGAAAAAGACATATATATGAAATGAAGACTTTTCTTTTCCATAACTAGAATTTAACAATGGTTTGAAAATTCGTATGAAAAAAAAAAAGAAAAACAAAACCAAATAAGTATAGTCTTCGGGTGGAAGATGAAAAAGGAAGATAGAAGAATATGCTAGAATTATCTTAATTGAAAGGTTTAGCTATTTTTGGAAAATTAAAAAGTTAGTTATAAAACCATGGTGAAACACACCATTGGTTTTTAGGATTTGAGGTAAGTTTTTTATTTTGTACATACTTTTCAAGACTAATCATTTTGACCCTCCATAATTAATATTAGTTTCTAGTTGACTCGGTTAAATTTGTATTGATAAATTATAATTGACTTTAAAAATTTGAAATGGATGTTTAATTGGTCTATGAAATTTGAAATTGGTTTTGTAATGGTCCTTGAGTAAAGCTAATTATTAATTGATCTAACAAAATGATGACGTGACATTTAATCCATGGTAACTATATTTCATTGATATGTATTTCTTAAACGAACTGATATTATCTGTCCAAAAAAAAAAAAAAAAGAGCTGATATTTAATTTGTTTATTTGCTACATTCAGGGATCAATTAGAAACAAATTTATACTTTCAAAAACTAATTAGAGATCAAATTTAGATATTGGAGGATTAAATGTGTTACTATTAAAATATTTACGATTAAATAGGAATTAAATTCAAATATAAAAAAGAAAAAATGTTAGTTTTAAAAAATAGACTAATTGAAAACTAATCGATAATGGTTAGAGATTGCAAGTTTAGACAAATTGCAAAGGACAGTCAAAGTGAGCATAGCTCAGCGGTAATTGAAACCGTAATTGACACGTAGTCTCGACCTAAAGGTCAGATGTTCAAAACACCCCACCCCAAATGTTGTTGAATTAAAAAAAAAAAAAAAACTGCAAAGGGCAAAATGGGAATTAACATAAAACCCTAGCCCATCAACGAATGAGGTAGAAAGAGAAAGGCCCAACAGAAAGGAATGGCAAGTCCACCAGAAAGCGAAAACCCTAGCCCATTTGGTGATTTTTAAAATTTTAATTTATTTCCATATTCCATAGAAGAAGAAAAAGAAAAAACTTAAACCCTGAATTAAGGTTTTTACGGCGAAAATTTCCCGGCAACACACTGCGCCAATTCTCTCGCTATCTTCTTCCCGCTTCCGCTTTGCGATTTGGGTTTCTGAAAACAAGCTGTTTCGGTGTAAGTTTCTTTTTCTGCCATTGATCTCTTTGTTTAGTTTGCTGGAAAATTTACTTTGTACGTTCATTTTCTAGACAGTTGAGTCGAAATTTGTGTGCTGCAATTATCCGAATTAAGGATGATAGTTGATTTCCGTGGTTTGCATTGTGTTGGACGTGAGCTGACTGATTTGGGTTTTCATTTGTTTCATTCACGCCGTTGGCCAAATCTTGTCTTGTTTGTCGTCTCTGCCGATTCGATGATAGATTACGAGTTAGAGAATTAGTTTCTTTTCTGCACATGAAAAGGAAAATAGAAACTCTGTCGGTATTCGAGATATTGAGCTGTTCAATTTTGTTGCAATTGCTGTGAATTGCTAATTCTTCGAGTTCTACTTTCTATGGGTTGATTCTCGCTCCACCACTAACAATTTGAATTGCTGTACAGTGGGAGTTCTTTTCTACGTGGTGGCTAGGTGGTTATGGTTTCTGTTGGTTCGAAAGCTCTGACATCGAGGAGACATAGAACCTGTATTTCAGTCGAAGACCGCTTAATGGGTGAAGATAAATTAACACGTAAAAGCGGGAAAAGGAAAAACGGCATGAGTAGGAAGGCTGAGCGAGGAGGTCATGGCTTTGATGGAAATGACACCCACAAGAAAGCTTCTGGGACGATGGACGGTGGAAGCCTGAACTCTAACAAGGCGTTCTCCAAGAATAAAAGTACTTCTGAACCACAAACTTCACTCATCAGGTAGTGTGGCCTCTTTTACAGCAAACTAGTTTTTTTTTTGCTTGGACATTTTATTAGCACTACAGTAGAGTTTTTCTTCAACTTCGTGCACTTGTTAGTTACTTACTCAGGAGGGAAGTTATGTTATAGGAAGCAGGTTGATCCTGAAACAACAAAATACTTCACGGAGATTTCCAATTTATTTGAAAGTGAGAAGGTCGACTTTGAAGAGCGATCGGTTATATGTGGTAATGCTCTAGAGGAAGCTGCGGGGAAAGAGTTTGAACTTGCAACTGATTATATCATAAGTCACACTATGCAAGGCCTTCTTGAAGGCTGTAATGTTGATGACCTTTGTAATTTCCTCCACGGCTGTGCCAAGCAGTTTCCGTTTATTGCAATGGATAGATCTGGCTCACATGTTGCTGAGACAGCTATCAAGTCTTTAGCTATGCACCTACAGGACGAAGATGTCTATCCACTGGTTGAAGATACTTTAACTGCAATATGTAAGGTGTGAATGAAGTTTTAGTCACTCATTTCTTCCTAGCTTTTGGACGGTGATGATTCACTTTCTATTACTTTGTTTTTCATACGACATACAAAGCATTTGATCATTTCTCACTTTAGGCATGAAGTTTCTTGATGGTCATAATTATTAACTAGAGTAATTAATAATATGCAATACACACATTGCCTGTGTGTGTGGGTGTACTATATTATATGTGCATACGTACATACTCACGTGCTTACGATTGGTTTTCAGGAAATTGTAGCAAATCCTCTGGATGTGATGTGTAACTGTTATGGTTCTCATGTTCTCCGAAGTCTTCTACATCTTTGTAAAGGAGTAACTCCAGAGTCTTCGGATTTTCACACCAGAAAATCATCAACAGTGCTAGCAGAGCGGTTGAATATCAAGGCACCTCGTTCTAATGGAGATGGTGGGTTCCATATGGGCTTCCCGGCATTACTGAAGTTGCTTGTATCTGGAATGCTAAAGGGTGCAAGAAAAGATGTCAGGATCCTGCAAGTTGATCAGTACGGCAGTTTGGTTATTCAGGTTTTGTTTTATGAAAATATACTATTATATTGTGGTCTCATAAATTATTTGTATTTATGTTTTTAAGAATTTTAAGTTCATTGAATATAGTCAGTAAGGCTCTATGATTATGTTTATCACTGGATAGTTGACTTCTATGACATATATCTTAGGTGTATGGGTAATAATCTTTTAGTTCTTTCTTATGCTTCCAAGAGGATGGAAGTGGCCTCTATGTCAGTTCTAGGCCACTAGCTGTTAAATCTGGATGGAAAATGTATATTAGACACACAATTATTTCATTCTTTTCCTCTCTTTCAATTGTTCTTCCCCTTCATTTAGCAACTAAATAAGTTCTTCTTTGCATGTATGAAAATGCTAAAATCTTAAGCCTAGGCTTGAAAAAAAGCGGAAGTAAGGATTTACAATCAGGTCTGGTTACTGTTAATAGTAATGGCTGATGGAGGGATTTTGATCATGTAAGAAAGCACTTGCAGTTTCAAACTGAAATGGGAAAAAAGAAGGTGCATGGGGTTCCTTGGTAAATGCAAAAAAGAATTTTGTTATTACCTTAGCATTTGGAACTTCTTTTCTGTATTTGTTATAGAAGCTGAGGGGAGAAGTGATTTGAGAATATTGTTGCTTTTATCTGCTAGAGCTTCTTTATTTATTAAAGTTAGAGGCAAGTTTCTCGACCATTTTCTGTAGTACTTGCCACTTGGTTGAAGAGAAATAGTTAAAAGAATTTAACACCATGTCTTGATCGGAAGGAGGTTCTGAGGGTTGCACAGTTTCTTCTTCGATGCTTACTTTTTGGGCTCTCCTCTACTTTTTTAGATCTCTCTCTCTCTCTCTCTCTCTCTCTATTTTTCTTTAAAGGTGTTGTAAATTCTTGTTCGGGTCTTCTCTTTTTGTATTGCCTCTTGACCTACTTTTAGATGAATTAGTTTTGTATTCTTTTGTTGATCTTGAAGAAAGTTTCGTTTCTTTTAAATATAATAGTGAATAAATAAATTTAAATGGAGTCGTGACTGTGAGGTAAATGGTGGATTTTTTTAGATGAAGTGATGCCAACTATTTATCTTTAATGGATCTGCAGTTGTAGCACCTTTTAAACTTTCACGTTTACAAATGAATCTGTTAAACTGGCATCCTACCTTGTCTGTTTTTCAGCTTGCCCGTTAGTTATGCTGAAGTAATTGATTGTTCACTATATTACAGACCATTCTTAAGTTGTTGGTGGGGGAAGATGATGAGCTCAGGCATATAATTCCCATCCTCCTTGGCTGTAGCGAGAAAGAAGTTGTGGAAGGAAATTATGTACAAATATCTGTTGTTCCAAATGTTGTAGATTTGATGACAGAGACTGCCTTTAGCCATTTAATGGAGGTGAGATGTACAATCCTAGTTGGAGTTACTTTTGATACTTTGGGAGTAAACTAGCTTGCTATATAATTTGTTCACTCAGTCAGATTTCTTCAGTACCCAATGATTCTCTGATATTTTGATCAGATTTTTCCAGTACCCAATAATCTCTGATATTTTCTTTATACTCATAAAATTGAATTGGTGGGATGTTATTTGACCTTTTGAAATTAGCAGTCAGGTTTTACATGCCTGCCAGAATTGATCTTTTTGTTTTTTACCAATATGTTTGTGCAGCGTCTTTGTTGTCTCTAAAGGGAATACAAATGAAAAATGGGAACGAATTACTAAATTCAATCTACATTATTGAAGTTTGATTATTTCTTAATGCAGTTGTCAGTTTTGTGTGATTGCTACGGTAAATAGACTTGATGCAATTGAAAAATAGAGAGAAGAAAAAAAGGAGGCTTGAGAACACGCAGAAGAAATGCTTGCGTATAGGGCCAAGTTCCATCTTTTGCACTTGAAATATATTTATTATTTACTCTGTAAAATTAATTTGCGTTTCTGGTGCATTTGTGGGATGGTTTTCATCGACAATATTTTTCTCCATACTCCAATCTCATGAAAAGAAAATAATATGTTGTTAGAATTAAATGTATTGATTCTGGTAGCGTGGGTTTGCAGGTGATTTTGGAAGTGGCTCCAGAAAATCTGTTCAATGAACTCTTCACCAAAGTTTTCAAGAATTCATTGCTCGAACTGTCATCTCATCCCTGTGGAAACTTTGCTGTCCAAGCACTAATTTCTCACATAAAATATAAAGATCAAGTATGTATTGGCATTTTCTTTTACTTATTGAAAATGGCGTTGATATCTTATTGACCTTCCTCTCCTAGTCATTCTCACACATTAGGGGCGCACATGCAAATATGTGGCACGCAATATAATGCATTTTTAACAGTTTTCTGCTATTGCAATGCATAGACTAGATATGAATGTGTTGTGTCAATATTTCTCAAGAAGTTGGCTTTTTGTGCTCATGTTTTGACACCTAGATGGAGTTGCTTTGGTCAGAACTTGGAACAAAAGTTAGAGATCTTCTTGATATGGGAAGGTCGGGAGTTGTTGCTTCACTAATTGCTGCAAGTCAGAGGCTTCAAACACATGAGCATAAGGTCTGTATTTTAGTTTTTGTTGATGCTTCAAAGTTTTTACTTATTAGAAACATGTTTTTGAATGTTGAAATGAACCTTTTTGATTTCCCATCCATTTTTCTAATTATGAATTTATGATATTTGACAGTGTTGTGAGGCTCTTGTTCATGCCGTTTGTTCAACCGATGAATCTCCAGGATGCATTGTTCCTCGAATATTATTTATTGACAGATATTTCTCTTGCGGAGATAAAGCCAAATGGGATTTTCCTAGTGGAGTTAAAATACATGTCATGGGCTCTCTAATCCTGCAGGCAGTTTTTCGTTATCGAAGTGTATGCTTCTTTCCCTTCCAGATATTGCTATGTTTATTTGATTTTGGAAGGGCAAACAAAACATTCATATTACAGTTCTGCAACAAGCCAATCCATCCCTACACTATGGACCTGGGGGTTCATTTTATGCGCTTATGTTTTATGTGGTCTGTGTTACTGTTATTATTAATTACCCCGGTATAGCAACCTAGTCACAAGCAAAAGCAATTATCTCAAATTTGGACAAGTTGTATAGTTCGTTTCAATTTCATTAATTTGTCTGATGATGGGGAAAAATTTTACCTTTAAATTGTTACTCTGTTGTTTCTGCAATCTGCACAAGGGTCCTTGTTTACATGATGGGACCACTCAGTTACTTTGTGGTGGATATTGTGGAACCATTACTGTTAATTGACTGTGAAACAACACAAATTGCATAGGAGTTCCTGCTTAGATTTCATGAACTTTCTTGAACTTGCTTTTTATTTTCATGGTAACTTTTTTCCTTGCATTTCAAGTTTGAATTATTCACAAGTCTGAAGGGACCTAGCATTTCTATGTCTCAGGAACTGATTCAACCTTACATTACAAGTATCACATCAATGGAAGCCGATCATGTCCTTGAAGTAGCAAAAGACTCCAGTGGAGCACGTGTTATTGAAGCTTTTTTAAATTCCGACGCCCCTGCAAAACTGAAGCGCAGATTAGTTATGAAGTATGTTGAACTATTTTGATAGCTTTTTAATATACAGAACGTTTGCCTTTCTCGAGGTCTTTGATATATCTGCTTTCTAAATATTATCACTTTTTCTATACCTGCTCTCCCATTTGAATTAAGAGCTCGAGTTGGCCCATTTATTTTATCGCTGATGCATGATCTTTAAAGTTCAAATTACATGGAATGTGTATGATGATCTTGTTGGTTGAGAATAATCAATGGAGCTTTCACTCAGTTTGTTGGATTTTTTTTTGGTTAGTTTTTTTGCACTTAGTTAATGACAGCTTTTCTATTGTCAACTGAAAGGCTACGAGGACATTTTGGAGAGCTTTCAATGCTGTCATCAAGTTCCTTTACAGTTGAAAAGTGCTATAATTCCAGTAACTTGTCACTACGGGAGGCCATTGTATCTGAGTTGGTAGATTTACAAAGCGATCTCTCCAAAACAAAGCAAGGACCTCATCTCTTGAGGAAGTTGGATGTTGAAGGGTACACAATTTGTTGCTTTTCATTTGATGAATATGATCTAGATCTATTTCCTTTGTCATACGAGTTGGGGATGCTTGTTTTTTTTCATATAAGTTATAATCAAATGTTATAGCATCTGTCATTTGAACTACGTTTATTGTTTCTTTTACTCATTATATTTCATGTCAGGTTTGCATCCCGACCTGATCAATGGAGGTCAAGACAAGCATCAAGGGAATCAGCTTACAAAGAGTTCCACGATACATTTGGGTCTGGCAAGTCCAAGTCACAGAAGACCAAGGGCTTCCTTGCTGCTGATAGTTCGAAGCATACATCGCATCCGAAGGACGTGAAGGCAATTAGGCAAGAGATTGAGCATCACACAACTTCTGGCGTACCTTTTATATCAATGTCTGGCATGAAGGGCAAGTCAGAAAAAGGTAAGCACGGTGGTAAAAAGTATTCCAGACCTTCTACAGATAACGATATCTCAGAAGGGAAAACGAAAAATTCCAAAAGGAAACGGAATAAGGACCAGTCTGAGAATGCTGCTGCAGGCAAAAGGAAACGAAGAGCGTAACTAGGAACCAGAAAAAAAATATCCTTTTACCCTGCGGCAGTCGCACAAAAGCATTGCCTGGCAAAAAGTCTTCAACGGAAAGCTATAGAAAGTGCTGTAAGTTGTAGCTGTTTTCACTGATGGTGTGAATTATCTATTTTTAGCTACAGTTTTTCAGAGTTGCATAGGCTTTCAAGGAATATTGAGGAAATGCCTTTCTGTTTTTGGTGGGGTGGGATAAGATATTTTGATGCAGCACATACCATACAAGATCTTCAGAGTGACCAGGCTAGTGATTAGAGAAATATGAGAGGTCAGTGATCAAAATTTTCTCCAAGAAAATATCGATCTTCATGTCGGAGAACACCACGATCTGCCAACCACAGCTAAATTGACTGTCCAAGATTTTGTTGTCGGAAGGCTTGGATGTTTATGTCTTTGATTCACGGCAGAGGAGGACCTCGTCTATCATGTGCAAGAAGAGATAGTCTCACAACTCATGATAGAATCAAGTAACGTATGGTCTTTCTCTGTTAATTTTATTTTCAATTCCTTGTTACTTAGTTTATTATGCAACTTTTTCATCTTTAGATTGATGTCTCCTCTCCTGACCCAAAGCACACTGCTCCACAATACAATCTTTCTTTCTCTGATTTTTTTTTCAGTTTCTAGAGATCTTCGGATGCCTACTTGGACTTCAAATGTATTAAAAAGTTATTTATATATACACTTTTTTATTATGAAACTATAGTCTTTGTCAACTTCGTGTAGAAAAGGAAATTTACTATGAAGTCAAGGTTGGTTCATTTTGCATTAGTCTGTTTCTCTGTCTTGTTTATTATCTTACAACTGAAATTGTTGATAATGGTGAGGTAATTATTAGGAAAAAAATCAACTTTTAACCATAGAGTATTGACAATCGATCCAGTCATAAGCATTCTACAATTGATGACAAATAGAGTCAAATTCTTCCCACATTAATATTAAATAAAAGTAGTGGATGTTATTAATTCCAATTAGTCTGAGTTTGGCAGGTTAATCTTTGTTATTTTCTGTTATTAGACGAATAATTCAATCCTATTTTCCAAAGCAAACCAACTTCAAATTCACAAAAGCAAAAAAAATATTTTTCATTTTCGATGTTCAAACAAGGTGGCCGAGTGGCACTTTCAAGAAAGACTTGTAATACTTCAACTGTGAAGGCAAAACAAACAAACTTTAATATCAATAAAATTAATATTTGATTGATTCCATAATACATTTTACACTGAACAATAAAGAATGAAGAATAAACTTCATTCATTAGAACCCAAGAAGCTGAGCTCTCTCCATCTGTTACAAAACCCTAAAAAAAACCCATTTTTAATTGATGAATTCCATCAAATATTTACCCAAGTTTTTCAATGGCAACAGCCGGACTATGGAGCTCACAGTCTCTGGCTTGAAACTTGGAAATTTTCTGAAAAAAAAAAAAAAGAACCCCACATTTGAAGAAAGAATGATATCTGATCTTAAATTCTAGTATATGTGCAAAAGATTAAGAAAAGATGAAAGCTTTGATTTTCTCTTCTTAATTTCTCTGTTTTGTTTCTTCAACTCTGCCCTCTTGCGACTTGTTCAAGATCCAAGGAAGTTGCATTGTTGCCAATTCTTCTCTCTCTGCTCAAAAGCCTTTTCAACGTTCTCAATCTGGTCGTCACCACTGACTTCATCTCTTCATCGGCGGAGCAGCCGCCGGTGCCGGTGCCGGAGGAGGACGAAGAGGGCTCGTTTGGAATGTCAATAACGACAATTCCATCTGGCCTTGTGTTTACTGAAGAAGAAGAAGAAGTTTGAGCTTCTTCCAAACAAACCCCTCTTGAACTGATCTGCATTTGGTTTCCCCAAAACAGAATGTTCGTCGGAAAAATTGGAGACTCCATTGAAGACCCAGATTCCAAATCCTCTGCGGAATTCAATTCCGCGGGATTTGAGGATTTGATTGCCACTGGGTTTCTGCAGAGCGGGCAAGTGGAATTGGATTTGAACCACATGTCGATACAATCCACATGGAAGCCATGGTTGCACCTTGGAAGCAACCGAGCTTTCTCACCCTGAGCCAACTCCGACAGACACACAGCACATTCCAACCCCTCTTTGAAATCCTCCGGCGAGAACACCACCACCGGAATCGACCGGAGCACGGCGGCGTCGAGCCCTTTCCGCAATGTCGCAGCGGCGGATTCCTGATCAGAGAGCCGGCGAGCGGCGGAATCCGGCGTGGATTCGACAATGCGGGACAAGAACCATCTGGAGTAAAGCTGTAGAATGAGAACGAAGACGATCGCCAAGAAGAGAATCAAAACCGCCGCCAGCATAATCTTCCCCGTTAGCTGAATCGCAAATGAGCTCCCGAAGGCCTTGCTGATCGTCGATGAATGTTCCTCCATCGGCGAAATCTTGCTGCAGAGCTCAAAATCCAGAGGAAACGGGAAATGGGTAATGGAATTTCGGAAAATTGAGGAGTGTTTTGATTTGGGATTGAGATTGTGAAATGCGAGAATTTTAAAGAGGGGTTGAAAGGAGGAAGGACTCCATTGAAGACTTTGCAGAGAAAGTGGAAGAGAAGAAGAAGAAGAAGAAGAAGAGAAGTGGTTTTTGTTTGTTAAGTAAGACAGTTGAACGAACCAAAGTCTTAGCATAAAGCCATCACACGTCGTCGTCCTCTTCTTCTTCTTCACGAAATTGCCTCTTGACTCGGTCAGTCTTTTTTGCCTGCTTTTCGACCCATTTTCTTATTTCTAGACGATTTATAATTCTTTTTTTTTAAAAAAAAAATATATTTTCATAGAACTAACTACGAATAAATAAAGTAATTCTATTTCTAACAAATATTATAGCATAATTTCAAAAAAAAAAAAAAAAAACCCAAATATTATAGCATGAATGACTTATTGCCAGTCCACTGTTTACTCCCTTAGAAATCAGTTTCTTTGTTCATAAGAACCTATATTTTATGCTTTTTAAAACCGCGTAAACAAATTCATGTAAGTTAGTTAATTATAGGAAAGAAGAAGGGTTTTGTTTGATTTTCTTTTTAATGGAGTTTAAGAAATGTGAGAGTTAGTGTGGAGACTTGAAGCTTAAAATAAAATAATAGGTAGATTATGTATTGAACTATTTTGGAATGGAAAATACTTATCTTTTTTTTTTTTTTGAGATAAAAAATACTTATCTATTCACACAATAATCTCTGATGCACTAAATATTGTATAGAGTTTGAAAGTAAAACGAAAACAAAGACTAAAAAGTCTAAAAGTGAAAAAAGCACCATTTATTTCTGCGGCTATCATATCATATTGTGGCCCATTTACCCAGCACGCTCACATGGAACCAACCCCCTTCTCACTTCACCTACTTTTTTTTTTTTTTTTTTGAAAAAACAAAAAACCCTTTTTTTTTCTCTCTAAATTTTCAAATATTCTAAATTCAAATATTATGTTTTTGTTGAACTTGACATAGTTCAATTGGTTAAGATATATATCATCGACTAAAATGTCAAAAGTTTAAATATTCACTCCCAACTATTGTTGAACTAAAAAAATTGTTAAATTAGTCCTTAAATTTTGAGATTTGTGCCAGTTTGGTGTCTGAATTTTTAAAAGTGTCTTATGAATTTATAAACTTTCAATTTTGTATTTAATAGGTCATTGAACTTTCAATTTTGTGTCTAATAGGTCAATTTAAAAGTAATTGATCTATTAGACATAACTTTGAATCTTATGTCTAAGGGACCCCTAGAATTTTGGATTTTGTGTATGGTAGAATTGTGAATTTTAAAAAATTTGAAAATTGAAAGACCAAATTTGTAATTTTAAAAGTTCATAGACACATGGAGCAATGTTCAAGGTTCAAGGACTAAATTTGTAATTTCAAGGGCAAACTTTGTAATTTAACAAAAAAAATTGTTTTTTATTGGTCTTTATTTTGAGAATGGAAACTTGGACGGATGACATTTAAGATAGATGTATAAAGTATTAACCAATTAAGTTGATGGTCTTTATGTTTTAAGTTCATGTTCTTTTAATGTATCCTTAGTTTTCTAAAATAGAATATATAACATTTTTGCTGCTTGAAGAACTAGGAGCAGAACAAATTCAGCTACAAAGTTATTAAAAAAAAAAAAGAAAAAAAACTTCAAATCTTTCTTTGTAATAAAATCACATATCTTTAAAGAGATCTTGTCTATGTTTGCTCATTATTAATAATTATTTTGATTTATATATTCCGTTGTCTTCATTTTATCCAAGCAAACTTTTTTCTATTTGTTTTATTTGAATGATTCTTAAGAATTGTATTTCCTTTCATCATTCCTAAAGGAGCCTATTCTATTTACCCAACCGAAAGCGTTTTCCTTTTAACCATATTATTCATTTTAAAAAAGATGAATTAGGACTGAATGATGAAAAAGAATAAATTTTCATTTTCACTCAATTGAACCAACATTTATACAAATATTCTTTGAATTTTTAAATTAATTTACCGAGTCTTATATTTATTATTTGTCTTCTTTTTTTTTGGGTTGTGTTGGCATCATTAGCATTAGAAGGAATGAAAAGTAGTGATTGTAGTCCACCATCCACAATTCAATTGATAAAAGAAAAAGTCAATTTAGACCCAAAATATTTGCTCTCTTCCTCCTACTCCACCCACACACCTCAATTATGAGCCTATGACTTGAATAGTTGTTTAGCCCTAGGGAAATGAAATGACTTCAAATATCATTAATTTTTTCATTTAATTAAATTAATTTTATCCCTAAACTTGTGAGTCGTACAATTTTCACTCTAAACTTTTAATTTCATCAAATTCGACCATAGAGTCTTAGACTTTGACAAGTATTGCAATTTCTAGCATTTGTTCGATTTTCACTAATTCCCCACTAACTTTAAGAGAAAGCAATACACAAATCTCTATAAACTCAATAATTTCAATAATTTTAGCTTGATTAATACACAAACCAACCATTGAATAACTTTGTTAAAACTCAAGTTTCAACAAAAAAAAAAAAAAAAAAGAATTGCTCTATTGTCACTTTTTTGTAAAATCACCATATATATGTTATATCATTCACTAGATGAAATTGAAACTTTAGTGTAAAAATTGATACAACTTAACAAGTTTAGAGGACAAAATTGATTTTTTAATTCCATTTCTTTTAATGGTTCAAAATTTAAAAAATGTACGAAAATAATTAAGGAGAATACTTGGTTGCACATGGGCATTTAAGATCTCCATACATATCACCATTAAAATGTTGACAATTAGAAGAGATAAGAAAAATTCTCATTTTCTACTTTTTTTCGGTATGTATGAAGATCCCTAACTATAGTTTTGTTGATAAGTAGGGTTGTGAAAATAGTTTAGTTTAAAAAAAAAAAGAAGAGGAGAGTGAGCTTTGGAAGAAGTCCAATGATTTTTTTTTTCTCTGTTTAATATAACAAAACCATTATGAATGTCATGCCTTTGAGTGGCTATGCCTCATTTTCTGGAAGTTGTTTGTCTCTTTACCAAACCACAAGTGGGCCGCCCAAGGCCCATAATCAGATAAAAGGGTTGGGCCCAACTGGCTGTCCGCGAAGCCTGCATCGTTTGGTAAGCCCATTTAATGCCCATGTCCCATGCGAGAGGCCCCATAACTTGCACTAACAGTTTCCTTATGGGCTGACCTGAATTTAGGCCCAATTTCAGATTCTGACAGCCCTACTTAAGGCTCATGTTCCCCAAATTGGGCTCTCACGGGCCTACAAGTTTTGAATATGGGCCGGGCTGCTTCTTAGTCCATTTGGATGTCACATAGACTGGTTGAGACAAGTATCCGTTAGAAAGACACTAACGAGAACAAAATTGATTTGTTTTTTAAATATTAAAATAAAAAATAGACATTTTAAAAGAGTAGTCCTTTAAAAAAATTCAAAAACCAACTTCAAAATTTTCAAAATTCAAAGAATAAAAAATATTAAATTTTTAGATACCAAAATGAGATCTAAACTGTTTTTTAGCTAATTTGAGCATAGCTAAACTCATCAAAACATTGTATCCTTCATAAAAGGTCAGAGGATCAAATCTCTACGTTCCATGTTTCTTGAAAAAAAAAAAATATATATATATATATATATATATATATAATTAATGTTAGAGGGTTTTTTTAACAAAAAAACATATAACATCTTAGAAATGAATATTTTAAGTTTTGCTTGAAATCTACTCTTTTAGAAGGGTAAAGCCTTTCTTTGGCACAAAGGAAGATAAGAGTTGAGAGTAGTTGGGCTGGGCCCAATAAGCGTCCCATCAGATCGGTGTTCGGTGTCCCGATCCGCCGTCGTTTTGTCCACCGACAGAGTACTCCACGAATTTCAGATCTCAATTCCGTGTATTTTAATTTCTAAATTAACGGCTACTAATTTGCTTGAAATCGTTTCTCCTTTCCAGCTGTCCCACAGAAAAGCTGGTTTTCGGGCGTTAATGGAGAAGGCCGATTTGTCTTCCGATGAAGACGACGATCATCAGAATCTGATCCACCAGAATGAGAACAAGCATTCTCCTTCTCCTCGCTCCGCCGTCTTCCATGTCGACGATGGCCTCGATCTTCGCTCTGGCTTCCGCCGGCGTCGTTTCTCCTTCAAAAAGAGGTATCTCTTTGCCATTTTTCTTCCTCTCTTCCTCGTACTCGTCTATTTCTCCACCGACATTCGGAGTCTCTTTTCCGGCGAGCTCTCTTCGTCGTTTAGAGTTTTTGATTCTCTAGGTCATCGAATGAGGGAATCTGAATTGCACGCATTGTATTTGCTGAAACAGCAGCGGTTAGGTCTTTTGTCTATTTGGAATCATTCTTTTAGTTCTCAGTCCAATTCCACGTTTAACGTCACTTCCGATAATTCGTTGAATTCGAGTTCTACTTTGGGGGCACAGGACGATCGTTTTCAGATGCCGTCCTCCCCATTCCTCGAGGACCTCAAATTGTCGTTACTTAGGCAGATTTCGCTAAATAAGGAGATCCAAAATGCTCTTTTATCTCCACATCAGTCTGGGAACTCGTCGAATGAAGTAGGCGACGACGGCCTTGATTTTGTTGGTTCTGGTTTCGATAGGTGTAGGAAGGTGGACCAGAACCTGTCCCATAGACGGACAATCGAATGGAATCCGAAATCGAATAAGTTTTTGTTTGCCATTTGCGCATCAGGACAAATGTCGAACCATTTGATTTGCTTGGAGAAGCACATGTTCTTTGCGGCCATTCTTAATCGAGTTTTGGTTATTCCTAGTTCCAAAGTGGATTATCAGTACAGTAGGGTGTTGGATGTAGATCACGTCAATAATTGCTTGGGTAGGAAGGTTGCAATCTCTTTTGAAGAATTTTCCGAGATTCAGAAGAAACGGTTGCAGATTGATAAGTTTATCTGTTATTTTTCAAAACCTGATCACTGTTATTTGGATGAGGAGCATGTTAAGAAGTTAAACAACATAGGGGTTTCCACGGGTAAACTCGAGTCTCCTTGGGATGAGAGTATTCAGAAGCCCAGTAAAAGAACAGTTCAAGATATTGAGTCTAAGTTCTCTTCCGATGCTGATGTTATTGCCATTGGGGATGTTTTTTATGCTGATGTAGAACATGACTGGTTTGTGCAACCAGGTGGTCCTATTGCCCATAAATGCAAGACCCTGATTGAACCGAGCCATCTTATTATGGTCACTGCCCAGCGTTTTATTCAGACTTTCTTGGGGAGTGATTTTATAGCTCTTCACTTACGACGACATGGATTTTTGAAGTTCTGGTATGTCATCTATGTTCACCCCCCAGCACCAATTTATCCATTGCTAAGTTAATGTTGTGTTTTTCATTCCATCTCCTAGCTAATAAATATTATGAACAAACATCCTGACATCACTCGAAATTATCTGCCTATATCCATTATGTTATTATTGTTTGCAATGTTATTTCCATTGTTGATCTGTTTTCAACTCTTGTATCGATGTCCATAATGCTGCAATATTTTGCACTCATTATTACTCCTTGTTGTTTTTTTCACTTGCGTGGCATGTATGTTTTATATGGTCATGGACATGTGGCTCATATATATACATATTTGATAACATGTGGGGGTGGGAATTTGAACCACGGATCTCTTGGTTGTTAGTACAAGCTTTATACTGGTTGAGCTATGCTCATGTTGGCCAGAGATGTGGCTCATAGATGTATACTATAACTAAACCTCTTCCTTTGTGTGAAATATTACAACTTTCGTGTTTTCTGAAAGGCCTTGATGTTGAGGAAACTCATTGTTTTTTATTTCTTGCTTATTTCCAGTAATGCAAAACGGCCAAGTTGCTTTTACCCTATTCCTCAAGCTGCAGACTGCATTACAAGTGTAATTGAACGGTCCAATTCACCCGTCATTTATCTTTCCACGGATGCTGCAGATAGTGAAACTGGTTTGCTGCAATCCCTAGTGGTGGTGAATGGAAAGCCCATACCACTAGTTAAACGACCTCCTCGAAATTCAGCTGAGAAATGGGATGCTCTACTTTACAGGCACGAGATTGAGGGAGATTCTCAGGTGACTTATTTTTAGAAATCTGAATTATATAATGCAAGCATGCAATGTATTTTATGCATCTTAACCCAGTATTGATCGTATTAGATAGCTCCATTAGGCATTAGAGAATCTTCTCTGGATATGGACATTATGAATTGATATTTAATCTGGATTGTATCGATGTATCCCATCCTGCTGGGGTAGAAGTACTGATTGGTATCTTTGGATAGAGTCTCAAAGTTTTCCTCTTAGTTCTCGAGAGAAGACAAATTAGTATTTCCACACTTGAAATTTCAAGTTGTATGCTGTTCCTGCGTTACTAGAATATTTTTGGCCCTATTTGATAACCATTCGGTTTTTTATTTTTGAAAATTGAACTTATAGACACTACTTCCACCCATTTCTCTATTTTGTCATCTACTTTTAACAATGTTTTCAAAATCCAAGTTAAGTTTTGAAAACTAAAAAAAAAAAAAGTTTTAAAAACTTGTTTTGGGATTTGACTCAGAATTCAAAGGTTTACTTAGGAAAGACGAAAGCCATCCTAAAGAAATGAGGAGAAAACAATTACAATTTCCAAAAACTAAAAATAAAAAACCAAATGGTTACACACGGGTCTTGGTTGCTTTTGAATTTTGATAATCATGAATTTTGCCAACTAAGAGCTTACTCAAGGAGGGATATTGATTTGTTCGGATCTTAAAATGGTTAAATCTTAGATCAACCTTGGCCACAACTTCTACTTAAGAAGTTTCTTCTCAAAAGTTGAATTGCTAGTCCCACACGCACACATATATAACATTAATATATAAGCACTCACTGATTAGCCTTTTTGTTTTGAAATGATATTGAAGGTGGAAGCCATGCTGGATAAGACAATCTGTGCCATGTCGAGAGTTTTCATTGGAACATCTGGTTCCACTTTTACTGAGGACATTTTGCGTTTGAGAAAGGACTGGGGATCAGCATCTCTATGTGATGAATATCTCTGTCAAGGTCAGCAGCCAAACTTTATTGCAGAAAACGAATGACCAACAGAGAATTTTCCTTTTTTTTTTTTTTACAACCGATTCTTTGATTCAACCATTTTAATCCACTGGATTTTACTCTCACTTGATATTAATCGGCTTGTATATCATAATGTAAGATCAATGTAGAATTGAGTGTGCAAAAAAAAAAAAAAAAAAAAAAAAGAGTAGTGTTGTTGTATTGTAATGAAAGTTGTAACATATCCAGCTTTTTTAGTGAATGGATGAAGAATGCAAATCTAGAACATTTCTGAGCATGGTTTTCTCAACCAGGTGAGATCCACAAGTATCCATTTCTAATTACTTCTTACTTCATTTGAAAATCTATCGTTGGTGCTGTTTTGTCGACACCATTCTATTGGGTGATAATTTTATTTTTGACACTTTAAAGCGATGTAGATGATTTGAAAGCTTCAGAATAAAAAAAGTTGCTTAACTAGAGGGACTAAGATGCCAATTTGAGTGTAGTTCAACTAGTTAGCCATTACTTTTTTGACCAAAAAAGTTGGAGATTCAAATTTCCATACGGGATCTTGTTTAACTCAAAGAGAGCTAGAGAGACTAAGATGATTATTTAACTTAATTACATTGTCGATTTTCTTATCATAAACTTATATTATATTTTACTTTGGTTTTGAAATTTTTAAACATTATAAATTAGTACTTGGAATATAACATTAAAAAAATGTTTTACTTTGTTATCAAACTTTTAATAAGTTATTATTATTATTATTAAGAAATGAAATACACACATATTTTATTCCTTTATCCAAGCAATGTATGTCTATATAAAAAAATGTCCGAAATCATGTCTAATAAGTTATGGATCAATTTTAAAAATAATTAGATTCTTGTCAAATTAGTAATAAGAAATATTAGATGTAATAACTAAAGCAACTTTTTATAAAAAAAAAATTAAGGACTAAAAGTGATTTTTTAAAAGTAAAAAAAAAAAAAAAAGGGGGGGGGGGGGTAAAGACTAAAAAGAGAGAATTAAAAACTTTTTGGGGGTCAAAATGGAATGAACGTGAAAATTAAAGGGCAAATTAGAATTTGAACCTTACATTTATAAAGAAACTGATGCGGCGGAATTTCTCTCCGTCTGCGTTCTTGCATTACTCGCAACAGCACGTCTTCATTTCGTTCAGTTCTCAGTTCTCGGTTCTCTCGACATTTTCCATATTCGGTTCAGACTCAGAGAAACCAGTTTCTTCGTGTTTCGCTTAGGGATTTGGGTTTATGTGAGACGGAGTTCGTTGACGAAGGGAAGCATTTTCTCCATTGGAGTTTTGGAACGATGAGAGCCAGATTGGTAGTGTTTCCAATCAGAGGAAGGAATTGGTGTTTCAGCAGATCCATCGACCCTGCCGCTTCGGATTTTGCTTCTGCTCAGACTCCTTCCACTTTGAAGGATCTCTGGACCAAAATTTCCTCGTCTTCTTCCTCCAAATCCGACGCTCTCTCCAGCAGTACCAGTAGTAGCAATGCGGAAATTGTTATCGATTTCATCTCTTTCAAGGTCCTCCGTGTTCTTTTTAGTTTTGTTTCGTTTCGTTTCGTTGTTCTGGTGTTCGTTTTGATCGAGTCAAACATGGCAATGCCAATGACATTCTGTTTATCAGATGAATAAAGCTTGGACTGCTCTGGAGAAGGCTCCTGATGGATCGTTTAAACATAAACTTCACGGGTAAAATCTCATCAGCGCGATTCTATTAGTCTATGGCACATTACTAGTGGAATTAATCAGTATTCTCTTGATTTTCTGCTTGTAGGATCGGATTGAAGCTTCTATCTCGAGTTAAACCGTCTGAGATATTCTTGAAGTCTATAACTAAAGATGTTACGAGCGTCGAAATAACATATCCATCGAGGTTTCATCTCTTTCACTTTGTTATTTTAAGACATTTATTTAACAATTTCACGCTTCCGCTGCTGCTGCTTCTTTTTCTTCTTTAAATCCATTTTTCGGATGTCTTTTTGGACACTTAACTTAGTTATATAAAATTGATTCCAAACCTGGTAGGAGAAGTCGAGAAGGACTTATTACCATTATTACATTTTGTTATGTTATTTCACTGATTTCTTGCGACATTACAGTTTGAATCCACGGCTCGTTCGCAGGAGGTTACGGCATATTGCCCTCAGGTGCATTTTCTTTTTTCAATCTGCCAAGTTTGAGGCTAATTAGCGATACTCTCCTTTGCTTCCTTTTTTTTTTCTTCTTCTTGTGAAGTGATATATCAATGCTTCAAGAATGTGTTATTCTCTGGACCAAAGGGACGTGAATTGAAATCGATAGATACTGTCTTTCTTTGGACGCTTAAGATTTGGTCATGAATCACAATACTACTACTCTTTGGTTCCATGACAGAAAGCTTATTATGATCTCAAGTCCTTTATGTTTCCAGAAAGCTATTCTTGTTACAAAAGTTAGAACTATGTCCGTCTCTTACTGATGTGAACTTTCTGTATCTCATGACCAGGGGAACTGCCATCCACAAGAAATACTTCTATGGTTCAGTTTCGTTGCTTCCATTAACAAGTGCATTCACTGTATGTTTGTGTTCATTTTGGTATTCAGCCATACTTTTTCCTGCATAGTTTGTCATACCATGTTGCCATCCATGAGTTGTATGCTACATTTCAATTCCTTTTTACTTAATGCATCAAGGACAACTATAGGACTTCTCTTGACTTCTATCCTGGTTTGTCTTACCATAGGTTTTACCTCTGCCAAACATTCCTTTCTTTTGGGTTTTGTTTCGCACATATTCTCATTGGCGAGCTCTGAAGGTACTTCTGTACTTGGATTTTGTTATTGGCTTTTGGACATCATTTTTACTTGACCCTGGGGTTTTATTAATTAGTTGTATAAGAGTTCATTACATGTATCTGAGTTTTCTACATCTTTTTTTCAAATGCATATAAATATATATACTTTTAGGGAAGTGAAATGCTCCTTCAGTTGGTCTCGGATAGATCTTATTCATGCAACTCATCCACTGATGATAATAAAACCGAGAACAAAGTCCAACGGTATCCAGGTTCAACATTGGTAAGTTTAAAGCATTCTTGTGTTTGCAGCTATTAATAGACTCACACTTGTATTCTTGATTGGAGTTGGAAAATGATCTTCTTGAATTCCTCCTGTTCTCTTAAACGTCTTGGTAACTGGGTAATTCTCCATATAGCATGTCTTTTTACTCGATCAGTTGTGTACCTCTTGCATGGATAAGTGTCTTTGGTAATCAAATGGAAAATTAATTTTGCATCTTAGTTATCCCGAGCTGTAACTTCACGAAGGGAAAAAAATAACAAGTACTATGAGTGGAGTTAGATCTTCTTACCCTTATTCGCTGGTGGGGATTGTTTAAATAATTTGTCTATTTCTACTTTGTGAATTTCGTAGGCTATATCATGTGAAGATTTCCTTTATTGTTTTCATTTGACCAATTCTTTTTTTTTCTTCGATTGATTGTTTCTTCAAAGACGTACCAAATGGCATATTTTTCAGTTCAATCCTTGTATTCTGCTTTTAATGGATGATGCATACAAATGCAATCGCTTTTACTTGGATTATGTTAATTGTATTTTATGTTTATCTTTATAATTAGGATTTGCAGCCATCAAAGGAACTCGACAAATTTCTAAGCCAGATGGAGGGATCTGGTGATATAACTGCAATTATTAAAGACATCTGCAAGATCTTTGATTTAAACATGAACAATATTTTGAAGTACAAGGATACAATGTGATCAGCGATCCCATTTTCAGATGGGGGGAAAGAAGGTGCAACATTCAAACAAAGGAAGGAGATGGTCTTTGATATTCATGGGGTGAAAGATGATCGAACAACCTGAGCCCACATACGCTTGGACTAGTGGTGTGCTATGCTTCTCAAAGGTTACATTGTTCAACCATTATAAAAATGGAGGAGCGGATAGCCTGATTGGTGTTGGGTGGCTTTAATGTGTGATCTTATCCATCCCCAGGAACAAGAATCGGATCCGTCTAAGAAATTCAAAACAACGAACTACACAAGTTCTTGTTCTCTTCTTAGGCAACTGATATGTGGTTGCCACCTGATCCCATACTGGTTAGTAGCTATTTATGGTTATAGAGACTAAGTCTTATTTTATTTTTGCTTTTCAAATCTGTAATTTAATTGTTCATCCATGCATCATGTCTTATTTTATTCATTTGATTTTAAAATATCAAACCATTTGAACTAACGCGAATGTTTAAGAGAAAAAGAAGAAAAAAAATATAAAATATAAATCAAGGTTCTTATGAGCCTACTTGTCTTCCGGGCTCCTTTTTCTCACTCATTCTACCACCACCACTCTACATATTCTCAATAACCTTTTTTTTCCCCTTCTGTTTGTAGTTTTTTGGTTTTTGAAATAAAGCTGCCCCGATAAAACCTTTCAATTTTTATAATTTGAAAGTTGTTAGTACATTTTTAGAAATATATGTACACAAGTAGTTTTTAAAGCCTATTTCTATTTTTCAAAACCTATTTTTTTCTTCACGATCTGTATAAAACTGTTCTTGCTTGTCTATCACATACCTCTTCCTAAAAATCCTCTGTAAATTCTCCGTTTCTACTTCTATTCTCTCTCTAAGCTCTAAAACTTTGTCTTTCTCCGTAACTTTTCCTCCCTCAAATTTTCTTTCGATCACTTTTCATTCCCTTTAAATTTCCTTTCTATAGTTTCTCTCTCTAACCTTTCTCTCCTTATAAATTCTCTCTATATATCATTTTTTACCCTCGCTAAGCTAATATATCATTATTTCTCCCATAAGAATTGATGTTATCAAACATGTTCAATTTCTATTTTATAAAACAGGAAACCAAAAATCATTACCGAGCATTTGCCTTTTGTTTTTTGAAATGAGAAATAGAAAATCAAAATGGTTATCAAACAATTGTTGCTAAGAGAAGGTCCTTCCAATTTTGTTAGATTTCCAATTAATTTCTTTTAATGGTAATTATCCTTCTAATTTTGTTAATTAGAAATGAAAAAATTGTTTTGTTAGTTTTTTACGGTAGTCGTCCTAATTTTGTTAATTAAAAAGGAAAATTTATTTGAGAAAACCAAAGTAGTCTATTTGGTTTTTTTTTTTCTCTTTAAATAATATAGTTGTTCAAGTAATTTGAACTAGCAAGTACGAAATAATTCTGTAAAAAAATGATTTAATTTTTATAATATACTAGTCTTTTTTATTCCATTTATGATTTTTGCCTTTTCTTTAAAAAAAAAAAAACACATTTATAAGACTTTTTAAAGGAGGGTTTAAAGCCAAGAACGTGCTTGGTGGTGCTTTCATCCTTTTTACGAAGTATTTCAATTAAAGGCGTGTAGGGGTATTTCCCAAACTCATTGAAACGTTGAAAAATTCGAACGACTACCAAATTTGACAAAAATGAAGACCAGAGGTGATGAAGCGTAAAGAGGAAAAACTTTGCAACAATAAATAATAAATTAATTAAAAATAAAAGTGCAGTGGTTCACACAGTAATCTCCACCAATTATTTGAACCGACGAGTGTTTTCTATCTAAGTATGAACCTTTCCACAGATGACCTAAAATCAAACATGTAAATATTAACAGACAACAATATCACCAATGGCAATTCCTGTTTTACGCCTCAGATAGATTCCAAATTTTTTCTATACGAAGAAACAAAAATCATGAACAAGGTAAGATTTTGGTCTTCCATTTCGATGATGTAACCGACATTTACCTTTGAAGCTGTGTTGTTTTTGTTTATGGTGTGTCCTCCCCGCCCATGTCTCCTCTGGGAGATGCTACATTATCATTTCCAAACGTTCTCTTACTCATGTTAGCTCGCTGCACCAGACGAACCAATGCTTCGACCACCTCTGACATTGGAGGTCTGAACTCAGGTTCCGTCTGTTGTAAAGTAGAAAGAGCATTAATCATCCACAACTTTAAAGCAAGATTAGTAAGTCTTGACTCTGAAACTCATCACAGAAATATTATTATACCTGGACGCAAAGTGCAATCACATCGGCAAATCGGGAGAGAGATTTAACTGGATAAAGTCCATTGAGATCTGGGTCAACCATCTTGGTCAAAGCATCAATGTCATGAAGCTGAGGTGTAGCCCATCGAACCAAAGATTGCTCGGACCTCGACCTTGAACTGTATATTATACAAACGAATAAAATGTTGTTTCCTTTAAACCTTCACAGATAAGATGAACGAATACAAATGGCAAGTCAACATATTTGAAGTGCATTAAAATTCACCTATCGAATGGTTTGCGTCCAGTCAGCAGTTCCAACATGACTACTCCGAAACTGTAGACATCGCTTTTCAGAGTATATTGGCCCGACATGGTAACCTCAGGGGCAGTGTATCCTGAACTTGCATTGTGATCCAGTGCCTGCAAATTGATTTTTAAGAGGCATAAATTGTCTGGTACAGATTCTGTGCTGGTAAGACATTGAAAATGATATTGCAACACCCACTGCTTTTACATGGGTACTAGCATTTAGTAGCAAGGAGGAAAAAACAGAGGTTGATGTATATACATAGAATAAGGGAGACATCCCATTAGAGTGTATTAGTATATTTCTTTTCAAGTTAAACTATAGTATGTATGTATTTGTAGATTGAAGTATTGACATGACGTGGTAAAAGAAAGATTTAAGTTCAAGATTGACCTGATCTGCATTTGGTACAAAGCTTTCAAGTCCAGAATCAGAAAGGTGCGGGCTGAGTTCAGCATCCAGCAATATGTTAGCAGACTTGATGTTTCTATGAACAATTGATGGAGAGCAAACTTCATGAAGATACCTGAAAAGTTCTTCGATAAGTACCATCATTTTATCTAACAAATAGGAAACATTAGTCTTACTCATCCGGAATAAAGAACTTGCTTAGTAAATAGAAATCAAATTGATCAGAGAAAAAAAAAAACTGAACCAAAATGATTAAATTATCTAATATCTATTGCAAGCACCATCAATGTTCGCAAACTAGTATAATGCAAGAGTGAACAAAAAAGGCTCGGTCCCAACGTACTCTAATGCACGTGCTGTTCCCAAAGCAATCTTAACACGGGAATTCCATATCAGTGGCTTGTTGTATTCATCTGAAAGATGCAAGAAGTCATAAAGCGAGCCATTTTTATGGAACTCATACACAAGCAAATGCTGCCCGTGCTCTGAGCAATATCCCACGAGTTCAGTTATATTGGGATGATGTAACTGAGAGACTTTTGAAACAATGTCAGTGAAATCTTCAGATAATTCCCTAGGTAGTGCAGACGAATTTATTTTTTTCACGGCAAGAATCTGCATTGCAAAACATCAGTAAAACTAATAGATGAGTTCTCAAAGCACCAGAAGCAGTTTGAAGGAAAAAAAAAATAGACATAAAACTAGCTGTATTGATCAGTGCTAAGGTGTGTGATGTTAGTATCCATGTGCGATTTATAAATCAGCATATACAGGGTGAGAGAGATCTATTATTAGATATTATATTTTTTCCATCTTAGTTTGACATGAAGAATTGAGTTAGAGAGTAACCTTCCCATCATCAAATTCAGCCCGATAAACACGTCCAAATGATCCCTCACCAAGAAGATTTTCAACATTGAAGCTGCCTGTAGCTATTTGCAGGTCTGCTATTGAATATGACTTTACATTAATAGGAGCTGCACTAGCCTTCTTGACAATGGCTCTTTTTGCAAAGTCGTCTTCATCAAACGATTTATGACGATCAATAGGTGGGGGTTTTAGATTAATTGTAGCAGAAGTTTCAAATGTTGTTGGATAAAATGTGGAGGAAGTCTCTTCAGACTTTATTTCTGCATTAAAATGTTTCAAAACATTGGTCGATGTTAAAAGTACATTTACATGGCATAAAATTCCAACATTACAGAATTATATGAAAACAGGCAACAGTTAACATCAAAACTTGAGATCACGGATCATCAAGGAACTTGGAAAGAGAAAGTTGCCAAGTGACACCCTAAAATTGAAAAATTTTAGTTTATTCTGTGCACCAAACATCAGGCTGAATCGCTGCGCAAACAGGGAACTTAACTGTAAACTGCAAACTCAAATGTTCTTTCTTGACTGTATCTCTGATGTTCTAATCAAATTACTTTGAACAAGAAATGATGGAAACTATAGAAGGAAAAATTAATGTTGCTAGAAGATGGGAAAAGGCATGAATATTTGTGTTGGATTTCCTAAAAATGGTAATAATTGATTGTAAATATTAGTAGCCAATGGTCTTTATCTATTCCTTATTCATGGTTGGGTTTTCTACTATGAAAGAATAACTAGGTTGTACATATTTGAATAATACAATAATGTTTTCTCTCTAAATTATAAATTTGCAATGTTAGTATAGGCTGTATAGCTACTTACAATCATTTTAACTCGGCAAGTGTTAAATAAATATAGAGAATATGAAAAACAATGACATTGTACAAAATAGATACCTTGCGGTGCAGTCGTTTTAAGAGGTTGGAGTGGTTGATTGTCAAGCTTTTCAATGTCTGAAGATGATCTCTTGGATCTCCTCCTAACAAGGAAGAATGCTACTACAGCTCCAACAACAAGCACAGAGATGATAATTCCTGCAATGCCACCACCACTAATTCCTGACTTCTGACCTTCACCAGAACCACCATTTGATGGACTATTGCCACCAGAATTATGACTTCTGTTCCTTCTGGTGGCTGGAGGTGTACCAGGTGGAGGAGGGGGTGCAGGACCAGAGTTCCAGGCGTTGCCATCTTTCCTGATAAAATTGTCAATCATATTGAAGCCTTAGGGAGTCATTATCTGTATTTGATTTTTTTTAAAAAAAAAAAAATTACCAGCCAATGGTAATGTCAGATATACTCACTGCAGATTGATGCTTTTCAGTTGATCAGGGATCCAGCCAGAGAAACGATTGTTTTCAACATTCCTTAAACAGTAAAAACCGACATTCAATAAGAGGGGGGAAACATGTATATCTTCCATGTTAACTTAAAAAACTTTAAACTTACAGGTTATCAAGAGGAAGATTGGCAAGGACATTAATTGTGCCAGTGAACTGATTGTTTTGCAAATACCTATTTAAAAGTTAATCAACTGAATCAGGAAAAGGGACAACACTACTTCAGATGTGAGAACCATAGGAACTAATTTGGTGAAGACTTACATAGTGCTGATGCTAGAAAGAGAGCTAAAACTCTGAGGCAGTTCGCCTGATATAGCATTGAAAGACAGATCCCTGATTGAAATACAAAATTTCAATAGATAGTCACCAGGAGGGCTACAACAAATTCAAACATTTTCATACTTTGTCTTGAAAAATATTTTTCAGCAAGTGAGAAGACAATGCATGACAAGCATTATTGTAAATCCTCACTGTAGAACAAAGTATTACGATTAGTTTTAATTTGTCCAGATTCTGGGTGAAAATCTCATTAAATAGAGTGGGCACAGAATTTAGCAGGTGAAAGAAAAGGTTCAAAATTGTTTGACCTACGAAATATAAAAAATGTGCATACAAGAAATGTAAACAGGAGTCGAATATGGAGAGTATTTAAAGTAGTCTGGGCTTAAAAATCTTTGGTCGGCTCAAATCAGCAGGCACTTAAATTTCATCATCTGAATTGAATAAGTAGGGGACGATATCTTACAATGTGGATAGTGAAGTAAGCTGCCCAAACATATCAATCAATGGATTCTGAAGCTGATTACGACTGAGATTTCTACAATTTCAATGAATTGAGGGAAAACATTAATGTATTTTTTACAATGAGAAAAAACATTAATAAAAGCTAAAGTCCCTGGGAAAACAAATGGGAAAAAAAACTGCTTACAGGTATTGAAGATTGGTCATCAAGGAAATGGAATAGGGGATGCCTTTATTGAAGTTGTTTCGAGCAAGATTTCTGCAGATAGAAGAATGGGCAAGAGAATATCATGTAAGTCGTAGTCATTGAACACAAGTGCAATTATTGAACTCAGAGTATGCTTCATATTTTTCTACAAGCCATTCAAACAATCCACAAGCTTAAGCTTCTGGGAGATGACTTCGTCATAAAAAATTGTTTCTATATTCTTTTGATTGAAACCTCTGTCCTTAATTATTAATTTTCTGTCGTGGTCATACACTAGTTTATCTTATGTACATGATTTTGGACCTTCGGAAAACAGGGTTGGGCTTATTTCCTAGTAAGTAGCGGAAGCTTTAGCTTGTAGATAATTCATAACTTAATATAAAACATAGCAAAACCAAAAACAAAGGCCCAGAAGCGAAGTTGCATAAGAAGCATACAGGCTCTTCAGGTTTGGTGGAAGTTGGTAGACTATCTCGCCTCCAATATTGTTATTGCTCACATCTCTGCAGCGTAATGGAATTAACCACATTAATAAGAAGTAGATTGAACAAAGTATTTGAAGTCAACAATAAGGCTATTGACCATACAGGTTCGTTACCGATGTCAAACTTGCAAGTTGGTATCCGAGCGATCCACTGAGCTGGAGACCAGATAAGTTTCTGACAAAAAGGAACGCAACATTCATCAGCATCAATGTCATAGACTCATACCGAATGGGAACATGTACGGAAGAATAAATCAGGGTTGGAAAATTACATTTCTGTAATCCGTGAGCCAGTGCAAGTAATCCCCTTCCATGATTGTCCACATGGATCATCGCCATTTGCGTTCCACTGGGTTAACTGAGACGGCGAGTTTAAGCTGGTGTACAAAACTCTCAAAGCAGATGCTGTATAACAAAATTGCCAGAAGTAGACAGGCCATTCAGAAAGAGGAACAGAAGTTTACACTGGATGAAAATTCATCTACTCAAACACCCACATCGCTAAAGTCAATCAGTATTGCAATTTGTGTTCATCTCATCAATCTATTATACCGTAAAAAACAACAACTCTCTTTTCAAAGTAGTACAAAAATCTTCCAATTCATAAAAATCACTGTAATGTACTGCAAAAGATATGGTGGCAGGTGTAGAATGACGCACAAAATAGACGCAGAAAACAGCTACGGAAAGATATGCAATCTGCGAGAATCTAATCATGTGGAAGTAAAGAAGAAATGCACAGAAAACAAGAGTAGAAACGGAGACAAAAGTGAAAAGGAAGTTGAAGATAGCAGAGGAAAGTAAATGGGTGAGGCAGCTGACCATCTGATGGATCTGTGGCTCCTTGAATGGAGCTAGGCTTCAACCCCAGAATGCAAAGAATGATGAGAGAAACCAGCTCCGTCCACCTCCAATTCATCTTTTTCTCTCTCCTCCCTAAGCCCACCATCCTCCCTTCTGCCAAGAACAGGAATGAGAGCCTCAAATCAACAGCCTCTTTCCCTGAATCTCACTCGCACTCTCTCCCTCTCTCTCTCTCTCTCCTGTGAAACTTGGAAAAAAGTTATCTAATTTTTAATACTCTGTACAGCCACGCTCAAGTGAAGCTGGCAGGCACGATTAGCCAGGAAGAATCAAAAGCCACAGAAAGCTGTCTGTTTCTATCACAGTTTTCTTTTTAGTTTATTAATATAAGAAATAAAAATTTGTTTGTATATATACTTTTTTTTTATATGTAGTTGGTAAAAAGACAAAAGTAGCCTTGGTAGGTGCAAGCGATCTACTTTGGATCGCAAGTCGTAGATTAGATGGAAACAAAATTTCAAAAAAAGAAAGTGAGAAACGGAGTTAAAAAAAAAAAAAAAAAAAAAAAAGGAAAGAAAGAAAGAAAGAAAGTGAGAAACGGTCTCTTTCACAGTGATTTCTTTCTTTAAAAAAAAATTAATTAATATTTGAAATGTTTATCAAAAGATTTCAAGCTTTTTATTAATTTTAACAATAACAATTAACAATTGAAATTACAAAGTTATGACTGACTCTTAAAAGCCTAAGCCTGCAAATCAATAAAAATCACACCAACAATTATTGAAGGAATTAAAGATAATAATTCAACATTTAATTTTAACCACCATACATAAATTTATGTATGACTATATATTATCATTTTGGTTAGAAAATAACAAGGAATGATTGTATTGATCAATCACATCATTGGTCTTCCCATTTTTTTTTTTTTTTTGTTTTAACAATATGGAGGTGGAGGGATTTGAACCACAAATCTCGTGGTTATCAGTACAACTTTATGTCAATTGAACTATGTCTTCGTTGGCACTGATCTCCCCATTAAGAAGATAGGTTCCAAATTTTATATTTTGCCTTTTCTTTCCTTCAAATTTTTAATTATTATTTAGTAACATTTATTTTTTCCTATTTCTTTTAAGTCGCTGGTGCCACACCATTACTATTGGCCTTGGCAAAGTCAAATCAAAGCTCAAATACCTAGGAGCCCAAAGTACTCAGAATATAGCCAAGAAAGTTTTCAATGATTCAAAATACAATTTAGGATAATTGCAGGGATGGATGACAAATGAGACCAAATTAATAGCAAATATAGCATAATGTAAAAAAAATGTAAATATAGCAAAATCTATCCGAGTATATTACTCAGAATTTATCAGCGATAGACTCTGATTAATGAGAATCTATCCGTCGGATAGACTCCGATTATTCGGTATCGTTGATAAACTCTGGTTAATCAAAATCTATCAGTGACTATCATTGATAGACTTTGATTAATTAAAGTCTATTAGTGATAGTCACTTATAGATTTTAATTAATCGAAGTCTATCAACGATAGACACTGATATACTTTGAATAATTATCAGTGATAGACACGAATAGAATCTGACAACAACATTTTCGTCTTGTACAATTAATTTTGCTAGATTTGCAATTAGTTTGCAATTATGCTATATTTGGTATTAATTTAGTCTAATTTGTCATCTATGCAACTGGCCCTACAATACAATTTAACCATTTCGCAAAAAATTAAAATAAAAAACATTTAAAAAAAAATTAGCCAAAGAGATTCATCAAACTTTTTTTTTTAATATTTTATTTTCGTATATCAAGGCGTACAAAAATTTCCCAAAGTTTTTTTTTTTTTTTTTGAAACAAAGCCCTTTCATTAAAAACCAAAAGATTTCCGATGGGATACAAACATAAATCGCTCTTGGAGCGATAACCTAACCATCCATTGAGGATAGTTCTGAAGCCACAAAGCTGGCGTCAAACATGATTTGCCCACACGGCAAAAATTTCCCAAAGTTAAAATGTTAATTTGTGCATGACTATATTAATAATTGTTTTTTTTAATGTAGTCATTTATAATTTTCAATAATTCATTGATGTTGGATTTGATCTTTTTTTAATTCATAGAAGTTAGAAGAATTAGTAAGCAAAATGTCATTCTCGTAAACCCATTAGCGATATATATGGGTTTGGTGTAGTGTGAAGTGTGATGCATGTTTCTTTCATTGTTTGTTAGAACAGGAGTTGGATGGAAGTGGAAGGAAGGCAAGGTCAGAGTCTAAAGCAAAGCAAAGGAGCTCAGATACCATTTCGCAACGGCAAAGCATCAAGGACTTTGCTTAAATATATTCTTTATCTTCATAATTTTTTTATGAACGATTTGGTGTGTGAAATTTTAGAAATGTAATAGTGAATTCTTAATATTAGATTTTTTTAATTGAAAATTTCCCTAAATAATCATAAAATTGAACTTGATGAACGAAACAAATAGACCTCCTATGAATATCATTGAACGATACATACATATTCTTACCATATAGAGAATTTTTAATGTTAGTTTTTTTTTTCTTTTTTGAGTTCAATAATAAGTTGGGAAATTTGAACCTCGAATCTCTTGATTAATGTTAAAAGTCTTAATTTTTATATTTCTAAAAATCCAGAATTTAAATCATAACAAAAGAATTACCATAACCGGCCAGAAAGAACAAAAGAAACATATTTCCATTGCCTGATCATCCTTTTTCCTTTCACTTCACTCTTTGTTTCTATGGGTCAATATGTCAAATTAAAGGAATCTTGGGTTCACGTCATGTCAACTTGTATATTGACAGTAGTTTCGTTTTAGTACATTATGAATCAGCAAAAGCTGTTTCAGACAAGAACACCTTACAAAAAAATGATTCCAATAATGGCAATCCTAAAGTTATCTTCCTCTCACCTCTTCTGATTTCACCTACTTGTTAAATGCACCTATCTGTGTCCTTTTTCAGATCTCTTTAATTGACAATAAGTTTGATTCAACTCTAAGTTAAAACCTCAATTAAAATTTAGATGAAGATAAGTTTAAAATGGCAAATACATTTAAAATTGCATAGCCAAAAAAAGTCCATACAATTGAAGATTTTATCCTTATGTATGTAATTTCTTTATCACTCCACATCTCCAACTAAAATCATTCTTCTCCATCGCACCTTTTTAGTGACATTACACTAGTTCAACATGAATTTCACTCTTTTGCATCACTTTAGTGTCACAATGTAAGCATAGATATCATAAATAGAGATGTCTAGCCGCCCTTGGCATATCCTAGTGGGAGAATTAGAGATCATTGGAGTTTAAAAGAATTATGGGCAATAGAGTAAAGTTTTTTAAGCTTGAGTTGAGAGAATGGAGAAGGAAAAATTCCTTTGAGACATTTCTACAAAGGGGAGGTATACTGTTTCATTTCTTCTAATCTCTATCAATCTTGTATATCTTCAATTCGATATATTTTAATAATAAAGAACAATAATCTATTAATATAAACATAACTCAACTAATTAAGACATGGATAACTTTTCTTAAATATTACAAGTTTATCACCTTATGTTTAATTACAAATTTGGTCTTATAGTTTATAGAAAGTTAGAATTTAGCCTCTATGGTTCTAAAAGTTAGATATTCACCTCTATGGTTTGATAAAACCACATAAATAATCCTTACTGTTAGAAGTAATTGATGGATTGAGTACTGATAGTTAGTTACATTCTCAATTTGTTAGTGTCATGTATTCAATCCGTTAGTGGCTCTTAATAGTAGGGACTATATACGAGGTTTTATAAAACCATAAAAAATAAATTAAAACTTTATCTATCCTATAGGACCAAATTTGTAATTTTACCTTAAATGTAATACTTAAAATAAAAAATCAACAGCTATGGAAAAAAAAACTATTATGAATTTTGTCCAATTATCACAGAATAAGTTTAAAATACAAATGATTTGTAAAATCAACATATTCCCAATTTTTCCTTGCCACATGTTTCCTCAATGTAAACGACATAAGCAATCATAAATGGATCACAACAACTACATTTAAAAAATGACAATGAAAGGTGTACGTGTTTAAAATTGGTCTAATGATTACAAGATAAATTACAAAATCAAATGCTTTAACACAAATAGATTCTAATTTTGGTAGTTACAAGTTTCTTTCACTCCAAAATGTCAAAAAAAATAAAGGAAATATTTTGGAATACCAACTACTGGAAGAAAAAAGGAAGATCAAGGATGCTATTTCCCATATAAAAGATGGCAGAGAAAGGGTCAATCCAGGCAATCGAACTATCATTGAGTTATATAGGAGTTTATTTTCCCAAATAAAAAATGTTTCCATTTATATTGAAATTGGTAGGATGCGTGAAGAGGTCTACAATCTAATAATCTATCAAGTTGATAAAAGGACTAGATGACGGTCTATTGAAAGGAGTCGGACAGTAAAATCCAAGGGGCAGGTTGGGACGCGTAAATCGCCATGCCGTGTCTTGCCGACATGTTTGTTGTTGATAGAAACAGAATTGGCCAATGCCAATGGCCAAGGAGGCTATCCCGATGGCAAATAAACGGTTCCATTGACTCGGCTGTGTCTTTATTTCTAATTCTAACTCCTCGGACTTTCATAGCTGGTTATTCACAAACGGATAAGCCACGCAAATAGAGCATAGACAGGTCAACATAAACCTAGCTTAGAAGTTAAAGAGATTTAAGGTATGAAAATTCAAATTTTCACTCTCATATTTGTTCTATTAAAAATAGAAAGAATTATGATTTTTTTAAAATAAAAAACTATATAGAAAATAGGAAATGTTATTACAAATTGATTTCCTTTTTGGTCATTCATGCAGTAGAAGGAGGTATTAGAGAGTGAGTTTAATTATTCTGTTAAGCACTGTTAAAGACGGTTAGAATTAGTTAAAGTCCTGTTAATCTCTCTCTTCTTATCACATATATCTCTTGTATATTTTTCCATTATACAAGTTTGTTATTTCATTCAACTACTTTCTGTTATAGTTGTAACTCACAGCTTGTATTTAAGGAGAGATTAGTCATTAATGAAAATATCTTTTCATTCTCTCCATTATTGATATGGTATCAGAGCCCATTAAACCCAAACGGGTATTCGGTCCAATAAAAATAAATTGGGATCCGATCCAAGATTGGTGAATCCAAAGAGGCACCATCTTGAGGGGGCATGTTGAGGATCCCACATCGAAAAGATTGGTAGAGACCTCACAATATATAAACTTCAAGGGTCCACTTATTCCTCTATATTTCTCACTCATTCAATGGAATTCTTACAAGATTTATATACAAAACAATTTTTAACTCTAAACCTGGCAAGGTGTATATTTTGATTCTAAGCATTTGGTTTCATTAAATTGGATCTTAAATTTAGATGAATGATATAATATTTACCTTAAATATTTCAATTTTTAATCTCCGATTAACTTTGGTTGAAGAGTCATGAAAAAGGTAGAGTTAATAAAATTAGATTTTTCTTTTTTGTTGAAATTTCCAAAAGTTTCAAAAGATTTATTCAATTGTCGATTTTATGCATTTGACCAAATTTAATTTTGTCCGTAGTTAGACTTTTATTGAAATTAACATGCTTTGAGAGAATTTCTTTTTTTTTTTTTTTTTTGAGTTAAAATTGGTTTGTGAATGTAGTGAAATTTGAATAGAGGGGAAAAATGTAACATTTGTCTAAAGGGCCGGTTGCAAAAGTAGCAAACCGGCCCAAAATAATTGCAAACTTAGCAATGGTTGAAACTATTTGCGAAAATGGCAAAATTTTAACTTTTGGAATGTGAATTTACCAAAATGCCCTTTTTAACCCCTGGGCGCTGAAAATCTCTTCTATCAGTTCTCTGTTTTTTCTATCACTCGATTCTTGCCTATCGTTTCTATCAGTCGCCTTCGTCTTCTCCAATTTCTATCAGTCTTCTCTTCTCCGATTTCTATCATTCTTCTCACTTTCGTCTACTCCGACTTGTTCGCACATTCATCTTCTCCGATTTGTTCGCACATTCGGGCAGAAACGTATGTAAACGGACCATCACTCTCCTCCTTCCCCGTTTCTGCCCAATTTTCAAACCCTATCGGAGCTCATTTCCATGGATTCCCTCCGTTCCACTTACAGAGACGAAGACGAGTCCGTTCGCGCCACCGAGATCGACCCACCGGAGCTCGCTGATCCACCAATGGATGCGAATGTCAGTGGCTCTTCCACAGAGCCCCAGGAGGGTACCAGACAAGACCCACCCGATGCCTCTGAAGAAATCTCCGAAGAAAAACCCGCCTCCGACGACACTGAGAAGTCGGCTAAATTGGCGAAATCCCCTGGGAATGACGACGACGACGAAGACCCACCTCCGAAAAAGCAGAAGCAGTTGTCTTCTCTTAACCAACCTGCGGAGGAGGATAAATCGCCATTGCCCGAATCGAATACATACTAGAAAATAAATGAATCTATCACTACATTAGAACATTGACAATACATACTAGATAGATTCTATCACAAATAGAAAAGCTTCTATCAGTAATAGAAACTTTTCTATCACTGGTAGAAAGCTTCTATCAGTGATAGAAAAGTTTCTATCAGTGATAGAAGTTTTTCTATCACTGATAGAAGCTTTCTATCACTGATAGAAATCGCTTCTATCAGTAATAGAAAAGTTTCTATCACTGATAGAAGCGATTTCTATCAGTGATAGAAATCGCTTCTATCAGTGATAGAAATTTTTCTATCACTGATAGAAAGCTTCTATCAGTGATATAAGCTTTTCTATCACTAGAAGCTTTTCTATCACTGATAGAAGCTTCCTATCAGTGATAGAAAAGCTTCTATCAGTGATAGAAAAGTTTCTATCAGTGATAGAAGCTTTTCTATCACTGATAGAAGCGATTTCTATTAGTGATAGAAGTTCTATCACTGATAGAAGCGATTTCTATCACTGATAGAAGCTTTTCTATCACTGATAGAAGCTTTCTATCACTGATAGAAATCGCTTCTATCAGTGATAGAAACTTTTCTATCACTGATAGAAGCTTTCTATCAGTCATAGAAGCTTTTCTATCAGTGATAGAAATCGCTTCTATCAGTGATAGAAAAGTTTCTATCACTGATAGAAGCTTTCTATCACTGATAGAAAGCTTCTAGAAAGCTTCTATCAGTTATAGAAACTTTTCTATCACTGATAGAAGCTTTCTATTAGTGATACAAATCGCTTCTATCAGTGATAGAAAATTTCTATCACTGATAGAAAGCTTCTATCAGTTATAGAAATCCTATCACTGATAGAAGATTTCTATCAGTGATAGAAGCTTTCTATCACGGATTTTCGAGATGTTAAATATGAGAACCAGACTTGCAAATTTACTTTCTATTTATCTGCAAATAATCAGTGATAGAAAACTTCTATCACTGATAGAAAAACTTTCTATCGGTGATAGAAGTTTTCTATCACTGATAGAAAACTTTCTCTATCACTGATAGAAAACCTTCTCATCACTGATAGATTCTATCAGTGATAGAAAAACTTTCTATCAGTGATAGAAGTTTTCTACCAGTGATAGAAGTTTTCTATCACTGATAGAAAACTTTCTCTATCACTGATAGATTCTATCAGTGATAGAAAAATTTTCTATCAGATAGAAAGTTGAAAAATTTTCTATCAGATAGAAAGTTTTCCTATCACTGATAGAATCTATCAGTGATAGAAAAATTTTCTATCAGATAGAAACCTACCAAAACAAAAATATAGGAGGAAAATCGACCAGATGCGCGCGCAATTAAGGGCAAGGGCAAAATAAGGATATAAAAAATTAATTCAAAAATTTTGCCATATTTGCAAATATTTTAAAAAATTGCTAAAATTGTAATTATTTACCCTAATTTTGCCATCCATTACAATTATCCTTGTCTAAATCTACGGCTCAGTTTGATGATGGGAAAAATTGATACATCCTACCAAATTTAAAGGTAAAAGTTAATATCCACCACCTCCTAAAAAAAATCAACACATGTATGTAATTTTAATGTGAAGGAAATGTTTTTAAAAAAATTAAAAAGTTGAGACATGACACTTGAGTTGAGAAGTTCAAATTCGCATAATCTATATGTAAATTATGAAAAGAATGTGTAAAAATATTAGCTTGCAAAACGTTTGTATTTGATTTGTAGACTTATAATTTCTAGGTAGAATACACTTTTGGTCTTGAGATTTGAACTTAGTTTCAATGTGATATTAGAGTTTTTAAAACTAACACTTTCGAAGATAAGTATTTACGTTTTAACCTTTTTGTTATCTTATACAAAGTTCGACATCGTGTTATATGTCCTTACACACAAAATTCTTTTGTAACTACAGTCTTTTATATAGTTTATAGGGGTTCTCTCTATCTTGGCCCTTAGGCTACTTCCGCCTAATTTAGAACGAATTTTTGATTTCATGTTTCTTTAAAATAAAAAAAAAATAAAAAAAACTTCTAATCTTTGAGATTGAAATTTTATTTCTATTTGGTTTTTAAGGTTTCGAAAAGTGACATGTTGGATTCCAAAAGTTTGAATTTGATTTCTAATTAGTCCCTAAAGTTTGAAATTTGTTTATATGGTTAATTGACCAAATGGAATGATGAGTTGAAAACTTTTATATCTTTCATTTTTTATTTTTTATACTCAAGAGCCAATTAGAAACCAATTTCAAACTTTAAGGACCAATTAAAAATGTCACTTTTGAAATCTCAAACACCAAATGAAAACTAATCTCAAATCTCAGAAACCAAAAGTGTTAGTTTTGACAAAATACGACATCTTGGTGGACTAGTTTACACTAAAAGTTCTTTTGTAATTACAACTTCTTGATGATTATTAGTGATTAACAAGCTCGATTAGGGAGAGGCAATCTCCACACCTTGACTACTAGGTTGTTTTTTTTTTTTTCTCTTTTCATGGAATATATTTCCTTCTATGTTTCTTATAATAATATAAAAAATTTTAAAAAAATAAATAAATAAATGTTAGTTTTAAAAAGTTAGGGATCAAATATTTTACCACACAAATCTCTTAGGCCAAAAGTGAATTTTACCCTAATCTCTTAGTTGTTGGAAACTTTTTTCCTTCAATACTAAAAATTATTATGATTCTGACTTTTATGAAAAAGTATCTCCGCCAGGATCATAACTTAATATAACCCATTACTTCAAAATGAGATACGAGGGGCGAAAAAAAAGGGTAATTGGGAGTTAATTGCAATTGGGAGTTAATTGTAAGTGCAATAGAAAGTTGGCGGCAGGCAAGCGATAGGGGTTTAATCTCAGTATGCACAATTGAGAATGGGCAGTTAGAGGTAAGTCGAGTTGGTGATTTGATCAAGAGGCAGGATAGCATCCCTCCATCCTGTCTTTGACTAGGAGGTATGGCTGCTTGTGTCTAGTTGTTTAAGTCAATGGATTGATTTCAAAATTCCTTCTTAGCAATCAACCATCAACCCACTTTAAATTGTCAAATATGGATAGGAGATTCTCTTCAATTCAAGGCTGACAAAGGTCTATAAAATTCTAAATTCTCATCGGAGTAAAAACAATAGAAACAAAAAGAAGAATGGTGAAGACAAGAAAGATTACACCTTATATTCAACTATAAGAACGAAGGCTCCAATAAAAAGAAGGTGATAAATAATTCATACACTCAAAAAGATATGTCCACCTCCGTAACTTGGTCAAATGTAACTAAGTTACATTTTGTTGTCAACTCAATTCTCGTGAATCTTTTAGATAAACCTCTTAAAGAATTAGAAGGCTTGGTATATTACGATGTGTGATTTGATCAAAATTTTGATTTTTAGATTCAGAATGAGAAACTGTCATCTCATTCAATCGAATTGGGATGCTTCGGATCTGACATGTGGTTTGCTTGGTAGAAGTAAAATGAAGCTCAGAATTTTGGGTGTAGTCAATACTCTCATCCCAAATAAAGGGAAATTTGGTTGATTCGGTAATAAATAGGAATTTTTAGTTCTACCTTGAAAAAAAAAATTATTTCTATAGGCTTCAAGGACATCGTGGCATAACCGTCAAGGAGAAGTAGGGACCTAAAATATCGAATAGAACGATACAAAGACGAGTAAATTACTCAACTCACCATTTTTCCATATGCCCATGGATGCCTCAAAAGGTTGCTAAAACCAAATTTGGACACCTCCATTTATAGGGAAGGATCAAAACTCGCAACACGATGAATAGCCCCCTTGTGTTGCAGTGCAGAAGAGGCATAACAAGAATTTCGCTGCATCTTGCGTCACCGTGCGTGTTCCTCTAACGTCTATGCCAAGTCCTTGGCACCGCCACATTTTGGCATCTAAAGAATGTGTACTCACTTGCACCTCTATTCCAAATTTTCCGGTGCCATACATCTTTAAATAATCTTTACTTGGGCTTCTCCTAGGCTTCTATCTAGATTTCAAGGAGTTCATACTGAACTTATTTGATGATTAAATTCTGCAATTTTGATATACTAAATAGTAAATCCATAACTAAGGATTCCTAAGCAAACCTACGCACCAAACATATGTTCTTAACTTCATATAAGCTTAATTTTTATCTACTAATACCTATCTAACTAATGAGCCAAACCTCCTCCAACGTTCATAAGAGAGCTGGAGAGAAGCGGATCAAGTGAGAGAGGTAGAGGAGAGAGCACTGATCCAGTCAGAGAGGGAGATATTTTGTAAAGAAAACAGCCCAAGTTCAGATCAATTCTTTGGTATAATCTTTTTCCACCCCTAATGTAAAATCCCCAAATTATCAAAATTAGAAACATTTCACTTGAGGGAATCTTGTCTCCAACCACAACCAGAACTTTCCAATTTAAACTTGGAATGTGCGACATGTACCATTAGTTAGTTTTTAACTAATTTTCTAACTTGGTTAGTTGCCTAGAGTTTGATTGGTTAGCCATCCAGCTAACTGAAACATAATAGTTAATTGAACTTATTAGTAAGCCTAGGAATGCATACTTGGCCAACTGTATCCAACAGAAGCAAATATTTCTCATGTTTTTTACTCTGTAGAGAAATTTTAAGTTTGAGGAGTGTAATACGTATTCAAATTGTGTAGAGGAATAGACTCAAGAAGTATGAGTTTATATGATCTGCATTTAAGATTAATTTAGAAACTAATGTCGATACCTTATTTCAATTCATAAAATTTGTTGACGAACCAAGCAATTTCACCTACTTAAGATTCAACTAGAAAACTAAATCAAAGCCTAAAATCGGTAATTCAACTGCCTCTCGACTCCTAAGATCCTGAACATCACTTAGAAGACTGAAACAATGAAATAAAAATAGGCAGCCTTTGACTTTCTCTAAAAATGATTATAATAAAATAAATGAGAGAATAAGCTGAAGTGTACTGAATATGAGAAATTTCCAGAATATAATTTGTAAAAAATATATAAACATGCCTTTCCAGAATATATTACTTTTCGATGTTCCTAGAAAAAATACCTCCATAGTTGGACGTTTTGGGAGCGAGTCACGGAGCAGGATAAGCATGATTTCTCTTCCCTCAACCGAGTCAATGCCAGCTTAAGCTATTCTGGTAGCCACGATCTTTGACTCTGTTTTTATTAACTACCCTGTTTCCTGTGAAAAGTCAAACTTTAGACCTGACTCTTTGAACTAGACAAGGACATCCATATTTACAGCCCAATACCCAAACCCACGGGATTCCCATTTATCTTCTACTGGGAGAAGCTATATAATTTATTCTGAAATTTCCAAGCGCAAATTACAAAACAATAAATTTCCAGAATGTAGAGAAAAAGCTCTCGCCACCCCCACCCCCTCCCCTGGGGCCCCCACCCCAAAAGAATAGAGAGAGAGAGAGAGAGAGAGGAAAGTCCCACAAACTGGGTGGTATCTGTGATCAGCGAAGGATCACTTTATCAGATCAGTATGTACTTCGATAGTTTGAAAAATGTGGATATACGCCTACATGTGACAGATGTAACTTCCCGTCTGCCAAATGTTTCGACATTTAGCTTTCCTAAACGGTAGCTGGCTTTGATTTCTTTATGATTATTATTATTGTATAATGACGTAGCGTTATAAAGAGTTTCAGAGTATACGATCTGATTAAGTCCAGGATTCTGGATCTTATTCACATTCAATTGCCTTATGTAGATAAATTTAAATGTCAGACCAGTATTTTAATAACGAATTTCACAGTACTAGTTACAGAAGCTATCTGCATATAAATGCCATAACAAATTTTCGTTTTTCTTTTATACCATGGAAATATGTCATAGAAGATTGGGCAAAAAGGTTAGATCAAGTGAACAGCATCTTACCGAATTACCCAGTCCCATATCCTGACGAGCATGCAAGGATCATCTTCCTTCGGTATCAACGTTTCAAGACATCGACTGACGACCATGAAGATTTGTTTTATTATCGAGAATGTCTTCAATTAACTGTCCAATCCTAGCCTCGTACCTTAGAAAGTAAACGCTTCCCTCCTATCCCTGTCAAGTTCCAAAAGCCAGAATTAGAAGGATATATAGACCTTAGGAATGTGAAGCAGGAAGTTTCTCCCTCTTATAGCTATCTAGACCACACCAATGATGGTGGGAGGG